>CM059424.1:25862500-27112500 GCA_030378225.1 Knoxia roxburghii
TTCTTGGTATCCGAGATTAGTACCACTCGACTTTCTTATTATACCAAACATAAAGTCCACCGGCCGGGTTTATTTAATAAACCTTACGAGATCATCTAGGGAGCACCATCAACCCGGCGAACCGGTACATGGATTCCTCTGACTAGCAACGGCACACAAGAAGCTAAACATTGCATACCCAACTTATAGAGATTTAGGCCTCAATTGACCGCACCCTTTGGCAAATAAAAGCATACGATATCTAACTCTCATGCCCGTCCCAATCTCGGGATTAAGAGATTAGAATACTAGGACCGAATTAACTAC
Organism: Knoxia roxburghii; assembly: GCA_030378225.1. Lineage (NCBI taxonomy): Eukaryota > Viridiplantae > Streptophyta > Magnoliopsida > Gentianales > Rubiaceae > Knoxia > Knoxia roxburghii. Next base: position 25,862,807 of record CM059424.1, read on the forward strand.
GCCGATCAGTACAAGTTAATTCTATCCACACTGGTCAGGCTCAATATGCCCCGGGCATATCCGTATGATTTAATTAGCCTAGACAAACTAATTTAAAAATCATACGATAACCTATACTGATAGTATGTTCAGACTATCTCAGTTACGAGCATTCTTTTTATATATCAATATTGTAACCAATAACAAGATCTATTGTGTTTTTATACACCTCGTTATCTAGTTCTATGATATAATGGAACACTGTCATACTGAAACATAAATGATATGTCAACTGTGAATATTAGTTTTTCATTCAACCAATAGCTTTTCTGTATTCAAAACTAACAAGTGGGTTATACGAAATAATCCTAAGGGCTCGATTAAATTTAATTAACAATGTGGGTTAAGAAATTAATTTGAAAGGTTCGATTCGAGTTGATTAGTCTAGGGAAGACTACGAGTCAACGAAGTCAAACATTAAGGCCCAACTCAAAAGCCCACTAGGTCTCCTTTGGAGCTCCCTATAAATAGCTAATGTTAGGCACTTAAGATATTAAGAAACCTTGAAGGCTAAGTTGCCTAGAGTGAGAAAGTCTAGTCTAGAGAGGGAACTTTGGCTTCCTCATCGAAGATCTTTCTCGAAGTCGGCTAGGATAGCTTTCTTCTTCAAAATTACTCACCCATCAGGTTTATTTTGAGTAGCTGTCAGTTTTATTGTTTATTCGCCACCACCGCCGTGATTTTCCTAGTGCCACCACAATTCTTCATTTCCCGACTACCGTTCAACTATTCCGACATGCTGATCTGACTAGTTCCGTGTAGATCTCTTGTTTATCTCGGTGATCCACGGTCCTAGTTGTCCAGATTGTGGTCGGATTGTGGTGATCGGCCGATCGGAGTTCACTTGTGACCGGCGGCCACCAAGTGTTGTGCAAGACTGCTCCGGGCTAAATCTGTTTTAAAGATTTTGAGTTTTTTTGAAGTGGGTTTTTTTAGATTTCTTTATTTGTGCTATTAGCCACTCCGTAGTTGATTGCCCACCTGATCTTGGAATTGTAGGAGTCATCCAAAGGACTTTTGGTGGTATTCGCAATTTCTTGGCTTTGGGTTTTCTTATTGCGAGGGACACACTTCAAATGTATAATCGTTTGAACTTTTGCTTTTAATTAAATATTTAATTTTTAGCGTGTCGTTTCAATAAATCGAATTAGTATAAGTCTAGATCCATTCAGGGGAAATGATTTTAAGCCTGAGCCGAATTGAAAGTCTCCGATTCTGAAATGCATAGCACGAAAGTGAGATTTTTGGTTTAGTCCGGGCCAGATCTGTTTCCTTCAACCACATCCCTATACGTCCCAAAAAAACTACCGCAACGTCCAACAGCAAACACAAACAATTCTTAATTTTCCACAAATACAAACACCAAACACATTGTTTGTCCCCTAATTCACATAACACATACTATAACGTCCAACAACACAAACACAATGTTACTTTTAGCACAAAAACAAACTGCAAAGACACTGCAACGTCTAGTAGACATAACCATCACGTCCCTCTACGTCCCTAAAACAACTACCGCAACGTCTAACAGCACACACAATTCTAATTTTAGCAGAAACACAAACAACAAACACACTACAATGTCCAGTATACACGAGTATAGTATATTTAACAGTAATAGAGTATCATTTGAAGAGGAATACACGAGTATAGCATCATAATATAGTACCAAAATCAAATGCAGCAAATACGCGAAAATAGGTTTTCGGAAATACATCAAGAGCAGCAAATGCAGTTTATAGTTTACGATGTAGTAGTTTTTACGATGTATTACTTGTTTTTTTGTACAGATGTTGGTTTTGCGGAGTTGAAGTACGAAGTTCCGTTGAACGTAGCGGGACATAGTTCGTCTGGATTTAAGCTTTTCCGGTATTTTTTTAGTTTTCTTTGTCGGAAATTTCGTCTGGGACATAGTTTGTATGGATTTGATGAAGATACAAAACCGAATTTGTCTTTTTAGAGTTTGATCGATGACGGTTTTGGAAGATTTTAAGCATAAGGAAGTTGATATTTTGAAAAAAAAAAATAACTATAGAAAGTTGGTTTTGACGGGTGTAAGTCAAGTGGCGCGTGCGTGAAAACTATTTTCTAATAGTGAGACTGGATAACTACTATATTTTTACTAAGTACATGGTATAATTTCCGTAATTGATTATTTTCTTTAATTAATTTGTCCTTAGTGTAGTCGTCTAAGATCAAACTGGTCTTTTTATTTTTAAATTTCTTTTAAATCATCACTTTTTCTTATTTATCACATTTCAAATTATCATTTTTTCTCCTATATTTATAATTAAAATATCTTATTATTTTTTAAATTAAAAAATAATAAGGACAATTTTATAAAAATAAAATGGTAAATAAGAAAAGGGCTGTCCTTTGAAAAAATTAGATCTGCCCATTTTTGTGAAAATAATTTTAATAGTGGCATTTTATATCATAGTACATGAATTATCATATAAAATAATGTATTGTATAAAATTTATAATCACTTTATTTTTGTGGGCAATATTATTTTTTCTCTAACTAATATAATCCATAACAATTTGAAAAATAAAGAAATAAAAAATTCTAAAATCATTGACATAAGCATGAGAAGGGTAAAATAAATAGCGTTAAAATAGTCATACGAACAGGGGGAAGAAATTAGAGAATTAAGGAAAAATATTTATATTAATTACATGGTCCTTACTAAACCTGCTCCCCACATGGTGAAGATGACCGCAACATGCACATTGAATGAGCGGAGCGGGTCAAACTGAAAATCTCGAATCTTCACTTGGGAGGCGAGTTCAACGACATTGGGTCGATATATATAAATGCCCTCACTGTCAGAAGAATTGAACATTTGCGTTTAAAGCTAGAGTTTTATTTATTATATTATTATAAAATAAAAATTTTAATTATTATCTCTTTTATCTTAAATTATTTCTGCTTCAATATTGGATCCAAGCATACGTAACGTATGGTGTATTATCCTACTTGCTCCCTCAACAATAATTATAAAAGGGGTATTACCACTTACCGCCCAAATTTTAAGCATCGCAAAAAGTATACTTATCACTAAATATGCCATTTAATATTGGGATATTATCAGTTACCACCTCAATTTTAAATATTATCGTCCCAATTTTATTTCAAAAAGAGGAAGAGAGAGAGTGGCAAGGAGGGTGAGAAATTTTAGTCTGAATTGAGACGGTAAAAGGTAAATATTTTGACGATAACTCGTAAATTTTTTTAATATTTGGTCCCTGGTTAGTAACAACCTTAACTCACGATCGAGTCATTAAAAATTTCCAAAAGCATCACCAATTATTGGTTTCACAACATAGTGATAAAGAAGAAGTCATTGGTAATGTGACAAATAGTGACGGTTTAGATGTATAGTCGCTAATTAGTAACAAAAAATTGCCATTAATATGCTTAAAACAAAAAATTTGTCATTACTAAAACAATTAATGATATTTTCCTACCATAGCTATTTAGTGACTACCCATCATATGACAAGATCTTTGAATTATTTCTTGGAAATGCAAAATATTTCTTTTAGTCCTGTGCAGTTTTCTTGTGGTACAGTGTATATAGCTACTATAGTAGGAACAATTTAACTAAGTCCTTTTATGATTTTATATGACGTACTCTATGTTCCCAGTCTCAAGTGCAATCTGATTTCCTTGTCACAATTGTCGGAACAGTCTGATGTCACTGCTCAGTTCACTAATTAATTTTGTGTTATTCAGGATCACATTTCGAGGATGCTGATTGGAGTGGGTGAGAAGGTGAGGGGACTGTACTTCTTCCGCAGGACAGCGTATGTTGCCGCTGTCCGAGCCAAACATAAAGTGGAAGTGGAAGTTTTGCATCGTCGTATGGGACATTCTTCTGCACAAGTATTGAAACATATGACTGATGGTAATTTTGATAAGGCTTGTGATGCTTGTCTTCGAGCAAAACATTGTCGAGATCCTTTTCCTGTTAGTCATAATAAAGTTTCTGCTGTGTTTGATTTAATTAATTGTGATGTGTGGGGGCCATATAGAACTTTAGCAAGTTATGGTGCACCTGATTTTTTTAACTATTGTTGATAACTGTTCACGTGTTACCTAGTGGTACTTTCTGCGTGACAAAACAGAAGTGTCTACTCGCTTGCGTCAATTTCTTGCAATGGTTAGTCGACAGTTTGGAAAATTGGTTAAACACTTCGAAGTGATAATGGATCAAAATTTGTGAGTTTGAGTAGATATTTTGCTGAACAAGGTATTATTCACGAGACTTCTTGTGCTGGCACACCACAACAAAATGGTCGTGCTGAACGCAAAAATAGGCAAATTCAGAATGTTGCACGGGCACTACTCTTTCAAGCCAACTTACCACTGAAATTTTGGGGTCAGTGTGTTCTAACTGCAGCCTATCTCATCAATCGCACTCCTACACCCATTTTGAACATAACCACACCATTTGAGTATTTGTATGGCAGAGCTCCGTTGTGCGTTTCTCGGTTATCCTTTTGGAAAGAAAGGATGGCAGGTATATGATCCAGAAAAAGAATTTTTTTTGGTGTCAAGCGACGTGGTTTTCTGTGAGACTAACTTTTCCTCAGTACAGGGTTTTTCTTGCCTCACTGTCTGCGGGTGTTGAGCCTACGCCCTTTCAGGAGGCTGTCACTCATTCCAAATAGTGTGAGGCTATGCAGTTTGAGATTGCTGCACTTAAGGCCAACAAGAATTGATTAAGAACCACTCTACCTCCTAGCAAACGGGCCATTGGGTGCAAATGGATTTTCAAAATCAAGTACAAATCTTATGGGTCTGTGGAACGTCATAAAGCTCGCCTGATTATTCTTCGACAACAACCAAGTAGAGGGTATTGACTACAAGGAAACATTTGCTCCCGCTGCAAAGATGGTGACTATTCGTACTTTTCTCGCTGTTGCGGCTGCTCATCAATGGGAACTGCATCAGATGTATGTTCATAACGCCTTCCTTCATGGTGATTTAGATGAAGAAGTTTATATGAAACTTCCTCTTGGGTTTCATTCTTCTACCTCTGGGCAGGTCTGTCATCTTCATAAATCATTGCATGGTCTTAAACAAGCCCCTCGATGTTGGTTTGTGAAGTTGGCCAGGGCTCTTCTTCAAAATGCGTTTGTTCAGTCTTTCGCAGATTACTCTCTGTTCACTCTCTATCGTGCAAATGTTCACCTTCAGTGTATGTGGATGACTTGATTATTTCTGGCAATGAATCCATTGCCATCTCCTCCTTCAAGGGTTATCTGAGTGGGTGTTTTCATATGAAGGATCTGGGCTCACTTAAGTATTTTTTGGGCATTGAGGTTGCTCGGAATACATCTGGTATTTTTCTCTGTCAGCGCAAATATGCCCTTGATATTATTTCTAAAATTGGTCTGCTTGGTTGAAATCTCTTCTTTGAAGTCTTGGTATAGCTCATCAACAACCTATATGGCTTTACTGTGATTATCAAGCAGCCCTCCATATTGTCGCCAATCTGGTAATTCATGAACGGACCAAGCACATTCAAATTGATTGCCACTTTCTTCGCGATGCTTTGGTCCAAGGTGTTATTGCTCCTGACTACGTTCCATCACATGATTAACTGGCGAATATTCTTACCAAGGCTCTTGGGAAACGCCAATTTGATTCATTTTCAGCCAAGTTGGGCATTCGAAATTTCCATGCTCCAATTTGACGGGGTGTTAAGGAATGATTATATGTCTTTATGTAATTGATATGTGTGCATATTTAGTTTAGCCTAATTGATAGCTAGACAATACGAACGATTCGCTTACCATAATTTAGTGATAATTTTTATATTATAAATTAGGCTATGTAGTCTTGTAACATCAAGCAGAATATATGTTCAAATATTCTCTTCAAGTCTCTTCGTTTGTTCAAAGTGAACAAAATATGCACATATATCAATCACATAAATACATACAATCATTCCTTAAATACATACACTCATTCCTTAACAATTGGGTTCTCAAAAAAGCAAAATAATTTTCCCATGACAAAAAAAAGTACCCCTCCAACTTTTTTTTCTTCACTTGCTAAAAAAATCTTGGTTACAAACTCAGCCCTAATAAAGTGTTTGGAGAGCTTTATTACGAACCTACGATCCTAAGTAATTTAATATCAAATGTCCGGTTTCTTTTCCTGATAAAATGGATGGAAAGTATAAGAGCAAAAAATGCATTAGAAACTGAACCCATTAAAGTTGAGTATCAAAAATATCAAATCTGATGCGTGACACGTTGATCAGCTAAAGCCCGGAGAGCTTTAAAATGGAGGGCGTGAAATGAGTGAAACAACAATGGCAATGTCCGAGATGGAAGCCCAGATAGTGATAACATCGAGGGAGTTGATAAAACCGTCATCTCCGACTCCGCACAATATCAAAGAGCATAAGCTTTCGTTCCTCGATCAACTTGCACCCACCAGCTTTGTCCCTCTTCTTTTCTTGTATCCAAAAAATCGTCGTGCAGACTCAAATGTTGTTGATCCTAAACAAATAACCTCGCACTTAAAGCAGTCTTTATCAGAGATTTTAACTAAGTTTTACCCTTTAGCAGGAAAGCTCAACCCGAATCTTTCTGTTGACTGTGATGACTCTGGAGCTCTGTTCGTGGAAGCTAAGGTTGGTGCTCCACTCTCAGAATTGCAGAATGCTCCGTTAGAAAAGTTGAAAAATTACTTGCCGTTTGAGCCGTGGGTCAGGGGCAGTGATGATGAAAAACTCTTAGGCACTTACCCAAGAAACGAAATACTATTAGCAGTCCAAATTAGCTGGTTTGAATGCGGAGGCAATGCCATTGGAGTATGCCTTTCGCATAAATTAGGAGATGCGATGTCCTTGGTGACATTCATGAGTTCATGGGCTGCCACTAGCCGCGGCAGCAAAAGTGGTGAACCCAATTTTGACTCAGGAAGGCGTCTTTTTCCACCAACGGAATCTCCTTTTAGTTTTCCACCACGTTCAAAGAAAGTAAAGGCGGTGAGCAAGCGGTTTGTGTTCACCAAGGAGAAGTTAAGGCAACTCAAAGAACTGGCGGCTTCCTCATCACCTGTGAAGGATCCCACTCGGGTGGAAGTCGTAACGGCGTTTCTGTGGAAGCAATTTATCAGCGTTTCCACGGCTCGGGCTAAAAATCAAACTTGTAAAGCAGTAGTATTCAGAAGCAGGCATGTCCTGAACTTGAGAAGCAGAATGAGAAGTTTGGCTGCCTTATCCAATGAAGAGTTCCCGTTTGGGAATCTCACATATGCACTTGTTATATCTGCTTCATTCACTCCGGAAGACATAGATTATGGTAATCTAGTTTGGCAAACGAGGACCGCGATAAGGAAACTAAACGAGGATGATATCAAGGATTCTCTAGTGCCCTATTTAAAAAGCCCCGGAGGAAGTACTCCTGCAAGAGAAGAAGCTGTAGAGCAACCAACATCAACAATGGTGATTAGTGATTGGTTTTTTTCCAGTTTTTCCAGATTTCCAACGTATGAAGTGGACTTCGGCTGGGGAAAGCCTGTTTCAGTCTGCCCAGCGGGAACCCCAACTGGTAATGGAGTGATCTTAACCAACAAAAGCAGTAGTGAGGATGAAATAGAAGCATGGATATCGATGGCAGAAGATGAAATGGCTTCGCTTCCAAACGAGTTACTTTCACTAGCTAGAAGCAAATTTAGCTATAATCGTTCCAGGATTTAATCATTTTTACTTACTATCATGCCTCTGTTTCTTTTTCCTAACTATGTTCTTGAAATAGGATTTAGTCATTTGGTTGTTGTTCTTGTGGAATACACATAGACTTGAGGAGGACGTTTCTATTAAAAATATTTAGTTCTGGGGATCCATTCTCTGAAAAAAAAAAGGGTTGGCAAAGGAAAAAAATGTGCTACAGTCCCAATGATATGACTTTAACAACGTTGGACTGGAGACAATGTGTTGATTGTAAAGTACTGTCCCAACTCCCAAGTGAAAATGGAGATTTTGAGTTTGACTCGATCTGCTCATTCAATATGTATGTCGCTGCCATACCCAACCACCACAAAGCCAGCTCATCTTCTCCATGTGGAAGTCATTATTCAATTCTGCTGACATTACCGCCAGTTTTATACATCGAACCCTAAGTCATTATTTATGTGTAGAACTCCCCTCACTACTCACACTTTCACTTGCGTATTGGAATTTGGAGAAGAGGAGGAAAGTGAAAAAAGAAGATGAGTTGTTTTGCCAAAAGGGTTGTGCAGCAGTACATGTTGCTGCTTCAGAAGCAGCCATTGAGAACAAAGGCCATTACTGCAGTAGTACTATCAGCAATGAGTGATATAGTGTCCCAGAAGCTTTCTGGAATTCAGAAACTTCAACTCAAACGCCTTCTTCTTAGAGTGCTTTTCACAGTGGTGTATCACGTACCAGTTGGGCATTTCTCTCACAAGTTTCTTGATAAGCTTTTCAAAGGAAACAAGGACACTAAGACGGTTGCCAAGAAGGTAGTGCTGGAACAAATCACAATTCTTCCTTGGAACAATTTGATGTTCATGATTTACCATGGTTTAGTGATTGAGGGCAGGCCTTGGGCCCAGGTAAAGTCCAAGATCAAGAAGGAGTATCTGGCGGTGCAGTCTACAGCATGGTCGTTGGGGACGGTTGTGGGGTGGATAAATCACCAGTATCTGCCACTGGAGTTGAGGGTTGTCTTTCAGAATCTTCTTGCCTTTGGCTGGGGAATATATTTGAATCTTAAAGCAAGGTCAGCATTGACCAAAGGGTGAATCCATGAGGGATCCATCTGCCATTTTAGTCCTACAATGGAGAAGGAGGGATGGATTGTGCCATTGTCGGTCTTGGAGAATGAGGAGTCATGGATTCCATAAGATGTTATAGATGTGTTATGCGTTATTGAATCAAAAATCTTTCAATTTATGAACTCAATGGCTTCTGCTATACTTAAAATTGTGCTTTATATGCCATAATGCCATTGTTTATGTTACTTTAATTTGTTGAGTTTAGTTTTTCTCATTCCGAGTCCGATGCACCCAAAAATAGAAAAAATAAACTTGTTTTAGTTGATTATAAATACACTTATACTTCTTTGCTTTTGTTATACAAGATATATTAAATTGTGAGACAACATTTTTAATAATTTTTTTTACATTTTAATAAAAATTAAAAAAAAAACTGAAAACAAAAAACTGAAAATTAAGATTGTTGAAAGCTCCTTGAACGACGGCCAACTTGTAAATTAAAATTTTATAGATGAAACACATTTGAAGAACATAATTGGGAAAAAGAAACTGATACATGTAAAAATGATTAAATCCTGGGAATAAAAAAGAAACTCCTTGATCAAAAGAAACTGGAGTTTTTCCTCGGAGACGATCTGATCAGCAGTTCACGTGAATAAATATTAGTTGCTTCTAGCTAGTGAAAGTAACTCGTGCGGAAGCAAAGCCATTTCATCTTCTTCCATGGCAATCCATGCTTCTATTTCTTCCTCATTACTACTTGTGTTGGTTAAGATCACTCCATTACCAGCTTGGGTACCAGCCGGCCAAATTGAAACAGGTTTTACCAGCTTGTGTTGGTTACACTACTAGTTTTTCAAACACACTAAAATTTAGTTGTATGCATTGCAAAATCCCCTCTATTTCACCCAAACCCAAAACCCATAAAAAAGTTGTAAATGGCAAACCTCAACTCATCTATGACTATGATGAATTCGAAAAATTTGTAGGCTCCCCATAGACTCTCGGTAGTTGGCAAATTCTCTTTTAGGCGGTTGAAGATGACAGACATTTGAAAGGAAATTGACAAGATCGGGTTCAATGGTCAGTTCGATCTAGGGCTTCTAAACCTACGACATGATCTCTTCAAATTCCAACTAGAGTTAGACTATCAAAGATTTTGGATGCGGGCAACATGTATGATATGAGGTTACCAGATGAGGGTGTTCAAATGGACTCTACACTTTCAATGTGAAGAAGATCCACCCATTACCCCCATTTGGGTACGTATCCCTGGGAGAGCTGGCTTTAGAATCTGTGAATCCCCAATCCATCTTCTCTATTGCTTCTGCGATGGGTGTTAGGAAAAACATATGCAAATCTTATTTGCAACGGAACTAATTTTATATTTTTCCTTCCAAGAATCGATGATAGTTTGGATGAGTTAACTTTTTATGATGCTTGTGCTAACCTTCCTCTTTGGATCACCAAAGGGTTTGCCAAAAACTTTTCATAACCTTCTTCTCCAATCGACAGAGAGGTTTATTATGTCAATCAAGCTGTTCAGTGTGATCAGCATCCAAGGTATCCACACGAATACTTCTTGGAACTTTCGCGTACTGAACACACAGAGGCAAATAGGCCAGTCTCCTTCCAACTCCGTCAGCACAATATATTTCAAAGAGTCAGAGATATTTCTGATACGTTGATTGTGATTGATGTTTACGGAGTCCTCTGTATGTATGCTTATTTAAATACAGAGACGTTGAGTGTGAAAGACATCTTTAACAGATTGATCCCATGAAGGTAGCTCCCATAATCTGATCATGTCAGCCACCAATGGCTCTGTTAGTTGGAGAGTTTATAATTTAACTTAAGTCAAATTATAACTCTGTAACTCTATAACTCAATAACTATTATTAGAATTAACTATCTAACTCTTAGATAATTACACATAGGCACTGGGAATTAAATCATCTTATAATTTTATCCCGAATCAGTTTAACCAAGAATTATTCAAGTGTGTGTGACTCTTTAGGTTCCTAAACTACTTGGCAAATAAATATAAAATGTAATCTTAGTTTTAATTGGGTTTAGTACAAAACCAATAAACTCCCACTTGGACGAAAACCAATTTTAGTTGTGAGAATTCTAAGATTAAAAAGAATTAAACAACTTTAATTTATCGTTAATTGCCTAATTAAGTCTTTTATATTTATAGATCAAGAGCAGCCTCTATCGTATGCAAGAATTAGGAAAAGTCAAATGATCGACTTCACCTGTCCATGAAACAGATTTCTTGTATTCATTCCTTTCACCATCACTTATTCTCATTAGTAAAGAGTAAGGTACGAGGGCCAACTCTTTTATATACTAATTTATTTCTTGTTACTGAATTCAACTCTCTTTAAATTGAATTTAGAACTCTTCTAAATTTGATCGTTTGAGAATTTTAGAGTTGACATTCTAACAAGTGGTCATACTGGGAATATACTAGTTCCTACTGTGAGGAGCGGTGAATCCTTTATTGATAATAAACTATTACAATTGTGCTTCTTATTGTATCCAATGTCTACCACTTGCATAACCTTTTACAACTATGTGAAAATAGAGTCAAAACACAATAATAGATCCAGGAAATACTCTTATGACCTCTAAGGATCTATTATATTCTTCCATGAAGACATTATACCAATGGCACTAGAAAGTACAACCTTTGGTAATCTTTTAGCGGATCAGTCCAGTGAACTTGTTCACAACAATTCACTCATGTATCACTATACAAGCCAATCTATCTGTATTAACAATGCCCTTGTTTTGTTAATAATATAATTAGGGACATTTAAGAATTATAATATTATTCTAAGGACTTTTATCATTTGAACAAGTATAAAACACGAATGATAAAGATGCTATATTATTTATTGCATAAATCAATCAAAATACAAATACTGTGGCATTTACAAAATATCATTCCTATAATGTCTAATACCAATCACTCATGCACTTGAGACCAAATGAAACAACATGACTTTCATGTTTCTTTTAGGACAAGGTCTTAGTCAATGGATCGACTACATTAACGTCTGTAGGAATATTTTCTATTATAATTTCATTTCTACCAATGATCTCTCTAATAAAGTGATAGCGCCTAAGGACATGTTTGGATCGTTGATGAGACATTGGTCCCTTTGCTCATGCAATAGCTCTGGTGTTGTCACAATACAGTCTTATTGGATTAACACTTGAAGGAACAACTTCTAGTTCAGTTATGAACTTTCTAATCCAAATAGCCTCTTTCGCAGCTTCAAAAGCAGCAATGTATTCGGCTTCCGTTGTAGAATCTATAGTAGTTTTTTGTTTAAAAATATTCCAACTTACTGCACCACCATTCAGAGTAAATTTATACCCCGATTGTGATTTTAAATCATCTTGGTTATATTAAAAACTTGCATCAGCGAATCCACAGATCTCAAGATCAGCTCCTTCGTAGACCAAGAATAAGTCTTAAGTTCTTCTCAAGTACTTAAGAATATTCTTGACTGCGGTCCAGTGACTATCACCTGGATTACCTTGGTATCTGCTCGTAACACTTAGAGCATGAGAGACATCAGGTCTTGTACACAACATTGCATACATTATAGATCTTATAGCAGATGTATAAGGAATATCTCGCATGCGATGTTTGTCAACATCAGTCACAGGGCACATTTTCTTAGAAAGGTGAATCTCATGTGTCATTGGAAGAAGCCCTTTCTTCGATTAATCCATGCTAAATCTCTTTAGCATTTTATCAATATATATTGACTGTGAAAGACTAAGCAACCTCTTCGATCTATCACGATAGATCTTTATCCCTAAGATATAGGTTGCTTCTCCTAGATCCTTCGTTGAGAAGTTCTTTGATAACCACTTCTTGACTGATGCAAGTGTAGGTTTGTCATTTCTCATAAGTAATATGTCATCTACATATAGTATGAGGAAAACACAGTGCTCCCACTAATCTTTTTTTATACACAAGGTTCTTGTTCGTTTTTTATAAAACAAACCTGTTTGATTATCTCATCAAAATGAATATTCCAACTTCTTGAAACTTGCTTGAATCCATAAATGGACTTTTGTATCATATAAACATCTTCTTGCAAATTTCCATTAAGAAATGTTGTCTTAATGTTTATTTTCCAGATTTCATAATCAAAGTATGCAGCTATTGCAAGTAAAATCCTAATGGATTTTAGCATAGCAACTGATGAAAATGTTTCGTCATAGTCAATACCATATTATTGTGTGAAACCTTTTGCAACCAATCATGCTTTGTAGGTAGACACTCTACCATCCATGTCAGTTTTTTTCTTAAAGACCCATTTGCACCCTATAGGTTTAACCCCTTTAGGTGGATCAACCAAGGTACAAACTTAGTTCTCATACATGGAATCCATTTCAGATTTCATGGCTTGTAGTCATTTCTCAGATTCCTTATCACATAAGATCTCATCGTAAGTAGTAGGTTCATTCTCAATGATGAACACATCACCATACCTTTCGGGTGGACGATGTGTCCTACTAGACTTACGTGTACCTTGTGTATCTTGTTTCGCTTGTTCTGGGATGTTATTTTGTGGTACTTGATTTTCTTCAAGTTCCACTGAGCTGCCACTTGCCTCTTTTAGAATAAACTCTTTTTATAGAAATATGATATGTTTTGAGACAAACACCTTTTGCTCATTGGGATTGTAGAAGTAATGTTCAAACGTTGCTTTCGGATATCCTACAAAATAACATCTTTCAGACTTAGGATCAAGCTTGTCTGATTCTACCTTTTTAACAAAGGCAGGACACCCCCAAACCTTCAAGTATTTAAGGTTCGTTTCATTCCTTTCCATTTCTCATATGGGGTAGAATTTACAGCTTTAGATGGAACATAATTCAAAAGATGGGCAGCAGCACATAGAGCATAGCCCCAAAATGTTTTGAGAAGTTCTGCATGACTCATCATGGAATGAACATATCTAATAAGGTTTGATTTCTCCTTTCAGATACACCATTTAACTGTGGAGTATATAGAGGATTCCATTGAGATAGAATATCATTTTGTTTCAGAAAATCTTCAAATTCTTGGCTTAGATATTCTCCACCTCGATCTGATCGAAGTGTTTTAATACTTTTACCAAGTTGTTTTTCAACTTCACTTTTATACGCTTTAAACTTTTCAAAGACCTTAGACTTATACTTCAATAAGTACACACAAAAATATCTAGAATGATCATCAGTGAAGGTAAAGAAGTATAAAAAACCTCCTCTAGCTTGAATTGACATAGGTCCACATACATGAGTATGTATGAGACTAAGCAATTCTGTAGTTCTTTCACTCTTTCCAGAAAATAGTGTTTTGGTCATTTTACGCAATAAACAAGACTCTCATTTTTCATGTAATTCATAATCAAATGAACCCAAATAGCCATCTTTATGCAATTTGGTTATGCATTTCTCGTTTACATGACCAAGTATACAGTGCCAAAGATATGAATTTCTAAAACTATCAACTTTTAATTTCTTGTTGTTTATGTTGAATACATGATTCTTAAGATCAAGAATTTACACACCATTACATAAATAACCAATGTCATAAAGAATATTATCACGATAAATAGAACAACTCTTATTCTGTGAAATTATCGTAAAACCATCTATATCATCCAAATATGAAACAGAAATAATATTCTTTGTAAGCAAGGGAACAAAATAACAATTATTTAGTTTTAGAATCATGCATTTTTGTTAGTTTTGAATACAGAAAAGCTATGGCTTGTATCAAAAACTAATATCCACAGATGACATATCATTTTGTTTCAGTATTAAATTGTTCCATTATATCATAGAACTAGATAACGGGGTGTGTGAAAGACACACTAGATACCATTATTGGTTAAAGTATTGATATATAAAAAGTATGCTCGTAACTGAGATAGTCTGAACATACTATCGGTATAGGTTGTAGTGTGATTTGGAAATTAGTTTATTTAGACTAGTTTAAATCACGCGGATATGCCCGGGGCATATTGAGCACGACCAATTTGGATAGAATTGACTTATACTGATCGGTGTAGTTAATTAGGTCCTAGTATTCAGTCTCTCACTCCCGAGATCGAGACGGGCGTGAGAGTTAGATATCGTTTGCTTTGATTTGCCAAAGAGTGCGGTCAATTTAGGCCTATACCTCGGTAGGTTGGCTATGCGGTGTTTGGATTCTTATGTGTCATTGCTAGTCGGAGGAATCCACGTACCAGTTCGCCGGGTTGATGGTGCTCCCGAGATGAGCTTGTAAGGTCAATTATACTAAACCCTGCCGGTGGACTTTATGTCCGGTATAATAAAAGGTCAAGTGGTACTAATCTCGGATACCAAGAAGTCGGTGAATTATTTTGTCAGTGAATTGAAAAACCGACGAGCACTAGATCTTTAATGTGGGGAGATAGAAGAAAAATAGTAGCGCGATGTAAAGTCATTTTTGAGCGGTAGTTCCATAGTTAGTCTGATAGTGGTACGACTAATTATGTATTTGACTAATCGACAAAGTGAATTAATTAATCCTAAAGGTTTATTTAATATTTAATTGACAAAGTGAATTAGAAATTAATTCTATTTGAATTATTTAATTCTAACGGTTCAATTAAATTAAATTAACGAAGTGGGTTAAGAAATTAATTCGAATGGGTCGATTGGAGTTGATTAGTCGGGAAAGACTAAGCGGTCAACAAAAGTCAAATTAAAAGGCCCAACTCAAAAGCTCATTAGGTCTCCATTAGAGCTCCCTAAAAATAGAAAGCTTAAGGCCAAAGAAACTTAAGAAAATCTTGTAAGACATTTACGTCTTCCTTAGAGTGAGAAAGTTCTAGAGAGAAACTTTCTTCCCTTTTGAGTTTTCTTTCAAAAACGAACTTGAATTCTCACTTCTCAATTTAGATTAAGCTTAAAAGATTAAAATTTTAGATAGCCCATCAATTTTTGGAGTTGCCCACTGCTGGAATAACTCTTCACGGTACTGTTCACCAGTTACTGTTCACGGGTTACTGTTCACCGTTTTCTTGGTGAGATGGCAGTCACTTCTAATCACTCTGGGATGCTTGATCCAGCTGGGTTTGTGTTGGTCTCTTCCTTGGGTTGGTGATCCACAATCCCGTTTGTCCAGATCGTGGCCGGAGTTGAAGTGGATTCGATTTTATTTGCGAGAAAAGTAGTGGACAGCAGTTTTTTGGGTTAAAGGTTTGATCTTTTGGGTAGATTTAATCTAATTGAGGGATTTTCTTTGTGGATTTCTCGTGGGCTTTAGTAGCACACTTCGATAGATTATTGCCCACGCAATATTCGAAGTTTTCTCGGAGTCATCTATTGGATTTCTCATGGAATTCGCAATTAAAGATTTGGGTTTTCTTATTCCATTGGACTTCGCTTCAAAGGTATAACCTTTAATCTTTCTGCTTTTAATTAAAGGTGTAATCTTTGTACGTTAGATGTCGATTTAATAAGTTAAACAAGTATAAGCCTAGATCCGTTCGTGGGTAAATGAATTTGAGCCTGAGCTTTGTCGAAAGCTTCCGATTTTGGAATGCATTGCACGAAAGTGAGGTTTTCGATTCAGCTCGGGCTTGTTCTGTTTTCCTTCAAAATGGTATCAGAGTGAGGTTTTGGTCTTATACTTGTTTGATTTATTACACAGCTTTATTTTGGCATTATTATTTTTGTCAAAATGTTTAAACAGGTGATTATTAGTTTCCCGGTTATTATGGTAGAATTTTATTTTTCATTCATAAACCCCGGGACATGTCCGGGCTCGTATTATTTTTGAATGGGAATGTCTGTAATAGTAATAACCACGAGCTGAAAGCCGTGGAGGATTAGAAAAATCTTGTAGTAGGATTTAATCTAATCATGTCGTCTTTAAATTCCTAGAAAAACGCCTTTGTATATAGTAATTTATGTATTATGACGAAGACGTTATTTTGGGTAACTTATATTTGCGGGTTTTGGTTTCTCGTAATTTTGGGTGATTCCTAATTACGTAGTAAACCGAGAAAACCCGGCAAATCTAGAGGAATCCAAATAACGAGTGGGAGCGACATGACGGGACGTGTCACCGAGGCGTCAAGGAATCAACGATAAAGAAGACCATAATAGTCAGGAAATTTTATTTCTTTAATTTCCCTTATTTATGTCTTTTCGTTGATTGTGTTTTTGATTTATTTTGCTTGAACGAAAACCAAACCAAACCATTTTAAAAAGTAAAGTGCAATTAACTAAGGTAGATTATTCGTATATTAAAACTCCAATGGTTTTATAGGTGCGAATATCCATAGTTAAGATATTGTATGTTGAAACGTAAAAATCCTCAAACTTAAAAATCTAAGTGGGAGCGGGTTTGTAAATATCCCCATGGCCTTCATTACGAGTTCATTGGTGATGTGGTTATTCTTGTGAGTTGGTATTATGGCCTTTCTCCATGCGGACAAGTCTTCAATCACAGATATCACCAGAATGAATTTCTGAAGGGATGACTATAGTGAGTTTAATTGGAGAAAGTTGTGACACCCTCTCTGCTGAGGCGCATTAGTATCCTAAGTAACAAACTTAGAAGTCAAGTAATGACATACGCTTAGTGTACTATCTATAGTATTCCTCCCGTGAGGTTATGCTATTTATGTGTACGGCTAAAACCATTGACTATTAATTTCATTGGTTATAAGATCGTTGGTCAGATAATGAAATTAATGAGCTTTGGTTCTTCTAGAACAAATGTGGGTTAGCGTAGACGTTCACCCGCGTGACCTGCGTTAATCCCGGTGTGAGAGATGTCGATGGAGATTATATTGTTTTTGAGGATTTCAATATTTTTGAAAAAGTATACTAAAACATGACTGTTTATTTTTCAGTTATTGATATGTCGTTAAACCCGCTAGCTGTCATTTTGAACCAGAACAAACTTACAGGTCCAAATTATATTGACTGGAAACGTAACTTGGACATTTTCCTTACCGCTGAGGGTTACAAGTACGTGCTCGCTGAGGAGTGCCCCCCTAAGCCCAGAGATGATGCCACCCCTGAGCAGCGAGAGCCATATACGAGATGGCAGAAGACTGATGAGATGACCCGGTGCTACATCTTGGCTTCTATGTCGAGTGTATTGCAGCACCAGCATCTGTTGTTTACCTCAGCCTACGATATAATATTCAACCTCAGGGAGATGTTTGGACATCAGGGCAGGACAGCCAAGCAGTCAGCTATGAGAAAACTCATGAATGCTAAGATGGCTGAAGGCACTTCAGTGAGGGATCATGTGCTGGACATGATGAGCTACATCAATGAGATTGAGGTATTGGGAGGTGACATTGATGGGGAGACCCAGGTCGATATCATCCTCCAGAGCTTGCCCCCCAGTTTTGAGCAGTTTTGGTTGAACTATAATATGAGCCAGCTCTTACATTCACTTCCCCAGCTCGTGACTACATTGGCGCCTGCTGAGGGCCTATTCGCAGAGAAGAAGTAAGCCTTGGCTACTGTTGGTCCCTAAGGTTCCTCTGCTTGGCCCAAAGCCAGGAAGCAAAAGAGAAAGAGAGGCCAGAAAGCAGGAGCTGATCAGGGACCCAAGGCGGGCATTGCCAAGAAGCACAAGCCGAAAGGCAAATGCTTCAGATGTGGCAAAATAGGACATTGGAAGAAGAATTGCCCAAAGCCTGGAGGTATGTGTAAAATTTCCCTGACGTGTTTAGCTGCGATTCCCACAGATACTTGGTGTGTGGATTCAGGAGCCACTGATCACGTTTGTAATTCTTTGCAGGGGTTCTAAGTGGCCCGGCTGCTTAGAGAGGGAGAGTTGCAGGTCTACCTTGGGGATACTACCAGAGTTTCTGTTGTTGTAGTGGGAGTTCTTTGTCTTTATTTTTCATACTCATTTTTACATTTAAGAGATATATGTACCAGTTTTCGGAAGAATTTACTTTCAGTTCTAAACTTATTTTGGATGGTTATAAGTGTGCTTTTTCTGATAGATCTGTTTTTATTAGAAAATGCCAGAAGCTTATATGTTCCAGTACATTAGTTGACAATCTGTTTTTAATCAAAACATGCACCCCAGTAATGCAAAACACAGAAACTAGTAACTCATCACCGAATCATAGTAAGAGAAAGGAGTCTTCCCCTTTGAATCAAACTTATCTTTGGCACCTGAGACTCGATTACATCAACCTTAGTAGGATTCAAAGGTTGGTCAATAATGGGTCTTTAGACTCATTGGATATTGACAGTTATCCGACCTGTGAGTCCTGCTTGGAGGGTAAGATGACCAAGAGGCCTTTCAAGGCAAAGGGGTATAGGGCCAAGGAGGTTTTAGAGTTGATTCATTCTGACTTGTGTGGTCATATGTCAGTTCAGGCTAGAGGTGGTTATGAGTATTTCGTGACTTTCACGGATGATTACTCTATATATGGATACATATACATGATGCGTCACAAGTCCGAATGCTTTGGCAAGTTCAAAGAGTTTAAGGCTGAGGTGGAGAACCAACTGGGTAAGAGTATCAAGGCCTTGCAATCTGATCACGGTGGCGAATACCTCTCTAGTGAATTTAGGTCCTGTTTGTCGGATGAGGGTATTCAGACCCAGTTGTCTGCACCTAGCACACCCCAGCAGAATGGTGTAGCAGAGAGGAGGAACAGGACTTTTATGGATATGGTTAGATCGATGATGAGTTATAGCGAATTGCCTATATTGTTTTGGGGTTTAGCCTTGGAGTCAGCGTGTTATCTCCTTAATCTCGTGCCATCTAAGTCTGTGTCTTCAAATCCAGTAGAGCTGTGGACTGGGTGAAAGCCTAGTCTGGGACATCTCAGGATTTGGGGTTATCCAGCATATGTGCTTAAGGCAGACACAGCCAAGCTAGATGCGAGATCTGAGATTATGCTTTTTGTAGGCTACCCCAAAGGAACGAAAGGTGATTTGTTTTATAGTCCTCAGGATCAGAAGGTGGTGGTGAACACCAATGTCAGATTTCGTGTGGAGGACTATGTTTTAGATCACAAGGCAAAGAGCAAGGCAGTATTGGAAGAGCTTAGGGTTGAGTCCACTATTCTAGATGCACGAGTATAGAAAGATACACCACAAGAGACTGCACACACTATCACAGATGATGCTCTTACACAGGCTGTGCCTCGTCGTAGTTGGAGGATTGTCAGACAGCCCGAGAGGTACATTGGTTTGGGTGAGTCTTCGGATTTTATTCCTGGCACTCATGAACCAGACCCAGTTAGCTATAATGAGGCTATCTAGGATAAAGATGTAGATTCTTGGCAGAGAGCGATGATTGCTGAGATGGGTTCTATGGACTCAAATTAGGTCTGGGAGCTGGTAGACCTTTCTGATGGGTTTCGGCCTATTGGGTGCAAATGGGTCTACAAGCGAAAGAGAGGATCTGATGGGAGGGTTGAGACCTTCAAGGCTAGGCTTGTGGCGAAGGGGTATACTCAGAAAGAGGGTATCGATTATGAGGAGACCTTTTCCCCGGTAGCTATGCTTAAGTCGAACCGGATTCTCTTGGCCATAGCTGCTCATATGGACTATGAGATTTGGCAGATGGACGTCAAGACAGCTTTCCTTAATTAATGTCTTGAGGAAACCATCTTTATGCAGCAACCAGAGGGTTTCATTGTTCAGGGCCAAGAGCACAAGGTATGCAGGCTTAGGAGGTCCATTTATGGACTTAAACAAGTATCCAGATCTTAGAATATTCGTTTTGACGAGATTATCCAGTCCTATTGATTCACTCAGTGTCCGGATGAACAGTGTGTTTATCGCAGGCGTGATGGTGATACGGTGGTGTTTCTCATACTTTACGTGGATGACATCCTTCTAATTGGCAACAGTAAGAAGATGTTATCAGACGTAAAGGCATGGTTGTTCAGGCAATTTGATATGAAGGATTTGGGAGAGGCTGGACATATCCTTGGGATCAAGATTATTCGAGATCGTAGGAGACGTTCTCTGACACTTTCCCAGGCATCCTACATAGATATGATTCTGGCTCGTTTTAACATGCAGAACTCCAAGAAGGGTTCACTACCTTTCAGGTATGGGGTGCATTTGTTTAAGGAGCAGTGTCCCAAAACTGCTGAGGAGATAGATGCCATGAAGGCGGTACCCTATGCTTCTGCAGTCGGTAGCCTCATGTATGCTATGTTATGTACGAGACCCGATATTTGCTTTGTCGTTGGCATGGTTAGCAGATATCAGAGTAACCCTGGGAAGGCACACTGGGAGGCAGTAAAATGCATTCGCAAGTACTTGCGCAGGATGAGAGATTATGTCCTAGTTTATAGAGCGTAGGAGCTGGTGCCGATGGGTTACACAGATTCGGACTTTCAAGGTGATTTGGACAAGAGTAAGTCTACCTCTGGGTTTGTGTTTACTCTAGGAGGTGGAGCCATAGTATGGCGGAGTGTCAAGCTGAAATACTTGGCGGACTTCACCATGGAGGCTGAGTACGTTGCCGCATCAAAGGCAGCGAAAAAAGCTGTATGGCTTCGGAGCTTCCTGATGGACTTAGATGTGATTCCTGAGTTGCCTACTGTGATAACAATGGTGCAGTTGCTAACTCGAGGGAACCACGAGCACATAAGGCGAGTAAACACATAGAGCGCAAGTACCACCTGATACGAGAGATCGTAAAGAGGAGAGACGTAATCGTGACCAAGATAGCATCAGATGACAACCTTGCAGATCCTTTCACAAAGCCATTGACCCCAAAGGTCTTTGAGAGACATGTGGAGGGCATGGGAGTCAGATTTTTGAGGGAGCCATGTGAGTGAGCTTAAAGGTGTTCTGGAGATTTCATTGTGACAGCAGTATAATAGCGGGTTGGACAGTTTTTGTATTTCTTAGAATAGCTTTGAGTATTAGTAGGAGATTGTTAGTTTTTAATACAGAAAAACTATGGCTTGTATCAAAAACTAATATCCACAGATGACAAATCATTTTGTTCCAGTATTAAATTGTTCCATTATATCATAGAACTAGATAACGCGGTGTGTGAAAGACACAGTAGATACCGTTATTGGTTAAAGTATTGATATATAAAAAGTATGCTCGTAACTGAGATAGTCTGAACATACTATCGGTATAGGTTATCGTGTGATTTGGAAATTAGTTTATCTAGACTAGTTTAAATCACGCGGATATGCCCAGGGCATATTGAGCACGACCAGTTTGGATAGAATTGACTTATACTGATTGGCGTAGTCAATTCGGTCACAGTATTAAGTCTCTCAATCCCGAGATTAGGACGGGCATGAGAGTTGGAAATCGTATGCTTTGATTTGCCAAAGAGTGCGGTCAATTGAGGCCTATACCTCGGTAGGTTGGGTATGTAGTGTTTAGCTTCTTATGTGTCGTTGCTAGTCGGAGGAATTCACGTACCGGTTCGCCGGGTTGATGGTGCTCGCAAGATGAGCTCATAAGGTCTATTATACTAAACCCGGCCAGTGGACTTTATGTCCGGTATAATAAAAGGTCAAGTGGTGCTAATCTCGGATACCAAGAAGTCGGTGAATTAGTTTGTCAGTGAATTGATAAACCGACGAGCACTAGATCTTTAATGTGGGGAGATAGAAGAAAAATAGTGGCGCGATGTAAAGTCATTTTTGAGCGGTAGTTCCATAATTAGTCCGATAGTGGTATGACTAATTATGTATTTGACTAAATGACAAAGTGAATTAATTAATCCTAAAGGTTTAATTAATATTTAATCGACAAAGTGAATTAAGAAATTAATTCTATTTGAATTATTTAATTCTAAGGGTTTGATTAAATTAAATTAACGAAGTGGGTTAAGAAATTAATTCGAATGGGTCGAATGGAGATGATTAATCGGGAAAACTAAGCGGTCAACGAAAGTCAAATTAAAAGGCCCAACTCAAAAGCCCACTAGATCTCCATTAGATCTCCCTATAAATAGAAATCTTAAGGCCAAAGAAACTTAAGAAAATCTTGCAAGACATTTATGTCTTCCTTAGAGTGAGAAATTTCTAGAGAGAAACTCTCTTCCCTTTTGAGTTTTCTTTCAAAAACGAACTTGGATTCTCACTTCTCCATTTAGATTAAGCTTAAAAGATTAAACTTTTAGATAGCCCATCAATTTTTGGAGTTGCCCACAGCTGGAATAACTGTTCACGGTACTATTCACCTGTACTGTTCACCGGTTATTGTTCACGGATTACTGTTCACCAGTTACTGTTCACTGTTTTCTTGGTGAGATGGCAGCCACTTCTAATCACTCCGGAGTGCTTGATCCAGCTGGGTTTGTGTTGATCTCTTCCTTGGGTTGGTGATCCATAATCCCGGTTGTCCAGATCGTGACCGGAGTTGAAGCGAGTTTGATTTTATTGGAGAGAAAAGTAGTGGGCAGCAGTTTTTTGTGTTAAAGGTTTGATCTTTTGGGCAGATTTAATCTAATTGAGGGATTTTCTTTGTGGATTTCTTGTTGGCTTTGGTAGCACACTTCGATAGATTATTGCCCACACAATATTCAAAGTTTTCTCGGAGTCATTTATTGGATTTCTCGTGGAATTCGCAATTAAAGATTTGGGTTTTCTTATTGCGTTGGACTTCGCTTCAAAGGTATAACCTTTAATCTTTCTGCTTTTAATTAAAGGTGTAATCTTTGTGCATTAGATGTCGATTTAATAAATTAAATAAGTATAAGCCTAGATCCGTTCGTGGGTAAATGAATTTGAGCCTGAGCTTTGTTGAAAGCTTCCGATTCTGGAATGCATTGCACGAAAGTGAGGTTTTCGATTTACCCGGGGCTTGTTCTGTTTTTCTTCACTTTTTGCAAAAGAAGACTATAAGTCCCTATAGCTAAAGCATCAACTTTTACTCCATTGCCAACTCGTAGGTCCATCTCCTTTTGGCCAGCAACCTACTTCTCTTCAGACCCTGCATATTTGTACAAATATGATATCCAGATCCAGTATTTAATACCCAAGAGTCAGATAAAGTAGAAAGATTGCTTTCAATCACAAACATACATGAAGCAGAGGTAGAGGCTTCACCAATCATTTTTTGCTTCAAAGTATCTAGGTACTCTTTGCAGTTCCTTTTCTAGTTGTCATCCTTATAACAGTGAAAGCATGTGCCCTTGGGCTTCTTATCTTCTTTCTTATGGCTTGCTTTTGTGGTGGTCTTTCTCTTCTTATTCTTCTTAAGAACAGTCTTTTCATTCCTTTTCTTGGAAAACTCCACCATCAACACATTTCCCTTATCCTTCTTTATTGATTGCTCAGCAGTTTTGAGCAGATTCAATAACTCGGCCAAAGTATCGTTTCTAATTTGTTCATGTTATAATTCATGACAAAGTTTTAGAAACTAGGAGGCAGGCCCTTAACTAATGCCGTATTGTGAATCCATGCTTCTCCATTTTCTCAATGAGACCAATCATCTTTAGCCCATGAGCTGTCACGGAAGAACCATCAGCCATCTTGTTGGATGTGAATCAGTCCAGGAACGGGATTGAAGTAAAACACAAACACAATAGGAAGACCAATCCTTTTCCAACTTAAGGTCTCTCTTGTAACTCTATAAATAGACATAGAGGGTCAACAACACAAGACAAATTTTCACAACTTTCATAATTCAAGAAACTAGAGAGGAAAGATTAGAGAGATAGAGAGCTATGCAGGGGCGGTAAATAATCCGCATAGTGCGGTAAATAAGTCCAGTGCATGGGGGGTAAATAAGCCCAGAACCGACAGCAACTTTATTTCCTCTTCTCCACAGTCGACGATCGATGTCTCGTTTTCACCGGCGGGTGGTGGCGATTGTCGAGTCCCAGCGATCGACAACAGGACATCTTTCAGCGGCAATCGAGCGGGTCAGATTGTGTTGCCGATCAACAGGTTTTGTGTTTTGTTGCCCACACAACGTTAGGATCTGTCTAAGAGTCATACAAGCGATTATTTAAGGGACACGCTTTAATAGGTCAATTTCTATATTTTTGCTTTTATTAGTTATCATAAATTTGTATGCATGATAAATCGAATAAAGTGAAACTATGATCTAGTGCTCGTGTGGTATTTCAAAAAAGTTTGAACGTAGTATAGGAGCGTTTGGGTTTTGTTGAGAATCTTCGATTCTGGAATGTCACGAAAGTGAGATTTTTGACTAGGCCCAGGCAGATAATTCCTTCAATTTGTATCAGAGCTAAGGTTTTGGTTTTGCTATGTTTGATTTATTATATGGTTTTATTGCACGCGATTTTTTGATATCCCGGCTATTATGGTTGCGTTTGTATGTTTTAATTAAACTCCGGGACATGTCTGGATGGTTTTTTATATGAATGCTTGTAATAGTAAAACCACCCGCTGGAAGCCGTGTAAGATTAAATTAAATCTGTAGTAGGATTTTATCTATGTAATTGTCGATTTATTTTTTCTACAAATCAAGCCTGGTATTTAGGAAATTTATGTAACCGTAGATGTTCTGCGTAACTTGAATTCGTGCGTTTTTGTTTGTGGTAATTTGGGTAATTCTAAGGATTACGTAGAAAATCGAGAAAACCCAGGCGAATTTCAAGAAAACCAAATAACGAGTGGGAGCAAAACGGAAGACTGGGAAGGCGAAGCCGGTGAAGAAATCACCGGTAGAGGTTGATGGAAAATAGGGCGCGGCATGGGCCCTCGCTGTGCGCAGCAGAACCAGCGCCGCACCGCAATGATGCGGCGCAGGGGCACCAGTGTGCGTAAGCACTGCGCACAGGCCTGACTCAATCGGGTATACTCCAGGCTTGTTTCCTTTTCTGAGATATTTTCCGAGACCCAGTTTTCAAACTCAATCCATAGGAGTGACGTGATGTGACACGAGACAAGGCAACAAATGGAAGCAATTAAATCATAATAGTCAGGAAATTTATTTTAACACAATTATTTTCCATTTTTTTATTGTTTTAATTGTCATTTACAAGTTTTAATTTTTGTTTTATTTTACACATGATTAAACCATGTTGATTTTATGTTGCATATAACTTAGGATTAGTTAATTGCATGTTAAAACTGGAATAACTCTCAGTTTAAGAATCTAAGTGGGAGCGGATTGGTTTTATTTTCCCATGGCCTCCATTACGAATTCATAAGTGATGTGGGTGGACTTGCACGTTGGCATTAGGGCCTTTCTTCATAACGGATGAGTCCAACTCATAAGATCACTAGATTGGATTTCTAAGCGAGATGACTATAGTAAGTTAAAATCGGAGAATGCAACACCCTGTCTAACTGAGGCGCACTATCCTAGGTAACGAACTTAGATGTCACGTAATGGCACAACACTTAGTGTACAATTTGTAGTATTCCTCCCAACGAGATTACGCTGCTCTTGTGTACGGCCAAAAAGACTGACTATTAATTTCATTAATCAATAGATCATTTGGTTAGATAGTGGAATTATTGAACTAGGTTCTTCTCAAATGAATGTGGACTAGCGAAAACGTTCACACTAACGTGAATTACACAAATCCCAGTGACCGAGATGTCGATGGATTTAAATATTGTTTTGAGGACTTTTTTGCAATATTTGTTTCGAATTTCATATGTACTGAAACATGTTCTTTAATTTATTTTTACATTTTTTGATATGACATTTAATTTATTAGTTGTTATATTGAAAAAGAACAAGTTAATTGGTCTTAATTATATCAATTGGAAACGTAACTTGGATATTGTCCTAGCGGCTGAGAGCACTCCTGAGAGAGATCATGTAATTGACATGATTAGTAACATCAACGAGGTTGAGGTAATGAGAGGCGAAAACGATGGTGAAACCAAAGTCGATATTGTTCTCCAGAACTTGCCTCAAAACTATGAGCAGCTTCGATTGAATTACAACATAAGTCAAATGTTGTGTACTTCATCCAAGTTCTTGGCAGAGTTGGTGGTGACTTAAGGTCTTTTTCAAGAAAAGAAGCAAGCTTTTGTCGCAGTCAAAGCTTCAGAATCTTCTTCTGAGCCTAAGGCTGGAGAGAAAAAGAGAAAACTCAAAATAAAGGCTCAAGAGGTGTGAATCGCGCTTAAGCCAGAGATTGCAAATAATAAGCCAAATGGCAATTGCTTCAATTGCAATCAAATGGGACATTAGAAAGAGGATTTTCCAAAGAACATAAGTACGACAATCTCTGCCGTGATTATTGAGACATGTTTAGCGGTGATTGCCATAGATACCTGGTGTGTAAATTCAGGAACCACTGATCATGTTTGTAATTCTCTACAAGGTTTTAGGTGACCCTAAAACTTAGAGAATGCGAGATGCAAGTCTATTTGGGCGACACTACGAAAGTGTCCGTTGTAGTGGGAGAGGTCAAGCTGATTTTCAAAAATCAAGAGCTTGTTTTAGAAAATTGTCTTTATGTTCCTAGTTTTAGAAAAAAAAACCTTGTTTCACTTTCTAAACTTTTAAAGAACGGTTATGAGTTTGTTTTTTCTAATAAATCTTTATTTGTTAGAAGAGATAAGAAACTCATTTATTCTGGTTCGTTGGTAGACAATTTGTTTATTCTAAAACCAACTTCTCTTACTAGATATGCAACTGCAAATCAAACATCGTTAAACCATAATAAATGGAAAGAGCCTTTTGAAATGAACCAAACTTATCTTTTGCACCTGAGACAAGGGCAAATAAATCTTAGTAGGATTCAGAGGTTAGTCAATGATGGCCCTTTAGGTTCATTAGAGATTGACAATTACTCAACCTACGAATCTTACTTAGAAAGTAAGATGACCAAGAGCCCTTTTAAGGCAAAGGGGTATCGGGCCAAATAAGTACTAGAGCTTGTTGATTTTGACCTGTGTGAAACAATGTCTATTTGAGCTCGAGGAGGTTTCTAGTATTTTGTGACATTCACAGATGATTACTTGAGGTATAGATACATTTATTTGATGCACCACAAGTCTGAGTGCTTTGACAATTTCAAAAAGTATCGGGCAGATGTGGAGAAGCATCATGGTAAAAGTATCAAGACACTACGATCAGATCGTGGTGGTGAGTACTTGTCCACTGATTTTTGAAATTATCTAGTGGAAGTAAGTATTTAGTCTCAGATATCCGCACCTGGCACACCCCAGCAGAATGGTGTGGCAGAACGAAGAAATAGAACTCTCATGGAAATGGTTAGATCAATGATGAGTTATAGTGATTTGCCGAATTCATTTTGAGGATATGCCTTAGCAACAGCTGCATACATTCTAAATATTGTACCATCTAAATCCCTTCAACCTCTGTAAAGTTGTGGTCTTGGCAAAAACCCAGTGTCAGACACCTCAGAGTCTGGGGTTGTCCACCACATATTCTTAAGGCAGGTGCGGGTAAGTTAGATGCAAGAATAGAAGTAATGCTATTTGTAGGATACCCCAAAGGAATGAAAGGTGGTTTATTCTATAGTCCTAAAGATCAAAAGTTGGTAGTTAGTACTAATGCCAGATTTTTAGAAGATGGCTATATTCTAGATCACAAGCCCAGTAGCAAAATCATATTAGAGGAACTTGGAGGACAATCCACTACTCCTATTGCACCATACAGGTAGATACACCACAAAATACTGCACAAGATGTCACAGATGATGTGCCTACAAAGGTGATGTCTCATCATAGTGGGAGGGTTGTAAGACAACCTGAGAGGTATGCAGGCTAGGGAGAATCCTCTGATTTCGTCCCAGGCGCACACAAACTAAAACCGGTTAACTACAATGAGGCTCTCTGAGATAAAGATGCAGAATCTTGGCATAAGGTAATGAAATCAGAGATGGGGTCATGGACTCCAATCAAGTTTGGGAGCTTTTGAACCTGCCAAATGGTTTTAAACCCATTGGATGCAAGTTGGTCTACAAACGCAAGAGAGGACCTGACGGAAAGGTTGAAACATTTAAAGCTAAGCTTGTGGCGAAGGGGTATACTCAGAAAGAGGGAATTGACTATGAGGAAACCTTCTCCCCGGTGGCTATGTTTAATTCGATCCGGATACTCTTGGCCATAGCTACTTATTTAGATTATGCGATATGACAGATGGATGTCAAGAAAGCTTTCCTTAATGGAAGTATTGAAGAAACCATCTTCATGCAGCAACCAGAGGGATTTATTCTTGGTGTATGCCATTCTAAAGGCTATTTATGTAATTTAGACATTTGTCTTCTGTTTGATAATTTATCAAATGAGTTAATTTCATGATATTTATATTCTTGTGTATATTTAATTTCATGAAATCGATCCGCCAAAAGAAACACTCCATGGACTTTTAGATCATTAGTGATTCTTTTGAGTAGTACTCGTACGAGGAACCTTAGACCAGAAATCACTGCATGGTCTTAGGTGAATTGTATTGTCCTTTGATATACGCCTAGTGGGGCTATAACAGGTTGCCGAGTACGGGTATGATTGGGTACACTATGAGACACGCTAAGGTATGTAGGTGAAGTGATGGGACTACAAGTCTCTCTTAAGTGAGAGATGATATCTTGGCCACTTAATAGTGAACTGAGAAGTGCATGGCCGTGCCCAAAGAATGGTAAGTGTTATCATTTGCTTGATGAATTCAGTGTCACTAAGAGATCAAGTAAACGTTTAGCTATATAAGGATGATGGTTCCCTGCCTTATGCTAAAAGGGATATCAACGTAGAGGATCGTACGCAGTTTGCTCGGAAAGGTTGTGTTGAATCACCATTCGACCCTCCATTCCGAATTGGGTAGTCATTATGTCTTGCTATAGACCACTAATGACTTATGGATTAATCAATGAGATTGAGTTATCCATTACCAATTTAGAATGGGCCTACATGATCGCACATAAGAAAGTTCAATGATGCAGAATAAGTATTCTTGTCTACAATAAGTATAATTGTTATACTTAAATAAATAAGATTCAATTAAATGGTTTAATTAAATATTATTGAAAAGTTATGTGGTATTAATTAAGAGTAAATTAATTACCTTGGAACAATTGGGATGGGCTGATAAATCAAGGGACTTAATTGCAATTGAAGTTCTTGACCCATCAGTCTGATCCATGGGTCATGGGTTGATTCATGGGCTTGGTGTATAACCTAAATCAATAAGGCATTATTTAATACTGATTTGGAATCAGTAAATATTGTTTAATACTAATTTGGATTAGTAAAATAATATTTGGCAATAATACTGATTTAGAATCTGATTAAATCAGTAATATAATAATTGATTAATTACAATACTGATTTTTGAAAACTTTAACTCTACAAATATCCTAGGGATATTATTGTAGTAGGATGATAATTTCAATCAGAAAATCAGAACAAGCAAAATATACATAAAATCCAAAACTCTCTCCGTAGGCAAAAACGGCTAGCATCGGATCTGCAAAGAACTTCAGTGCTTGAATGTAGACAGTCCTTCAAGGAAGGATTTTGGTGGTGGCAAACGTAACCGGAGCAGAAGATTTGGACTGAAGTCATGGAGTTGGAGCCCATTAATGGAGGCCCAAATGAAGACAAAGTTTTAAAAGCCTTGTAATAGACTAAAGCCCAATTCATTACATTTTTCGCTTTATATTTTATATTTTGTGAATAATAAAAAATGAAATGCATGTTAAGCCGCTCAAACTAAATCCCTGAAAACCTAAGTTGTAAATTTCTTCTATACTTAGAGGCCCGCTTGAGCGTCGAACGTCTGATGGACTTGGAGAGCCCAAGGGCCTCAGGTTTTTTTCGTGCGGTGGGTTGTCACATAATAGGTATCTAACTTTATCACTATCGTTAATGAGTGGGAAAACTGTTTGGGTATCCTGATGCTCAGCTTTATCACTACCACTCGTTATGGAAAAACTGTGTGGGTATCAATTGATGTGATGCCTCGAAGGATGGTTTGACTTTGGAAAATTAATCCTAACTTAACCCGATAAGTTGACTAGCGATTAATTTTGCAAAGATAGGATGGTGTCAAACATTTGGAATGCTCATCCTATCACTGAAAAGTTGCATGGTATGCAATTGGAAAACGTTAGATTATATGGAATGTAATTTGAACGTTGCCTACCAAAAGAGCCCGATCCCTACTATACTTGCCAAAGCAAGACTGGGGTTAACTCTTTGTGGATTTTCGGCCCACAATCTAGCACCAACAAAAAAATGTTTGGAATTTCAATTTTGGCTATTGTGGAAAACATTTTTCAAAAACTTATTCTAATATTTTGCATTTATTCTTTGTAAAAATGGCATCATCTAGCACTAATATCATGTCAAACTTTACTCTAAGAAGTATATTGGATAAGGACAAATTGGTTGGACCAAACCTCTTAGATTAGGAAAGAAACTTGAGAATACTTCTCAAGAAAGAAAGGAAGCTACATGTCTTACAGACCGTTTTACCTGAACCACCACAAAATGCTTCGGTAACTGTACAACGAGCATGGGATAAGCTGAAAAGTGACTCCGATGATGTGACTTGCTTGATGCTCGCGTCTATGACAGGTGAGCTTCAAAAGTAGTTCATGAATTCGGAAGCCTTCCGAATTTTTGAGTCACTGACAGAGATGTTCCGTGAACAAGCCCGTAACGAAAGGTTCATTACGATAAAAGCTTTAATTTCATGCAAAATGGCAAAGG
This sequence comes from Knoxia roxburghii, assembly GCA_030378225.1. Lineage (NCBI taxonomy): Eukaryota > Viridiplantae > Streptophyta > Magnoliopsida > Gentianales > Rubiaceae > Knoxia > Knoxia roxburghii. The sequence continues at coordinate 25,894,248 of CM059424.1, forward strand.
GTTCGTTAGTTACCACGCATTTGATCAAGATGAAAGGGTACATTGATACCCTAGAGCAATTGAATGCACCCTTTCCTAGGGAATTGGCCATTGATATCATATTAGCATCATTGTCTGATGAATACAATGATTTTTTGGTGAATTACAATATGCACAACATGGATAGGAGCATTCCTGAGCTCCATGGCATGTTAAAGAACACTGAGCAGACCCTTCAGAAGGCAACGCCAGTGTTGGTTATAGAGAAAGGTAAAGGGAAGAGGAAGTTTAAAGGCAAGGCTAAAGTTGGGCAGAACAAGAAAGCTCACAGTAAGACTACTTCCCAACCACAAACTCCTCCTGCTAAGACAAGATCCATAAAGGATGATACATGTCTCTTCTGCAAACAGAAAGGTCATTGGAAGAGAGACTGCAAAAAGTTTCTCGAAAGTAATCCTTCAGCTTCAGGTGTCTTTGTTATACAAATTAATCTTTCTATGTTCGCCTCATGGGTATTAGATACTGGTTGTGGGGCTCACATTTGTACTAATGTGCAGTGACTTAGAAATAGAAGGATAACAAATAAAGGTGAAGTAGATCTCCGAGTGGGCAACGGGGCAAGAGTTGCTGATGTTGAAGTTGGAGATTATACTTTGTCTTTACCTTCTGGTTTAAATATCAAACTTGAAAATTGTTATTATGTACCTGCTTTGAGCATAAATATTATTTCAGTTTCTGGTTTAGATAATAAAGGTTTTTGATTTATTATTGAGAATAATTCGTTATCTTTATATCGAAATGATATTTTATACGGAGATGCAAATATGTGTAATGGTCTGTATGTCTTGGATTTGACCCAAGAAAAACCAGTCTATAACATAGAAAAGAAAGCTAAATCAATTAAAAATGATTTAGGTCCAACATACCTTTGGCATTGTCGATTAGGTCATGCAAATAAAAAGAGAGTTCAAAAGCTTCACAAGGATGGAGTGTTTGGGTCGTTTGATTTTGAATCATATGATACCTGTGAACCCTGCTTGCAATGCAAAATGACAAAGAGTTCTTTCAACAAGAAAGGTGAAAGAACAAGTGAGCTATTGGCTCTAATACACTCGGATGTATGTGGACCAATGAGTACACAAGCTAGAGGTGGATTTAAATACTTTGTCACTTTTATTGATGACTATAGTAGATATGGTTATATCTACTTAATGAGGTATAAAAGTGAAACGTTTGAAAGGTTCAAAGAGTTTAAAAATGAAGTAGAAAATCAGTTGGATAGAAGGATTAAGGTTATTCGCTCAGATCGAGGAGGTGAATACCTAAGTGATGAGTTTAATGGCTATCTTAAACATTGTGGAATTGTTTCACAGCGGACTCCACGGGGAACACCTCAATGGAATAGTGTATCTGAAAGGAGGAATCGTACCCTATTAGATATGGTTCGATCAATGATGGGCCAAACAACTCTCCCTACATCCTTTTGGGGTTATGCTCTATTTTATGCTGCCTACTTATTAAACCGTATTCCATCTAAGGCAGTAGGTAAGACTACATATGAAATATGGATGGGTCAGAAGCCCTATATGTCCTATCTACGAGTTTGGGGTTGCCAAGCTCATGTAAAATATTTACAAACTAATAAGCTTAAACCTAAAAATGACTAATGCCTATGTGTGGGATATCCTAAGGAAACCAAAGGATATCAATTCTACAACCCAACTGAGAACAAAGTGTTCGTTGCTCGAGGAGCTACTTTATTAGAGAAAAAATTTCTATACAAGAAAGACAATGTGAGTAGAATAGAACTCGGAGAAGTTCAAGAACCACAAGAGAATGTAGAACGATCTGCAGAAACTCATATGGAAGTTGGCATGGAAACTCATGAAGATAAACAACCTGAGTCAACAACACAAGAACCTAGAAAGTCTAGTAGATCTCGTCATAAACCCGAGAGATACGGATTTCTCGTGACTAACGATCAAGATTTGATCTTGGTGGAATCTAATGAGCCCGCGAACTACAAATAGGTTTTAGAAAGTCCGAATTCAGATAAATGGCTACAAGCCATAGGATCTTAAATGCAATCCATGAGGGACAATAAAGTGTGGACTTTGATTAATCATCCTGTTCAGGCAAAGGTTGTCGATTGCAAGTGGATTTTCAAATTAAAACCTGGCGGGATCTTCATGGCACGACTAGTGGCTAAAGGTTTCAGACAGACTCATGGTACTGACTATGATGAAACCTTTTCCCCTGTCATGATGCTCAAGTCCATTAGGACAATCCTTGCCATAGCAGCATATTTTGACTATGAGGTATGGCAGATGGATATTAAGACGGCTTTCCTAAACGAAAACCTACTCAAGGATGTTTATATGAAATAACCCGAGGGATACATCAATCAAAAGCATCCTACTCAAGTATGTAAGCTTCAGAGGTCCATCTATGGACTAAAGCAAGCATCTCGAAGTTGGAATCTTCGTTTTGATGAGGAAGTAAAAGGTTACAGATTCATCAAGAACGAAGATGAGCCTTGTGTTTACAAGAAAGTTAGTATGAGCAAGATTGTTTGCCTTGTCCTATATGTGGATGACATCCTACTCATAGGAAATGACATCCCCGTGTTAAAAGAAATCAAACATTGGTTGGGGAGTGTATTTTCTATTAAAGACTTAGGAGAAGCCGAGATGATACTAGGTATCAAAATCTATAGAGATATATCTAAGAGGCTTCTAGGACTTAGCCAAGAAGGGTACATAGATAAGATATTGAAAAGATTCAATATATCTAATGGTATGGTACCATTCAGACATGGTTTTCTCTTGAAGAAGAACCAAGGTCCTTCAACAAGAAAGGATATAGAAATAATGAGTGTTGTCCCATATGCTTAGGCTATAGGATCTATCATGTATGCCATATTGTGCACCCATCCGGATGTCGCACATACACTAAGCATGACTAGCAGATACTAACAAGATCCAGGAATGGCTCATTGGACTACAGTCAAGGCAATCCTAAAGTACTTAAAAAGAACTAAAGGATTGATGCTAGTGTATGGAGAACAAGAACAACTCGTTGTTCAAGGTTACACCAATGTTGTTTTCCAAACAGATCAAGATTACTTGAAGTCATAGTTAGGTTATGTGTTTAGCCTGAATGGCGGTGCAGTGAGTTGGAAAAGCTCGAAGCAAGATACCACAATCGACTCTACAATAGAATCTGAGTACATTGCTGCATCTGATGCTTCACACGTTGGAGTGATACCGAGTATCCAAGATCCGATAGAACTATTCTGTGGTAACAACGGGGCCATCGCACAAGCTAAGTAGCCTCGGTCACACCAGAAAACCAAACACATACTCAGAAGGTTTCACCTCATCCGAGAGATCATCGATCGAGGAGATGTGAAAGTGTACAAAATAGGATCAGATGACAATGTAGCAGATCCTCTCACAAAAGCTCTACCACAGTCAAAGTTTGAGAGACACGTAATAGAGCTTGGTCTTAAAATGTTTAGGACATAGCCCTTTAAAGGGCAAGTGGGAGATTGTTGGTGTATGCGCTTTTAAAGGCTATTTATATAATTTAGACATTTTTCGTCTGTTTGATAATTTATCAAATGAGTTAATTTTATGATAATTATATTCTTGATCATATTTAATTTCATGAAATCGATCTGCCAAAAGAAACACTCCATGGACTTTTAGATCATGAGTGATTCTTTTGAGTAGTACTCGTACGAGGATCCTTAGACCAGAAATCACTGCATGGTCTTAGGTGAATTGTAGTGTGCTTTGACATATGCCTAACGGGGTCGTAATAGGTTACCACGTACAGTATGATTGGGTACACTATGAGACACGCTAAGGTTTGTAGGTGAAGTGATGGGACCACAAGTCTCTCTTAAGTGAGATATGATATCTTGACCACTTAATAGTGAACTGAGAAGTGCATGGCCGTGCCCAAAGAATGATAAGTGTTATCATTTGCTTGATGAATTCAGTGTCACTAAGAGATCAAGTAAACGTTTAGCTATATAAGGATGATGGCTCCATGCCTTATGCTAAACGGGATATCAATGTAGAGGATCGTACGCAGTTTACTCGAAAAGGTTATGTTGAATCACCATTCGACCCTCCATTCCGAATTGGCTAGTCATTATGTCTTGCTAGAGATCACTAATGACTTATGGATTAATCAATGAGATTGAATTATCCATTACCAATTTAGAATGGGCCTACAGGATCGTACATAAGAAAGTTCGATGATGCAGAATAAGCATTCTTGCCTACAATAAGTATAATTGTTATACTTAAATAAATAAGATTTAATTAAATGGTTTAATTAAATATTATTGAAAAGTTATTTGGTATTAATTAAGAGTGAATTAATTACCTAAGAACAATTGAGATGGGCTGATAAATCAAGGGACTTAATTGCAATTGAAGTTCTTGACCCATCAGCCTGATCCATGGACTTGGTGTATAACCCAAATCAATAAGGTATTATTTAATATTGACTTCAAATCAGTAAATATTATTTAATATTAATTTGGAATTAGTAAAATAATATTTGGTAATAATGCTGGTTTGGAATCTGATTAAATCGGTAATGTAATAATTGATTGATTACAATACTGATTTTGGAAAATTTTAACTCTTCAAATATCCTAGGGATATTATTGTAATAGGATGATGATTTCAATCAGAAAATCAGAACAAGCAAAATATACACAAAATCCCAAACTCTCTCTGTAGGCAAAAACGGCTAGCACCGGATCTGCAAAGAACTTCTGTGCTTGAAAGTAGAGAGTCCTTCAAGGAAGGATTTTGGTGGTGGCAAACGTAACCAGAGCAGAAGATTTGGACTAACATCAAACAAGGATCCAGACGCGGTAACTGATTACGCTACGAGGGTAAGCTTTAGAAGCTTTGAACATAGGATTAATTAAACACTAAAATTGGAATTGGCATAAATCCGCTGCGTAAATTTTTGAAAAAATGCCTCCGATCCTAACATTTATTACAAAAGGCCAAAAGCATAAGGTTTGTAAGCTTAAGAAGTCTATCTACGGACTTAAACAAGCATCCAGATCTTGGAAAATCCGATTTGATGAAGTACTCCAGTCCTACGGATTTACTCAGTGTCTGGATGAGCAGTGTGTGTACCGCAGGCATGACATAAATGCAATGGTGTTTCTTGTACTTTATGTAGATGATATTCTTCTTATTGGTAACAGTAAGAAAATATTATTAGATGTAAAGGCATGACTGTCTAAGCAGTTTGATATGAAGTACTTGGGAGAAGCTGTACATATCCTTGGGATCAAGATTATTCGAGATTATAGGAAACATTCCATGACGTTTTCCAATGATACATACGTAGACACGATTTTGGCTCATTTTAACATGCAGAACTCCAAGAAAGGTTTTTTACCTTTCAGACATGGAGGGAATCTATCTAAAGAACAGTCTCCAAAGACTGTTGAGGAGATAGAAACGATGAAGACAGTTCCTTATGCATCTGCAGTAGGTAGTCTCATGTATGCAATGTTGTGTATGAGACCTGACATTTGCTATGTTGTTGGCATGGTTAGCAGATATCATAGTAACTCTGAAAAATCTCATTGGGAGACTGTAAAACGCATCCTGAAGTATTTGTGAAGAATGCGTTGGTCTATCAAGCGCAAGATCTTGTGCCCCATGGTTACACAGATTCGAATTTCCAAGGCGATAAAGACAAGAATAAGTCTACCTCCGGGTTTGTGGTTACTTTGGGATGTGGAGCTATAGTTTGGAGGAGTGCCAAGCATAAATACATGGCAAACTCTACCATGGAGGCTGAGTATGTCGTAGCATCAGAGGCAGCGAAAGAAACAGTGTGACTTAAAAACTTCCTAGTGGACTTAAACGTGATTCCTGAGTTACCAAGATCAATCACAATGTACTGTGATAACAATGGTGCAGTAGCCAAATCAAGAGAACCACGAGCTCACAAAGTGAGTAAACACATATAGCCCAAGTACCACCTAATACGAGAGATAGTTAACAGAGGAGACGTGGTCATGGCAAAGATAGCATCAACAAACAACCTTGCAAATCTGTTCACAAAGACATTGACTGCTAAAGTCTTTGAGACTCATATGGAGGGCATAGGAGTTAGATACTTAGTTGAGCCTTGACAATTCTCTAGATATTAGTATAACAGTACTAGAAATTTCGGATATGCTAGTTTTGGATTACTTTAAAGCACAACTTTAAGTATTAGTGGGAGATTGTTAGTTTTGAATACTGAAATCTAAGCTTGTATGAAAAACTATTTCCCATTTATATCGAGTTATATGTTTCAATTAATTACTTTTTGTTTTACATATGTAGTCCAATTATATCGTGTGACTAGATGTTGAGGTGTCGGGTGTAGCACAGTAGATCTCGTCATTGTTTGAAGTCTTGATATATAAATTAGGCTCATGGCTAAGACAGTTGTGGACATACAGTTGGTTTAAGCCATTATGTGGTTCTGAGATTAGTTGGTCTAGACTAATTAAATCATATAGATATGCGCAGACCATATTGAGCATGACCGTCTAGGATTGAATTAACTTGTACTGTTCTTTGTAGTTAATTCAAACCTTGAATTCTATCTCTTAATCCCTAGTTGAGATTGAGCACGAGGATTGCGCATTGCGTAGTTTGATTTGCCAAAGAGTGCGGTCGCTTGAGACCTATAGTCTCGGTAGGTTGGCTGCGAGTGTTTAGTTGCTTGGTGTATCGTTGCAAGTCGAAAGAAACTACGTACCGGTGCGTTTGGGATGATGGTGCTCTAGGGATGAGTTTGAAAGATTTATTATAATAAATCTAATCAGTGGACTTTATGTCGGGGGTAGTAATAAAGTCAAGTGGTACTAATCTCGGATAACAAGAAGTCGATGAATTAGTTTATCAGTAAATTAATAAATTAACGAGCACTATATCTTTGACGTGGAGAGAATAAAGAATTAATTAATTTAGTTATACTAGAAGCAATTCTGGTTTGGATGGTAGTGTCATAATTAATCGTACAATCCGTTAGTGGTACGATTAATTATGTATTGGTTAATTAGCAAAGGTAGATTTAATTAAGTAAGATATTAATTAATCCTTGTGTCAGATGGTTGTGAATCAGTCCAGGAACTGGATTAAGGATAAGTGAATCCTTGTATCAGTTAGGTGTGAATCAGACCAGGAACAGGATTGAAGTAAAACACAAACCGAATAGGAAGACCAATCCTTTTTCAAATTAAGATCTCTCTTATAACTCTATAAATAAACATAGAGGCTCAACAACACAATACAATTTTTCACAAGTTTCATAATTCAAGAAACTAGAGAGAGAAAGATTATAGAGATAGAGAGCTGGGCAGGGGCGGTAAATAAGTTGCACAGGGCAGTAAATAAGTCCAATGCGGGGTGGTAAATAAGCCGTACACGGACGGTAAAAAAGCCCATCGCGGGGGTGTAAATAAGCCTAGAACCGGCAGCAGTTTTTTTCCTCTTCTCTATGGTCGACAGTCGGTGCCTCATTTTCATCGATGGGCAGCGACGATTGTCAAGTTCCGGCGATCGACGGCAGGACATCTTCCAGAGGCGGTGATCGAGCAGGTCAGATTGTGTTGCTGATCAACTGGTTCTGTAGTTCGTTGCCCATACAACATCAGGATCTGTCTAAGAGTCATACAAGCGATTACTTAAGCGACACTCTTCAAGAGGTCAATTTCTATCTTTTCGCTTTTATTAGTTATTGTAAATTTGTATGCATGATAAATCAAATAAAATGAAACTAAGATCCGGTGCTCGTGTGGTATTTCAAAAGGGTTTGAATTGTATTACATGAGCGTTCAGGTTTGATTAAGAATCTCCGATTCTAGAATGCATAACACGAAAGTGAGATTTTTTACCGGACCCGGGCAAATAAATCCTTCACCTATCTTTTGACTTAAGTTCAAATAAAAGAATTAGGGGGTTCAGATTCTACCTCATCCACATATCATGAATTTTTCATCTGTCTCAAGGGAAAAAATTTCACCCTATTTACTTTATTCACCAATCTACATAATTTAGACTCTCTTTTCTCTGTTGGTAATTTTTGTCTTGCCCGCAAGGATGAGAACTTGATAGCACCTCTGCACCCTTGTAAACACCAGGAAGTTATGGTTGTTGGAATTCTAAGCTTAAACACCTCCTTTAAATTGTCATGTCTTTATCTCCTCCTTCATGTTGACAATTGTTTGGTTCCTCAAAATTTTTTTCACGAGTCCCTTTGTAGTTATCCCTATCCCCCTGCTTCTTGTCATTTCTTCTCCTTCGAGCCAGCGTTTTAGGTTGACGAACAACAATGGACATATCCACATTCTTCTCCAAATCTTCTCCAGTCTCTTTCAACTCATTGAAAGCTTCTATTTCCACAGCATTATTGTCGCCTTCCACTGTAACTTCCACCTGCCCCCGTTCTTCTACTTTTAGCTCATCTTCCTTTTCAACTGGCTTCTCAAGCTCCTGCTTCTGTTCCAGTCGCATTAATTGTAATTCTTTATCCATTCTGACAAAGTTTAACTTAAAATTCATTTCTTCTCTAGTCAAATCATGACTTTCTCTCATTTTTATCCGCTCCTTCCATCCTAACTCTTCTCATGTACACATTCCATATCCTTTACACACCACGGTTAGATAATAATTTCTCAATTCTTCCTCAACCACCCCAAAAACAAGAAGCCGACCATTTTTTTAGTACTTCAGATCTATTTTGGTGTCTCTACACTATACAAACAACAAACAGGATTAAATACAAAAGGGCTACCGTGCTCCCCAACAACGGTGCCAGAAAGTGATGTGCTCAAATACAACACTAATAAAAACCTTATTTTAGCATATGAAAGGACCACAAATTCTATCGTGTAGTAGAGAACGATATCAAATCCATAGGGAACACTAAACACTTGTGTATCAAATTAAACTAAAAACATGCAAGGTGCTAAGATCAGAATGGCCTTGATTTGATCAAACAGAAACAAATGAAATTCAGAAAATAAATTGATGGGATGTTTGGGTGGTGGTTTAATCTCCTTCACTGTCTCCTAGTATTTATCATGCATTGGTTTCACTATCTCTTTTCAGACCTTAGGCTTATGAGGCTAATAAGATCCAATCTCACATATTACACAAGGAAACCGCCAACAAGATCATAAACTTACTCAAGATTCAATTCCCAAAAGAGGAAATTGCCAACAAGATAATAAGTTTACTCAAGATTAAATCTCTAACAGTATAATAACAACATCACTAACAAATCAGCCAAGCCCAAATCAACCCAAAAAACCATTACACCAATTAAAAATAAATCAAAGGAATTCAGATACACTACACATAGGAGCATACACAATACATGAATCAGCTGGCTCACACTCGCTTATGACGGTCTGTTAGGCCGAAATAGCAAAAGTCCTACACCAGACTGAAGAAAGGAACTACAGTGCAGCTCCAACAAGTGAAAATGCACTAATTCTACCTAGAGTCGCCAGATCTGGGATTAAACCGCCATGAAGTGCTTAGAATCGCATGGTTCTAAGCTGAATCACCATCTTCAAGTGAAACCCTAGCTACCCGATGTGCAAGCAAAGCGGTCGGCTCCAAATGAAAGAGAACGAAACAAAAGTTACCCACAGGATTTGTCTTCACACAATTTATAACAATACAACATTCTAGGGTTGCAATTAACTTAAAATAGCAGGGGTACAACAGTCATTTCAGCACACATGCACATCTGAAATGACTAATTTAGTCCATTAATGACCAGTTTGCCTACATTCATCAATTTAGCACTTTACGACCTTATTTTTTGTAGAAAATTGAGAAAACCAATCCTGAGCCTGCATTTCAAACAAAGCACATTTTAAGCTTGAAAAATACTAAAGAGTGATCAAAACTCTATCTAAATGTAATGAACTTCTGTGGAAAATGCTATGAAAATTGATGTAACTTAGGGTTTCATCATTCCTCTAGCAATCTTACACATCTTACCTCCAGGTTCTTCAACAATTCGCCCAAAGATTGACTTATCATTTCTTTCTTAAAACCACCCTTCAAACTTTGTTCCATCGTATAATCACAAGAATCATACGTAGTATCAAAGTTATCATTTCTATACCAATCATCTATTGGAGTGGGAATAACTAAAGCCATATCAATATATACTAATATCTACTGAAATCTACTTAACGAAAACTTGAAATCTAATAAAACTACTAAAAATGTATAAACAAGTAAACACCACAAACTTTCAATAACAATAATCACTCAAAATAGACAAATCCCCGTCGATCGATGCCAATTTTTGACGTGTCCTTGTCGTTGTAAAAATAAAATTTATAATTAACAAAACAAAAACACTAAAACTATAGTATTTAAGGTTTCGTTCCCATGAAATTTGTGGTCTTGAGTGAAGTGGTTTTTGGGTTCGAGTCCTTACTTAACACAATTTCTAGTAGTTTTAGTAGCCTAAAAATCTAAGAAAGTAAAATGTAAGATAGTGGTTTGGCAAAAATCATGCAAATAAAAAAAATTAAGAAAATAAAATAGTATGGGTAAAAGGCGGAAAATCACACCACAACTAAAATCCAAGGGGCTATTGTTAAGCAAATTATCATGCAATTGTTCGAGGACATTCTAATATAGTCGTCACCGAATCTATAAGGACTAAAACTAGCCAATAATAGAAATAGGTGAAGGAATTATCTGCCCGGGCCCGGTCAAAGATCTACTTTCGTGCTATGCATTCTAGAATCGGAGATTCCTAACCAAACCCGAACACTCTTGTAATACGATTCAAACCCTTTTGAAATATCACACAAGCACCGGATATTAATTCTACTCTAATCGATTTATCACGCATTCAAAATAATTCTAGTTAAAGTGGAAGGAAAAGAATTGACCTCTTGAAGCGTGTCCCTTAAGTAATCGCTTGTATGAATCTCAGATGAGATTTGTACGTTGTGTGGGAAATGATCCAACAAACAGGTGATCAGTAATTACGCAAAAAATCTGAACGAAAAGCTGCCCGAAAAAGTCCAAACCGCTGCCGCTGCCGTTTCGTGCGTGTACCTCACACGCTACCACCAACCCCACACGCCGCTCGGTCAATCTCCATGCGCCACCAACCAGATAGAAAAATCCGATCGCCGCTGCTACCTAAGAGCTGCCACTGACTTTGGGAAGAAATCTGACTTTGAGGGAAAAGTCTTTTGATTTCTCTCTCTAGTTTTCTTGTCTTGAAACTTATGAATTGTGTTCTTGTTATTGCTAATACCTTGTCTATTTGTAGAGCTACAAGGGAGACCTTAAGTGGGCTTGAGTCAAGTCTTCCTCGTTGGGTTTTGGATTTACTAATTTCCTAATCTCAATTAGTTACCAAATCCAATTTGTTTCCAAATCCAATTAGTTACCAAATCTAATTAGATTTCCTAATTCCAATTGAACTTTAAGACTTAATTAATTAATTAATTAATTTCACTTTGTCAATTTACTAATTGACCCTAAGGATTAATTAATTAAATAATTAATTCTAATTAATTTCACTTTGTCAATTTACTAATTGACCCTAAGGATTAATTAATTAAATAATTAATTCTACTTTATCAATTAACCCAACACATAATTAATCGTACCACTAACGGATTAATTATGAAATCACTACTCAAACTGAAATTGCTTACGGAACCACTAATTAATTAATTATTTATTCTCCCCACATCAAAGATATAGTGCTAGTCAATTTATCAATTTACTGATAAATTAATTCGTCGACTTCTTATTATCCGAGACTAGTACCACTTGACTTTATTACTATACTGGACAAAAAGTCTACTGGCCAAATTTAGTATAATAAACCTTTCAAGTTCATGTCGAGAGCACCATCACCCCAGATGCACCGGTACGTGATTTTCTTTAACTCGCAATGACACACCAAGCAACTAAACACATGCAGTCAACCTACCAAAACTATAGGCCTCAAGCGACCGTACTCTTTGGCGCAAATCAAACTACGCAATGCTCAATCCTCATGCTCATTCTCATCCAGGGATTAAGAGATAGAATACAAGATTTTAATTAACTATTAACGAACAATACAAGTTAAATCAATCCTAAACGGTAATGCTCAATATGCCTCGGGCATATCTATATGATTCAATTAGTCTAGACCAACTAATCTCAGAATCACATAATGGCTTAAATCGACAGTATGTCCAAAACTGTCTCAGCCACGAGCCTAATTTATATATCAAGACTTTAGTCAATGATGAGATCTACTGTGCTACACCCGACACCTCATCATCTAGTCACTAGACATAATTGGACTACATATGTAAAACTCAAAGTATTTACCTGAAACATATAATTCGATAGAGATGGGAAATATTTTTTCATACAAGCTCATCTTTTTAGTATTCAAAACTAACAATAGGGTCGTCAATCCTATCTATTATCAATCCTCTACTTTACCAACATCAGGGTCGAGTAAAATCATCCACTACAATACCACTTGTTCGTAAAACCATGAAACTTGTAACACAAGACATCACCATTGTCTTACTCCACTTGTTCATCAAAATAGATAATCAACAATATATCTCAGCAATAAAATAGATTCAACATGTAGATCGACGACGAGTCAACAACCATATCCATAAATATGAATTAAACAATTCTTACATGAAATCCACTTAACAATATGCACGAATAACCAAATAAGGGAACAAAACCCACATGGAAGTAATGAGAATATCTCTGAATAGTTCAATTAGCAAGAAAGGTGAGGCCTTAGTATCTATAATGCAAGATAACTCAACAAATCCTAGAACTTCCACCATATAGCAACACAAGTCTTCACTAAATCCATTGTCTTGCCCACCTCTTTAGGAAATCACTACCCCCTATCACTTAGAAGGGTAGATTTCCCTAGAATCTACTTAGAACATGGATGTTCTAAGAGAATTCATAGTGTGTGTGTGTGTGTGTGAAAATGTGAAAAAGTGTGTGTTTCTTCCTCCCTAAACTACTCTCTCTATAAACTATGTAAAACACACTTAGATGTGTTGGTATGTTATGAACAAAATCTTTACAATGAATCTTGGCTATTAATAAAGGTTCTAGAGAGCTAAAATTGGTATTACATAAGAAAAGTAACACAAAGGGTAAAGTTGGAACTTCAGTAGTGATTTCCAGGCGACGACCAGGCCGTGCCTCCATGGTGACGCAGAGGTCGGCGGCGACCAGGCATTGGTGCCGTGTGGACGCCAGTGTTGGCGGCAACCAGGCACCATCGCCCAGTGGACACCGGACTCTAAATCTTCATCACTTCACGCTATTTCCAAATTCTTCTCTTTAAGTTTCAATCTTGCGTGATTTCTTCCTTTTTCCAACAAAAGTCTTTAAGTTTTATTCAAAATCTCCAAAGTGCCTTCTGAAAGATTTTGGTAGGATCTGGGTTTGCACTTGCTCGATTTACCACGCAACAAAAATTTCTATTAAAGCGGAATCTTAGAAAAGTACCTTTGAAGCGTGCACCTGGTGATTCTCTTGTATGCCTCAAGACTATGACTTCACGTTGTGTGGGCAACGAACTAGAAGTCAATTAATCAGCTATCACCACAATCCACCTGCTAGAAAACTCTAGCCCCGCAGCACCTGACACGTACTATAAACGCACCGCCCGCAGAGAGAGAAAGCTACGCGCAGCTGGTATAGACCAAGGCCAAAATTTCAACCACTAGAAACCCAAAAACCAGCTGCACACTTTCTTGAAAATTCGACTTGGAGAGAGAAATGTTTTCTCTCTCTAGAATTTTCTCTCTCTAGAAATCCTGTGGATTAATTGTGTTATTGTGTAATCTGAATGACTGATCCCTTGTCTATTTATAGAGTTACAAGAGAGACTCCAAGTTGGTTTAGGATTGGTCTTCCTACTGGATTTATGTTTTCCTTCAATCCTGTTTCTGGACTGATACAGATTCTATTTCCTTCAATCCTGTTCCTGGACTGATACACTCCCAACTGTCACAGGGATTCACTTATCCCAATCCAGTTCCTGGGATGAATCACTCCCAACTGACACAGGGATTCACTTATCCCAAACCAGTTCCTGGGATGATTCACAACCAACTGACACAAGGATTAATTAATTTCTCAATTAATTAAATCTACCTTTGTCAACAACCCAGTACATAATTAATCGTACCACTAACGGATTAATTATGGCACTACCAACCTACACCAGAATTGCTTCCGGAACAACTTAATTAAATTATATTCATAATCTCCCCACATCAAAGATATAGTGCTCGTTAATTTATTAATTTACTGATAAATTAATTCATCAACTTCTTAATATTCCGAGACTAGTACCACTCGACCTTTTTACTATACCGGACATAAGTCCACTGGCCAGGTTTAGTATAATAAACATTTCGAGCTCATCTCGGGAGCACCATCACCCCGGACGCACCGGTACATGGTTTCCTTTCGACCAGCAGTAGCACACCAAATAACTAAACACGCGCACCCAACCTACCGAGACTATTGGCCACATTTGACCTCACCCATTCGCAGATCAAAGTACACTATGTCTAATCCTCATGCCCACTCGAGTCTAGGGATTTAGAGATAGAATACAATGATCGATTTGTCTATTAAATCAGTACAAGACAAATCATTCCTAAGAGTCAAGTTCAATATGCCCCGGGCATATCTATATGATTCAATTAGTTTAGACAAACTAATTATCTGAATCACATAATAACCTAGACCGACAGTTTGTCCAAAGCTGTCTCGGTTACGAACCTCATTTATATATTATGTCTTTCAACCAATGATGAGATCTACTGTGTCGCACCAAACACCTCATCATCTACTTACATAATATAAATGGACATAAAACTGCACAACAAAATATAATTGAAACACAAATCGATATATTAAACTGGGAAACTGTACAATACAAGCATAGCTTATGTATTCTACTCCAACACCTTCTCACTACAAAACCATGCAAATCCAACTATAAGTCCATTGAAAGCTCATAAAAGATTTGAAAACCAACTAAAAGTAAGCTAAACATGCATGATTTTAAGTAATAAAAGGTAGATTTTGGAGTCAGGTCACTTGTAACCCAAGACATCACTATTGTCTCAACAACATGCTCATCAAAGTAGATAATCCAACAACAATATTCAGCAATAAGTATATTCATTATATAAATCAACAACAAGGCAACTTTCATAGCCATAAACATAAATTAATCAATTATTGCATGAAACCCACTTAACAATTTGCATGAATAACCAAAGAGTATAACAAAAACCACATGAAAGTAATGAGAATATCTCGAAATAACTTGATTAGTAAGAAAGGTGAGGCCTTAGCATCCATAATGCAAGAAAACTCTCAATTCTTAGAACCTCCACCATAAAAAAACACCAATCTTTCATCAAATCCATTAGCTTGTTCAACACATCTTGGAAATCCACTACCCCCTATCACTTAGAATGATAGATTTCCCTATAATCTACTTAGAACATGGATGTTCCAAGAGAATTCATAGTGTGTGTGTGTGTGTGAAAAGGTGAGAAAGTGTGTGTTTTTTCCTCACTAAGCTACTCTTTCTAAACTATAAAAAACACACTAAGGTGTAATGGTACGTGTTTTTACAAAGGGCCTTGGCCACTAAAAAAAGGTCCCAGAGGGCTAAAATTAGAATTATATAAGAAAAGTCACACCAAGGATAAAGTTAGATTTTCGGCAGCGATTTCCGGCTATGACCAGGCGGCGCCATTGTGGTCGGCGAAGATCAGGCATTGGCGCCATATCGACGCTGGAGTTGGCGGCAACCAGGCGCCAGCGCCGAGTGGACGTCGGACTCGAAGTCTTCATCATTTCATGCTATTTTCAAACTCTTCTCTTTAAACTTCAATATAGCGTGATTTCTTCCTTTTTTCAGCAAAAGTCTTTAAATTTTATCCAAAATCTCCAAAGTGCCTCCTTACTACAAAACCATGCAAATCCAACTATAAGTGCATTGAAAACTCATAAAAGATGTCATATTCATTGAAAATCAACTAAAAGTAAGCTAAAAATGCATGAGTTTTGGTCATAAAAAGGTATATTTCGGAGTCATGTCATGGTGCTACGTATATGATTATGCATTTTACTTCTCTTTCATCCATATGCATTACTCATTTTCTTCCTTTCTCTTTGAAACCTGTCTCTCCATCATCTAAGCATCACAGTAAATTCTCATCTTCAATCTAAGATGTCTAGATATAATTCACAAAAGATGAGTATAATAATTGGCAGTGTAAAAGCCTACACTCCATAAAAGTAAACAAGGCATGGAAGTTCAAGAATCTCAAGCTTTAGAATTTATCAATATAGAATATCTCATGATTCTTACACCAAACACAGCTTTATTACCTCAATAGAATGCTTAAACTGTGAAGAATATTTTTAACCAAATACTAACTCATCTCACGAAAAGAAAATAGCCAATAAGAGAATATACAATTATTTACATCTTTTTTGTATTTTTTAAATTTTTTAAATTTTATGGATTTTTTAAATTTTTCAATGTTTTTGGATTTTTTTATTTTTCTATGTAAAAGAGAAAACAAAGAAAACAGTAAAAACATGCTCTTATTATGGAAATGGTCGGATTGTTGATTAAAATAAACAACAAGGTTTGGAAGATGACTAGAGTTTGAGGAGGTGACAGCTACTCAAACTCCAATCCACAGCCAATCTAAATATTCATTTCAATCCTTAATCCCAAAGGCGTAAAAATGAAAATAAGAAAATAAAAAGTAAGTACACAGAACAAGAAAAATGCACCGTTCAACCTAAACACAAAAACAAACACAATTGGCTCCTCGGTGACGGCGCCAAAAAGTGATGTGCACAAATTACACGTACGAATAATACCCTTTTTTACACACTTTAGGACCACAAATCCTGCCGTGTAGCAGCAAGAGTGTCGAACCACAGAGAGCACATTGCATTTATTATTGTATTTAGGTTTAGGTGTTTATTCTCCAAAATGAAGAAAGAGAGAACTATCAAAGAAAACTAAAGAAAGAAAGAAGAAAATTCTAACCTAACTACTACCCCAAAGGATAGTAGGCGAGGGTAAAGGTGGACTTGGGTTTGCTAGTTGCTCCACCCATGGTAGATTAGCTTATGCGTTCCTCTAAACTTATCATCCTACGCAAGTGTGATGTCACGCAAGATGAGAATACTGGTCACAAGACTAACCCAATCAACCCACACCGTTCTTCGAGACTTATCATTCTGTGCTAGTGCACAAAATCAGAATTCTAGTATGTAGATTAATTGTCCATGGGATTCACAACCAACAAATCCAAAGGAATGTAGACTAACTGCCCATCAAGTAAGAATCTCAAAATCAACATCAGAATATTAGTAGATATAAAATGGGCAACATCCAAAACTAAAGAAAGGATCTTTAAGCATAAATGGCATGGAAACATTAAATCAAAACAGCAAATGAAGAACCCATGAATATTCTCATATAAACAATCATCAATCTGTACAAGATGGGTTGCTAAAGTATGGATCTACAACTACAACAAGAAAATAAAGCAAAAGAGAAGAAAATCTAACTAGAGAAAACCCTAGGACCAATGGTGGTTAAGCCACCAAAGATGAACCCTAAATCTATACAAAATGAGTATTTATAGTGGTTGGAATGATTGGGGGTATTTGGGGAAGAAAAGGGATGAATCTGGGGCAAAATGGGGATTTAACCTGTAAACTTCTGCTGGAATTTTCTTCTGTTGAAATGGAGGCCATGAGGAGGCCGCTACATAACGGTGTGCTAGCATTCACAACTTTTTCCCTTTTTCAGCACTTCACAACAAAGCTGCTCTCGGGTCCTTCTACTTTTCAATGCATTTTTTGCCCTTCTCGCATCAAAATTTCTTCCTTTGCTCTTCTCCTCATCCTAAATGATCTCAGAGTGAACCAAAATCACCATTTCTATATTTTGACATTTTTCTGCAAGATTTTGATAATAAAACTGCCAAACCCAAACTAAGACCTGCAACCCCCACATGACACATTATAAGACATTAAATTAAAAAAAAAAAAAAAGTGTAACAAAAACTCTATCCAATTGTCATGAATCATGTGAAAAATGCAATCTAATGTTCCTACAATAGAAGCTGCAATCTATTCCATTGAGATTGGCTGCCTTGGTCCTCAGTTTCTTCGAGAAGTGGCTCTTCTCGGGCATTCGTAGTGTTACGAACCATCTTGCAAAAGAAGGTAGATTACACAAAGAAATAGACACACAAAACCAAAAGACAAAACTTTTCCTGTGAGATGCCACGTTTAATCCCTCCCCATCCCCCTCCTCCTCCTCCCCTCCCCCCTATCCCGATTTTTCTAAAAGATCATGTTCAATATGGCCAATGGATTATAAACTCCGACGGTTACCGATTAGACTTAGGATAAGCCGGAGGAATTTTGTGTTGAGAGATAAGAGAGGACACTTCTTCTATGTAGAGGTATTCATACTGGAGGCGGCTTCTGCAATTGAAGCTGAAATCCTATCAATGTTAAGGACAATCATATACTGCAACTCGAAGGAAATCAATGATGTTTGCTTCTTTTTGATAATTCTCAAACTTTTCAAATGATAAACCAAGGTGAAGATCAATTCTTGTGGAGGGATTTTCAAAATCTAAAAGAGCTTACAGACCTTGTAACTCAGCCTCATGACAGTGTAGCGCATGTATATAGAGAAGGCAATAGGCCGACTAACTTTTTGGCAAACCTGGCTTCCTCTGGTTAGTCTTGCACCTTTGATTCATTTGGATCTCTCCCTAAGAGAGTTAAAGGTCCCATAAATCTTTATAGGAGATCCATTCCAACGTTCCGAGGATAACTAGATAGCAATTGATTTTGTGTAATAGCTTGTACAGGGCTAATGCTATCAGACTTTTGATAATGTAGATAGTTAACTTGGGGGTTGTTCTAGAGATATTAAGGGGTAAGGGTTTGTATTCACGGCCCTTTGTTTCTATTTTCACATCAATACAATCTTTCCATTTTGATAAAAAATAATTTGTACATAAGAGATTGGAGTTGCATATATATGTTTCTTCTTTCCTTGCACATCTGATTCAAGACTTGCAATTTATCTAGTATAATATTTTATAATATATTAAAAGATATGGAGTACACAAAATTAATCACATTTATTATAACTTTTCATAAATTAATTCAACTATTTGAGTAAGGAATTCTCTTTATTCCTGTGATTTTTATGATTTATGTTGGATGATTGTGAATTGCAGTTGAGCATTCAAAAGTGATGAATCTTTGCACAAATTGGGTTGGAAAGTTGCTGGTGAAGCTTACTATGTAAGCTGCCAATTTTGGAAGGTAATTTGGAGGGAAAAGCCAGTTGTTGACCAACACCAAACACCAGACTCCTACATTTAAGACAAGTCCTCTAGGGCATCTTTTGTTCACTTTACATTCGGCCGCTTAGAAATCTTCTCCAATATGCTTGAGCTAGGGTTTTAACGAATGATGGGTTGTGAGCTCGGATCTCTGGTGTTCTAAACTCCATATCAGAGAGAAAGCCCCGAATGATGTAGTGTTGGTATGTATTAGGCCTACAGTAGCACTCTACTCGCGACCGTAGTCCAGCCATTGAGTTCCTATTGGAAGAGTCGCCTGCCTATATATTGTGAACCGTCTTCCGGTGCAAAATGGTAGTAGGTCTTTATCGATTGTTAGTGCTTTAGTGTATGTGTATTATTTGATTCCTTTGGCTGTGTATATATCAGATGGTTGATGTTATATCATCTTTCGGTTGATTCAAGTCCCTTAGCTGTTAATCCTTGTATGTTCATAGCTGGACAACGATTTTGAACTCTGATCCCTTCTAGGATTTGCGTTTACTATCGAATGCGTACTTTGTTTCCCTCAGGGAACACTTTGAGTTGCAGCCGAATGTGCAAAATATGATAGGTAGCCGGACGGGATATGATCCCTTATAAGCCTGAACCCATATGCTATGTCACAACACAACCCTAACTCTAATGGTAGCCTAATCTCCCCCTCAAAACCAACTTATTTTCGATCTACTACTTTGTGTGCTTATTTACTGCTTGCTAGTTTATGTGTACGCTTCTCTACTCATTTAATCAAAAGAAAATTAAATCCTTGCAAAGCTCAGTTGCTCTCTGTGGGATCGACACCTAACATACCACACGGGGTCTTGGATTCCCTTAGTGTGGAAATTAGTTTTTTATTTTGTAGTGTTTTTCGCACTCCATTTTTGGCGCCGTTACCGGGGACCACGATAGCCTTTGTGTGGGTTTGATTTTCTGTTGAGTGTGTGCAGCTAGAAGCATAGAAGGAAAGAAAACTGTGCTTTTTAGGGACTTCTTTGACACTGATTTCATGGTGTATCAGCTAACTGTAATCGAGGGAAGGAATGTGCCTAAGCCCAAGACTTTTTTTGATTTCTGTCATGACTAAGACTATCCCAGCTGGGATGAATGGAAAAGGGAAGATGGTGTCATGGGTGACGGGTTTAAAGACTGTGTCTGTATTGTTGAGGACAGTGAGTTTACTTTTAAGCTTAAACGTATGCAGAAGGAGCTTGATAATATTCAGCAAGAAAATGCTAGTGAGCCACACGCAACTCAAGTGGAAGTTCAAGAAGCAAGTAACAGCGAAGTGTGTTAGGAAAATACAGAGAAAAATCACCCCAATGATGAAGGTCGTGAAGTTCTAATGAGTGCAGATGAGTACACCATTGAGGATAAAAGGGGTGAAATAATTTCACCAAAAGTGGATAGAATACAAGTACTGGCCCGTGGTAAAATCTTCCCTACTGTAAATAACACCTTTGGGAAATTTTATGATGGGACTCTCACTGTTATTAGGCAGCTGCGGCTTGAAGCAGAAAGGTCATAAAGAAGAACTGCAGTCAACAAGGAGACAAAGATGGGTATTCAAGATGTTGTAGCAGTTATGGAGGGATCGATGTTGGTAAAGAAAAAGAAGGACCATGCCACCCCTCATAAAATTTCTAAGATCAAGAGACCTGACCCTATAGTCGAACATTGTCCCAAAGGATATCAGGAGGTGCTAAAGTTTGCCAAAGAAAGAGGAGGATCAGACAGGACCTAATGACGACAAGGAAAGATTTGCCTCTTGGAAATTCAAAGGCGGCGAATGGGGCTAAAATTTGAAAAGATTCGACCCTAGTTATGACAACAAAGGTTAATAAGCAAGAGGTGTTGGATGTAGCGGGGATACACATGTGGCAAGAAGGGTTTTCCAAATTAGAATGACAATCTCACAAGAGAGAAAACGAGTGCCACTCTGGTTCAATCTAAAATACTACAAAGGAGTACAGGGCACTGCGCTACAAAGGGGTGAAATTGTAGACTGGATCTCTCAAATGTGAAAATGGTTGTGTGGTTTCGATAAGGTGCAGGGAATCCTAAGAACGGGTGATGGGTGTCAGGAACATAATAAGCTTACTGATAGGATAGTAGTTTCATTTAATTTGCCTTTTGTTATTTATTTATCTTAACTGTATTAATGACTCTTTTCTAGTTTCTTAAATGTACTTAGGATTGAGGTTCCACCCTCTTTGATTTTGATTTAATGATTCTTTTGGGGCAATGCATGGAATCTAAGCAAAACTATTCTCAATAGACAAGCATCTAGAGTAAAGATGCGTCGACAAACAAAAGGGGAAGATGCAATCCACTCTTGATAATGGAGAGCTGAACACAGAAGAATTCAGACGACTTCTGAAAGAATGGGAATCCAAACCACTACTGCATCAGGTCCAAGTTGAACGACACTACCTGCTGTGAGACTTTTTGGAACACAAGGGGTTTCTTCTCCTACTGCCAGCAAAGAGAGTAGTGAACAGTTCCATGGTGCAAGAGTTCTATACTGCAACTCAACTTGATGATATTATATCAAACAGTCTCAATTCGATCGGTGCAGGTGAACTTTAGTAGTTGGGTCATCATGAGTTTCTTGGCAGAGAGGTCACGAGGGAAGCTTAGAGCATTTGGCAGATAGAATCTTTTGAACTCTCCCCAATATAAGTGAGGGCAGCCCTACGAGCTGATAGACACATTGACCTAGAGAAGTTGAGGGAATTACCATTCAAGGACATGAATCGGAAAGCACTGTTGAATACTTTTGTGCGGCACAATATCGCCCCTAGTTTCACAAATGGAGGGAATCAAGTTTCAGAATTTCAACTGAAAATTGTTTTCCTCATGATGGATGGAAAGGACCTGGATGTGGGCAACATTATCACGCAATATATTGAGGAAGCATGGTTGCCCAAAATTATGAGTTTATCCCTTTTGGATGTTTGATTGAGCACATGTGTATTGTTTCCTGTGTTCCGAATTCAGATGAAGACAATTTTGAGTGGCTTCGCAGACCGTTGGGAAATGACATAGGCAAAACACTCGCAGCCAAAGGAAAAATGAGGGACCTCGAACTGCACAATCAAAATTTCTTCTATACTACCCCAGACACTCTAACTACAACGTTCATGGAGATGCGATCAGAGTTTCGAGAACTGAAAGTATTGTTGACATACTCTTGAAAAAAATATATTTTTTTATCGACAATCTAGCTATCCAGTGAAGACACTGATTAGTCTTAGTGTGGGGGAAAAGGTAAATTTGGGAGGGGGGAGAACCCTACATGGAGCTCCAGGTAAGTCTCTCCAAACTCTGTGTCTCCCTTCAGAAATTTATACAGCTGAAGAAGCGGTAAATTTTTCGGATTCCATTACTCCATAACGCTCTTTGTTAAATGTTTGAAACATCCCAAGTGCTACTTTTGGGCCAAGAATGAATTTAACAAGTGTATTAACTTGCTCTAGATAGGATAATGCTAATTGTGAAGAGAGATTTCTATCATATTCATACTATGTCTAAACTATCTTGAGTGAGTATCATTGAGCCTTTATAAGTGTTCCTTGACTGCTTACTACTTGTTGCATGTGTGAATGATTTTTGTTGGGAAGAGTATCTAGAATATGTGAAGAGTATACATGTTACTGCCTAGTTCTGACATACAGCATTCAAATGATGAAGCATTAGAAACTAATGTGTTTACCCTCTTTTCTCTAACCACCTTCACACAGCACCCTTAGGATCCGCCCCTAGAGCCACAACCTTTTCTTCAACACCCTAAAATACGCTAAACACCACAGCCTTCTTTTCTGCTCCCATCACTCGTAAAACAGCTAAGGAACTTAACTATAATAGAAAAAGTTTTAAAGCTGAATGTTTCAACAATAAAGACTCCGCTCTATTTTGTACCTCCGAAACATTATGAGAATAAAATGAGAAGTAAGGCATAATAAAGCCCTGGACCTCCCTAGAAAAAGTATTAAAAAAAGTCTCGAAAAAATAATTCAAAAGAATTCAAACAATACACGGGTTCAAAAGAATGTTGTACAATACACGGGTTCACACTGTAGGATCAAAAAATAATTCAAAAGAATTCATTCAACGTTATCTGAATCTTCATGTTTTGCTCAAGTTGGTACAACACACGGGTTCATCTTGTTCTGTTTCAAATTCTACACTTGGGAAGATTAAAACTACTGGAGTACATTTTGTATTCAGCTATATAAATTTTCCTAGAGTTTGATTGACTTTGCTTGAGAACAAGGAAGATTCTTAGTGTGGGGGGATGGAGTGCACAGGATTCATCACATTTATTATAACTTTTCATAAATTAACTCAACAATTTGAGTAAGGAGAATCCATGCACAAATTGGGTTGGAAAGTTTCTGGTGAAGCTTACCATATTAGAAGCCGATTTTTGGAGGTAATTTGAAAGGAAAAGCCAGCTGTTGTCCAACACAAAAGACTAGGGTGTAATCGACTCGAGTCGAGCCCGAGCTTAGCCTTGCTTGACCTCAGTTCGACATAATTCTATTGGGCTCGAACTCGAGCTCGACAAGCCCAATTTTCTATACTCGAACTTAGCATGGACTATGAATGCCGAGCTGTTAGAGTCGTATGCCATTAAAAAAATCGTCTACAAATTTTCAACAACAGAGAAACCATAGAAAAATAAAAAGCCAAAAGATTTCAGAAAACCATGGACAAAAAATGAAGTTTTAATTTCTTATTCAGAATTACCGTTCTCTGCATCCCCTTCTTTGATTTCTTCGATTCAAATTATGACCACCATCAGGAAGGTAGCATGGCTTGCCATGGATTCAGGATTGACGGAGGTTTTCTGTGCCTATTGGGTGGGAGAAGGCATAGGGATTTTTTGTGGCCGTGTTGTGAAGGTGGAGTGGCGATGGTATTGACTAGAGAATGAGAAGTGGTAGAGAGGGAGTAGTGGCGGAAGAGGGAGAGAGAAGATGGTGAGAGAGAGGTAGTGGAAAGATGGGGGAGGTAGAAGATGGTGAGAGAGAGAGGGGTAGAGTGGCGGAAGGAAGAAGGAGAGAGAAGAAAGATTGGGAAGATAATGGAGGAGTGTGAGGGATTGATGGCATGAAAAGTGGAGAACATTGCAGAATGTGAGGGGAAAAAGTGGTTGACGGCAAGGGAAACAAAGTAAAGACATAGGGTTTGTTTCTTTTTTTTTTTTTCAAATAATATATAATATAATAGTTAATATATATATATATTTAATATGTGACTTGAGCTCGACTCCATAGACTTTCGAGCTCGGTCAATCCGAGTCGAGCTGAACTTTTGATCGAGCCACTCGCGAGCGCTTGGTTCATTTATAGCCCTACTAAAAACCAGACTCCTATATTAAAATTACCATTTTAACCCTACACTTGTAATTAATTTCTAACATAATTTGTAATGGGTATAAATACCCAAAAACAACTCCTCTAGGGCATCTTTTATTCATTTTATTTTTCGGCCTCTTAGAAATCTTCTCTAGTACGCTCGATCTATAGTTTCGATGCATGACAGGTTGTGAGATCGGATTTATGAAGTTCTAAACTCCATATCAGAGAGGAAGCGCTAGATTATGTAGTCTGAGTAGGAATCAGGTGTACGGAAGCACTCTACTTGCGATCGTAATCCAGCCATCAATTTCTCGCGTGTGCCGATATATTATGAACCCTCTTCCGGTGCAAAACGGTAGTAGCTTTTTATGGATTGTTAGTGCTTGAGTATATGTGTATTGCGTGATTCCTTTGGCTATGTATATATCGGATGGTTGATGCTATATTATCTTACGGTTGATTCAAGTCCCTTAGTTGCTAATCTTTATTGTTCATAGCTAGACACCGATTTTGTACTATGATCCGTTTTGGGATTTGCGTTGAGTTACTATCGATGCGTACTCTGTTTCCCTCAGGTAACACTTCAAGTTGCAACCAAACATGCAAAATATAATAGGTAGGCAGACTGGATATGATCCCTGATAAGCCAAAACCCATCTGCTATGTCACAACACAACCCTAACTCTAATGGTGGCCTAATCTCCCCCTTAAAACCAACCTTATTTCCGATCTGCTACTTTGTGTGCTTATTTACTGCTTGCTAGTTTATGTGTACGCTTCTCTGCTCATTTAATCCAAAAAAAAATTAAATCCTTGCAAAGTTCAGTTGCTCTCTGTGGGATCGACACCTAACATACTGCACGACGGGGTCTTGGAATTCGTTAGTATGGAAATTAGATTTTATTTTGTAATGTTTTCTGCACTTCAAGATATATATATATATATATTATTATATAAAATATGTTAATATCTAAGTTGTGTCATTTTATTATATTTGTATATGATAGTTAAAATCACAATTTAAAGTGTCAACCTAAATTATTTATCATGCTATTGGGCAGTGTCTTGACAAATTATTTATTAAGACACTTTTAAATGTCTTAAAATTAAGTTTTCAAGACATTTAACAATGTATTAAAGAGTAATGTGAGGCAATATGTAGTATCTTAGAGATTTACTAATCAAAACACTCTAAAATGTCTTAACATTAGTTTATTAACATACATAAGAGTGTTTTAATAAGTCATGCATTAGAAAATGTATTAAAATATTATCTATTAAGACTATTCCACACATTTACAACAAGTGTCGCCCAAAGTAGTGTAGTTATAGGTATAATGTCATGATAGATTAGTTTTTAAGGCGTTTTTAAGTGTCTTAAAAACTGTTGGGAATTCCTCAAAACCCAAGTCTGTTTTAAAGTGGGTTATGGTTGAACCCAATTGAGTTTGTAGCACTTTAGTGTATACATATATATATATATATAACAGTCTAAGGTCCGGAGGACGGAGGATGCATGGGCAGAATCCCTTTGATAGATGCTAGAAAGGATTACAAGAGGCAAAGTATATCCTTACCTCTATTGATTACTACCCCTATACAAAATCTGTTTAAACAAAAACCGCCCATGCAAAAAGGGGTGGCCACTAATATGTACTATCTATTCTTTATACATATTACAGCATTTGTAGTACTTTAGTATAAATATATATATTTTTGTACTAAAATTTGTAGCAGATACGAGGGTAACTTGTTAACATATATAGATATAAAATTGAGAGTTTGAGAGACATAGTGTGTTGAGGGAGAAAGAATATACTTTTGTAATGTCTTTTATTCCTATACTAGTGAAGTTTTATGTTGCTAACGTAGAGTATATCTGTTAAGGATCGAACTATGTAAATCTGTGTGTTTTGATCGGTTGATTATTTTTGTTGATTGTGTCGAGTATAAACAACCATCCCTTCTAAGTGTGGTATCAAAATACCCAACACTGGTATCAGAGTGAAAGTTCATATTTTTTTACAGTTTTTGTTGCTGCAGGGAGAGTGTCTGATATAGATCGACATCAGAGAGAATTTATTTCGTAGATCAGAGTATGCAAATAAATTATTTGCATCAAAATACGTTGGGTGCCCAGTTTTGTGACGTTTGGATAATCAAAGTGGGAGAAATTGAAGAATGAAGAATTCAAGTCAAATTTCGATCGTGAGTTTACCAGAGTGAGATATGACTGATCAGACAATATATCTAAAATCTATGTAGTGACATTGAGTTGCTGTCAAAATTTCAAGAAAACCCAATGGTCGGATCTTGAGATATCGCGACTTGAAGTTGGAGCATTGTGGACTGTCCGTTCTAGGATGCGGCTAGGGTTTTTCAGTTAGATTAACCCGCCATGTGTAAAATTTTGAATTGTCCATGTGTTGCACTGATGTGTTGTCACATCATCGGTCAAAGTCAGAGTTGACTGATCAAAGTCAAAGTCAACTACAATATCAGCAAAAAATTTTAGGTGATCTGTCCCTTCTAATTTCGACATGTTGAGTCCACTTTTGGCATCTATTTTGTCAAATTCAACTATTTTGTGGTGTTTTCGTCAAGTGAAGTGCTTTAGGAGCCGTAGAAGGTTTTTGAGGATGTGGAGAACAAACCTTAATTACCTAATTTTTTTTATGGGAAGATAGATTTCACTATGTGACAGTGTACAATCAGAGATTTACTTGTGATGGGCAAACTTGATTTGGCTCTTGAAGAGAGTAAACCTGATGCCGTGAATGATAAAAAGTGGGCAGAGATGCAAAAACAAGTGGTTAGTGTCATTCGACTGGCACTTAATCATAGTGTGAAACATAACGTCATGAAGGAGATGACAGCGAAGAGTATTTGGGACAAGTTGCAGAATATCTATGCGTCGAAGTCACTAACTAACCATTTGTTAATGAAGATTGACCTCTGTATCTTGAAGGTGGAAGAAGGGGGAAATTTTTTTGATCATTTTAACAAGTTTGGACAGCTAGTGTATCAGCTTCAAAATATATGAGAGGAAGTTGATAGTGAAGAGAGGGCCTTGTTGTTGTTGTCTTCTTTGCATCATCCTATAAGCCATTGGTGCAGACCATACTTGTTAGGAAGACTACATTAGGTTATAATGAAGTGCTAACTCAATTGAGAGAAACTGAGAAAATAATGGGAAGGAAAACTGTGCCAGAAGAAGGAGAAAGTATAGTTTCGCAGAGAGTTCAAATCCTGGAAGGAGTCGTTCTAGTGGTAGATGTGATTCACGTGGGAGATCTCAATAGAGCGACTACATTAATTATAAGTGATATTATTTTGGTAGAAAATGTCAAATCCAAAACAAATGTCTTGTCATGAAAGAGGACTTGAAGAGTTTGAGAAAGTCAAAGGGCAAATATGAAGTTGATGCGAATGACTCAAATATAAATGCTGTGTATGAAGTATGCGATGATGAGCTGTTGGCGATGAGGAGCACTCCTAGGTATTGCTCACAGTTGGTTTTGGGTTATGCATCATCAATGCACATTTGTAGAGAGAAATCTCCCTTTGATACTTTACAAGTTGATGAAGATTTTGGGCATGTCATTATGGGTAATGTTGAGAAGATGAAGAATGAGGGTGTTGGTATTGCACGCCTCAAAACACACAATGACATAGTCAAGAAATTGGCCAATATGATATTTGTGTCTGCCTATAGTGATAACATAATTTCCTTGGGAGAACTGTCTTCTCGTGGGTACAAGTTCAGTGGTGAAGATAATCTTTGCAAAGTTTTCAAGTGAGTTTTTTGGGTTGCTTGGAATTCACAGAGAGAAGTTCAAGCCAAGGAAGAAGAAAGTCTTTTTTTCGAACAAGGTTGAAATGTTTGAGACTTTGAGTCGATGGTAGATATATTAGGTTAATTCCTCAAAATCCAAATCTGTTTTAAAGTGGGTTAGGGTTGAGACAGTAGTAGGGTTTGTAGCACTTTAGTATAAAAGTATAAATATATAGTTTTATACTAAAGTTTGTAGCAGACATTGTGTTGAGAGAGAAAGAACACACTTTTGTAATCTCTTTTATTCATATATTAGTGAAGTTTTGCATTGCTACTATAGTGTATGTCTGTTGTGAATCGAACCACGTAAATATGTGTGTTTTAATTTATCGTTTATTTTTGTTGATTGTGTTGAATATAAACAAACCGTCCTTTGAGGTGTAGGTATCAAAATACCCAACAAAAACCCAATTTTCTTGTGGTGGGTAGATGAAATTGAACAGAAGACAGTTGGTTAGATGATCCGAAACTTTTGACGGCTCAGAATACACTAAAGTTTGACGATCATTGGAAATAGGCTCATGACACAGCAATTATTCTTGCGAGAAATATTGATCAGAGACTTGTTGGAATGAATGGTTATTGTTTGTACATATATTAATCATAGTGTGGATGGATTTTGAATGTCGAATTGAGATGACATAGTTATGATTTTTATATATAAGATTATTATTTTAAGCACATAGTATCATATAGGCATGACTATTGCATTACGACAACATCATAATATGTATATGAATTTCTGCAGGTCACGCGTAGTTAGGGTCAAGGCATCATACATCAAATTGTTTGGAATGCAAACTGAAGAACAGCTGGATTAGTATGTGTTTAATAGATTATTAGTACATAGCATACGAGAGATAATCTGAATTATCTTTCTTATTTTGTTTTTGGTCACTGAATCATTGAAATGTTAACCCAATTGGAGACTGAGTCTTGCGTTTCGGGTGTACATTTGAGATGTACATGAAGTAGGCAATCATCAATAGGTATCCTATGACGTTCATTTATCAAATAAAATTTTGATTTCATTACCAGGAATCCTTTGGCGTTTTATTAATCAGGGGTTTACCACTAGCTCAAACTACAACTAGCTAAAGCAAAATTTGGTCAACTACAATTAATAAACAAGAGGTGCATTGGACTCTCGGGAATTGAAATGAATAACGAATTGATTGCTTTTAACTTGTTTGATAAATTAACAAGATATTCATTAAGGTAATTTGATTGTCACTTTTCTTTTTACCAACCAAAAGAGGTAGCAATAGCAGTTATTTTGCCTTTGTCACATTCCTTTTCCTGTGCGTCAACCAGCAGCAAAAGAAACAAAAGCTTGAGCTTTAACAATGGTGTAAAGATAATACGTGAAGATTATTTATACATACACACTGATTTAGAACCACTCTCTCCTAACTCGATGCACATGATCTGAGGACGATTAGAGCAGCAGTCCTGTCCTGACATTTCAGGCTGAACCAAATACATCATGCATCAAAGAAGTTATCTAATGTTGAGTAAGAGATGGTATACACTAGGTTGCAATCTCAGACAAAATAAAATTGGTTGGAGTTTCTTCAAGAATGGCCTGGAACTGTCCAATTGGAACCTAGAACCATTGAGAAAAGGCGGCAGATGCTATATGAATGTCCAAAGGAATCAGATAAATGCTTCTCCCTGCTTGGTGGGAGCTGGGAGATCAAGATCGGGTTCAAAGGCCGAAATGGGAGAAAAGTACTCATCTACCATGTCTTTAGTTACTAGCTCCAAGCTTGGAGGGTTCCACTGCATCTCATAAAACATCAAGAATGAATTGAACTTATTGAAGGAATGGACATATATTTGATCAAAGTAGTGTGAATCTAACAGCATGACTAAAATTGGATTTACCTTCGGCCTAGAATCTTTATCGATCAATCGTGCGCGAATACCCTGATATAGATTGAGAAAAGAACATTCACAAAATGATCAACACCCATAGCACTTGAATGCCAATATGAATGAAACCAGTAGTGCTACTCATATTCATACCTCGCACAAGTCAGAGGTAATCTTGCCAGAGATTCCTTGCAGGGACATTCGGTATTCGCGAATTAAGCACTGGTCAAAAGTTTCAAATCTCCCTTGTCGTATCTTCGGCAGAAGCAGATACAAGTTCAGACGAAAATTGCAAAGGTTGGAAAGTTAAGTTCAACTTCAGTACCACTTACAGATCTCAAAGCAACTTTCAAGCTCAAAGGTGAGGCATCTTTGAGTTTCTTCAATGTTGAAACACACCACGAATCTTGTGTTTTGCCAGCTTCAGTTTCCTGCCAAAAGAAAATTCCTGGTAAACCACCAAGTTCCCCTAAATAGGTTTACAAGATGAAAAGTACAGAGCGAGGTTTGACAATATTATTGCTGACGCATTACACTAGCAACACCTTACACATGCTTTAACATATATGTATCATGTGTTACTTAGTTTACAGGCAATGCAAGAGTAATCACTTGGCTATGACAATGCTCCAGATCAATTGTTATATAGTACAACTAGAAGAACAATGCAATATACCCTTTTGATAAATGGTAGGAAAACATTAGTTAGAGGGAAAAACGAGGCAAATTCAAGGGGTCAATTAATGAAATGGGTTATTTCTATAGGACCAACATATCTAAAAGTATGTACTCCTAAGTGAAAGATATATTTTGCCGCTCCCGATACCCACATAAGTTATTCATCTTCCATTAGCATTGATTTTAATTATTTTGCCTACTCTCTGAAACATACAATAACTGGGAATGAGGCCAGACTATTTGCTACATGTGTAGATTTTATTTGAGCTGGTAGTTTTAAGGGTTAAGTTGTCAATCAGTGAAATGCTTCAAAGAATGTTATAGAGAAGCTTTTTCCTTACCAAAGCATGAATAATATCCTCAACTGTATCATGGCAGAAACATTTGTCAAGTGTTTTAATCCTAACAAAAATAGAGAGGAGGGATAAGCAGAGTTTACCACAAGACTAACCAACAAAAAACAGTAACTAAAAAACAAATAACAACTGGTAAGAGAGAATTGTTCACTATCATAATACAAGTTTTAAGGAAGCAAAGAAATACTAGATAATTCAAGCACAAGTAAACATCAAAACTATAGACATTCAGAACCGAGTATAAGAGCAAAGATTAATAACAATGTAATTCATTTTTCTGATGGCATTACAAACTTTCAGCCTTATTCTTAGTCAAGCCAATGAACAAAAGAATACATACTGGTGAACTACACTTGTTTGATTAGGGTGGACAATCTCTCCGAAGGTTTGCAAAGAACTATTGATGACAGAAGGATCATCGGTCAACAAATTACCAAGTTGTTCTTCAATTAAAGGAAGCTTCTGCATGATTGCAATGTGATAAAAAAAAATTTGTCAAAGTAAGAAAACAGCATAATCACAAAATACAACTAAGTTGAAAAATATTAACCGAAGCCAGTGAGTAGTGCGTAGCAAGGCCGTAGGACAACATTTCGACTCCATTGAGTTTGGCTCCAGTTAAGCCCAAGTATTCTCCTGCAAAAATAGATCAGGAAGCATTAGTTAGTTCTGCAGTTTCTGAGGCCAATGAAATAGGACCAAAATAAGTCAAAACGTTTAAATGACATAAAGAACTGCACAAGTTTTCAGCAGCAAAACTAGCCAAAAGGTTAGAAAGAAATGCCTCTCCGGTCAAGATTTGGAGCGCAGTCAGATAACCAGGATGTAAAAAGGTACATACATAGTCACAGGTGAATTGTATTAAGCTCGGGGCTCCAAAAAAATAGGAGCCAGAGATGCTGTTGGTGTTACGAGAAAATATGCCTACCTATATAACCAGGCAAACGTGATAGGTGAAAAGAAGCGCCAGCATCTGGATGGAAACCAATTAGTGTTTCTGGGGTGGCAAAAATCTGCAACGGTGGATCAATTCCTTTTATCATCAGGGCAAGCACTAGTGGACCAACTAAAGCAACAACATAAGATAAAAGAGATTATAAGTTTGGTTTATCTCCCACCGTTTTATCAGTGGCCACACGGAATGTCCCAGGAATTGAAATTCCAGCCCCACTACCCATAGTAATTCCATTTAAAAGTGCAACCTGCATGAAGATTAAAAAATAAAAAGGAATGAATACTAAGGATAGATGCCGTTGAAAATGAAGATCCAATCACCCTAGCTACTAAATAACAAAATCTGCAAGCTTAACATGATGTCCACTGTTATTGTACTAAGATTCTTTTGTTCATATAAGAATACTCACATGCGGTTTCAAGTATGTACCTAGTATGTACATAAAACTGTACAATGTCCATACCATTTCTTTACACTCTTCAATATTTCCTGCACGTATGGATCTGGAATTTTATGAATCATGGACCAAGAATAGATGAGAAACACAACTAAATGACATAACTAAATCCTCAAGAGAAGGCACAAGTGTCATGGAAAAAACTGAAACTCTTGTTAACGAAAGTAGTACTAGAAATCCTTCAGACTGAGAAGCAAGCTTTTCCTAAATTAGGAACAGAAGTATGGGGACCTTAATTAGTTGGGACAGATTAAGAATTAAATGCGGGGAAAGGGCGGAAAAACAATTCCTGAACATAAATGATGAAACTGCAGCTGGTTTCCGCTGATTCAGAATTTGTGTCTCCATTTCAAAATGGGGCTTCATACCTTCACGTATCAATTTGTGGAGCGACACAATGTCTCCACCGGCACAAAATGCCCTGCCACAGCCCTTCAACAGTTGCACACCTCAAACTTGGTTATTTCTTCGTATTGCAAACAATATAAAATGGAGCAGTACAAGAAATCAAACCAAACAGATACCTTCATTGCCACAAAACCAACGTCAGGATCCTCCTCCCAACTTTTGTACAGATTTCGTAACATGATTACCTACAAATTCAAAAATCACCCAAGTACATGAATGCGTCGCATTATCCAATCGAGAAATACTGAAAACAACAGCAAAAAAGTAGTATTATTCTTGATTAATAGATGCTGACCATTGAAGTGGTAAGGGCATTAAGGGATTGGGGTCTGTTGAGAACTGCAGTTCTTGAAGCAGCATTTCCCTCCACTAATACCTGAAACCCAAAAGAACAAAAAAAAATCAAAAAATAATTTTTGATTTGAGCCCACAAAATAAATAAAGCTGTTGCAATGTGACAGTACTACTAACAAGCTTCTCAAGATCATTGAAGCTCCAATGTGCTCTATAACGCCTCAAAAATGATGAAGCAGGTTTGAGCCTTTGCATCTCCTCTTTGCTTCTCCAGTTCAATAGTTGCTTAACTAATGTCCCTCCTGAAAATTGCACATCTCCGAATTTTTTTAACGTTATTGGTTGGATGGAGACCAGCTTATATAATATGCCTCGCACTAGAAACGACAAAGAAACAATGTGTACTTGGAGTTTTCAAAATTATATTTGGCCTTGCAATTTGCAGTCATACATATTTCGCAAATTATATCCTACTCCTAGGAGTAAACCGCTTGGTTTTTGTTTAAAAAACCGGATTAATGATGGCAAAACCGGGATTGAACCGGGTTCTGTAAATCCTTCCTACTTTCGCATCGCATTTAATGCACATTTAATGCTGCTGAAAGGAAAGAAAAGTTCACGCGCATCAAATGTTGATTTTTTTGTCCATTTTGTTGCTCAGCAGACAAATAATGATGACGGGCGGTGATTTTGAATTTCAAATTTAGTATCCATTTGTGGCAGTTTTAAAGGACGATAGTTTATGTAAACTCGTTTTTTGTGTTTATGTAAACTCGACTGTGTGCTTTATGTAAACTCGAATGTGTATTTAAGGGCACTATAGTGTTATGTAAACTGGTGTTTGGGCAAAGTTTATGTAAACTGCAGTTTACTGCAAAGTTTATGTAAACTGGTGCTTGGGCAAAGTTTATGTAAACTGTAAAGTTTAGTACAAATGAATCAAAATGATATTTTTACACTAACAAAGACGACTTTGAACCAGAAAAGAGTATTTAACATAAAACAAAATCATTTTGACCAAAAAATCAGTAGTTTACATAAGCCAACAGAACTTTTACAGAATGCATCTCTGTTCTTTGTTATTTTTCAAAAAATCTAGAAAGCCAAAATTGTTTATATAAATTTCTGAGTAAACCTTATACAAAGAGGTTTAAATCGAGCTATAGTTTGCTTAAATCGGACAAAGAATGAAGAAGATATGAATTTCTGAAGTACAGTCATTACTTCAGATTTTTTTGCGAAAAGAACAGCACTTGCAGCTCTATTTCAGAGCTGATTTATGGGAGATTTACAAGTCCAAATAAAGATTCGTAAAATTATGTGTAATCCTTATAAGGAGAGGTTTAAAACAAGCCAAAGTTTGATCAAAACGGATGAGAAACGATGGAGATATGGAATTCCAAAGTTTGATGACAGCTGCAGAATTTTCACTTCAGTTTACATAAACTTAACAAGGGAGATCACATCAGGATTATATAGACATCAGATCAGCGAATACTTGACATCAGATCAACAGACTATAGATATCAGATTAAGAATATAAAAGAAATCATACACTAAAACTAAAACATACTTAACAAGGGAGATCACATCAGGATTAAGTGTGTTTTAATTCTATTGTATGATTTCTTTTATGTTCTTGATCTGATATCTATAGTCTGTTGATCTGATGTCTAGTATTCGCTGATCTGATGTCTATATAATCCTGATCTGATCTCCCTTGTTAAGTGTGTTTTAATTCTATTGTATGATTTCTTTTATATTCTTGATCTGATATCTATAGTTTGCTGATCTGATGTCTATATAATCCTGATCTGATCTCCCTTGTTAAGTGTGTTTTAATTCTAATGTATGATTTCTTGAATGATTCTTGATCTGGTATCTATAGTCTATTGATCTGATGTCTAGTATTCGCTGATCTGATGTCTATATAATCCTGATCTGATCTCTCTTGTTAAGTATGTTTTAGTTATATTGTATGATTTCTTTTATATTCTTGATCTGATATCTATAGTCTGTTGATCTGATGTCTATATAATCCTGATGTTATCTCCCTTGTTAAGTATGTTTTAGTTCTAGTGTATGATTTCTTTTATATTCTTTATCTGATATCTATAGTCTGTTGATCTGATGTCAAGTATTCGCTGATCTGATGTCTATATAATCCTGATGTGATCTCCCTTGTTAAGTATGTTTTAGTTCTAGTGTATGATTTCTTTTATATTCTTGATCTGATATCTATAGTCTGTTGATCTGATGTCAAGTATTCGCTGATCTGATGTCCATATAATCCTGATGTGATCTCCCTTGTTAAGTTTATGTAAACTGAAGTGAAAATTTTGCAGCTGTCATCAAACTTTGGAATTCCATATCTCCATCGTTTCTCATCCGTTTTGATCAAACTTTGGCTTGTTTTAAACCTATCCTTACAAGGATTACACATAATTTTATGGATCTTTATTTGGACTTGTAAATCTCCCATAAATCAGCTCTGAAATAGAGCTGCAAGTGATGTTCTTTTCGCAAAAAAATCTGAAGTAATGACTGTACTTCAGAAATTCATATCTTCTTCATTCTTTGTCCGATTTAAGCAAACTATAGCTCGATTTAAACCTCTTTGTATAAGGTTTACTTAGAAATTTATATAAGCAATTTTGTCTTTCTAGATTTTCCGAAAAATAACAAAGAACAGAGATGCGTTCTGCAAAAATTCTGTTGGCTTATGTAAACTACTGATTTTTTTGTCAAAATGATTTTGCTTTATGTTAAATACTCTTTTCTGGTTCAAAGTGGTCTTTGTTAGTGTAAAAATATCGTTTTAATTCATTTGCAGTAAACTTTACAGTTTACATAAACTTTGCCCAAGCACCAGTTTACATAAACTTTGCAGTAAACTGCAGTTTACATAAACTTTGCAGTAAACTGCAGTTTACATAAACTTTGCAGTAAACTGCAGTTTACATAAACTTTGCCCAAGCACCAGTTTACATAAACTTTGCAGTAAACTGCAGTTTACATAAACTTTGCCCAAACCCCAGTTTACATAAACTTTGCAGTAAACTGCAGTTTACATAAACTTTGTCCAAGCACCAGTTTACATAAACTTTGCAGTAAACTGCAGTTTACATAAACTTTACAGTAAACTTTGCAGTTTACATAAACTTTGCCCAACTGCCAGTTTACATAAACATTCAGAAAATAAACAACCAGCACTTTACATAAACATTCAGCACTTTACATAAACAACCAACACTTTACAAAAACGAATCAAAACGATGTTTTTATACTAACAAATACCACTTTGAACCAGAAAATAGTATTTTACACCAAGAAACAACATTTTGACTAAAAAATCAGAAGTTTACATAAGCCAACAGTACTTTACATAAACAAGCAGCACTTTATACAAACACCATTTTACACAAACAACACCATTTTACACCACCAAGCCAGCAAAAACATACGATTTTACATAAAAAAACACATATTTTGCCAAAACCCTTATTTTTCTTTCATCTTCATAGGCTGCAAACACAACCAAACGAATCCCCTTCTTCAGATCTATAAAACCCTAGTTTTCTTTTCATTTTTGTTGCTGATTTAGGGTTCTCTCAAACCCAAAAAATGGTGAAATTGTAGAAAATGGTATGGGTTTTGAAGCTTGAGATGTGTAGAGTATTTTGGCAGTGAGATATCTTCAAAAATCTTCTCGGAATCGACAGCAAGAAGCTACGGAGGAAGAGAGTTTGGGGAGAGAAATCGCTAGAGAGAGAAAGATAAAGGGATGAAGATTTGGGGAAAGAGGAGATGATGTTGGTTATATTATAAAAGAGGCGCGTTAAAGCCACCGTCATCCAGCCTCATGTTTTGTGTTTTTTTTTTTTTTTTTTTTGCTAGGAGTAGTAACAGTGTTACTACTCCTAGGAGTATAATATACTAACTGTACATATTTTCCCTTCCCAAAAGTCATAGCAGTTTATTTTATTTAACATATATTTGATCCTACATTCACTAATTTAAATTAGAGTAAATTCCAGAATTTATCATCATACTCCATCAAGTTGAGGTGTTAAACTACAAACACCCAAATTATGTTAAGGTTATTTTTGTTCTTTCACTATCCTTCCCAAATTATATTTCTTACTATTTACTCCCTTTAAATATTTTATTAATATATTTATATATATCTCTAAAGTTTCCATCTTCGTCAATCACCCACCCTCACTACTTACTCCATTTCATCAATTCATCATCGTCTTCAACACTCGCCTCCCCAAGTACGGTACTCCATCTTCATCACTTCACCCCACCAGCAAATCAACCTTACTCCATTGCATCTCCAACCCACTTCTACTCTCGCCGCCCCCGCCTTCTACCTTCTTTTAGTTTGAAATTGAGGGGTTTTTTCATTTGGAACATTTCTTTTTTGTTTGGAATCAAGGGGTTCTTTTCGTTACGGAGGACAGGGCTCAAAGCGAAAAAGATCTCTTATCTTCTCAGACTGTGATTGAAAAGGATCGGATCCAATGAAAAACATGATAATCCTTATTCGCATGTTGATATGCCTGAAAGAATTTTGCCACATAGGATCTGAGTTTGCACTTGCTCGATTTACCACGCAACAAAAAATTTCTAATTAAAGTGGAACCTTATAAAAAATACCTTTGCAGCGTGCACCTGGTGATTCTCTTATATGCCTCAAGACTATGACTTCACGTTGTGTGCGCAACGAACTAGAAGCCAATTGATCAACAAATCACCACAATCCACCTGCTAGAAAGTTCTAGCATCGCAGCACCTGGCACGTACTTTAAACGCACCGCCCGAAGAGAGAGAAAGCTATGCGCAGCTGGTATAAACCAAGGCCAAAATTTCAGCCACTAGAAACCAAAAAACCAGCCGCACACTTTCTTGAAAATCTGACTTGGAGAGAGAAATGTTTTCTCTCTCTAGATTCTTGAATTATGAATCTATTGAATTGTGTATTGTGAATAGTTAATCCCTTGTCTATTTATAGAGTTACAAGAGAGACCCCAAGTTGGTTTAGGATTGGTCTTCCTAATGGGTTTAGGTAATGAATTAGTTTCCAAATCCAATTTGGTAACTAATCTGATAGGATAAACCAAATCCTACTAGATTCCTAACCTCTAGGATTTCCTAATTCCAATTGAAATTTAAGAGTTAATTAATTAATTAAATAATTCTACTTTGTTAATTACTTAATTAACCCTTAGGAATTAATTAAATAATTCTACTTTGTTAATTACTGAATTAACCCTTAGGAATAATTAACCAATTAATTAATTAAATCTACCAATTCAATTAACCCATTACAAAATTAATCGTACCACTAACGGATTAATTTTTGCTCTACCATCCTACACCAGAATTGCTTCCGGAACAACTTAATTAAATTATATTCATTTATCTCCCCACATCAAAGATATGGTGCTCGTTAATTAAAATTAATTTACTGATAAATTAATTAATTAACTTCTTTAATTCTGAGACTAGTACCACTCGACCTTTTTACTATACCGGACATAAGTCCACCGGTCGAGTTTAGTATAATAAACATTTCGAGCTCATCTCCAAAGCACCATCACCCCAGATTCATCGGTACATGGTTTCCTTTCGACAAGCAGCAGCACACCAAGTAACTAAACACGCACACCCAACCCACCGAGACTATTGGCCACATTTGACCTCACCCATTGGCAGATCAAAGTACACTATGTCTAATCCTCATGCCCACTCGAGTCTAGGGATTAAGAGATAGAATACAATGATCGATTTGTCTATTAAATCAGTACAAGACAAATCATTCCTAAAGGTCAAGTTCAATATGCCCCGGGCATATCTATATGATTCAATTAGTTTAAACAAACTAATTATCCGAATCACATAATAACCTAATCTGACAGTTTGTCCAAAACTGTCTCGGTTACGAACCCCGTTTATATATTATGTATTTCAACCAATGATGAGATCTACTGTGTCACCCCAGACACCTCATCATCTACTTACGTAATATAAATAGACGATTATTGCACAACAAGATATGATTGAAACACAAATCGATATATTAAACTGGGAAACTGTACAATACAAGCATAGCTTATGTATTCTATTTCAACAATCTCCCACTAATACTTAAGCTGTGCTTTAAGTATACAACTACATACAATCCCTATACAATTTGCTACTATCTATCTAGAAAAACTATCATGGCTCTCCTAAGCATCTGATTCCCATGCCCTCCACGTGAGCCTCAAAGACTTTTGAAGTCAATGTTTTCGTGAACGGATCTGCAAGGTTATCCTCTAATGCTATCTTAGCCACGACCACGTCTTCCCTCTTTACGATGTCTCGTATCAGGTGGTACTTGCGCTGTATATGTTTACTCACCTTGTGGGCTCGTGGTTCCTTCGAGTTTGCTACTGCACCGTTGTTATCACAATATACCGTGATAGACTTCGGAAAACTAGGAATCACATCTAAGTCCACTACGAAGTTCTTGAGCCATACTGCTTCTTTCGCTGCCTCTGATGCGGCAACGTACTCTGCCTCCATGGTAGAGTCTGCCACGTATTTCTACTAGACACTCCGCCAAACTATGGCTCCACCTCTTAGAGTAAACACATACCCTGAGGTAGACTTGCTCTTGTCCCTGTCGCCTTGGAAATCTGAATCTGTGTAACCTCGGGGTACCAGCTCAGACGCCTGATAGACCAGAACTTGGTCCCTCGTTCTGCGTAAATACTTGAGAATGCATTTTACTGCCTTCCAATGAGCTTTCCCAGGGTTACTCTGATATTTGCTCACCATGCCAATGGCATAACAGATATTAGGCCGCGTACACAACATGGCATACATGAGACTTCCTACTGTCGAAGCATATGGAATTGTCTTCATGGTCTCTATTTCCTCAACAGTCTTAGGAGACTGCTCCTTAGATAGAAACACTCCATGCCTGAAAGGTAGAAAACCTTTCTTGGAGTCCTGCATGTTAAAACGGGCCAGGATCCTGTCTATGTATGAAGCTTGGGAGAGCGTTAGCGAATGTTTCCTACGATCTCGAATAATCTTGATCCCAAGGATATATCCCGTTTCCCCTAAGTCCTTCGTATCAAATTGTTTGGACAACCATGCCTTTACGTCTAATAACACTTTCTTGTTGTTGCCAATCAATATAATGTCATCTACGTAAACCACAAGAAACACCACTGAATTTCCATCACGTCTACGATATACACAATGCTCATCCGGACACTGAGTAAATCCAAATGACTGGATTACCTCATCAAACCGGATGTTCCAAGATCTGGATGCCTGCTTAAGTCCATAAATAGACCTCTTAAGCCTGCAAACCTTATGTTCTTGACCTTTTTCAATGAATCCCTCTGGTTGCTGCATAAAGATGGTTTCCTCAAGACTTTCGTTTAGGAAAGCTGTCTTGACATCCATCTGCCAAATCTCATATTCCATATGAGCAGCTATGGCCAAGAGAATCTGGATCGACTTAAGCATGGCTACCGGGGAGAAGGTTTCCTTATAATCAATTCTCTCTTTCTGAGTATACCCCTTCGCCACCAGCCTAGCTTTAAAGGTTTTCACCTTCCCGTCAGGTCCTCTCTTACGTTTGTAGACCCACTTGCATCCAATGGGCTTAAACCCGTCAGGCAGGTCCACAAGCTCCCAGACTTGATTGTGGTCCATTGACCCCATCTTGGATATCATTACCTTATGCCAAGATTCTGCATCTTTATCTCGTAGTGCCTCATTGTAGTTAATCGGGTCAGGTTCAGGCGCACCTGGGACTAGGTCTGAGGCCTCTACCACGCCAACGAATCTTTCGGGCTATCTCACAACCCTCCCACTACGACGAGGCACAACCTGTGTAGGCGCATTATCTGTGATCTCATGTGCAGTGTGTGGTGTATCTACTTATGCTGGTGCATCAGGATTAGTAGTTTGCTGTCTAAGTTCTTCTAGTACTATTTTACTCTTAGGCCTGTGGTCTAAGACATAGTCCTCTTCTAAAAATCTAGCGTTGGTACTTACCACCACCTTCTGATCTTTAGAACTACATAATAGACCACCTTTTGTTTCCCTAGGATATCCTACAAACAGCATTAATTCTGTTCTCACATCTAACTTAGCTGTATCTGCTTAAGCACATGTGTTGGGTAGCCCCATATTCTGAGATGTCTTAGACTGGGCTTGCGCCCGTTCCACAACTCTACTGGGGTTGAAGACACGATTTTAGATGGTACAAGATTAAGAATATACATTGTCGTTTCTAAGGCATATCCCCAGAACAAACTTGGAAAATCACTATAGCTCATCATGGACCTAACCATTTCCATAAGTGTTCGATTCCTCATTTCTGCTACACTATTCTGTTGTGGCGTGCCAGGTGCAGACAACTGAGACTGAATCCCTACCTCAGTGAGGTAA
The DNA here is from genome assembly GCA_030378225.1 of Knoxia roxburghii. Classification (NCBI taxonomy): domain Eukaryota; kingdom Viridiplantae; phylum Streptophyta; class Magnoliopsida; order Gentianales; family Rubiaceae; genus Knoxia; species Knoxia roxburghii. Next base: position 25,936,421 of record CM059424.1, read on the forward strand.
TCTCGAAATTCATGGGATAGGTACTCCCCACCACGATCTGAACACAGTGTCTTGATACTCTTACCATGATGCTTCTCCACATCTGCCCGAAACTCTTTGAACTTGCCAAAACATTCGGACTTGTGGCGCATTAGGTAAATGTATCCGTACTTAGAGTAGTCATCCGTGAATGTCATGAAATACTCATATCCCCCTCGTGCCTAGATCGTCATAGGTCCACACAAGTCAGAATGAATCAACTCTAATCCTTCTTTAGCTCTATAACCTTTTGCCTGAAAAAGTCTCTTGGTCATCTTACCTTCCAAGCAAGATTCGCAGGTTGCATAACTGTCAATATCTAATGAACCCAAAGGTCCATTATTGACCAACCTCTGAATCCTACTAAGGTTTATATGACCTAGTCTGAGATGCCAAAGATAGGTTTGATTCATTTCAGAAGGTTTCTTCCTCTTATTAATGTTAGATACTGAGCTATCTATTTTTATGTTTTGCGCAACAGGGAAGTTAGAGTTAACCACAAACAAATTGTCCGCCAATGAACCAGAACAAATAAGTCTTCCATTTCTTCTAGTAACAACACAGTCATCAGAAAAAATAAACTTATACCCGTTCTTCAAGAGTTTAGAAACCGAAATCAAGTTCTTTCTAAAACTCGGTACATAAAGACAATTAACTAACTCTAAGATAGAATTTTCGAAATTCAACTTAACTACTCCCACTGCTTTTACTGACACTCTTGTAGTGTCGCCCAAGTAGATATCCAATTCGCCTTCTCTAAGCTTCTGGGTTACTTGGAACCCTTACAAAGAATTACAAACATGGTCAGTGGCACCTGAATCCACACACCAAGTTGTCGGAGTAGAATACATAAGCTATGTTTGTATTGTACAGTTTCCCAATTTAATATATCGATTTGTGTTTCAATTATATTTTTTTGTGCATGTTTGTCCATTTATATTATGTAAGTAGATGATGAGGTGTCTGGTGCGACACAGTAGATCTCATCATTGGTTGAAAGACATAATATATAAATGAGGTTCGTAACCGAGACAGCTTTGGACAAACTGTCGGTCTAGGTTATTATGTGATTCAGATAATTAGTTTGTCTAAACTAATTGAATCATATAGATGTGCCTGGGGCATATTGAACTTGACTCTTAGGAATGATTTGTCTTGTACTGATTTAATAGACAAATCGATCCTTGTATTCTATCTCTAAATCCCTAGACTCGAGCGGGCATGAGGATTTGACATAGTGTACTTTGATCTGCCAATGGGTGAGGTCAAATGTGGCCAATAGTCTCGGTGGGTTGGGTGCGCGTGTTTAGTTACTTGGTGTGCTACTGCTTGTCGAAAGGAAACCATGTACCGGTGCGTCCGGGGTGATGGTGCTCCTGAGATGAGCTCGAAATGTTTATTATACTAAACCCAGCCGGTGGACTTATGTCCGGTATAGTAAAAAGGTCGAGTGGTACTAGTCTCAGAATTACAGAAGTTAATTAATTAATTTATCAGTAAATTAATTTTAATTAACGAGCACTATATCTTTGATGTGGGGAGATTAAATGAATATAATTTAATTAAGTTGTTCCGAAAGCAATTCTGGTGTAGGATGGTAGTGCCAAAATTAATCTGTCAGTGGTACGATTAATTTTGTAATGGGTTAATTGAATAGGTAGATTTAATTAATTAATTGGTTAATTATTCCTAAGGGTTAATTCTGTAATTAACAAAGTGGAATTATTTAATTAATTCCTAAGGGTTAATTAAGTAATTAACAAAGCGGAATTATTTAATTAATTAATTAAGTCTTAAGTTTCAATTGAAATTAGGAAATCCTAGAGATTAGGAATCCAGTAGGATTTGGTTATCCTATCAGATTGGTTGCCTAATTGGATTTGGAAACTAATTCATTACCTAAACCCATTAGGAAGACCAATCCTAAACCAACTTGGAGTCTCTCTTGTAACTCTATAAATAGACAAGGGATCAGTCATTCACAATTAACACAATTAATCCACAGGATTTCTAGAGAGAGAAAATGTTTCTCTCTCCAAGTCAAAATTTCAAGAAAGTGTGCGGCTGGTTTTTGGGTTTCTAGTGGCTGAAATTTTGGCCTTGGTTTATACCAGCTGTGCGTAGCTTTCTCTCTCTGCGGGCGGTGCGTTTATAGTACGCGCCAGGTGCTGCGGGGCTAGAGTTTTCTAGCAGGTGGATTGTGGTGAGTAGCTGATCAATTGGCTTCTAGTTCGTTGCCCACACAACGTGAAGTTATAATCTTGAGGCATACAAGAGAATCACCAAGTCACGCTTCAAAGGTACTTTTCTAAGATTCCGCTTTAATAGAAATTTTTGTTGCGTGGTAAATCGAGCAAGTGCAAACCCAGATCCTACCAAATTTCTTTCACAAGTATCTGTGGGAGTCGCTGCTAAACATGTCTCAGTAATTAAGGCAGAATTTATCATACTTATAAGCTTTGGACAATCCACTTTCCAATGTCCCGTCTTATTGCACTTGAAGCACTCGTCTTTCGACTTCTTCTTTGCAATATCTGGCTTAGGCGCAATTTGTGCCTTTTCAGCTACTCCCTCGAGCTTTCTTTTCTTCTTTTCAGCCTCAGGCTCAGAAGAAGATTATAAAGTTTCTACTGCGACTAAATCTCGTTTCTTCTCTTGAAGAAGACTTTTAGCCGCCATCAACTCTGCCAAGAGCTCGGATGAACTCCACAACATCTTACTTATGTTGTAGTTCAACCGAATCCGCTCATAGCTTTGAGGCAAGCTCCGGAGGACAATATCGGCTTTGGTTTCACCAACGTTTTCGCCTCCCACTACCTCAACTTTGTTGATGTTACTAATCATGTCAATGATATAATCTTTCACAGGAGTGCTCTCAGCCTTAAGGACAATGTCCAAGTTATGACTTCCATCGACATTATTAGTTCCAGTTAAATTGTTGTTTTTCAAAATAGCAGCTAAAGGATTGAATGCCATATCAATTAAACTGGAAAATAAATAAACAATGTTTTAGTTATATATGCTTAGAATTTCAAAAAAAATCTAATTAATTATTGATTTCCCTCAAAACAATAATCATTATCCACCAACATCTCATCCACCGGGATTCTCGCAAGCCACACAGTGTGAACGTTTACGCTAACTCACATTCGTTTGAGAAGAACCAAGTTCATTAACTACACTATCTGACCAACGATCTTTTGATCAATGTAGTTAATAGTCAGTGCTTTCAGCAGTACAAATAAGCAGCGTAACCTCGCGGGAGGAATACTGCAGAACGTACACTAAGTGTATGCCATTACGTGACTTCTGAGTTTGTCACCTCAGGATAGTGCGCCTTAGATGGAGAGGGTATCGCATTTCTCCTAGTTAAACTCGCTCTAGTCATCTTACTCAGAAGTTCATAGTCTAGCGATCTCGGGGCTGGACTCATCCGAATGGAGGAAGGCCCTAATGCCAACGTGCAAGCCACCCACATCGCATATGAACCCGTAATGGTGGCCATGGGGATATTAAACCAACCCGTTCCCACGTAGATTTCCAAATTGAGGGTTTTTCCAGTTTTAACATGCAATTAACTAACCTAAGTTATATGCAACCATAAAACCAGTCATGCTTTAAATTCATGCATCTAAAATACAGCATAAAATAAAGCATAAAACTTAAAACGATAAATACGGGAAATAAATACGAAAAATAAATTTCCCGACTATTATGGTTTTAATTGCTTCCATCTTCTGCCTTGATCTCGTGTCCCATCACATCACTTGATGGAGAGAGTTTTGAATTTCAAAAAAAATCAAAACTGGAAGAAAAACGGGCCGAAAACGCAGCCCAGCAGCGCAGCAGGATAGCGCAGCCCAGCAGCAGCCCAGCTGCGCAGCCTAGCAGCAGCCCAGCGCAGCCTAGCAGCAGCCCAGCAACAGCCCAGCAGCTCAGCAGCCCACTGTTGCCTGCTGCTGTCGTGCTGCGCCGCACGGCAGTGACCCTTGCTGCCTTCACTAGTTGCCGGTCGCGACTGCTGCCGGCGGTCGTCGCCAGTGCCGCCTACTGCCGCCACCTCCTCCTTCGTTTTTCCCACGCTATTTGGTCTTCTTGCAATTCGTTCAAGGTTTTCCTGGGTTTGTACGAATTAACGATAACCCAAAACCCACGAATTCAAGTTACCCACCATAACGCATTCGATTACAAAAATCAATTTTCCTACTACAAGGCTTTCTAGGAAAATTAAATAATCAAAATTACATAGAAAAATCCTACTACGGATTTAATCTAATCCTACACGGCTTCCAGCACGTGGTTATACTATTACAAACAGTCATAATAAAATTAAATCTGGACAAGTCCCGGAGTTTAATTAAAACCCATACAAACGTAACCGTAATAGTCGGGATTCTAAACCACCTGCAAATAAAACCATGTAATAAATCGAACAAGTACCAAAACCCCCTAAACCAGGCTCTGATACCAATTGAAAGAATTTTGCCACATAGGATCTGAGTTTGCACTTGCTCGATTTACCACGCAACAAAAAATTTCTAATTAAAGCGGAACCTTAGAAAAATACCTTTGAAGCGTGCACCTGGTGATTCTCTTGTATGCCTCAAGACTATGACTTCACGTTGTGTGGGCAACGAACTATAAGCCAATTGATCAACCAATCACCACAATCTACCTGCTAGAAAGTTCTAGCACCGCAGCAGCTGACACGTACAATAAACGCACCGCCCAAAGAGAGAGAAAGCTATGCGCAGCTGGTATAAACCAAGGCAAAAATTTCAGCCACTAGAAACCAAAAAATCAGCCGCACACTTTCTTGAAAATCCGACTTGGAGAGAGAAATATTTTCTCTCTCTAGGATTTTCTCTCTCTAGATTCTTGAATTATGAATCCATTGAATTGTGTATTGTGAATAGCTAATCCCTTGTCTATTTATAGAGTTATAAGAGAGACCCCAAGTTGGTTTAGGATTGGTCTTCCTAATGGGTTTAGGTAACGAATTAGTTTCCAAATCCAATTAGGTAACTAATCTGATAGGATAAACCAAATCCTACTAGATTCCTAATCTCTAGGATTTCCTAATTCCAATTGAAACTTAAGACTTAATTAATTAATTAAATAATTAACCCGTAGGAATTATTTCTTAATTTCTACCAATTCAATTACTGAATTGACCCGTAGGAATAATTGACCCGTAGGAATAATTAACCCGTAGGATTTCCTAATTTCTTAATTACTGAATTGACCCGTAGGAATAATTAACCAATTAATTAATTAAATCTACCTATTCAATTAACCCATTACAAAATTAATCGTACCACTAACGGATTAATTTTTGCACTACCATCTTACACCAGAATTGCTTCCGGAACAACTTAATTAAATTATATTCATTTATCTCCCCACATCAAAGATATAGTGCTCGTTAATTAAAATTAATTTACTGATAAATTAATTAATTAACTTCTTTAATTCAGAGACTAGTACCACTCGACCTTTTTACTATACCGGACATAAGTCTACCGACCGGATTTAGTATAATAAATATTTCGAGCTCATCTCGGGAGCACCATCACCCCGGATTCACCGGTACATGATTTCCTTTCGACAAGCAACAACACACTAAGTAACTAAACACGCGCACCAAACCCACCGAGACTATTGGCCACATTTGACCTCACCCATTGGAAGATCAAAGTACACTATGTCTAATTCTCATGCCCACTCGAGTCTAGGGATTAAGAGATAGAATACAAGTATCAATTTGCCTATTAAATCAGTGCAAGACAAATCATTCCTAAAGGTCAAGTTCAATATGCCCCGGGCATATCTATATGATTCAATTAGTTTAAACCCAATTATCCGAATCACATAATAACCTAAACTGACAGTTTGTCCACAACTGTCTCGGTTACGAACCTCATTTATATATTATGTCTTTCAACCAATGATGAGATCTACTGTGTCACACCAGACACCTCATCATCTACTTACATAATATAAATGGACGATTAATGCACAATAAGATATGACTGAAACACAAATCGATATATTGAACTTGGAAACTACACAATACATAACAAGCATAGCTTATGTATTCTATTCCAACAATGCCTTCCCTCCCCCCCCCCCCCCCCTTTTGGTTTTAACCCTAATCGTATTAATCATCCTATTTTGCTTCTTAATTCGATCTTGGAATATTTTTTTTTCCCTAAAAAAATGTCGATTTGATTGAGGATATGGGGGGCGATTTGATTTCTCCAAAGAGGATGTGGATTTCGTCAAAATGGTCTGTTCTTTGAGGATATGGGGGTTTTTGTTATCTTCTCTGGTTTTGGTTCTGGTAGTGGTGCTCTGTTTCTTATTTCTTGTGGGTTTTGATTATGGGTTTTTGTTATTTTTTGCGGTTTTGATTCCTCCTTATCAACTTTTGGCCCCTGAAAATTGAGTTGGGACTTTTGAGTGTGGAAGGAAATTTGGGAAAGGAATGCGCTGTGAATCTGTGCTGCTGAGGCTTGAAATTTGGGAAAGTTTAGGTGATTTCTTTGCAATAGAAACAATATTGCTTGGTTCACTTTAGAGTATTTGGCCAATCCTCATTAGACAGTCCATAAATTTGGAAACTTTTCTTCAAGATGACTCCAATTTCTAGAATTTATACACTCTTCTCATTGTAAACGTTCCCATTGGCCAAAGAATGAAAAAATTGATGAGGAAGTTTCGAAGCATTCGCAGACTTAAAAAATGCAAAATTTTTTATTTTATGAGTGACTACAAGATCTAGCAGCCTATGATTTATATGAGTGAACTTGAATATGATCAGTGGCGATATAATCACTCTTTAATTAGAAAAAATTAAAAAAAAAAGAATATTACGTTTGAAAAAGAAACACAGAAGCATGCTATTGAATTTTGGAATTTTAAGCAGGTTATTAAAATAGAAAAATAGAAAAAAAAAAAAACGTAAACGAAAAAATGAATTTTAATTAGGAAAAAAAGAAAAAAAGGGTTGAAATCTAATATAGTGTAAAAACCAAAAAAGAAGAAAAAAATTTTAATTTGTGGAAAATGAAAGAAAAAAGAAAGAATAGAGATAAATGAGAAAATCTACAATTTTAACCGTGAAAAAATAAAAGATAAAAGAGGAGGATTAGTTTGATTACAATAGTGGATGGACGGTTTTATCCTTAAAAAAATAGGTCTGTTAGCATAGTTAACGGAGCATTTTGACGGAGTGACCATTTTTTAAAATAAAATTAAAGTATGATCACATTAAAAACTAGATTTCAAAGTATAATGACCAAAACCAGAAACTGACCATCGTATGATGACCAATTTTGAAATTTACTCTTTAAATTATAATGTCTTTTATATTTTAAAAAATTATTTTTGGTAATACAAAATTTTTTAATAAAATTTGTTGGTAAAGACTTTTTAATAAGAAAATTTTTGATATTTTAATAAAGAGTTAGAAATAATTAAAAGTAAATATGTAATTTACTTCCTTAGAATTAAACTAAAAAAATGAATTATATTATAAAGCGGAGGAAGTATTCATTTCCAGTACTTCTCACAACTCACAAATCAGCCAAATTATATTGTAATATTATTACTACGTACTGATAATAGTTTCAATTACGGTAATTAATAAAATTAATTAAATTCGAATTTTAGACATCCGAAAATTGAGGAGAAAAAATAAAATAGAATTAGAAAATAAATTTTCTGTAGTTGAATATTATTAAAAAATAAGAATTCAGATATGTAAAATTTGAATTATTCTTAATTCGGATTTTGTGTATTTTTGTTCTGTTAAATTCGGATATTTAAAATCCAAATTTTAATAAATTCGGATATTAGACATCCGAATTGTAGTGAAAATATTAAAAAAAATGTATAGAAAGGAAAAAAAATTGTAGTTATTTTGCTATATTTGAAAAAATTGAAATCATAAATTCTAAATTTGAAAAATTAAATTTGAATAAATAAATCGTTACGAAAGAACATTTAAATTGAATTGAACAATAATATATAAAAAATAATCCGAAATATTAGTTAAATAAGATAAATACTATAAACTCCAAATAAGAAAATATCCAAAAGATACAAAATATCTAACAAAATCCATATCGAGAGGATCAAGTCATCTGTCTTCTACCGACCCTCTTAGAAATAGGGCCAGTACTTGAACCTGAAGATTGAGAACCTCTACCTCCAACTCCACCACCACAACCTCCACCTCCACCTCCATTTGGACCACGTGGACCACGTGGCGGCGAATCTCCAGAATCATCATCATCCTCCTCATCATCATCATTATCATCGCTGGGCCCAACCTCTTATTCATCTCCTGTAGCTTCTTCACCTTCTTCATATTGATCACCAATAGGCTCCACATGTATACGCTCTTCTCTGATTGCCCTCCTTTTTCTGCCCCTTCAGTTGGAGGGGCGTGCCTTGAAATGCGAGCTGGATGAGGGGCCTGAGTGAAATATGGTGGATCATCGGTGAGTATTTGTGAACTAGCAGGATCATCGAATGTCTGCATTTGTGAATAAGCAAGTGTGAGTACATTGTGTAGAGAGTTGGGCAACTCATCTATGTATTGCACTACTTCAGGTTGAGCGTCATGTCTTCGGAGGTATTGACTCTGAAAATCAATGGTCTTGTTGTGCCAGTCACCTATGCATTTCGACCATAAACAAATATAAAAAAAATTTAGGTGTTATAGAAATAATCGATAATAATTGAGAATATGTAAAATAATTCAAACAACAATTCAATTAAAAAACTTACATATACTTTAGCACATACGACAACACGTTAAACATAATTATTTTTTAAAACAAAAATTTGACAGCATAACGGCAGTAAATACAAATTTCCGAATTCCCAAACAGAAAATAGAACAACAAACACATCCATATCCAACAAAACATAACACAAAATGAACCATAAACCACAACAAAACTCAACAACCGTCAACCATATAATAGTACTAACAAATAAAAAACATAAATTATACTAAATATAAATTAAACAATTCGAAACAACATCAAGAATAATATTAATAAATTAAAAATAATATAAAGGGAAAACTTACAAAATTTATTAAAAACTTACATATACTTTGGCACGGGCCATTGCAGCACAGTATCAATCTGTCATAAGGTCATCATTGCTGGGATTATTGATGAGTCTGACAGTTCGGCGGTTAAACCAACTATGGTACCCATCATCAGCTTGTGGAGGGGACTCTTCAACAACTTCAGGTAAATATTCATGGCTTAAACCCATTTTTGGTTCCTCACAACATGGGTTATTCCAGTTTTGGTCCCCCATATGTTTTAGTCACCAATTTTAGTCCCACTTAAATTTTTTTTTACCAATAATGGTCCCTTTTAACGGAAAAGTTTAGAAGATAACGGATTACCTCATTTGATTGCTAGTCAAACCTAATTTTTTCTTCAAAATGATTTGTACCGTGATGTTTTCAACCAATTTTATAATTCAGATCCTCATGAATATTCAACCCATTTAGGGTTTCGGCCGTCATTTTGGATTGTGAGTCGATCTAAATGGGTTGAACATCCATGAGGAACCGAGTCATAAAATGGATTGAAAACATCATGGTACAAATCATTTTGAAAAAAAAAAATATGTTTGACTAGCAATCAAATAAGTTAATCCGTTATCTTTTGAACTTTTCCGTTAAAGGGACCATAATTGGTAAAAAAAATTTAAGTGGGACTAAAATTGGTGACTAAAACATATGGGGGACCAAAATTGGAATGACCAATGTTATGAGGGACCAAAAATGGATTTAAGCAAATATTCATTAGTCGTCCTATCTTGCTAAATATGAACTTGTCTGGCACGTTCTAGTCGCCAGTTGATGAACCCATTGCCTTACATTCCCTTGCCATGGTTTCTTTCATAAACCTCCACCGTCAAAGGGAAAATCATAGGGTCGTCAGGAATAGGCTGATGGCATCCAAATTGCCAGAGTACCCTTCTAGCCTCATGAGACTCGTAGGCGTCCATAAATTAGTATAGTGCGGGACTTCCAATATGACCTCCCTTCACGACAGTAATCGGGGAGATAGTCCAACATATTGTACTCAAGATAAGGCTCCCAGAGAAACTAAAAAAATAAATAGAAAACTAATAAAAATGATGATAAATATAATAATATATTAATACGCAAAGAATTTCATAAATATAGAAACTTACCTCCTTTTCTTGGATACCCTTTAGCTGATCTTTATGCGTCTGTAAGCAGTGATGACTGGGCTGTCAAACTTCTTGCGGACGTGCCATCGTTCGACCAATGGACAACCATACGTAGGTCGGTGAGTCAGCGCAACTCTCGTCGGCCTGACACAATGAATGCGTTCCCAAGCCCAAACCTGCATAATGTTATTGATATTGATATTAACATAAAAATAAACACGAATAGATTGAATGTGAAACTTACAATATGAAAAAAAATAATAAAAAAATGTTTGAAAGGAAACAAAAAACTATTTAAATTAAGGAAAAACTATACCAAATATTTTTACCTGTAATAGGAGCAAACAGCCGGTTATGTCATTTGCACTATGTCACCTAGCCTTGCAAAGGCCGCGCTATAAACTGCATAGCGCGGTCGAACCCCAACTATGTGCTTAACACTATTAGGATTCTCTATATTTTGAAGGAGATATAGAGGGATGAAGTTTCTTGCCGTGTCTGGAAAAAGAAATCCGTTGTTGGAGTAGAATACATAAGCTATGCTTGTATTGTACAGTTTCCCAGTTTAATATATCAATTTGTGTTTCAATTATATTTTGTTGTGCATGTTTATGTCCATTTATATTATGTAAGTAGATGATGAGGTGTCTGGTGCGACACAGTAGATCTCATCATTGGTTGAAAGACATAATATATGAATGAGGTTCGTAACCGAGACAGCTTTGGACAAACTGTCGGTCTAGGTTATTATGTGATTCAGATAATTAGTTTGTCTAAACTAATTGAATCATATAGATGTGCCCGGGGTATATTGAACTTGACTCTTAGGAATGATTTGTCTTGTACTGATTTAATAGACAAATCGATCCTTGTATTCTATCTCTAAATCCCTAAACTCGAGCGGGCATGAGGATTAGACATAGTGCACTTTGATCTGCCAATGGGTGAGGTCAAATGTGGCCAATAGTCTCGGTGGGTTGGGTGCGCGTATTTAGTTACTTGGTGTGCTGCTGCTTGTTGAAAGAAAACCATGTACCAGTGCGTCCGGGGTGATGGTGCTCCCGAGATGAGCTCGAAATGTTTATTATACTAAACCCGGCCGGTGGACTTATGTCAGGTATAATAAAAAGGTCGAGTGGTACTAGTCTCGGAATTAAAGATGTTAATTAATTAATTTATCAGTAAATTAATTTTAATTAACGAGCACTATATCTTTGATGTGGGGAGATTAAATGAATATAATTTAATTAAGTTGTTCCGGAAGCAATTCTGGTGCAAGATGGTAGTGCCAAAATTAGTCCGTTAGTGGTAAGATTAATTTTGTAATGGGTTAATTGAATAGGTAGATTTAATTAATTAATTAGTTAATTATTCCTAAGGGTTAATTCTGTAATTAACAAAGTGGAATTATTTAATTAATTCCTGAGGGTTAATTAAGTAATTAACAAAGCAAAATTATTTAATTAATTAATTAAGTCTTAAGTTTCAATTGGAATTAGGAAATCCTAGAGATTAGAAATCCAGTAGGATTTGGTTATCCTATCAGATTGGTTGTCTAATTGGATTTGGAAACTAATTCATTACCTAAACCCATTAGGAAGACTAATCCTCAACCAACTTGGAGTCTCTCTTGTAACTCTATAAATAGACAAGGGATCAGTTATTCAAGAAATACAATTACACAATTAATCCATAGGATTTCTAGAGAGAGAAAATTTTCTCTCTCTAAGTTGAATTTTCTTAAGCAAATTGCGTCTGGCCTCTTGGTTTATTTTGCTGAAATTTTGGCCTTATTTTGCTAGCCCCGCGTGTTGCTTTCTCTCTCTCCGGGCAGTGCATTTGCAGTACATGCTAGGTGCGGAGGTGCTGGATTTTTCTGGCAGGTGGAGTTGTGGTGATAGCTGATCAATTAACTTCTAGTTCATTGCCCACACAACGTGAAGTTATAGTCTTGAGCCATACAAGAGATTCACCAGGTGCACGCTTCAAAGGTATTTTTCTAAGATTCCGCTTTAATAGAAATTTTTGTTGCGTGATAAATCGAGCAAGTGCAAACCCAGACCCTACAAAAAACTTTCAATTGGTATCAGAGCCTGGTTTAGGGGGTTCTTTGCTTGTTCGATTTATTACATGGTTTTATTTGCAGGTGGTTTTGAATCCCGACTATTATGGTTACGTTTGTATGGGTTTTGATTAAACTGCGGGACATGTCCGGATTTAATTTTATTATGAATGTTTGTAATAGTATAACCACGTGCTGGAAGCCGTGTAGGATTAGATCAAATATGTAGTAGGATTTTTTCTATGTAATTTCGATTATTTAATTTTCCTAGAATGCCTTGTAGTAGGAAAATTGTTTTTTTTTGTAATCGAAGGCGTTATGGTGGGCGACTTGGAATCGTGGGTTTTGGGTTATCATGAATTTAAAGAAACCCAGGAAAACCCAGAACGAATTGCAAGAAGACCAAATAGCGTGGGAAAAAGCGAAGGAGGAGTTGGCGGCAGGAAGCGACGCCGACAACGTTTGCTAGTAGCAAAATCGCCGGCCGACAGGCAATGGCAGCAGCAGGCAGCAGCAGCACGCAACAGTTGTTGCACGCTGCTGCTGCAATCGCGCGTTGGGCTGCGCGCGCGCGCGGGCAACGCGGCCTTCAGGCCGTGCTGCGGCCCGGACGACCCGTTCGGACCGTTCGAGCTGTTTTTGGCCCGCTTTTTCCTCCAGTTTTCATTTTTTGAAGTTCAAGACTCTCTCCATCGAGTGACGTGATGGGACACGAGATCAAGGCAAAGGATGGAAGCGATTAAAACCATAATAGTCGGGAAATTTATTTCACGTATTTATTTCCCGTATTTATTGTTTTAATTTTTATGCTTTATTTTTATGTTGTATTTTAGATGCATGAATTAAAGCATGTCTGGTTTTATGGTTGCATATAACTTAGGTTAGTTAATTGCATGTTAAAACTGGAAAAACCCTCAATTTGGAAATCTAAGTGGGAGCGGGTTGTGTTATATCCCCATGGCCACCATTACGAGTTCATATGCGATGTGGGTGGGCTTGCGCTTTGGCATTAGGGCCTTCCTCCATTCGGATGAGTCCAGCCCCGAGATTGCTAGACTATGAATTTCTGAGTAAGATGACTATAGCAAGTTTAACTAGGAGAAATGCGACACCCTCTCCATCTGAGGCGCACTATCCTGAGGTAACAAACTCAGAAGTCACGTAATGGCACACACTTAGTGTACGATTTGCAGTATTCCTCCCGCGAGGTTACGCTGCTTACTTGTACGGCTGAAAGCACCGACTATTAGCTACATTGATCAAAAGATCGTTGGTCAGATAGTGTAGTTAATGAAGTTGGTTCTTCTCAAATGAATGTGGGTTAGCGTAAACGTCCACACTGCGTGGCTTGCAAGAATCTCGGTGGATGAGATGTTGGTGGATTAATATTATTGTTTTGAGGGAAATCAATAATTAAATTGGATTTTCATGTTTTCGAAAATTCTAGAGTATATAACTGAAACACTGTTTGTTTACTTTCCAGTTTAAATCGATATGGCATTCAATCCTTTAGCTGCTATTTTGAAAAATAACAATTTAACTGGAACTAATAATGTCGATGGAAGTCGTAACTTACACATTGTCCTTAGGGCTGAGAGCGCTCCTGTGAGAGATCGTGTCATTGACATGATTAGTAACATCAACAAGGTTGAGGTAGTGGGAGGCGAAATCGTTGGTGAAACCAAAGCCGATATTGTCCTCTGGAGCTTGCCTCAAAGCTATGAGCGGATTCGGTTGAACTACAACATACGTAAGAAGTTGTGGAGTTCATCCGAGCTCTTGGCAGAGTTGATGGCAGCTAAAAGTCTTCTTCAAGAAAAGAAGCGAGCTTTAGTCCCAGTCGAAGCTTTAGAATCTTCTTCTGAGCCTGAGGCTGGAAAGAAGAAGAGAAAGCTCGAGGGAGTAGCTAAAAAGGCACAAATTGCGCCTAAGCCAGATATTGCAAAAAAGAAGTCGAAAGACAAGTGCTTCAAGTGCAATAAGACGGGACATTGGAAAGCGGATTGTCCAAAGCTTATAAGTACGATAAATTATACCTTAATTACTGAGACATGTTTAGCGGCGATTTCCACAGATACTTGGTGTGTGGATTCAGGTGCCACTGACCATGTTTGTAATTCTTTGCAAGGGTTCCAAGTAACCCAGAAGCTTAGAGAAGGCGAATTGGATATCTACTTGGGCGACACTACAAGAGTGTCAGTAGAAGCAGTGGGAGTAGTTAAGTTGAATTTCGAAAATTCTAGCTTAGAGTTAGTTAATTGTCTTTATGTACCGAGTTTTAGAAAGAACTTGATTTCGGTTTCTAAACTCTTGAAGAACGGGTATAAGTTTATTTTTTCTGATGACTGTGTTGTTATTAGAAGAAATGGAAAACTTATTTGTTCTGGTTCATTAGCGGACAATTTGTTTATGGTTAACTCTAACTCCCCTGTTGCGCAAAACATAGAAATAGATAGCTCAGGATCCAACATTAATAATAAGAGGAAGAAACCTTCTGAAATGAATCAAACCTATCTTTGGCATCTAAGGCTAGGTCATATAAACCTTAGTAGGATTCAGAGGTTGGTCAATGATGGACCTTTGGGTTCATTAGATATTGACAGTTATGTAACCTGCGAATCTTGCTTGGAAGGTAAGATGACCAAGAGACCTTTTAAAGCAAAAGGCTATAGAGCTAAAGAAGTATTAGAGTTGATTCATTCTGACTTGTGTGGACCTATGACGGTCCAGGCACGAGGGGGGTATGAGTATTTCGTGACGTTCACGGATGACTACTCTAGGTACAGATACATTTACCTAATGCGCCACAAGTCCGCATATTTTGGCAAGTTCAAAGAGTTTCGGGTAAATGTGGAGAAGCATCATGGTAAGAGTATCAAGACACTGCGTTCAGATCATGTGGGGAGTACCTGTCCCATGAATTTCGAGATTACCTCACTGAGGTAGGAATTCAATCTCAGTTGTCTGCACCTGGCACGCCACAACAGAATGGTGTAGCAGAAAGGAGGAATCGAACTCTTATGGAAATGATTAGGTCCATGATGAGCTATAGTGATTTGCCAAGTTCGTTCTGGGGATATGCCTTAGAAACGGTAATGTATATTCTTAATCTTGTACCATCTAAAGTCGTGCCTTCAACCCCAGTAGAGTTGTGGAATGGGCGCAAGCCAAGTCTAAGACATCTCAGAATTTGAGGCTGTCCAGCACATGTGCTTAAGGCAGATACAGCTAAGTTAGATGCAAGAACAGAATTAATGCTGTTTGTAGGATATCCTAGGGGAACGAAAGGTGGTCTATTTTATAGTCCTAAAGATCAGAAGGTGGTGGTTAGTACCAACGCTAGATTTTTAGAAGAGGACTATGTTTTAGACCACAAGCCCAAGAGTAAGATAGTACTAGAAGAGCTTAGACGACAAACTACTAATCCTGATGCACCAGCACAAGTAGATACACCACACACTGCACATGAGATCACAGATGATGTGCCTACACAGGCGGTGCCTTATCGTAGCGGGAGGGTTGTGAGACAGCCAGACAGGTTCGTTGGCGTGGGAGAGGCTTCAGACCTAGTCCCAGGTGTGCCTGAACCTGACCCAGTTAACTACAATGAGGCATTTTGAGATAAAGATGCAGAATCTTGCGTAAGACAATGATATCCGAGATGGGGTCAATGGACTACAATCAAGTCTGGGAGCTTGTGGACCTGCCTGATGGGTTTAAGCCCATTGGATGCAAGTGGGTCTACAAACGTAAGAGAGGACCTGACGGGAAGGTGGAAACCTTTAAAGGCAGGCTGGTGGCGATGGGGTATACTCAGAAAGAAGGAATCGACTATGAGGAAACCTTCTCCCCGGTAGCCATGCTTAAGTCGATTCGGATTCTCTTGGCCATAGCTGCTCATATGGATTATGAGATTTAGCAGATGGATGTCAAGACAGCTTTCCTAAACAGAAGTCTTGAGGAAACCATCTTTATGCAGCAACTAGAGGGATTCATTGAAAAAGGCCAAGAGCATAAGGTTTGCAAGCTTAAGAGGTCTATTTATGGACTTAAGCAGGCATCCAGATCTTGGAACATCCGGTTTGATGAGGTAATCCAGTCCTTTGGATTTACTCAGTGTCCGGATGAGCAATGTGTCTATCGCAGACGTGATAGAAACTCAGTGGTGTTTCTTGTGCTTTACGTAGATGACATTCTATTGATTGGCAACAACAAGAAAGTGTTATCAGACGTAAAGGCATGGCTATCCAAGAAATTTGATATGAAGGACTTAGGAGAAGTGGGACATATCCTTGGGATCAAAATTATTTGAGATCGTAGGAAACGCTCGCTAACGCTCTCCCAAGCTTCGTACATAGACACAATTCTGGCCCGTTTTAACATGCAGAACTCCAAGAAAGGTTTTCTACCTTTCAGGCATTGAGTGTTTTTATCTAAGGAACAGTCTCCTAAGACTGTTGAGAAGATAGAGACCATGAAGACAGTTCCATATGCTTCGGCAGTAGCAAGTCTCATGTATGCCATGTTGTGTACGAGGCTTGATATCTGTTATGCCGTGGGCATGGTGAGCAGATGTCAGAGTAATCCCGGGAAAGCTCATTGGGAGGCAGTAAAATGCATTCTCAAGTATTTGTGCAGAACGAGGGACCAAGTGCTGGTCTATCAGGCGTCTGAGCTGGTACCCCGAGGTTACACAGATTCAGATTTCCAAGGCAACAGGGACAAGAGCAAGTCTACCTCAGGGTTACTCTAGGAGGTGGAGCCATAGTTTGGCAGAGTGTCAAGCAGAAATGCGTGGCAAACTCTACCATGGAGGTTGAGTATGTTGCCGCATCAGAGGCAGCGAAAGAGGCAGTATGGCTCAAGAACTTCCTAGTGGACTTAGATGTGATTCCTGGTTTGCCGAAGTCTATCACGGTTTTTTGTGATAACAACAGTGCACTAGCAAACTCGAAGGAACCACGAGCCCACAAGGAGAGTAAACATATACAACGCAAGTACCACCTGATACGAGACATCGTAAAGAGCGTAGACGTGGTCATGGCTAGCATCAGAGGATAACCTTGCAGATCCGTTCACGAAAACATTGACCTCTAAAGTCTTTGAGGCTCACGTGGAAGGCATGGGGATCAGATATCTAGGAGAGCCATGATAGTTTTTTCAAGATAGATAGCAGCAGATTGTATAGGATTGTATGTAGTTGTATACTTAAAGCACAGCTTAAATATTAGTGGGAGATTGTTGGAGTAGAATACATAAGCTATGCTTGTATTGTACAGTTTGCCAGTTTAATATATTTATTTGTGTTTCAATTATATTTTGTTGTGCATGTTTATGTCCATTTATATTATGTAAGTAGATGATGAGGTGTCTGGTGCGACACAGTAGATCTCATCATTGGTTGAAAGACATAATATATGAATAAGGTTCGTAACCGAGACAGCTTTGGACAAACTGTCGGTCTAGGTTATTATGTGATTCAGATAATTAGTTTGTCTAAACTAATTGAATCATATAGATGTACCCGGGGCATATTGAACTTGACTCTTAGGAATGATTTGTCTTGTACTGATTTAATAGACAAATCGATCCTTGTATTCTATCTCTAAATCCCTAGACTCGAGCGGGCATGAGGATTAGACATAGTGTACTTTGATCTGCCAATGGGTGAGGTCAAATGTGGCCAATAGTCTCGGTGGGTTGGGTGCGCGTGTTTAGTTACTTGGTGTGCTATTGCTTGTCGAAAGGAAACCATGTACCGGTGCGTTCGGGGTGATGGTGCTCCTGAGATGAGCTCGAAATGTTTATTATACTAAACCCGGCCGGTGGACTTATGTCCGGTATAGTAAAAAGGTCGAGTGGTACTAGTCTCGGAATTAAAGAAGTTAATTAATTAATTTATCAGTAAATTAATTTTAATTAACGAGCACTATATCTTTGATGTGGGGAGATTAAATGAATATAATTTAATTAAGTTGTTCCGGAAGCAATTCTGGTGTAGGATGGTAGTGCCAAAATTAAACCATCAGTGGTACGATTAATTTTGTAATGGGTTAATTGAATAGGTAGATTTAATTAATTAATTGGTTAATTATTCCTAAGGGTTAATTCTGTAATTAACAAAGTGGAATTATTTAATTAATTCCTAAGGGTTAATTAAGTAACTAACAAAGCGGAATTATTTAATTAATTAATTAAGTCTTAAGTTTCAATTGGAATTAGGATATCCTAGAGATTAGGAATCCAGTAGGATTTGGTTATCCTATCAGATTGGTTGCCTAATTGGATTTGGAAACTAATTCATTACCTAAACCCATTAGGAAGACCAATCCTAAACCAACTTGGAGTCTCTCTTGTAACTCTATAAATAGACAAGGGATCAGTTATTCAAGAAATACAATTACACAATTAATCCACAGGATTTCTAGAGAGAGAAAATTCTAGAGAGAGAAAATTTTCTTAAGCAAATTGCGGCTGGCCTCTTGGTTTATTTGGCCGAAATTTTGCCCCTTATTTTGCTAGCCCTGCGTGTTGCTTTCTCTCTCACCGGGCAGTGCGTTTGCAGTATGTGCTAGGTGCGGAGGTGCTGGATTTTTCTGGCAGGTGGAGTTGTGGTGATAGCTGATCAATTAACTTCTAGTTCGTTGCCCACACAACGTGAAGTTATAGTCTTGAGGCATACAAGAGATTCACCAGGTGCACGCTTCAAAGGTATTTTTCTAAGATTCCGCTTTAATAGAAATTTTTGTTGCGTGATAAATCGAGCAAGTGCAAACCCAGATCCTACCAAAAACTTTCATCCATAACAGATATACAGAATGTAGCACCTAGCCCTCTGTCTATACTCCATAAGATTAACCCCTCGATGTGGTAATGGCCGTTTGATGACATTCTTAAGACTCCTGAGCCTTAGTGAGCCGCTCCTGAAATATCTGTAATTTGGATAATACCCCAAAACCCGTGCACATTCTTCTGCCCATTCATCGGGTTTCTTTTTAACAAGGTCACTCGTAACTGGCTCACCATTTGTGTACAGGCTGAATAAGACCTGCACGTCCTGCAAAGTCACCGTTGCCTCGCCGAAGGAGAAGTAGAAAGTATGTGTTTCTGGCCGCCACCTCTCCACCAATGCAGTTATTAATGCATAGTCTAATTGAATGGACCCGACACGTGCAACGCCACCAAATCGGAACCGATCAATTTCATCTTTCACTTGCGGTGGTTCTTTGCTTAAAGGTCCCCACACACCACTATCACATTGCTGACACTTGATTGTACGTGTTCGAAACTGAGGCTCATCTCAGTACACACTCTGAGATCTGTAGGATGACTGTAAATACAGTAGTTTTGGATCGATTGGTCTCGAATTTAGATATTGTGTACGAGCATGGGAGCTTGATGATGCCATTTAAATAGCACCTACGACAACATATTAAAAGATAATTAATTAATAACAAAAAAATTCCGGCAGCATAACGGCAGTAAATTCAAATTTCCAAATTCCCAAACAGAAAATACAACAATAAACACATCCTAATAAATCAATTATACCAATTATACAACACTAACAAATAATAAAAAACATCAATTATACTAAGAAAATACAACACTAACAAATAAAAAAATAATCAATTATACTAAATATACATTAAACAATAATAAATCAACAATAATAATAATATTAATAAGTTAAAAATAACCAATTAGGGGAAACTTACAAAATTTATTAAAATCCGGTCAGCAGAGAAGTCGGGTCGGCGGTCCGGAGGTGGTCGACGGCGGTCCAGTGGCAGAGCTCCAAATCAAAAAAAATTTCTGGTTTTAATTTTTTGGAGAGAGCGAAATTCAAAACAAAATGGAGATTGGATTATATGGTTTTGTTCCTTGTGATGTGATGAAGATTTTGATAGGTTTAGATTTTTGTTTTGATATCCGGATGATGGGAAACGAAATTTCTGTTGAAGTACAACAAACAACTGGCAGAAGAGAAAAATAGTGACGAAAAAGAAAAAAAAAGAGGAAAAATCCGCCTGCTGGGTTTATATAGCCCTGCTTGAATTTAGATTTTACAAATCCGAATTCATAACGAATTCGGATTTGTAAAATTCGAATTAAAGAAAATTTAGATTTGCAAAATCTGAATTTTCAAGATTTTGGATTTTACAAATCTGAATTACTAAATCACCAGCCAATTTTTTTTCGTCATCATGCATAGCTGAAATCAAGTTTCCGATTTGTAAAATCCGAAACTTGATTTCAACTTGTAAGTTGGGGAGTAGCTGAATTTTGGTTTCGAATTTGTAAAACCGAAACTTCAATTTCGTTCAATAATTTAATTATTACTTATTACAAAATTTGGATTAGATTTATCCAAATTATTTTAAATTTGGATAACTAATATTCGAATTATGTTGAATTTGAATATTCCATATCCAAATTTTATGACAAATACAAAATATAAAATCCAAAATATATGACCAATTTTCACAGTATGCATCACAATACATCCATGACTAAGTTTCATCAATAAAATTGCACACATTTCATCATAACAATTACCAATACATAACCAAACAACATGATTATATCAATTCCGCAAATATACCGATACATAAACCAAAACATAACCATAACAACATAAAGAATCATCAAATGGTATGGGTGCAACTCAAACGTTGCCGGTTGAGTCATAAATTCTACTAATCCTTGTTCTGTCATATGGAGGATGAGACACAGGGCACATTCTAGCGCGATGCTCCGAACTACCGCACCTGGTGCATTCGCCTCATCGTTGTCGTCCACGGTGATCCATTTGGCCCTTATACCTCTGCTTCTGTCTCCTTCCCGGTATAGGATCATAGTGAATTATTAATCTTTGATAATCGGGAATCAACCTCCATCCAATGTCTCTTGGCTAATGATCTTTCGGAGGGATTGGTATAAAACTGGCACTCCCAAATTGCCTCTTCCAATTTCTGACCGTTAGGAGTTCGTCCACTAGATTTGCTCCATTTTCACCAATAGCACGACACACCGCTAATGCATGGGAAAAATGTATTCTATAAGTTTGCCACTTGTGACACGTACATGTGCGAGCATCATAACATACCATGTGTATGTTTTCTCCTTTACCATCAAACCACACATATGTTTTTACCCTGAAAATTATGTTCTCCCAATCATAAAACTCTACCTGATGTCCACCTGAGCACATCTCGTACTTCGTGAATGTTTGCCACAACACAGGAGGAAATGGTGTTTTGCATTTATGAATTTCCTCATGTTCCACCCGATATATCTCTTTGGTTTTCTAGAAGGTGGACTCAATGATTGATCAGATTGGAAGATACCGGAACCCTTTTAACGCAGTATTGTAACTTTCTGACATATTCGTCGTTAAGTTACCCCAACAATTGTATCCGTCGTGTGCAAGACTCCATTTTTCTTTACCAATTTCCATCATATAATGGTATGCGCCCTCATTGTACTGAAACAGCTAAGCAGCAACTCTATCAAACTTTCAGCAATTTCCCAACACAAACTGTTCAATCTATTGTTGCGATGATACTTCATTACATTGCTTCTAACGTGTCGCAGGCAAAATCTGTGGTGACCTATAACACCTTCTTCCCATTCCTCCATGTCTCGAAAAGTGGAGATTAAGCCAGGTCACCGATCTGATAGCACACAAGTCAGATGTTGACCAAAGACATGATTGAATGGGTGTTTCAGGAAAAAGGTCTAACTTTCAGCAGTTTCGTCGTCCACCAGTGCATACGCGAGTGGCAGCAGATGACGTGCAGCTGTAACAATAATGGCCACGAGCAACATCCCCTTGTATGCACCCCTCAAATGTGTCTCATCAATACTCACAACCAGTGGACAGAATCTGCCAAACATACGCCGAGTTAGACCGAATGACCAAAATAAATATTTCAATATCCGTTCTGATTTACGCGGCCTTTGTAGAACTTCTCATTCTACAATCGTCCCTGGATTAGAAGATTGTAAAGCAGCAACAAATCTACATAAACCAAACATTAACAAAATCAATTCCTAATTATCAACTAAACTTTGATTCCAATCCTATATGAAATAAAATATAAACTTTAAAATCTTACCTTGGTAACTCGATGATATTGGACACCCAATCACCAAATGCAAGATCGATGGCTTTCCATCTAGCATGCCAAGCTTTCTTCTTCTTCACGTCGACTTTTAACTGGTTTTTCACATCAGTTATGATTGCAGCAACACTATACTCCGGGTCTCTTTCAATTTGACTCATTATTAGAGGGGCTATTGTGTCCGATGTCACGTTACAATGGTCGTTTCCAATGGAAATTCCATCGCAGTTGTGACTCGAACACTAAATACTCACTTCCCATTTACCATGAGAGCGATTTCTTTTGGACACCCGGATTTTCCATTTGCATGGAGAATGACCTTCGGCTAGAGGACATTTACGACTTTTACATTCAACACACCATGTGTTTGTATTGCTCTCAACCTTCACAAATTCCCTAACCCTTGACAGGTTCTATGCGGTTATGGCCCGTTATGCTTGTTTCTTGTCTTTGAAAACAGTTCCCAATTTTATACTATCGAAATTACCATTATATAGGGGCAAAGCATGTTCATCTCGATCAAAGCCGTACCGATCTTGCTCACCGATATCAGAGTAGACGAAATGTCCCGTTCCCGACATCCTAACCTCTTCGTCACTTTCATCAGAACTAAACTCGGTAGAGTCTGAACAAAAATCACTCTCTGATGTATGGACATGACCAAAATCGTCCTCAATGTTATATTCCAAGTCCCCTTCATCCTCTTCAAAATCATAACGGAATCCAAAATCATATTGACCTTCTCCTCCATGTGAAGAACTCGAACCAACATTTCGCCTACTAACTCTTTCTGATGATTGAATTTCCTCAAGCCCCACATTCACATAAATAAAACTATATGCTTGAAAAGTATAAATTAAATCCAGCACATCATCAGAATTTAGTACCACTTCTTTCATCGTCCCATCTAGTTCAAAAAACGCTGTAAGTGTGATTTTCAGATAATTCTTTGACCGCCCAATTTGATTGCAAATAATTTCTACCAAATCGTCCCTTGAGAATCTACGAGTAACGTATAATGTATGATCCGGATTCAGAAAGTTATCAACAGCAAACGTAGATGTCCAATAGAAATTAAACACATACGGACCATTAAATTCTATTTTACCTATCAATCACAAAAATGTTATTACAACAATTAATTTTCGATTTTCTTTATCACAAGATATTATGAATTAAATTTATAAACCACAATACATTATACACAGCCAAATTATGAATAATCATAATTAAATTAGTAATTAAAATACGTGAAACAACCCAAATTATCATAAACAATCAACACAATACGCTAATATTATTTTAATTGTAATTTCATTACCACTAACGACTAATAATATTTAAATTCATAATTAAATTAATCACACTAATATTTCATGACTACTTATTAAAAATTTCACAAAACTTACACAAATCTTAGTCCTATACTACTAATACTTGTATTTCCTAACCATATTTCATCCACTACTCAAAAATTTTCCTCTAATCACATGAAAATATCGTCTAATCACATGAAAATCGTATGAATAATGAAATATCAACCATAAAACACTTAATTCGTGACTTACCTTGCTACAATATCACAACGAGACGTAGATCATCAAAAAAAATTTAAACTGAACCAAAAAATTACAGGTGCATAGTTTCTGGCCGCTAGAGAAAGAATTTGTGTGGGAAGGAGAAGAAGAGAATATGAGAAAAATGCTAGGTATTTTGTTTTTATAGTACCACAAAAATTTGGATTTGTAAAATCCAAAACACAGATAAATTTGGATTTTACAAATCCGAATTTTAGTAAATTAAACTATTTTCTTTCAAAATTTCTGATGAATTTTTTTTATTTTAACAATTTCGGATTTCAAAAATCCGAGATCTCCTTCCTTTTTCAATTTTGAAAATTTTCAACAATTACTCAATTTTTTAAATTTTTAAAGAAATTTGGAATTATAAAATCCGAATTATATTTATTTCGGATTTTCAATATCCGATTGTTTACTTCCTTTTTTTCTTTTTTGTTCCTAAATTTACTTCGTTTATATTATTATTTAATATTTCCAGATTTTACAAATCCAAAAATTACTATTAATTTGTAATTAGGATTTGTAAAATCCGAAACTCTAATTAATTAAGAGTTTCGAATTTTACAAATTCTTTAGGGTCCTTTTCCGTCCACACCCCCATAATTCAAATCTTTTCGATCCACACCCTCAATTATATCATTATTCTTGTCCGGCCCCCTATTTAGCCTGAGTCATTCCATTTGATTTTTTTTGACCGGTTAATACTTTTATCTTTGAGTGTTTTTTTTTTTAATTAATGTACACTTATTTTTATCATTGATTTAGAAAATTTGACCTCAATAACTCGTTTTGACCAATGTCTTGGTTAAAATCGGACCAGTTATAAAAAAATTTTATCTTAAAAGCGGAAAAAAAAAAAGAAAAATTTTTTGAACAATCAAAGGAGTCAACCTGAGTTAATAAACCAACCTCAGTCAAAACGGAAAAATTATATTATAATCCTACAGGGACATGGAGCATTGTGGTTCTACTAGTTTTTCATATTGTAAATTGACAATTGTAATAAAATAGAAGTTTTTTTTCTTCCCACTCATGCGCCAAGTGCTTTTTTTTTTTCCCATAAATTCTACAATTAATAAGGAATATTTATGAAAAGAAAAATTAGGTCCCGACATGAAGAAGAGAGAGAAGGTCTTCCTTCTCTCTAATACTCACCGCCTTGCTGAATTTCTTTTAGCCGCCCCGTTTCCAGCCATTTGGCCTTCTTTGCGGCCACCCAAAACCCCGAAAATCTCTCCTCTACCCCATAGAACAATGCCCATCTCTCAAAACCCCTCCATTCCTCCGTTTTGTCTCTCCTGCCCCATCCCTATTTCCAGCCATGTTCTTGCCCTAAAACCTTCCGCCACCACCGGCCGCCCAAATAGAACCACCGGATCCCTTCGATGGCCCCCCCAAACCACCCTCACTCCACCAAAGGACCTTCGCTAGGCTACTCCAAGCAAAATCAGCCACCCTCTCCCCCCCCAAATCCAAAACCCATCACTTTTGTAAACGGGAAACCACAATTAATCTATGAAGAAGAGAAATTCCAAAAATTAATTGAGCCCCACATGCTCTCTCTGGTAGGGAAGTTTGCCATCGGACGGCCAAAGATGACAAAAATCATAAAGGAGGTGGAGAAGCTGGGGTTTAAAGTGTTGGTCTATGTGCCCTTATAAGAGCTATATAGATATATATATCAAATGAGTTAATTCTATCAGTTTAATATTCTTGTGCATGCATAAATGATGAAATGATGCATGCACTAGAACATATACTTATTATTGAACCTTAAGAATGTCTTGGTTGTGAAACCCAATAAGCAAAACATGTTCTAAGTACAAAACTATTCCTAGTCGGTTATTGACGTGGGAACGTCAATATGATAAGACTAGTATGTGCGTTAGTGATGGTAGAGTTTCACTAGCCATAATGTAGTGATATTAACTAAAGACATAAATGAATATGTTAGGGAACATATCATTAGATCGATCCGCCAAATGAAACACTCCATAGACTACTTAGATCATGAGTGATTCTTTTGAGTACGACTCACACTAGAATCGTTAGACCAAAAATCACAACATAGTATTAAGTGAAGAGTAGTGTGATTTGACATATGCCTAACGGGGCCGTAACAGGTTGCCAAGTATAGGTATGATTGGGTATGCTATGAATCATGCTAAGACATGTGAGTGAAATGATGAGACTACAAATCTCTCGCTCAAGAGAGATTAATATCAAATTATTTTTTTCGTGATTTTGTCTATTTGACCCCGATTAACCTATTTAGCCTGAGTCGTTACATTTGATATTTTTTTTACCAGTTAATACTTTTTATCTTTGAGTGTTTTTTATAATTAATGTACATTTATTTTTATCATTGATTTAGAAATTTTGACCTCAATAGCTCGTTTTGACCAATGTCTTTGCTAAAATCGAACCAATTATAAACAAATTATTATCTCGAAAGCGTGAAAAAAAATAAAAATTTTTGAAAAATCAAAAGGGGTCAACCTGAGTTAATAAACCAACCTCAGTCAAAACGGAAAAATTATATTATAATCCTACAGGGACATGGAACATTGTGGTTCTACTAGTTTTTCATATTGTAAATTGATAATTGTAATAAAATAGAAGTTTTTTTCTTCCCACTCATGCGCCAAGTGCTTTTTTTTCCCCATAAATTCTACAATTAATAAGGAATATTTATGAAAAGAAAAATTAGCTCCCGACATGAAGAAGAGAGAGAAGGTCTTCCTTCTCTCTAATACCCACCGCCTTACTGAATTTCTTTCAGCCGCCCCGTTTCCAGCCATTTGGCCTTCTTTTCGGCCACCCAAAACCCCGAAAATCTCTCCTCTACCCCATAGAACAATGCCCATCTCTCGAAACCCCTCCATTCCTCCATTTTGTCTCTCCTGCCCCATCCCTATTTCCAGCCATGTTCTTGCCCTAAAACCTTCTGCCACCACCGGCCGCCCAAATAGAACCACCGGATCCCTTCGATGGCACCCCCAAACCACCCTCACTCCACCAAAGGGCCTTCGCTAGGCTACTCCAAGCAAAATCAGCCACCCTCTCCCACCCAAATCCAAAACCCATCACTTTTGTAAACGGGAAACCACAATTAATCTATGAAGAAGAGAAATTCCAAAAATTAATTGAGCCCCACATGCTCTATCTGGTAGGGAAGTTTGCCATCGGACGACCAAAGATGACAAAAATCATAAATGAGGTGGAGAAGCTGGGGTTTAAAGTGTTGGTGTATGTGCCCTTATAAGAGCTATATATATATATATCAAATGAGTTAATTCTATCAGTTTAATATTCTTGTGCATGCATAAATGATGAAATGATGCATGCACTAGAACATATACTTATTATTGAACCTTAAGAATGTCTTGGTTGTGAAACCCAATAAGCAAAACATGTTCTAAGTACAAAACTATCCCTAATCGGTTATTGACGTTTGAACGTCAATATGATAAGACTAGTATGTGCTTTAGTGATGGTAGAGTTTCACTAGCCATAATGTAGTGATATTAACTAAAGACATAAATGAATATGTTAGGGAACATATCATTAGATCGATCCGCCAAATGAAACACTCCATAGACTACTTAGATCATGAGTGATTCTTTTGAGTACGACTCACACTAGAATCGTTAGACCAAAAATCACAACATAGTATTAAGTGAAGAGTAGTGTGATTTGACATATGCCTAACGGGGCCGTAATAGGTTGCCAAGTATGGGTATGATTGGGTATGCTATGAATCATGCTAAGACATGTGATTGAAATGATGAGACTACAAATCTCTCGCTCAAGAGAGATTAATATCAAATTATTTTTTTCGTGATTTTGTCTATTTGACCCCGATTAACCTATTTAGCCTGAGTCGTTACATTTGATATTTTTTTTACCAGTTAATACTTTTTATCTTTGAGTGTTTTTTATAATTAATGTACAGTTATTTTTATCATTGATTTAGAAATTTTGACCTCAATAGCTCGTTTTGACCAATGTCTTTGCTAAAATCGAACCAATTATAAACAAATTATTATCTCGAAAGCGTGAAAAAAAATAAAAATTTTTGAAAAATCAAAAGGGGTCAACCTGAGTTAATAAACCAACCTCAGCCAAAACGAAAAAATTATAATATAATTCTACAGGGACATGGAGCATTGTTGTCCTACTCGTTTTTTATATTGTAAATTGATAATTGTAATAAAATGGAAGTTTTTTTCTTCCCCCTCACGCGCCAAATGCTTTTTTCCCCATAACTTCTACAATTAATAAAGAATATTTATGAAAAAAATTAGCCCTCAACACGAAGAAGAGAGAGAAGGTCCTCCTTATCTCTAATCCCCACCGCCTTGCAGAATTTCTTTCATTCGCCCCATTTCCAGCCGTCTGGCCTCCTTTCCGGCCACCCACAACCCCGAAAATATCTCCCCTTCCCCATAGAACAATACCCATCTCTTCAAACCCCTCCAATCTCCCATTTTCTCTCTCCCGCCCCATCCTCTTTCCAGCCATGTTCTTGCCCTAAAACCTTCCGCTACCGCCGGCCACCAAAATAGAACCACTGGATCCCTCCGATGGCCCTCCCAAACCACCCTCACTCCACCAGAGGACCTTCGCTAGGCTACTCCAAGCAAAATCAGCCACCCTCTCTCCCCCAAATCCAAAACCCATCACTTTTGTAAAGGGGAAAACGCAAGTAATCTACGAAGAAGAGGAATTTCAAATATTAATTGAACCTCACAGGCTCTCTCTGGTAGGTAATTTTCCTTTGGACGACCAAAGATGACGAAAATCATAAAGGAGGTAGAGAAGCTGAGGTTTAAAGTGTTGGTGTATGTGCCCTTATAAGGGCTATATAGACGTTTTTGATTGACTAATATGTATATCAAATGAGTTAATTTCATAGGTTTAATATTCTTGTGCATATATAAACGATGAAATGATCCATGTACTAGAACATATCCTTATGATTTAACCTTAAGAATGTCTTGGTTGTGAAACCCAATAAGCAAAACATGTTCTAAGTACAAAACTATCCCTAGTCGGTTATTTATGTGGGAACGTCAATATGATAATACTAGTATGTGCTTTAGTGATGGTAGAGTTTTACTAGCCATGATGTAGTGACCTTGACGTGACTCCCAAATATACCTTTTTATGACCTAAATTCATGCACATTTGCTTACTTTAAGTTGATTTTTAATGATTATGATACCTTTTATGAGCTTTCAATGCACTTATTGTTGGATTTGCATGATTTTGTAGTAAGGAGGCATGTTGGAGATTCTTGAAGAGACTTAAAGACTTTTGTAATGAAAAGGATGAAAACACACAGAAATGAAACTTAAAGTGAAGAATTTGGAAAGGAGTGAAAAGAGTTATGAATACCGAGCACGGCGTCCACTAGGCGCTGGCGCCTGAGTGCCGCTGTCCTTGGCGTTCACTAGGTGCACACCTTGCCGTCGCCCGGGAGTCGCAAGAAGAAAGTCCAAATTTTCCCTTGGCGTGTTTTAACTTATGTAATTCTAATTTTAGCCCCAAGATGTTTTCTTAATGACCAAGAACTCTTGTAAAGACATACACTATTACACCTTATTAGGTATTTCATAGTTTAGAGAGAACAACTTAGGGAGGAAGAAACACACACTTTCTCACATTTCTTCACACACACACACACACTGAAATCTCTCAGGACAACCATGTTCTAAGTAGATTATAGGGAAACATACCCTTCTAAGTGACAGGGGGTAGTGGATTTCCATATTATGTAGAACAAATTAAGAGGTTTAATGAAGAAGAATTGTTCTTTGTGGTGAACTTCAAGAGTTTTATGGAATTTCTCATTACCCATTGAGAAAGGACCCACCTTCTCTTATGAAATGCATGTTATGAGGATGCAATTGACATTTCCTCATTTGTTTTGTTCTTATATGTGGTTATTCATGTTAGTTTTGAATACAGAAAAGCTATGGCTTGTATCAAAAACTAATATCCACAGATGACATATGATTTTATTTCAGTATAAATTTGTTCCTTTATATCATAGAACTAGATAACGGGGTGTGGACAGACACAGTAGATACTGTTATTGGTAAGTATTGATATATTAAAAGTATGCTCGTAACCGAGATAGTCTGAACATACTATCGGTATAGGTTATTGTGTGGTTGGGAAATTGGTTTATCTAAATTAGTTTAAATCACACAGATACGCCCGGGGCATATTGAGCATGACCAATTTGGATAGAATTGACTTATACTAATCGGCATAGTCAATTCGGTCCTAGTATTCCGTCTCTCAATCCCGAGATTGGGACGGGCGTGAGGGTTGGATATCGTGTGCTTTGATTTGCCAAAGAGTGAGGTCAATTGAGGCCAATACCTCGGTAAGTTGGGTATGCGGTGTTTAGCTTCTTACGTGCCGTTGCTAGTCGGAGGAATCCACGTACCGGTTTGTCGGGTTGATGGTGCTCCCGAGATGAGCTCGTAAGGTTATTATACTAAACCCGGCCGGTGAACTTTATGTTTGGTATAATAAAAGGACGAGTGGTACTAATCTCGGAAACCAAGAAGTCGGTGAATTAATTTGTCAGTAAATTGATAAATCGACGAGCACTAGATCTTTAATGTGGGGAGATAGAATAAAATATAATGGCGCGATGTAAAGTCGTTTTCGAGCGGTAGTTCCATAATTGGTCCGTTAGTGGTACGACCGATTATGCATTTGACTAATCGACAAGGTAAATTAATTAATCCGAAGGGTTTAATTAATATTTAATCGACAAAGTGAATTTAGAAATTAATTCAATTTTGAATTAATTAATTCTAAGGGTTCGATTAAATTAAATTAACAAAGTGGATTAAATAAATTAATTTAAATGGGTCGATTGGAGTTGATTAGTCGGAAGACTTAGCGGTCAACAAAAGTCAAATTTAAAGGCCTAACTCGAGAGCTCATTAGGTCTCCTTAGAAGCTCCATCTAAATACAACTTAATAGGCAAGTAAGACATTAAGAAACTTGGCAGCCAAGAAAAGGCTAGTGAGAAAGTTTAGCTTAGAGTGAGAGCTTCGTCTTCTTCATCAAAACTTCTTCTCGAAGTCAGCTAAGACAACTTTCTTCTTCAGAAAAACTCAAACATCAAGCTGCCCGGATTGTCCTTATTAAGTTGCCGGCACCCAGTTTTTATTTCCGCCGCTGCTGTCCGTTTTTATTTTAGTCGGCGCCCAGTTTTTATTTCGCCGCTGCAGCGAAGAAAGAAAACCCGCTGCTGTTTTCTTTGGTGCCCTGAGCCAGCCTAAGCTTCACGTCGATCTTCTGATCAGAGTGATCCGTGGAGCTGGGCTGTACAGATCGGGACCAAAGAGGGCAGTTCGAAGGTCGGTTTTTTTGTTCAGGCAGTCCGGTGACTTGTGCTGCACTCTTAAAAATCTGGGCAGCAGCAGTTTATTTAAAAAGATTCAATTTTTGAGTTTTCTTCTGAAGCAAGTTTCTTGGGTATTGTTCGATTTGCCGTGGGTAACTCCGTAGACGATAGCCCACACTATTTCGGAGTTCGTATAGGAGTCATTCTTCGGATTTCTTGTGGAAATTACGCTAAAGATTGGATTTTTCTTTTAGGCAAGGGACTTCGCTACAAAAGGTATAATCTTTAAATTCCGCTTTTATTAAAGATCGAATCTTTTGTGTCCCGATTAATAAATTAAATAAGTATAAGCCTAGATCCGTTCATGGGTAAACTAATTTGAGCCTGAGCTTGGTCGAAAGCTTCTGATTCTGGAATGCATTGCACGAAAGTGAGGTTTTCGATTTAGCCCGGGCTTGTTCAGTTTTCCTTCAATTCATGCATATTGTTTAATGGGTTTCTTGCAAGTGAAGTAATTCTTATCTTTTCATGTTATATCTTGCCTTGTTAATGAACTATTTGTTGAATCTAATTCATTTTAGGGATGAATTGTTGTTATATACTAATTTGAACATATGGCGTATGCAATTGAGATTTCTTGTGTAGTAAGTTTCATTGTTCTATTTCTATTTGTGATTAGAAGTTGATATCCTTCGGTTTTCTTTATGTAATTGAAGTAGATGATTGATAGTAGAGTAGGATTGATGACCCTATTCTCACTATTGGCTATTTTGGTCCTTATAGGGAACTAAAGAGAGGCATTATCAATATGATTAGTGACTTGCTTGATTTCTATTAGCAATAGCTCCCTTAATCTTTTTGTGGTGTGATTTTCCCGCATTTTATCCCTTTGTTATCTTTTTTATTTTGTTTTTATCACTTGCATGATTTGCTTGAAATTACTCATCTATCCCTTTGTTTTATTAGATTCTTAGGCTAGAAACTATTAGAACCTTGGTAAGTAAGGACTCTGACGTGACTCCAAAATATACTTTTTATTACCCAAAATCATGCATGTTTAGCTTACTTTTAGTTCATTTTCAATGATTATGATACCTTTTATGAGCTTTCAATGTATTTATAGTTGGATTTTCATGATTTTGAAGTAAATAGGTATATTAGAGATTCTTGAAGAAATTTAAAGACTTTTGAAGGAAAAATGAAGAAAACACGCATAGTTGGAGCTTAAAGAGAAGATTTTGGAAAGAGCACAAAACGAAGATGAAGTCCGAGATCGGCGTCAACTGGGCGCTGGCGCCTAATCGCCGCTGACCTCGGCGTCGTCACAGTGCCACCACCTAGTCGTCGCCCGAAAATCGCTGATGAAAATCCAAAATTGCCCTTGGCATGATTCGAATTATGTAATTCCAATTTTAGCCCTCTGGAACCTTTCTTAATGGCCAAGGCCCCTTGTAAAGACACATACTATTACACGTGAGTATTTTTTTTCATAGTTTTAGAGAGAGTAACTTAGGGAGGAAGAAACACACACTTTCTCACCTTTACACACACACACACACTATGAATTCTCTTATACTACTATGTTCTAAGTATATCTCTATGGAAATCTACCCTTCTAAGTGATAGGAGTAATGGATTTCCATGTGATGTAGAACAAATTCATGGATCAAATGGAGAAGTTGTGTTCTTTAATGATAAGACTTCAAGAGTTGGAAGTTCTTGTTCCTTTATGGTTGAAAGGCCTCACCTTCTTTTGTGGATCTAATTATTTATTACTATTTTTCATATTTCCATGCCTAATTGTTCTAATCTATGGTTATTCATGCATATTGTTAAGTGGATTTCATGCAATTAAAGTAATTTTAGTTTATGCATATTGATTTTGCCTTCATGTTGTTATATATATGTTGAATCTACTTCACTACTCTGATTGAATTGTGAATTACATAACTTTTAGTGAGCATGGTGTATGGGATTAGTGGGTTTTCTTGTGTTACAAGCTTCATTGCCTTACATGCATGTGTCATAGAAGTTGGTAAGCACACCTATCGTTTATGTGATGAAGTAGAGGATTGATAATAGATAGGATTGATGACCCTATTTCTATTATTGGCTATTTTTAGTGCTTATATGTGCAATAGGGATAGCATTGGAGTTATGCATAGCCTTTTCGCATGATATTTCCTTGTCAATAGCTTCTTAGATCTTGGTTTTGGTATGATTTTCCGCCGTTACCCCTATTATATTTTTTTTATTTATTTTGTTATTTTCATGACTTACACCAAATTACTATTTTACTCTTTGTTTTTACTAGATTCTTAGGCTACTAAACTACTAAAAATTGTAGTAAGTAAAGACTCGAACCCAACAACCACTTCATTCAAGACAAAAACTTCATGGAAAAGAAACCTTAAGTACTACAGTTTTAGTATTTTTGTTTTGTTTATTTATAAATTTATTTTGAAGTGCTCGCCTAAAACTTATACAACGACAAGAGCACATCAGACTCGAACCCAACAATTTTATCAAGCAAAACAACTATCGTATGGGAATAAAACCTTAAGTATTATAATTTTAGTATTTTTGTTTTGTTTATTTATAAATTTGTTTTGAAGTGTTCGCCTAAAACTTATACAACGACAAGAGCACGTCAGACATCAAGTAAAGACATAAATGAATATGTTAGGAAACATATCATTGGATCGATCCGCTAAATGAAACATTCCATGGACTACTTAGATCATGAGTGATTCTATTGAATAGTACTTATACTAGAATCCTTATACCAGAAATCACTACACAGTCTTAAGTGAAGAGTAGTGTGCTTTGACATACGCCAAACGGGATCATAACAGCTTTCCAAGTATGGGTATGATTGGGTATGCTATGAATCACGCTAAGATATGTGAGTAAAGTGAGGAGACTACAAATCTCTCTTGAGCGAGAGATGATATCTAGGCCAATTGATAGTGAACTGAGAAGTGCATGGTCGTGCTCAAGGAATGATAAACGTTATCATTTGCTTGATGAATTTCACTGTCACTAAGAGATCAAATAAGCATTTAGCTAATAAGGATGATGGTTCCATGTCTTATGCTAAACGGGATATCATTGTAGGGGATCGTGCATAGTATGCTCTAAAGGTTGTGTTGAATCACCATTCGACCCTCCATTCTAGATTGGGTAGTCATTATGTCTTGTTAGACACCACTAATGACTTATGGATTAATCAATGAGATTGAGTTATCCATTGTCGATATTAGAATGGGACTACAGGATCGCACATAAGAGAGTCCGATGATACAGAATAAATATTCACGCCTGTTCTAAGTATAATTGTTATTCTTAGATAAATAATGCTTAATTAAATGGTTTAATTAAGTATTATTGAAAGTTATGTGGTATTAATTAAGATTTAATTAAGTACCTATGAGTTATTGAGATAGGCTGATAAATCAAGGGACTAAATTATAATTTTGGTGCATCTTGACCCATCAGCCTGATCCATGGGTCACTGTGTTGATCCATGGGTTGGTAAAATCCAAATTTGTAAAAGTAATATTCTAAAATTAAGAATAGTTTCTGACTGATTTGGTAAAAGGCTTATGTTATATAACTTTGGAAGATGCGTGACACATATTAGATAAGTAAAAATAGAAGTGCAAAACCAACATAAAGATTCCCAAAATCTCTATGCAGGCTTGAAGGTCT
This sequence comes from Knoxia roxburghii, assembly GCA_030378225.1. Lineage (NCBI taxonomy): Eukaryota > Viridiplantae > Streptophyta > Magnoliopsida > Gentianales > Rubiaceae > Knoxia > Knoxia roxburghii. Next base: position 25,971,528 of record CM059424.1, read on the forward strand.
AGCAACCGTTCTGTGAAGGCTCTCAGTGCTTGAGAGTAGAGAATTATTCTGGGAGGAATTTCTAAAATTGATCAACCAAAACCGAAAAATAATCCAGACAAACGTGCAACTGATTACGCATTGATGTTAATGGATTTAGTGTCATGTACCACTCAGAATTAGTAATTTATAATAGAATACAACGAATAAACGTAGTATACGGGTCGATCCACAGGGAACGAAGGGTAGAATCTTGTTGCTAAGATAGAAATATCAATAAAACAAAACAAATATAAAACAGTAAAATAAGCAGATTGATGAGGTACGTAAAATAAGGATGAATGAGGAATTAAATGAACAGAGAAACAGATGATGAGGGTTGTGATTTTTACTTCCCTATAACGTAAAGGCTTTGATTACGGCTTGCAGTTGACAAGAATGGTTCAAACTTTCCAACAGTGAGGATCAAGAATGTGATGAAGAGCACCCAGTTTTGACTCAACTCGAATAACACCCGTGTCACTTCACACGATCACCATACCAATCGACCACGCAGTCCCCGATCACTCTTGTGTATGACCTATCACCAATCCAACCAACCCAGGGGACTGGACCTCCTCACCACACATATATCATACCAGAACTTGAAAGAATAGAGTATATAGTTCCTAAGGTATCATCAATTAAGATCTCCTTACAAGCATTCCGACTTTTGTTCATTCGTGAGCTTCACATAATAAGTGGTTGCTGAGGTTTTGTCAACTAACACTTCCCTAAAAGCATTCCTATTATGCTAGACTTATGAGCTTAACAGAGTATATAGTTGCTAATGTATCGCCAATTAATACTTCCCTACAAGCATTCCAACTTTTGTTAAACTCTGGGAGTCACAGAGTATATAGTTGCTAAGGTATCATCAATTAAAATTTCCCTACAAGCATTCCGACTTTTGTGACTCCACAACCTTTAAACTGTATGATATTTTCATGTCTCGGACTTCTGTGACATCCTCACACCACTCTTTACCCACGCTATGTTTGAACTAGAGAACCTATAGTACAACACTCACCATAAACAGAATCAGTGAGAGCTCAAATACAATGTAGTGCTCAGCAGGTTTTGATAGCAATTTATTCCACTCATCAGCCGGAAGAGAGGCTTAGGCATGCTGTTTAACACTATCAAACCCGATTTAGTGCACATTTTGTAAGTGAAACTCTCACCTTGCCTCTACCTCAATAGAGGAATAAAAATCCTAGCCAAAACTTAGAACCTCATCTGTTCCAAATCACACTCAAATGCTAAAGAACATGAATAATGAGAAAAAAAAAAAGAGTTTCAGATAAAACAACTCAAATAAAGAATTACAAGGGAAAAAAATCAGAACTCGTACTCTACTACTCCTTACTCCCTATTGTCTCTTTTGTTGAGTTCGGAGTTATCTACTACTATTTATAGAAGAAAATCTAGTGAATGAAATGTTGGATGGCTAAAATGGGAATTTCCGGATTACTTGATGGCTAAGGATTGCAAGCTGGCTTCTTGGTATCTTCCAGGGGGTAAACACTGACAACCGGCCATAAAAGCATCCCTACATAGTTCATAAACGGTTAAAATAGCCTGCAGCACTGTTCCAGGCGTACTTCTACCGCGTGATTCCTACACCGATGTACTTCTTGTCTCCTCGGGCAGGGACCATTAGCTGTAATGTTGTACTTCTTGTCTCCTGTGGTCCTGCCGGTAGCTGTCGCCGGCATACTAACTGTCCTTATGGGTTCTGCCCGCTGCCCATACTGGTGATGGTGGTCGGATGCTCGGGTGACAGTGGCTTCAGCTGAGTGTCACCTGGAATTGTTTTGTCTCAGTCACCGTGCACTGAAGGGTTGGACTTGGCTTCACTAGACACTGCAGTTTCGGATCGTCATCTTCTCACGTTCTCCTGACTCTGGCGTTTGATGTTCATCACGTTGGAACCATCGAATGACACTGTCGTCCGAAGATCGTGATCTCCTCTTTTAAGCTCCTGCTGCTTTACTTCAGTGCTACTCCACTTCATCGGGGTCACGTCCAATGAACCGTGTCGTGAACTAGACGTCTTCAGCTCACGGTCACCAAACGCTGAACTCTCACTGGACTTAGTGAACTTCACGCTCAAGTGAAGCTGTCGTCTGCTGGCCGTGTCTTTCCTTATAACTTGAGAATCCTTAGTTCTGCTCCTAATGCTAAGTCCGAAGTGTGGTTTTCAACAGTCTCCATTCCATGCATATTTAACATGCAATTAGCACAAGTAGAGCCGTCACTAGTATTTACCATGCAAACAAATTATGATTCTGTCCATAAGCAGCTCAAAACAGAGCAAAAAATAAGTAAAAATATGTATAAAATGCATCGCGTCACGCATCAAGGGTATGATTTATACGCTTTAAATCATCCTAAAAATTGTATAACACTAAAAATAAAAAATTACGCACGACGAATCGTGAATGCTTCCGCTGCGAAATTCGACAATTCGTGTATTTTAATCCAACATAAAGGGCAGCTCGATCTTGGATTGTTGAATTCTCGGCACATCCTACTCCGGTTTCAGCTAGAAGCCGACTACCAAACATTTTGGTTGAAGACCACCTGATTGATCGGAGGATGTCAAATGAGGGTCCTCAAATGGACTCATTTTCAGTTTGAAAGGACTCGCGAATCATCCCTATTTGGGTATCTCTCAAAAACCTACCGATTAAATATGTTAATCCAGATTCCTTATTCTCGATTGCTTCTGCTGTTGGTGTGCCGCTCGAAATCGACATAACACAAACCATGTTACTATCCAGACCCTTTGTCGCCCGTGTCTGCGTGGACGTGAATTTAGAAAGCAAGTATCACCATTGGAAAACCAGGAAAGACCTCGAGCAAGTTTTTAAGTTTGATCATTGTTCCAAAATTCTGTCCCAAATGCCAAAAAATGGGCCATGGAAGTGAGAACTGCAAAAAGAAAAAAAAACCACCACCATCCCACCAGAACCGAGTAAGCCTCTACCACAGGAAATCCTCCAACCCATACACAAAATTCTCGCTTCGGCGGAAAAAGAGAAAGAAAGATCCTTGTTAAGCGTCAACATGGAAACAGAGATGCTTATGATCATCCCGCAAGGCCAGGCTACCTCTCCACTAATTGTCGACCTTAGTGGTGGGGTTTCAAAGGTCCAAATAGAGCAGGTAAACACTATTGCAGTGTCCTCAGTGTTGGAAAACCTGGAAGACCTCGGGGCTTCCAGCTCTGCTTAAAAATTGAAGACTCCAGTCTTCCCCGAAGGAAGGCAAAAAGAATTGCAAATCAACACAAATAGCTAGTGAACGCCAGCTGCAATCCAGGTGGCTCAACACTCAGATGATAGCAACGACAGCGGGCTTATCTAGGTGGGTCATCAGGACCGATTTCAAGTAATATAAGAAACGATGCTCCCCCCAGAAACTCCTTTGATAATAGATTTAAGCGGCTGGTCCAAAAAGGAGAGGAAACAAGGGAATCAACTCACGGTGGAGGCAATTCCAAAACTGGATGGAAGAAGGATGCTCTGACCTACTACACATAGAAAATCAAGGCGGCTTCACTGATGATTATTCAGCTTTCAGACCGCTGGATGATGGATTCATCCAAGTAAAGAATAGAAGAGGTCGGCAAAAAAATTGGGCGAAATGGGACATGACTCCATCCCAACGATCGGTAAGAATTAAGGTGAAAACCTCCCGCACTCACCACGATATTTGAAAATATTTGTTTCTTTTGTGTTCTGTGAATCAGTTTTGTGAGGTCTCTTGATTGCTGTCTTGGTTTGAATTCTATGAACTATGGGAATCAATTGATTACTCTATGGAAGTAGCCTTCAAAAGGTTGAATGTTTGGCATATGCGGCTTTGAATGTTTTGACCTCAGCGGCCTTGAATGTTGACATAGTTTGCATGTCGACATTATTTGCTGGACTTAATTCAGAGAGAACTTTGCTGGTTTAAAGGGTTTGGATGCTGATAAATTAGTGACCTCTGTTGACTTGGTGGTTTTTGAGGCACCACATCCCTGTTTTGGCTGAAACAGAGGTTTCGTGGCCTTTGTCTAGAGCAGCAATAATTTGGCGTTTGTAGCAGCAATATGAGCACTATTTTGTGAGGGTATAGATAGCTTTTGAGCAGCGGTCATTTGGATCTTGCAGAAGCAATATTGGCACTATGTTGATAGGGTATAGATTCAGTAGTAACTTTTACTATATATATCACTAGAGGTATATATTTACTAGTACATGGTATAATTTGCGATTTTTGAGCAGCAATATTTGCACTAGTTCTGAGAGAATAGATGGCTGCGAAGGAATTGATAGAGCCAGGAATGGTAGACTAGACCAACACTTTTGTTTTTTAAAGCTTGTTAGAGCAAGCAAGAACATCCTCTTTGTAATCAATTCAGTGGCTAACAAACTAATATAAGGTTTGTCAAATCCACAGGTCCACTGTTTGTGCAAAATATATATATATATATATATGTATATTTATGATGATAAGATAACTTCCATAACTTCTACAATTAATAGAGATTATTTAATATGATAAGATAACTCCTATTTTAATTAAAATTCATCAAATAGGGAATATTTATCATAATAAGACAACTTCCATTTTAATTAAAATTCCACATAACTTCAACAATTACAGACGTACAATTCATGGAACCTTTCAGGCCGTTCAACAAATATGAAAAGTTCTTGCATGGCATGGTTCACTTAATCCCCTATTGGAATTGAATAATAATACTAGAGGGGACTTAATCTGCCGGAACAGTATTGCTAGCTTGAGGAGGCCGAGTATATTTTTAAGGAATTCTTCTTTCACTTTTCTAATATTCATCAATTAACTCATTTCAACTAACTCGTTTTTATTCACTTTTCAATAACTGTATGGTTTGTTTTCAACATATTTTGTCTTTGATTTCAGCATGTCTTAACTAATTTTCATCATTCACACGGATTGATGTAAACAATAAGATTACATTATGAATATCAAATTGGTTTTCAACAATAACATAAAGTATTTTCAGCAATGGCTAATATTTTTTAAGTAATAATTTCATTACAGTTAATTTGAGAAACAACAACTCAAATTCTTTGTAAACTCCTGCCATTCTTCTCTTTAAGATAAAATGTGTAGGTAGCTCAAATTCATCATCTCTATTTGCTTTTTCCTCTTCTTTAAAAATGAAGTCTGTAGGTGACTTAAAGTCATCGTCCATAGTTGATTTCCTGCAGTTCAACAAGTATTGTGTGTAATTTCAGTAAAAAACATTGTGAATTTCAGCAATTGTATAAGTATTTTACATCCAATATATTATCCACTTATAGATTTCAACATAACATCATTTATGGGTACAACCAGACACAGAGAATTAGTCCACATTTCATCATATGTCTACCGAAATTTTAGAAATAGTTCAATCTTAGACAAATTTTAGCCTACAGGTATAATTTATGAGCCCATAACACAAATAAAGCTATGGGCTTTGATACCCCTGTAACATCCTAGTCCCACATGTTAATTTACAACTTGAGTAACTTGTATATAACTTTCAGTCTCATAGGTTACTAATAACTTGGGTAAACCATTTAGGGCTAGCGAGGACAAAGCCTGAAAGTTTTTGAGCCAGTCTATGGGACTGAAATGTTACAGTGGTATCAGAGCCGACCCTGATTTAGGAGCTAAGTGCTACATTACCTGTGAGCCCAAAGGGACAAGTGCTATGTCACCGCTGAGCCCAATGGAACAAGTGAGGGGAGCCACCTCTAGAGTCCCACTCCGGGGGAAGACTAGGCCATAAGTGCCTGCTTGTTGGGCTTTGCAAGGACACAAAGATCCAAAGGGGGGGGGGGGGGGCAGATTGTGACATCCCGTCCCACATCGTTAGTTTATAACTTGAGTGACTAGTATATAACTTCCAGTCTCAAATGCTACTAATAACTTGGGTTAACCATTTTGGACTAGTGAGGACGAAGCCTGAAAGTTTTTGGGCCAGTCTATGGGACTGGGATGTTACACACCATGTCTCAGAAAAACTAGCACCACGTCAAAAACAACTAGCACCACGTTTAGAAACGTTTACATCCATTCATGTGAATTTAAACTGATTTTTTTCACAAAACAGCCCACCACGTCTCTAAACAACTAGCACCACGTCCAGAAACATCTACATCCATTTATGTGAATTTAAACTGATTGTTTTCACAAAGACAGTCCACCACGTCTCAGAACAACTAGCACCACGTCCAGAAACGTCTACATCCATTCATGTGAATTTAAAGTTATTTTTTTCACAAAAACAGCCCACCACGTCTCAGAACAACTAGCACCACGTCAAAAACAACTAGCACAACATCCAGAAACGTCTAAATCCATGCATGTGAATTTAAGCTATTTTTTCACAAAGACAACCACCACGTCTTAGAACAACTAGCACAATGTCAAAAGCAACTAGCACTACGTATACATCCAAACATGTGAATTTTAGCTGAATTTTTCACAGAACATACTCTACCACGTCTCGCTACGTCCAAAACAACTAGCACCACGTCCAGAAACGTCTACATCCATTCATGTGAATTTAAACTGATTTTTTTTTCACAAAGACAGTCCACCACGTCTCAGAACAACTAGCACTACGTCAAAAACAACTAGCATTACGTATACATCCAAACATTTGAATTTTAGCTGAATTTTTCACAGAACATAGTCTACCACGTCTCGCTAAGTCCAAAATAACTAGCACCACGTCCAGCTACGTCCCACTACGTCCTCAAGTTTCGGATTTCTAACATTCGAATTTCATTAATTTAATTAATTAGCATCATTAATTTTTAATTAAAATGGATTTCCTCCTATTTCAGAATCTTAGAATCTGAATTATCCAAAATTTGGATTTTAAGAATCCAAGAGGTTCGTATATGTCCACATTTTCAAATTTCCAATCTTTTCAGTCCACTTTTTTTTTTCAACCCCTTTTGGTAAAAAATTCAAAGCCTCCAGGGGGGGGGGGGGGGGGGGGGCGCGTCCACATGGGGACACAAAATTTAGTGTCCCCATAGTTGCACAGTATAGTAAGTCGACATTTCGACACTAGTCATTGAATTGGCTAACCTATGAGTTTGCAATTTTACCTCCACTAGTAACACATGTAACAACATGTTCAAGTATTATTTTTCTCATCCCAAAAAAATAATTATATTTATTAAATTAAAAGAGTAAATTATAAATTTGGTCATCCTATTTTGGTGAAATTTAGGTTTTGATTACTAACTTTTAAAAACTCAAAAAAATCACTAATTTTGTCATTTTAATTTCACTTTTGGTCATTCCGTCAAGTTGCACCACTAAGTGCATTAACGATGCTAACTTTTAAGGGTAAATTTGTCCAATCATCAATAATTATAGGGTGAATTACAAATTTGGTCATCATACTTTGGTGAACTTCAGGTTTTGGTCACTAACTTTTAAAAAAGCAAAAAATGTCACTAACTTTGTCATTTTTAAAGTTCTCGGTTAATAATGACTTGTGTGTCTTGTATTGCTGACCCTTGTGTTTATTTATAAAGTTACAAGAGAGACCTTAAATGAGATTGAGTTAGGCCTTCTTGTTGGGTTTGGGTTTATTAGTTTCCAAATCTCTTCTAGATTTTCTAATACTTAATTGAACCAAGAATTAATTAATTAATTAATTAAATCCACTTTGTAAATTATCCCAACACATAATTAATAATACCACTAACAAATTAATTATGGATTTACCGCTCAAACCAGAATTGCTTCCGGAATCACTAATTTAATTATTCTTTATTCTCTCAACGTCAAAGATATAGTGCTCGTTAATTTATTAATTTACTGATAAATTAAGTAATTGATTTTTTGTCATCCGAGATTAGTACCACTCGACTTTATTACTATATCGGACATAAGTCCACCGGCTGGGTTTAGTATAATAAACTTTATGAGCTCATCTCGAGAGCACCATCACCCTGGACGCACCGGTATATGGTTTCCTTTCGACAAGCAACAACACACCAAGCAACTAAACAAGTTAATTTAATTCTCAACGGTCATACTCAATATGCCCTGGGCATATCTATATGATTCAATTAGTTTAGACAAACCGATTCCAGAACCACATATTAACTTAAGCCGACAGTGTGCCCAAATTGTCTCAGTTATGAGCCTTATTTATGTATCATGACTTTAACCAATAATGAGATATACTGTGTCATACCAGACACCTCATTATCTAATCATATGATATAAGAGCACAACATATGTAAAAACATAAAACAATTAACTGAAACATTTAACTCGATATATAAAATCAGGAAATAGTTTCATACAAGCAAAGCTTTAGTATTCAAAGCCAGCAATCTCCCACTAATACTTAAACTGCGCTTAAAGTATAAAAATGTTTAATTACATTAATATACTGCTATACTAAAACCTAGAGAACAGTCAAGGCTCAACTAAGTATCTAACACCCATGCCTTCCATGTGAGCCTCAAAGACTTTTGCAGTTAATGTTTTTGTGAAAGGATCTGTAAGGTTATCTGCTGATGCTATCTTTGTCATGACCACGTCTCCCTTCTTAACGATATCTCGTATCAGGTGGTACTTGCACTCTATGTGCTTACTCGCTTTGTGGGCTTGTGGTTCTTTTGAGTTGGCTACTATACCACTGTTATCACAGTAAACTATGATTGAACTCGGTAACTCAGGAATCACGTCTAAGTTCACTAAAAAGTTCTTGAGCCACAGCTCTTGTTTCACTGCCTCTGATGTTGCAACATACTCAGCCTCAATGGCAGAGTTCGTCACGCATTTCTGCTTGACACTCCGCCAAACTATAGTTCCACCTTCTAAAGTAAACACAAACCCAGAGGTAGACTTACTCTTGTCTTTATCACCTTGAAAATCAGAGTCTGTGTAACCCCTCGGAACTAGCTCTTGCACTTGATAGACCAAAACTTGGTCTCTCATTCTACGCAAATACTTGAGGATGCACTTCATAGCCTCTCCATGAGCTTTTTTGGGATTATTTTGATATCTGCTAACCATACCAACGGCATAGCAAATATCAGGTCTCATGCACAACATCGCATACATAAGACTTCCTACTGCTGAAGCATAAGGAACTATCTCCATGACTTCTATCTCCTAAATAGTCTTCGGAGACTGGTCTTTAGATAAATGCACTTCGTGTCTGAAAGGTAGAAAATCTTTCTTAGAGTCTTGTATTTTAAAATGAGCCATAATCGTATCTATGTATGAAGCTTGGGAGAGCGTCAGTGAACATTTTCTAGGATCTCGAATAATCTTAATCCCAAAGATATGTTCAGCTTCTTCCAAGTCCTTCATATAAAACAGTTTGGACAACCATGCCTTTATGTATGATAACACTTTCTTATTTTTGCCAATAAGTAGAATGTCATCTATCTAAAGTACAAAAAACACCATGGCGTTCCCATCACATCTGCGGTACACACATTGCTTATCCGGATACTGAGTAAATCCATAGGGCTGGATTACCTCATCAAACCGAATGTTCCAAAATCTGGATACTTGTTTTAGTCAGTAGATGGACCTCTTAAGCTTGCTAACCTTATGCTCTTGACATTCAGCAATGAATCCCTCTGGTTGCTGCATAAAGATGGTCTCCTCAAGACTTCCGTTAAGGAAAGCTGTCTTGACATCCATCTGCCAAATCTCATAATCTATATGAGTAGCTATGGCTAAGAGAATCCGGATCGACTTAAGCATAGCTATCGGGAAAAGGTTTCCTCATAATCGATAGCTTCTTTTTTAGTATACCCCTTTGCCACCAGCCTAGCTTTGAAGGTTTCAACCTTCCCGTCTGATCCTCTCTTTCTTTTGTAGATCCACTCACATCCAATGGGTTTTAAACCATCAGGCAAGTCTACAAGCTCCAAGACTTGATTAGAGTCCATTGACCCCATCTCAGATAACATTTCCTTTTGCCAAGATTCTGCATCTTTATCTCGGAGAGCCTCATTGTAGTTAACCATCTGGTTCACGCACTCCGAGAACTAAATTCAAAGATTCTCCCATGCCCACGTACCTCTCGGGTTGTCTCGCAACCCTCCCACTATCATCTATTACATTATGTGCAGTGTCTTATGGTGTATCTACTTGTACTGGTGCAACAGGAGTTGTGGATTGACCCCTAAGTTATTCTAGTACGATCTTGCTACTGGGCTTGTGATCTAGAATATAGTCATCTTCTGAAAAACTGGCGTTAGTGCTAACCACCACCTTCTGATATTTTGGACTATAGAATAGACCACCTTTCGTTCCTCTAGGATATCCTACAAACAACATTATTTTTGTTCTTGAATTTAACTTACCCATATCTGTCTTAAGCACATGTGCTGGGCAACCCCAAATTCTGAGATGTCTCAGACTGGGCTTGCGCCCCGTCCCCAACTCTGTAGGGGTAAAAGACATGGATTTAGATGGTACAAGATTAAGAATGTATACATATGTTTCTAAGGCATATCCCCAAAATGAATTTGGCAAATCACTATAACTCATCATAGATCTCACTGTTCCCATAAGAGTTCTCTTTCTTCGTTCTACTACACCATTCTGCTTGGGTGTGCCAGGTGCAGATAACTGAGATTGAATTCCTGCTTCTGCCAAATAGTCTCGAATTTCACCCAACAGTTATTCCCCATCATGATTTGATCATAGTGTCTTGATACTTTTACCATGATGTTTCTCCACATCTGCCTGATATTCTTTGAACTTGTCAAAGCATTCAGACTTGTGGCGCATCAAGTAAATGTATCCGTACCTTGAGTAATCATCTGTGAATGTCACAAAATACTCAAAATCTCCTCTTGCTTGTACTGACATTGGTCCACACAAGTCAGAATGAGCCAGCTCTAACACTTCTTTGGCCCTATACCCTTGTCCTTGAAAGGACGTTCGTTCATTTTACCTTCGAAGCAAGATTCGCAAGTTGAGTAGTTGTCAACTTCTAGTGAACCTAAAGGTCCAACAGTGACCAACCTTTGAATCCTACTAAGGTTAATGTGACATAGTCCAAGGTGCCAAAGATATGTTTGGTTCATCTCAAAAGGTTCTTTCCTCTTATTATGGTTTAATGATGCGTTATATGATTCTGTGTTTTGCGCAACAGGGGAGTTAGATTTTAACAAAAATAAGTTATCTACTAATGAACCGGAACAAATAAGTTTCTCATTCTTTCTAACAACAACATATTTATTAGAAAAAATAAACTTATAACCATCCAACATGAGTTTATAAACTAAAATTAAATTCTTTCTAAAACTCGGAACATAAAGACAATTGTTTAAAACTAGAACTGATTTTAGAAAAATGAGCCTAGGTACTCCCACTGCTTCAACTGACACTTTCGTAGTGTCGCCCAAGTAGACTTCCAATTCACCTTCTCTAAGCTTCCGGGTTACTTGGAATCCCTGCAAAGAATTACAAACATAGTCAATAGTGCCTGAATCCACACACCAAGTATATGTGGGAATCACCGCTAAACATGTCTCAGTAATTAAGGTAGAAATAGTTGTACCTTTGAACTTTGGACAATCTGACTTCCAATGCCCCGTCTTACTGCATTTGAAGCACTTGTCTTTCGGCAACTCATCGTTCCACTTGACGGATAAGCAGGTCGATGAGGAGAAGCATGATACTACTGATGACGAGTCTAAGAAGCATGAGGAGGAGGGGGAGCAGCATGAGGGGGAGGAGGAGCAAGAGTATTCAGGTGACCATGGTTACCCCCACCCCGAAAAGAACATCCGTTATCGAAACCCGGATGATGGACAGTTTGAGCAGGTCAATCCTCCTGCAAGTACACGCTTGATTATTTGTTAAATTAGTTATTTAATTTGTTATTTTATTATTTATTTGTTTATTTATTTAATTAGTAATTTTGTTTAATTAGTTATTTGTTAAATTAGTTATTAATTTTAATTATTTATTTGATGATTTATTTGTTTATTTATTTAATTAATTACTTGTTAAATTACTTATTTAATTAGTTATTTGATTTAATTTTTTAACTGATTATTTAATTAATTATTTATTTAATTAGTAATTTTTATTTAATTTGTTAAATAAATAATTAATTATTTAATTAGTAATTTTGTTTAATTAGTTATTTGTTAAATTAGATATTTAATTAGTTATTTGTTAAATTAGTTATTTTGTATATATATTTATACGAGTTTTATATTTATTAAATTTAGTTACTCTTAAAAAGCGCAAGAGGGAGGACAAGAGTTGGTTGATCACCGAGGCTGTTGATGGTGGCCCTAGAGATGAGAGTGTTATCCCTAGTTTTTTAGGGCACATTATATCGAGGTATGGGTGGCCGAACGCGGTTACTAGACACCATATTAGGTGCCATAATAAAAGGAGCATGTATGATAAGTTTGCTGAGTGGATTGCAGCTATGACACCCCAAGGGGCCGAGACTTTGAGTCACACCGGGCTGGGACACATTCATAGCTTTATGTACAGGCACATATATGTCCCTCTCATTAATGCATTTATAGATATATGGCAGCCAGACACTAATTCATTCCACCTATCGTTCAGAGAGATGACCATCTTACTCCATTATGTTTAGGAGATACTGCGCATCCCCGTAGATGGTCGACTGATCATTGAGGTGACAAATACGTCTATTGTTCTTCACTGGTCTAGAGATTTACTTGAGATACCTCCAGGGGATCACCTCGAGAAAAAGGTATATGACAATAGTGGGTTTTCGACGGCAAAGGTGATATCCACGTGTAGACATCAATAGCGTAACGATTATGATATGCTTGCTTTTCTGTGGAGTGCTATTGGGACTTGTCTTTTTATAGACAAGAGTTCCAATAAGTTTATGCCAGCGCCTGTAGTGCAGATTAGAAAGGGGCTGGATCAGGTAGGCCAGGAAGCATGGGGTACCACGACACTGGCATTTCTCTACTATCATTTAGGTGCTGCCAGTAGGCATGGGAGTTCGAGCATGGTGGGGTGCCTAACATTGCTACAGGCTTAGATCTATGAGCACTTCATAGCTTTTAGACCTCATGAGAGGCCATTGCTATCGCACGGTGCGGGGGCTCAAACATCTAGGTAGGCAGTCGGCTCTGTCCCCAGTACAGAGGAACGGATGAGATCATATCGAGAGGTGATTGACTGTATGACCACTAATGATGTTATAAATAAATATTATTATTGTACTTAATTTTCTAATTTTTTTAATGTAATTGCAAATCACGTTAACAGGTTACCTAGATGTCATACGGTTGCGATGTTGTCATACGGATACCGAGGATCATATACCGAGGTCTGATTATGTACATGGAGTATATCGAGCTATGTATGCCAGACAGGTGTGCGCACCAACTTGGATACTTTGAGTGGATCCTAGTTTGTCCCCTTCATCCCACTGTGGGTACTTACCGGAGGTACTGTGGGAAACCATATATAGTGAAGCATCCAGTCAAATACGCAAAATTGGAGTGGGAAGCGTTCGAAATGACTGGTGGAATCTCGATTAGGGGCAAGCAAGCTACTGGTGGGGACGTCAACCATAGTGCATGCGTGAAGGGTTACCTCGAGTGTTTCAGAGCGCGCTCCCATCCGTACGGGCTCGGAGTTGTACCTGCTAATCAAGCAAGTCAAGTTATACCACTACGGTCCGCTATGGAATTTGTAAGTATTTATTACATATGATTTTAAATTAATTAAATCAATTTATTAGAATTTTAAAAGTAAATTTTAATTTTATTGTTTAAATCTTTGTAGTGGGTGAGTCAGGTGCTAGGGTATCACCACTGCTTGCTTGATGCGGTGATGGAGCGAGCACCGAACCTTTACGATGAGTACGTTGATCAAATTGGCCAGTTCGAGGAGAGGTAGGCACGTGCTACTTGAGTGTATTTTTTTTTTTTTTTGATTGATATTATGTGGATTGTACTTTATTTAGTTTTGTATTTTATTTTGGATTGCTATTTGTGGATTGGATTTTATTTTGTCTTGTATTTTATGTTGTATACATTTTTGGATTGGACTATTTACTATCACCAATGTTACTACATTACTACAACATCAATTAGTTCACAATTTCAAATAAAATCAAGATTAGTACACAATTTCAAATAAAATTCAAATTACATTAATGTCAAACATCAAAAAATGACTAACACTGAATATATAAAAAATCCAATGAACACCTAGCCATCTCGACGATCCTCCCATAGCCGATACCTCATCCTCAAATTATTATCCTAACCATTTACACTTTCATGATGGCAGTATGTTTTCCAAAGAATGTTCAACAGTGGGATATGGCAATTATCCACCATATCTACACGTACATAATAATTTCCATTAACGTGAGCAATAACTATCTCCCTAGCAGGGTTTTTGTCACCACCCGACGCATCCAAAGGTAATACGGAATAACAAGCTTGTGGTTCAGTACTGTTGAGATGAATTACGAGTGCATTAGCAAGCGCGGTGAGGGGATACAAGTCGGTAGGTGTACACATCCAATGGTCTCTCTAGCAATCTGTACCTTCAAAACGTATATCACAAGCACACGGAATCTCAAGTGTCACCTTGCACATGCATTCACATTTCTCGAGCACGTCGCTGGCCAACATATCCTTCCTTTCAACTTGTTTTCAAACCAACGTCAAACAATGGTATTGTTAGTTTTGAATACAGAAAAGCTATGGCTTGTATCAAAAATTAATATCCATATATGACATATCATTTTGTTTCAGTATTAAATTGTTTCATTATATCATAGAACTAGATAACGGGGTGTGTGAAAAACACAGTAGATACCATTATTGGTTAAAGTATTGATATATAAAAAGTATGCTCGTAACTGAGATAGTCTGAACATACTATCGGCATAGGATATCGTGTGGTCTGGAAATTAGTTTATCTATACTAGTTTAAATCACACGGATATGCCCAGGGCATATTGAGCATGACCAGTTTGGATAGAATTGACTTATACTGATCGACGTAGTCAATTCGGTCCTAGTATTCAGTCTCTCAATCCCGAGATTGGGATGGGCATGAGAGTTGGATATCATATGCTTTGATTTGCCAAAGAGTGCGGTCAATTGAGGCCTATACCTCGGTAGGTTGGGTATGCGGTGTTTAGCTTCTTACATGCCGTTGCTAGTTGAAGGAATCCACGTACCGGGTTTGCCTGGTTAATGGTACTCCCGAGATGAGCTCGAAAGGTTTGTTATACTAAACCCGGCCGGTGGACTTTATGTCCGGTATAATAAAAAGGTCGAGTAGTACTAATATCGGATATCAAGAATTGGTAAATTAGTTTGTCAGTAAATTGATAAACCGACGAACACTAGATCTTTAATGTGGGGAGATAGAAGAAAATATAGTGCGGCGATGTAAAGTCATTTTTGAGCGGTAGTTCCATTGTGAGTCCGATAGTGATACGACTAATTATGCATTTGACTAATCGACAAAATAAATTAATTAATCCTAAAGGTTTAATTAATATTTAATTGACAAAATGGATTAAGAAATTTATTCTATATGAATTAATTAATCCTAAGGGTTCGATTAAATTAAATTAACGAAGTGGGTTAAGAAATTAATTCGAATGGGACGATTGGAGTTGATTAGTCTAGGAAAGACTAAGCGGTCAACAAAAGTCAAATTAAAAGGCCCAACTCAAAAGCCCACTAGGTCTCCTTAAGAGCTCCCTATAAATAGAAAGCTTAAGGCCAAAGAAACTTAAGAAAATCTTGCAAGACATTTTGTCTTCCTTTAGAGTGAGAAAGTTCTAGAGAGAGACTCTCCTTCCTTTCTTGGGTTTCTTTCAAAAACGAACTTGGAATCTCACTTCTTGATTTAGATTAAGTCCAAAGATCAAACTTTTAGATAGCCCATTGATGGGTTTCATTTAATTGCTGCCCAGTTTTTTAAAAATATTTTGGCCGGATTTTTCTATCATTTGTTCAGATTTTGCTTGGTTTTCATAATTCAGTCCGGCGGCCATTTCAAATAACTCCAGGGTGCTTTATCCAGCTGGGTTTGTGTTGATCTCCTTGGGTTGTTGATCAACAATCCCGGTTGTCCAGATTGTGGTCGAAGTTGAAGTGGGTTCAATTTTATTGTGGAGAAAAATAGTGGGCAGCAGTTTTTTGGGTTAAAGATTTGATCTTTTGGGCAGATTTAGTCTTTTCAAGGGATTTTCTTTGTGGGTTTTCGTGGTCTTTGATAGCACATCCCGTTAGATTATTGCCCAAACAATATTCGGGATTTCTTGGAGTTATCTTTCGGATTTCGGTGGTAATCGCAATCAAAGATTTGGTTTTTCTTAATGCGTTGGACTTCACTTCAAAGGTATAACCTTTAATCCTTCTGCTTTTAATTCAAGGTTCAATCTTTGTGCGCGCTAGATGTCGATTTAATAAACTAAATAAGTATAAGACTAGATCAGTTCATGGGAAAACGAATTTGAGCCTGAGCTTTGTCGAAAGCATCCGATTCTGAAATGCATTGCATGAAAGTGAGGTTTTTGATTTAGCCCAGGCTTGTTCTGTTTTCGTTCAAAATGGTATCAGAGCGAGTGTTTATACTTGTTTAATTTATTACACGGCTTTATTTTGGCATTATTATTTTTGTCGAAATGTTTAAACAGGTGGTTATTAGTTTTCTGGCTATTATGGCAGAATTTTATTTTTCATTCATAAACCCCAGGACATGTCCGGGCTCGTATTGTTTTTGAATGGAAATGTCTGTAATAGTAATAACCACGAGCTGGAAGCCATGTAGGATTAGAAAAATCTTGTAGTAGGATTTGATCTAATCATGTCGTCTTTAAATTCCTAGAAAAATGCCCTTGTATATAGGAATTTATGTATTATGACGAAGACATTATTTTGGGTGACTTATATTCGTGGGTTTTGGTTTCTCATAATTTTGGGTGATTTCTAATTACGTAGTAAATCGAGAAAACCCGGGCGAATCGAGAGGAATCCAAATAAAGAGTGGGAGCGACATGACGGGACCTGTCACCGATTCGTCAAGAAATCAACTATAGAGAAGGCCATGATAGTTGGGAAATTTTAATTTCTTTAATTTCCCGTATTTATGTCTTTTCGTTGATTGTGTGTTTTTCTTTTTATTTTGCATGAACGAAAACTAAACCAAACCGTTTTAAAAAGTAAAATGCAATTAACTAACGTAGATTATTCGCATATTAAAACTCCAACGATTTTATGGGTGCGAATATCTAAAGTTAAGATATTGCATGTCAAAACGTAAAAATCTTCAAACTTAAAAATCTAAGTGGGAGCTGGTTGGTAAATATCCCCATGGCCTCTATTACGGGTTCATTGTTGATGTGGTTATTCTTGCGGGTTGGTATTATGGCCTTCCTCCATGCGGACAAGTCTTGAATCACAGATATCACCGGAATGAATTTTCGAAGGGATGACTATAGTGAGTTTAATTGGAGAAAGTTGCGATACCCTCTCTGCTGAGGCGCATTAGTATCCTTAGTAAAAAACTTAGAAGTCACGTAATGGCATACACTTAGTGTACTATTTATAGTATTTCTCCCGTGAGGTTACGCTATTTATGTGTACGGCTAAAAACATTGACTATTAATTTCATTGATCATAAGATAGTCGGTCAGATAGTGAAATTAATGAACTTTGATTCTTCTCGAACGAATGTGGGTTGGCGTAGACGTTCACCCGCATGACCTGCGTTAATCCCGATGTGAGAGATGTCGATGGAGATTATATTGTTTTTGATGATTTAAATATTTTCAAAAAACTAAACTAAAAATTTATTGTTTATTTTTCAGTTATTGATATGTCATTCAACCCGTTAGCTGTCATTTTGAATCAGAACAAACTTACGTGTCCAAATTATATTGACTGAAAACGTAACCTGGACATTGTCCTTAACGTTGAGGGTTACAAGTATGTGCTCACTGAGGAGTGCCCCCCTAAGCCCAGCGATGATGCCACCCCTGAGCAGCGAGAGCCATATACGAGGTGGCAGATGGCTGATGAGATAATCCAGTGCTACATCTTGGCTTCTATGTCGAGTGTATTGCAGCACCAGCATCAGTTGTTTACCTCAGCCTACGATATGATGCTCAACCACAGGGAGATATTTGGATATCAGTGCAGGGCAGCCAAGCAGTCAGCTTTGAGGAAACTCATGAATGCTAGGATGGCTGAGGGCACTTCAGTGAGGGATCACGTGATGGACATGATGAGCTACATCAATGAGATTGAGGTATTGGAAGGTGACATTGATGGGGAGGTCGATATCATTCTCCAGAGCTTGCCCCCCATTTTTGAGCAGTTTTGGTTGAACTACAATATGGGTAAGGTCTCATATTCATTTCCCGAGCTCATGACTGCATTGGTGTCTGCTGACGGCCTATTCGCAGAGA
Source organism: Knoxia roxburghii (assembly GCA_030378225.1). Classification (NCBI taxonomy): domain Eukaryota; kingdom Viridiplantae; phylum Streptophyta; class Magnoliopsida; order Gentianales; family Rubiaceae; genus Knoxia; species Knoxia roxburghii. Next base: position 25,990,033 of record CM059424.1, read on the forward strand.
AGAAGCAAGCCTTGGCTACTGTTGGTCCCTCAGGTTCCTCTACTGGGCCCAAAGCCAGGAAGCAAAAAAGGAAGAGAGGCCAGAAAGCAGGAGCTGATCATTGACCCAAGGCGGGCATTGCCAAGAAGCATAAGTCAAAAGGCAAGTGCTTCAGATGTGGTAAAACAGGACATTGGAAGAAGGATTGCCCAAAGCCTCGAGGTATGTGTAAATTTTCCCTAGTTACTGAGACGTGTTTAGCTGCGATTCCCACAGATACTTGGTGTGTGGATTCAGGAGCCACTGATCATGTTTGTAATTCTTTACAGGGGTTCCAAGTGACTCGGCTGCTTAGAGAGGGAGAGTTACAGGTCTACCTTGGGGATACTTTCAGAGTTTCTGCTGTTGCAATGGGAGTTCTTTGTCTTTATTTTTCATACTATGTTTTACATTTTAGAGATTGTTTATATGTACCCAGTTTTCAGAAGAATTTGCTTTAAGTTTCTAAACTTATTTTGGATGGTTATAAGTGTGTTTTTCTAATGGGTCTGTTTTTATTAGAATAAGGCAAAAGCTTATATGTTCCGGTACATTAGTTGACAATCTATTTTTAATCAAGACATACTCCCCCTAGTAATGCAAAAAATAGAAACTAATAACTCATCACTGAATCATAGTAAGAGAAAGGAGTCTTCCCCTTTGAATCAAACTTATCTTTGGCACCTGAGACTCGGTCACATCAACCTTAGTAGGATTCAAAGGTTAGTCAATAATGAGTCTTTGGACTCATTGGATATTGACAGCTATTCGACCTGTGAGTCCTGCTTGGAGGGTAAGATGACCAAGAGGCCTTTCAAGGCAATGAGGTATATGGCCAAGGAGGTTTTAGAGTTGATTCATTCTGACTTGTGTGGGCCTATGTCAGTTCAGGCTAGAGGTGGTTTTCGTGACTTTCACATATGATTACTATAGATATGGATACATATACCTGATGTGCCATAAGTCTGAATGCTTTAGCAAGTTCAAAGAGTTTAAGGCTGAGGTGGAGAACCATCTGGGTAAGAGTATCAAGGCCTTGCGATCTGATCACGGTGGTGAATACCTCTCTAGTGAATTTAGGTCCTATTTATCAGAGGAGGGTATTCAGACCCAGTTGTCTGCACCTGGCACACCCCAGCAGAATGGTGTAGAAGAAAGGAGGAACAAGACTCTTATGGATATGGTTAGATCGATGATGAGCTATAGCGAATTGCCTATATCGTTTTGGGGTTTAGCCTTGGAGTCAGCGTGTTATCTCCTTAATATCGTACCATCTAAGTCTGTGCCTTCGACTCCAGTAGAGATGTAGACTAGGTGAAAGCCTAGTCTGAGACATCTTAGGATTTGGGGTTGTCTAGCATATGTACTTAAAGTAGATACAGCCAAGCTAGATACGAGATCTGAGATTATGCTTTTTGTAGGCTACCCCAAAAGAACGAAAAGTGGTTTGTTTTATAGTCCTCAGGATCAGAAGGTGGTGATGAGCACCAATGCCAGATTTCTTGAGGAGGACTATGTTTTAGATCGCAAGGTAGTAGTGGAAGAGCTTAGGGGTGAGTCCACTATTCCAGATGAACGAGTACAAGAAGACACATCACAAGAGACTGCACACACTATCACAGATGATGCTCTTACACAGGCTGCGCCTCGTCGTAGTGGGAGGGTTATCAGATAGCCCGAGAGGTACATGGGTTTGGGTGAGTCTTCAGAATTTATCCCTGGCGCTCATGAACCAGACCCAGTTAGCTACAATGAGGCTCTCCAGGATAAAGATGCAGATTCTTGAGAGAAAGTGATGATTGCTGAGATGGATTCTATGGACTCAAATCAGGTCTGGGAGCTGGTAGACCTTCCTGATGGGTTTCGGCCTATTAGGTGCAAATGGGTCTACAAGAGAAAGAGAGAATCTGATGGGAGGGTTGAGACCTTCAATGCTAGGCTTGTGATGAAGGGGTATACTCAGAAAGAGGGTATCGATTATAAGGAGACCTTTTTCCCTGTAGCTATGCTTAAGTCGATCCAGATTCTCTTGGCCATAGCTGCTCATATGGACTATGAGATTTGGCAGATGGATGTCAAGACAGCTTTTCTTAATGGAAGTCTCGAGGAGACCATCTTTATGCAGCAACCAGAGGATTTCATTGATTAGGGCCAAGAGCACAAGGTATGCAGGCTTAGGAGGTCCATTTATGGACTTAAGCAAGCATCAAGATCTTTGAACATCCGTTTTGATGAGGTTATCCAGTCCTATAGATTCACTCAGTGTCCGAATGAGCAGTGTGTTTATCGCAGGCGTGATGGTGATACTGTGGTGTTTCTCGTACTTTACGTAGATGATATTCTTCTGATTGGCAACAGTAAGAAGGTGTTGTCAGACGTAAAGGAATGGTTATCCAGGCAATTTGACATGAAGATTTGGGAGAGGCTGGAAATATCCTTGGGATCAAGATTATTTGAGATCGTAGCAGACGTTTTCTGACACTATCGCTGGCATCCTCCATAGACACGATTCTGGCCCGTTTTAACATACAGAACTCCAAGAAGGGTTCACTACCTTTCAGGCATGGGGTGCATTTCTCTAAGGAGCAGTGTCCCAAAACTGCTGAGGAGATAGATACCATGCAGGCGGTACCCTATGCTTCTGTAGTGGGTAGCCTCATGTATGCTATGGTATGTACGAGGCCTAATATTTGCTTTGCCATTGGCATGGTTAGCAGATATCAGAGTAACCTTGGGAGGGCTCACCGGGAGGCAGTAGAATGCATTCTCAAGTACTTGCCCAGGACGAGAGATTATGTCCTAGTTTATAGAGCGCAGGAGCTTGTACCATTAGGTTACAGAGATTCAGACTTTCAAGGTGATATGGACAAAAGTAAGTCTACCTCTGGGTTTGGGTTTACTATAGGAGGTAGAGCCATAGTGTGGCAGAGTGTCATGCAGAAATAAGTGGCGGACTCCACCATGGAGGCTAAGTATGATACCGCATCAGAGGCAGCGAAAGAAGCTATATGGTTTCGAAGCTTCCTGATGGACTTAGATGTCGTTCCTGAGTTGCCTAGGTCTATTACAGTTGCAGTTGCTAACTCGAGAGAACCACGAGCCCATAAAGTGAGTAAACACATAGAGCGCAAGTACCACCTGATGCGAGAGATCGTAAAGAGGAAGACGTGATCGTGGCCAAAATAGCATCAGATGGCAACCTTGCAGATCCTTTCACAAAGCCATTGACCCCAAAGGTCTTTGAGAGACATGTGGAGGCATGGGAGTCAGATTCTTGAGAGAGCCATGCGAGTGAGATTAAAGGTGTTCTGTAGATTTCATTATGACAGCAGTGTAATAGCAATTTGGACAGTTTTTTGTACTTCTTAGCATAGCTTTGAGTATTAGTGGGAGATTGTTAGTTTTGAATACAGAAAAGCTATGGCTTGTATCAAAAACTAATATCCACAGATGACATATCATTTTGTTTCAGTATTAAATTGTTCCATTATATCATAGAACTAGATAACGGGGTGTGCGAAAGACATAGTAGATACCGTTAGTTGTTAAAGTATTGATATATAAAAAGTATGCTCGTAACTGAGATAGTCTGAACATACTATCGGTATAGGTTATCGGGTGGTTTGGAAATTAGTTTATCTAGACTAGTTTAAATCACACGCATATGCCCAGGGCATATTGAGCACGACCAGTTTGGATAGAATTGACTTATACTGATCGACGTAGTCAATTCGGTCCTAGTATTAAGTCTCTCAATCCCGAGATTAGGACGGGCGTGAGAGTTGGATATCGTATGCTTTGATTTTCCAAAGAGTGCAGTCAATTGAGGCCTATACCTCGTAGGTTGGGTATGTAGTGTTTAGCTTCTTACGTGCCATTGCTAGTCGGAGGAATCCACGTACCGATTCGCCGGGTTGATGGTGCTCCCGAGCTGAGCTCGAAAGGTTTGTTATACCAAACCCTGCCGGTGGACTTTATGTCTGGTATAATAAAAAGGTCGAGTCGTACTAATCTCGGATATTAAGAAGCCGATAAATTAGTTTGTCAGTAAATTGATAAACTGACGACCACTATATCTTTAATGTGGGGAGATAGAAGAAAATATAGTTGCGCGATATAAATTCGTTTTTGAGCGGTAGTTCCATAGTTAGTCCGATAGTGGTGCCACTAATTATGCATTTGACTAATCGACAAAGTGAATTAATTAATCCTAAGGGTTTAATTAATATTTAATTGAAAAAGTGGATTAAGAAATTAATTCTATATGAATTAATTAATCCTAAGGGTTCGATTAAATTAAATTGACGAAGTGGGTTAAGAAATTAATTCGAATGGGACGATTGGAGTTGATTAGTCTAGGAAAGACTAAGCGGTCAACGAAAGTCAAATTAAAATTCCCAACTCAAAAGTCCACATGGTCTCCTTAAGAGCTCCCTATAAATAGAAAGCTTAAGGCCAAAGAAACTTAAGAAAATCTTGCAAGACATTTTGTCTTCCTTTAGAGTGAGAAAGTTCTAGAGAGAGACTCTCCTTCCTTTCTTGGGTTTCTTACAAAAACGAACTTGGAATCTCACTTCTCGATTTACATTAAGTCCAAAGATCAAACTTTTAGATAGCCCATTGATGGATTTTATTTAAATGCTGCCCAGTTTTTTAAAAATATTTTAGCCGGATTTTTCAATCATTTGGTCGAATTTTGCTCAGTTTTCTTAATTCAGTCCAATGGCCATTTCAAATCACTCCGGGGTGCTTGATCCAGCTGGGTTTGTGTTGATCTCTTCCTTGGGTTGGTGATCCACAATCCTGGTTGTCCAGATCGTGGCCAGAGTTGAAGTGGGTTCGATTTTATTTTGGAGAAAAATAGTGGGCAGCAGTATTTTGGGTTAAAGGTTTGATCTTTTGGGCAGATTTAGTCTTTTTGAGGGATTTTCTTGTGGGTTTTCGTGGGCTTTGATAGCACATCCCGTTAGATTATTGCCCACGCAATATTCAGGATTTCTTGGAGTTATCTTTCGGATTTTGGTGGTAATCGCAATCAAAGATTTGGTTTTTCCTATTGCGTTGGACTTCGCTTCAAAGGTATAACCTTTAATCCATCCGCTTTTAATTAAAGGTTCAATCTTTGTGCGTTAGATGCTGATTTAATAAATTAAATAATAATAAGCCTAGATCCGTTCATGGGAAAATAAATTTGAGCCTGAGCTTTGTCGAAAGCTTCTGATTCTGGAATGCATTGCACGAAAGTGAGGTTTTCAATTTAGCCCGGGCTTGTTCTGTTTTCCTTCAAAATGGTATCAGAGCTAGTGTTTATACTTGTTTAATTTATTACACGACTTTATTTTGTCATTATTATTTTGTCATTATTATTTTGTCAAAATTTTTAAACAGACGGTTATTAGTTTCCCAGCTATTATGGTAGAATTTTATTTTTCATTCATGAACCCCGGGACATGTCCGGGCTCGTATTGTTTTTGAATGGAAATGTCTGTAATAGTAATAACCACGAGCTGGAAGCCGTGTAGGATTAGAAAAATCTTGTAGTATGATTTGATCTAATCATGTCGTCTTTAAATTCCTAGAAAAATGCCCTTGTATATTGGAATTTATGTATTATGACGAAGATGTTATTTTGGGTAACTTATATTCGCGGGTTTTTGTTTCTCGTAATTTTGGGTGATTTATAATTACGTAGTAAACCGAGAAAATCCGGGCGAATCGAGAGGAATCCAAATAACGAGTGGGAGCGATATGACGGGACGTGCAACTGAGGCGTCAAGGAATCAACTATAGAGAAGGCCATGATAGTCGGGAAATTTTAATTTCTTTAATTTCCCCTATTTATGTCTTTTCGTTGATTGTGTGTTTCTCATTTTATTTTCCATGAACGAAAACCAAACCAAACCATTTGAAAAAGTAAAATGCAATTAACTGAAGTAGATTATTCGCATATTAAAACTCCAACGATTTTATGGGTGCGAATATCCAAAGTTAAGATATTGCATGTTAAAACGTAAAAATCCTCAAACTTAAAAATCTAAGTGGGAGCGGGTTGGTAAATATCCCCATGGCCTCCATTATGGGTTCATTGGTGATGTGGTTATTCTTGCGGGTTGGTATTATGGCCTTCCTCCATACGGACAAGTCTTCAATCACAGAGATTACCGGAATGAATTTCTGAATGGATGACTATAGTGAGTTTAATTGGAGAAAGTTATGACACCCTCTCTGCTGAGGCGCATTAGTATCCTAAGTAACAAACTTAGAAGTCACGTAATGGCATATACTTAGTGTACAATTTATAGTATTCCTCCCGGTAGGTTACGCTATTTATGTGTACGGCTAAAAGCATTGGCTATTAATTTCATTGATCATAAGATCATCGGTCAGATAGTGAAATTAATGAACTTCGGTTCTTCTCGAACGAATGTGGGTTGACGTAGACGTTCACCCGCGTGACCTGCGTTAATCCCGGTGTGAGAGATTTCGATGGAGATTATATTATTTTTGAGGATTTCAATATTTTCAAAAAAGTATACTGAAACTTGATTGTTTATTTTTCAGTTGTTGATATGTCGTTCAACCCGCTAGCTGTCATTTTGAATCAAAAAAAACTTACGGGTCTACATTATATTGACTAGAAGTGTAACATGGATATTTTCCTTACCGTTGACGGTTACAAGTACATGCTCACCGAGGAGTGCCCCCCTAAGCCAAGCGATGATGCCACCCCTGAGCAGCGAGAGCCATATACGAGGTGGCAGAAGGCTGATGAGATGACCCAATGCTACATCTTGACTTCTATGTCGAGTGTATTGTAGCACCAGCATCAGTTGTTTACCTCAGCCTACGATATGATGCTCAACCTCAGGGAGATATTTGGATATCAGGGCAGGGCAACCAAGCAGTCAGCTCTGAGGAAACTCATGAATGTTAGGATGGCTAAGGGCACTTCAGTGAGGGATCACGTGATGAACATGATTAACTGCATCAATGAGATTGAGGTATTGGGAGGTGACATTGATGAGGAGACCCAGGTCGATATCATTCTCCAGAGCTTGCCCCCCAGTTTTGAGCAGTTTCGGTTGAACTACAATATGGGTAAGCTCTCATATTCACTTCCCGAGCTCAAGACTGCATTGGTGTCTACTGACGGCCTATAGGCAGAGAAGAAGCAAGCCTTGGCTACTGTTGGTCCCTCAGGTTCCTCTGCTGGGCCCAAAGCCAGGAAGCAAAAAAGGAATAGAGGCCAGAAAGTAGGAGCTGATCATGGACCCAAGGCGGGCATTGCCAAGAAGCATAAACCGAAAGTCAAGTGCTTCAGAAGTGGCAAAGCAGGACATTGGAAGAAGGATTGCCCAAAGCCTCGAGGTATGTGTAAATTTTCCCCAGTTACTGAGACGTGTTTAGCGGCGATTCCCACAGATACTTGGTGTGTGGATTCGGGAGCCACTGATCATGTTTGTAACGGGGTTCCAAGTGACCCGGCTGCTTAGAGAGGGAGACTTACAGGTCTACCTTGGGGATACTACCAGAGATTCTGTTGTTGTAGTGGGAGTTCTTTGTCTTTATTTTTCAGACTCAGTTTTACATTTTAGAGATTGTTTATATGTACCCAGTTTTCGGAATAATTTGCTTTCAGTTTCTAAACTTATTTTGGATAGTTATAAGTGTGTTTTTTCTGATGGATATGTTTTTATTAGAAAAAGGTAAAAACTTATATGTTCTAGTACATTAGTTGACAATCTGTTTTTAATCAAGACAGACTCCCTAGTAATGCAAAAAATAGAAACTTATAACTCATCATCGAATCATAGTAGGAGAAAGGAGTCTTCCTCTTTGAATCAAACATATCTTTGGCACCTGAGACTCGGTCACATCAACCTTAGTAGGATTCAAAGGTTGGTCAATAATGGGTCTTTGGACTCATTGGATATTGACAGCTATCCGACCTGTGAGTCCTGCTTGGAGGGTAAGATGACCAAGAGGCCTTGCAAGGCAAAGGGGTATAGGGCCAAGGAGGTTTTAGAGTTGATTTATTCTGACTTGTGTGGGCCTATGTCAGTTCAGGCTAGAGGTGGTTATGAGTATTTCATGACTTTCACTGATGATTACTCTAGATATGGATACATATACCCGATGCGCCACAAGTCTGAATGCTTTGGTATGTTCAAAGAGTTTATGGCTGAGGTGGAGAACCATCTGGGTAAGAGTATCAAGGCCTCATGATCTGATCGTGGTGGCGAATACCTCTCTTGTGAATTTAGGTCCTATTTATCGGAGGAGAGTATTTAGACCTAATTGTCTGCACCTGGTACACCCCAGCAGAATAGTGTAGTAGAGCGGAGGAACAGGACTCTTATGGATATGGTTAGATCGATGATGAGTTATAGTGAATTGCCTATATCATTTTAGGGTTTAGCCTTGGAGTCAGCGTGTTATCTCCTTAATCTCATACCATCTAATTCTGTGCCTTCAACTCTAGTAGAGCTGTGGAATGGGCGAAAGGCGAGTCTGAGACATCTTAGGATTTGGGGTTGTCCAGCATATGTACTTAAGGCAGATACAGTCAAGCTAGATGCGAGATCTGAGATTATGCTTTTTGTAGGCTGCCCCAAAGGAACGAAAGGTGGTATGTTTTAAAGTCCTCAGAATCAGAAAGTGGTGGTGAGCACCAATGCCAGATTTCTTGAGGAGGGCTATATTTTAGATTACAAGGCAAAGTGCAAGGTATCATTGGAAGAGCTTAGGGGTGAGTCCACTATTCCAGATGCACGAGTACAGGAAGACACACCATAAGAGACCGCACACACTATCACAGATGATGCTCTTACATCGGCTGCGCCTTGTCGTAGTAGGAGGATTGTCAGACAACCCGAGAGGTACATGGGTTTGGGTGAGTCTTCGAACTTTATCGCTGGTGCTCATAAACCAGACCCAGTTAGCTACAATGAGGCTCTCCAGGATAAAGATGCAGATTTTTGGCAGAAAGTGATGATTGCTGAGATGGGTTCTATGGACTCAAATCAGGTCTGGGAGCTGGTAGACCTTCTTGATGGGTTTCAGTCTATTGTGTGCAAATGGGTCAACAAGCGAAAGAGAGGATCTGACGGGAGGGTTGAGACCTTCAAGGCTAGGCTTGTGGCGAAGGAGTATACTCAGAAAAAAGGTATCGATTATGAGGAGACCTTTTCCCCGGTAGCTATGCTTAAGTCGATCCGGATTCTCTTGGCCATAGCTGCTCATATGGACTATGAGATTTGGCAGATGGACGTCAATACAGCTTTCCTTAATGGAAGTCTTGAGGAGACCATCTTTATACAACAACTACAGGGTTTCATTGTTTAGGGCCAAGAGCACAATGTATGCAGGCTTATGAGGTCCATTTATGGACTTAAGCAAGCATCCAGATCTTGGAACATCCATTTTGATGAGGTTATCCAGTCCTATGGATTCACTCAGTGTCCGGATGAGCAGTGTGTTTATCGCAGGTGTGATGGTGATACGGTGGTGTTCCTCGTACTTTAGTAGTTGACATTCTTCTGATTGGCAACGGTAAGAAGGTGTTGTCAGACGTAAAGGCATGGTTGTCCAGGCAATTTGATATGAAGATTTGGGAGAAGCTAGACATATATTTGGGATCAAGATTATTTGAGATCGTAGGAGACGTTCTCTGACACTCTCCCAGGCATCCTACATAGACACGATTTTGGCCCGATTTAACATACAGAACTCCAAGAAGGGTACCTTTCAGGTATGGGGTGCACTTCTTTAAGGAGTAGTGTCCTAAAACTGCTGAGGAGATAGATGCCATGTAGGCGGTACCCTATGCTTCTGCAGTGGGTAGCCTGATGTATGCTATGTTATGTACAAGGCCTGATATTTGCTTTGAGGTTGGTATAGTTAGCAGATATCAGAGTAACCCTAGGAAGGCTAACTGGGAGGCAGTAAAATGCATTCTCAAGTACTTGTGCAGGACGAGAGATTATGTCCTAGTTTATAGAGAGCAGGAGCTTGTACCATTGGGTTACACATATTTGGACTTTCAAGGTGATATGGACAAGAGTACGTCTACCTCTGGGTTTGTGTTTACCCTAGGAGGTGGAGCCATGGTGTGGCGGAGTGTCAAGCAGAAATGAGTGGCGGACTCCACCATAGAGGCTGAGTACGTTACCATATCAGAGGCAACAAAAGAAGTTGTATGGCTCCGAAGCTTCCTGATGGACTTAGATGTGGTTTCTGAGTTGCCTAGGTCTATCACAGTTTACTGTAATGGCAACGTTGTAGCTGTTAACTCGAGGGAACCACGAGCCCAACGAGTAAACACATAGAGCGCAAGTACCACCTGATGCGAGAGATCGTAAAGAGGGGATCTTGGCCAAGATAGCATCAGATGATAGGCTTGCAGATCTTTTCACAAAGCCATTGACCCCAAAGGTCTTTGAGAGATATGTGGAAGGCATGGGAGTCAGATTCTTGATGTGAGTGAGCTTAAAGGTGTTCTGTAGATTTCAAAGGGTTTGGGATGGGTGTGCGAGTTGGATATCATATGCTTTGATTTTCCAAAGAGTGTGGTCAATTGAGGCCTATACGTCGGTAGGTTGGGTATGCAGTGTTTAGCTTCTTACGTACCGTTACTAGTCGGAGGAATCCACGTACCGGTTCACCGGGTTGATGGTGCTCCCGAGATGAGCTCGAAAGGTTTGTTATACTAAACCCGGCCGGTGGACTTTATGTCCAGTATAATAAAAAGGTCGAGTGGTACTAATCTAGGATATCAAGAAGTCTGTAAATTAGTTTGTCAGTAAATTGATAAACTGACGAACACTAGATCTTTAATGTGGAGAGATAGAAGAAAATATAGTGGCGTGATGTAAAGTCATTTTTGAGCGGTTGTTCCATAGTTAGTCTGATAGTGGTACGACTAATTATGCATTTGACTAATCGACAAAGTGAATTAATTAATCCTAAAGGTTTAATTAATATTTAATTGACAAAGTGGATTAAGAAATTAATTCTATATGAATTAATTAATCCTAAGGGTTTGATTAAATTAAATTGACGAAGTGGGTTAAGAAATTAATTCGAATGGGACGATTGGAGTTGATTAGTCTAGGAAAGACTAAGCGGTCAACAAAAGACAAATTAAAAGGCTCAACTCAAAAGCCCACTAGGTCTCCTTAAAAGCTCCCTATAAATAGAAAACTTAAGTCCAAATAAACATAAGAAAATCTTGCAAGACATTTTGTCTTCCTTTAGAGTGAGAAAGTTATAGAGAGAGACTCTCCTTCCTTTCTTGGGTTTCCTTCAAAAACGAACTTGGAATCTCACTTCTCGATTTAGATTAAGTCCAAAGATTAAACTTTTAGATAGCCCATTGATGGATTTTATTTAATTGTTGCCCAGTTTTATTTAAATATTTTGGCCGGATTTTCTATCATTTGGTCAAATTTTGCTCGGTTTTCTTAATTCAATCCGACGGCCATTTCAAATCACTCCGGGGTGTTTGATCCAGCTGGGTTTGTGTTGATCTCTTCCTTGGGTTGGTGATCCGCAATCCAAGTTGTCCAGATCTTGGCCGGAGTTGAAGTGGGTTCGATTTTATTGTGGAGAAAAATAGTGGGCAATAGTTTTTTGGGTTAAAGGTTTGATCTTTTGGGCAGATTTAGTCTTTTCGAGGGATGCTTTGATAGCACATCCCGTTAGATTATTGCCTACACAATATTTGGGATTTCTTTGTAGTTATCTTTCGGATTTTGGTGGTAATCACAATCAAAGATTTGGTTTTTCTTATTGCGTTGGACTTCGCTTCAAAGGTATAACCTTTAATCCTTGCGATTTTAATTAAAGGTTCAATCTTTGAGCGTTAAATGTCAATTTAATAAATTAAATAAGTATAAGCCTAGATCTGTTCATGGAAAAATGAATTTGAGCCTGAGCTTTGTCGAAAGCTTCCGATTCTTGAATGCATTGCACGAATGTGAGGTTTTCGATTTAGCCCTGGCTTGTTTTGTTTTCCTTCAGGTGTGATACATACTTGTACATGTAAGATAGTATGGAAATCCCATGATACTAGTTTGTGTCGTAGAAGTGGAAGACTTAAGCGATCCACTGTTATTGTGTAAAGTGAAAGTAAAAAAATTAATATAAAATATTGAAAGAGTGAAATAAAATACATAATCAATAAATGGTTACAATTACCCGAGGTGAGGAAACAAGTGAGTGAGATGGGTGTCAATCTTAGTGAACAACGTGTCAAGAGAATTGGTCAAAGAATTCAGCCAATCTTTCATTGTAGCATGCGAAGCCTCAACCCTGTTACTGGCAGTATTCCCAAAGTGGAAAAATTGATTTGTCCAAATCTGACAAAATTTTTCCTTGTGAATGATCAATGTGTCCTAAAAATAGTCAACAACCGCAGGCTCTACTAGAGAGTATCTAACCTTGAATTGCTGTAATAGGATGTTATACTCTTTAACTGTATGGGGCATTAATAATTTTCTTCCACTAATTATTATAAATATCACAGGCCAAGCTTCTATTTCTTCTCCCAACATTTTTTCCAAACCAACTCATAACATCACGATCAATATGCCACCGACATAACAAGTGCTGTGAAGCTGAAAAATGAAATGATCCATAATAGGCTGCAACAGACCCATCTCCCTATCAGAGACAATAACACGTGGTGCCAAATTATCCGCCAACAAGTCCCTCAAGCTCCTCATCACCTAATCATAAGTACCTTTTGTCTCATTTTAACAATGGCAAATGCAATATTGAAATTCTTATTGGTAGGAGTCATACCAATCATCTCAATGACGGGCTTGTACGTTGAATCAACCACGACCACCTAATACCATCCATTGAACAACTGAATTGATGTTGAATGCGCACTGAAGCCATGTGTGATCTTATTAGTGTGCTCATCCATGACAATGTCAACATAATACTTCTTCTCCACTACCAAATGAAAAAATTGTTGCCCAATCTTTCTACCTTCAAACCCAGCGGTCTTCATATCTCCTTTGAGATTGTATATCTTCTTGATGTCTATCTTGTCTTGGGGAAATTGTTCATTAAGAGCTTCCCAAATGCATTTTGGCTTCACATTCGATGCAATTATAAATTCAACAATAGGCCTTGATTCTTCAGTAAAATGGCTCAGCTGTCTGTGCCCATATGGATACACTATACCTTAAAATTTTATAATAGTAATAAACATAAATGATAAATAGCAATTAAATTACTATGACACAACAATAATGTAAGTTGTGCCCATATGGATACACTATACCAGTATAATTGTGCGTGGATGTAACATCCCTGCGAAGCAGGTGAATTCTTCCAAGGAAATTAGAGGACTCAAATCTGTAAATTAATAAAATAATTCAAAATATAAATAAATATGAGCTAAATAATTAGTTAAATAATAGATTAATAATTAAAATGATAAATAGTGCCTTAGAATAATGTAACATCCGTACGAAGCAGGTGAATTCTTCCAAGGAAATTAGAGGACTCAAATTTGTAAATTAATAAAATAAGTCAAAGTATAAATAAATATTATTTAAATAACTAGTTAAATAATAGATTAATAATTAAAATGATAAATAGTGCCTTAGAATGATAAATTAGACTTAATTGAAAGAAATATAGCTCGATTGATTAAATTAAAAGAACTAGGGAAAGCTAGGGACGTAAGTGCAATTTTTAGAAGTCAAAATATAAAAACATTTTTTCCCTTTTCTTTTTCTTTCTTTTCTTTCTTCTTCTTCCTTTCTTCTTTCTCTCTCCCCGCTTCTTGTTAGTTTTGAATACTAATAAGGTGCGGGGTGTAGCACAGTAGATCTTATAATTTGTTAAATTTATGATAAATAAATTAACGCTTGTAACCGATATAGTTTGAACATACTATCGGTTTAGATTATTGTATGATTTAGAAATTAGTTTGTCTATACTAATTAAGTCATACGGATGTGCCCGTGGCATATTGTGCAGGACCTATTTAGGATTGAATTAACTTGTACTGATCTTCGTAGTTAATTTGAACCACATATTCTAATCTCTTAATCCTTAAACTAGAGTGAGCATGAGAGTTAGACATAGTGTACTTTGATTTACCAAAGGGTACAGTCAATTGAGGTCTAGATCTCGGTAAGTTGGGTATGCGTGTTTGACTTCTTAGTGTGTCGTTGCTTGTCGAAAGGAATCCATGTACCGGTTCATCCGGGTCGATAGTGCTCCCGAGATGAGCTTTTAGGGATTATTATACTAAATCCCGCCGGTGGACTTATGTCTGGTATAATAATAAGGTCTAGTGATACTAGTCTCGGATACCAAGAAGTCAATGAATTAGTTTGTTAGTAAATTGATGAATTGACGAGCACTATATCTTTGATATGGGGAGATAGAAGAATTAAGTCTAATTAGAAGGCCCAACTCAAAAGCCCACTAGGTCTCCTTTGGAACTCCCTATAAATAGATAGCTTACACCTAAAGAAAGCTTAAGAAAATCTTGCAAGACACGTCTTGCTTCTTAGAGTGAGAAAGTTCTAGAGAGAGAACTTCATCTTCTTCCTTGAAGTTTTCTTTCGAATTGAAACTTGAGATCTCACTCTCTCGAAAAGAATTTAGCCCAACTGTCAAACTAGATCAGCCCGTCTTACTGCCCGGTGAGTGGCTTGCTGCCCGGCGATGGATTTTTCCAGCAAGTGGCTTGATTTCCAGCGGGTTTGCTTTCTGGTTGAGTGCACTGATCGTGGCCTGCACCGCGTGTATATCTCGACTTCTTTGAAGCTTTTCCCGATAGATTCTCACGACTATCCAGCAGTCCTCGCGGCGATGATCTGGGCTGGGTTTTTATCAGGTTTTGGGTGGTTTTCCTACTTCTTTTAGAGGGGTTTTCTTGGTGTTATTATTGGGTTTCATGAGTAGTACAAGGTAGATAATCGCCCACACGATTTTTGGGTTTTCTTGGAGGCATCCAAAGGATTTCTTGTGGATTTCGCATTCAAAGTTTCAACTTTTTTCTTAGTTGCGAGGGACACACTTCAAATATATAATCTTTAATTTTGGCTTTTGTAAAGATTTAATTTTTAGCGTGTCGTTTAATAGATCGAACATGTACAAGCCTAGATCTGCTCAGGGGAAATGATTTTAGAGTATGGGCTCGATCAAAAGTCTTCGATTATGGAATGCATAGCACGAAAGTGAGATTTTTTGTTTGGCCCAGACCAGATCTGTTTCCTTCAAATTGGTATCAGGGTAAAGGTTTTGGCTTTATACTTGTTCGATTTATTATATGGTTTTATTACATGTGGTTATTATTCAAGGCTATTATGGTTTTATATTCATTTATAAATCCTGAGACTTGTCTAGGCTCATTTTATTTTGAATTGAATATGTGTAATAGTAATAACCACGAGCTGGAAGCCGTGTAGGATTAGATTAATTCTTGTAGTATGATTTATTCTAAAGATGTCATCTTTATTTTCCTAGACAAGTCTTGTATATAGGAATTTATGTAAAATGATGAAGATGTTATTTTGGGTAACTCATATTCGTGGGTTTTGGTTTATCATAATTTTGGGTGATTCCTAATTAAGTAGAAAACCAAGAAAACCAGAACGAATTATGAGGAATCCAAATAACGAGTGAGAGCGACGCGACAGGACGTGTCAACAAGGCGTTAAAAGGAAGCAACGATTGAGAAGGCCATAATAGTCGGGAAATATTTCATTACGTATTTATTTACCGCTTTATGTCATAATTGTTGCTTGTGTGTTTTTGTTTTATGTTTTTATGCAAGATCGAAAATAAACAGTTTTATAGGTGAAAATTACTAAAGTTAGAAATGACTTAAGTTAAGATGTTGCATGTTATTTAAGTGGGAGTGGGTTGTGTTATATCCCCATGGCCTCCATTATGAATTCATATGTGATGTGGATAGACTTGCGCGTTGGCATTAGGGCATTCCTTCATATCGGATGAGTCTTTATTCATAAGATCACTAGATTGATTTTCTAAAGGGATGACTATAGTGAGTTTAATTGAAAAAAGTGTGACACCCTCTCTATATGAGGCGCATAAGTATCCTAAGTAACAAACTCAGAAGTCACGTAATGGCATACACTTAGTATACCATTTGTAGTATCCCTCCCAAGGAGGTTACACTACTTATGTGTGTTGGCTAAAATCACCGACTATTAATTTCATTGATCAATAGATCGTTTGGTCAGATAGTGAAATTAATGAACTTAGGTTTTTCTCGAACGAATGTGGACTTGCGTAGACGTTCACACGATCGTGACCTGCGTAAATCCCTGTAGGCGAGATATTGGTGGATATGATTATATTGTTTTTGAGGATATCAATATTTTCTAAAAAGATAAAATACTGAAACTTCTCTTTTTATTTATTTTCAGCATTCGATATGTCATTCAATCCACTTGTTGTCATACTTAATCAGAACAAACTCACCGGTCCTAATTACATTGTCCTTACTGCTGAGGGTTACAAGTATGTGCTCACTGAAATGTGCCCTGAGACACCTAGAGATATGCCACACCTGAGGAGAAAGAGCCATATGTCAGGTGGAAGAAAGCTGATAAGATGACTATGTGCTACATTTTGGCTTCTATGTTAAATATATTGCAGCACCAGCATCAGTTGATGACCTCAGCCTACGACATGATGACTAATCTTAAGGAGATGTTTGGGCATCAGGGCAGGGCAGCCAGGCAGTAAGCTATGAGGAAACTCATGAATGCCAAGATGGCTGAAGGCACTTCAATGAGAGATCATGTGCTTGACATAATTAGCAATATCAATGAGATCGAGGTACTAGAAGGGGATATTGACTACGAGAATCAGTGCGATATCATTCTCTAGATCTTGTCTCAGAGTTTTGAGCAGTTTCGGTTGAACTATAATATGAACCAGCTTCAATATACTCTTCCTGAGCTCATAACTACATTGATGTCAGCTAAAGGCCACTTCAATGCGAAAAAACAAGCTTTGGCAATTGTCGGGCCTTCAAGATTTTCTTCTAGGCCCAAAGCTTGAAAGAAAAAGAAGAGAGCCCAGAAGTCAGCTGCTAATCATAGACCCAAGGGTGGTGTTGCCAAGAAATCCAAGCCGAAAGGTAAGTGTTTTAAGTGTGGTAAACCAGGACATTGGAGGCCAGAATGCCTGAAACTCAAAGGACATGTTTAGTGGTGATTCCCAAAGATACTTGGTATGTGGATTCAGGAACCACTGATCATGTTTATAATTCTTTGCAGGGGTTCCAAGTAACCCGGATGCTTAGAGATGGTGAGTTGCCGGTCTACTTGGGCGATACTACCAGTGTATCAGTTGTTGCAGTAGGAGTTGTTAAGCTTGTATTTTCAGACTCAGTTGTTTTAATTTTGAGAGATTGTCTTTATGTTCCAAGCTTTAGAAAGAACTTGCTTTTAATTTTTAAGCTTCTTAAGGATGGTGATAAGTTTGTTTTTACTAATGATTCTGTTTATGTCGGAAAGAACAAGAAACTTATATGTTCCGGTTTATTGGTTGACAATCTATTCTTAATTAAGACTAACTCCCTTATAGTACAAAACACAGAAATTAATAACACATCATCAAGCCATAGTACGATAAATGAGTCTTTCCCTATGAACTAGACTTATCTTTGGCACCTAAGACTAGGTCATATCAACCTTAGTAGGATTCTGAGGTTGGTCAATGATGGACCCTTGGGCTCATTAGAGATTAACAGCTATCCGACCTGTGAGTCTTGCTTGGAGGGTAAAATGACCAAGAGGCCTTTCAAGGCAAAGGGGCATAGGGCCAAAGAGGTTTTAGAGTTGGTTTTGAGTACTTTGTGACATTCACAGATGACTACTCTAGATATGGGTATATTTACTTGATGCGTCACAAGTTCGAGTGCTTTGGAAAGTTCAAAGAGTATAAGGCAGATATGGAAAAGCGTCATGGTAAGAGTATCAAGACACTGTGATCTAATCGTGGTGGTGAATACCTCTCTAGTGAATTTAGGAGCTACTTGTCAGATGAGGGTATTCAGTCCTAGTTGACTACACCTGGCACACCTCAGCAGAATTGTGCAACAGACAGGAGGAACAAGACTCTTATGGATATGGTGAGATCGATGATGAGTTATAGTAAGTTGCCCAACTTATTTTGGGGATATGCCTTGGAGACAACAGCTTATATCCTTAACCTCGTACCATCTAAGTCTGTGCCTTCAACCCCTGTGAAATTGTGGACTGGGCGAAAGCCTAGTTTGAGACATCTTAGGATTTGGGGTTGCCCAGTACATGTGCTTAAGGCAGATACAGCCAAGCTAGATGCGAGGTCAGAGGTTATGCTATTTTTAGGCTATCCCAGAGGAACGAAGGGTGGTCTATTTTATAGTCCTAAAGATCAGAAGGTGGTGCTTAGCACTAATGCCAAATTTTTTAGAGGAGGACTATATTTTAGATCACAAGCGCAGTGGCAAGATCATATTATAAGAGCTTAAGGGTTAGTCCAATATTCCAGATGCACTAGTACAGGATGACACACCACAGAGTACTACACGAACTATCAAAGATAATGCACCTACACAGTCTGCGCCTCATCATAGTGAGAGAGTTATGAGATAACCCAAAGGTACGTGGGTTTAGGAGAGTCTTCAGATTTTATCCCTGGCGCTCACGAGTCAGACCCAGTTAGCTACAATGAAGCTCTACAAGAAAAAGATGCAAATTCTTGGCAGAGAGCGATGATTGCTAAGATAGGTCCTATCAAGTCTGGGAGCCGGTAGACCTTCCTGATGGGTTTCGACCTATTGGGTGCAAATGGGTCTACAAGCAAAAAAATGATCTGACAGGAGGATTAAGACCTTCAAGGCTAGGTTTGTGGCGAATGAGTATACTTAGAAAGAGGGTATCGATTATGAGGAGACATTTTCCTCAGTAGCTATGCTTAAGTCAATCTGAATTCTCTTGGCTATACCTACTCATTTAGATTATGAGATTTGGCAGATGGAAGTCAAGACAGCTTTCCTTAATGGAAGTCTTGAGAAGACAATCTTTATGTATCAACCATAGGGATTCATTGCACAAAGCCAAGAGCACAAGGTTTGCAGGCTCAATAGGTCTATCTATAGACTTAAGCAGGCATCCAGATCTTGGAACATCCGTTTTGACGATGTTATCTAGTCCTATGGATTCACTCAGTGTCTGGATGAGCAATGTGTTTACCGCAAGCATGATGGTGATATGGTGGTGTTTTTTGTACTTTACGTAGATGATATCCTTCTTATTGGCAACAGTAAGAAGGTATTGTCAGACGTAAAGGCATGGTTATCCAAACAGTTTGATATGAAGGATTTGGGAGAGACTGGACATATTTTTGGGATCAAGATCATTCAATATCGTAGGAGATGTTCGCTGACACTCTCTCAGGCTCATATGTAGACACGATTCTGGCTCATTTTAACATGTAGAACTCCAATAAGGGTACACGCCTGTCCGAGGTGGATTATTTCTATGTTTTTTATATTTTACAATTAGTGTTATACATTTTTAAAAATTAAAATATTATTAAGTTAATATAATTACATATA
This sequence comes from Knoxia roxburghii, assembly GCA_030378225.1. Classification (NCBI taxonomy): domain Eukaryota; kingdom Viridiplantae; phylum Streptophyta; class Magnoliopsida; order Gentianales; family Rubiaceae; genus Knoxia; species Knoxia roxburghii. The sequence goes on from CM059424.1 coordinate 26,009,660, forward strand.
TGAATTTAAAATTTAAATGTAAATAGAAATTATAAATATTATTAATATATAAATCATATTAATATTATAACTATAAAATTATATTGTAATATATATAGAAAAAATAACATAATACAAATTATGTATTTTTAAAATTAATATTATATCATAATTAGGTAAAAAAAATAGAACCAATTTTTTTCAAATAAAATAAAACCAATTAAATATAAAATTTTATTATATTATATAAAATTAAATTATAAATGATGTAATAATCTATAAAATAATTATAAAGTCTATATTATATTTCAACTATCATATATATTCTATCCATATAAAATCAATCCATATACAGTAGTACTATAATAGTACCGTACTATTGTACCCGTCCCTAATTTTCTACTTCCACCAGTCGCAGCATGGGCGCTTAACAACACGCGCTTTTTTTTCCCACCAAAATTCAATATCGCGTTTTACAATACCGAAACAAACGAGGCGTTACCTTTCCCATCGCTTCAGCTTCCGAAACTCTTCGAGAGTCGAACAATCTTCAAAAAAACATCACATCGAGGTGATTTGTCAGAAAACCATAGATTATATCAAAGAAAAGTCCTGCAACTCCGACAACCGAATCTAAACCACCATATTATCCTTATCATTGACTGTAAACTGATACATCTCTTCGCAAAATACCTCTATAAAATAGAGGTAGTACGGACAGTTTCAAAAAAGCAAGGGTTTCTGACAGATTTTAGAACAATCGAAAAATAACTGTGAATACAAAATGTACGATTCCATAATATAATCATCTTTTGTTGATTTCTTATTCATATAATTAATGCACTTCTATGCTCTACAATGTACTTTTTTGCTGATATAATGTTCATCACACACTCCACTTTTAGTTTTAGGTTTAATCCGATAACGGTGATTTAATCCGTTCGCGATCTCTGTGATAAATGCTATATAAAAGAGTATAATGGATTTAAATATATGATTTGTGCTTGATATAAAAAATATGTTTGCACATATGTTTGTTCTGGACATTTTCATCACATAGATTTGTAAAACATAATACTAGTTGATAAATAAACTTCTACATATGATATAATACATTCAAAATGTTTGAACAAATGTTCAACTGGTGCAAAATATATGTTTTGTTCTCTATTAGATATAAACTGTACCATTTTTTAATACAATGAATCGATCATATTGATATAAATTTTATGTTTTTGCTCACTGTTGGTTAAAAAATACAGATATGACTGACATAAAGTTTGCATTTAGATGATATAAACTTTACATTTTGCTGATATAAAGTATTGCACATATTCATACATAACATATGTTTTGGTCTCTGTTTGTTGGAATATATAAATTATCCTCTTATGCGTGATATAAACTTCACCTTGTTATGATATAAATCATATACAATATTGATATAAACTCCATGTTTTGAACTCTGTTTTATAGTATATGATATGCATGATATAACCCTTTCACTTGGTAGGTAAAAAAAATGGATTAAAAAAACAAGGAAAGCGACTTTATAGATGATACAAACGAGAACATACAAAATATATGGACAAGTTACGAAAGAAGAGAAAAGTAAGCAGAATTCTACAACCAGACTCTCCTGAGCAAGACAAACCCGAGGAAGAAATCCTGAACCAAACAATCCCAAAAAACTTTGAATCAAAGTAGCAGCAAAGAAAATCCAAAAGAAACATTATGATGGACCAGCAAAATCAACTAGGCAGCAAACGTCACTTGCTGGAAAATCAAAGCCATCACCTCCTGCAAATCCATCACCTGTATCAAAATCAAATTGATCACCTGCTGCAGAACCAAAGACATCCCCTGCTGCTCATTCGCCTGCTCCAAAGCCAAAACCTTCACCTGTATCAAAATAAAAACACTTCCTTGTATCACATTATCAATAAGTTTGGATATTTCCTACACATTTCCAAAAAAAAAAAAAAAAGATTATATCATTCAAAACGCTTCTTTATATCAACACTAACTCCTCATTACATCATAAAAACGCCCAACATTATACATACTAACCAAAAAAGATACCTTATATCAACCATTTCTCAATATTATATCAACTAACACTTTCGTTTATATATAACACTTTCGTTTATATACTTGATAACTAACCTTCATAAAAAACAACAACAACATCGTTCAAAACAAAACTCTCGTACGATTATCATCTCCTCCAGAAAAATTCACTACACATCCAAAACACAGAACAAATATTTATATTCTATTGTATCTCCACAAATTATCAAATAAAAAATTATCGCAATATCATAAAACGAATCGAAAAACCTTCTCCATTCAACACATTACAATCGCTTCCAAATAAATCATTATCCGATCGATCAACATTACTAACGCGATCACAAATATTCATTCCAAACAAAATATTAACGAGAAATCAAAATATAACAAAAGAACGAAGAATATATAGCCTCAACAACAAAAACAAGAAAAAAAAAAAACACCATACCTACAATTCGATCGCTCAAAATTACTAACGAGATCACAAATCTCCATCCTAAACGAAGTGTTATCGAGAGAGAAAGCAAAATATTAGGAAAAACAAAACAGAGCATTAATTTCAGCAACAAAAACACCAAAAAAATGAACGATGCGATCACAAAAATAATAATTATAAGCTCAATACCTGCAATCTGATAAATCTGTAATAGTTGAAGATCAATTTTGCGAGAAGAAAATGGAACAATATTAGCAAAATTTGGTAAATTGCATGAATGCATTGTTTGAAAACGAAAAAAAGATACCTTATATATATATATATAAGGTGATTAGCTAAATATCTACGCGCGCGTGAATAAAAAAAATCCGGACCAACCGCCTCAATTAAAAAAATGTGGGGACCACTAATTCCACCCGCGCCTGTACAAAAACTGGTAGGATGACAATAGTATTGTACTACTATAGTAGTGCCATATAATTTGCCATATAAAATACACGTCCATATGTGAAAATAATATTATCTACTAAACTTTCGATTAACATAAAAATAATAATAATAAATACAATAAAGTACACTTATTGTGTCAAATAAGAAAACTATAAATAAATAAAGTAAAAAATTATTGTAATGAATAGTTATAGTAATTGTAATTTACACTATATGTAATTTATTGTAATAAATAATTATAATAAATTATAATTATTTTATATAACTTTAGAATGTACAAAACATGAAAAATGTAAAATAAAATTTGTATTATAAACTCATAATACATAATTAAAAAAAATATTAAATAAAAATTTCTTAGTTCAAATAAATGACTGGAAAAGAACAACCTAAAGAAGTTTAAAGAGAATACGTTTTTATGGAGGAAATTGGTAATTATATAATTAATTTAATAATTTATATCCATAAATGAGTTTGAATTAGTGTAAAATTTTATTTTATTTAATTTCCTTAACAAAATTGGTGAAAAACTAAAAAATTAGAAAACTATATAAACACAAATATTTTTGGGTAGTGTTATATCGCTCCTCTATTTTTGTTATTAAATGCCCATTTTTTTTAAAAAAAACATTCATTTTATTAAGTATCGCCCATTTAATTCTTATTTCTCATCCCCTTAATGTTTATCTTCCGTCCTTCCTATTATTACCTAAATGATCTTAATCATTTTATCAAAAATTTTATAAGTCCCTTCTTAATCTGCCAAAAATTTATAAAAATTATGATTAAAGTAGCATAGATGAGTGAAACTATAAATGAATTTTTTTTTATATTTTTAATAAATTGATTAAGAGTAGTTATGTAATTTAATATATTAATATATTTTATATTTAAATATTGTTGTTGGTATTATTAATTTTTCAATGATAATTTGGGTATAAAGGGGGCACAAAATAACAAAATAGGGGACGCAAATTAAGTTTTCACATATTTTTTTTTAAATTATTCAGCATTCTATATATATTATGTTCGTACAAAACTGCTTATAATTGATATCATGAAAAAAAGTGAAAATTTAGCAACATTAAAATTTTGTTTAATTGATTTAGTTGGTAGCGTAAAAATTAATTTATTATGAACATGTATTTATCCGATGAATAATTTATTATTAATACTAATTTAGTGTGAAATTTATGTTTATCAAGTTGTATAAATTGTTACAAATTGTATTTTGTTTAAAATCATAACAAAATTTTATGATAATTAAAGTAGTATCTATCTATACTTTAACAATTAAGTTCTCACCTATGACAATTCTCACCTAGTTTAACGGGTTTTAATACGGAATTGGTAAAATAAATTAAGTTCTAAAAATATCTAAGGAGATGATTAACTGATAGAACACAATTTGGGGCATAGGTGAATACTGTAGACAATAGGAGGGTGAGAAGTGTGGAGGGATTAAACGGGAGGGGATTGAGGTGCAAATACGCACCATATAAATACTTCTTTAACCAAAACCCTAATCCATTTCTTTCCCTCTCCTTTCTCTCTCCCCGTAAGATCCCAAACCCTTCTCCCCGTCAGCTTCCATCAGCCGCCACCCGTTTCTACTATTCCCGGCCTCGCTCCTGAAATATTATCTGCTCAGGCCCGATCAAAAATTTATTTTCGTGCATTGTATTCCAGAATAAAAACTTTTGATCAGGCCTAAGCTCTAGTGCAATACTATTCCAATCTTTACTTGAAACACTATTGCACAAGATCTTAGTTTTACTTTATTCGATTTGTCACGCAACAAATAAAATTATTAAATAAAGCGAAAGTATAAGAATTGCATCTTGAAGCGTGTACTTAGGTGATTCTCTTGTATGATTTAAGACTAACTTGTATCTTGTGAGGGCAACGAACCAGCGAACCAAACGAATCAACAAAATGAAAACTCCAATGTATTCTCGATGGAAAAATTCCAGCCGACGCCGTGCACCACCGATCGCTGTCGCCAATCTCGCCGGTCACCACCGCCGATCGCCTCCGCTAGTCACACGCTTCTTGAGGGAGAATTCTAACTTTGAGGGACATGGGTTCTTGCGTCTGGGACTCTCTCTCTAGGATTTGTCTCTCTAAGTTTCTTGAACTATGAAACTATGAATTATGTGAATTGTGTTCTTTATTGCCAACTCTCTATGTCTATTTATAAAGCTATAAGATAGAGACCAAGTTGGTTTAGGATTGGTCTTTCTATTTGGTTTTGGTTTTAATTAGTTTCCAAATCCAATTAGTAACCAAATTTAATTAGATTCCAAATCCAAATAGATTTCTTTGTCTCTTGAATTTCTCAATTTTAATTGAACTTTAAGACTTAATTAATTAAATAAATAATTTCACTTTATCAATTTACTAATTAGCCCTTATGATTAATTAATTAATTAATTAATTCTACTTTATCAATTAACCCAATACATAATTAATCGTACCACCAACGGATTAATTACTGCACTATCATCCAACACCAGAATTGCTTCGTGAACAACTTAAACTAAATTAAATTAATCATTCTTAATTCGTTTATCTCCCTACATCAAAGATATAGTGCTAGTCAATTATATTAATTTACTGATAAATTAATTAATCGACTTTTTATTATCCGAGACTAGCACCACCTGACTTTATTACTATACTGGACATAAATCCAATGGCTATATTTAGTATAGTAAAGTTTTCAAACTCATCTCGAGAGCACATCACCCCGGACGCACGGGTACATGGTTTCTTTTTGACTCGCGACAGCACACCAAGCAACTGAACATGTGCACCCAACCTATCGATACTATAGGCCTCAAGTGACCGCACTCTTTGGCAGATTAAAGTACACTTATATCTAATCCTCGTGTCTTTCCTAATCTTAAAGATTAATAGACAGAATATAAGTTTTGAATTTACTACAATAGATCAGTACAAATTAATTCAAATCTATTTGGTCATGCTCAATATGCCCTTGACATATCTACATGATTCAATTAGTCTAGACAAACTAACCTCAGAATCACATAATGACTTAAACCGACAATATGTCCAAAACTGTCTCAGTCAGGAGCCTAGTTTATAAATCATAACTTTAACCAATGATGAGATCTACTATGTCATACCTAACACCTCATCATCTAGTCATATGATATAAATGGACTATATAAATAAATATGAAACAATTAACTAAAGCAATTTAAATTGATATATATATATATATATATAAACTGAGAAAATAGTGTTCATACAAGTTAAGCTTTTCAGTATTCACACTAACAGCTTTGACTGGCCAACACCACAAAACGAATCCCCACCTTCCTTGGAACAAAGCCCAGTCCATGGTCCTCCTTCTCTTGGCCGATCTTCTCTCTCCCCGAACCCCTTTACCCCGCCACTACACGTTGTCAATTCCGGCCAGACCGACAGTGTTATGAGTCGATCCTTATAACTAAAAGACTCTCTAATCTCTTGAGAGAAAAACCCCTAATCTATTCGCTCATTTGGATGGCCGATTTGGGAGTGCCTAAACCCTAGGTGCTGACCACCTCCACCGACCGACCAATTCTGCTATAGTAAGCTGACGAAAGGTTCTCCCTCTGGTTCCAACTTCTTTTCTGGGCAGAAGGCTAGGAGAGCCTCGAAGGTACTGTAGGTGACACCGGGTAGTGTATTATGAGTTCATATCTCTTTGATGATTGTTCTAGCTATAGGGTGGTAGCAACTATTAGTACTGTAATTGTGTGTTTGCTTAGTAGAGTGGCATGACAGTTCGGTTGGTTTTATTGGGACGTTACTTTAGGTGGAGCTTGCACGCTAATCAAGGGTTAATGTTATGCCTTAGATACCTCTGAAGAGCACGGTTTTGACTACGGTGTAGGATCAGGTTCGGGTTTGAGTTGAAGCATGGTAAACGAGTAGTACTCGTAAGGCGAGTGACTCTCCCCTGGTCTGCGTGATTCTTCAACCTCGGACTACATATGTTAGCTCATAGGGCTGTCACATGTAACTTGGGTGGAACATCGGAAACAGTTGTTTCATGGTTACCGCATTGATGTTTATTAATATGCTAGAATATTATAGCCTTGCCGGAATTATTCCTTTATGTACTGGTTTGTGTTGCTGGCTGGGTTGTATTATATAAACTATTGGTTAACCTCCTGTCTTGATATGGCTGTTGATTTTGTGGGTTATAGTTGACACTGGTGACCTGGCATGATGCTTGTTGTTTGTTATTTTCTGTATTTGGTTATGTGTGTAGTTTTGAGGATCCTCTCATGTTTGAGCCTCCCTCTCGCCAGTGGGCAGGACTGGGACTGGGGCCAAGGATGTTTAGTGATTTTGTACAGGTTATATATAGACAGTCCTGGAATGTCTGGTGGACATAGGGTGGATGCAAAATTGGCTAAGGTGAGACTTCTGACTTCGTTTCTGGCTCTGCCTGCTGCAGCAGTGATCACATAGTGATCAGGCAGACTTGTTTAGGTTCCGTGGTTATGTGTGATTACAGCATGTGTGCCATAACTTGCATGGGTGTTCTTGAGCATGTATGTGTTGGTGAGTTTACTTTGTATATTTGTTCCCTAATCTGGTTCTGTGTGGGAAGTCTTTACTGGGTATGCCTAGCATACTCATATCCTTATTTTGTCGTTTCCCAGGTACCCTTTGGGAGAGCAACCTAGGTGAGAGACCTTGGGGTGGAGTCGAGCAAATCAAACTTGGAAGAGAAAAACTCTAGTTATGTTGTTCTTTCTGTGAGAGAGGTGATTTAAGGATGTGGCATCTTTGTAATAAGTTTGGTGTTATGAAATGAGAGAAGATGATCTCCCTTTGTGCAGTTTGTAAACCTCTTATTATTGAGTTTAGAATAAACATTTACTTGAATCAGGTGATATTGTATCTAGATGCTTGGTACTAATTCAGGTAGAACGACCAGTTCTGGGGTCGCTATAAGTGGGATCGGAGCTATAGGTTAACAACCTATAAGGTACAAATAAGTTATGATACGTGGAAATGTATTCTAGTTTAAATGAGTGTTTTATTGGGTTAGAATCTCCACCTATGAGGGGTATGTCACACTACTTAATTCTGTGTGCTTTTGTTTATGCTTCCTTGTGTGTCGTATGTCTGATTTGCGAGTTGGACTGCCTTTGTGCGGTCTGGTCTAACTCGTAGAGAAGGTTTCTTACAAGTTTTTTTTAGACCTGTGATAAGGGTACGTTATAAATGCGAATCATGACTGAATGATTCTCAAGTTTTAAACTGATTAATAGGAATTAACAGGTGGTTAACGTTGTTGTATCTCTTTAATATTTCTTGCCAAAAGGCCGGTTGATCAACTTGGGTTGGATCCCCCCAAGATTTGAACCCGTCTCTCTTTGGCACCTTGCTATTCAGTCGGTATACCCAAGTATCGATTAATCACCTGATTACGTAAAGAAGTCTTAATAAGAAAATAATTATAAGATGGTAGTAATAAAGTACAAAATAATTTCAGCTTAACATACATGCCCTATGCGGCATTTGTTAGGTTGGAATATTAAAGTTATACTTGTAATGAACTTTTTCCAAGTTAATATATCAATTTAATGTTTTGGTTTATATGTTGTGCATATTAAGTTCATTTATATTATGTAGTTAGATGATGAGGTGTTTGGTGTGACATAGTAGATCTCATCATTGTTAAAAGACATAATATATAAATGAGGTTCGTAACCGAGACAGCTTTGGACACGCTGTTGGTTTAGGTTATTATGTGATTAAAATAATTAGATTGCTAAACTAATTGAATCATATAGATATGCCCGGGGCATATTGAACTTGACCATTTAGAATTATTTGTCTTGTACTGATTTAATAGACAAATCGTTCTTAGTATTGTATCTCTTAATCCCTGGACTTGAGCGGGCATGAGGATTAGACATAGTGTACTTTGATATGCCAATGGGTGAGGTCAATCGTGGCCAATAGTCTCGGTAGGTTGGGTGTACGTGCTTAGTTACTTGGTGTGCTGCTGCTTGTCGAAATGAAATCACGTAACGGTGCGTCTAGGGTGATGGTACTCCCGAGATGAGCTCGTAATGTTTATTATACTAAACCCGGCAAGTGGACTTATGTCCGATATAGTAAAAAAGTCGAGTGGTACTAGTCTTGGAATTAAAGAAGTTAATTAATTAATTTATTAGTAAATTAATAAATTAACGAGCACTAAATCTTTGATGCGGGGAGATTAAGAATAAATTTAGTTGTTTCGGAAGCAATTCTGGTGTAGGATGGTAGTGCCAAAATTAATCCGTTAGTGGTACGATTAATTTTGCAATGGGTTAATTGAATAAGTATAATTAATTAATTAATTAATTATTTATTCCTAAGGGTTAATTAAGTAATTAACAAAGTGGAATTATTTAATTAATTAATTAAGTCTTAAGTTTCAATTAGAATTAGGAAATCCTAGAGATTAGGAAATCTAATTGGATTTGGTTTATCCTATTGGATTAGTTACCTAATTGGATTTATAAACTAATTAATTACCTAAACACGTTAGGAAGGCCAATCCTAAACCAATTTGGGGTCTCTCTTGTAACTCTATATATAGACAAGGGATTAGCAATTAGACAACACACAATACATTAGTTTGCAAGACAATAAAACTTAGAGAGATAAAATTCTAGAGAGAAAATTTGTCTCTCTCTCTAAGTCTGAATTTTTTAGCTATTTTTGGCGGCTGGATTTTTCCCAAAATCCCGACAGCGCGTTTGCTTATCTCTCGGGGCTAGGTGGCATGTGGACATCACGCGCTTGGCAAACGGTTGCTGAATTTTTCCTGACGACCCAGTTGTGTTGATTGCTGATCAATTGGTTGCTAGATCATTGTCCACACAACGTGTAATAATAGTCTTGAGTAATACAAGCGATCATCTGAGTTAACACGCTTCAATAGGTACTTTTCTATGATTCCACTTTTAATTAGAAAATTATTGTAGCGTGATAAATTGAATGAGTATAAACCAAGATCCTGCGCAATGTTATTTCAAGCAAGGATTGGAATAGCGATTGTGCTAGAGTCTAGGCCTGGTCAAAGATTTCGATTCTGGAATGCATAGCACGAAAATGAGTTTTTAACCGGGTTCGGGCATATAATCTTTCAATTGGTATCAGAGTCTGGTTTTGGGATTTGTGCTTGTTCAATTTATTACATGATTTTATTTGCAGGTAGTTTAGAAATCCTGACTATTATAGTTGCGTTTGTATGGTTTTTAATTAAACCCCGGGACATGTCTGTTGGAGTAGAATACATAAGCTATGTTTGTATTGTACAGTTTCCCAGTTTAATATATCGATTTTTGTTTCAGTCATATCTGGTTGTGCATTTATCGTCCATTTATATTATGTAAGTAGATGATGAGGTGTCTGGTGCGACACAGTAGATCTCATCATTGGTTGAAAGACATAATATATAAATGAGGTTCGTAACCGAGACAACTTTGGACAAACTGTCGGTCTAGGTTATTATGTGATTCAGATAATTAGTTTGTCTAAACTAATTGAATCATATAGATATGCCCGGGGCATATTGAACTTGACTCTTAGGAATGATTTATCTTGTACTGATTTAATAGACAAATCAATCCTTGTGTTCTATCTCTAAATCCCTAGACTCGAGCGGGCATGAGGATTAGACATAGTGTACTTTGATCTGCCAAAGGGTGAGGTCAAATGTGGCCAATAATCTCGGTAGGTTGGGTGCGCGTGTTTAGTTACTTGGTGTGCTGCTGCTTGTTGAAAGGAAACCATGTACCGGTGCGTCCGGGGTGATGGTGCTCCCGAGATGAGCTCGAAATGTTTATTATACTAAACCCGGTCGGTGGACTTATGTCCAGTGTAGTAAAAAGGTCGAGTTGTACTAGTCTCGGAATAAAAGAAGTTGATGAATTAATTTATCAGTAAATTAATGAATTAACGAGCACTATATCTTTGATGTGGGGAGATTATGAATATAATTTAATTAAGTTGTTCCGGAAGCAATTCTGGTGTAGGTTGGTAGTGCCATAATTAATCCGTTAGTGGTACGATTAATTATGTACTGGGTTATTGACAAAGGTAGATTTAATTAATTGAGAAATTAATTAATCCTTGTGTCAGTTGGTTGTGAATCATCCCAGGAACTGGTTTGGGATAAGTGAATCCCTGTGTCAGTTGGGAGTGATTCATCCCAGGAACTGGATTGGGATAAGTGAATCCCTGTGACAGTTGGGAGTGTATCAGTCCAGGAACAGGATTGAAGGAAACAGAATCTGTATCAGTCCAGAAATAGGATTGAAGGAAAACAGAAACCCAGTAGGAAGACCAATCCTATTCCAACTTGGAGTCTCTCTTGTAACTCTATAAATAGACAAGAGATCAGTCATTCAGATAAACAATAACACAATTAATCCACAGGATTTCTAGAGAGAGAAAATTCTAGAGAGAGAAAACGTTTCTCTCTCCAAGTCGAATTTTCAAGAAAGTATGCAGCTGGTTTTTGGGTTTCTAGTGGCTGAAATTTTGGCCTTGGTCTATACCAGCTGCGCGTAGCTTTCTCTCTCTGCGGGCGGTGCGTTTATAGTAAGTGCCAGGTGCTGCGGGGCTAGAGTTTTCTAGCAGGTGGATTGTGGTGATAGCTGATCAATTGACTTCTAGTTCGTTGCCCACACAACTTGAAGTCATAGTCTTGAGGCATACAAGAGAATCACCAAGTGCACGCTTCAAAGGTACTTTTCTAAGATTCCGCTTAAATAGAAATTTTTGTTGCGTGGTAAATCGAGCAAGTGCAAACCCAGATCCTACCAAAATCTTTCAATGTCCGGGTTTGATTTTATTATGAATGCTTGTAATATTATAACCACGTGAAGGAAGCCGTGTAGGATTATATCAAATATGTAGTAGGATTTTTTCTATGAAATTCAATTTTAATTTTCCTAGAAAGCCTTGTAGTAGGAGAATTAATTTTTGTAATTGAAGGCGTTATGGTGGTCAATTTGAATTTGTGGGTTTTGGGTTATCGTTAATTCATAGAAACCCAGGAAAACCCAAAATGAATTGCAAGAATACCAAATAGCGTGGAAGAAGAAAAGGGGTTGGAGATGACCAGCGGCGCCGGCGAAAATTTACCGGCAGAAGTCACCTGCCGGCTGCGGCGCAGCTGCCACCTCACAGAGCAGCAACTGCTGCGTAGGCACATGACAGCAGCTGCTGTGTGCTGCTGGGCTGCGTGCGCGGCCCATTTGGCTTGCATTTTGGCCTATTTTTCTTCAAGATTTCGTTTTTTTAAGATCAAGACTCAATCCATCGAGTGGCGTGACTAGACACGAGATCAAGGCAGAAGATGAAAGCAATAAAAACCATGATAGTCGGGAAATTTATTTCCCGTATTTATAGTTTTAATTTTGTGCTTTAATTTTTGTGTTGTATTTTAGATGCATGATTTTAAATCATGACTGGTTTTATGTTTGCCTATGATTTAAGATTAGTTAATTGCTTGTTAAAACTGGAAAAACCCTCAATTTAGAAATCTAAGTGGGACCGGGTTGGTTTAATATTCCCATAGCCACCATTACGGGTTCATATGTGATTTGGGTAGACTTGTGCGTTCGCATTAGGGCTTTCCTCCATTTGGATGAGTCTAACCACGAGATTACTAGATTATGAATTTCTAAGTAAGATGACTATAGTAAGTTTAACTAGGAGAAATGCGATACCCTCCCCTCTCCATCTGAGGCGCACTATCCTGAGGTAACAAGCTTAGAAGTCACGTAATAACATACACTTAGTGTATGATTTGTAGTATTACACCCATCGAGGTTAAGCTGCTTACTTGTACGGCTGAAAGCATTGACTATTAGTTACATTGATCAATATATGGTTTGGTCAGATAATGTAGTTAATGAACTAGGTTCTTCTCAAACGAATGTGGGTTTGCGTAAACTTTCACACTATCGTGGCTTGCAAAAATCCCGATGAATGAGATGAAATCGATGCATTAACGAGGTTGAGGTAGTGGGAGATGAAATCGATGGTGAAACCAAAGTCGATATTGTCCCCTGGAACTTGCCTCAAAGCTATGAGCAATTTCGGTTGAACTACAACATGAGTAAGATGTTGTGTACTTCATCTGAGCTCTTGGAAGAGTTGGTGGTGGCTAAAAGTCTTCTTCAAGAGAAGAAAGGAGCTTTAGTCGGAGTCAAAGATTCATAATCTTCTTCTGAGTTTGAGGCTGGAAAGAAGAAGAGAAAGCTCGAGGGAATAGCTCAAAAGGCGCGATTTGCGCCTAAGCCAGATATTCCAAAGAAGAAGTAGAAAGACAAGTGCTTCAAGTGAAATCATAAGGGACATTGTAAATCAGATTGTCCAAATCTTAAAAGTACGACATTTTATGCCTTAATTACTGAGACATTTTTAACGGCGATTCTCACAGATACTTGGTGTGTGGATTCAGGTGCCACTGACCATGTTTATAATTCTTTGCAAGGGTTCCAAGTAACCCGGAAGCTTAGAGAAGGCAAGCTGGATATCTACTTGGGCAACACTACAAGAGTGTCAGTAGAAGCAGTGGGAGTAGTTACTCTAAATTTTGAAAATTCTAGATTAGAGTTAGTTAATTGTCTTTATGTACTGAGTTTTAGAAAGAACCTTGTTTCAGTTTCTAAACTCTTAAAGAATGGTTATAAGTTTATTTTTTTCGATGATTATGTTGTTATTAGAAAAGATGGCAAACTTTTTTGTTCTGGTTCATTAGCTGACAATTTGTTTATAATTAAATCAAACTCCCATGTTGTGCAAAATATAGAAACAAATAGCGCATCATCTAACCTTAATAAGAGGAAAGAACCTTCTGAAATGAATCAAACCTATCTTTGGCATCTCAGGCTAGGTCATATAAACCTTAGTAGGATTCAATGGTTGGTCAATGATGGACCTTTAAGTTCATTAGAGATTGACAGTTATTCAACCTGCGAATCTTGCTTGGAAGGTAAGATGTCCAAAAGACCTTTTAAGGCAAAAGGTTATAGATCCAAAGAAGTATTAGAGTTGATTCACTCTGACTTGTGTGGACCTATGTCGGTCTAAGCCCGAGGTGGGTTTGAGTATTTTGTGGCATTCACGGATGATTACTCAAGGTACGGGTACATTTATCTAATGCGCCACAAGTCTGAATGCTTTAGTAAATTCCAAGAGTATCAGACAGAAGTGGAGAAACATCATGGTAAGAGTATCAAGACACTGCGATCAGATCATGGTGGTGAGTATATGTCCCAAGAATTTTGAAAATACCTCAGTGAGGTCAAAATTCAATCTCAGTTGTTTGCACCTGGTACACCACAGCAGAACGGTGTCGCAGAAAGAAGGAGCCAAACTCTCATGGAAATGGTTAGGTCAATGATGAGCTATAGTAATTTTCTGAGTTGTTCTGGGGATATGCCTTAGAAACAGCGATGTATATCCTTAATCTTGTTGTATCTAAAACCGTGCCTTCTACCCCAGTAGAGTTGTGGAACGGGCATAAGCCCAGTCTAATACATCTCAGAATTTGGGGTTGCCCAGCACATGTGCTTAAGGCAGATGTGGCTAAGTTAGATAGAAGAATGGAAGTAATTCTGTTTGTAGAATATCCTAGGGTAACAAAGAGTGGTCAGTTTTATAGTCCTAAAGATTAGAAGGTGGTGATTAACACCAACGCTAGATTTTTAGAGGAATACTATATCCTAGATCACAAACCCAAAGAGCAAGATTGTACTAGAAGAGCTTAGGAGACAAATTGATAATCCTGATGCACCAGCACAAGTAGATACACCACACACTATCATAGATGATGCGCCTACACAGGTGGTGCCTCGTCGTAGTAGGAGGGCTGTGAGACAGCCCGACAGGTTCATTGGCATGAGAGAGGCCTCAAACCTAGTCCCAGGTGCGCCTGGACCTGACCCAGTAAACTACAATGACGCTCTCTGGGATAAAGATGCAGAATCTTGGCAAAAGGCAATAATATCCGAGATGGGGTCGATGGACCACAATCAAGTCTGGGAACTTGTGGACCTGCCTGATGGGTTTAAGCCCATTGGATGTAAGTGGGTCTACAAACGCAAGAAAGAACCTGACGGAAAAGTTGAAACCTTTAAAGCTAGGCTAGTGACGAAGGGGTATACTCAGAAGGAGGGAATCTATTATGAGGAAACCTTCTCCCCGGTAGCCATGCTTAAGTCTATCCGGATTCTTTTGGCCATAGCTGCTCATTTAGATTATGAAATATGGCAGATGGATATCAAGACAGCTTTCCTTAACGGAAGTCTTGAGGAAACCATCTTTATGCAGCAACCAGAGGGATTTGTTGAAAAAAGCCAAGAGCATGAGGTTTGCAGGCTTAAAAGTCTATTTACGGACTTAAATAGGCATCCAGATCTTGGAACATTCAGTTTGATGAGGTAATCCAGTCCTACAGATTTACTCAGTGTCCGGATGAACAATGTGTGTATTGCAAACGTGATGGGAATGCGGTGGTGGTTCTTGTGCTTTACGTAGATGACATTCTATTGATTGGCAATAACAAGAAAGTGTTATCAGACGTAAAGGCATGGTTGTCCAAACAGTTTGATATGAAGGATATAGGAGAAGCGGGACATATCCTTGGGATCAAGATAATTTGAGATCGTAGGAAATGTTCGTTTACGCTCTCTCAAGTTTCATACATAGATACGATTCTGGCCCATTTTAATATGCATAACTCCAAGAAAGGTTTCCTACCTTTCAGACACTGAGTGCATCTATCTAAAGAACAGTCTTCCAAGACTGTTGAGGAGATAGAGGCCATAAAGACAGTTCCTTATGCTTTGACAGTAGGAAGTCTCATGTATGTCATGTTGTGTATGAGGCCTGATATCTGTTATGTCATTGGCATTGTAAGCAGATATCAAAGTAACCTCAGGAAAGCTCATTGGAAGGCAGTAAAATGTATTCTCAACTATTTGCGCAGAACGATAGACCAAGTGTTGGTCTATCAGACGCCTGGGCTGATACCCCGAGGTTACACAGATTCAGATTTCCAAGGCGACAGGGACAAGAGCAAGTCTACCTCAGGGTATGTGTTTACTTTAGGAGGTGGAGCCATAGTTTGACGGAGTGTCAAACAAAAATTCGTGGCGGACTCTACCTTGGAGGTTGAATACGTTGCCGCATCAGAGACAGCAAAAGAAGCAGTGTGGCTCAAGAACATCCTAGTGGACTTAGATGTGATTCCAGGTTTGCAGAAGTCAATCACAGTGTACTGTGATAACAGCGGTGCAGTAGCAAACTTAAAGGAACCACGAGCCCAAAAGGCGAGTAAACACATACAGTGCAAGTACCACTTGATACGAGATATCGTCAAAAGGGAAGACGTGGTTGTGGCTAAGATAACATCAATGGATAACCTGCAGATCCGTTCACGAAGACATTGACTTCAAAAGTCTTTGAGGCTCACGTGGAGGGTATGGGGATCAAATACTTAGGAGAGCCATGATAGGTTTTTCTAGATATATTGTAGAATGTAAAAGATTGAATGTAGTTATGTACTTAAAGCACAACTCAAGTATTAGTGGGAGATTGTTAGGTTTGAATACTAAATCTATGCTTGTATTAAACTTTTTCCTAGTTAATATATCGATTTAATGTTTTGGTTTATATGTTGTGCAAATTAAATCCATTTATATTATGTAGTTAGATGATGAGGTGTCTGGTGTGACACCGTAGATCTCATCATATGTTAAAAGACATAATATATAAATGAGGTTCGTAACTGAGACAGCTTTGGACACGCTGTCGGTTTAGGTTATTATGTGATTAAGATAATTGGTTTGTATAAACTAATTGAATCATATAGATATGCCCGAGGCGTATTGAACTTGACCATTTAAAATGATTTATCTTGTACTGATTTAATAGACAAATCGTTCTTAGTATTCTACCTCTTATTCCCTAGACTTGAGCGGGCATGATGATTAGACATAGTGTAATTTGATCTGCCAATGAGTGAGGTCAATTGTGGCCAATAGTCTAGGTAGGTTGGGTGCGCGTATTTAGTTACTTGGTGTGTTGCTGCTTGTCGAAAGGAAATCATATACCAGTGCATCTGGGGTGATAGTCCACTCGAGATGAGTTCGTAATGTTTATTATACTAAACCCGGCCGGTGGACGTATGTCCGGTATAGTCATGTGGTACTATTCTCGGAATTAAAGAAGTTAATTAATTAATTTATTAGTAAATTAATAAATTAACGAGCACTAAATCTTTGATGTGGGGAGATTAAGAATAAATTAATTTAGTTGTTCTGGAAGCAATTCTGGTGTAGAATAATTGTTGGTTTTTAATACAGAAAAGCTATGGCTTGTATCAAAAACTAATATCCACAGTTGACATATCTTTTTGTTTCAGTATAAATTTGTTCCTTTATATCATAGAACTAGATAACGGGTTGTGGAAAGACACAGTAGATACCGTTATTGGTTAAAGTATTGATATATTAAAAGTATGCTTGTAACCGAGATAATCTGAACATACTATCGGTATAGGTTATCGTGTGGTTTGGAAATTAGTTTATCTAAACTAGTTTAAATCACATGGATATGCCCGGGGCATATTGAGCACGATCAGTTTGGATAGAATTGACTTATACTGATCGGCGCAATCTGTTAGTTTTGAATACAGAAAAGCTATGGCTTGTATCAAAAACTAATATCCACAAATGACATATCATTTTGTTTCAGTATAAATCTGTTCCTTTATATCATAGAACTAGATAACGGGGTGTCGACAAACACAGTAGATACCGTTATTGGTTAAAGTATTGATATATAAAAAGTATGCTCGTAACCGAGATAGTCTGAACATACTATCGGTATAGGTTATTGTGTGGTTTGGAAATTAGTTTATCTAGACTAGTTTAAATCACACAGATATGCCCGGGGCATATTGAGCACGACCAGTTTGGATAGAATTGACTTGTACTGATCGGCGTAGTCAATTCGGTCCTAGTATTCTGTCTCTCAATCCCGAGATTGGGACGGGCGTGAGGGTTGGGTGTCGTGTGCTTTGATTTGCCAAAGAGTGAGGTCAATTGAGGCCAATACCTCGGTAAGTTGGGTATGCGGTGTTTAGCTTCTTGCGTGCCGTTGCTAGTCGGAGGAATCCACGTACCGGTTCGCCGGGTTGATGGTGCTCCCGAGATGAGCTCGTAAGGTTATTATACTAAACCTGGCCAGTGAACTTTATGTTCGGTATAATAAAAGGTCGAGTGGTACTAATCTCGGAAACCAAGAAGTCGGTGAATTAATTTGTCAGTAAATTGATAAACCGACGAGCGCTAGATCTTTAATGTGGGGAGATAGAAGAAATAATAATGGCGCGATGTAAAGTCGTTTTCGAGCGGTAGTTCCATAGTTGGTCCGTTAGTGGTACGACCGATTATGCGTTTGACTAATCGACAAGGTAAATTAATTAATCCGAAGGGTTTAATTAATATTTAATCGACAAAGTGAATTTAGAAATTAATTCGATCTTGAATTAATTAATTCTAAGGGTTCGATTAAATTAAATTTACAAAGTGGATTAAATAAATTAATTTAAAAAGGGTCGATTGGAGTTGATTAGTCGGGAAGACTAAGCGGTCAACGAAAGACAAATTTTAAGGCCTAACTCGAGAGCCCATTAGGTCTCCTTAGAAGCTCCTATAAATACAACTTATTGGGCAAGAAATCGATTAAGAAACTTGACACCCAAGTAAGAGGTAGTGAGAGAAAGTTTTAGCTTAGAGTGAGAAGTTCGTCTTCCTCGTCGAAACTTCTTCTCGAAGTCAGCTAAGAAAACTTTCTTCTTCGCAGAAAACTCAAGCCCATAAAACCCCAGTATTTTTGCTGCGGCTTAGTTATTATTATTGAATGTTCCGGGGTTTTTTCTTGGACAACCCAGATCGAGCATTCTGGGTTATTCTTCGACAACCCAAGTTGCACGCTGAGGGGTTTTCTTCAACAACCCAGATCGAGTGTTCTGTTTTTTTTTTTGGCAACCCAGGTTGAACGCTGCGGGGTTTTCTTCAACAACCCAGATCGAGCGTTCTGGGGTTTTCTTCAACAACCCAGGTTGATCTGCTGCTGGGTTCTTCATCCGCTGCTGTTTTTTTTTTCCCTTCTGCAGCGGGTTCATCATCAACCCAGTTCCGGCACAGTGGGTTCATCATCAATCCAGTTCCGGTGCAGTAGTTTTCATTGTCCGCCTAGTCCGCCCAGATCGCCCAGTATTCAGCAATGATGGGCTGATTTTATTCGCCCAGTATTCAGCAATGATGGGATGATTTTGTTCGCCCAGAAATCTGCACTGAAGGGCTGATTTTGTTCGCCCAGAAATCTGCGCTGAAGGGCTGATCTTGTTCGCCCAGAAATCAGTGCTGAGGGCTGTTTTTGTTCGCCCAGAAATCAGTGCTGAGGGCTGATCTTATTCGCCCAGTTTCAGGACTGCGGCGGATCAGTTTTCGCCGCCCAGTTCTTGCGATTGGTTTCCTGACCCGGGTGCTGATCCTGCTGCTGCTGTGTTGATCTCTTGTTCATCTCGGTGATCCGCAGCAGTGGTGGTGCAGATCGTAGCGGGTTTTGGAGTCCGATCAAAGGGGCTGAATTGGTTTTCTTTAGGCGACAGTTTGGTTGTTATTAGCGGCAGCAATTGGGGTTAATTAGTGGGCAGTTTTGAGTTTCTTGCAAAGCAAGTTTCTTGTTTTTCCATTGATTTGCCGTGGGTAACTCCGTAGACGATAGCCCACACTATCTCGGAGTCGTATTGGAGAATTCTTTGGATTTCTTCTGGAAATCGCCGCTGAATATTTGGTATTCTTTAATCGAGGGACTTCGCTACAAAAGGTATAATCTTTAAGTTCCGCTTTAATTAAAGATTCAATTTTTTGTGTCCCGATTAATAAATTAAATAAGTATAAGCCTAGATCCGTTCATGGGTAAACTAATTTGAGCCTGAGCTTGGTCGAAAGCTTCCGATTCTGGAATGCATAGCACGAAAGTGAGGTTTTCGATTTAGCCCGGGCTTGTTCAGTTTTCCTTCAAATTGGTATCAGAGCGTTGGTTTCGGTCTTATACTTGTTTGATTTATTACACGGCTTTATTTTGGCATTATTATTTTTGTCGAAATGTATAAACAGGTGGTTATTGGTTTCCCGGCTATTATGGTAGAAATTTAATTTTCATTCATAAACCCCGGGACATGTCCGGGCTCGTTTTATTTTTGAATGGAAATTTCTGTAATAGTAATAACCACGAGCTGGAAGCCGTGTAGGATTAAAAAAATCTTGTAGTAGAATTTGATCTAATCATGTCGTCTTTAAATTCCTAGAAAAACGCCTTTGTATATAGGAATTTTTGTACTATGACGAAGACGTTATTTTGGGTAACTTATATTCGCGGGTTTTGGTTTATTGTAATTTTGGGTGATTCATAATTACGGAATAAACCGAGAAAACCCGGGCGAATCGAGAGGAATCCAAATAACGAGTGGGAGCGACACGACGGGAAGTGTCACCGAGGCGTCAAAGAATCAACGATAGAGAAGGCCATAATAGTCGGGAAATTTTATTTTATTTAATTTCCCGTATTTATGATTTTTTCGTTGATTGTGTGATTTTCGTTTTATTTTGCATGAACGAAATTCAAACCAAAAGTTTTTCAAAAAGGTAATGTGCAATTAACTAAGGTAGATTATTCGCATATTAAAACTCCAACGGTTTTATGGGTGCGAATATCCATAGTTAAGATATTGCATGTTAAAACGTAAAAATCCTCAAACTTAATTACATTCGCAAGTTTTGGTTTAATCGTAATTTTGGGTGATTCCTAATTACGTGGGATTTTGGTTTATCGTAATTTTGGGTGATTCCTAATTACGTAGAAAACCGAGAAAGCCCGGATTTTAGTTTTTCGTAATTTTTGGGTGATTCCTAATTACGTAGAAAACCGAAATGGAAAACCGAGAAAACTAAGGCGAATTTAAATTATTTTAAAAATCTAAGTGGGAGCGGGTTGGTTAATAGCCCCATGGCCTCCATTACGGGTTCATTGGCGATGTGGTTAAACGGCTTCCCTACGGATGAGTTTTCAATCACAGATATCGCTGGAATGAATTTCTAAAGGGATGACTATAGTGCGTTTAATTGGGAAAAGTTGCGACACCCTCGCTACCGAGGCGCATTAGTACCCTAAGTAACAAACTTAGAAGTCACGTAATGGCATATACTTAGTGTACTGTTTATAGTATCCCTCCTACGAGGTAACACTATTTACGTGTACGGCTAAAATTATCGACTATTAATTTCATTGATCATAAGATCGTTGGTCAGATAATGAGATTAATGGACTTTGGTCATTCTCGAACGAATGTGGGTTGGCGTAGACGTTCACCTACGTGACCTGCGTTAATCCCGGTGGGAGAGATGTCGGTAGAAGATTATATTTCTTTTCTGAGGATTTTTCAATATTTTCGAAAAGTATACTGAGACATGTTTTTTTTTCATTATTTTCAGTTGATATGTCGTTCAACCCGCTAGCTGTCATTTTTGAACCAAAATAAACTCACGAGTCCAAACTATATTGACTGGAAACGTAACCTGGACATTGTCCTTACCGCTGAGGGTTACAAGTACGTGCTTACTGAGGAGTGTCCCCTTAAGCAGGGTAGCCAAGCAGTCAGCTATGAGGAAACTCATGAATGCTAGAATGGCTGAGGGCATTTCAGTGAGGGATCACGTGCTGGACATGATCAGTTGCATCAATGAGATCGAGGTACTGGGAGGTGATATTGATGGGGAGACCCAGGTCGATATCATTCTCCAGAGCTTGCCTCCCAGTTTTTGAGCAGTTTCGGTTGAACTATAATATGGGCAAGCTCTCATATTCACTCCCCGAGCTCATGACTACATTGGTGTCAGCCGAGGGCCTATTCGCTGAGAAGAAGCAAGCTTTTGCTACTGTTGGTCCCTCAGGTTCCTCTGCTGGGCCCAAAGCCAGGAAGCAAGAGAGGAAGAGAGGCCAGAGAGCAGGAACTAATCATGGACCCAAGGCAGGCATTGCCAAGAAGCAAAAGCCGAAAGGCAAATGTTTTAAGTGTGGCAAAGTAGGACATTGGAAGAAGGATTGCCCAAAGCCTCGAGGTTAAAAGTAAATTTTCCCTAGTTACTGAGACGTGATTAGCGGCGATTCCCACGAATACTTGGTGTGTGGATTCGGGAGCCACTGATCACGTTTGTAATTCTTTGCAGGGGTTCCAAGTGACCCGGCTGCTTAGAGAGGGAGAGTTGCAGGTCTACCTTGGGGATACTACCAGAGTTTCTGTTGTTGCAGTGGGAGTCATTTGTCTTTATTTTTTAGACTCTACATGACAATTGGTTTTCAAGATATACTCCCCAGTAATGCAAAACACAGAAACTAGTGAGTTGCCTATCTCGTTTTGGGGTTATGCCTTGGATACAGCGTGTTTTATCCTCAACCTTGTGCCATCTAAGTCTGTGCCTACGACCCCAGTAGAGTTGTGGAGTGGGCGCAAGCCTAGTCTGAGACATCTCAGGATTTGGGGTTGTCCAGCACATGTGCTCGAGGCAGATGCAGGCAAGTTAGAGGCGAGATCTAAGGTTATGCTGTTTGTAGGCTACCCCAAAGGAACGAGAGGTGGTTTATTTTATAGTCCTCAAGATCAGAAGGTGGTGGTCAGCACCAATGCCAGATTTCTTGAGGAGGACTATATTTTAGATCACAAGTCAAGCAACAAGGTAGTATTGGAAGAGCTTAGAAGTCAGTCCATTATTCCAGATGCACACGTACAGGAAGATACACCACAAGAGACTGCACACACTATCACAGATGATGCTCTTACACAGGCTGCGCCTCGTCGTAGTGGGAGGGTTGTGAGACAGCCCGAGAGGTACATGGGTTTGGGTGAGTCTTCGGACTTTATCCCTGGTGCTCGTGAACTAGACCCAGTTAACTACAATGAGGTTATTCAGGATAGAGATGCAAGCATCCAGATCTTGGAACATCCGTTTTGACGAGGTTATCCAGTCCTATGGATTCACTCAGTGTCCGGATGAGCAGTGTGTTTATAGTAGGCGTGATGGTGATATAGTGGTGTTCCTCGTACTTTACGTAGATGACATTCTTCTTATTGGCAACAGTAAGAAGGTGTTGTCAGACGTAAAGGCATGGCTGTCCAGGCAATTCGATATGAAGGATTTGGGAGAGGCTGGACATATCCTTGGGATCAAGATTATTCGAGATTGTAGGAGACGTTCTCTGACTCTCCCTCAGGCATCCTACATAGATACGATTCTGGCCCGTTTTAACATGCAGAACTCCAAGAAGGGTTCACTACCTTTCAGACATGGGGTGCATTTGTCTAAGGAGCAGTGTCCTAAGACTGCTGAGGAGATAGATGCCATGAAGGCGGTACCCTATGCTTCTGCAATGGGTAGCCTCATGTATGCTATGTTGTGCACGAGGCCTGATATTTGCTTTGCCGTTGGCATGGTTAGCAGATATCAGAGTAACCCTGGGAAGGCTCACTGGGAGGCAGTAAAATGCATTCTCAAGTACTTGCGCAGGACGAAAGATTGTGTCCTAGTTTATAGAACGCAGGAGCTTGTACCATTGGGTTACACAGATTTGGACTTTCAAGGTGATTTGGACAAGAGTAAGTCTACCTCTGGGTTTGTGTTTACTCTAGGAGGTGGAGCCACAATATGGAAGAGTGTCAAGCAGAAATGCTCGGCGGACTCTACCATGGAGGCCGAGTACGTTGCCGCTTCAGAGGCAGCGAAAGAGGCTGTGTGGCTCAGGAACTTCCGGATGGACTCAGATGTGGTTCCTGAGTTGCCTAGGTCTATCACAGTTTATTGTGATAACAATAGTGCAGTTGCTAACTCGAGGGAACCACGAGCTCATAAGGCGAGTAAACACATAGAGCGCAAGTACCACCTGATACGAGAGATCGTAAAGAGGGGAGACGTGACCGTGGCCAAGATAGTATCAGATGACAACCATGCAGATCCTTTCACAAAGCCATTGACCCTAAAGGTCTTTGAGAGACATGTGGAGGGCATGGGAGTCAGATTCTTGAGGGAGCCATGTTAGTGAGCTTAAAGGTGTTTTGGAGATTTCATTATGACAGCAGTGTAATAGCGGGTTGGACAGTTTTTGTACTTCTTAGCATAGCTTTGAGTATTAGTGGGAGATTGTTAGTTTTGAATACAGAAAAGCTATGGCTTGTATCAAAAACTAATATCCACAGATGACATATCATTTTGTTTCAGTATAAATCTGTTCCTTTATATCATAGAACTAGATAACGGGGTGTCGACAAACACAGTAGATACCGTTATTGGTTAAAGTATTGATATATAAAAAGTATGCTCGTAACCGAGATAGTCTGAACATACTATCGGTATAGGTTATTGTGTGGTTTGGAAATTGGTTTATCTAGACTAGTTTAAATCACACAGATATGCCCGGGGCATATTGAGCACGACCAGTTTGGATAGAATTGACTTGTACTGATCGGCGTAGTCAATTCGGTCCTAGTATTCTGTCTCTCAATCCCGAGATTGGGACGGGCGTGAGGGTTGGGTGTCGTGTGCTTTGATTTGCCAAAGAGTGAGGTCAATTGAGGCCAATACCTCGGTAAGTTGGGTATGCGGTGTTTAGCTTCTTGCGTGCCGTTGCTAGTCGGAGGAATCCACGTACCGGTTCGCCGGGTTGATGGTGCTCCCGAGATGAGCTCGTAAGGTTATTATACTAAACCTGGCCAGTGAACTTTATGTTCGGTATAATAAAAGGTCGAGTGGTACTAATCTCGGAAACCAAGAAGTCGGTGAATTAATTTGTCAGTAAATTGATAAACCGACGAGCGCTAGATCTTTAATGTGGGGAGATAGAAGAAATAATAATGGCGCGATGTAAAGTCGTTTTCGAGCGGTAGTTCCATAATTGGTCCGTTAGTGGTACGACCGATTATGCGTTTGACTAATCGACAAGGTAAATTAATTAATCCGAAGGGTTTAATTAATATTTAATCGACAAAGTGAATTTAGAAATTAATTCGATCTTGAATTAATTAATTCTAAGGGTTCGATTAAATTAAATTTACAAAGTGGATTAAATAAATTAATTTAAAAAGGGTCGATTGGAGTTGATTAGTCGGGAAGACTAAGCGGTCAACGAAAGTCAAATTTTAAGGCCTAACTCGAGAGCCCATTAGGTCTCCTTAGAAGCTCCTATAAATACAACTTATTGGGCAAGAAATCGATTAAGAAACTTGACACCCAAGTAAGAGGTAGTGAGAGAAAGTTTTAGCTTAGAGTGAGAAGTTTGTCTTCCTCGTCGAAACTTCTTCTCGAAGTCAGCTAAGAAAACTTTCTTCTTCGCAGAAAACTCAAGCCCATAAAACCCCAGTATTTTTGCTGCTGCTTAGTTATTATTATTGAATGTTCTGGGGTTTTTTCTTGGACAACCCAGATCGAGCATTCTGGGTTATTCTTCGACAACCCAAGTTGCACGCTGAGGGGTTTTCTTCAACAACCCAGATCGAGTGTTCTGTTTTTTTTTTTGGCAACCCAGGTTGAACGCTGCGGGGTTTTCTTCAACAACCCAGATCGAGCGTTCTGGGGTTTTCTTCAACAACCCAGGTTGATCTGCTGCTGGGTTCTTCATCCGCTGCTGTTTTTTTTTTCCCTTCTGCAGCGGGTTCATCATCAACCCAGTTCCGGCACAGTGGGTTCATCATCAATCCAGTTCCGGTGCAGTAGTTTTCATTGTCCGCCTAGTCCGCCCAGATCGCCCAGTATTCAGCAATGATGGGCTGATTTTATTCGCCCAGTATTCAGCAATGATGGGATGATTTTGTTCGCCCAGAAATCTTTACTGAAGGGCTGATTTTGTTCGCCCAGAAATCTGCGCTGAAGGGCTGATCTTGTTCGCCAAGAAATCAGTGCTGAGGGCTGTTTTTGTTCGCCCAGAAATCAGTGCTGAGGGCTGATCCTATTCGCCCAGTTTCAGGACTGCGGCGGATCGGTTTTCGCCGCCCAGTTCTTGCGATTGGTTTCCTGACCCGGGTGCTGATCCTGCTGCTGCTGTGTTGATCTCTTGTTCATCTCGGTGATCCGCAGCAGTGGTGGTGCAGATCGTAGCGGGTTTTGGAGTCCGATCAAAGGGGCTGAATTGGTTTTCTTTAGGCGACAGTTTGGTTGTTATTAGCGGCAGCAATTGGGGTTAATTAGTGGGCAGTTTTGAGTTTCTTGCAAAGCAAGTTTCTTGTTTTTCCATTGATTTGCCGTGGGTAACTCCGTAGACGATAGCCCACACTATCTCGGAGTCGTATTGGAGAATTCTTTGGATTTCTTCTGGAAATCGCCGCTGAATATTTGGTATTCTTTAATCGAGGGACTTCGCTACAAAAGGTATAATCTTTAAGTTCCGCTTTAATTAAAGATTCGATTTTTTGTGTCCCGATTAATAAATTAAATAAGTATAAGCCTAGATCCGTTCATGGGTAAACTAATTTGAGCCTGAGCTTGGTCGAAAGCTTCCGATTCTGGAATGCATAGCACGAAAGTGAGGTTTTCGATTTAGCCCGGGCTTGTTCAGTTTTCCTTCACAATCAATTCGGTCCTAGTATTCTGTCTCTCAATCCCGAGATTGGGACGGGCGCGAGAGTTGAATATTGTATGCTTTGATTTGCCAAAGAGTGCGGTCAATTGAGGCCTATACCTCGGTAGGTTGGGTATGCGGTGTTTAGCTTCTTAGTGTCGTTGCTAGTCTGAGGAATCCACGTACCGGTTCGCCGGGTTGATGGTGCTCCCGAGATGAGCTCGTAAAGTCTATTATACTAAACTCGGCCAGTGAACTTTATGTTCGGTATAATAAAAGGACGAGTGGCACTAATCTCGGATACTAAGAAGTCGGTGAATTAATTTGTCAGTAAATTGATAAACCGACGAGCACTAGATCTTTAATGTGGGGAGATAGAATAAAATATAATGGCGCGATGTAAAGTCATTTTCGAGCGGTAGTTCCATAATTGGTCCGATAGTGGCACAACTAATTATGATTTGACTAATCGACAACGTGAATTAATTAATCCAAAAGGTTTAATTAATATTTAATTGACAAAGTGAATTAAGAAATTAATTCTATTTGAATTAATTAATTCTAAGGGTTCGATTAAATTAAATTAACAAAGTGGGTTATGAAATTAATTCAAATGGGTCGATTGGAGTTGATTAGTCGGGAAAGACTTAGCGGTCAACGAAAGTCAAATTAAAAGGCCTAACTTGAGAGCCCATTAAGTCTCCATTAGAGCTCCTATAAATAGAATAACTTGAGACCAAAGAAAGCTAAGAAATCTTGCAAGACAGGTCTTGCCCCTTTTAGAGTAAGAAAGTTCTAGAGAGAGAACTTCTTCCCTTTGAAGTTCTCTTTCAAAAACGACTAGATTTCTTGCTTCTCGAATTGAATTCATCCCAAAGATCGAACCTTCTAGTTGGATTTCAAAGACTCCACCAGATTCTTGCTGGGTTTTCAATTTTTTTTGCTGCTGCCGAGTTCTTCATTTTCGCTGCTACTGCCGCGATTTCCTTGAGCTGCCTGGCGACAGTTTCTTCAGCAACAAGGCTTGCGAGGTTGATTCGAGATTGGCCTGCGTTGATCTCTTTCATTTGATGGGTGATCCGCAGGCTTTTCTTGTCTAGATCCCGGCGAGTTTTGGGACTGGGTACTGGTGGAAACTAGGCAGTACAACAGCAATTTATTAAGCAAGGGGTGGAGCAGTTTTTTGAGGGTTTTCTTCGATCAGTTTTTGGGTTTCTTGAATTCAATTTGAAAGATTTCTTCGTGGGTTTTCGTGGGCTAAGCAAGTAGACTTCGATAGATTATTGCCCACGCAATATTCGAAGTTTCTACGGAGTAATCTAGTGGATTTCTATTGGAATCGCTATCAAAGATTGGATTTTTCTTTAGGCAAGGGACTTCGCTATAAAATGTAGAATCTTTAATATTCCGCTTTAATTAAAGATTTAATTTTTTGTATCCCGATTAATAAATTAAATAAGTATAAGCTAAGATTCGTTCATGGGTAAACTAATTTGAGCCTGAGCTTGGTCGAAAGTCTCCGATTCTGGAATGCATTGCACGAAAGAGAGGTTTTCGATTTAGCCCGGGCTTGTTCAGTTTTCCTTCAGATAGTAGTGCCAAAATTAATCTGTTAGTGGTACGATTAATTTTGTAAGTGTTAATTGAATAAGTATAATTAATTAATTAATTAATTATTCCTAAGGGTTAATTAAGTAATTAACAAAGTGAAATTATTTAATTAATTAATTAAGTCTTAAGTTTCAATTAGAATTAGGAAATCTAATTGGATTTGGTTTATCCTATTAGATTAGTTACCTAATTAGATTTGTAAACTAATTAATTACCTAAACCCATTAGGAAGGCCAATCCTAAACCAACTTGGGTCTCTGTTGTAACTCTATATATAGACAAGGGATTAGCAATTAGACAACACACAATACATTAGTTTTCAAGACAAGAAAACTTAAATAGATAACATTTTAGAGAGAGAAAATTTGTCTGTCTCTCTAAGTCTGAATTTTTGAGCTATTTTTGGCAGCTGGATTTTTCCCAAAATCCCGGCGGGCGTCAGCTTATCTCTACGGGCTAGGTGGCGCGTGGACATCACGCGCTAGGCAGGCGGTTGCTGAATTTTTTCCGGCGATCCAGTTGTGTTGACTGCTAATCAATTGATTGCTCGATCGTTGCTCACACAATATGCAATCATAGTCTTGAGTCATACAAGCGATCACCTGGGTTAACACGTTTCAAGAGGTACTTTTCTATGATTCCGCTTTTAATTAGAAAATTATTATTGCGTGATAGATCGAATGAGTACGAACCAAGATCTTGTGCATTGTTATTTCAAGCAAGGATTGGAATAGCGATTGTACTAGAGTCTAGGCCTGGTCAAAAATTCCGATTCTGGAATGCGTAGCACGAAAGTGACTTTTTTACTGGGCCCGGGTAAATAATCTTTCAGCATTCATCCAAGTAATGTACAAAATGTAACTCATTATCAACATATAATTCTTGGTTTCGATACAACAACAAAATACAGTACAAGGATGAACACTTAAATTGCTACGCACTCCGCACAGTAATATGTGCAGCAGTAACTCAACCTTAAACCAGTTAATCCTAATAAAGCCTACAACACTTGGAGTTCCAAGCTCCTACTCTTGTCTTGATTCCCTAGCCAAGTTTTCTGGATTCTCTGGTCACTCCAAGTTCCTAAAAGCTTCATTGGGTACCAAAGTTACCGCCCGAAACAGAATGCCAAAAATACCTAATTCGTTCATACAGCAAGCATGGCTTTTTTTAAAATTTCATAAGATCCTGTTTTGAGCCTAGAACTTCGGAATCTTGTATCTCCCTCATCTTCTATCCAAATTCAGTGAAATTCATCGTGATTTAAACCCCATACAACAGGAATTATCCATTGTATCTTAGATCATAATTTGGATTTGTGAACTGCCCAGAAAACCTCTTCAAAATCAGGTTATTACAGCTGTTCTGCTCCGGAAATTCTGCACCTACTGTCAAACTTTAATATTCCATATCTTTCTCATCTTATGTCCATTTTGAATAGAATTTATCTTATTTTAAAACTCTCCTCATAAGGATTATATAGAACTTTACGGCTTCTCATTCGGGATCATAAACCTTTCAGAAACTTCTTCTGAAGCAGGGGCTGTTATGCCGAACTTTAGCTTATTTTGATCCCCGCAAATCAAGTTTTATTCAGAATTTGGTAGCTTGTGAAATTTTTTACAGCTTGTCCGAAAAACTGCTGTCGAATCAGGGATGGTATCGCGGAATCGCTGCAAAATCCTGAAGTAGTCATGCAACTTTAAAGTTTCATATCTGCTGCATTCCTTTTCCGTTTGAGCAAACTCATATTCGGTTTAAACCTCTTCTTCCAAATTTTACTCAGGAATTTTTGGATTTCACTTTGGCCTTTCGAATTTTATGAAAAGCTTACTGGAACACAACCACCTGCTGCGATAGTTCTTTATGAATCAGCAATCCACCTCTTGATTTTCTTTGAGTTTTATTAGTCTCTAAGCTTCCAGTCCGCATTCAGAGTTTCTGAATTTTTATTTTAATTAAAACTCCAGCCAAAATCCATTGGAGCAACTACCAAATGTTAGCTACACCCGAAATCCAAGCTTCAAAGGAAAAAAGGAATTCAACCTGTATTGTCTTCACGAGACTTAATTTATGATTCCAACCTTGGATTTTGAATTTTACTCTAGTTTATTCAAAATGGGTTTGGAAACTTTGGCTGAAGCAACTGGCTTTCTCCTCCGAGCTTAAATACGTAGTTTTGATTAGTTTCAAATTCTACTTTTGGGCAGTGGTTAAATCGAACTCGAAGACTCCACTTGACGGAGTGGGGACTTTCGGATACAGGGGAGAATGAGAGAAAAACCCAACTACTTTTGAAGGATGAGGTTAACTCAAAATTTATCCATTGACAGTTCATTCTTAAAATTTTCTTCCTGCTATTTAAGTTGCTTTACGGTGATTAGGGAATCTTAGTTCTCTTCTTGCATTTTCAACAAATCAGTCATTACTTCCCTTAAGAATTAATTTTGACTGAACAAAAATTTTAAAAACCTTTAATTTTTTAAGGGCAAAAAATTAAATCTAAAAAAAAAAGTTATTTTGATCGAAATAAACAAAAATTCCTAATCCATCTTATTTTCAAATTAGTTGTAACAAACGAATGGGGACAATTTATTGGCATCGGGTTTTACGCTTCAGAGCGATTCATCGGTGTCGGATTTTACGCTTTAGAGTGATTTACTTTTTTGCTTTTAAAAAACTAACAGTTTTTAAAATTTCTGTTAATTCAAAACTAATTCTTAATAGAAGTATTTTAAGAGTTGAATGACTAATTTGTTGAGTTAAAAAGTCAAAACGTTTACCCGCGAAAAGTATATATTGAATAAATTTAATGGGTGTGAACTTTTTAACCCTATTTATAATAATTATTTTCACTCAATTTTTATATTACTATTTGTATTCAAATATCATTAATATTATCTCCATTGTAGAAAAATTATATAATTATAATATTGACAACTAAATTATTAATATAATAATTTATTACAAAATTATATACAACTGATTTTTTAAACAAATGACATTTATTTACAATTCATATAAAATATTATACATTGAAATAAATAATAATGTATAAATTATTATTACCGTTATACACATCGTTAGGTCGTTACTATAGTTGCGCGTGCCATGCAACTCTATTTAGTTTACACCGAAAATTTGTATGATAACTAAATAAAATATAAAAAAGAGTTTAACTAGATTTTGTAGTTATCAGATAAGTGATTTTAATTAGGGCTGGCAATTGCTGACAGGACAAGATAATTCGATACGGACACGACACGAAAAAAAACAGGTTAGGGTTGAGATTTTCGACACCTATAATAAATAGGTCGGGTTTGGGTCGACACGTTTAAATAGCGGGTCGAGTTTGTGTCGACAAAATGGGTTGGCGGGTTGACACGTGAACCCGCTAATAATTTTTTTAAAAAAATTAAATTTTATAACCTTAATAATTGATAAAACTTCTAAATTCCCAAATCAAAAGTTCAACATGACTTCCTATGGTGGTATTTTGTTATTTAAACTTTCTAATTGTAATTACCTTTGGATTTTATTTACTTTTGTTGGATTGAATTGGATTTTGGTTGTATTATGAAGAATTTAAATGGATAAAATTTATGTTGATGTCATGTATAAGAATGTTATGGTTAAATTAAATTGATGGGTTTGAATTTGACTGATTCAAATTTTAGATGGTGTTCTTATACATAAAAATGTATGTTTTAGTCTCCTTCACAAATTCAGTTCCCTTTTTTCTGTGGAGAAAACTTGGACAAAAAAATCTCCTATCAATAATTAAACGGGTTACGCGAGTTAGGTTCGGGTCGACAAGATTATAAACAGGTAGGATTAGTGTTGGAGTTTTTGACACGATTAATTAAATGGGATGGGTTTGGGTTGGGGGTTTCTCGACACGCCAACCCGAACACGATAACACGAACACGAC
Source organism: Knoxia roxburghii (assembly GCA_030378225.1). Lineage (NCBI taxonomy): Eukaryota > Viridiplantae > Streptophyta > Magnoliopsida > Gentianales > Rubiaceae > Knoxia > Knoxia roxburghii. The sequence goes on from CM059424.1 coordinate 26,041,858, forward strand.
ACGAATTGTCAGCCCTAATTTTAATACAGTAGTTGGTTATCAAATTATCTTATACAAGAATATATTATCATAAAATAGAATTTTTTATCAAAAAATCCAAAAATTAAAATCGTGGACTGAAAAATATAAAACTTGTATATGTGGACGGAAAAAGAGATTTCGAATTTTGAAAATCCGAATTTAAAGAGATTCAAATTTTGTAAATCCAAATATATCAGAACCTAATTTAAATTAGCAACTAATTACAATAATTAATTTAATTAATGAAATTCAGATTTCTCTAATCCAAGTTTTACAGAAAAATAATTTAAAATTAATTCAGATTTCGCTAATCTGATTTTTAGGAAAAAATTAATTTAAAATTAAATACAATTTAAAAATAAATTTTTCGAAATTGAAATTTAAAAAAAATGGATTCGGATAACTAAAATCTGAATCTTGGTCGACCAAGATTCAGATTTTAGTTATCCGAATCTAGTTGAAAATTCTGAAAAAAATTAAGACAAAAAAATTTATTGATTTTATGATTTGATGTAAATAAATTGAAATGAAATAACATATTGAACATAATATTAAAAAATAAAATCTGAAATGTTAAAATATTGTAAATATCATAAATTCCAAATATAAATAGAAAACATTAAAATCTGAACTAAAAATCTAACTATCAAATCCAAATCGACAAGGTGGAGACACATGTCTTTGACCTATTCTAGTAGCAATAGGGCCTGTACTCGGATCTTCACCCTATGGACCTCCACCCTGTGGCGGCGGTGAATGTGGATCATCGTCGTCTTCACCTTGCACATTGACATTCACCAAATTTGGATTTTCCCTCCTTTTTCTGCCTCCTCCTCTCGGAGCAACATGCCTTATTCGGCGAACCGAAAGTGGGGTTTGAGAGAATGGAGGTGGAACATCGACTAGTATTTGGCTACTCTCAAATGTCGCAAAATGTTCGCAACCAAGTGTGAGGACACTGTGGAAAGATTTGGTCATCTCTCCGATGAACTGCTCAACTGCCCGGTCACCACCAATGTAATTCCTCTGGAATTCCATGCTCCTATTGTATGCGTCACTCACCGTATCCTCCTACAAAAAATTAAAAAAATACAATAGTTATAAAAAAACTTATAATGTTGGCGAAGATGTACAATAATTTAAGAAATTAAACTAAACGCTTACATATACTCTCTCTCGGGAAGCACCTCGATATCCCTCGACCAAATCAATGCTTGGATCACTGATTAGTTTGACCGTATGACGGTTATACCACGTTTGGGGTGGTATTCTCTCAATCATATTTTTCCAATCGACACTGTATATGAGACCATCTGAGGCATAGTCGATGTACCCATTGCCTCTCATTCCCTTAGAATGATTCTCTGTATATATGTCCTCCATCAAAAGAAAAATTTGAGGGTTGCCAGGAATAGACTCATGGTGCCTAAATTGGCGAAGTACCCTATTAGCCTCATGAGGCTTGTGGCTGTCTCAAAAAATGAGCCAAGTGCAGGACATCCAACAAGCCATCCTGTCTCAGCAGAATTCAGGGAGATACTTATCAAGCAAACTGTCATCAGCGTAAGGCAGCCATTCGAACTAAAATAAATAAATAGAAAACTTATAAAAATATTGATAAATATAACAATATATTAATATCTTCACCGAATTTAATAAATATTGAAATTACGTCAGTATCTCGGATACCCCCTAGTTGATCTCGGTACGTGGGCCAAACATGAGCACTGTCGTCTTCAAATCTGAAACGGACGTCCCACCGTTGTGCCAACGGGCAACCAACTTCAGGTCTGTCACTATTTGCCACTCTAATTTGTCTGACGCAACGAATAAGTTCTCAAACCCATATATGTATAAACAATTCAAATTCGCATTAACAAAAAAATTAAATATGAAGAGATATAAGGTGAAAACACAAAAATTAAAAAAAAAAAAAAAACCATAAAACATATGGATTTTTCAAAAGAACACCAAATCTTGTTATCTCTAGGAGGAGCAAACAACCGTTATGTCCCTGGCGTAGTGCACTCAAACCTTGCATAGGCCTCGGTATAAACCGAAGAGGGCCGTCGAACCCCAACTAAGTGTTGCACACCTATCCTGATGCTTTATATTTAGAAGCCAGTGTAGAGGGACCTAGTTTCCTGCCTTGTCCGGAAATATCAATCCATATAGCAGGTACATGATATAGCACCTAGCCCGTTGTCTATAAACTTCTTGATCAACCCCAAATGCCGGGAATTCTCTACTAATCGCACGTTTTAGACAGTCGAGCTTTATGGTGTTGCCCTTAAAACCGGACGGTTCTGGATAAAACCCAACAATCGGGCACATTAATCCATCCACTGTTGGGTCGTTCTCTAAGGATAAGTACCCGTAACAAGATCCTCGTCTGCCTGGAGATCGAATAGGACTTGCACATCTTACAACGTCACCGTTGCCTCGTCGAATTGAAAATGGAAAGTGTGTGTTTCTGGGCACCATCTCTCGACCAATGCAGTTATTAGACCCCAGTCGAGTTGAATCGACCCCACACGAGTAGCTCTCTCAAATCCAAACCGGTCGATTTCATCCTGCACTTGGAATAGTTCTGCTTCCAAAGGTGCCAACATACTACCATCTGCGCGTCGACACTTGAGGTTCTTGGATCGAAACCCTTCCACATCCATGTACACCATTATAGATCGGTGTTTTGGTTGGAGATAAAGAAGCTATAGATCGATGGGTCACAGATTGAGATACTTACGCTGGTGTTGACTGCTTGAGCTTGATGATGCCATTGTACCTACAACAACACATAAAACAATAGTAAACATTTCATATGTCATTTTTTCAAGTAAATTTCGGCAGCATAACATCAATAAAAGCAACATGTCCAAATACCCAAACAATACAGAAAACAATAAACACAACCATATCAATCAACCATCAACAAACAATTGTATATAAACCACAATCTATGCTCCGGCAAGACCATGATTAATAATCAATCATAAATAAAATATCTCAAACCTAAATATGACAAATATTCAATATGACTAAAAGATGCTCAAAAAAAACCAATCAAAACATCAAAACATAATTAAAAAAAAAAAATTTACCACTAAACTTGCCAGAATAAAGCTGGAAGTAATGTAGAAAGTTATGGACGTTGACTGGATGGAAAAAGGGAGGTCCGTGAAAGATTATCTGCCCAGGCCCGGTCAAAAATTCACTTTCGTGCTATGCATTCCAGAATCAGAATCCTTGACCAGGCCTAGACTCTAGCACAATCGCTATTCCAATCCTTGCTTGCGCAGGATTTTGGTATGCACTCATTCGATTTATCACGCAACAAAATAATTTCTAATTTAAAGCGAAAAGACAGAAAGTACCTCTTGAAGCGTAAACTCAGGTGATCACTTGTATGACTCAAGACTATGCTCGAACATTGTGTGGGCAACTATCCAACAAACCAACGATCAATAATCCAACACAATTGAGTCGCCAAAAAAAATCCAGCAACCACCTCGCCTATGCGTATAGCTCACGCGCCGCCCCTTTTGATCCCATACGCCACCAGATGATCGAGAATAAATCCAAAATACCGGTACTATACTTTGTGAACTTGGGAGCCGCACGAAGGGAAGAAAAACGTTTTTGAGAGAGGGAACTTTGATTTCACTTTCTAGTTTTCTCTCTCTAGTTTTATTGTCTTGAAAACTTATGAATTGTGTGTCTTGAATTGCTAATCTCTTGTCTATACATAGAGTTACAAGAGAGACCCCAAGTTGGTTTAGGATTGGTCTTCTTACTGGGTTTTTGTTTTCATTCAATCCAGTTCCTGGACTAATTCATATCCAACTGATACAGGGATTCACTTATCCCCAATCCAGTTCCTGGTCTGATTCACAACCAACTGACACAAGGATTCACTTATCCTTAATCCAGTTCGTAGTCTGATTCACAACCAATTGACACAAGGATTAATTAATTAATTAAATCTACCTTTGTCAATAACCCAATATAGAATTAATCATACCACTAACGGATTAATTATGGCACTAGCATCCTACTCCAGAATTGCTTCCGAAATAACTAAATTAATTATTCTTTAATCTCCCCAATAAAGATATAGTGCTCATTAATTTATTAATTTACTGATAAATTAATTAATATACTTCTTATAATCCAAGATTAGTACCACTCGACCTTTTTACTATACCAGACATAAGTTCACCGGCAAGTTTCGGTATAATAAACATAACGAGCTAATCTCAGGAGCACCATCACCCAGGACACACCGGTACATGGTTTCCTTTCAACAAGCAGCAGCACAAAAAATAACTAAACACACGCACCCAACCCACCGAGACTATTAGCCACAATTGACCTCAATTGCCATATCAAAGTACACTGTGTCCAATCTTCATGCCCGTTCAAGTCTAGGGATTAAGAGATAGAATACTAAGAACGAATTATTTATTAAATCAGTATAAGAAAAATCATTCTAAATGGTCAAGTTCAATATGCCCCAGGCATATCTATATGATTCAATTAGTTTAGACAAACCAATTTTCTTAATTATATAATAACCTAAACCGACAGCTTGTCTAAAGCTGTATCGGTTACGAACCATATTTATATATTATGTATTTCAACCAATGATGAGATCTACTGTGTTGGTGAATGTGCCCTAATGAGGGCTATTTATGTAAATAAGACATTTTTCGCTTGATTGATTGTTTATCAAATGAGTTAATTTCATGATAGTAATATTCTTGTGTATATTTAAATTCATGAAATCAATCCGCCAAAAGAAACACTCCATGGACTAATTAGATCATGAGTGATTCTTTTGAGTAGTACTGGTATGAGGATCCTTAGACCAGAAATCACTACATGGTCTTAGGTGAATTGTAGTGTACTTTGACATACGCCTAACGGGGCCATAACAGGTTGCCAAGTACGGGTATGATTGGGTACACTATGAGACACGCTAAGGTATGTAGGTAAAGTGATGAGACTACAAATCTCTCTTAAGTGAGAGATGATATCTTGGCCACTTGATAATGAACTAAAAAGTGCATGACCATGCCCAAGAAAAGATAAGGGTTATCATTTGCTTGATTAATTTCAGTGTCACTAAGAGATCAAGTAAAACGTTTAGTTATATAAGGATGATTGGTTCCATGCCTTATGCTAAACTGGATATCAATGTACAGGACAGTACGTAGTATACTCGGAATGTTGTATTGAATCACCATTCGACCATCCGTTCTGAATTGTGTAGTCATTATGTCTTGCTAGAGACCACTAATGATTTATGGATAAATTAATGAGATTAATTTATTCATTGTCAATTTGGAGTGGGCCTACAGGATCGCACATAAGTGAGTTCGATGATTCAGAATTAATTAAATTGCCTGTAATAAATATAAGAGTTATATTTAAATGGATAATATTTAATTAAATATTATTGAAGAGTTTTATGGTATTAATTAAGAGTTAATTAATTACCTAGGAAGAATTGAATTGGGCTAACAAATCAAGGAGCCTAATTGTGAATTAAGGTTCTTGACCCATCAGCCTGATCCATGGGTCAATGGGTTGATCCATGGTGTTGGTTAAACCCAACTAAATAAATAATTATTAATTAATTATTATTAATTGATTAATATTTATTTAAATTAACAGATAAGTCTTAACTCTTTTATAAAAGAGCAGAGACGTATCTGTGGAGAGGGGGTAATTCTTTTTATTGATTCTATTTTTGAAACACGGGAAAAAGTTTTGAGAAAACTCTCTCTCTCTTCCAAAACATTCTTCCAGAGAAAAAATCGTTTTTCTCTTTTGCAGGTAAGATTTTTGGCTAGCACCAATTCTGAGAGGCTCCAGTGCAAGATCGTAGAGACAATTCGCGTGAATTGTTGGTGAACGCAATCTTCTCAAGGTAGCCAAGTGACGAGCGCAACCGATTACGCTTCAAGGGTAAGACCCGATCCTTAATATTTAGGAATTCCGCTGTTTAATTAGATTAAACACCTAAACATAATCCAACATACTGTGTCACACAAGACACCTGATCATCTAACTACATAATATAAATGGACAATATATGCACAACATATAAACCAAAACATTAAATCGATATATTAACTGGGAAAAAGTATAACACAAGCATAGCTTATGTATTCAAACCTAATAGTCCAGTGGTGAGGTCTGGCAGCGGTGCCGTGGTGGTCCGGCGACGAAGCGTAAACTCAGGTGATCGCTTGTATAACTCAAGACTAGGCTCGAACATTGTGTGGGCAAAGATCCAATGATCAATAATCCAACACAATTGAGTTGCCGGAAAAAATCCTGAAACAGCCTCGCTTGTGCGTATAGCTCATGCGCCACCGCCCCTATCCACGCACCACCCCTTTTGATCCCACGCGCCACCAGCTGATTGGGAATCAAACCAAAATCCCGGTGCTACACTTTGAGAACTGGGGAGCCGCACGAAGGGTAGAAAAACGTTTTTGAGAGAGGGAACTTTGATTTCTCTCTCTAGTTTTCTTGTCTTGAAAACTTATGAATTGTGTGTCTTGAATTGCTAATCCCTTGTCCATATATAGAGTTACTAGAGAGACCCCATGTTGGTTTAGGATTGGTCTTCCTAGTGGGTTTCTATTTTCATTCAATCCAGTTGCTAACCGATTCACATCCAACTAATACAGGGATTCACTTATCCCTAATCCAGTTTCTGGTCTGATTCACAACCAACTGACACAAGGATTCACTTATCCTTAATCCAGTTCCTGGTCTTATTCAGAACCAACTGACACAAGGATTAATTAATTAATTAAATCTACCTTTGTCAATAACCCAATATAGAATTAATCATACCACTAACGAATTAATTATGGCACTAGCATCCTACTCCAGAATTGCTGCTGGAACAACTAAATTAATTATTCTTTAATCTCCCCAATAAAGATATAGTGCTCATTAATTTATTAATTTACTGATAAATTAATTAATATACTTCTTATAATCCAAGATTAGTACCACTCGACCTTTTTACTATACCAGACATAAGTTCACTGGCCAGTTTCAGTATAATAAACATAACGAGCTCATCTCCGGAGCACCATCACCCAGGACACACCGGTAAATGGTTTCCTTTCAACAAGCAGCAACACAACAAGTAACTAAACACGCGTACCCAACCCACCGAGACTGTTAGCCACAATTAACCTCAATTGGCATATCAAAGTACACTGTGTCTAATCTTCATGCCCGTTCAAGTCTAGGGATTAAGAGATAGAATACTAAGAACGAATTGTTTATTAAATCAGTATAACACAAATCATTCTAAATGGTCAAGTTCAATATGCCCCACACATATCTATATGATTCAATTTGTTTAGACAAACCAATTTTCTTAATCATATAATAACCTAAACCGACAGCTTGTCTAAAGCTATCTCGGTTACGAACCATATTTATATATTATATATTTCAACCAATGATGAGATCTACTGTGTCACACAAGACACCTTATCATCTAACTACATAATATAAATGGACAATATATGCATAACATATAAACCAAAATATTAAATCGATATATTAACTGGGAAAAAGTATAACACAAGCATAGCTTATGTATTCAAACCTAACAGTCCAGCGGTGAGGTCTGGCAGCGGTGCTGTGGTGGTCCGGCGACGAAGTCCAAATGTCTATAGAAATTATGGATTTTGTACTACAAAGTAAGGTGAACATTTTTATAGAGAGAGATTGCAAAAAACCCGATCGATTTGGCCAGAATCGATAAAAAGGACGGTGGGTTTAAATAGGTTTGTAGAGAGAGAAAATCAAAGAAGAATTGAGAAAGAAGGGTATGGTTTTGTTCCTTGGGATGAGGGGAGTATTTTTGCCAGTTTAGATTGGCGAGATGATGGTCAGATAGTCAGAAATAGAGGCGGCCGGCGAAAGGAGTTCAGATGGGAGGGGGAATTAGGGTTTTAGGGAAGAAGAAGAAGGGGTAGGTTTTTATATCTCGTTCAGATGGGAGGGGGAATTAGGGTTTTAGGGAAGAAGAAGAAGGGGTAGGTTTTTATATCCAGTTAGGCAGAACGTTAAGAAAGCTTCGAATTTTAAAAATTAGAGGCTAATTTTTCCTTTACGTTCTGTCCAATTAGACAAAACGTAAAAAAAGCTTTGGATTTTTAAAATCCGAAGCTTTTTTTTTACATTATGTCCAATTGGATAGAATTAATTTTTTTGTAATTCAGATTATAATATATTATGAATTTCATAAAATTCAGAATATAATAATCCGAATGTTGTTTTTTGTTTTTAAATTCATTCAAAAAGTTCATTCAACCAATTACATAAACCAAACCAACATAAGAACATCAAAGAAGTCATTTTACCAATTGCATGAACAAAAGCAACTACATTAACCAATACAACATAAGAACATCAAAGAAGCCATTTTACCAATTGCATAAACAAAAATAACTGCATTAACCAATACAACATAAGAACATCAAAGAAGTCATTCAACCAATTGTGTAAACAAAAATAACTACATTAACCAATACAACATAAGAACATCAAAAAGTCATTCAACCAATTGTGTAAACAAAAATAACTACATTAACCAATACAACATAATAACATCAAAGAAGCCATTATACCAATTACATAAAACAACACAACAAATAACATCAAGGTTCATCAAATGGGACGGGGGTTGCTCCAACTATGTCGGTTGAGTCATAATGGACTCCAAGCCTTGTTCGGTCCGATCTAGGATGAGATACAGGACACCATCTAGCTCGATAGTTCGCACTACCACACCTCTTGTATTCACCTCGGCGTCGTCATCCATGGTAATCCATTTCGATTGTAAACCTCCACTTCTATTTCCTTCTCGAACCACTATGAATGATTAGATGTCGATAATCGGGAATCAACTTCCATCTAATGTCTCTTGGAAATTTCTCTTTTGGAGGGATTGGGGTAAAACTCGCATTCCCAAATTGTCTCTTTCAATTGTTCACCGTAAACAAATTGTCGATGAGATTTATCATGACCAAGGTAACGACACACCGCCAACGTATGGGAACACATATATCTATAATATTGCCACTTATGACTCGTACATGTTAGCAGATCATATTGTACCGTGTGGGTGTTATCTCCTTTACCGTTCGGTTGAATAAATGTACTAACCTTGAAAGTTTTGTACGACGTGTCGTACTGGTCTACCTGATAACTCGCAGCGCGTGTCGTACTCAGTGAATATTTCCCATAACTGAGGAGGAAACTATGTGTTGCATGCACGAGCAAATCCATGTTCTTCCCTAAATATCTCTTTCATTTTTTGAAATGTGGACTCAATAATTGCTCTGATTGAAAACCATTGAACGCATTTCAACACACTGTTGTAACTTTCGAAAATATCTGTGGTTAAGTTACCCCATCGATAGTATCCATCATATACCAACTTTTTTTCAATGGACCAACATCCATCAAATATTGATATGTTTCCCTGTTATATTCATACATCTCCCGACCAAATCTTTCATACTTTCCAGGTTAACACTTTTCATCCATTTGCTAACACAAACTTCTTAATCTCCTGAAGCGATTGAAATGCTTCATTAAATTTCTTTGCACGTGTCACATACAAAATCTATAGTGATATGTGACAGCTTTCTCCCATTCCTCAATGTCTCTAAATGCAGCGATGATGCCAGAACAATGATCCAATAGCACACACGTGGCACGACCTGCAAAAACATGATTAATAAGGTTTCTAATGAAAAAGGTCCAATTTTCTGTACTTTTGTCGTTCACCAGTGCAAACGCGAGTGGCAAAAGAAGTCGTGCAGTGGTAACGGTAATGGCCATGAGCAACTTCCCCTTGTATCCACCTCGTAAATGTGTACCATCAATACTAACCACTGGTGGACATCTACAAAACATACGCTGAGGTGCATCGAATGACCAAAACAAATATTTGCACTTCTTTTCTATTTGACTCGGCCCTCATTGAAAATCCAAATTGACAATCGTTTTGAGATTCGACGATTGTAAAGCAGCGAGAAACCTAAATATACCAAACATTAACAAAATCATCATCTAAACATCACCAATCATATTTAAAAAAAATTATAAACTATGAAAACACCTCAGTAACTCGACGAAATTCGTCACCCAATCACCAAATGCGATTTCGATGGCATTCCTTCTACCATGCCATGCTTTATTCTTATGCACGTCAATTTTTTATTTGTTTTTTACCTCAATTTGAATAGTAGCCACACTATACTCCTGGTCTTTTTCCATTTGTGTCAATATGAGCGGTGCTATTGTGGACGATGTCACATTATGGTTGTCATTTCAAATGCAATTGTGACTCGACACCCAAATAGTCAGTTCCCATAAACAGTGATCTTTGGGTTTTTTTGACATGCATATTTTCCATGCACACGGACAATAACCGTCAGGTGTAGGAAATCGTCGGCTTTTACATTTCATGCACCATGTGGATTTATTGCTCTCACAAGTGACATATTCCCTACACAGTGCCACGTTCCATGTGGATATGGCCCGTTGTGCTTCATCCTTTTCTCTAAAACAAGTTCCCAAGGTTATACTATTGTCTTTACCATTATAGCGCTTCACCGCATATTCATCTCGATCAATGGCATCACGATCTTGGTGCCCCACATCAGAGTAGATGAAATGTCCCTTTCAGGTGTCCTAAACTCTTTATCACTTTCATCAGAACTGAAATCAGTAAAGTCTGAACAAAAATAATTGTCGGATGTATAGACATCATCCTCGATGTTATAATTTAAGTCCTCTGACTCGTCTTTTTTTTTTCGTAATGGAATCCTTTGTTCATTCCAAAATCAATTTGAGCTTCTTGTCTTTGCAAAGAACTCAAAGCAACATTTTGCCTATCCACTCTTTCAGAAGGCTGAATTTGCTGAGCATTGACATACACATCAATAAAACTCCATTGTTTAAAAGTATAAATATAATCCAGCACATCATCAAGAGTAATTATTGCTTGTCTCCTAGTTCCATTTAGTTCAAAAAACACTATAAGTGTGATTTGACCTAAATTCTTTGGCACCCCCATTTCATTGCAAATGCTTTCTACCAATTGATCCCTTGACAATCTATGATCAATGACTAATGTATGATCCAGAGTGTTATCAATAGCAAACTTAGATCTCCAATACAAACTAAACATATGTGGACCATTAAATGCCATTATATCTGTCAATTATAAAAATGTCATTATAACAATTTATCTTCGATTTTCTTAATCAAAAGTTATTATCAATAAAATTTATAAACCTCTGTTGGTTTTGAATACTAAAGTTTTGCATGTATTAAAACTATTTCACTATTTATATATATATATCGATTGAATATTTTAGTTAAATTGTCTTTATATTTTTACATATGTTGTCTATTTATGTCGTATGACTAGATGATGAGTTGTCGGGGATGACACAGTAGATCTCATCATTTGTTAAAGTTATGATATATAAATGAGGCTCATGACTAAGACAGTTTTGGACATACTATCAGTTTAAGTCATTATGTGATTTGAGAATTAGTTGAATCATATAGATATGGCCGAGGCATACTGAGCATGACCGTTTGGATTGAATTGTCTTATACTGATTTAGTAGACTATTCGATCCTAGTATTCTATCACTTAATCCCTATACTTGAACGGGCATGAGGATTAGACATAGTATACTTTAATCTGCCAATGAGTGCAGTCACTTAAGACTTATATTCTCAGTAGGTTGGGTGCGCGTGTTTGATTACTTAGTGTGCTGTTACTTGTCGAAAGGAAATCATGTACCAGTGCATCCGGGGTGATGGTGCTCTCAAGATGAGCTCCTAAAGTTTATTATACTAAGCCCGGTCGGTGAACTTATGTCCGATATAGTAATAAAGTCGAACTAATCTCGGATTATAAGAAGTCGATTAATAAATTTATCAGTAAATTAATAAATTGACGAGCACTATATCTTTGACGTGTGGAGAATAAAAAATAATTAAATTAGTGGTTCCAGAAGCAATTCTTGTTTGAGCAGTGATGTCATAATTAATCCGTTAGTGGTACGATTAATTATGTTGTTGGGTTAATTCATAAAGTGAATTAATCATTTAATTAATTAATCCTAAGGGTCAATTAGTAAATTGAAAAAGTGAATTTAGTTATTTAATTAATTAATTAATTCTTGTTTCAATTAAGAATTAGGAAATCCAAGAATTAGGTAATCTAATTGAGATTTGGAAATTACTAAAACCTAAGCCCAACAAGAAGGTCTAACTCAAGGCCACTTAAAGTCTCTCTTGTAACTCTATAAATAGACACAAGGGATTAGCAATCAAGACACACAAGACATAATTGTTAGAACACTTTAAGAAGTTAGAGAGAGAAACTGTGAGAGAAGTTATAAAGTGAGAAAGAACCTAACAATTTGAGTTCTTCCTTGAGTTGACGACGGCATTGGGATTCAAGTCCGGTAGGCGGCAAAGTTTACGAGGTGGCGACGGTAGATATATTTTTGACAGCGATGCGTGGAGGTTTAGTGGTGGCGGCGCAAATCCAGAAACCAAACTGGTTTTTCGAGAAACTAATTTTGTGCTATTTTCTTGTTGCTAATTCAATTGGTTCGTTGGTTCATTGCCCACACACAACATACGGATCTATATAAGAGTCATACAAGTGATTACTTAAGGGACACACTTCAAGAGGTCAATTTCTATCTTTCGCTTTTATTAGTTACCGTAAATTTGTATGCGTGACAAATCGAATAAAGTAGAATTAAGATCTGGTGCTCGTGTGGTATTTCAAAAGGGGTTTGAATCGGATTGCATGAGCATCCGGGTTTGGTTGAGAATTCCCGATTCTGGAATGCGTAGCATGAAAGTGGAATTTTTTACTGGACCTGGGCAGATAATTCCTTTAACCACAATACATGAATAACCCACAACATTATAAACATATATCAATATTTCCATTACGATAATATTATTTTAATTGTAACTTCCTGACCACTTACGACTAATCATATTTAAAATCGTAATTGAAATAATCACACTGCTAATCAATGACTATTTATTAAAAAGTCCACAAAATGTACACAAATCTTAGTCATAAGCTACTAATGCATATATTTCCTAATCACATTTCCTCAACTACATACACCACAACTCAAAACATTATCTAATCACATGAAAATCATATGAATAATGAAATATTAACCATAAAATGCTTAAATCATGACTTACCTTAACACGATATCACAACATGACATAGATCTTTGAAGAAATTTAGCCGGAATCCAATATTTTTTGATGAATAGTGCAGAGCCGCTAGAGAGAGAAAGTGAGCCGATAGAGAGAGTTTGAGGGAAGAAAAGGAAGAGAAGAATGTAAAATCGGGTAGGGTTTACTTTTTATAGTCCACGTTAAATTTGGATTTTGTAAATCCAAACTAAATAAAATTCAGATTTTCGTCATCCGAATTTACTAAATTTCGGATGATTGAAATCTGAATGTATAAAAACATTCTATCCAAACCTCCAAAAAAAATTTTGTGGGACAGAATGTTTATGAAAGCTCGGATTTCAGTCGTCCGATTGTTATTTTTTTTGGAAAATTCGGATGTTTATTATCCAAATTATATAAATTATTTTAAAAGATTTAAATTGCATTTAAAATACATTCGGATTTTGGAAATTTGATCATTTCTTTCTTTCTTTTTTTTAATTTTCAAACTTTTAAAAATTTAGTCTGAATTTATATTAATAATATATACATTCAGATTTTGGAAATCCGATTGTTACTTATGTGATCCAAGGCTCACCTCAAGGTAACTCTAAACCTTCTTCTTATGTACATCCTAGTAGCACCTACCAAAGAGATCCATTGGTAGACATTCAAGGTCCAATGACAAGATCTAAGACAAAGAGGGTTCAAGAGAAGCTTAATTTCATTGTTCAAGAGCATTATAGCAAAGAGGTTATTTTCAATAATGATCTCAAGGCCAAAGAAATTATCATATTAAGTGTTTATTTGGTCAAGGCAACACTTGAAGTTGATGGAAGATGTGGCCCAACCATGCAGCCCAATTTCGGTCACCTCACTTGGTTTTTCGGGCTACTTTTATTTGTTTTGAGTCTTAGGCTCTTTAAGAGGTTTTTTAGTCCTTGATGGATGATTTTTACCCTTAAATGGTGTCCATTTGAGTCCATGGTCAGCCGAGTTCCAGCCCAATTAAAGGTACAAGGCCATCTTGAAGCTTCTAGAAGTTACTTGCATTGGAAGACATCTAGAAGGTTGAAGATATAGCAGGTTGCATGCGTGTAGAGGAAAGGGGCGGCTGCCCTAATTTTATTTCCAGAAAATTGAACTTATTTTTAGTAGATTTAAGTTAATTAATGTATAAGGTTTAATCTTGAAGGGTTTAGCAAGATTAAATCATGCCTTAATTTGTTTAGAGTGATTACAAGCATCTTTAGAGATTAGGAAATTTTCCTAAAAACTAGTTTCTTAATCTTGATAGATTGGTTGAAAATTGATTCCATGTCTTGCTTTTCAAGAAATAGAATTCTGACAAACTACACTATAAATAGGGGCCTTGTGCTTCATTGTAAGACACACTTTTTTATAATACAATACACTCTTTGAGAAGAATTCTCTTTTAAAAGCTTGCGAGCTTCTTTCTTGACTAATGCGTTAATCAACCCCCGACTTTATCAATAGTAGAGTTAGGTACTATTGCGGTGTCATTCTACCTGGAATTCTTGCGAGAATTCCTTTCCCTTAACACTTATTCCATGCCCCTAGTTGAATCGTTGCTAACAACACAATCGTCAACACACGTCACTTTCAGAATTATCTGGAACCGCATAATTTGGTATCAGAGCCCAGCAGTTGTTTAAGGAGAGGAAAAGGAGTAACCTTTCAAAAAAAAAAAAAAAAGGTTCTCAACTTATTTCTTCAACATCTACCAATTCACAAGTCAGAAGACTCAATTGGATAAACTAAGTCAGAGGAGACTATGTCCCAATTGCCCATAGTCCATGATGGCTATGTAAATCTCTCTTGTCCATTAGAGACCGGAGCCACCATTCTTTGAAGGGAGGTTTTCGAGTTTGTCTTCAAGGAAATATTGATCGAGTCAATCCAAAGTTTTCTTGGTGTTTAAAGTTGGAGGAGACTGGGATATCAACCATCTTCAAAGGATATATCCATCCAACAAGGTAAGAACACTCAATTCAAAGTAGGAAGACTAGTGAAGGTTAAAATCCTTACTTTTTAACTTGTTATGTTTTGATTGTTTGGTCTTGATTGAATATCTTTTTTTTTTTTTTTTTTTTTTTTTGTCAAATGCTCCAGATCTCATCTCTAGGTTTGAATTTTTGTTTTGTTTGTGTTTTTTAAATTTTCAGAGTCTTGCATATAGGTTTTCCATACAAGAAAATTCAGCACCACAAAAAAAATCAGTTTTGCATATTTTCAGTTTTGTATCATTTTGACTAATCTATGTATTTTTTATTATTACAAAAATTAGCAGTCTAAAACTAAGAGTTATAAGGAGTCCATAGGTATATTACTTGCATTTTTTGGAATTTTTCATCATAGGTTTGGAAAAATAAGAAAACAGTACCGCAAAAAGAGTCAGAAATTTCCTAAAGTCTTGTAATTGTTTTATTTTTGGTGTAAGTGATTTCAAAATTCATCCCCACCATAATTTAACATTAAAAAAGGTTTAAGGATATTTTTTTTTTGAGTCTTAACCATATAGTTCATCAATTTAAATCAATTTGGTGAGTTCTAAGTAGAGAAGGTATCTTTCAAGGATTAAAAAAGAGATATTGGATTAAGGTCAAATCTTGAGAACCAACCATTAGCTTTAAAACTCTACATTTTGTAGATTTCTTACTTGAGTCATTTAGTTTGTGTTAACAATATTTTTGTTTTAGAATTTCATTCTTGTTTTGAGTCTAAGTTCATTGTGCCACTTTGTTGGAAAAAGAACAAAAAAAGTTGTACTTGAGAAAAGAGCTTCTTGCTCGAAAATTGTGAAAAGTTGCTAGTGTTCAAAGAATACAAATTGTCACCTTGATAAATGTCTAGAGAAACAAGAAAAAGAAAGTTTCTTGCAAAGAAAGTTATTGTAAAAGAGCACCATAGGTGCCAACAAAAGAAAGAAAAGAAAAGAACACCTTGTGTCTATAAAAGGTGTCAAAAGAAAAAGACATAGCCAATTCTCTAAAGAGAATCAAAAGAAAAATTCAAGGCTATTCAAGTGTCCAAAGTGAAAGTATAAGTCTACAAAACTTACGCTTGAACTAAGGAAGGGATTCTAAGATTAAAAGTGAGACACTTCTAGGTGTCATAACATTAGGAACCACACTTGAAAGAGTAAAGGCGAGGGGAAGATTCACATGATTTTTGGGTTTAATCTTGTGTCTCCCTACTCGAAAATTGATAACTGAAAAGTGGAAAGTGAAGTGTGTTTTACAAGTTAAGCTCAAGGCCGAATGTTCTTAAACTTTGTGACTTAAAATTGGATCAATTTTACACACCCCACTTGCATTGTTTTTGTAATTTTATTTGTCTTGAATTTTTGTTTTAATTTCCAAATTTTGTGAGTTTTGTTTTGAGCTTTGTTTTTTTTTTTTTTCATTATTTGGGATGTTTTAAACTTTTGCAATTTTTTTTTTTACATCATTTGATATTTTTGAACTTTAATATTTTTTTGAATTTTGTAGCTAATTTTCGCAATTTTTGGTAGTTTATCATTTGGTGTCATTTGGTTACTAATCTTGGTTCATAAGGAGAAGTCTTCACTTCTACCAAATTTCTGTGATCTTTTTGAAGTAAACATGTCTTCACCTCAAGAAAAAGCATCGCCATTAAGAAGTGATCGAGAATACTTTCAATCTTTGCTCAAAGAACACACAAAAGTATTTGAGGAGATCACAAGAGATTTGGCCATGAAAGTTTAAAAGCTTTCTACCTCAAAGGAATATCCACACTCTAAGACTTCTACATCCAAAGAAAAAGGCATCCTTGGTTCACAATCAAAAGAAAAAATTCGGAATGAAAGATGGGATGAGCCAACAATGTATAGGAGAGGCCGTGGAAGAGGAGAGTACTGGAGAGGGAGAGGCCGGAATTTCGTACCTCAAAGAATGAGAAACAATGAACTCTATGAGAAAGAATTTTATAAAAGAAGAATGCATGATGAAGAGTTTCAAGAAGAGTTACCAAGGAATAGGCAATCATATAGGCCAAAATGGCAAAGTAGACCCCGAGGCATACATATTGTGGGAGAAAAGAATGGATTCTATTATAGTTGTGAGCAATTACCCTGAGGGAAATTTGGTCAAGATAACATCTTCAGAGTTGACCGATTATGCCCTCAATTGGTAGGATTACTTTACTCAACAAAGAAGAAAAAATGAAGAGCTACCAATAACTCATTGGGATGAGATGAAGAAGATCATGCATAAGAGATACGTACCTCCAAGTTACACAAGATCAATTCTCAACATTCTTAACAAGGTTGTTTAAGGAACAAAGAGTGTATGAGATTATGCAAGAGAGTTTGAGCATATCAAGATTAGGAGTGCCATACAAGAGGAAGAAGAAATCACTATGTCAAGATTCATTAGTGGCTTGAATCCCATGATTGCAAGCATAGTTGAGCTTCATCATTACTTGACAATGGATGAATTGATTCATAAGGCTACCTTAGTGGAATCTCTAATGAAGAATGAAAGAAGCTGAGGTTACACCATAACCAACCAAGGTTGGAGAGGTACTATCCGAATTGTACCAAGTGCTCAAGCCAAAAGTAAGTCTTCAACTGAGAGCAAGGTATAATCTAAACATTTTTCTAATCCTACAAGTGTTTTTAAGTCAATTTTGAATACTGAAAAGCTATTGCTTGTATAAAAAAATTAATACCCAGTTGACATATCGTTTTGTTTCAGTATTAAATTTGTTCCATTATATCATAGAACTAGATAACGACGTGTGGAAAAGCACAATAGATCTCGTTAATGGTTAAAGTATTAATACATAAATAGATGTTCAAAACTAAGATAGTTTGAAAATACTATCGGTATGGGTTATCTTATGATTTGGAAATTAGTCAATCTAGACTAATTAAATAATACATATGTGCTCGGGGCATATTGAGCACGATCTGTTCAGGATTGAATTAACTTGTACTAATCGGCGTAGTTAATTTGATCCTTGTATTCTAATCTCTTAATCCCTAAATTGGAGCAAGTATGAGAGTTTGATATCGTGTGCTTTGATTTGCCAAAGGGTACAGTTAATTGATGTCTAAATCTCAGTAAGTTGGGTATGCAGTGTTTAGCTTCTTTGTGTGCCATTGCTAGTCGAAGGAATCCATGTACCGGTTCGCCGAGTTAATGCTGCTCCTGAGATGAGCTCAAAAAGTTTATTATACTAAATTTGGCCAGTGGACTTTATGTCCGGTATAATAAGAAATTTGAGTGGTACTAATCTTGGATACCAAAAAGTCAATGAATTAATTTGTCAGTAAATTGATGAATCGACGAGTACTAGATCTTTGATGTGAGGAGATAGAAGAATAATTAAGTGAGCGCGAAGTAAATTCATTTTTGAGCGGTAGTTCCATAATTGGTCCGTTAGTGGTATGACTATTTATTTGTTTGACTAATCGCAAAGTGAATTAATTAATCCTAAAGGTTTAATTAATATTTAATTGACTAAGTGGGTTATACAAAATAATCCTAAGGGTTCGATTAAATTTAATTAACAAAGTGGGGTAAGAAAGTAATTCGAAAGGCTAGATTAGAGTTGATTAGTCTAGGGAAGACTAAGGGGTCAACGAAAGACAAACATTAACGCTCAACTCAAAAGCCCACTAGGTCTCCTCAGATGCTCCCTATAAATAGCTAATGTTAGGCATTAGAAGACATTAAGAAACCTTGGAGGCAAGAATTGCCTAGAGTGAGAAAGTCTAGCCTAGAGAGAGACCTTCATCTTCCTCATCGAAGATCTTTCTCAAAGTCGGTTAGGAAAGCTTTTTTCTTCAATTAAACAAAGCCCAATTCCCTCGAATTTATTTTCTCGATTTACGCAGTCTAGTACCCGTCGCCACCGCCGAGTTTAGTTTTTTGGCGATCCACTCCGGCGGCTGTTGAACTTCTGGGGTGCTTGATCCGACATCCCTGCACGTAGATATCTTTGTGGGTCGGTGATCCGTGATGGGTTTCGTGCAGATTGTGGCCAGAGTTTCATGGACATTGGTGATTTACAGTGAGTAGTAGTGGTGGCCGGTGGTTCTAGCGCAAATCATCTCCAGGCAACAATCTGTTCATTCATATCGTGTTTTTTTGAAGTGGGTTTCTTACGGATTTCTTTGTTTATGCTATTAGCCGCTTCGTAGTTGATTGCCCACCCAATCTCGGAGTTGTTGGAGTTATTCTTCGGATTGTCTAGTGGTATCGCAGTTTGCCAGCTTTGAATATTCTTATTGCGAGGGACACGCTCCAAAGGTATAATCTTTAAAGGTTTTTGCTTTAATTTAAATATTCAATTTTTGCGTGTTGATTTAATAAATCAAACTAGTGTAAGCCTAGATCCATTTAGGGGAAATGATTTTAAGCATTAGCCGAATTGAAAGTCTCCGATGCTGGAATGCATTGCACAAAAGTGAGATTTTCGATTTAGCCCGGGCTAGATCTGTTTCCTTCAAATTGGTATCAGAGTGAGTGTTTTGGCTTTAGACTTGTTCGATTTATTACACTGCTTTGTTTTGTCTTTGTTATTTTTGCATTGTCGATATATTAATAGGTGGGTATTATTCCCAGCTATTATGGTTTTTATTTTCAATCATACACCCCGGGACATGTCCGGGCTCATTTTTTGGTTTTGAATGTATTAGTAATAACCACGAGTTGGAAGCCTTGTAATATTAGATGAATCATGTAGTATAATTTAATCTAATGTTGTCGTCTTTAAATTCCTAGAATGCCTTTGTATATAGAAATTTATGTATTATGACGAAGACGTTATTTTGGGTAACTCGTATTCATGGGTTTTGGTTTATCGTAATTTTGGGAGATTCCTAATTACGTAGAAAATTGAGAAAACCCGTACGAATTGAGAGGAATCCAAATAACGAGTGGGAGTGACGCGACGGGACGTGTCACCGAGGTGTTTAAAAGAAGCAACAATAGAGAAGGCCATAATAGTCGAGAAATGTTTAATTATACATTTATTTTTCCATTTTATGTTCTTTTCATTGCTTGTGTGTTTTCGTTTTATGCATGAGCGAAAACAAACTTTTTTTAAAATACATGCAATTAACTAAGGTAGATTTTTCGCATATTAAAACTCCAATAGTTTTATGGGTGCGAATATCCATAGTTAAGATATTGCATGTTAAAACGTAAAAAATCCTCAAACTTAAAAATCAAAGTGGGAGCGGGTTGGTATATATCCCCATGGCCTCCATTACGAATTCATATGTGATGTGGATAGTCCTACGCGCTAGCCAAGGGCCTTCTTCCCTATGGATAAGTCTTTAATCCACAAGATCACTAGATTGAATTTCTAAAGGGGTGACTATAGTGAGTTTAATTGGAGAAACTTGCGACACCCTCGCTAACCGAGGCACATTAGTATCCTAAGTAACAAACTTAGAAGTCACGTAATGACAAACACTTAGTGTACCATTTGTAGTATTCCTCCTAAGAGGTTACGCTACTTATGTGTGCGGCTAACATCATCAACTATTAATTTCATTGATCATAAGATCATTGGTCAGATAATGAAATTAATGAACTTGGGTTCTTCTCGAACGAATATGGGTTGACATAGACGTTCACCTAACTTGACCTGCGTTAATCCTGGTGTGAGAGATGTCGGTAGGAGATTATATTATTTTTGAGGATATTAATATTTTCAAAAAAAGAATATTGATACTTGACTGTTTATTTTTTCACTTTGTCAATATGTCGTTCAACCCGCTAGCTATCATTTTGAATCAAAACAAACTCACGGGTCCTAACTACATTGATTGGAAGCGTAACCTGGACATTATCGTTACTGCTGAGGGTTACAAGTACGTGCTTACTAAGGTGTGCCCTGAGACACCCAGAGATGATGCGACCCTAGGAACCATATACGAGGTGGAAGAAAGCTGATGAGATGACCAGGTGCTACATCTTGGCTTCTATGTTGAGAGTATGCAGCACCAGCATCAGTTGATGACCTCAGCCTACAATATGATGACTAACCTCAGGAAGATGTTTGGGCATCAAGGCAGGGCGGCCAGGCTGTCAGCTATGAGGAGACTCATGAGTGCCAAGATGGCTGAAGGCACCCTAGTGAGAGATCACGTGCTGGAAACGATCAGCAACATCAATGAGATTGAGGTATTGGGAGGCGAGATTGATTATGAGTCACAGTGTGACATCATCCTCCACAATTTACCTCCGAATTTTGAGCATTTTTGGTTGAACTATATCATGAACAAGTTTCTGTATAACTTGCCTGAGCTCATAACTGCTTTGGTGTCTGCCGAAGGCCTCTTCTCTGAGAAGAAGCAAGTTTTGGCTACTGTTGAACCTGCAGGTTCCTCTACTGGGCCCAAAGCCAGGAAGCATAAGAGGAAGAAGGGCCAGAAAGCAGGTGCTGATCATGGACCCAAGGGAGGCATTGCTAAGAAGCACAAGCTGAAAGGCAAGTGTTTCAGGTGTGGCAAAGCAGGACACTGGAATAAAGATGGCCCAAAGCCTCGAGGTATGAGCAATTTTACCTCTGTTACTGAGACATGTTTAGCGGCGATTCCCACAGATACTTGGTGTGTGGATTCATGAGCCACTGATCATGTTTGTAATTCTTTGTAGGGGTTACAAGTAACCCAACTGCTTAGATATAGTGAGTTGCAGGTCTACCTTGGGGATACTACCAAAGTTTCAGTTGCTACAGTGGGAGTTGTTCGTCTTTATTTTTCAAATTCAGTTTTTTAATTTTGAGACATTGTCTTTATGTGTCCAGCTTTAGAAAGAACTTTCTTTTGGTTTCTAAGATACTTTTGAATGGTTATAAGTTTATTTTTTCTGATGATTCTGTTTTTATTAGAAAGAACAAGAAACTTATATGTTCCGGTGCATTGGTTGATAATTTGTTTCTAATTAAGACTAACTCCTCAAAAATGCAAAACACAAAAATTAATAACCCATCATCGAATCATAGTAAGAGAAAGGAGTTTTCCCCTTTGAACCAAACTTATTTTTGGCATCTGAGACGAGGTCATATTAACCTTAGTAGGATTCAGAAGTTGGTCAATGATGGGTCTTTAGACTCATTAGATATTGACAGTTTTCTTACCTATGAGTCCTGCTTGGAGGGTAAAATGATCAAGAGGCCTTTCAAGGCAACGGGGTATAGGTTTTAGAGTTGGTTCATTCTGACTTGTGTAGGCCTATGTCAGTTCGAGGTAGAGGAGGTATTGAGCATTTCGTGACATTCACAGATGACTACTCTAGATATGGATACATATAACTGATGCACCACAAGTCTGAATGCTTTTGCAAGTTCAAAGAGTTTAAGGCTGGTGTGGAGAAGCATTTGGGTAAGAGTATCAGGACCCTACGATCTGATCTTGGTGGTGAGTACCTCTCTAGTGAATTTAGGTCCTATTTGTCAGATGAGGGTATTCAATCCCAGTTGTCTGCACCTGACACTCCCCAGCTGAACGGTGTAAAAGAGAGGAGAAACAGGACTTTTATGGATATAGTTAGATCGATAATGAGTTATAGTGAGTTGCCCAACTCGTTTTGGGGTTATGCCTTAGAGACAACGTGTTATATTCTTAATCTCGTACCATCTAAATCTGTGCCTACGACACCTCAAGAGTTATAGACTGGGCGAAAGCCTAGTCTAAGACATCTCAAGATTTGGGGTTGTCCAGCACATGTGTTTGAGGCAGATGCAGGTAAGTTAGATGTGAGATCAAAGGTTATGCTATTTATAGGCTACCTCAAAGGAACGAGAGGTGGTCTATTTTATAGTCCTCAGGATCAGAAAGTGGTGGTCAGCTCCAATGCCAGATTTCTAAAGGAAGATTATATTTTAGATGACAAGTCAAACAGCAAGGTAGTATTGGAAGAGTTTAGGGGTCAGTTGAGTATTCCAGATGCACAAGTACAGGATGGCACGCCACAGAGTACTGTACATACTATCACACGTGATGCACCTACACGGGCTACGCTTCGTCATAGTGGGAGGGTTGTCAGACAGCCCGAGAGGTACACGGGTTTGGGTGAGTCTTCAGACTTTATCCCTGGTGCCCATGAACTAGACCCAGTTAGCTACAATGAGGCTCTCAAGGACAAAGATGCAGATTCCTGGAAGAGAGCGATTATTACTGAGATAGGTTCTATGGACTCAAATCAAGTCTGGGAGCTGGTAAAACTTCCTGATGGTTTCGACCTATTGGGTGCAAATGGGTCTACAAGCAAAAGAGAGGATCTGACGGGAGGGTTGAGACCATCAAGGCTAGGCTTGTGGCGAAAGGGTATCGATTATGAGGAGACCGTTTCCCCGATAACTATACTTAAGTTGCCCGAGAGGTACATGGGTTTGGGTGAGTCTTCGGACTTTATCCCTGGCGCCCATGAACCAGACCCAATTAGCTACAATGAGGCTCTCCAGTATAAAAATGCCGATTCCTGGCAGAGAGCGATTATTGCTAAGATGGGTTATACGAACTCAAATAAAGTATGGGAGCTGGAATAAATTGTTCACCAATGAACCAGAACAAACAAGTTTGCCATTTCTTCTAATAAAAACAGACTCATTAGAAAAAATAAACTTGTAACCGTTCTTCAAGAGTTTAGAAACCAAAATCAGGTTCTTTCTAAAACTTGGTACATAAAAACAGTTTACTAACTCTAGGTTACAATTCTCGAAATTTAACCTAACTACTATCACTGCTTCAACTGACACTCTTGTAGTGTCGCCCATGTAGATGTCCAGTTCGCCCTCTCTAAGCTTTCGGGTTACTTGGAACCCCTGCAAAGAATTACAAACATGGTCAGTGGTGCCTGAATCCACGCACCAAGTATCTGTGGGAATCACCGCTAAACATGTCTCAGTAATTTGGGCAGAAACAATCATACCTTTGAGCTTCGGACAATCCACTTTCCAGTGTCCTGCCTTGCCGCATTTAAAGCACTTGCCCTTTGGCTTGCTTTTCTTCGCGATATCTGGTTTTGCTGTAAGTTTCTTGGCATTCTTCTTTTTCTTATTCTTCTTGACTTTCGGCCCAGAAGAAGAACTCGAACCCTTTACCGCGACCAAAGCTTGCTTCTTCTCATAGAAGATGCCTTCAGCCGCCACCAAATCAGTCATGAGCTCGGGCAACATATAAACCCTTTAGTTCATATTATATTGACCCGAAATTGCTCAAAACAAGAGGGTAGACTCTGGAGGATAATATCTATCTGACTTTCTGGGTCGATATTTCCTCCCAACACCTCTATTTCATTGATGTTACTTATCATGTGTAAAACATGATCTCTCACTGATCCGCCTTCAGCCATTTTGGTGTTCATTGACTTCTTCATGGCTGACTGCCTAGCAGTCCTGCCTTGATGCACAAACATCTCCCTTAGGTGCACCAACATGTCAAAAGCGGAGAGCATGGGATAAAGCTGATGTTGCAGCACATTTGACACAGAGGCCAAAATGTAGCACCGCACCATCTCATCAACTTTTCTCCACCTGGCATAAGCGTCCCTTTCCTCTTGGGTAGAGTCCTCATCAGGCACTTCTGGACATGCTTCGATGAGCACAAACCTGTACTGCTCAGCCGTCAGGACTATGTCCAAATTCCGACTCCAGTCGACATAATTTGTTCCAGTTAATTTGTTGTCTTTCAAGATAGCAGCTAAAGGATTGAATGCCATATCGATTTAAACTGGAAAGTAAAAAAATAATGTTTCAGTTATATGCTTAGAATTTTCGAAAACATGAAAATCCAATTTAATTATTGATTTTCCTCAAAACAATAATATTAATCCACCAACATCTCATCCACCGCGATTCTCGCAAGCCACGCAGTGTGGACGTTTACGCTAATCCACATTCGTTTGAGAAGAACCAAGTTCATTAACTACACTATCTGACCAACTATCTTTTGATCAATGTAGCTAATAGTCGGTGCTTTCAGCCATACCAGTAAGCAGCGTAACCTCGCGGGAGGAATACTGCAGATCGTACACTAAGTGTATGTCATTACATGACTTCTGAGTTTGTTACCTCAGGATAGTGCGCCTCAGATGGAGAGGGCGTAGCATTTCTAGTAGTTAAACTTGCTCTAGTCATCTTACTCAGAAGCTCATAGTCTAGCAATCTCGGGGCTGGACTCATCCGAATGGAGGAAGGCCCTAATGCCAACGCGCAAGCCCACCCACATCGCATATGAACCCGTAATGGTCGCCATAGAGATATAACACAACCCGCTCCCACTTAGATTTCCAAATTGAGGGTTTTTCCAGTTTTAACATGCAATTAACTAACCTAAGTTATATGCATCCATAAAACCAGACATGCTTTAATTCATGCATCTAAAATACAGCATAAAAATAAAAACAATAAATACGGGAAATAAATACGTAAAATAAATTTCCCGACTATTATGGTTTAAAATTGCTTCCATCCTTTGCCTTGATCTTGTGTCCCATCACGTCACTCGATGGAGAGAGTCTTGATCTTAAAAAAATGAAAACTGGAGGAAAAACGGGCTTAAAAAAGCTCGACCAGCCCGAACGGACCGTCCGTGCCGCAGCACGGCCCGAAGGTCGCGCTGCCCGAGCGCGCGCGGCCCACTGCACCCGGTAGTAGCGCGCAACAGCTGCTGCACGCAGCAACTGCTGCGTGCTGCTGCTGCTTGCTACTGCGCCCTTGGTGTGGTAGCTGCTGCTGCTGGCCACCAGGCCGGCGAGACTTACTGCCGACGGTCGTTGCCGGCGTCGCCTCCTGCCGCCAATTCCTCCTTCGCTTTTTCCCACGCTATTTGGTCTTCTTGCAATTCGTTCTGGGTTTTCCTGGGTTTTTTCAAATTCATGATAACCCAAAACCCACGAATCCAAGTCGCCCACCATAACGCCTTCGATTACATAAAAAACAATTTTCCTACTACAAGGCATTCTACGAAAATTAAATAATAGAAATTACATAGAAAAAATCCTACTACAGATTTGATCTAATCCTACACGGCTTCCAGCACGTGGTTATACTGATACAAACATTCATAATAAAATTAAATCCGGACAAGTCCTGGAGTTTAATTAAAACCCATAAAAACGTAACCATAATAGTCGGGATTCTAAACCACCTGTAAATAAAACCATGTAATAAATCGAACAAGCACAGAACCCCCTAAACCAGGCTCTGATACCAATTGAAAGTTTTGGTAGGATCTGGATTTGCACTAGCTCGATTTATCACGCAACAAAAATTTCTATTAGAGCGGAATCTTAGAAAAGTACCTTTAAAGCGTGCACTTGGTGATTCTCTTGTATGCCTCAAGACTATGACTTAACGTTGTGTGGGCAACGAACTAGAAGTCAATTTATCAGCTATCACCACAACTCCACCTGCCAGAAAAAAACCAGCACCTCCGCACCTAGCACGTACTGCAAACGCACTGTCCGGAGAGAGAGAAAGCAACACACGGGGCTAGTAAAAGAAGGCCCAAAATTCGGCCAACTCAAGGGAAACCAGCCACCAACTTTTGCTTAAAATTCGACTTGGAGAGAGAAACTATTTTCTCTCTCTAGAATTTTATCTCTCTAGAAATCTTGTGGATTAATTGTGTTTTCTGAATAACTAATCCCTTGTCTATTTATAGAGTTACAAGAGAGACTCCAAGTTGGTTTAGGATTGGTCTTCCTAATGGGTTTAGGTAATGAATTAGTTTCCAAATCCAATTAGGCAACCAATCTGATAGGATAAACCAAATCCTACTAGGTTCCTAATCTCTAGGATTTCCTAATTCCAATTGAAACTTAAGACTTAATTAATTAATTAAATAATTCCACTTTGTTAATTACTGAGTTAACCCTTAGAAATAATTAACCAATTAATTCATTAAATCTACCTATTCAATTAACCCATTACAAAATTAATCGTACCACTAACGGATTAATTTTGGCACTACCATCCTACACCAGAATTGCTTTCGGAACAACTTAATTAAATTATATTCATTAATCTCCCCACATTAAAGATATAGTGCTCGTTAATTAAAATTAATTTACTGATAAATTAATTAATGAACTTCTTTAATTCCGAGACTAGTACCACTCAACCTTTTTACTATACCGGACATAAGTCCACATGCTTGGTTCAGTATAATAAACATTTCAAGTTCATATCGGGAGCACCATCACCCCGGACGCACCGGTACATTTCGACAATCAGCAACACACCAAGTAACTAAACACGCGCACCCAACCCACCGAGACTATTGGCCACATTTGACCTCACCCATTGGCAGATCAAAGTACACTATGTCTAATCCTCATGCCCACTCGAGTCTATGGATTTAGGGATAGAATACAAGGATCGATTTGTCTATTAAATCAGTACAAGACAAATCATTCCTAAGAGTCAAGTTCAATATGCCCCGGGCATGTTTATATGATTCAATAAGTTTAGACAAACCAATTATCCGAATCACATAATAACCTAAACTGACAGTTTGTCCAAAGCTGTCTCGGTTACGAACCTCATTTATATATTATGTCTTTCAACCAATGATGAGATCTACTGTGTCACACCAGACACCTCATCATCTACTTACATAATATAAATGGACATAAACATGCACAACAAAATATAATTGAAACACAAATCGATATATTAAACTGGGAAACTGTACAATACAAGCATAGCTTATGTATTCTACTCCAACAAAATGGACCTTATCCCTGGTTTCACTATTCCAAATAGGCCTACTTATAGAGTTTATCCTAAGGAGATGAAGGAACTTCAGAGTCAAGTAGATTTACTTTTGATAGAGGCCACATTCGAGAGAGCATGAGCTCGTGTGTCATCCCAGTAATATTAGTGCCTAAGAAGGATAATACTTGGAGAATGTATGTGGATTTTAGAGTAATCAACAAGATCACCATCAAGTATCGACATCCCATTCCAAGGCTTGACGAGATGTTGAACAAGTTACATAGCGCCACTATCTTTTCGAAGATAGATCTTAAAAGTGGATATCATCAGATTCGCATCAAAGAGGGTGACAAATGGAAGACAGCAGTTAAGACCAAATTTGGCCTTTACGAATGGCTCATCATGCCCTTTGGACTTACCAACGCACCTAGTACATTCATGAGGTTAATGAACCACGTTTTGAGGAAGTTCATTGGTATGTTTGTTGTTGTGTACTTTGATGACATCCTGGTTTATAGTAAGAACTTAGAATTGCATGTTGAGCATCTTAAGCAAGTTCTACTAACCCTTATACAGGAAAAACTTTATGCCAACCTCAAGAAGTGTACCTTTTATGTGCCGGAGATAGTGTTTCTTGGTTTTATAGTAAGCGCACAAGGTGTACAAGTGGATAAAGAGAAGATAAGAACAATCAAAGAATGCTTGACACCAAAGAATGCGTCCAAGGTGCGATTCTTTCATGGATTAGCAAGCTTTTATCGATGATTCATCAAGGATTTCTCCACCAAAGCAGCTCCCCTTAATGACTTGGTGAAGAAAGAGATGAAATTTGAATGGGGAGAGAAACAAGCCGAGGAATTTGAGCTTTTAAAAAGGGAGTTAATTTCTACCTCTATTCTTCCACTACCTAATTTTGAAAATATATTTGAATTAGAGTGTGAGGCTAGTGGTGTAGGAATAGGAGCTGTTTTAACTCAAAATAAAAGACCCATAGCATATTTTAGTCAAAAGTTAAGTGCAGTTTCATTGAATTATCCAACTTATGACAAAGAATTATATGTCGTAGTTGAGCCTTAGAAAATGTTAGTTTTGAATACTGAAATGCTGAACTTGTATGAAAACTATTTCCCAGTTAAATCGATTAATTATTTTAGTTAAAATTATATTATGTTTTACATATGTTGTCCACTTATATCAAGTGACAAGATGATGAGGTATCTGGTGTGACACAGTAGATCTCATTGTTGGTTAAAGTCTTGATATATATGAAAGATTATCTGCCCTAGCCCGGTAATATTCACTTTCGTGCTACGCATTCCAGAATCAGAACTCATGACCAGGCCTAAATTCTAGCACAATCGCTATTCCAATCCTTGCTTGAAATAACATTGCACAGGATCTTAACTTTTACTTGTTCAATTTGCCACGCAACAATGAATTCCTAATTAAAGCGGAAGTTTAAGAATTACCACTTGAAGCGTATACTTAGGTGATCGCTTGTATGACTCAAAACCAGTTCGTCCATTGTGTGGGCAACGAACCAACGATCAACGATCCATCACAAAACACCAAGCAGCCGCCGGAAAAATAACCAGACCGCCGCCACAACCCGCGTGTGAAAGTCACACATTGCCCAAAATCACACGCGCCAGCAACACGACTTTCACACATCGTTGATGGTAGACTCACGCACTGCCGGGAATTAAGACTGCCGCACCTCAGGAAGAAAACTGACTTTGAAAGAAGAAATTTTGAATTCTCTCTCTCTAGTTTTCTTGTTTTGAAAACTTATGAATTTTGTATTGTGAATTGCTAATCTCTTGTCTATTTATAGAGTTATAAGAGACACCCAAGTTGGTTTAGAATTGGCCTTCCTAGTAGGTTTAGGTATTTAATTAGTTTTCAAATCAAATTAGGTAATCAAATCTAATTAGATTTCAAAATCTAATTACATTTCCTAATCTCTAGCATTTCCATATTCTAACTAAACTTTAAGACTTAATTAATCAATTAATTAATTTCACTTTGTTAATTACTTAATTAACCTTAGGAATAATTAATTAAATAATTAATTCTACTTTATCAATTTACCCACTACATAATTAATCGTACCACTAACGGATTAATCATGGCACTACCATCCTACACCAGAATTGCTTCTAGAACAACTAAATTAATTATTCTTTAATTTCTCTACATCAAAGATATAGTACTCGTTAATTTATTAATTTACTGATAAATTAATTAATTAACTTCTTATAATCTGAGATTAGTAACACTCGACCTTTTTACTATACCGGACATAAGTCCACTAGCTGGGTTTAGTATAATAAACATAACAAGCTCATCTTGGGAGCACCATCACCCTGGACGCATCGGTACATGGTTTCCTTTCAACAAGCAACAGCACACCAAGCAACTAAACACGCGCACTCAGCCTACCGAAACTATTGGCCACAAATGACCTCACTCTTTGGCAGATCAAAGTACACTATGTCTAATCCTCATGCCTGCTCAAGTCTAGGGATTTAGAGATAGAATACAAGGAAAAAATAGTCTATTAAATCAGTATAAGACAATTCAACCCAAATGGTCAAGTTCCATATGCCCCAGGCATATCTATATGATTCAATTAGCTTAGACAAACCAATTTTCCGCAGAACATAATAACTTAAACCAACAATGTGTCCAAAACTGTCTCGACTATGAACCTCATTTATATATTATGTCTTTTAACCAATGATGAGATCTACTGTGTCACACCTTACACCTCATCATCTAATTACATAATACAAATGGACGGCATATGTAAAACATATAAGCAGTTTAACTAAAATATTTAATCGATATATAAAACTGGGAAATAGTTTAATACTAGGAAAGCTTTAGTATTCAAACCCAACAATCTCCCACTAATATTTAAGCTATGCTCTAATTATAAAACTACATCAATCCTACAACTACAATAATGTCTAGAAAAACAATCATGGCTCTACTAAGTATCTGATCCCCATGCCCTCCACGTGAGTCTCAAAGACTTTTGCAGTCAATATTTTTGTGAATGGATCTGCAAGGTTATCTTATGATGCTGTCTTTGCCACGACCACGTATTCCCTCTCAACGATATCTCGTATTAGGTGGCACTTGAAAGATTTTGGTAGGATCTGGGTTTGCACTTGCTCGATTTACCACGCAACAAAAATTTCTATTAAAGCGGAATCTTAGAAAAGTACCTTTGAAGCGTGCACCTGGTGATTCTCTTGTATGCCTCAAGACTATGACTTCACGTTGTGTGGGCAACGAACTAGAAGTCAATTGATCAGCTACTCACCACAATCCACCTGCTAGAAAACTCTAGCCCCGCAGCACCTGGCACGTACTATAAACACACCGCCCGCAGAGAGAGAAAGCTACGCGCAGCTGGTATAAACCAATGCCAAAATTTCAGCCACTAGAAACCCAAAAACCAGCCGCACACTTTCTTGAAAATTCAACTTGGAGAGAGAAACGTTTTCTCTCTCTAGAAATCCTGTGGATTAATTGTGTTGTCTTGAATGACTGATCCCTTGTCTATTTATAGAGTTACAAGAGAGACTCCAAGTTGGTTTAGGATTGGTCTTCCTACTGGGTTTTTGTTTTCCTTCAATCCTGTTTCTGGACTGATACAGATTCTGTTTCCTTCAATCCTATTCCTGGACTGATACACTCCCAACTGTCACAGGGATTCACTTATCCCAATCCAGTTCCTGGGATGAATCACTCCCAACTGACACAGGGATTCACTTATCCCAAACCAGTTCCTAGGATGATTCACAACCAACTGACACAAGGATTAATTAATTTCTAAATTAATTAAATCTACCTTTGTCAACAACCCAGTACATAATTAATCGTATCACTAACGGATTAATTATGGCACTACCAACCTACACCAGAATTGCTTCCGGAACAACTTAATTAAATTATATTCGTAATCTCCCCACATCAAAGATATAGTTCTCGTTAATTCATTAATTTACTGATAAATTAATTCATCAACTTCTTTAATTCCGAGACTAGTACAACTCGACCTTTTTACTATACCAAACATAAGTCCACCGGTCGGGTTTAGTATAATAAACATTTCGAGTTCATCTCAGGAGCACCATCACCCCGGACGCACCGATACATGGTTTCCTTTTGACAAGCAGCAGCACACTAAGTAACTAAACACGCGCACCCAACCCACCGAGACTATTGGCCACATTTGACCTCACCCATTGGCAGATCAAAATACACTATGTCTAATCCTCATGCCCACTCGAGTCTAGGGATTCAGAGATAGAATACAAGGATCGATTTGTCTATTAAATCAGTACAAGACAAATCATTCCTAAGAGTCAAGTTCAACATGCCCCGGGCATATCTATATGATTCAATTAGTTTAGACAAACTAATTTTCTGAATCACATAATAACCTAGATCGACAGTTTGTCCAAAACCGTCTCGGTTATGAACCTCATTGATATATTATGTCTTTCAACGAATTATGAGATCTACTGTGTCGCACCAGACACCTCATCATATACTTACATAATATAAATGGACATAAACATGCACAACAAAATATAATTGAAACACAAATCGATATATTAAACTGGGAAACTGTACAATACAAGCATAGCTTATGTATTCTACTCCAACAATCTCCCACTAATACTTAAGCTGTGCTTTAAGTATACAACTATATACAATCCTACCCAATCTGCTGCTATCTATCTAGAAAAACTGTCAAGGCTCTCCTAAGCATCTAATCCCCATGCCCTTCACGTGAGCCTCAAAGACTTTAGAAGTCAATGTTTTCATGAACGGATCTGCAAGGTTATCCTCTGATGCTATCTTAGCCATGGCCACGTCTACCCTCTTTACGATGTCTCGTATCAGGTGGTACTTGCGTTGTATATGTTTACTCGCCTTGTGGGCTCGTGGTTCCTTCGAGTTTGCTACTGCACCGTTGTTATCACAATAAACCGTAATAGACTTCTGCAAACCAGGAATCACATCTAAGTCCACTAGGAAGTTCTTGAGCCATACTGCTTCTTTCGCTGCCTCTGATGCGGCAACATACTCAGCCTCCATGGTAGAGTCTACCACGCATTTCTGCTTGACACTCCGCCAAACTATGGCTCCACCTCCTAGAGTAAACACATACCCAGACGTAGACTTGCTCTTGTCCCTGTCGCCTTGGAAATCTGAATCCGTGTAACATCGGGGTACCAGCTCAGACGCCTGATAGACCAGAACTTGGTCCCTCGTTCTGCGTAAATACTTGAGAATGCATTTTACTGCCTCCCAATGAGCCTTCCCGGGGTTACTCTGATATCTGCTCACCATGCCAACGGCATAACAGATATCAGGCCTCGTACACAACATGACATACATGAGACTTCCTACTGCCGAAGCATATGGAACTGTCCTCATGGTCTCTATCTTCTCAACAGTCTTAGGAGACTGTTCCTTAGATAGAAACACTCCATGCCTGAAAGGTAGAAAACCTTTTTTGGAGTTCTGCATGTTAAAATGGGCCAGAATCGTGTCTATGTACGAAGCTTGGGGGAGCGTTAACGAACATTTCCTACGATCTCGAATAATCTTGATCCCAAGAATATGTCCCGCTTCCCCTAAGTCCTTCATATCAAATTGCTTGGACAACTATGCCTTTACTTCTGATAACACTTTCTTGTTGTTGCCAATCAATAGAATGTCATCTACATAAAGCACAAGAAACATCACTGAGTTTTCATCACGTCTGCGATATACACATTGTTCATCCGGACACTGAGTAAATCCAAAAGACTGGATTACCTCATCAAACCGGATATTCCAAGATCTGGATGCCTGCTTAAGTCCATAAATAGACCTCTTAAGCCTACAAACCTTATGCTCTTGGCCTTTGTCAATGAATCCCTCTGGTTGCTTCATAAATATGGTTTCCTCAAGACTTCCGTTTAGGAAAGCTGTCTTGACATCCATCTGCCAAATCTCATAATCCATATGAGCAGCTATGGCCAAGAGAATCTGGATCGACTTAAGCATGGCTACCGGGGAGAAGGTTTCCTCATAATTGATTCCCTCTTTCTGAGTATACCCCTTCGCCACCAGCCTAGCTTTAAAGGTTTCCACCTTCCCGTCAGGTCCTCTCTTACGTTTGTAGACCCATTTGCATCTAATGGGCTTAAACCCATCAGGCAGGTCCACAAGCTCCCAGACTTGATTGTGGTCCATTGACCCCATCTCGGATATCATTGCCTTACGCCAATATTCTGCGTCTTTATCTCGAAGCACCTCATTGTAGTTAACTGGGTCAGGTTCAGGCACACCTGGGAATAGGTCTGAAGACTCTCCCACGCCAATGAACCTGTCTGGTTGTCTCACAACCCTCCCACTACAACGAGGCACCGCCTGTGTAGGCGCATCATCTGTGATCTCATGTGCATTGTGTGGTGTATTTACTTGTGCTGGTGCATCAGGATTAGTAGTTTGTCGTCTAAGCTCTTCTAGTACTATCTTACTCTTGGGCTTGTGATCTAAGACATAGTCCTCTTCTAAAAATCTAGCATTGGTACTTACCACCACCTTCTGATCTTTAGGACTATAGAATATACCACCTTTCGTTCCCCTAGGATATCCTACAAACAGCATTAATTCTGTTCTTGCATCTAACTTAGCCGTATCTGCCTTAAGCACATGTGCTGGGCAGCCCCAAATTCTGAGATGTCTTAGACTATGCTTCCGCCCGTTCCACAACTCTACTGGGGTTGAAGGCATGGTTTTAGATGGTACAAGATTAAGAATAAACATTGTCATTTCTAAGGCATATCCCTATAACGAACTTGGCAAATCACTATAGCTCATCATGGATCTAACCATTTCCATAAGAGTTTGGTTCCTCCTTTCTGCTACACCATTCTGCTGTGGCGTGCCAGGTGCAGACAACTGAGACTGAATTCCTACCTCAGTGAGGTAATCTCGAAATTCATAGGATAGGTACTCTCCACCACGATCTGAATGCAATGTCTTGATACTCTTACCATGATGCTTCTCCACATCTGCCCAAAACTCTTTGAACTTGCCAAAACATTCGGACTTGTGGCGCATTAGGTAAATGTATCCGTACCTAGAGTAGTCATCCGTGAACGTCACGAAATACTCATATCCCCCTCGTGCCTAGACCGTCATAGGTCCACACAAGTCAGAATGAATCAACTCTAATACTTTTTTAGCTCTATGACCTTTTGCTTTAAAAGGTCTCTTGGTCATCTTACCTTCCAAGCAAGATTCGCAGGTTGAATAACTGTCAATATCTAATGAACCCAAAGGTCCATCATTGACCAACCTCTTAATCCTACTAAGGTTTATATGACCTAGCCTTAGATGCCAAAGATAGGTTTGATTCATTTCAGAAGGTCTCTTCCTCTTATTAATGTTAGATACTGAGCTATCTATCTCTATGTTTTGTGCAATAGGGGAGTTAGAGTTAACCACAAACAAATTGTCCGCCAATGAATCAGAACAAATAAGTTTTCCATTTCTTCTAATAACAACACAGTCATCAGAAAAAATAAACTTATACCCGTTCTTCAATAGTTTAGAAACCAAAATCATGTTCTTTCTAAAACTCGGTACATAAAGACAATTAACTAACTCTAAACTAGAATTTTCAAAATTCAACTTAACTACTCCCACTGCTTCTACTGACACTCTTGTAGTGTCGCCCAAATAGATATCCAATTCGCCTTCTCTAAGCTTCTGGGTTACTTGGAACCCCTGCAAAGAATTACAAACATGGTCAGTGGCACCTGAATCCACACACCAAGTATCTGTGGGAATCGCCGCTTAAACATGTCTCAGTAATTAAGGCATAATTTATCGTACTTATAAGCTTTGGACAATCCGCTTTCCAATGTCCCGTCTTATTGCACTTGAAGCACTTGTCTTTCGACTTCTTCTTTGCAATATCTGGATTAGGCACAATTTGTGCCTTTTTAGCTACTCCCTCGAGCTTTCTCTTCTTCTTTCCAGCCTCAGGCTCAGAAGAAGATTCTAAAGCTTCGACTGCGACTAAAGCTCGCTTCTTCTCTTGAAGAAGACTTTTAGTCGCCATCAACTCTGCCAAGAGCTCGGATGAACTCCACAACATCTTACTTATGTTGTAGTTCAACCGAATCCGCTCATAGCTTTGAGGCGCCATCAACTCTGCCAAGAGCTCGGATAAACTCCACAACATCTTACTTATGTTGTAGTTCAACTGAATCCGCTCATAGATTTGAGGCAAGCTCTGGAGGACAATATCGGCTTTGGTTTCACCAACGATTTCGCCTCCCACTACCTCAACCTTGTTGATGTTACTAATCATGTCAATGACACGATCTCTCACATGAGCGCTCTCAGCCCTAAGGACAATGTCCATGTTACGACTTCCATCGATATTATTAGTTCCAGTTAAATTGTTGTTTTTCAAAATAGCAGCTAAAGGATTGAATGCCAAATCGATTTAAACTGGAAAGTAAACAAACAGTGTTTCAGTTATATATGCTAGAATTTTCAAAAAACATGAAAATTCAATTTAATTATTGATTTCCCTCAAAACAATAATATTAATCCACCAACATCTCATCCATCGGATTCTCGTAAGTCAAACAGTGTGGACATTTACGCTAACCCACATTCGTTTGAGAAGAACCAAGTTCATTAACTACACTATCTGACCAACGATCTTTTGATCAATGTAGCTAATAGTCGGTGCTTTCAGCCGTACAAGTAAGCAGCGTAACCTCGCGGGAGAAATACTGCAGATTATACACTATGTGTGTGCCATTACGTGACTTCTGAGTTTGTTACCTCAGGATAGTGTGCCTCAGATGGAGTGGGTGTCGCATTTCTCCTAGTTAAACTCGCTCTAGTCATCTTACTCAGAAGCTCATAATCTAGCGATCTCGTAGCTGGACTCATCCGAATGGAGGAAAGCCATAATGCCAACGCGCAAGCCCACCCATATCGCATATGAACCCGTAATGGTGGCCATGGGGATATAACATAACCCGCTCCCACTTAGATTTCCAAATTGAGGGTTTTTCCTGTTTTAACATGCAATTAACTAACCTAAGTTATATGCAACCAAAAAACCTGACATGCTTTAATTCATGCATCTAAAATACAACATAAAAAAAAAGCATAAAAATTAAAACAATAAATACGGGAAATAAATACGTAAAATAAATTTCCCGACTATTATGATTTTAATTGCTTCCATCCTTTACCATGATCTCGTGTCCCGTCATGTCACTCGATGGAGAGAGTCTTGAACTTCAAAAAATGAAAACTGGAGGAAAAACGGGCAAAAAACTGCTCGAGCGGCCCGAACGGGTCGCCCGGGCCGCAGCAAGGTTATCTTATGATGCTATCTTTGCCACGACCACATATTCCCTCTTAACGATATCTCGTATTAGGTGGTACTTGAAAGATTTTGGTAGGATCTGGGTTTGCACTTGCTCGATTTATCACGCAACAAAAATTTCTATTAAAGCGGAATCTTAGAATAGTACCTTTGAAGCGTGCACCGGCCGGGTTTAGTTTAATAAACATTTCGAGTTCATCTCGGGAGCACCATCACCCCGAACGCACCGGTACATGGTTTTCTTTCGACAAGCAACAGCACACCAAGTAACAAAACACGTGCACCCAACCCACCGAGACTTTTGGCCACATTTGACCTCACCCATTGACAGATCAAAGTACACTATGTCTAATCCTCATGCCCACTCGAGTCTAGGGATTTAGAGATAGAATACAGGGATCGATTTGTCTATTAAATCAGTACAAGACAAATCATTCCTAAGAGTCAAGTTCAATATGCCCCAGGCATATCTATATGATTCAATTAGTTTAGACAAACCCATTATCTGAATCACATAATAACCTAGACCGACAGCTTGTCCAAAACTGTCTCGGTTACGAACCTCATTTATATATTATGTCTTTCAACCAATGATGAGATCTACTGTGTCGCACCAGACACCTCATCATCTACTTACATAATATAAATGGACATTAATGCACAGCTAGATATGACTGAAACACAAATCGATATATTAAATTGAGAAACTGTACAATACAAGCATAGCTTATGTATTCAAATCCAACAATCTCCCACTAATACTTAAGCTGTGCTTTAAGTATACAACTACATACAATCCTACCCAATCTGCTGCTATCTATCTAGAAAAAACTGTCAAGGCTCTCCTAAGCATCTAATTCCCTTGCCCTTCACGTGAGCCTCAAAGACTGTAGAAGTCAATGTTTTCGTGAACGGATCTGCAAGGTTATCCTCTAATGCTATCTTAGCCATGACCTCGTCTACCCTCTTTACGATGTCTCGTATCCGGTGGTACTTGCACTGTATATGTTTACTCGCCTTGTGGGCTCGTGATTCCTTCGAGTTTGCTACTGCACCATTATTATCACAATAAACCGTGACAGACTTTGGCAAACCAGGAATCACATCTAAGTCGACTAGGCAGTTCTTGAGCCATACTGCTTCTTTCGCTGCCTCTGATGCGGCAACGTATTCAACCTCCATGGTAGAGTCCGCCACGCATTTCTGCTTGACACTCCACCAAACTATGGCTCCACCTCCTAGAGTAAACACATACCCTGAGGTAGACTTGCTCTTGTCCCTGTTGCCTTGGAAATCTGAATCCGTGTAACCTCGGGGTACCAGCTCAGACGCCTGATAGACCAAAACTTGGTCCCTCGTTCTGCGCAAATACTTGAGAATGCATTTTACTGCCTCCCAATGAGCTTTCCCAGGGTTACTCTGATATCTGCTCACCATGCCAACGACATAACAGATATCAGGCTTCGTACACAACATGGCATACATGAGACTTCCTACTGCCGAAGCATATGGAACTGTCTTCATGGTCTCTATATCTTCAACAGTCTTAGGAGACTGTTCCTTAGATAGAAACACTTCATGCCTGAAAGGTAGAAACCTTTCTTGGAGTTTGGCATGTTAAAACGGGCCAGAATCGTGTCTATGTACGAAGCTTGGGAGAGCGTTAGAGAACGTTTCCTACGATCTTGAATAATCTTGATCCCAAGGATATGTCCTGCTTCCCCTAAGTCCTTCATATCAAATTGCTTGGACAGCCATGCCTTTACATCTGATAACACTTTCTTGTTGTTGCCAATCAATAGAATGTCATCTACGTAAAGCACAAGAAACACCACTGAGTTTCCATCACGTCTACGATATACACATTGCTCATCCGGACACTAAGTAAATCCAAAAGACTGGATTACCTCATCAAACCGGATGTTCCAAGATCTGGATGCCTGCTTAAGTCCATAGATAGACCTTTTAAGCCTGCAAACCTTATGCTCTTGGCCTTTTTCAATGAATCCCTCTGGTTGCTGCATAAAGATGGTTTTTTCAAGACTTCCGTTTGTTGGTGTGTGTGCCCTTTTGAGGGCTATTTATGTAAATAAACTTTGAGGGTTATTTATGTAAATAAGACATTTGTCATTTGATTGATTATTTATCTGACGAGTTAATTTCATGAAATTATATTCTTGTGCATATTGAATTTCATGAAAACGATCCGCCAAAAGAAACACTCCATGGACTGTTAGATCATGAGTGATTATTTTGAGTAGTACTCGTACGAGGATCCTTAGACCAGAAATCACTGCATAGTCTTAGGTGAATTAGAGTGTGCTTTGACATATGCCTAACGGGACCGTAACAGGTTGCCATGTACGGGTATGATTGGGCACACTATGAGTCACGCTAAGGTATGTAGGTGAAGTGATGGGACTACAAGTCTCTCTTAAATGAGAGATGATATCTTAGCCGCTTGATAGTGAACTGAGAAGTGCATGGCCGTGCCCAAGAAATGATAAGGGTTATCATTTGCTTGATTAAGTTCAGTGTCACTAAGAGATCAAGTAAAACGTTTAGCTATATAAGGATGATTGGTTCCATGCCATATGCTAAACTGGATATCAGTGTAGAGGACATTACGTAGTATACTCAGAAGGTTGTGTTGAATCACCATTCGACCCTCCGTTCTGAATTGTGTAGTCATTATGTCTTGCTAGAGACCACTAATGATTTATGGATTAATTAATGAGATTAATTTATTCATTGTCAATTTGGAATGGGCCTACAGGATCGCACATAAGTGAGTTCGACGTTTCAGAATTAATTAAATTGCCTGTTCTAAGTATAAGAGTTATACTTAAATAGATAATATTTAATTAAATGGTTTAATTAAATATTATTGAAGAGTTTTATGGTATTAATTAAAAGTTAATTAATTACCTGGGAAGAATTGAGTTGAGCTGATAAATCAAGGGACCTAATTGTGAATTAAGGTTCTTGACCCATCAGCCTGATCCATGGATCAATGGGTTGATCCATGGTGTTGGTTAAACCCAACTCAGTAAATAATTAATTAATTATTATTAATTATTATTTATAATTAATTAAAATAGATACTTCTCAAATCAGAGAAGTATCTGGAGTCTGTTAAAAACGTTTTAACAGACTCAGTTTTAAATATACGTTTGAAAAAAATTTTCCAAAAAAGACAACAGACTATCAGACTTCAGAAAGAGACGTTCTTCAAAAACTATTCTTCCCAGAGAAAAACGTTTTCTCTTAAAACAGGCAAATTTTGGGGCTAGCACCGGTTCTGAGAGAACTCCAGTGCAAGAACGTAGAGACAATTCGCTTGAATTGTTCTTTGGTGGTGAACGCAATCTTCCCAAAGGATCCAGGCGACTGCACAACCGATTACGCGTCGAGGGTAAGACCCGAATCATTTAGTGTTTAGGAATTCCGCCATTTAATTTAGAATTAAATGCCTAAACACAATCCAACACCGTTTAGGAAAACTATCTTGACATCCATCTGCCAAATCTCATAATCCATATGAGCAGCTATGGCCAAGAGAATCCGGATCGACTTAAGCATGGCTACCAAGGAGAAGGTTTCCTCATAATCGATTCCCTCTTTCTGAGTATACCTTTTCTCCGCCAGCCTAGCTTTAAAGGTTTCCACCTTCCCATCAGGTCCTCTCTTACGTTTGTAGATCCACTTGCATCCAATGGGCTTAAACCCATCAGGCAGGTCCACAAGCTCCCAGACTTGATTGTGGTCCATTGACCCCATCTCGGATATCATTGCCTTACGCCAAGATTCTGCATTTTTATCTCAAAGTGCCTCATTGTAGTTAACTGGGTCAGGTTCAGGCATACCTGGGACTAGGTCTGAAGCCTCTCCTACGCCAACGAACCTGTTGGGCTGTCTCACAACCCTCCCACTACGACGAGGCACCGCCTGTGTAGGCGCATCATCTGTGATCTCATGTGCAGTGTGTGGTGTATCTACTTGTGCAGGTGCATCAGGATTAGTAGTTTGTTGTCTAAGCTCTTCTAGTACTATCTTACTCTTGGGCTTGTGGCCTAAGACATAGTCCTCTTCTAAAAATCTAGCGTTGGTACTTACCACCAC
Source organism: Knoxia roxburghii (assembly GCA_030378225.1). Taxonomy (NCBI): domain Eukaryota; kingdom Viridiplantae; phylum Streptophyta; class Magnoliopsida; order Gentianales; family Rubiaceae; genus Knoxia; species Knoxia roxburghii. Next base: position 26,083,448 of record CM059424.1, read on the forward strand.
CTTCTGATCTTTAGGACTATAGAATAAACCACCTTTCATTCCCATAGGATGTCCTACAAACAGCATTAATTCTGTTCTTGCATCTAGCTTAGCCGTATCTGCCTTAAGCACATGTGCTGGGCAGCCCCAAATTCTGAGATGTCTTAGACTGGGCTTTCGCCCGTTCCACAACTCTACTGGGGTTGAAGGCACGGTTTTAGATGGTACAAGATTAAGGATATACATTGCCGTTTCCAAGGCATATCCCCAGAACAAACTTGGCAAATCACTATAGCTCATCATGGACCTAACCATTTCCATAAGAGTTCGGTTCCTCCTTTCTGCTACACCATTCTGCTGTGGCGTGCCAGGTGCAGACAACTGAGACTGAATTCCTACCTCAGTGAGGTAATCTCGAAATTCATGGGACAGGTACTCCCCACCATGATCTGAACGCAGTGTCTTGATACTCTTACCATGATGCTTCTCCACATCTGCCCGAAACTCTTTGAACTTGCCAAAACATTCGGACTTGTGGCGCATTAGGTAAATGTATCCTTACCTAGAGTAGTCATCCGTGAACGTCACGAAATACTCATATCCCCCTCGTGCCTGGACCGTCATAGGTCCACACAAGTCAGAATGAATCAACTCTAATACTTCTTTAGCTCTATAGCCTTTTGCTTTAAAAGGTCTCTTGGTCATCTTACCTTCCAAGCAAGACTCGCAGGTTGCATAACTGTCAATATCTAATGAACCCAAAGGTCCATCATTGACCAACCTCTGAATCCTACTAAGGTTTATATGACCTAGCCTTAGATGCCAAAGATAGGTTTGATTCATTTCAGAAGGTCTCTTCCTCTTATTAATGTTAGATACTGAGCTATCTATTTCTATGTTTTGCGCAACAGGGGAGATAGAATTAACCACAAATAAATTGTCCACCAATGAACCAGAACAAACAAGTTTGCCATTTCTTCTAATAAAAACAGACTCATTAGAAAAAATAAACTTGTAACCATTCTTTAAGAGTTTAGAAACCAAAATCAAGTTCTTTCTAAAACTCGGTACATAAAGACAATTAACTAACTCCAAGCTAGAATTTTCGAAATTCAACTTAACTACTCTCACTGCTTATACTGACACTCTTGTAGTGTTGCCCAAGTAGATATCCAATTCGCCTGCTCTAAGCTTCTGGGTTACTTGGAACCCTTGCAAAGAATTACAAACATGGTCAGTGGCACCTGAATCCACACACCAAGTATCTGTGGGAATCGCCGCTAAACATGTCTCAGTAATTAAGGCATAATTTATCGTACTTATAAGCTTTGGACAATCCGCTTTCCAATGTCCCGTCTTATTGCACTTGAAGCACTTGTCATTCGACTTCTTCTTTGCAATATCTGGCTTAGGCACAATTTGTGCCTTCTTAGCTACTCCCTCGAGCTTTCTCTTCTTCTTTCCAGCCTCAGGCTCAGAAGAAGATTCTAAATCTTCGACTGCGACTAAAGCTCGCTTCTTCTCTTGAAGAAGACTTTTAGCTGCCATCAACTCTGCCAAGAGCTCGGATGAACTCCACAACATCTTACTTATGTTGTAGTTCAACCGAATCCGCTAATAGCTTTGAGGCGCCATCAACTCTGCCAAGAGCTCGGATGAACTCCACAACATCTTACTTATGTTGTAGTTCAACCGAATCCGCTCATAGCTTTGAGGCAAGCTCTGGAGGACAATATCGACTTTGGTTTCACCAACGATTTCGCCTCCTACTACCTCAACCTAGTTGATGTTACTAATCATGTTAATGACACGATCTCTCACAGGAGCGCTCTCAGCCCTAAGGACAATGTCCAAGTTACGACTTCCATCGACATTATTAGTTCCAGTTAAATTGTTGTTTTTCAAAATAGCAGCTAAAGGATTGAATGCCATATCGATTTAAACTGGAAAGTAAACAAACAGTGTTTCAGTTATATATGCTAGAATTTTTGAAAAACATGAAAATTCAATTTCATTATTGATTTCCCTCAAAACAATAATATTAATCCACCAACATCTCATCCACCAGGATTCTCGCAAGCCACGCAGTGTGGACGTTTACGCTAACCCATATTCATTTGAGAAGAACCAAGTTCATTAACTACACTATCTGACCAATGATCTTTTGATCAATGTAGCTAATAGTTGGTGCTTTCAGTCGTACAAGTAAGCAGCGTAACCTCGCGGGAGGAATACTGCAGATCGTACACTAAGTGTGTGCCATTATGTGACTTTTGAGTTTGTTACCTCAGGATAGTGCGCCTCAGATGGAGAGGGTGTCACATTTCTCCTAGTTAAACTCGCTCTAGTCATCTTACTCAGAAGCTCATAGTCTAGCGATCTCGGGGCTGGACTCATCCGAATGGAGGAAGGCCCTAATGCCAACGCGCAAGCCCACCCATATCGCATATGAACCCGTAATGGTGGCCATGGGGATATAACATAACCCGCTCCCACTTAGATTTCCAAATTGAGGGTTTTGCCGGTTTTAACATGCAATTAACTAACCTAGGTTATATGCAACCATAAAACCAAACATGCTTTAATTCATGCATCTAAAATACAGCATAAAAATTAAAACGATAAATACCGGAAATAAATACGAAAAATAAATTTCCCGACTATTATGGTTTTAATTGCTTCCATCCTTTGCCTTGATCTCGTGTCCGTCACGTCACTCGATGGAGAGAGTCTTGAACTTCAAAAAAATGAAAACTGGAGGAAAATCGGGCCAGAAACACCTCGAACAGCCCGCATGGGCCGTGTGCGCAGCCCAACGCGCGGCGCGGCGCCCGTACGCGCGCGGGCCAGGGCGCCTGCGAGCCCGCTCGCGCGCGGCCCTGCACGTCTGCAGCAGCAGCGCGCAGCGACTGCTGCGCGCTGCTGCTGCCTGCTGCTGAGTTTTCTGGTTGCTGGCCGGCGATTTTGCTGTTTGCAATCGTTGCCGGCGTCGCCTCCTGCCGCCAACTCCTCCTTCGCTTTTTCCCACGCTATTTGGTCTTCTTGCAATTCGTTCTGGGTTTTCCTGGGTTTCTTCAAATTCATGATAACCCAAAACCCACGAATCCAAGTCACCCACCATAACGCCTTCGATTACAAAAAAAAACAATTTTCCTACTACAAGGCTTTCTAGGAAAATTAAATAATCGAAATTACATAGAAAAAATCCTACTACAGATTTGATCTAATCCTACACGAATTCCAGCATGTGGTTATACTATTACAAACATTCATAATAAAATTAAATCCGGACATGTCCCGGAGTTTAATTAAAACCCATACAAACGTAACCATAATAGTCAGGATTCTAAACCACCTACAAATAAAACCATGTAATAAATCGAACAAGCACAGAACCCCCTAAACCTGGCTCTGATACCAATTGAAAGATTTTGGTAGGATCTGGGTTTGCACTTGCTCGATTTACCACGCAACAAAAATTTCTATTAAAGCGGAATATTAGAAAAGTACCTTTGAAGCGTGCACTTGGTGATTCTCTTGTATGCCTCAAGACTATGACTTCACGTTGTGTGGGCAACGAACTAGAAGTCAATTAATCAGCTACTCACCACAATCCACCTGCTAGAAAACTCTAGCCCCGCAGCACCTGGCACGTACAATAAACGCACGGCCTGCAGAGAGAGAAAGCTACGCGCAGCTAGTATAAACCAAGGCCAAAATTTCAGCCACTAGAAACCCAAAAACCAGCTGCACACTTTCTTGAAAATTCGACTTTGAGAGAGAAATGTTTTCTCTCTCTAGAATTTTCTCTCTCTAGAAATCCTGTGGATTAATTGTGTAATTGTATGTCTTGAATAACTGATCCCTTGTCTATTTATAGAGTTACAAGAGAGACTCCAAGTTGGTTTAGAATTGGTCTTCCCACTGGGTTTCTGTTTTCCTTCAATCCTGTTTCTGGACTGATACAGATTCTGTTTCCTTCAATCCTGTTCCTGGACTGATACACTCCCAACTGTCACAGGGATTCACTTATCCCAATCCAGTTCCTGGGATGAATCACTCCCAACTGACACAGGGATTCACTTATCCCAAACCAGTTCCTGGGATGATTCACAACCAACTGACACAAGGATTAATTAATTTCACAATTATATAAATCTACCTTTGTCAACAACCCAGTACATAATTAATCGTACCACTAACGGATTAATTATGGCACTACCAACCTACACCGAAATTGCTTCCGGAACAACTTAATTAAATTATATTCATAATCTCCCCACATCAAAGATATAGTGCTCGTTAATTAATTAATTTACTGATAAATTAATTCATCAACTTCTTTAATTCTGAGCTAGTACCACTCGACCTTTTTACTATACCGGACATAAGTCCACCGGCCGGGTTTAGTATAATAAACATTTCAAGTTCATCTCGAGAGCACCATCACCCCGGACGCACCGGTACATGGTTTCCTTTTGATAAGCAGCAGCACACCAAGTAACTAAACACGTGCACCCAACCCACCGAGACTATTGGCCACATTTGACCTCACCCATTGGCAGATCAAAGTACACTATGTCTAATCCTCATGCCCACTCGAGTCTAGGGATTTAGAGATAGAATATAAGGATCGATTTGTCTATTAAATCATTACAAGACAAATCATTCCTAGGAGTCAAGTTCAATATGCCCCGGGCATATCTATATGATTCAATTAGTTTAGACAAACCAATTATCTGAATCACATAATAACCTAGACCGACAGCTTGTCCAAAACTGTCTCGGTTACGAACCTCATTTATATATTATGTCTTTCAACCAATGATGAGATCTACTGTGTCGCACCAGACACCTCATCATCTACTTACATAATATAAATGGACATTAATGCACAACTAGATATGACTGAAACACAAATCGATATATTAAACTGAGAAACTGTACAATACAAGCATAGCTTATGTATTCAAATCCAACAGACTTCACGTTGTGTGGGCAACGAACTAGAAGTCAATTGATCAGCTACTCACCACAATCCACCTGCTAGAAAACTCTAGCCCCGCAGCACCTGGCACGTACTATAAACGCACCGCCCGTAGAAAGAGAAAGCTACGCGCAGCTGGTATACACCAAGGCCAAAATTTCAGCCACTAGAAACCCAAAAACCAGCCGCACACTTTCTTGAAAATTTGACTTGGAGAGAGAAACGTTTTCTCTCTCTATAAATCCTGTGGATTAATTGTGTTGTCTTGAATGACTGATCCTTTGTCTATTTATAGAGTTACAAGAGAGACTCCAAGTTGGTTTAGGATTGGTCTTCCTACTGGGTTTCTTTTTTCCTTCAATCCTGTTTCTGGACTGATACAGATTCTTTTTCCTTCAACCCTGTTCCTGGACTGATACACTCCCAACTGTCACAGGGATTCACTTACCCCAATCCAGTTCCTGGGATGAATCACTCCCAACTGACACAGGGATTCACTTATCCCAAACCAGTTCCTGGGATGATTCACAACCAACTGACACAAGGATTAATTAATTTCTAAATTAATTAATTCTACCTTTGTCAACAACCCAGTACATAATTAATCGTACCACTAACGAATTAATTATGGCACTACCAACCTACACCAAAATTGCTTCCAGAACAACTTAATTAAATTATATTCATAATCTCCCCACATCAAAGATATAGTGCTCGTTAATTCATTAATTTACTGATAAATTAATTCATCAACTTCTTTAATTTCGAGACTAGTACCACTCGACCTTTTTACTATACCGGACATAAGTCCACCGGCTGGGTTTAGTATAATAAACATTTCGAGTTCATCTCGGGAGCACCATCACCCCGGACGCACCGGTACATGGTTTCCTTTTGACAAGCAGCAGCACACCAAGTAACTAGACACGCGCACCCAACCCACCGAGACTATTGGCCACATTTGACCTCACCCATTGGCAGATCAAAGTACACTATGTCTAATCCTCATGCCCACTCGAGTCTAGGGATTCAGAGATAGAATACAAGGATCGATTTGTCTATTAAATCAGTACAAGATAAATCATTCCTAAGAGTCAAGTTAAACATGCCCCGGGCATATCTATATGATTCAATTAGTTTAGACAAACTAATTATCTAAATCACATAATAACCTAGACCGACAGTTTGTCCAAAACCGTCTCGGTTACGAACCTCATTTATATATTATGTCTTTTAACCAATGATGAGATCTACTGTGTCGCACCAGACACCTCATCATCTACTTACATAATATAAATGGACATAAACATGCACAAAAAAATATAATTGAAACACAAATCGATATATTAAACTGGGAAACTGTACAATACAAGCATAGCTTATGTATTCTACTCCAACAGTACTTGCGTTGGATATACCTACTCGCCTTGTGGGCTTGTGGTTCCTTCGAGTTTGCTACTGCACCGTTGTTGTCACAGTACACTGTGGTTGACTTCTGCAAACCAGGAATCACGTCTAAGCCCACTAGAAAGTTCTTAAGCTACACTACTTCTTTCGCTGCCTCTGATGCTGCAACGTATTCATCCTCTATGGTGGAGTCTGCCATGCATTTATGCTTGACACTCTACCAAACTATGGCTCCACCTCCTAAAGTAAACATATACCTTGAGGTAGACTTTCTCATGTCCCTGCGGCCTTGGAAATCTGAATCTGTGTAACCTCAGGGCACAAGCACAGGTGCCTAATAGACTAACACTTAGTCTTTCATTTTTTGCAAATACTTGAGAATGCATTTTACTGCCTCCCAATGAGCTTTCCCGATGTTACTCTGATATTTGCTTACAATGCCACCAGCATAACAGATATCAGGCCTAGTACACAACATAGCATACATAAGACTTCCTACTGCCGAGGCATAAGAAACAGTCTTCATGGCTTCTATCTCTGCAATAGTCTTTGGAGACTACTCTCTAGATGAATTCCATGTCTGAAAGGTAGAAAAGCTTTCTTGGAGTTCTGCAAGTTAAAACGAGCCAGAATCGTGTCTATGAATGAAGCTTGAGAGAGTGTTAGCGAACGTTTCCTACTATCTCGAATTATCTTGATCCCAAGGATATGTCTTGTTTCTCCTAAGTCTTTCATATCAAACTGTTTGGACAGCCATGCCTTTACGTCTTATAACACTTTCCATCACACTTGCGGTACACACATTGTTCATCTGGGAACTGAGTAAACCCATATAATTGGATTACCTCATCAAACCAGATGTTCCAAGATCTAGATGCCTACTTAAGTCCGTAAATAGACCTCTTAAGCCTGCAAACCTTATGCTCTTGGCCTTTTTCAACGAATCCCTTTGGTTGCTGCATGAAGATGGTTTCCTCAAGACTTCTGTTAAAAAAAGCTGTCTTGACATCCATCTGCCATACCTCATAATCTAAATGAGCAGCTATGGCCAAGAGAATCCGGATCGACTTAAGTATGGCCACCGGGGAGAAGGTTTTCTCATAATCGATTCCCTCTTTCTGAGTATACCCCTTCGCCACAAGCCTAGTTTTATAGGTTTCAACCTTTCTGTCAAGTCCTCTCTTGCGTTTGTAGACCCACTTATATCCAATGGGTTTGAAACCATTAGGCAGGTCCACAAGTTCCCAGACTTGATTATGGTCCATCGACCCCATCTCGGATATCATTGTTTTTCACAAAGATTCTGCATGTTTATCTCAGAGTGCCTCATTTTAGTTTACATGGTCTGGTTCAGGCACACCCGGGATGAAGTCAGAGGCTTCTTCCACGCCATGAACCTATTGGGTTGTCTCACAACCCTCCCACTACGATGAGGCACCACCTGTGTAGGCGCATCATCTGTGATATCTTGTGCAATGTGTGGTGTATCTACTTGTGCTAGTGCATCAGGATTATCAGATTGCTTTCTCAGTTCTTCTAGTACTATCTTACTCTTGGGCTTGTGATCTAGAATATAGTTTTCCTCTAAAAGCCTGTCATTAGTGCTAACTATCACCTTCTGATCTTTAGAACTATAAAACAGAGGATATCCTACAAACAGCATTACTTCTGTTCTTACATCTAACTTAGCCGCATCTGCGTTAAGCACAGGTGCTGGACAACCCCAAATTTTGAGATGTCTTAAACTAGGCTTGCGCTCGTTCCACAACTCTGTAGGGGTTGAAGGAACGGTTTTAAATGGTACAAGATTTAGAATTTACATTGTAGTTTATAAGGCATACTCCCAGAATGAACTCGGCATATCACTATAGCTCTTCATTGACCTAACTATTTCCATGAGAGTTATGTTTCTTCTTTCTGCTACACCGTTCTACTGTGGCGTGCCAGGTGCAGACAACTGAGACTGAATTCTAACCTCACTGAGGTATTATCGAAATTCGTGTGACAGGTACTCCCCACCACGATCTAATCACAGTGTCTTGATACTTTTACCATGATGTTTCTCCACATCTGCCGATACTCTTTGAATTTACTAAAGCATTTGGACTTGTAGCGCATTAGGTAAATGTATCCGTACATTGAATAATCATCTGTGACAGTCACAAAATACTCAAATCCACCTCGTGCTTGGACCGAAATTGGTCCACACAAGTCAAGAGTGAATCAACTCTAATACTTCATTGGCTCTATAACCTTTTGCCTTAAAAGGTCTCTTGGCCATCTTACATTCTAAGCAAGATTGGCAGGTAGAATAACTATCAATCTCTAATGAACTTAAAGGTGTCCATTCTCGACTAAACTTTGACTCCTACTAAGGTTTATATGGCCTAGCCTGAGATGCCAAAGATAGGTTTATTCAATTTAGAAGGTTCTTTTCTCTTATTTTTTTTAGATAATATGCTATTTAACTCTGTGGTTTGCACAATAGGGGAGTTTGATTTAATCAAAAACAAATTGTCTACTAATGAACCAGAACAAATTAGTTTGTCATCTTTTCTAACAACAACATAATTATTAGAAAAAATAAACTTATAACCATTCTTTAAGAGTTTAGAAACTGAAATCAAGTTCTTTCTAAAACTCGACAATTATCTAACTCTAATATACTATTTTTGAAAAATATAGAGACTACTCTCACTGCTTCTACTGACACTCTTGTAGTGTCCGCCAAGTAGACTTCCAGCTCGCCTTCTCTAAACTTCTGGGTTACTTGGAACCCCTGCAAAGAATTACAAACATGATCAGTGGCACCTGATGAAAGATTTTGGTAGGATCTGGGTTTACACTTGCTCGATTTACCACGCAACAAAAATTTCTATTAAAGCGGAATCTTAGAAAAGTACGCACTTGGTGATTCTCTTGTATGCCTCAAGACTATGACTTTACGTTGTGTGGGCAACGAACTAGAAGTCAATTTATCAGCTACTCACCACAATCCACCTGCTAGAAAACTCTAGCCCCGCAGCACCTGGCACGTACTATAAACGCACCGCCCGCGGAGAGAGAAAGCTATGCGCAGCTGGTATAAAGCAAGGCCAAAATTTCAGCCACTAGAAACCCAAAAACCAGCTGACACTTTCTTGAAATTTTAACTTGGAGAGAGAAACGTTTTCTCTCTCTAGAATTTTCTCTCTCTAGAAATCCTGTGGATTAATTGTGTTGTTGTGTATTCTGAATGGCCGATCCCTTGTCTATTTATAGAGTTACAAGAGAGACTCCAAGTTGGTTTAGGATTGGTCTTCCTACTGGGTTTCTGTTTTCCTTCAATCCTGTTTCTAGACTGATACAGATTCTGTTTCCTTCAATCCTGTTCCTGGACTGATACACTCCCAACTGTCACAGGGATTCACTTATCCCAATCCAATTCCTGGGATGAATCGCTCCCAACTGACACAGGGATTCACTTATCCCAAACCAGTTCCTGGGATGATTCACAACCAACTGACACAAGGATTAATTAATTTCTAAATTAATTAAATCTACCTTTGTCAACAACACAGTACATAATTAATCGTACCACTAACGGATTAATTATGGCACTACCAACCTACACTAGAATTGCTTTCGGAACAACTTAATTAAATTATATTCATAATCTCCCCACATCAAAGATATAGTGCTCGTTAATTCATTAATTTACTGATAAATTAATTCATCAACTTCTGTAATTCCGAGACTAGTACCACTCGACCTTTTTACTATACCGGACATAAGTCCACCGGCCGGGTTTAGTATAATAAACATTTCGAGCTCATCTCGGGAGCACCATCACCCCGGACTCACTGTTACATGGTTTCCTTTCGACAAGCAGCACACCAAGTAACTAAACACGCGCACCCAACCCACCGAGACTATTGGCCACATTTGACCTCACCCATTGGCAGATCAAAGTACACTATGTCTAATCCTCATGCCCACTCGAGTCTAGGGATTTAGAGATAGAATACAAGGATCGATTTGTCTATTAAATCAGTACAAGACAAATCATTCCTAAGAGTCAAGTTCAATATGCCCCGGGCATATCTATATGATTCAATTAGTTTAGATAAACTAATTATCTGAATCACAAAATAACCTAAACTGACAGTTTGTCCAAAGCTGTCTCAGTTACGAACCTCATTTATATATTATGTCTTTCAACCAATGATGAGATCTACTGTGTCGCACCAGACACCTCATCATCTACTTACATAATATAAATAGACATAAACATGCACAACAAAATATGACTGAAACACAAATCGATATATTAAACTGGGAAACTGTACAATACAAGCATAACTTATGTATTCTATTCCAACAATCTCCCACTAATACTTAAGCTGTGCTTTAAGTATACAACTACAAACAATCCTACCCAATCTGCTGCTATCTATCTAGAAAAACTGTCAAGGCTCTCCTAAGCATCTGATCCCCTTGCCCTTCACGTGAGCCTCAAAGACTTTAGAAGTCAATGTTTTTCGTGAACGGATCTGCAAGGTTATCCTCTGATGAAATCTTAGCCATGACCACGTCTATCCTCTTTACGATGTCTCGTATCAGGTGGTACTTGCGCTGTATATGTTTACTCGCCTTGTGGGCTCGTGGTTCCTTCGAGTTTGCAACTGCACCATTGTTATCACATTAAACCGTGATAGACTTCGGCAAACCAGGAATCACATCTAAATCCACTAGGAAGTTCTTGAGCCATACTGCTTCTTTCGCTGCCTCTGATGCGGCAACGTACTCAGCCTCCATGGTAGAGTCCGCCATGTATTTCTGCTTGACACTCCGTCAAACTATGGCTCCACCTCCTAGAGTAAACACATACCCTGAGGTAGACTTGCTCTTGTCCCTGTCGCCTTGGAAATCTGAATCCGTGTAACCTCGGGATACCAGCTCAGACACTTGATAGACCAGAACTTGGTCTTTCATTCTGCGCAAATAATTGAGAATGCATTTTACTGCCTCCCAATGAGCTTTCCCGGGGTTACTCTAATATCTGCTCACCATGCCAATGGCATAACAGATATCAGGCCTCGTACACAACATGGCATACATGAGACTTCCTACTGCCGAAGCATATGGAACTGTCCTCATGGTCTCTATCTCTTCAACAGTCTTAGGAGACTGCTCCTTAGATAGAAACACTCAATGCCTGAAAGGTAGAAAACCTTTCTTGGAGTTCTGCATGTTAAATCGGGCCAGAATCGTGTCTATGTATGAAGCTTGGGAGAGCGTTAACGAACATTTCCTATGATCTTGAATAATCTTGATCCCAAGGATGTGTTCCGCTTCCCCTAAGTCCTTCATATCAAATTGCTTGGACAGCCATGCCTTTATGTCTGATAACACTTTCTTGTTGTTGCCAATCAATAGAATGTCATCTACGTAAAGCACAAGAAACACCACTGAGTTTCCATCACGTCTGCGATATACACATTGCTCATCCGGACACTGAGTAAATCCAAAGGACTGGATTACTTCATCAAACCGGATGTTCCAAGATCTGGATGTCTGCTTAAGTCCATAAATAGACCTCTTAAGCCTGCAAACCTTATGTTCTTGGCTTTTTTTCAATGAATCCCTCTGGTTGCTGCATAAAGATGGTTTCCTCAAGACTTCTGTTTAGGAAAGCTGTCTTGTCATCCATCTGCCAAATCTCATAATCCATATGAGCAGCTATGGCCAAGAGAATCCGGATCGACTTAAGCATGGCTACCGGGGAGAAGGTTTCCTCATAATCGATTCCCTCTTTCTGAGTATACCCCTTCTCCGCCAGCCTAGCTTTAAAGGTTTCCACCTTCCCGTCAGGTCCTCTCTTACGTTTGTAGATCCACTTGCATCCAATGGGCATAAACCCATCAGGCAGGTCCACAAGCTCCCAGACTTGATTGTGGTCCATTGACCCCATCTCGGATATCATTGCCTTACGCCAAGATTCTGCATCTTTATATCAAAGTGCCTCATTGTAGTTAACTGGGTCAGGTCCAGGCATACCTAGGACTAGGTCTGAAGTTTCTCCCACGCCAACGAACCTGTTGGGCTGTCTCGCAACCCTCCCACTACGACGAGGCACCACCTGTGTAGGCGCATCATCTGTGATCTCATGTGCAGTGTGTGGTGTATCTACTTGTGCTGGTGCATCAGGATTAGTAGTTTGTCGTCTAAGCTCTTCTAGTACTATCTTACTCTTGGGCTTGTGGTCTAAGACATAGTCCTCTTCTAAAAATCTAGCGTTGGTACTTACCACCACCTTCTGATCTTTAGGACTATAGAATAGACCACCTTTCGTTCCCCTAGGATGTCCTACAAACAGCATTAATTCTGTTCTTGCATCTAGCTTAGCCGTATCTACCTTAAGCACATGTGCTGGGCAGCCCCAAATTCTGAGATGTCTTAGACTGGGCTTCTGCCCGTTCCACAACTCTACTGGGGTTGAAGGCACGGTTTTAGATGGTACAAGATTAAGAATATACATTGCCGTTTCCAAGGCATATCCCCAGAACAAACTTGGCAAATCACTATAGCTCATCATGGACCTAACCATTTCCATAAGAGTCCAATTCCTCCTTTCTGCTACACCATTCTGCTGTGGCGTGCCAGGTGCAGACAACTGAGACTGAATTCCTACCTCAGTGAGGTAATCTCGAAATTCATGGGACAGGTACTTCCCACCACGATCTGAACGCAGTGTCTTAATACTCTTACCATGATGCTTCTCCACATCTGCCCGAAACTCTTTGAACTTGCCAAAATATTCGAACTTGTGGCGCATTAGGTAAATGTATCCGTACCTAGAGTATTCATCCGTGAACGTCACGAAATACTCATATCCCCCTCGTGCCTACACCGTCATAGGTCCACACAAGTCAGAATGAATCAACTCTAATACTTCTTTAGCTCTATGACTTTTTGCCTGAAAAGGTCTCTTGGTCATCTTACCTTCCAAGCAAGATTCACCGGTTGCATAACTGTCAATATCTAATGAACCCAAAGGTCCATCATTGACCAACCTCTGAATCCTACTAAGGTATATATGACCTAGCCTTAGATGCCAAAGATAGGTTTGATTCATTTCAAAAGGTTTCTTCCTCTTATTAATGTTAGATTCTGAGCTATCTATCTCTATGTTTTGCGCAACAGGGGAGTTAGAGTTAACCACAAACAAATTATCCGCAATGAACCAGAACAAATAAGTTTTCCATTTCTTCTAATAACAATACAGTCATCAGAAAAAATAAACTTATACCCGTTCTTCAAGAGTTTAGAAACCAAAATCAAGTTCTTTCTAAAACTCGGTACATAAAGACAATTAACTAACTCCAAGCTAGAATTTTCGAAATTCAACTTAACTACTCCCACTGCTTCTACTGACACTCTTGTAGTGTCGCCCAAGTAGATATCCAATTCGCCTGCTCTAAGCTTCTGGGTTACTTGGAACCCTTGCAAAGAATTACAAACATGGTCAGTGGCACCTGAATCCACACACCAAGTATCTGTGGGAATCACCGATAAACATGTCTCAGTAATTAAGGCATAATTTATCGTACTTATAAGCTTTGGACAATCTGCTTTCCAATGTCCCGTCTTATTGCACTTGAAGCACTTGTCTTTCGACTTCTTCTTTGCAATATCTGGCTTAGGCACAATTTGTGCTTTTTTAGCTACTCCCTCGAGCTTTCTCTTCTTCTTTCCAGCCTCAGGCTCAGAAAAAGATTCTAAAACTTCGACTTCGACTGCGACTAAAGCTCGCTTATTTTCTTGAAGAAGACTTTTAGCCGCCATCAACTCTGCTAAGAGCTCGGATGAACTCCACAACATCTTACTTATGTTGTAGTTCAACAGAATCCGCTCATAGCTTTGAGGTGCCATCAACTCTGCCAAGAGCTCGGATGAACTCCACAACATCTTACTTATGTTGTAGTTCAACCGAATCCGCTCATAGCTTTGAGGCAAGCTCTGGAGGACAATATCGGCTTTGGTTTCACCAACGATTTTGCCTCCCACTACCTCAACCTTGTTGATGTTACTAATCATGTCAATGACACGATCTCTCAAAGGAGCGCTCTCAGCCCTAAGGACAATATCCAAGTTACGACTTCCATCGACATTATTAGTTCCAGTTAAATTTTTGTTTTTCAAAATAGCAGCTAAAGGATTGAATGTCATATCGATTTAAACTGGAAAGTTAACAAACAGTGTTTCAGTTATATATGCTAGAATTTTTGAAAACATGAAAATTCAATTTAATTATTGATTTCCCTCAAAACAATAATATTAATCCACCAACATCTCATCCACCGGGATTCTCGCAAGCCACGCAGTGTGGACGTTTACGCTAACCCACATTAGTTTGAGAAGAACCAAGTTCATTAACTACAATATCTGACCAACGATCTTTTGATCAATGTAGCTAATAGTCGGTGCTTTCAGCCGTACAAGTAAGCAGCGTAACCTCGCGGGAGGAATACTGCAGATCGTACACTAAGTGTGTGCCATTACATGACTTCTGAGTTTGTTACCTCAGGATAGTACGCCTCAGATGGAGAGGGTGTCACATTTCTCCTAGTTAAACACGCTCTAGTCATCTTACTCAGAAGCTCATAGTCTAGCGATCTAGGGGCTGGACTCATCCAAATGGAGGAAGGCCCTAATGCCAACGCGCAAGCCCACCCACATCGCATATGAACCCATAATGGTGGCCATGGGGATATAACACAACCCGCTCCCACTTAGATTTCCAATTTGAGGGTTTTTCCGGTTTTAACATGCAATTAACTAACCTAAGTTATGTGCAACCATAAAACCAGACATGCTTTAATTCATGCATCTAAAATACAGCATAAAAATTAAAACAATAAATACGGGAAATAAATTTGAAAAAATAAATTCCTCGACTATTATGGTTATAATTGCTTCCATCTTCTGCCTTGATCTCGTGTCCCGTCACGTCACTCGATGGAGAGAGTCTTGAACTTCAAAAAATGAAAACTGGAGGAAAAACGGGGCAAAAACTGCCCGAACAGCCCGAACGGGCCGCCCGGGCCGCAGCACGGCCCGAGGGCCGCTAAACATGTCTCAGTAATTAATGCAGAAACTATCGTACCTTTGAGCTTTAGACAATCCAATTTCCAATGTCCCATTTTACCGTGCTTGAAACATTTGCCGTTAGGCTTATTCTTCTTTGCGATGTCTGGCTTGGCAGCATATTTCTTGGCTTGTTCTTGCCTTTAGGTGCAGAAGAGGGACTAAAAGCCTTCACTGTGACTAAATCTTGCTTCTTCTCTTGGAAGATGCTTTCGGCCGACACCAATGCTATCAGGAGCTCGGGAAGAGTATAAACTCTTTGATTCATATTGTAGTTCACCCAAAATTGATCGAAACTAGAACGTAAGCTCTGGAGGATGATATCGATCTGACTCTCCGGATCAATTTCACCTCAAACACTTCTATTTCATCGATGTTGTTGATCATGTGAAGCACATGATCTCTCACCGATGAGTTTTCAGCCATTCTAGTATTCATAATTTTCCTCATGGCTACTTGCCTTGCTGTCTGGCCTTGATGAGCAAACATCTCTCTCAGGTGAGCCATCATGTTAAAAGCGGAGACCATGAGATGAAGCTGATGTTACAGAACATTCGACACATATGCCAGAATATCTGCTTTTCTCCACCTGGCATACGCATCTATATCCTTTTAAGGAGAATCATCAGTAGGCACATCTGGACAAACTTCGGTGAGCACAAACTTATACTGCTTAGCCATCAAGACAATATCCAAATTACGACTTCAATCGACATAGTTCGGACCAGTTAACTTGTTGTCTTTCAATATCATAGCTAACGGATTAAATGCCATATCGAAGACTGTAAATAAATAAACAGATAATGTTTTAGAAAAATAAATGCAGAATTTCAAAAATAAATTATTCTGTAATTATTGACATCTCTCAAACAATAATTAAATCCATTGACATCTCATTCACCGGG
Organism: Knoxia roxburghii; assembly: GCA_030378225.1. Taxonomy (NCBI): domain Eukaryota; kingdom Viridiplantae; phylum Streptophyta; class Magnoliopsida; order Gentianales; family Rubiaceae; genus Knoxia; species Knoxia roxburghii. Next base: position 26,099,855 of record CM059424.1, read on the forward strand.
GTTTTCGCAAGCCATGATAGTGTGAACATTTACGCTAACCCATATTCGTTTGAGAATAACTAGGTTCATTAACTACACTATCTGATCAAACGACCTATTGATCAATGTAGCTAATAGTCAGTGCCTTTCAGCAGTACAAATAAGCAGCGTAACATCGATGAGAGGAATACTACAAATCGTACACTAAGTGTGTGCCATTACGTGACTTCTGAGCTTGTTACCTTAGGATAGTGCGCCTCAGATGGAGAGGGTATCGCATTTCTCCTATTTCAACTTACTCTAGTCATCTTACTTAGAAATTCATAAACTAGTGATCTTATGATTGAACTCATCCGATATAGAGGAAGGCCCTAATGCCAATGCGCAAGTCTACCCACATCACATATGAATTCGTTATGGAGGCTATGGGAATATTAACCAACCCACTCCCACTTAGATTTCAAAAACAAGGGTTTTTTTTTGGTTTTAACATGCAATTAACTAATCCTAAGTTATGTGCAAACATAAAACCAACATGCTTTAAACTATGCATCTAACATACAACACAAAAATTAAAGCATAAAATTAAAACTGTAAATACGGGAAATAAATGCGTAAAATAAATTTCCCGACTATTATGGTTTTAATTGCTTTCATCTTCTGCCTTGATCTCATGTACCATCACGTCACTCCATGGATCGAGTCTTAAAAAGTTAGATCTTGAAAAAACTCAAAAAAAGGTAAACGGCCCGCGCACGCACAGTACCAGAGCCTGCTGAGCACACAGCTGTGCTGCTGCTGGCCGGTGGTTTCTGTCGGTGACTCGTTCACCTGCCTGTCTTCCCCCATTTCATTTCTGGGCCTTCTATCCTGCTCCTACTACGTTATTTGGTCTTCTTGTAATTCGTTCTGGGTTTTCTTGATTTTCTACGAATTAACAATAAACCAAAACCCACGAATTCAATTCACCCATCATAACGCCTTCGATTACATAAAAACTTTCCTACTACAAGGCATCTAGGAAAATAAAATCGAAAATTACATAGAAAAAATCCTACTACAGATTTGATCTAATCCTACATGGCTTCCAGCACGTGGTTTTCTTATTACAAGCATTCATAAAAAAAACAAACTGAACATGTCCCGGGGTTTAATTAAAACATACAAACGCAACCATAATAGCCAGGATTTCTAAACCACCTGCAAACAAAACCATGTAACAAATTGAACAAGCACAAAGCCAAAACCAAGCTCTGATACCAATTGACAGATTATCTGCCCGAGTCAGGTCAAAAATTCACTTTCATGCTACACATTCCAGAATCGGAACTCATGATCAGGCCTAAGCTCTAGCACAATCGATATTCCAATCCTTTCTTGAAATAACATTGCGTAGGATCTTAGCTTCTACTCGTTCATTTTGACACGCAACAATGAATTCCTAATTAAAAAGAAAGTTTAAGAATTACCTCTTGAAGCGTGTACTTAGGTGATCGCTTGTATGACTCAAGACCAGCTCTTACGTAATGTGGACAACGAACCAATGAACCAACGATCAGTAATCCATCACAAAACACCAAGCAGCCGCCGGAAAAAATAACCGGACCGCTGCCACCACCCGCACGTGAATGTCACGCGATGTCCGAGATCACACGCGCCGGCAACTAGATTTCCATGTGCTGGCAACCCGACTTCCACGCGCTATCGATGGTAGACTCACGCACCGCCTGAAATTAACACCGCCGCACCTCAGGAAAAAAAACCGACTTTGAGAGAAGACACTAAGATTTCTCTCTCTAGTTTTCTTGTCTTGAAAACTTATGAATTGTGTATTGTGAATTGCTAATCTCTTGTCTATTTATAGAGTTACAAAAGAGACCCAAGTTGGTTTAGGATTAGCCTTCCTAATGGGTTTAGGTAATTAATTAGTTTCCAAATCCAATTAGGTAACCAAATCTAATTAGATTTCCTAATCTCTAGGATTTCCTAATTCTAATTGAACTTTAAGACTTAATTAATTAATTAATTAATTCCACTTTGTTAATTACTTAATTAACCCTTAAGAATAATTAATTAAATAATTAATTCTACTTTATCAATTAACCCACTACATAATTAATTGTACCACTAACGGATTAATCATGGCACTACCATCCTACACTAGAATTGCTTCTAGGACAACAAAATTAATTATTCTTTAATCTCCCTATATTAAAGATTTAGTGCTCGTTAATTTATTAATTTACTGATAAATTAATTAATTAACTTCTTATAATCCGAGATTAGTACCACTCGACCTTTTTACTATACCGGACATAAGCCCACCAGCTGGATTTAGTATAATAAGCATAACGAGCTCATCTCGGGAACACCATCACCTCGGATGCACCAGTACATGGTTTCCTTTCGACAAGCAACAGCACACCAAGCAACTAAACACGCGCACCCAACATATCGAGACTATTGGCCACAAATGACCTCACTCTTTGGCATATCAAAGTACACTATGTTTAATCCTCATACCTTCTCAAGTCTAAGGATTTAGAGATAGAATACTATGAATGAATAGTCTATTAAATCAGTATAAGATAATTCATCCGAAATTGTCAAGTTCAATATGCCCCAGGCATATCTATATGATTCAATTAGTTTAGACAAACCAATTTTTTGAATCACATAATAACCTAAACTGACAATGTGTCCAAAACTGTCTCGGTTACGAACCTCATTTATATATTATGTCTTTTAACCAATGATGAGATCTACTGTGTCACACCAGATACCTCATCATCTAATTACATAATACAAATGGCTGACATATGTAAAATATATAAATAATTTAATTAAAACATTTAATCGATATATAAAACTAGGAAATAGTTTAATACTAGCAAAGCTTTAGTATTCAAACCCAACAATATAAACCAGGCTCGTAACTGGGACAGTTTTGGTCAAACTGTCAGTTTAGATTAGTATGTGATTCTAAAATTAGTTGATCTAGACTAATTGAATCATTTAGATATGCCCGGGGCATATTGAGCATGACCATTGAGGTTTGAATTAACTTGTACTGATTGTTAGTAGTAATTGAACCTTGTATTCTATCTCTTAATCCCTAGACTTGAACAGGCATGAGGATTAGACATAGTGTACTTTGATCTGCTAAAAAGTGAGGTCAATTGAGGCCAATAGTCTCAGTAGGTTGGGTGCACGTGTTTGATTGTTTGGTGTGTTGTTGCTTGTTCTAAAGGAAACCATGTACTGGTGCGTCTGGGTTGATGGTGCTCCCGAGATAAGCTCGTAATGTTTATTGTACTAAACCTGGACAGTGGACTTATGTCCAGTATAGTAAAAAGGTCGAGTGGTACTAGTTTCAGATAATAAGAAATCGATTAATTAATTTATCAGTAAATTAATATATTGACGAGTACTATATCTTTGATGTGCGGAGATTAATGAATAATTAATTTAGTTGTACTAGCAGCAACTCTAGTTTAGATGGTAGTGTCATAATTAATCCGTTAGTAGTACGATTAATTATGTATTGGTTAATTAGCAAAGGTAGATTTAATTAATTAAGATATTAATTAATCCTTGTGTCAGTTGGTTGTGATCTAGGAACTGGATTAAGGATAAGTAAATCTTTGTATTAGTTGGATGTGAATCAATCCAGGACTAGGATTGAAATAAAACACAAACCCAATAGGAAAACCAATCCTTTACCAACTTGAGGTCTTTCTTGTAACTCTATAAATAGACATAGAGGGTCAACAGCACAAGGCACAATTCATAAGTTTCATTATTCTATAAACTAGAGAGAGAATGTAAGAGAAAAGCAAAACAGCAATTCTCTTTAGAACTTCTCCTTCAGCGCACATTAGGGAACACCAAGAGGTGGCAGTGGCGGCACTAGCTTGCAGTGGCTACCCACCTTGTTCCGGCATCTCTCTCAGGTAGCTAGGCGGCGGCGCGTGGAGGTCGTTTTTTGCGGCGGCGCAAAAAAGAAATCGGGCTGGTTTTTGGAAACAATTTTTGCGTAGAATTTGTCATTGCTGATTCATTTGGTTCGTTGCCCACACAACGTACGAGCTAGTCTTGAGTCATACAAGAGATTTTCTTGAGAACACGCTTCAAAGGTCAATTCTTTTCCTTCGCTTTTAATTGGATTTTTTTTTTTTTTTTTTGCGTGTTAACAAATCGAATAAGGTAAGAACTAAGATCTTGTGCAATGGTGTTTCAAAAGGGTTTGAATAGGTTTGCACTAGTATCCGGGCTTGTGATTGATTTCCGATTCTGGAATGCAATGCACGAAAGTGAAATTTTTAATCAGGCCTAGGCAAATAATTCCTTCAGAAAATTGGCAGCACTACTTGTTAGCCAAAGAATTCACAATTTACACTGATCATGATGCCTTAAAGCATATAAAATCTCAAAGTAGGTTGAATAAGAGGCATGCTAAGTGGGTAGCTTTTATAGAAAGGTTTTCTTACGTTTTGAAATACAAACAAGGAAAATAGAAAATCATTGCTGATGCTTTGTCGAGGTGATATGCATTACTTACCTCACTAAATGTAAAAATCTCAGGATTTGAATACATTGAAGGTTTATATGAACAAGATCCTGAATTTTCAAATGTTTTTGTAGGCTGTGAAAAAGGCGCAGTGGATAAGTTCTACCGAGACAATGGCTACCTTTTCAGAGAAAACAAGTTGTGCATCCCGCAATCTAGCTTGAGAGAACTACTTGTTCGTGAGGCTCATAGTGGAGGTTTAATGGGACATTTTGGTGTCTTTAAGACACAAAAATGTAGCACATATTGGCCGATCATGAGGAAAGATGTAGCACATATATGTGAAAGGTGCATTGAATGCAAAAAAGCGAAAAGCACCTTGAAACCGCACGGATTATCCATGCCATTGCCGATTCCTACACACCCTTGGGTTGATTTGTCAATGGATTTCATCCTAGGCCTCCCAAGAACATCTCGAGGTAATGACTCCATCTTTTTGATTGTTGATAGATTTTCTAAGATGGAGCATTTTCTACCTTGTAGGAAGTCGAATTATGTTAAGGAAATAGCCAACCTGTTCTTCAAATATGTAGTAAGACTACATGGCGTTCTAAGTAGCATTGTGAGTGATCATGATGTCAAGTTCCTTAGCCTATTTGTAAGATATTGTGGAGCAAGCTAGGAACTAAGTTGTTATTCTCGACTTCAAGTCATCCACAGACTGATGGCCAGACCGAAGTGATCAACTGAACTTTAGGTGCATTGCTGAGAATTTTGATCAAGAAAAACTTGAAGCAGTGAGAGGATGTTTTGCCAATATGTGAGTTCGCATACAACCGAACTACACACACATCCACAAGTTTTTCACCTTTTGAGATAGCTTATGGATTTCAACCACAAACGCCCTTGGATTTGTTACCGATTCCAACTAAAGAAGTCGCAAGTCTAGATTGCGAGAAGAAAGCTAAGCTAGTCAAAAAGATCCATGAGCAAGCAAGGTTAGAGCTTCTGAAAAAGCAAGATCACATAGCTAGAGTCCAGAGTTATGGCCGAAAAGAGTAATATTCGAGCCCGGAGATCGGGTTTGGATACATCTCAGAAAAGAAAGGTTTTCTCAACAGCGGAAAAGCAAGTTAAGTCCTAGAGGAGATAGTCCTTTCCAAGTGGTTGTAAAAGTCAACGAGAATGCATACAAACTTGATCTAAGAGGTGAGAAAGGTGTACATGGTACATTCAACATTTGTGATCTAACACCTTTTGAGTTCGATGAAGGCCTTGATTCGAGGTCAAATCATTTTCAAGAGGGAGAGAATGATGTGATCCTAGGCTCACCTCAAGGTAACTCTACACATTTTTCTTATGTTCATCCTAGTAGCACCTACCAAAGAGATCCATTGGTAGACATTCAAGGTCCAATGACAAGATCTAAAACAAAGAGGGTTCAAGAGAAGTTTAATTTGATGGTTCAAGAGCATTATAGCAAAGAGGTTATTTTCAAGAATGATCTCAAGGCCAAGGAAATTATCATCTTAAGTGTTTATTTGGATCAAGGCATCACTTGAAGTTGATGGAAGATGTGGCTGAACCATGCAGCCCAATTTCGGCCACCTCACTTGGTTTTTCGGGCTACTTTTATTTATTTTGAGTCTTGGGCTCTTTAAGGGGATGATTTTTACCCTTAAATGGTGTCCATTTGAGTCCATGCTCTGCCAAGTTACATCCCAATTAAAGGTACAAGTCCATCTTGAATCTTCTAGAAGTTACTTGCATTTAGAAGGTTGAAGATATGGAGGGTGGGATGCGTGAGGAGGCAAGGGGCGGCTGCCCTAATTTTATTTCCAGCAAATTGAACTTATTTTTAGTAGATTTAAGTTAAATAAGGTTTAATCTTGAAGGGTTTAGCAAGATTAAATCATGCCTTAATTTGTTTAGAGGGATACAAGCATCTTTAGAGATTAGGAAATTTTCTTAAAAACTAGTTTCCTAATTTTGATAGATTGATTGAAGATTGATTCCATGTCTTGCTTTTCAAGACATAGAATTCGGCCACCCTACACTATAAAGCCTTGTGCTTCATTGTAAGACACACTTTTTGATAATACATTACACTCTTTGAGAAGAATTCTCTTTTGAAAGCTTGTGAGCTTCTTTCTTGATTAATGCTTTAATCAACCCCGAACTTTGTCAATAGTAGAGTAAAGTACTATTATGGTGTCATTCTACCCAAAATTCTTGCGAGAATTCCTTCCCCCAACACTTATTCCGCACCCTTAGTTGAATCCTTACTAACAACACGGTCGTCAACACACGTCACTTTCGGAGCAATCCGGAACCGCATCAGTTACTTTCTTTCTTTTTTCAAACTTTTAAAAATTTAGTCCGAATTTATATTAATATAATATACATTCAGATTTTGGAAATTCGATTGCTACTTTTTTTTTAATTTTCAAACTTTGAAAAATTTAGTTTGAATTTATATTAATATTATATATATTTAGATTTTACAAATCCGATTGTTAAAATTAATTAAAAATTTGTATTGATAAAATTCGAATGTTTAATTATTTAGACATTTCGGATTTCTAAAATCCGGATGGCCTATATTTTATCCATAACACTCAAAATCAAATATTTCAATCCACACCTTTACTTTTTGGATCGTTCTGGTCGGGGTTCTCATAAAATATGATAAAGAATTTTGTAATTATGGAATAAGTGATTCTAATTCTGTAGTTGTTCCAAATTATCTTTCAAATATGTAGTCATCCCTTTATCATCCTTCTCCTTCATTGCATTTTGCAGTTCATCAATGGACTGGTATGCAACAGTAATCATCAATTTGAACTTGTCTGCAATCTTCCCAGACACTTTCAAATCAAACCATGATGGCGTGCAACACCATCCAGAGTTGCAATGTGCCCAACAAATTAGTCTGTGAAAAACGAAAACAACAATATGTCAAGATCAATAGCCGCTTAACGAACTTACAACAACGGTTAAGAAGTCTGGCTCCTATCACAAGCTCACACAGGCACTATATATTTAGCATGTAACCGTCCGGCTCTATCACAAGACTGAATTCTCCTTACAAGTTCACCCTCCGAAATCCGGCTCTATCACGAGACTGTATTCTCCTTACAATTCACCCTCTGAAATTCTCAAGAAGGCTTTATTATCTCCATTCTTTCATTCATGGAAGATGATGAATATGATGAATATGAAACATCTGAGGGAGAACAGAGTCCATCATCTGTTCTTGATGCGGCTAATCAAATGGCGTCTGAAGATGAACTATCAGGTGTTTATTATTTTCAATTTGAATTTCCTTTTCTCTCCAACTTCTTTGTTTGAAATAAAATTTCATTTCTCCCCAAGTTCTTTGTTTGAAATAAACTTCATTTCCTTCATGCAAAACAGAATTGCTAGAGGAGTTAGACGCTGCTCAAACAATGCTGACACTTTCATCATCCACATCCCCGGTCCTGTTCTTGGAAACCCTGTTCTTGATGCCAATGACACTGAAAACCCTCTTCTTGGAAACCCTGTTCTTGAAAACCCTGTTCTTGATGCCAATGCCACTGAAAACCCTGTTCTTGGAAACCCTGTTCTTAATGCCAATGCCACTGAAAACCTTGTTCTTGAATTGAATGAAGGTGAAGGTCCATCTGTTCTTCCAAATCCTCAAGACGACTCAGAAGCTGCCACTGAAAGTCAATTGCCTGCTCTTGATGGCAAACGTTCATCTATCCCTTCTCCTGGCTGGGTGTTCAAGAGGCCAGCATCGCCCAAAGATGATGAAGATGATACAGGAAAACAGTAAGTAAAGAATATTGTAAGTAAGGAATACTGTAAGTAATGCCGGTACATATATTCTGAAATTCAGCATTTAAGGGTTGAAAGGATGTCAAGTATTCAGCATCACAATTCAGTTTATATACAAGTATTCACTTTAATAGTCAATAAATGATCATCACCAATTTCTCTGTTTTGGATGATTGTTTCCTTAACCTATGATTCAGTTTCCATTGTACCTTTCTCTGGCTGTAGCTTAATGGTTGTTGTTCCATCACGATGTAAACCACATATCGAATGTAGAGGTGGCTGGCCAAATGCGTGTGACCTGTAAAATTCGTTTTGGTTTATCTAACTGATGCAATTAGACCAATGAGGACAATAAGAGATGGAATGGATGACTGTTTATGTAACTAAATTGACCCAGAGTAAACAATGAAAAGGCAGATTACATTTATAAACTTGCTTGTCATTTTGAAGACTTGTACTACCTGGGAAATACTGTTGGTCTAAAGAGGAATTGAGGTAGTGATATCTAATTCCTCCATGATGTAATTGTTTTGGGATAATCTAGTAATTTTAAGGGTGTGATACTGTTTTGCCCATGTGATATATGAAATCAAAGTTGTTTGATCATCTTCTCCTGAGAAGGTTAGTAGAATTTTCCAAAAGAGAAGGTAAGTGAAAAGTACAAAGTGTTTTATTGAAGTAGATGACTGCTACTGGATGTACCGCTTCAGCACCAAGTAAGTATCATGATATACTCATATATTTTTGTTCATCCTTTTTGGGCCACTAGGTGTGTTTTAGGTCATATCTTAGCCAAAATGATGGAGCATGATTACTGAGGTGTTCTACATTGCCAGAATGGCCTGCCATATTTCAAGAAGCACTATGTATCTTGACATTAAGAAAGTTAATTTGCAATTCTTAAGCAGCTCATAATCATCTTAATTCTCCTTGGGGTTAAAAGAAAGGGCAGGCCAAGGTGCAGCATATTGAACCTTACATGGTCGTTTGCTTGTCTGAATTTACTACTTTTGTTCATAGCCGGGTTAAATTTGAATCTGAAAAGGGTTGGAGGTTCTGGTGGAATTTGCTGTTTTAATGCTGTCCAGAATGCTAGTCAAGATGATGTCACTTTCAGTAGTAGTAGTTAATGAACATAAGCAATTTCTCTGTTCCAATTGGATTCCCGGAATACACAAGAGAAGCTAGCTGTTCCATAATCTGTTGCTTTACACAGGAAGAGACTGAGAAGGGCGGGCAACCACCGTTTCAGAAATCCCCATTTCAATGGCTGCTGTCATTGGCATCCACGGATCTACAAAGAAAATAAACTTTAAAGAAGCAAACAGAAATTTCATAGATTTTTGATACTATCCACAGTAGAACAGAAGAGACAATGCCATGACTGCAGAGCCAAAGCATAGGTCAATTTACAGTCATGCCTATTTCACAACTAAAAATTTATCATTACAGCCACTGATCTAAAGATAAAGGAGAAAAGAATAAATTTTGAGCCAAAATTCCATCAGTAGAGCATAAATTTTCTATTTATTATGATCATGAGCTTTCCAGTTCAAAAGTTTCCCACTATCTCGCCGCAGCCTCTTGTTATTGGAGCTTACAGGACTCACTAGTCTAGCTTAGAATTCCAGACATATCTATCCTCGATAGTCCACAATTGCAACAACCTATTTATTTTCATAATTTTGAAAGAAAACAAGATAAGAGAATAACAAGCCTCTACTTGTCTAGGATGATTGTGCTAAGAAGACATCAAAAGTCAAACCGAAGAATTTAAGACAGTCAAAAGAAGAAAGTATATCACTTACAAGGGACAAAACAAGGAACATAGAGAACTAATTTGCCATGTCTAAGACACCTCTAAGAAAACCTATGTAGGTACTACTTTACAGCAGCTGCGTTTCTCCAACTAATAGCAGTTGCAAAATCACCTTAGACAATGGAGATTAAGTGATTAACTATAAGACATGAAACCCTGGAAAGCAGCCGATTAAGAAAGCAGACCAGAAATAGAGAAAGACTACACTTTTAGATGGTTACAAACAAACAAACAAACAGCAAAAATTTATGAAATCATGAAAGATTTTGTGTATAAATGGCAAATATTGATATATATATATATATATATATATATTTATATATATGATAAATAAGGCACAGATCCATGAAGACCAGGCATTGAGGTTATGACACCGCCATGGCTGCAGATTCCCAGTTGCGTGCTAGAAAGGGAGCATGAAAATGCAAATAACCAGAACCAACAACACAGTCTGGATTGCCCAGCCAAGATACGGGTCAAATTCTACCATCCATGCCTATTTACTTGCTCTCAAGAAATATCATCACAGCCTCTCAGTAGTGGAAACAAACATAGTACTAAATATTATACTCCACCGTCCCAAAAATAATAATAATAACATCATCAACAACAACAACAACAACCATGAATCCATTAGCATGGGAGTGAGTTCAGCTGCTATAACCATCTCGAACACTAGGGTAGAGACCATAACAAAGGCAGGCTTTGCGTCTCAAATGCACAAACTTTTGTAAGGGTCAAAGAAAACATAACCAATACAAATGAGAAAAGTAGTGCTTAACCACGGCAGACACTACAAATTTTCCCATTTCCGACTTGCCAATCTTAAGGTCAGTGATTAAGCGAGTTAGTAAAGGGGGAAGCAGTGGCACAGAGTATGATAGAAAAGCATGGAACTTGAGAGATCTTTACAAGTTGAGTGAGTAGTGAAGCAACACAGAAAGAAACAATCTGCAGGCTCAGATCTGTAGAGAATAGTAAACTAGGCAATGAATGAGTGGAGAGCCATGGCTGCAAAAACCGGTTGCATATTTTTGGGGGAAGAACCCATCTCGAATTTCCCCCAAAATTTGCCATCCGGATCAATTGCCCAACCAAGATGCTTCCACCTTCTTCTCGATTGCCCAGAATTAATGTGCCCAGACAAATCATCATCACAGCCTCAAATTCTTCTTTTCTTTTCTCTTCTTTTCTGGGGGTGTTTGATGATGATCAGAAAATGCATGCATGAATGGACAGAAAGCTGAGGTTTAATTGAAACAGCTAAGAATGTAATGTAAGACATTAGTACCAAAGCTGATGAAGGGCTGTTAAGGTTTTTCCTTTGGGAGAAAAATGAGAATCATCGGCTTTAACAGAAAGGAGCAACCACCCTTTCAGAAAATCCCATTCTCTCTGTTAAGCCTCATCTTCTATGAGCACAAACTGAGATATTGTTCGGTCTGCTTTGGGGCTCCTTTTTAAATATCGGGGTTACCCAGCTGTGAACCATACAGCTTTGACCAAGTTCTGATGCAATTCCCCATGTGCTCAGATAGGCCTTTGGTGTAAACCATTTTTTATCAAAAAAAAAAAAAAATAGGAATTTGACCTAGGAAATATAGTTACTACCCTTTTAACTTCAATAAAGGCTAGAGTGACGAAATACGAGAGCAATTGCATTAAAATTTATGTGAAATACTCCCCACATCTCAAAATATAATTCGTTTTCACTCATCAAAAAACTGATCAAAATATAAATCACTTGTCTACTTCTAAGAAACAATTTATTATTTTTACTCTATTACCCTTATTTAATTTTCAATTTCATTAAGATTTGTTTTTGTCATGACTATTCCAAGTTACAGCACTATTATCAAAAATATATTGAATAGAGATATAACAAATTTAACCATTAAAAGTTAGGATAATTTTTAAAAATTAATTACAGCTTTAATATTTGTATTTATATTTTAGTGAAAATGACTTAAAAATTCAAAATGTGAAGAATATTACTCAAGTGTGATCTTTTGTGACATGACATCCTTATTACATAATCAAATTAATCAATATGCATATTCTAGTTGACTTAATAGATGAGTAATTAGTATACATTCCCAAATTAGATAATTTTAATATTAAGTTTTTTTTTAACAGAAATATGATGATCAATTAAATTCTTGGTTCTAGTTCTGTAATTGTCCGTATTAAAAATAAAATAAAATAAATATACCCGCACCCTAAATGAGTAAACTTTTAATTGTGACATCCACCATCTCCATCTCAAAATGATACACTTTATGAAATTAAGTGTCTAAATATTAATATATTGAAACTAAAAAATAAATGTACATACATCAATGTTTGAACGACTAATATCAATGAAAATAGTGATCTAATTTATTATATTATTTTAATTTAACAAATAAAACTATTATTTTAAAAATGAAAATAGTGATTGAATTTATTATATTATTTTAATTTATCAAATAAAACTATTATTTTAAAAATAATAGGAACAAGCAAAATTAATTTAATCTAGCTTTACCTTGTACAATATTTAAGGATGTGGAGGGCAGCTTGAATTACACTTGCATGTCCAAAACATGACTTCACTTGAGTTTCACACAATGATTGAGCCAGTTAATGTTGTACAAGCAACAAAGAAAGCATCAAGCCTAATTAAACTGAAGCCTAGTAGACCAGTACAAGAAGACCTGAGGACTGAGCAAAGCTCGAATGGCTGTGAGAACCATAAAGAACAAAAACTCAAATCTCATGAAATTGATTCTATGATCAGTCACAACTCCTACCTTGATGAACAAAGGAAAAACAATCACATGGTTTCTGCAGACCAAAGTAGATAAGGAATGGTTCATCTCAGTCTATAATATGAAAGCAAATTTCAAGATGCCAACTCATGATCTTAAATGATGCTAGTTAGATGACCAATTATAAAACAAGCATAAGTAATGGAAGATGTACAAGTTTCTTCTTTCAAACTGTATGCCAACACCGTCAAGGGAAAAAAAAAACAATACCGAATCTTCTCATGTTCCCAATGAGGCAGTCTCTTCTGTTGAAAAGGGTTGAGTTCGATAACCAAGAAGAGTGAAATTTCCAACATAAGGCATGAGACAAAGAGACCATTTGTTTTGCTACATTTTTCCTTCACTGGAAATGGAAGAGTTTCTTTATGTAAAGTGAGTCAAGTATTCAGCATCACAATTCAGTTTATATACAGACAAGATATTGTATTAGAGAAAAAAATATATTCCTACTCAGAATGGGTTTATCAGATGAGATCTCAGGATGCACAAGTTCCATCTGCAATTAAGGTAACTGTACTATCCTTATTAAGCAATGCTACAGATTCATTTGCATGATTAGATGTCAAACAACATACCTACGGCATGTATGGAACCGTGCCTATTGAGAGAGTTGTCACGTGCAGCGTTAATCTAAGGAGCAGAAAAGTTTTGTGCCATGCCGATAGTGTACTCTCCTCAAACCTGAACCAGCAATTCACGAAAACCCAAACCCCAACCAGACTCGATTTGTAAAACATGCATGCCATTGCATCAACTAAGAAATCACCAAATAAGATAATTAAGCAACTCAATTGCAATCTTTTACTAGAATTTTCACTAAATATTGCACACAGACAAGTTGCCATCACTTCAGAACAGAAAATGAACCATCAATTTTGCAAAAAATGGTTATTTGAGAAAAGTACAAAATGAAATGTCAGAATGTAGGGTGTAGAGTTTTTCAAAGGGGAAGAAAAACTTCAAGTTCTACGCTTATACAGCCAAAAGAAATCCCACAAATGCCTACTGTATTCTGCAGAAAGAGTTGTTATTCATTGCATATTTAAGGATAGCCACGCCAAAACAGGAAATCATGGTCCTAAAAGAATATATTCTACTTGCATGCAGAACAAGCACTCTAAGAAAATAACTTTAATAGTGTGAATATATTGCTTGCAAAAATCATTGCTTCGCATTGAACATTCTTGAACTGTAATCATCTAAAAGCATTAGGTAAAACCTTGCATTGCACAAGAAAATAAACTATAATGTGCTAGCAAGAATGAAAATCTAAAGGTCATCAGGTGCAAGTTGTTAATGATAATTTAGATTTGCTCTCCAATAAAATGTAAAACACTAATGCAAAGCTGCATAAAGCAGACGACTTTCAAACATCACTTATTGTGACCATCAACGAAGAAAATTATTATATGTACTATACGCATATTACATCTTCTGGTGACCATCAATTTAAATGGATCATATGCACAATGCACAGGCAGAGAAGCAGATCCCTACCATGGATCATTTATTGCGACTACCAACTTAGGAATGATTACGTATTACAAAAATATATATTCTCAGTATCTATGGTGCCCATCAATTTAGTAAAGATCATAAGCACAATGCACACAAACTGACATCAAATTCATGCAAGTGCCAACATGAGAACGTTATGTCCGCACAAGAGAAGCTAAAGGCTGAATTGTTGTTGATAAATAGTCTACAACTGAGACGCATTTAGGAATCATTCCAGAAAACCTCAAACATTGGACTGCCCCCAAAGAATCACCAGAAATGACAAGAGGTATTGCAACAGAATTGACAATTTAAACAAGAAAAAACATTAGAACAATGTTCTAGTTAAATACTTTCAGTTCAAACCAACCAAAGAATCCAACAAACACATAACCCACCAAAAATAAACAGCAAACAACCATCAGTCTAGATCACTACCCATATTTTCTCAATAAACAATGATGAAATACTCTAATTTTTTGAATTGGTTCAAAGAAGTAATAATCGAACAGGCTCAGAAAAGTGAGCAGTCAAAACCGGCAAAAAGGATGTAAGACACCACCATGGCTGCAGCACCGGTTGCATGATGGGACAGGACCCAATGCCATCCGGGTTGCCCCGCCAAGATATGGTTCACTAGCTCATGCGTGTCTGACCACAAACAAGCTCAGAGAACAAGAAAAACCATCATCACAGCCTTTAAATTACAAGATCAGGACAATGAAAAATTGGAACGATGCAGGAAAAGATTAGCAAAAACCACAAAGAAATTAATCAACTTTGGAAAAATATTGAAAGGGCTGTTGGTTCCAGTTTCATGGTGTTAAACCTCAGATGAATCATTGGCTAAACAGATAGAGAGAGGGCAACCACCCTTTACAGAATTCCCAATTCTTTCTGTGTCGCCTCATTCCTTCTCTCAACTACTCTCAAACTTAATAGTGTAGGCTGAGCGCTTATGGTTGAGGAGGACGATGTGTGGTTTAAACTAAGAAAATTGTTTTCAATTCAATATTTTTCATGGATTATTTTACAGAGAAAATATAGTTTCAGGGTAAGACGGTGAACAAAACGCAAAAAAAAAAAATATATATATATATATATATATATATATATATTCCTCCAATTTTTTTGAGGATTCGGGAAAAAGAAAAGGTAAATATAGGATTTTTGTTTTCTTTAGTTTTCTAGTGAAGTTTGTAGCTTAAGAATTTTCCAAGTAAACGTTTATTTTAGCTCCTTTTTATAAAAAGGTGAACCTATTATCTTAACAACAACAATAGTAAATATATTTGATTAGATTCTCTCTATCCAATGTAACCAAAAAAATTTTGCTCAAGGTGTGAAATACTACATTAGTATCATGGAGTAAAATTTTGCTTGTTAAACTAAAAATAACAAAAATTTTATAATTAATAATGTTCAAAAAATTAAAAGAAAAACAAGTTTTTTAACCACCTACTAGTATATTATTACAGGATCATCCATAAGCCTCTCTCCACGCTCATGACTGCTCTCTTGACCAATTCGCCAAAAATAGGAATCGAGAATCCATATACCATTATGGGCTTCATTGCTCATTACTTGTTTCTTGAGATCCTAAAAAATTTACTCCCACTTTGCCTCAAAATATGAAAGCCCACCAACACAGCTGCAATCAACCAAACCAAACAGCGTTCCTTTGGATATCTAACTCACTTCAACCTTATTTGTCAGTCTAAACTCAGCATAGCTATTCCCACTTTCGTCCCAAAATAATAAAAATAATATTATGTTTATTGCACATAATCGTGTAACCAGCAGAAATTACAGAGCAATCAAAGGAGCTCCCACATTTACAAACCTGTTAGCAGATCCAGCTAAACCATCCTCAGTGGTTACAATTGTCAACAACTCAAGAGAACGCTTAGGATGTGTTCCTTAGATTGGGAACTAGGTACAAATGAAAAGTTTGAACCCATGCAAACCCAAGTGATACACTGCTAAAACTTGCAGAAAGTCACAATTACCTCAGCCATGATAAAGTCAATAAACCAGTTCCCATGCTACTCAATAGCCCACCTGGAACTTCTTCTTCTACACTGGCAGATATCCTTAATGGAATTGTAAAACAAACCAATACTTTAAAAGAGAACCCCAGAGACACAGTTATTAGAAATGAAGCACCCAAATTCAGCTTGATCCATCAGTGTCATTAAAGTGAAGACCAGAAAAGTATGCTTGCCTTTGCACACATCAGCTAGCAGAGGAATCCTTGGAAGGCTCTGAATATTGGTTTTAATTTTGATTCCATCATGCAAAACTGACACTGTTTCACCATCCAAGAATCAATTTATCAAAACCAATGCAACCTCTATCCGAATAACTTGCATGGCCAAGCGAATCACTTTAATAGTCAATAAATGATCATCACCACCATCAACACCACCACCATAAACAACATAAGCAATTTCTCTGTTTAACTCTTTCCAATTGGATTCCCAGAATACACAAGAGAAGCTGTTTCCATAATCTGTTGCTTTACACAGGAAGAGATCATAGGCCAACACGGAGAAGTGTAACCACTCTTTTAGAAATCCCCATTTCATAGCTGTCTCATTCTCCAGAGAGCTCAAATTTTTATGTAAATGTAATCCCTGGATCTACCAAGAAAATTAACTTAAAGAAGAAAACAGAAATTGCAAAGATTTTGATATTATCAGAGTAGAAGACAAGATACAATGCCATGACTGCAGAGTCGCAGCTTGCCAAAAAACATCTTTCAAATTATTCTATCTCATAGACTACCCTGGTTGCCAAGCCAAAGCATAGCTCACTTTACATTTATGCCTATTTCACAACTGAAATTCATCACAGCCAATGATCTAAAATAAAGGAGAAAGGAATAAATTTGAGCCAAAATTCCATCAGTACAGAATAAACTTTCCATTTATTATGATGATGAGTTTTCCAGTTCACAAGGAGGTTAATATCAACCTCTTTCAAAGATCAAGAAGCAATCAATGGCATACAGACTCTACAGCGAGGGGAAATCACCCTAAAAATTTCCCACTATCTCGCGGCAGCCTCTTGTATTGTATTTTGTTTTCAGAGCTTACAGGACTCACTAGTCTAGCTTAGAATTCCAGACATATCCTCGATATTCCACAATTGCAAGAACCCTATTTTCGTAACTTTGAAAGAAAACAAGATAAGAGCATAGCAAGCCTACTTGTCTAGGATGATTGTGCTAACAAGACATCAAAGAGTCAAACCTAAGAATTTAAATTAGACCTAAGACAGGCAAAAGAAGAAGGTATATCACTGACAAGGGACAAAACAAGGAACATAGAGAACTAATTTTCCATGTCTGAAACACCTCTAAGAAAACCTATGTAGGTACTACTTTACAGCAGCTGCATTTCTCTAACTAATGGCGGTTGCAAAATCACCTTAAACAATGGAGGAGATAAAGTGATTAACTATAAGACATGAAAACCCTGGAAAGCAGCCGATTAAGAAAGCAGAGCAGAAATGGAGAAAGACCAACACTTTTAGATGCTTACAAAAAATCAAACAGCAAAAATTGATGAAATCATGAAAGATTTTGCGTACAAATGGAAAAAATTGATATATATGATAAATAAGGCTCAGATCCATAAAGAACAGGCATTGAGGTTATGACACCGCCATGGCTGCAGATTCCAGTTGCGTGTCAGAAAGGGAGCATGAAAATGCAAAGAACGAGAACCAACAACACAGTCTGGATTGCCCTGCCAAGATACGGGTCAAACTCTACCATCCATGCCTTTTCACTTGCTCTCAAGAAATATCATCACAGCCTCTCAGTAGTGGAAACAAACATAGTACTAAATAATTATATTCCACCTTCCCAAAAATAATAATAATAATAACAACAACAACAACAACAACAACAACCATAATCCATGATCATCATCATCAATCATCTTAATTCGTAGGGAAAAAGAAAAGGAAAAGAACAAGGAGAGCTTAAATCTCGATCCCATGTTCAACGCTTTCAGTTTCCACAAGAATTCAAGGGCTGTTGACTTTTCCTATGAAAATAGGATAGGAATCATAGGCCAAACAAAGAGGGCAACCACCCTTGAATAAATCCAATCTCTCGGTTTGCCTCATCCTTCAGAGAGCTCATATTGGTCGGGTCGGATCATTAACTTGAGCGGTGCAAAGAGGAAAAGCGTAGCGCCATCATGGCTGCAAAATCCCAAGTGCATGAAAAAGGAACATGCAATCCGGATTGCCCCGCCATTAAAACCAGTCGATTTTGGCTCCTGCCGCGCAAAACTCAAGAATGAATTACAGTTCCAGATGCCTGGATCCGTTTGGAGCCGAACTAAACGAGAGAGAGGCAGAGGGGAAGAAGAGGTTTTCTAAATACGAAATTTTCGGATGCAACCCCGCAAATATTATAAAGCACACTTACATCCCCGTAATTTTCAAAATTCACACTTTTTACCTCGTCCTTTTAATACTCTTTCCCATTTTTTTAAAAAAAATATATATTTAAAATTATTCACAAATTAAAATTAATCCTTATTTTATTTTTTGGGAAAATTAATAAAGTGTTGATTAATCATTTTAAAACTAGCTTTAATAATAACTAGGGTGAATTACATTTTATCCCTTAAAATAACAAAATCTCCCCTAAAATTCTAAAAATTACAAAAAAATTCCTCCGCTACACCTGCTCTGTTTAAACTTGACCCCCTCAATGATGGAAAATAGTGACATCATGCAAATTTACGCCTAAAGCAACTATCTGTTGAATCTCTTTAAATATGTGTAGACTCAAATATCCTTTCTATATAGTGTATATAGGGTGAATTTCAGTTTACCCTTAAGATTTGCTCCAAATACAAAAATATGTGTATTTTGGATATTAACCGCAATTTATATGTTGTATCACTGTGTACATGTATCACTTACTATAATTAGTAAATTTTTTTGAGCCGACTGTCTTTTTTTCATTTTTAGTAATATTTAGTGACGCGCCCAGTTTTTTCTTTTTCTTTTTTTTTCCCGTCGTGGTATATATACATTCAAAACATGGTGGTTGCTCTTTTTTTTTTCAAAAACTGAACGAAAGCGATCAAAAACTTAACGATAGCGATCAGAACCAGAGTTTTTTCGAATTGCGCTGCTTATGAAATCATTCTGCAAGCATTGAAATTGTTAATAAAGGTATCGGATCGAAGAACAATGATGATCGTTGGTTTTTTTTTATTTTCGCGATTGATGTTTTTATTGTTTAATTGTTGTTCTTATAGTATGTTTTTGAGAATTATGATTTTCGATCGTTTGAAAATTATTGTTCCATTTGTATGATTCGTCTTTGTGATGCTGTTATTTTGATCGTTGTGTTCGAGGACATTGTTGGTATGTATTTTTGAATGTTGCGGCATAAATCTGCACGTTGCGGGATAGGTTGTTATTTTTTTTTAGTTTTTATATGATGTAGCTGGACGTTGCGTAAGGTATAACTGGGACATTTTTGAATGTTGCTAAATGCGATGTTGTTTGTTTTTGTTTTATTGTGATGTTTCTGGACGTTGTCGTAAGTAATAAGTGGGACGTAGTGTGACGTTGCAGGATATGAGTTTTTTCCCTAGTTTTTATGTGATGTTCATCTGGACGTTGCGTAAGTAATAAGTGGGACGTGTTGGGACGTTGCGTAAGTAATAAGTGGGACGTTGCTTAAGTTGTTATTATTATTTTTTCCCTTTTTATTTGTTTTTTTTTCAGATATGGAATCAATGGATGATGAGTCGATGCTGACTTTGATTGGTCAGAGAGTTGGTAGCGTAGATGAGGCATACGATTTGTATAACAAATATGCTTTCGAATTGGGTTTTAGTATTAGGAAGCATAGGTCTCGTAGCAAGGAAGATGGGTTATATATGAGACAATTTGTGTGTTCGAAGCAAGGTGAGAAGGATTATAAAAATAAGACTGAGAATGAGAGGATTTATTCTAAATTGGATGTTCGAACGAAATGTAATGTGTTTGTTGAATTTAAGAGAATTGATGATGATATTTGGGAGGTGCAGAAGCATTTTCGGAAACACAATCATGAGATGTGCTTTGAACATCAGAGACACTTATTGCGTTCTAGTAGAAATATGAATTCTTTATCAGTTGATTATTTGAAGACTTTGAAGGATTCTGGTGTTCTGTTTCAGATGGTTACAGAGTGTTGTGCAAAGAGGTAATGGACTTTAAATAGTTTTCCTGTAGACGTAAGTGGACGTTGCGAGAGTATTATTACTGACGTTTCAGGACGTTGTGAGAGTATTATTACTGACGTTTGTGGACGTTGTAGTTATAACTTTTAGTTTTTTTTTTTTTTTTTTTGCAACAGGCTGGTGGACCATCTCAAGTAGGTTTTACTTCACGAGATGTTTATAATCGTATGGAAATTGAGAAGAAAAAGACCATTGATGGTTGTGATGCAAATACACTTTTTGAGATATTGAAGAAAAGGTCTTGTGATGAACAGGATTTCTATTTTGATTTTGAGCTGGACAACGATTCATCATTGTGTAATTTGTTTTGGCGCGATGGACAAATGAAGGCAGATTACAAGATATTTGGAGATTTGGTTGTTCATGACACGACTTATAGGACAAACAAGTATGGTTTGATATGTGGACCATTTGTTGGGATGGACAATCACTGTCGTAATATTATGTTTGGAATTGGTTTCATAAAGAATGAGAAGATTGAATCATTTAATTGGTTGTTTAAGACATTTTTGAGGTCCATGGTGAAGGAAAACTGAACAAGCTCGGGCTAAATCGAAAACCTCACTTTCGTGCAATGCATTCCAGAATCAGAAGCTTTCGACCAAGCTCAGGCTTAAATTAGTTTACCCATGAACGGATCTAGGCTTATACTTGTTTAATTTATTAATCGGGACACAAAAGATTCAATCTTTAATAAAAGCGGAATTTAAATATTCTACCTTTTGTAGTGAAGTCCCTTGCCTAAAGAAAAATCCAATCTTTGTTGTGATTCCAATAGAAATCCAATAGATATCTCTGTAGAAACTTCGAATATTGCATGGGCAATAATCTATCGAAGTCTACTTGCTTAGCCCACAAGGAAATCTCTCTAAAACTGGACTCAAACAAACCAAAAACTGATCACAAAATTTAACCCACAAAAATCCTGCTGCTGCTGCCTTTAAATATAAACACCACTCTGACAGCAGTAATTCGAACTACCCAGTCGTGATCTAGACAGCCCAAGCTTCGGATCACCAAGAAGAGATCAACGAAGCCCAGGCCGAATCAAACGCACTGGACAGCAGCAAAAAACTACCGCCAGAAAACCCTGAAAAATCTGCTGCAGTCCCTTTGTGCGAGAGAAGGAAAAACTGGACAGCATTTTTCCGTGGCAGCCCCTTTGCGCGAGAGAAGAAGAACTGGGCAGCAGTTTTTTGTGGCAGCCCCTTTGCGCGAGAGAAGAAGAACTGGGCAGAGATTTTCGTGGCAGTCCCTTTGTGCGAGAAACCAAAACCTGGGCAGCAGCTTTTGCGGATTGAGTAATAAAAAATGGGTAGAATGAAAACCCAAATGAAAGTTGTGATCTTTGGTTTGAATCCAATCTAGAGGAAGTGAAAAATCTGGTTTGTTTTTGAGAGAAAATTCTTGAAGAAAAATTATCTCTCTTAAACCTTTTCACTCAAGAAAGCAAGAATGAAATGTCTTGCAAGACTTCCTTATTTTTTTCTTGGGCTTCAAGTCTTCTATTTATAGGAGGTCGATTTGAGACCTAATGGGCTCTCGAGTTAGGCCTTTTAATTTGACTTTCGTTGACCGCTAAGTCTTCCCGACTAATCAACTCCAATCGACCCATTTAAATTAATTTATTTAATCCACTTTGTTAATTTAATTTAATCGAACCCTTAGAATTAATTAATTCAAAATAGAATTAATTTCTAAATTCACTTTGTCGATTAAATATTAATTAAACCTTTTGGATTAATTAATTTACCTTGTCGATTAGTCAAATACATAATCGGTCGTGCCACTATCGGACCAATTATGGAACTACCGCTCGAAAACGACTTTATATCGCGCCATTATATTTTATTCTATCTCCCCACATTAAAGATCTAGCGCTCGTCAGTTTATCAATTTACTGACAAATTAATTCACCGACTTCTTGGTTTCCGAGATTAGTACCACTCGTCCTTTTATTATACCGAACAT
The DNA here is from genome assembly GCA_030378225.1 of Knoxia roxburghii. Lineage (NCBI taxonomy): Eukaryota > Viridiplantae > Streptophyta > Magnoliopsida > Gentianales > Rubiaceae > Knoxia > Knoxia roxburghii. Next base: position 26,122,526 of record CM059424.1, read on the forward strand.
AAAGTTCACCGGCCGGGTTTAATATAATAACCTTACGAGCTCATCTCGGGAGCACCATCAACCCGGCGAACCGGTACGTGGATTCCTCCGACTAGCAATGGCACGTAAGAAGCTAAACACCGCATACCCAACCTACCGAGGTATTGGCCTCAATTGACCTCACTCTTTGGCAAATCAAAGCACACGATATCCAACCCTCACGCCCGTCCCAATCTCGGGATTAAGAGACGGAATACTAGGACCGAATTGACTATGCCGATCAGTATAAGTCAATTCTATCCAAACTGGTCGTGCTCAATATGCCCCGGGCATATCCGTGTGATTTAAACTAGTTTAGATAAACTAATTTCCAAACCACACAATAACCTATACCGATAGTATGTTCAGACTATCTCGGTTACGAGCATACTTTTTAGATATCAATACTTTAACCAATAACGGTATCTACTGTGTCTGTCCACACCCCGTTATCTAGTTCTATGATATAAAGGAACAAATTTATACCGAAACAAAATGATATGTCAACTGTGGATATTAGTTTTTGATACAAGCCATAGCTTTTCTGTATACAAAACTAACACATGGATGGTCAAACACCGATTACTTTGATGACAGATCAAGCATTTTCGATGGCAGCAGCTATAAAGGATGTATTTCCATCAACTCGTCATCGGTTATGTCTTTGGCATATAAGTGAGAACTTTCGGAAGAACTTACCTTCATTGCGTGATGACACAGGCTTTTTTAAATTGTTTCAACTCCTTCTTTACAGTGTGGTTACAAAGGAAGAGTTTCAGCATATTTGGGACAGGTAAGGACGTTGCTGTAGTGTTTTATTGGACGTTGCAATATTTTTTTTACATACGTTGCGGTATTTGTTTTTGACGTTGCGGTATTTATTTACAACATGGTGGCTGAATATGAATGTGGAAATATTAAGTGGTTGAATGATCTCTATGAGATTCGCGAGAAATGGTGTCCTGCATTTAACAAAGATTACTTTTCTGGAGGGGTTCTCTCATCTCAAAAGAGTGAGTCAACAAATCATGCGATTTCAAGGTGGCTAAGCAAAACATCATCACTTTGCGATTTTTACCATCAGTTTGTAGATGTGGTGAATGACTGGAGGAATAATGAAAATGAAGAAAACTACAGGTGTCATCAAGGGAAGCCGGATTTGTTTGTTCCGAAACATTCGATGTTAATTCAAGCTTCTGAAGTTTACACAATTAATGCATATCGTATGTTTGAGACTCAGTTTAAAGACACGACTTTATACAATTATGAAAATGTTTGTGAAGATGACAGGTTAATTCAATATCATGTCTGGTGAGATGGAGAAGATATTTTTCAACATGTTGTGTTGTTTGATAAGGTGACTTATTGGATAGAATACAGCTGCAAATATTTCAATGAAGTTGAGATATTATGTGGTCATTCACTTTGTGTTTTTAACCTGAATTGTGTTAAGGTATGAATTTTTATTGGTTCAGTTTTTGTTTTTTTGTTTTTTTTTTTGGTGACGTTGTTAATGTGTTAATTGGACATTGCGATAATGTTTTTATAAACGTTGATTATAAAATATCAGACGTTGTTGTTGTGAAACTTGTTTTGTTGATTAATTAATTAATTAATTTTTTTTATAGATACTACCCGATAGGTGTATATTGCAAAGGTGGACTAAGGGTGTGACATATGGCCATCAGATTCAATTTCACAATTCATGTCCAAAAAATGAAGGAGATTATGTATATTAGTTCTGTTTGGAGGCATGCTGCCAGCATGAAGTATTTGAGATTGATTCAATTATGTCAGTCGATTTCTATTGCTCGTGAAATTATAGATGATAAATTCAAAGATCTTAGAGATTGCATTGCTGATTTAGCTGGTATTATATTGGAAGGAGGAGGTGAAGATGTGGATGATGATGATGATGATGATACAGAAGGAAAAATTAGAGATTCAAAAGGAAAGAGACCAAAAGGTGTTCAAAATGTACGGCCAAAGAGTACAATGGAGAAAAAAATGAATATTTCGAGAGGTAGGAAATACAAAAGGAACAATTCATAAGGTGTAGTTGAGTGAGATGATTACAAGGATTGAGATGAATTTGTAGTTGTAATAAACATTTGATTTGGAAAATGAATGTTTATTGATTTTAATTTGAGATTTTGTAGACGTAATTGGACGTAGTAGGACGTAGTGGCATAATGAGTTGTGTTTTGATATTAGTTGTTACGTTTCTGCATGTTTGGTTACGTCCAAAAAAAAAAAAAAAATATTCGCAACGTCCATAAAGAATCATAAAATTTTATTGGTTGTTATATTTGGTTTCTTATTAGATGTTCCAGTTACGTCCAGTTAATGTGTAAGAGAAATAATAATTTTGGATTCCGAATTTTACCTGATCTTGCTTCTCTGGTATTTCTTCATGTCTTATCTCAGCATTATCATCATCATCATTATCGTAATCAACATCATGAGGCCCATGCTTTTAAAAATAAAAACATAAACAGAGACAGGTGTAAGTTAAAATCCACAACGTTCAGTATAATATTCACAACGTCCTTCCACGTCTAGAACAAATAATGCTTTTGTGTTTGAAAATGTAAATATTACCTGATGTTGATATTTTGGGATTTGATCATCTTCTATCTGGTTTTTCATCTCATCCCTTGTCAATATTCTTCCCCTTCCAAATCCTCCCAATGTTGTCTCTTTTGCCTCTATTCTTGTATACTTTTCATAGTCCCAATGCGAAAGTAGAGACACGTTTCTTGGACGTATGGGTTCACCAGGAATTTTGACTCTGTCCAGATACAGTAACTTGAAAAAAATGAAAGAATAAATGTTAGTTACGTCTGATGAAAATCAAGTGCACAACGTTTATAAAGTAGATTAGAAGTACTTACCACAATGCAGGGGAGTGATCCTTTAAAGATTACTCTTTGATTTGTGTCATTCCAATGTTTGATAGATTGTATCAAGCCTTTGATGGTGAACTCGCACCAGTTCATGTTTCTGATGTTATCTACATTTTTTACACTCTTCAGTAGTGATTGTCGGCAACTTAAATCCGTGTAAGCCCAAAGGAGAGTTGTTGCCATGTAGATTGTGAAGTCTATTTTGAAGTCTTCATCTGTATACTCTTTGTGTTGCTTGATATAATCTGTCATTTGCGTTGTGGTTGGTTTTCTTTTAGTCCCTTCATTGCTAACGGATCCTGGATGTCTGGAATGGAATTTTTCCATTTCTATCTTGTATTCGTCAGAGTACAGAACAGAAGTGGTGTATTCTTCAATCTTAATACCACCACGTGGTATTCCAAACACATGCCTGACATCTTCTTCTTCAATATCAATGCTACCCCTATTCAACTGGATTTTGCACCTGTTGTTTGAGATTGTGAAAGACTGCAACAGATGTTCTCCTAATCCACATGGCAATGATTTAAGTTGATATCAAGCAATGATCCGAATACAATATCTCTCACTGCTTGTTTTTGCTGCTCAGTCAAATGTCTTACAAGCTTGTACAATGCAGCAATGCTGGTCCTTGTTTGGAATTTGGTCCTTTTAGGAGATTTTTTTGTTCATTTTTTTGATTGACTGTGATGGAAATAAATGAAAAAAATCAGTCACGTACAAAACATATTTCGTAACGTCTATTATAATACATACCACGTCCCGTTATGTCCATAAAATAACAACCGCAACATCCTAAAACAACATGTTGATATGATAATAGAAAATATGAAAGTAAAAAGATCACAAAGTCTTCATACCTGATTGAAGTTTTGGTCTCTTTGTAGGTTTTTCTGCTACAGGTTGCTTTTTTTGGTTTAGCAGCCTGTTTCTGTTTTTGTTGTGGTTCATCTTCTTCTGATTCTGTTTCGTCTATAAGTCTTTTTGGTTTATGTTTTGTTGGTGGTTTTTGTGCAACAGGATTTTTTGTTGTTGATGGTTTTTTGGTGTAAGACTGGTGAACTTGGGTTTTTGTTGTTTTCTGCTTTGGCTGTGGATTTTTTTGAGGGTTGAGGATGTGTTTTGTTGCTGCATCAACAAGGGAATCCAGTTTTTTTTGCAGAAATTTGAGGGCTGGCATTTATTTTTTTGAGTATGTATTGGTTTAATGGAATTTGGGAGTCATCTTCACTTGGTGCGGCAGCATTATATTTACTTGGTGTTGGTGATGGTGTGGAATCTGTGACGAAATCATCATCTGTATTTTCATCATCTGTATTTGGTATTGATCTTTTTGCGGGTTGTTTGTAGTTAACCATCCTGCAATGAACTAGGGAAATAATTATCAGAAACAAAAACACAAAATTGTTAACATTATGATTACAACGTCCAGTCACGTCTAAAAAAAAAACTACAGCAACGTCCAACAAAAAAGACCAAAAATTTATTATTTTTTCATAAATACAAAACACAAAACACATTTTTGGTTACCGAATTTCTATAACATACCTACAACAAACACAATGTTACTTTTATTAAATTAAACAAACAACAAAGACACCGCAACGTCCAGTTACATACCCACCACGTCCAACAACGTCCAAAAATTACTACCGCAACGTCCATTAGGAAACACACACAAAAAAAAACTGTTATTTCCTCCAATTCAAAAGCCAAACAGATTGTGAATGCTCTTATTCGTATATCATATATCACAACGTCAAATTTGAAACAAAAAAAATTCTATTTTTAGCAGAAAAACAAGCAGCAACGTCCAGTTATATACCCACCACGTCCATCAACTTTCCAAAAATTACTACCGCAACGTCCATTAGGAAATACACAAAAAAAAAAAAAAAAACTAGTATTTCCTCCAATTCAAAAACAAAACAGATTGTGAATCCTCTTATTCGTATAACATATATCACAACGTCAAATTTGAAACAAAAACAATTCTATTTTGGGCAGAAAAACAAGCAGCAACGTCCAGTTACATACCCTCCATGTCCAACAACGTCCCAAAAATTACTACCGCAATGTCCATTAGGAAACACACAAAAAAAAAATTTGTTATTTCCTCCAATTCAAAAACCAAACATATTGTGAATGCTCTTATTCGTATATCATTTATCACAACGTCAAATTTGAAACAAAAATAATTATATTTTTAGCAGAAAAACAAGCAGCAATGTCCAGTTACATACCCACGTCCATCAATTACTACCGCAACGTCCATTAGAAAACACAGAATTTTAATTTCAGTACAAATAGAAATAACAAATACGATACAACGTCTAGTAAAATTTAGAGTAATATAGCATTATTTAGAGTAATAGAGCATTATTTACAGTAGTTTGAAGGGTAACAGAGCAACTTCTAGTAAAGCATTATAATCGAATGCAGCAAATATGGGAAAATAGGGTTTTGAAAATTCATCAATTCCAGTGAAAAGCAGTTTATAGTAAAAATGTAGTAGATTTTGCAATGTATTACCTGTAGTTTTGTGAAGTTTTGATGTAGTGTATTAACATTGCGGGACGTAGGTTGCTTGGATTAAAGTTGTTCCGGTGGGTTTTTGCTCTTCTCTGTCAGAAACTTTGTCGAAAATTTTCGTCCGATTCGTTTTTTGTCTGGATTTTTGAAGATTGGAAGTAGAAATCAGTTTTTTTAGGGTTTGATCGCTGGCAGTTATGGAATATTTTGATGGGAAGGAGTTGGGGTTTTGAAAAAGGAAACTGCTAGCAAGTGGGTTTTGAGCGGGGTTCGCGCGCGTGTAGCTAATATATAATAGTGAGAGTGGGATATAAGCACTAGGCACATGTACACAGTGTACAGGGTATACGCGCTACTCTTATTCCACTGCTTAAATATGTATTCGTTGTAGTGCTTCGAGCGGATGATAATAGTGAAGGTGGAACATTTGCTCTGTATTCATTACTATGCCGCCATCCAGAATGAGCACTTTGCCAAATGGCTAGGTTGCTGATGATACGAATACAAAAAAGATGAGATTGTGTCAAATGGTCCAGTTGAAATCAACACTGGAGAAACACAATGTCTCGCAGAAGATATTCCTTATCTTGGCCTTGATTGCGACTGGAATGGTCATAGGAGATGGAGTTTTTACCCCTGCACTTTCATGTAGTACAGGAAGTAAAATTCTTCTTCATATATTATACCATGTATTTTAAACTTGTGAATTTGGCATCTGAGGATTTGACACAGATTCGTTTGGTTACGCTTGTAGTTTTTCCGCGGTCTCTAGACTAGAGCTTTCCATGGCAAAAGCGCATCGCCACTGTAAGCTCCTTGATTTTGACTTAAGAACCCATTTGGCTACTATTCATCTTTAGTTATGTCCACTGAATCAGTTATAAACATTCTTCTTCTGTTTCTAGATTTCGTTATGCATCCAAAAAGTCTCAGTCAAGCGGACAAATATATTGAAAATTTTGCCAAATTGAGTTGAAAAACACACACACACACACACACACACACACATATATATATATATGAACTACTTTAATGGGTTCTACTTGAGAAACTCCACATGTAGCAGTATCAAAATAGTCCTTCCCATAATCCCATGGAATCAGTTGGCAATCATTTAGGCCTTAAAAAAGGCTTATTTTGGCATTTCGCCTTTATCATTATGTTAAAGTGATTGGTGGTAGACCCTAAAAAATTGATTTTCAATTGATTGGCAGCAACTAATTGCTTAAAATTCTAGAGATTTTTTTGTAGATTGTATTGTCTGGACAAATAGAGGCTAAAATGATTGTAAGTGGAGAATCTACGTAGCTCGTCACCCACAGGATAAGTCAATCGACAGTTTGGAGCAGTAATAAAAGTTAGGTCTCCAACGTATGTTTCAGTTTAATATTAGGCCTCTGATAAGGATTAAGGCCGTCTGAAACATTTACTGGATGAATCCAAAACTCTTGAATGTACCTATGCCGCTATAGAATGAGCTATGCTAAACGTAAAACTTTAGGGACAGATAGATAAATGCTTTGCCTAGTAGAGTTAAAACGTCAAGATCAAGCTGAGTTAGTAAGTTGATCTTGTATCCTCAATGGTTGACTGGTTTTCACGATGCCTACAATGTTGAGATTTGAGACTAAATGTTCAATGTTATCCTTAAATAACTTTTACATTAATGTCAACATGGTTTCACTGTATTCAAAGAACCTGGATGTGTTCGATAGTGTCTTTCTTGGCTGGTAGTAGGATAATTACTGAAGCATTAGTTAAGGTTGTAGAAATTGCTTGCTGGATTACCATTTGGAACTCATAATTAGGCTTTAATTGGTGAGGACTTGTGTAGTTTGGCTACAGAAACTGCTATGATGAGTATTATTATTTTATCTTACATTTTGTAATTTCGTAACTGTTAGTGTCAATACTAAAAGCTTTGCTTGTATAAAAATTATTTCTCAGTTATATCGATTGAGAATATTTTAGTTAAATTGTTTGTGTTTATGTTTATTCATGAAGTCTCTTTATATCATATGACTAGATGATGAGGTGTTTGGTATGACATAGTAGATCTCATCATTGGTTTATATTATGATATATAAATAAGGCTCGTGACTAAAACAGTTTTGGACACACTGTCGATTTAAGTCATTGTGTGTTTCTGAAATCGGTTTGTCTAAACTGATTGAAATATACAGACGTACACGGTGCGTATTGAGCAGGACCGATTACGATTGAATTAACTTGTACTGATCCTTCGTAGTTAATTCGAACCTAATATTCAGTCTCCAAATCTCTAGAGAGGACGAGCACGAGGATTGAGCATAGTGTACTTTAATCTGCCAAGGAGTATGGTCGCTTAAGGCCTATAGTCTCGGTAGGTTGGGTGCGCTTGTTTAGTTGCTTGGTGTGTTGTCGTGAGTCGAAATGAAACCGTGTACCAATGTGTCAGGGTGATGGTGCTCTCGAGATGAGCTTAAAAAGTTTTTTATACTAAATTCGGCTGGTTGACTTATGTACGGTATAGTAAAAATGTAAGTGGTACTATGAGAAGAAATTGATTAATTAATTTATCAGTAAATTAATAAATTGATGAGCATTAAATATTTGACATGGGGAGATAAATGGATATTTAATTTAGTGGATCCGGAAGTGTAATTCGGACTTGGATGATAGTTCCATAATTAATTCGTTAGTGGTACGATTAATTATGTGTTGGGTTAAATTGACAAAGTGGATTTAACTAATTATCCTTAGGGTCATAGTATGAATTAGGCTAGTATTATTAATCACTCCAGGAACTGGATTTGAGTTAATAAAACTCATACCCAACAGGAAAGTCAATCCCAAACTCACTTGAGGTCTCTCTTGTAGCTCTATATAAGATACAAGAATCAGCCCCAGGACAGACAAAACAATCATAACAGACAGAACACAAAATCCTAGAGAGACACTCAAAGAGAGCGGAGGTTTAGCAGCGGCGCAGGAAAGGAGTTCCAGCAGCAGCAGCTTCTCATCACCAGCGACCTCGGGCGGCGTGCAAGATTTCTGACGGGCTGCAAAACCCGATGATCGACGATCCAGCTTGCAGCGATTCTGGTGAGGATTTTCTGGTGCGGCAGACAGGTTTTCTCGAGGAGATTTTTGTGGTTGTTTCTGTCAGTGTTGATTCATAAACGTTCGATAGATCGTTGCCCACACAACGTCTGGACGGATTTTTGAGAATATAAGAGATTTCTTGAGTATCACGCTTCAAAGGTCAATTCTTAAGTTCCGCAATTTAATTTTAAGATATTGTATTTGTATGCATGTCAAATCGAATTAAAGTAATCTAAGATTTTGTACTATAGATTTCTGAGAAATTTCAAAATGGATTCCACGAACTGAAATCTCTCTAGATGAAATCAGAATAGTACGAACGTGCTATTGGGTCTGACTGAAAGTTTTCTAATCGGATTGCACGAATGAAAATTTTTGATCTGATCAAAACAAGCGCGAGAACTTTCAGTAACATGAAATGGTATTTCTTGTTATAGTTAAGCTAATTAAGAGTAGTTTGAAAATTCCTACTACTAAAGTTGCATTATCATCATAAATTTTCTACATATCATTGAAGAATCTGGAAGTTGACAGTTTCATTTGTATCAGAACTTCAAAAGTTGCTCTTGTGTCTGCAACCATTTATAGGTTTTTGGTTTCTGCCATACTTCTGTTACATATAGTATGCATGTATCTGTTAGTTTTGAATACTGAAAAGCTATTGCTTGTATAAAAAACTAATATCCAGTTGACATATCGTTTATATTTCAGTATTAAATTGTTCTTTTATATCATATATCTAGATAACGAGGTGTAAAAAAACACAGTAGATCTCGTTATTGGTTAAAATAATGATATATAAACAGATGCTTGTAACTGAGATAGTTTGAACATACTATCGGTTTAGGTTATCGTGTGATTTGGATAATTAGTTTGTCTAAACTAATTAAATCATATGCATGTGCCGGGGCATATTGAGCACGACCTATTCGGAATTGAATTAACTTGTAATGATCAGCGTAGTTAATTCGCACCTAATATTCTAATATCTTAATCCCTAGACTAGAGCGGGCACAAGAGTTAAATATCATATGGTTTTATTTGCCAAAGGGTGCGGTCAATGGACGCTTAGATCTCAGTAAGTTGGGTATGCGGTGTTTGACTTCTTTGTGTGCGGTTGTTTGTCGAACGAATCCATGTACCGGTTCACCTGGTTGATGGTGCTCCCGAGATGAGCTCGTAAGGTTTATTATACTAAACCCGATCGGTGGACTTTATGTCCGGTATAATAAGAAAGTCGAGTGGTACTAGTCTCGAATACCAAGAAGCCGATGAATTAATTTGTCAGTAAATTTATGAATCGACGAGCACTAGATCTGTGATGTGGGGAGATAAAAGAATAATAAAGTGAGTGCAAAGTAAATTCATTTTTGAGCGGTAGTTCCATACTTGGTCCGTTAGTGGTACGACTAATTATGTATTGGACTAATCGACAAAGTGAATTAAATAATCCTAAAGGATTAATTAATATTTAATTGACAAAGTGGGTTATACGAAATAATCCTAAAGGTTCGATTAATATTTAATTAACAAAGTGAGTTAAGAAATTAATTCGAAATGTTTGATTAGAGTTGATTAGTCTAGGAAAGACTAAGAGAGTCAACGAAAGTCCAACATTAAGACTCAACTTAAAAGCCCACTAGGTCTCCCTTGAAGCTCCTATAAATAGTCCTTGTTAGGCATTTGGAAGACATTAAGAAACCTTAGTGGCTAAGTTGCCTAGAGTGAGAAGGAGTAGCCTAGAGAGAGAACTTCTTCTTCTTCCTTGTGTTCTTTCTCGAAGTCGGCTTAGGATCCTTCGATCTTCGAAAAGCTCAGCCCTTTGGATCGCAAGTTTCCTATTCACCGTAGTCCCTCGATTTGCACGTTGCCTCGTTCCTCGATTTCATCGCTAGATTTTTTGATTCTCCTAGTCACTTGATTCGACCTCCGTTGTGTAGATCTCGATCTTGATTGGTGATCCATGACGGTGGTTGTCTAGATCGTGGTGGGAGAATTCTTTTGGTGGTGGTTCTTGGATTTTTTGCACTAGGCGGTAAATAGGCAGCTGATCTTCGGGCGATCTGCTGCGGATCTGACGAGTTTTTTGAAGTGGGTTTCTTTTGGATTTCTTCCTTAGTATCTTAGCTACCCCGTTGATAGTCTCCCACACGTTTTTGGGGTGGAGACGGAGTCATTCAAGGGATTCGATAGTGGATTTCGTAGGCAGGCGGTAACTAGTCACTAAGATCTTTGGACAACGATCTGCTGCAGATCTGATGAGTTTTTCGAAGTGGGTTTCATATGAAATTCTTCCTTAGTGTCTTAGCTACCTTTTGGATAGTCTCCCACACGATTTTGAGGTAGAGACGGAGTTATTCTCGGGATTCTCTAGTGATTGGTCCTGGGCGGTAAATAGCAGGATTTTCAAGGCTTTGGTTTTCTTATTGCTTTGAGGACACACTTCAAATGTATAATTTTAAGATTTTCACTTTAAATTAAAGATTTAATTTTTAGCGTGTCATTTTAATAAATCAAATTTGTATAAGCCTAGATCCGTTCAGGGAAAACGTTTTAGAGTCAGGGCCAGATCGAAAGTCTTCGATTCTGGAATGCATAGCACGAAAGTGAGATTTTTAGTTTAGCCCGGACCAGATCTATTTCCTTCAAATTAGTATCAGGGCGAGTGTTTCGACTTTATACTTATTCGATTTATTACACGGCTTTATTTTTTTTGCATTGGCGATATATTAACAAGTGGTTATTATTCCCGACTATTATGATATTTACATTCATTCATAAACCCCGGGACATGTTCGGGCTCATTTTTATTTTGAATATAAATGTCTGTAATAGTAATAGCCACGAGCTGGAAGCTGTGTAGGATTAGATGAATCTTGTAGTAGGATTTAATCTAATGTTGTCGTCTTTAAATTCCTAGAAAGCCTTTGTATATAGGAATTTATGTAAAATGACGAAGACATTATTGTGGGTAACTCATATTCGTGGGTTTTGATTTATCGTAATTTTGGGTGATTCCTAATTACGTAGAAAATCGAGAAAACTTGTACGAATTAGAAGGAACCAAATAACGAGTCGTTATAGGCAAAGTGAATTTATGGTTTTTGGTTTTGTCATAATTTTGGGTGATTCATACTTACGTAGTAAACCGAGAAAAATCTGATAAATTCTAAGGGTCCTTATAACGAGTGAGAGCGACGTGACGGGACATGTCAACAAGGCGTTTAAAGGAAGTGACGATTGAGAAGGTCATAATAGTCGGGAAATGTTTAATTATGTATTTCCCGTTTTATGTCCTTATCGTTGCTTGTGTGTTTTTGTTTTATGTTTTTTTTATGCATGATCGAAAACAAACCGTTTTTTTAATACGTGCAATTAACTAAGGTAGATTATTTGCATGTTAAAAACTCCAACGATTTTATGGGTGCGAATATTCTAAAGTTAAGATATTGTATGTTAAAACGTAAAAATTCTCAATTTAAAAATCTAAGTAGGAGCAGGTTGGTTAATATCCCCATGACCTCTATTATGAATTCATATGTGATGTGGATAGACCTACGCGTTGGCTAAGGGCCTTCTTCCATACGAATAAGTCTTCAATCCATATGATCACTAGATTGTATTTCTAAAGGGATGACTATAGTGAGTTTAATTTGAGATATTTGCGACACCCTTACTATTGAGGCGCATTAGTATCCTAAGTAACAAACTTAGAAGTCACGTAATGGCATAAACTTAGTGTACCATTTGTAGTATTCCTCCTACGAGGTCACGCTACTTATGTGTGCGGCTCAAATCATCGACTATTAATTTCATTGATCATAAGATCGCTGGTCAGATAGTGAAATTAATGAACTTATGTTCTTCTCAAACGAATGTGGTACGTGACCTGTGTTAATCCTGGTGTGAGAGATGTCGGTGGGAGATTATATTGTTTTGAGGATATCAATATTTTCAAAAAATAATACTGAAACTTGACTATTTATTTATTATTCAGTTTTTGATATAGAGTTTAATACAATATTTGTCACACAAAAGGAGAACAAATTAACTGGTCCAAATTATATCAACTGGAAACGTGGTTTGGACATTGTCCTCATAACTGAGCAATACAAGTTCGTGCTCACTGAGGTATGCCTAGAAACGCCAAATGGCTAATATGGCTAAGGACACACTTGTAAGAGACCACGAACTTGAGATGATTAGTAACATCAATGAGATTGAGGTTTTAGGAGGTGATACTCCAGGGTTTGCCTCACAACTTTAAAGATTTCTAATCAGGTGCTTAAACCAGACATTGCCAAGAAGAAGAAGTCGAAAGGAAAATGCTTCAAATATGGCAAAGCAGGACATTGGAAGCCAGATTGTCCAAAGCTCAAAAGTACGACCATTTTGCCTTAGTTACTGAGACATGTTAATGGTGATTCCCATAGATACTTGGTGAGTGGATTCAGGAACCACTGATCATGTTTGTAATTATTTGCAAGGGTTTGCCAAGTAACCCAGATGCTTAGAGAGGGCGAGATGGAAGTTACTTGAGTGACACTATCAGAGTGTCAGTGAAAGTAGTGGGAGTGGCTAGATTTATTTTCAAAATAATACTGTAATAGTTTTTTGAAGAATTGTCTTTATGATATGAGTTTTAGAAAAAAATTACTTGATGTTTCTAAACTCTTATCGGATAGTTATAAGTTCGTTTTATCTAATAATTCTATTATTAGAAAGAACGAGAAACTTATATATTCCGGTTCACTGGTGGACAATCTATTCTCGATAAAAACTAACTCCCATGTAGTGCAAAACATTGGGATAAATAACACATCATTGAATCATAATAAAAGGGAAGAACCATGTAAAATGAACCAAACTATGTAAAATCGTATGTTTTTGCTATTTTTTCATGTAAAATGCTCGTACTGATGTAAAATGCTGTTTGTTGGTAAAAAATGCAGTTTGTTGGTGTAAAATGTTCGTACTGATGTCAAATGCGGTTTGTTGGTGTAAAATGCTCAAACTGATATAAAATGCTGTTTGTTGGTGTAAAATGCTGGTACTGATGTAAAATGATGTTTTTTTTTATGTCAAATGCTCGTACTGATGTCAAATGATATTTTTTTATGCAAAATAGTCGTACTGATGTAAATTGCTGTTTGTAGATGTAAAATGCTGTTTGTTGGTGTAAAATGCTCGTACTGATGTAAAATGTTATTTGTTGGTGTAAAATGATCGTACTGATGTAAAATACTGTTTGTTGATGTAAAATGCTTGTATTGATATAAAATGGTATTTTTGTTAAATGCTCGTACTGATGTCAAATGATGTTTTTTTTTATGCAAAATGATCGTACTGATGTCAATTTCTATTTGTTGATGTAAAATGCTGGTAATGATGTAAAATGTTTGTATTGATCTCTGTTGGGTTTTGAATACTAAAGTTTTGCTTGTATTAAACTATTTCCCAGTTTGTATATATCGATTAAATTTTTTAGTTAAATTGTTTTTATGTGTTACATATGTCGTTCATTTATATTATAAAATTAGATGATGAGGTGTCTGGTGTGACACAATATATCTCGTCATCGGTTAAAAGACATAATATATAAACGAGGTTCATAACTGAGACAGTTTTGGACACACTGTCAGTTTAAGTTATTATGTGATTCAAAAATTGGTTTGTCTAAACTAATGTAATCATATAGATATGCCCGGAGCATATTTAACTTGACCAATTAGGATGAATTGTCTTATACTGATTTAATAGACTATTCATTCCTAGTATTCTATCTCTTAATCCCTAGACTTGAGCGGGCATGAGAATTAGATATAGTGTACTTTGATTTGCCAAAAAGTGAGATCACTTGAGACCAATAGTCTCGGTAGGTTGGGTGAGCATGTTTAGTTGCTTAGTGTGATGTTGCTTGTCGAAAGAAACCATGTACTGGTGCGTCCGGGGTGATGGTGCTCTCGAAATGAGCTAGTTATGTTTATTATAGTAAACCCGTCTGGTGAACTTATGTCCGGTATAGTAAAAAGGTCGAGTGGTACTAGTCTCTGATTATAAGAAGTTAATTAATTAATTTATCAGTAAATTAATAAATTAACGAGCACTATATCTTTGATGTGGGGAGATTAAAGAATAATTAATTTAGTTGTTCCGGAAGCAATTCTGGTGTAGGATGGTAGTGCCATAATTAATCCATTAGTGATACGATTAATTATGTATTGGGTAATTGACAAAGGTAGATTTAATTAATTAAGAGATTAATTAATTCATGTGTCAATTGGGTGTGAATCAATCCAAGAACTGGAATAAGGATAAGTGAATCCTCGTGTCAGTTGGATGTGAATTAGTCTAGGAATGGGATTAGAGTAAAACACAAACTCAATAGAAAGACCAATCCTAAACCAACTTTGGGTCTCTCTTGTACCTCTATAAATAGACAATAGATTAGCAATTCATAATACACAATTCATAAGTTTTCAAGACAAGAAAACTAGAGAGAGAAAATCTTAGAGAGAGAAATTAAATCTTTCTTTCTCAAAGTCGGGTTTTTCTTCCTCTAGATGGCGCCTCTATTTCTGAGACGGCGGCGGCGTTCGGTGATAACTTTCGGTGGCAGCGTGTGGATAAGAGCGGGCCGGCGTGTGGGGATCGTTGTTGGGGCGTGAACATCACGCGCGTGTCGCAGCATTCGGTCGAATTTTACCGGTGACTTCCTGCTGGTTTTTCGACGTGTTTTGTGGTTATTTTGCTAATCGTTGGTTCATTTCCCACACAACATCCGAATTGGTCTTGAGTCATACAAGCAATCACCTGAGTAAACGCTTCAAGAGGTAATTCTTAAACTTCCGTTTTTATTGAAAATTTATTGTTGCGTGACAAATCGAATAAGTAGAAGCTAAAATCCTGCACAATTGTATTTCAAGCAATGGTTGGAATAGTAATTACGCTAGAGCTTAGGCTTGGTCAAAAACTCCGATTCTGGAATGTGTAGCACGAAAGTGAATTTTTGACCGGGCTCGGGCAGATAATCTTTCAATCTCAAATGCTGTTTGTTGGTGTAAAATGCTCGTACTTATGTAAAATGCTGTTTGTTGACGTAAAATGCTCGTACTGATGTAAAATATTGTTTGTTGATGTCCAGATGCTTCAGCTCGGCGAGAGACGGCTCCGGCCCTACTGTGAATGAGCCGCAACGTACTACTCTGGTCGAAATTCGCAGAGAAAAATAGTGATGTAAAATGTTGTGATGTAAAATCGTGATGTAAAATGCTGTGAAGTAAAATATGGTTTTGATGTAAAGCATTCGAATCACTGTTATTAATAAATCTCCTTTTTTCAGTTTCGAGTTCGTTGTATACATGTATCCCTTGATGTAAAACCAACATTAATCGAAATGACATCAAAAAATGAGATTTAACATCAGAATTCATCATAATGACATTTTACAACAAAGCAAAAAAAAATGATGTAAAATGTCATTTTACATAAAAAATAAGCAAAATAGGGGGGAGAGAGAGAGAGAGAGAGAGAGAGAGAGAGAGAAAAGAAGCGTGAGAGAAATGACATTAAATGGTAGATGATGTAAAATGTCATTTTACATCAAAAACTGATGTAAGAGAAAGATAGAGAAAGTGAGAGAAAGAGAGAGAGAGGAATAAAGTGTGAAAGAGGGCATTAAATGAGCACGTGAGGGGCTTTTTTTAAAGTGAGACCCGACATATTAAATGTGCATTTAATGCGTATGGCCACAATTTTGATAAAAAACCCAATTTTCACCGATTTTTTCATTAAAAACCCAATTTTTTTGAAAAACCGAGTCAGGTATATATTGGGTATGGTACTCCTAATCATACCATATAATTTACCGTAGATATGTGCGGTTTCTTCATGCCCAGATCATATTTAAATATTTAGTACTACGAAACTCAGTACCATAAAAAGGTAATTTATATAGTGGTCCTATAGGACCACTATGCAATTTTACTCCTATCACTGTAGCGCGTTACAGTACGCGCTACAGTTCCGCGCGCGCTACAGTACCTTCCTTTCTTTTGTTATTTTTTGCTATTTTTTAATTTTATTTTTGTCTTCCTCCTTGAGACTTTTTTCCGTCCATTTTTTTTCTAAACAATTCAGTATTTTTTTTAATGTTTTTGAATTTTATAAAAAAATTATTTTTAAATTATCATTTTATTTGTTTTATAATTAAATAATTTTAGATATTATGAAACATATTATGGACGTTTTTGTTCTACTGTTGATCTGATGTCAAGTATTCGCTGATCTGATGTCTATATAATCCTGATCTGATCTCTCTTGTTAAGTATGTTTTAGTTCTAGTGTATGATTTCTTTTATATTTTTGATCTGATATCTATAGTCTGTTGATCTGATGTCAAGTATTCGCTGATCTGATGTCTATATAATTCTGATCTGATCTCCATTGTTAAGTATGTTTTAGTTCTAGTGTATGATTTCTTTTATATTCTTGATCTGATATCTATAGTCTGTTGATCTGATGTCTAGTATTCGCTGATCTGATGTCTATATAATCCTAATCTGATCTCCATTGTTAAGTATGTTTTAGTTCTAGTGTACGATTTCTTTTATATTCTTGATCTGATATCTATAGTCTGTTGATCTGATGTCAAGTATTCGCTGATCTGATGTCTATATAATCCTGATCTGATCTCTATATAATCCTGATCTGATCTCTCTTGCTAAGTATGTTTTAGTTCTAATGTATGATTTCTTTTATATTCTTGATCTGATATCTATAGTCTGTTGATCTGATGTCAAGTATTCGCTGATCTGATGCCTATATAATCCTGATCTGATCTCACTTGTTAAGTATGTTTTAGTTCTAGTGTATGATTTCTTTTATATTCTTGATCTGATATCTATAGTCTGTTGATCTGATGTCAAGTATTCTCTGATCTGATGTCTATATAATCCTGATCTGATCTCACTTGTTAAGTATGTTTTAGTTCTAGTGTATGATTTCTTTTATATTCTTGATCTAATATCTATAGTCTGTTGATCTGATGTCAAGTATTCGCTGATCTGATGTCTATATGATCCTGATCTGATCTCCATTGTTAAGTATGTTTTAGTTCTACTGTATGATTTCTTTTTTATTCTTGATCTGATATCTATAGTCTGTTGATCTGATGTCTAGTATTCCCTGATCTGATGTCCCTATAATCCTGATCTGATCTCCATTGTTAAGTATGTTTTAGTTCTAGTGTATGATTTCTTTTATATTCTTGATCTGATATCAAGTATTCTCTGATCTGATGTCTATATAATCCTGATCTGATCTCCCTTGTTAAGTATGTTTCAGTTCTAGTATATGATTTGTTTTATATTCTTGATCTGATATCTATAGTCTGTTGATCTGATGTCAATTATTCGCTGATCTTATGTCTATATAATACTGATCTGATCTCCATTGTTAAGTATTTTTTTTAAAAAAGTATTTTTTTTAAAAAGGCTGTGCGTAAAAAAAAAAAATGTAACGCGCAACTGTAGCGCGCTACAGTAGGTAGGAGTAAAATTCACGATAGTCTTATAGTACTACCGTAAACGGACTCCCATAAAAATAATGTATTTATTATATTTCATAAAAACAATACAACAATTATTAAATAAAAATTATTATTTTAAATTAATACATATAGCTGTTAGGATGTTTCATCATTCATGTCAACTTCCATTGATGAAATTAAAATTTTAAATTCTTGATGAAATCATTTTGGATCTTTTACGTGTTCTCTGAAACAGAAAAAAAAACAATGAAATAAAATTAATAAAGCCTTATGCATGGCTTGAGAATATATGATTGTTTAAATAAAAGTCAACTGCTAGTCCATTTAGTTTGAGTGGTAGTAGTATTAAATATTGTCATTTTTTTATTTATTATTTTTTAATTAAAATATTTGTATTATTTTAATTAAAAATAATAATGAGAACATTTTAGTAAAAGGAGAAGGTAAAATAGTAATTTAAAAAATAATAAATAAAAAATAGGTAATATTTAACCATTAGAGTAGGCTACTTTTGGAAGGAGAAAAATCCCAAAATATAGCGACTGGACTGAAATAAATTGATTTGATAAAATGTGGACATAAAAAGGAGTTTTCAGATTTGCAAAATTCGAAACTCTTAATGCATTTAAGTTTTGAATTTTGCAAACCTGAAACTGTTAATTAATTAATAAAATCAGAATTGTAAAATCTGATTTTATATAATAATAATTTAATATTTAAATTTTGTTTTGAAAAATTTCTGAAAATTGGGGAAATAAAATCAAAAGAAAAATCAAATTTTGTAAATCTGAATCGGACATAATTGGATTTCCAAAATCCGAAATCAAGCAAATCGGATTGAATTAGTTTAATTTGGTACAAAATCTGAATTGTTAAAATTCGGATTTGTAAATCCGATTCAATAATATAAAACACCAAAATAATTATTCAAAAAAGTTTGAAAAAAAATCCGGATTTGAAATAATTCGGATTTTAAGAATCCAAATTTGTATAATTTTGGATTTACAAAATCCAAAATTATACGGGACTATAAATACAAAAAACCCTAGCCATTTGCAGCATTTTTCTCACTCTTATCTTCACCTTTCTCCTTCAAGTATTCTCTCTCTACTTCGGGCTGCACTATTCGTGAAGAAATTTTTTATTTCGGCTTCAATTTCTTCGAAAATCTACGTCACGTTGTGCTATCGTGTTAAGGTAAGTGATAATTTACATATTTTATGGAAGATAGTTCATCATTAATACAATTTTGTGGTGATTATATGATATTTTGAGTAATTGTGTATGTATTTGAGGGAATGTGATAAGGAAATATATGTATTAGTAGTGTGAGACTAAGATTTGAGTAAGATTTGGGACATTTTAAATATTAGTCATGCATTAGAAGTGTAATTATAGTAATTACAATTTTAATGTGATTAGATGATATTTTGAGTAGTGGTGTACGTAGTGGATGAAATGTGGTTAGGAAATACATGTATTAGTAGTATAGGAGTAATATTTGTGTAAGTTTTGTTGAATTTTTAATTATGTGGCATGCATTAGTAGTGTAATTATTCTAATTACTATTTTATATATGATTAGTCGTAAGTGGGAATGAAATTATAATTAAAATCGTAATGTTGTGAATTGTTTATAATGTTGTGGGTTTTTTCATGTAATGTGATTTATAAATTAGATTGATAAAAAATTTTGATTAATAAAATCAAAAATTAATTTTTATAATAATGACATTTTTATTATTGACAAGTATAATGACATTTAATGGTCCGTATATGTTTAATTTCTATTGGACATCTACGTTTGATTTTGATAACCCTTCGAATCCTGATCATTCAATATGCGTTAATCTTAGAATGTCAATGGATGATTTGGTAGATACCGTTTGCAATGTAATTGGGGTGTCTATGAATTTGTGCAAAATCACACTTATAGCGTTTTTGGAAGTGGATGGGAGTAAGACAAAGTAGTAATTACGTCGGATGCTATGATGGAATTTTATTATACTTTTCGACCATGGAGTTTTATTAATGTTAACGTTGGTATTGAGGAAATTCAGTCTTTAGATAGAGTTGATAGACGAAATATTGCTTCGAGTTCTTCACATGGCGGAGAAGAGCAATTTGATTATGGATTCCATTATGATTTTGAAGAGGAGATAAGTGACTTGGATTATAACATTGAGGACGATGCCGACGGTGACTGTGAATCTGATAGTATTTTTGTTCTGATTCAACGGATTTCAGTTCAGAGGAAAGTTCGGATGAGATTGGGACGTATGAAGGTGGGCATTTCGTCTACTCTGATGTGGGACACCAAGATCCGTATGCCATTAATTGGGATGAACATGAGTTGCCCCGATATAAAGGCAATCCTGAGACTATATGCCTTGGAACTGTTTTCAAATACAATAAGGAAGCAAAACGGGCCATATCAGCATGGAACGTGAAAAAGCTCAGGGAATATGTAAATGTGGAGAGCAATAAATCACGTGGTGCGTAGAATGCAA
The DNA here is from genome assembly GCA_030378225.1 of Knoxia roxburghii. Lineage (NCBI taxonomy): Eukaryota > Viridiplantae > Streptophyta > Magnoliopsida > Gentianales > Rubiaceae > Knoxia > Knoxia roxburghii. The sequence goes on from CM059424.1 coordinate 26,143,125, forward strand.
GAGTCGTCGATTTGTAACACCTGAAGGTTATTCACCATGTGCATGGAAAATTTGGGTGTCAAAAAAGAATCATACTCATGGCAAATGGGAAGTGGTGATTTGGTGTCCCAGTCAACATCACATCTTCTATAATAGCGCCACTTATAATGAAGCAAATTGAACAAAATCCGGAGTACCCAGTGGCTGCTATTAAAATTGGCGCCAAAACACACTTAAAATTCGATGTCAAGGACAAGAAAGCATGACATGCTAGAAGGAAAGCTATCGAATTGGTATATGGTAATTGGGTAACGAATTTTGTTGACTTACCAAGGTAAGTCTTAAATGTTTACGTTGTATTGTAAATTTTGCTTGTTATTGTTTTGATGATGATTGTGTGATGAATATGTTAATGGGTTGTTTATGTAGCTTTGTTGAATCCTTACAATCGTCGAATCCAAGGATGGATGTAGAATGGGAATTTCAAGGAGGGAAGCGTGAATTGGCCAATTCACAGAGGAATTTCAAATATTTGTTTTGGTCATTCGCTCAAGTTCCGCGTTCGTTTGGGAGATATTATCCACCGGTGGTCAGTATAGATGGGACACATTTGCGCGTTGGATATAAGGAAAAGTTGCTGGTTGCCATCACCGTTACCGAAGCATGTCATCTTCTTACACTGGCATATGTATTTGTTGACGATGAAACTACTGAGAGTTGGAGCTTCTTCGTTAGAAACCTCATTCGCCATGTCTTTGCTCAGCGTGGGACATGTGTGATATCGGATCGGAAAGCTGGGTTGCTCACCGCATTTAGAGATTTGGAGGAATAGGAAGAAGGTGTTACAGGTCACCATAGATTTTGCCTGCGACACATTTGAAGCAATCTATTGATGCACTTTTGCGGCAAATAGATTGAATAGCTTGTGTTGGGAAATGGGTGAATGTTGTCTACCTCAGAAGTTTGATAGAGTGGGTGCGGAGCTGTTTCAATACAGTCAGGACGTCTTTCAGTATTTTTAGGATATCGTTGCTGATAAATGGAGTCTTGCACACGATGGATACCATCGCTTGGGTAACCTAACAACGAATATGTTAGAAAGTTACAACAGTGCGTTGAAAGGCGTACGAGCTTTTCCTATTCGAGCAATCATTGAGTCGACCTTCCAGAAAACAAAAGAGATATTCCGCCAGGAAAATGAAAAATCTCGTAAATGCAATACTCAATTTCCTCCTCTTTTGTGGGACATATTCAAGGAATACGAGATACGATCTGGGGGACATCTGGTTGAACTTTATGATTGGACCAATAAAATTTTCAGGGTTTGTACATTTGTGCGTTATGATGGCAAGGAGGAAACATACACACCGTTGATTATCAGTCGCACACATGTACTTGTCATAAGTGGCAAACCTATAGGTTTCCTTGCTCGCGGCAGTGTGTCAGTCTCTTGGGGATAATCCATTCAATCTCGTGGACGTCTTGCTTACGGTCCGAAACTGGAAGAGGCAATTCGGACATGACAATTTCGTCCCAATCCCGCCGAGAGAGCATTGGAGAAGGGACATTGACTGGAAGTTGAATATAGACTATGAAAGGCTCATCGTGCATAATGCACCGCTAGGAAGGAGGCAGAAAAGGTGATTTACTATGCAAATGGATTGCCATGGAAGACGACGTTGTGGCGAATGCACGAGGTGTGGAAGTACGACCCATGACGCCAGAAGGTGTCCTGTATCTCATCTCAGATCAAATCGTACAAGGCTTAGTAGACTATATGACCCCGATGAAATGATTTGATGTTCATCTATTAGTTTTTTTAGTTATTGTTGTTTTCGTGTATGTAATAGGTACAATTGATTACAAGTGCTATTGTGGTGTAAAGTTTAGTTATTTATGGTTTGGTATATGTTATAGGTAGCATTGTTTATTTTTAGTTGCATTGGTGTTTTGGGGAGGTATTGATGATTTGGTATATGTAATTTGATTAATTGCTTATTTGATGTTCCATTGGTGTTTAATTTTATTATTGGTGTTTGTGTAGTTGATAGAATTGCACATTTGTGTGGGCATATGGTGTTGGTAGATTGATATATGTGTATTGGAATGTTTTACGATCTCATCTTTACATTAAAATATTTGGTGGTTGTCAAATTTCACTCAATTAAATCCGATTTTTATTAAATTCGGATTCATGAAATCCGAATTTCATAAAAATCGGATTCTATAAATCCGAATTCAAAAAACTTTCTGATTCAGTGAATCTGAATTAATTTAAATTCGGATTTGATGAATCCGAATTGTCAAATATTCGAATTTGGGTGATATTTTTAAAGGCGCTCCAAATCACCCGTGTCGCTCCAAAGCGCCCTAATGCTACTACCAGGCAGAACTTCTTCCTGGCAACCACTTCCGTGGCGCTTTGGAGCGCCACAGACACTCCCACCTCATTTTTATATAACCAAATACCTTACGCTATTTTCAATTCTGAAAAAATTCTAATGTCAACGTGACATTACGCGACGAAAAGCAAGTATTCAGACGAATTTAAATGAATTAACTACCAAACATAAACCATTCGTAAATATCCAAACCAAAAATCATTACAATAACTAAATCTAATTCTAAAAGTCAACAAACTATGGCCATGAACGACTTTGTGCATGAGGAATGCTTGTTGAAGCCCTATTCGAAGGGGGTGAAATGTGGGATATGACCCTCTCAAAATTGGTGGAAATCATTTGTTGGAGATCCTTGATCTTTTTCTTGAATTTCGACTTCATCTTCTTCATCTTAGCTTTGGCTTTGGCCCTTGAATTTTGCCTTCTTTTCTTGTTAATTGCTCTCCATTCCACCATCTCTTCTCTCATACTTCGAAGTTCATCCAAAAATGGTTTGATTGGATGGATGACCTTGCTGAGTATTGTCCATGTTCACCTCCTCATCGAATAAGGCTTCAATTGAGTCATCAGTACCTTCACCTTCTATTCTAACCCTTTTCCTTCTTGATTGTGATCCGGCAGCACTTTTTTCTTCAAGGTCTTGACAAGTGGTGTCGGTGATAGGGCCCAAAAGTGTATCCATGGCATCATTCTTCTTGTTGAGCCATTGGAGCTGCTACAATGAAGCTTTCTTAGCCTTTATTGTTGTTGAGCCATTGGAGATTGTTGTGTTGTAATTGTTGCAACCACATTGTGACAAATCTGTGAATTACTAAGGCTGCACAGATCAGATCAAAGGTTGCACAGATCAGATCAAGTTATGCGCACATCAGATCAAAGGTTGCTCAGATCAGATCAAGTTACGCGCACATCAGATCAAAGGCAGTGCGTATCAGATCAAAGGAAGTGAAGATCAGATCAAATGCAGTGCGCATCAGATCAAAGGATAGTGCGTATCAGATCAACGGAAGTAAAGATCAGATCAAATTCTCAAGGGATTGCTCAGCAGCTTGGTTTCACAGAAGCAAGGCAAGTCAGCAACAAAACATATTTGCAGCAGAAGAGAACAACTCAAGGCTGAAGAGCTAGAGCAGAAATACAAAAGAATCAAGCAGTGCCCAATCAGAAGAACTGCAGGAGCTACATGGATGGTTCTGAGTTGCTGGACAGAACGTTGTGACATCAAGCTAACATCAGATCAACCGGAGGCTAACATCAGATCAGCTGCAAGCTAACATCAGATCAACCGGAGGCCAACATCAGATCAACTGCAAGCCAACATCAGATCAACCGGAGGCTAACATCAGATCAGCTGCAAGCTAACATCAGATCAACCGGAGGCTAACATCAGATCAGCTGCAAGCTAACATCAGATCAACCGGAGGCCAACATCAGATCAACTGCAAGCCAACATCAGATCAACCGGAGGCTAACATCAGATCAACTGCAAGCTGACATTAGATCAAATGCCGCGTACATCAGATCAGCTATAAGCTAAGATCAGATCACTTCTGCTGTTCCAAAATATCTTGGTCAAGCTACTTGAGAAATATGGAGTACAGTCAACAATATGACATGGCAAGCAAGTTGCAATTTAAAAAGGTTGAAAATGGATTATATGAATCTTGAGCCGCCTTCCATGCAAGATATGCTGACACACCGCACGTAGGGCACAGTTTTCTTCTGGGAAAATGAAAAACCGGGCATATGAGTAGGTGGAGTAGGTACAACAACAGTAGTATGCAGGATACACCACATCGGGAGGAAAAACCCTAAAAAAAAAGAAGGAGAGGGAGGCACAAAAAAAAAAGAAAAATAGAGTGAAATGAGCTACAGCAGAGAGATATACTGAACAAAAAGAAACCAAGAAAAAGGGAGAAGGAGAAGAGTGAGTGCTGAAAAAGGGATGATATGAGAGATACAAGAGTGACAGAAACAGTCAGCTACACAAGGAGAAGCTGAAGCTTTGGAGAAGCAGAAGTCAAGGAGAAGAAGAAGCTGAGGAGGTTGCAGCTTCAGGTGGTAAGCCTAGAAAACTATCAAACGTCTTTCATTAAGTGATTTTGAAAGATATTTGTGTAGAAAAGGCAGTACAATAGAGATTTACATGTTGTTGTTTTAGTTGATGAACCTGTAGAGGTAGTGAACCTCAATGTGTTGAGCAGTGAGCTCTTGTTTATGTTGCTTATGGTCAGTGAGGCCAGAGCTGAAGAATTCTGTGATAGTGAAGATTGACAGGAGTGAATCTGTCCGTGGATGTAGATCATTTGATCGAACCACGTAAAAATTCTCTGTGCACATTTACTGCTTTGAGTGTGTGTCTTGACTGGTAGTGAACCTCCTTGTGTGATTGAATTGATCTGATCTCTTTATTGAATTGATCTGATCTCTTCATTGAATTGATCTGATCTCTTCCTTGGATGATCTGATGTCTTCCTTGGTTGATCTGATCTGCCAACAGTCCATCTAAGCCAAAACGTGAGTTCAACAATAAGCTCTAACTGAGCTAACATTTGAGAGGGAATCCTTTAGTTGAAAGAAAAATTGATAGAGTGTTGATTCACCCCCCCCTCTCAACACTTGACACGATCCAACAATTGGTATCAGAGCAAGGTTTACTTTTGTCAAGTGATTGTTGAAACTTAGAACCAGCAGTAGAAATGGAGAATCAAGCAACAACTGTTAAGGGAGTTCCTTATTTCAGTGGCCAAAATTTCCAGTTATGGAAAAAGAGAATGAGTGCTTATCTCTTAGCACAAGGCCTACAAGTACAAAGAGTAGTCTTGCATGGATTTACACCAACTGTAGATGAGGAGAATCCTACAGGTGCAGAAATTAGAAACTTAGAAGCTGATGGAAAGGCAAGGAATGCTCTATATGCAGCTCTGTCAGAAAAAGAGAACTTTAAAGTTATAGACTGTGTTACTGCTCATGAAATATGGATTAAACTGATTAACATTCATGAGGGAGACATCAAGGTTAAGGAGGCAAAATTGCAGGTTCTTAGAAGTAAGTTTGAAGGTCTTAAGATGGGAGAAGGTGAAAACATTGAGGACTTTCTAAACAGAGTTGTTGAATTAGTTAGCTCAATGAGGGGTCTGGGTGAGAGTGTTGGAGATTCCAATATAGTTAAAAAGGTTCTTAGATCCCTACCAGCAAGATATGATTCTAAGGTCTCTGCTATAGAGGAGAGGGACCTAGATAAAGTGACATTAGATGAGCTACAAAGCACTCTTGTAGCATATGAAATGAGGATTTCAAATTCAAAGGAGGAGACGTCAAAGGCAGTCAAGGAGATAGCATTTAAAGCAAAACACTCAAGGAAGCTAAAGGAGGAAAGCAGTGAAGATGAAGCAGCAGACAGTGATCTTGAAAGAATGATGGTGCTGATTTCAAGGAGTTTCAGAGGTCAGACTGGAAAGTACAAGGGAAAGTTGCCCTTAAAATGCTTCAATTGTGGCAAAATAGGCCACTTTGCAAGCAAGTGCTTCATGAAGAACAAGAGAACAGAAGATGAGGAAGCTGACAAGCCATCAGACAGGTGGCCTGAGCAGAAAGGAAAGAAGAAGATGGGTTTCAAATCAAGAAAAGAGAAACCTTACAGAAAACGGAGCTACCTGAGCAAGAAGAAGAATGATAGCTCTGAGGAGGATGAAGAGACTGATGTCTCAGACAGTGAAGATGAGTCTGAAGCTGAAGAGGAGACCCTCATGGTGATGAAATCTTCAACTGTTTCATTGAAGGAGGATGCTGAACTAGAGAACCAATCAGCTGATGATGAAGAAGTGGATCTAGAGGAAGAACTGGAGTTTGCATACAACAAGATAGAGGAGCAGAAGAGATTGCACAAGAAGACAATGAAGACAATGAAGGAGATGGAAAAGGTCATCTTGAGCAGTCAAGAAGAAAACTCAATACTGGAGAATAGAGTAACTGAATTGGAGCAGGAACTGATTCTCATGCAAAATGAAGCTGAGGTTCACAAGAATTGTACAAGAGAAAAGATGGAACTTCAAAAGACATGTGAAACCTTGGTAGAAAAGCTAGATGCCACCACTGCCGAACTAGAGGATGCAACAAGAAAGATAGAAGATCTGCTGTATCAACAAACTGTGTTTAAAGCTGAAGAAATGACTGATGGAACTACTGTAGGATCAAAATTGAAAGGAAAGCTGGAGTTTCAGTCAAGCAAAACTGAGCCTGGTGAATTCTCAAGGAGCAAAGAAGTGGCTGCAAAAACTGAAGAAGCCACAAGGAAGTTAGATGAGTGCCTCAGCAAGCAGAGATCTTATTCAGAAGGGAAGAAAGGTCTTGGCTATGAAGGAGATCAAAAATTAGAAGGACAACCAGCTGCAACAACCAAGAAGACTGTTACCTTTGTCAAAGAAGGTTCAATTTGTGTTGCTGATGTAAAGGCAGGAACTAGCTTTGTTGATGCTAAGAAGATGGAAATTTCTAATGGATCAAGAAAGTCTACTGAGCAAAATGAAAGACTGCACGAGCTGAGGGGGAGACAATCTATGTATCAAAGAAGCTTGCTCAAAAGTAGAAAACTGATTGCTGGAGTATGTTTCACCTGTGGAGAATCAGGTCACTATGCAGCAAATTGCTGGAGGAAGGCACTCTGGAGATTTGAAGGAAGAACAATGCAGTCAAGAGGATGGAATAGAAAAGAGTATTATCATCAAAGAAGCCCAAGTACTTCAAGAAGGATCCCTGAAGCTGAAACCAGAAAAGGTCATATCATGCAACCTGGAGAAGTGTATCAGAAACTGAATGTCTGGTGCAGATGCAGATTGCCAAACAAGAGAAGCAAGTGGTCTGAAGGAGTGAACAGCAGGAGAGTCCAGCCACTGCAACAAGCTACAAATAGAAGAAACTTTGCAGCAGGAACAAGAAGAAACCAAGCAGATTACACAAGAAGAAATCAATCTCTAATGCAGCCACTTAATCTGAGAAACAGATTTCAAATTTTTGAAGAGTTAGAAGAGAATGATCACTGGAGCTGCAGCAGGAGCAATCAGAGATTGAATGAACAGCAAGGCATACCAACAGCAAGAAAAATTTGGAGGAAGAAGCACAGATTTGAAGAAGCTTGTATTGCTGAAGTTGCACTGAAAACAAAAGCTAAGGAAGCCCAATGGATCATTGACAGTGGGTGCACAAGCCATATGACTGGAGACAAAACTCTACTGAGAAACACAAAAGAAGTTGAAAGAGGGTTTGTCAAGTTTGCAGATAAGAGTGGGTTAAAGATCAAGGCTGTTGGAGAAGCCACCATTGGATCAGAAAAGTTCAAATCTAAGGAGGTGCTGTTTGTAGAAGGACTGAAGTACAACTTGCTGAGTGTGAGACAACTGTGTGACAATGGTTTCAAAGTAGACTTCTCAAAAAGTGGCTGTTTCATTAAAGACTGCAAGACTGGAGAAATCATGGCCAAAGGAATAAGAGACAACAAGGATTTATACCTCATAGATGTGAAGGAAAAGTTGTGCATGCTAAGCAAGACGGATGAAAATACTCTTTGGCATTGCAGGCTTGGACATTTAAATCAAAAGAGCATGAGAAGCCTGGTGAAGTGCAATGCAGTGTTAAACCTCCCGGTACTAAAGAGGGACAACAGCACTTGTGACTCATGCCAAAAAGGGAAATTTGCAAAGCTTTCTCACAAGTCCAAGGAGCATAGAACCTCTAAGCCATTGGAGCTAGTTCACACTGATGTATGTGGACCAATGAAAAGAAAAGGTACAGGTAAAGAGATGTATTTCATTCTGTTTGTGGATGACTTCACTAGGATGATGTGCATCATGCACATGAAGCAAAAGAGTGAAGCCTTCAACTGCTTCAAAAGATTTCAAAAACTGGCAGAAAACCAGCATGGAAGGAAGATCAAAGTTTTGAGGTCAGATAATGGAGGAGAGTTTACCTCACAGGAATTTGAAGAATACTTGGAGGAAATGGGAATCAAACATCAAGTCTCAAGTCCTCACACTCCTCAGCAAAATGGAGTTGTAGAGAGGAAAAATAGGAGTGTGATTGAGATGGCAAGAACCATGCTGTTGGAGCACAATACTCCAAAGCACTTCTGGAAGGAAGCCACAATGGCAGCTGTGCATGTACAAAATAGAACCATGTTGAGGCCAAACACTGAAAAGACACCATATGAACTTTGGTATGGTCACAAGCCAAATGTGAAGTACTTTAGAGTTTTTGGCAGCAAATGCTTCATCAAGAACAAGGAGCAAAGCATTGGAAAATTTGAAGAGAGGGCTGATGAGGGCATTTTTCTTGGTTACTCAAATAAGAGCAAGGCTTACAAGGTTTATAACAAGAGGCTGGATAAGATTATGGAAAGTTATGATGTGAAAGTGGTTGAGGAAGTCAAGATGAAAGCCACTGATTCTGAAAATTTTCTGGATCACTTAGATGACTTGGAGAGCCAAGATGAGGCAGACCTGGAGCTGAAATCAACTACTGAGAAGACTGATGCAGAAGAATCAGAGACAGAAGTTAAAGAAGGCCAGGAAAGAGCAAAAAGAAAGTACAACAAGAGAATTGAGAAGATGCCTATCATTGGAGACCCCAAAGCTCCAGTAAGAACAAGAAGGCAACTGAAAAGTATGGTTGCAACTGCCCTACTGTCTCAAGTTGAGCCAAGGTCAATAGAGGAAGCCCTGGAGGACCAGTCATGGATGCAAGCCATGAATGAAGAGCTGGATCAAATTGAGAAAAACCAAACTTGGGAGCTCGTGGATAGGCCAGCAAACAAAAATGTGATAGGCACAAAATGGGTGTTCAGGAACAAGTTGAATGAGGAAGGAAAGGTTGTAAAGAATAAGGCAAGGCTTGTGTGCAAAGGATACTCTCAAATTGAAGGAGTAGATGTGGATGAAACCTTTGCCCCAGTAGCAAGGCTTGAAGCCATAAGAATGTTTTTGGCAGTGGCTTCAGCAAGGAGTTACAAGGTCTTCCAAATGGATGTTAAATCTGCCTTCTTGAATGGAAATCTGGAAGAAGAAGTGTACATTGAGCAACCGGATGGTTTTCTAGTTTGTGAAGATGAAAACAAGGTGTGCAGGCTCAAAAAGGCACTGTATGGATTAAAACAAGCCCCAAGAGCATGGTACTCAAGGCTGGACAGCTACCTGAAGAATCTGAATTTCAGAAAAAGTTGCATAAATAGCAATTTATATGTTCTTGATGGAAAGGGTGGACAGTTAATAGCCATAGTCTATGTTGATGACATAATATTTGGAGGAGATAAGGAGCAGCTGTGCCATGAATTTGCTAGAAAGATGCAAGAAGAGTTTGAAATGTCCATGATAGGAGAGCTATCATTTTTCCTTGGATTACAGATTCATCAAAAAGCAACTGGAATTTTTATCTCTCAAACCAAGTATACCAAAGAAGTGCTGAAGAAATTTGGTATGACTGATGCTAAGCCAATGTCTACACCCATGGCAACTAACTGCAAGCTGAGCAAGGATGAAAAAGGAGCTGAAGCTGATCAAAGTCTATACAGGAGCATGATAGGAAGCTTATTGTACTTAACAGCAACAAGGCCTGATATTACCTTTGCTGTCTGCCAAGCTGCTAGATACCAGGCAAATCCAAAGAGTTCTCATATGATTGCACTAAAGAGGGTGCTAAGATACTTGCAAGGGACAGTAGATTATGGTCTGTGGTATGCAAGGAAAGGAAGCTTGGGATTAAGAAGCTTCACTGATGCTGATTGGGCAGGAAATGTTGATGATAGGAGATCCACTTCAGGAGGAGTATTCTTTCTTGGTAATAGATGTGTGAGCTGGTTAAGCAAGAAGCAAGAAAGTATAGCCTTAAGCACTGCTGAAGCCGAGTACATAGCAGCAACCAAGGCATGCACTCAAGCTATATGGATGAGATCTGAACTGCAAAATCTTAAAGAAGAAGTTCCCTTGCCACTGATAATTCTTTGTGACAACAAAAGTGCCATTGATTTGTCAAAGAATTCAGTCCAGCACTCGAGAGCCAAACATATAGAAATCAAGTATCACTTCATAAAGGACAAGGTTGAGAAAGGAGAAATTATGCTAGAGTATGTTCCCACAGCTAAACAAATAGCTGATGTAATGACAAAACCTCTTCCAGCCGAGGTGTTTGAGACTTTGAGGATGCAAATGGGAGTGCAGTCCTCTTTCTCATGCTGAATCAGTTCAGCATCCCCAAATCCCTTTGAAATTGGTTGTCAAAGGGGGAGAGATAGCCGCAGTAGCCGGCCAGACGCAGGAGTATTGTCCTTGGGAGAGAAGGAAGTTGAAAAGCTTAATGCAGGGGGAGCTTACTATGAAGAAGAATAAGGTTCAGGGGGAGCTTAGCACTGAGTTGACTGATTGGCTGCAAATGTGGTTGCCAACAATTCCAAAGGGGGAGATTGTTGAGCCATTGGAGCTGCTACAATGAAGCTTTCTTAGCCTTTATTGTTGTTGAGCCATTGGAGATTGTTGTGTTGTAATTGTTGCAACCACATTGTGACAAATCTGTGAATTACTAAGGCTGCACAGATCAGATCAAAGGTTGCACAGATCAGATCAAGTTATGCGCACATCAGATCAAAGGTTGCTCAGATCAGATCAAGTTACGCGCACATCAGATCAAAGGCAGTGCGTATCAGATCAAAGGAAGTGAAGATCAGATCAAATGCAGTGCGCATCAGATCAAAGGATAGTGCGTATCAGATCAACGGAAGTAAAGATCAGATCAAATTCTCAAGGGATTGCTCAGCAGCTTGGTTTCACAGAAGCAAGGCAAGTCAGCAACAAAACATATTTGCAGCAGAAGAGAACAACTCAAGGCTGAAGAGCTAGAGCAGAAATACAAAAGAATCAAGCAGTGCCCAATCAGAAGAACTGCAGGAGCTACATGGATGGTTCTGAGTTGCTGGACAGAACGTTGTGACATCAAGCTAACATCAGATCAACCGGAGGCTAACATCAGATCAGCTGCAAGCTAACATCAGATCAACCGGAGGCCAACATCAGATCAACTGCAAGCCAACATCAGATCAACCGGAGGCTAACATCAGATCAGCTGCAAGCTAACATCAGATCAACCGGAGGCTAACATCAGATCAGCTGCAAGCTAACATCAGATCAACCGGAGGCCAACATCAGATCAACTGCAAGCCAACATCAGATCAACCGGAGGCTAACATCAGATCAACTGCAAGCTGACATTAGATCAAATGCCGCGTACATCAGATCAGCTATAAGCTAAGATCAGATCACTTCTGCTGTTCCAAAATATCTTGGTCAAGCTACTTGAGAAATATGGAGTACAGTCAACAATATGACATGGCAAGCAAGTTGCAATTTAAAAAGGTTGAAAATGGATTATATGAATCTTGAGCCGCCTTCCATGCAAGATATGCTGACACACCGCACGTAGGGCACAGTTTTCTTCTGGGAAAATGAAAAACCGGGCATATGAGTAGGTGGAGTAGGTACAACAACAGTAGTATGCAGGATACACCACATCGGGAGGAAAAACCCTAAAAAAAAAGAAGGAGAGGGAGGCACAAAAAAAAAAGAAAAATAGAGTGAAATGAGCTACAGCAGAGAGATATACTGAACAAAAAGAAACCAAGAAAAAGGGAGAAGGAGAAGAGTGAGTGCTGAAAAAGGGATGATATGAGAGATACAAGAGTGACAGAAACAGTCAGCTACACAAGGAGAAGCTGAAGCTTTGGAGAAGCAGAAGTCAAGGAGAAGAAGAAGCTGAGGAGGTTGCAGCTTCAGGTGGTAAGCCTAGAAAACTATCAAACGTCTTTCATTAAGTGATTTTGAAAGATATTTGTGTAGAAAAGGCAGTACAATAGAGATTTACATGTTGTTGTTTTAGTTGATGAACCTGTAGAGGTAGTGAACCTCAATGTGTTGAGCAGTGAGCTCTTGTTTATGTTGCTTATGGTCAGTGAGGCCAGAGCTGAAGAATTCTGTGATAGTGAAGATTGACAGGAGTGAATCTGTCCGTGGATGTAGATCATTTGATCGAACCACGTAAAAATTCTCTGTGCACATTTACTGCTTTGAGTGTGTGTCTTGACTGGTAGTGAACCTCCTTGTGTGATTGAATTGATCTGATCTCTTTATTGAATTGATCTGATCTCTTCATTGAATTGATCTGATCTCTTCCTTGGATGATCTGATGTCTTCCTTGGTTGATCTGATCTGCCAACAGTCCATCTAAGCCAAAACGTGAGTTCAACAATAAGCTCTAACTGAGCTAACATTTGAGAGGGAATCCTTTAGTTGAAAGAAAAATTGATAGAGTGTTGATTCACCCCCCCCTCTCAACACTTGACACGATCCAACACTTCTTATTCACAATGCCAGCTCTCTCGTAAAGCTTCTCTATCACGGTTGGGAATGGAAGTCCATCAATCTTCTTTTTTTCTCAGGAGCATCCATCATTTGATCAAGGATGATGTCTCCTAAGTCGAACTCTACCTTCTTATACATAAGCATCAACAATTGCAGCCGAAACTTTGTGGGGTTGATATTCATCACCGGTGACACATTATGCGACCATAAAAGTATAAAGTGTCCTAGCCATGTTGTTCAAGTCTTGATACTTGATTTCCACCCATGAATCTGGTGTCTGAATGTAGCTCCTCAAAATCATCCTGATATCACTTGGGGTGGGCTGAAAATTTTTCACGCCATTCGTTCCACAAGGCTTGAGATCCAAGTTGAGTTTAAGCAACTCATTTATGGCTTTTCGTGTAACCTTCACCTTGTGGTTTCTCAACGTGATCATGTTATCATCATCTTTGAATGCTTAAGCCGCATAGAACTCACACACCAAAGTTCTATTAGCTTTCTTTTTCGTAGGGAGCAAATTGGTCCAACCCATTCTAACCACATAGTCCCAATATTTGCTTTTTTGTTCCACGCCTCTTTGGTTGCGCAGTGGTCGATCCTTCATGAGTTCAAGCGCTTCCTTAGGGTTGGTCCATTTTTTGGTCTCTTCCTTCCTCAAGTGAGCTCTCTTTCTAGGATGTTTCTTCTTAGTCCCACTTGAAGATGCTTGGGTTGCATTCGATGCAAGTTTCATTCGCACCATTGTGATCTAAAAAAATAACAAATTAGTGTTAAATTAGCGTTATAGCCAATGATTCTCTACCCTATCCAATTTGTATCCATTGTCATGTACTTTGAATAAGAATGCCAACACAAATTTTGGGGAAAATTAGTTAATTCCACATTCATGCATTTTATCAAACACCTTGTATGCAATTTTCATATGTATGTGCATAATGAAGAATTCAAATCATACTTGTCTCCCAATAGCATAGAAAATCATAAGCATTCATATTTTAATAATACACAGCAAGCCTAGATGTTACTAAACCATTCAAGACGCATTTCAAGACAAAACCCTAGTTCTAGGAAATATTTGGATAAAAAGAGTGGTTGCAATCATACCTTCAATTTGATGAGTTTTTTTTTGTTGTATATAGGTTTTGAGAGTACTTTTAGTTGGAATTTGAATGGAACAAGAATGCCCAAATTGTGTGACCAAGTTGTGAAATTTGAAAATTCTTGTGGACCTTTGTTTTCTTCCCGTGCGGCCGGGCGGTTGGATGTTGCTTGAATTAACAAATGATGGGAAACTATGGGCTTAAATTGGGGAGTGGAAGTGGGCGCATCCGTCGCTCCCTGAGGCACTACGGACGCGCGGAACAGGCAGTACGCACTATCTGCTGCGTGCGTCCCTCGCACCCTGGAGCGCAAGGGACGTGAGCAGCAGGCAGTGCGACTGCTTACTGCAAGCATCCATCGCACTCCAGGGCGCGATGGACACGTAGCAGGGGCGAGAAAAAATGAAATCCGAAACTGGGTATAATTCGGATTCAGGGAATCTGAATTTAATCATTTTCGGACTTATGAATCCGAAACTGGTCAGGTGGTATAAAAGGAGCAGAACTCCAACCTCAAACCCTAAAACCACAATTTTTTTATTCAACCCAACCAAAACTTGTTTTCTACATTCTAATCCAATCAAAATATTCCCTACAACGTAAGGAACAAAACCAACCAAGTCAATCTTCTTTTTTTTGGAAAATTGTTTCCCGCCAATATTTGTAGAAATTTCACATTTTATGGCCAAACTAGCACATTTTTAGTTGAACTGTAAACATATAAACTTTCCCCGAACGTTGTAGAACATAACCCACTAAGTTTTTTACATTTCGTTGAAACCGCCGCGGACCGCCTCGGAGACTCGTCGAAAATTCCGTACACATTAAAATTTAGCGGTAAATATTCTATTTAGTATTATTTATTATCATTTATTTTATTTGTATTTCAAATAATTATTTTTTCCCATAATTATTTATTTTAGTGCATATTTGTTAATTGTGCATTGTATACGTAGTTATTTAATTTTATTGTGGCTTTAATTTGATGGATTGATGATTTTATTATTATTTAGCTGCTATGGGTATTTGGAAAACTTCATTTTACTGTGGTTATGCCACCGAAATGCCCTTATGCATATTATGAATTATGTTCTTGCCCTTTTTTTAACTTTGTGAGATAAACTTATATTTGGTTGATGGAAATTGTTTATTTATTTGGTTGAGTTAGTTTATTTGTGGATTGATCACATAGTTATTATTCATTAGTGGATTGAATGTCATGGATTAGTGATTGAAATTTTGGGTATTCAATTTTGTTATGTGTTGTTGTAGGTACAATGGCTTCATCTAGCCAAAGCAGTCAACGACGCAAGTATCTAAATCCTGGTCCCATCGAACCAGAACTACTTTATCTCCAAGGTAGACACCGATCTCTACAAGTGTACAATGATGTCCTAGGGTATCGAACTAAAACCCTTAAGTGTAGAAGATGTGATGGTGCTATGTGGGGATGTTTGTCGAATGAACTGCCGCATGTACAGGATGAACTTGACAAGTTTGGTTTTGGAGGGGCCACTCGTGTGGGGTTAACTAAACTTGACCATGCCCTTATAAGGGCATTGGTAGAGAGGTGGCGACTGGAATCTCACACGTTCCACTTCCAATTCGGTGAAGCCACAGTCACATTGCAAGATGTTCAGGTCCTTTTGGGTCTCCGCACAGACGGTCCAGGTGTTACGGGTACTTTCCCTCAGAGGACAACCCAAGAATGGATATATGAATGTGGTCGCTTATTGGGTTTTTTTCCAGAGCCGGGACATTGGAAGAGGACCACATTGCATCTTGGTCATCTGCACCGTAAGATTTCGGATCCAGTCCCGCGAAGGGCTGTTAGGGATCATTATGTACAGCGGCCTAGGTGCTACATTATTTTCATTCTATATGGGTTGATATTCACGGACAAGGCAAAAAACTATATCCCTCTACACTGGCTTGTAAATATAGAGTTTCAAGAAAGGTGTGCGGCACTTAGTTGGGGTTAGGCTACCCTCGCCAGCTTATACCATGGCCTATTCAAGGCTTGCGTCCACGACGCCAGGGATATGACAGGTTGTCTACTCCTCCTACATGTAAACTTATTAACTATTAATTTTTTTAGATGTTACTATTAATGTTATTTTATTTCTTCGTTGTTTGCAATATTGTTTTCACTTAATATATCTTCATATTATAAATTTGTCATTTTGATTGCAAAAAAATCAATTTTTCATATAGGTATGGGCTTGGGAGCGTATTCCTCGCATCAGCCCGAGTAGAGTGTCAGATACTGACAGACCCAAAGTGGGTCACCCATTGGCACAACGTTGGGACGTCCGTTTCATATATGATGACATTGTCAGATCTTAGGCATGCATAATTTCCTAAATTATGCTACGGAATAGCCTAAATTCTATGGAACCAGGTCTTACCCTCGACGCGTAATCGATTGCGCTCGTCGCCTGGATCCCTTGGGAAGATTGCGTTCACCACCAAACAATTCACACGAATTGCCTCTACGTTCTTGCACTGGAGTCTCTCAGAACCGGTCCTAGCCAAAATTGCTTGCAAAAGAGAAAATGTTTTTCTCTGGAAGAATTTTGGAAGAGAGAGAGAGAAGTTTTTCTCAAAAATATTTTCACACGTTTCAAAACCAGAAAATCAGTTAAAAAAATCCCCTCAGCACACAGATACCTTTGCTCTTTTATAAAAGAGTACAGACTTATCTGTAACAGTAAATTAATATTAATTAATTAAATAATAATTAATTAATAATTATTTACTGAGTTGGGTTTAACCAACACCATGGATCAACCCATTGACCCATGGATCAGGCTGATGGGTCAAGAACCTTAATTCACAGTTAGGGGTCCCTTGATTTGTCAGCTCAACTCAATTCTTCCCAGATAATTAATTAACTTTTAATTAATACCATAAAACTGTTCAATAATATTTAATTAAATCATTTAATTAAATATTATCTATTTAAGCATAACTCTTATACTTATTACATGCAATTTAATTCTGAATCATCAACTCTCGTATGTGCGATCCTGTAGGCACATTCCAAATTGACAATGAATAAATTAATCTCATTAATTAATCCATAAATCATTAATGGTCTCTAGCAAGACATAATGACTACACAATTCAAAATGGAGGGTCGAATGGTGATTCAACACAACCTTCCGAGTAAACTACGTACTGTCCTCTACATTGATATCCAGTTTAGCATAAGGCATGAAACCAATCATCCTTATATAGCTAAACGTTTTACTTGATCTCTTAGTGACACTGAACTTAATCAAGCAAATGATATCCCTTATCATTTCTTGGGCACGGCCATGCACTTCTCAGTTCACTATCAAGTGGCCAAGATATCATCTCTCATTTGAGAGAGACTTGTAGTCCTATCACTTCACCTACACACCTTAGCGTGACTCATAGTGTACCCAATCATACCCGTGCATGGCAACCTGTTACGGTCCCGTTAGGCATATGTCAAAGCATACTATAATTCACCTAAGACTATGCAATGATTTCTGGTCTAAGGATCCTCGTACGAGTACTACTCAAAAGAATCACTCATGATCTAACAGTCCATGGAGTGTTTCTTTTGGCGGATCGATTTCATGAAATTCAATATGCACAAGAATATAATTACATGAAATTAACTCATCAGATAAATAATTAATCAAACGACAAATGTCTTAATTACATAAATAACCCTTAAAGTTTATTTACATAAATAGCCCTCAAAAGGGCACATACACCAACAGACATCACTGCTCATGTCTTGCCTGGGTACCACGATTAATTAAGCAGTCTCCTAGATGATGACGTGAGTTAGATATTAATTAAATTATTTCATTATCATACTTTAGATTGATAGTTACCATTTATTATATAAGTATGATAATACATGTTTTTTTTTTCTAGTTCATATGGCTGCCTTACGCTGAGGACAGTGTCCTCGAATATCTCCCTCATTTTTACCGAGATGACCCTGATTGCTGGATGTCCCGAATATTTCTTATTTTTTGGGAGTATCACGAGCCCCATGAGGCTAATAGGGTTCTTCGCCAATTTGGCTTCCATCAGTCTATTCCTGGGAACCCCCTAATTTATCCTTTTACGGAGGAGATATATAATGAGATGCATGTCAAGGGAAGGCAAGGCAAGGGGTACATCGACTACGGCAGAGACAGTGTTACGTACATGACGGACTGGGAGAATAGGAGGTTGGCCATTAGAGATGATTTCGTACCTGAGGTTCCTCCATCGGCAGATGATGCGTACCGTACGTGGTATAACCGCCATACGGTCAAACTAATCAATGATCCCATCATTGATTTAGTCGAGGGTTACCGTGGTGCTTCTGCCCGAGAGAGATTATATGTGAGTTTTCAATATAATATCTTATATTTCTTTTTTACTTCTTTTATGATTTTATCTAATTAATCATTCTATTTATTTAAATTATTTGTAGATGGAGGTGGTGAGTGACGCATACAATATGGGAATGGAATTCCAATCAAATTACATTGGTGATAACCTGAATATCCTGCAGTACGTCGAAGATATTACCACCTCTTTCCACAATGCCCTCACATTTGGTGGCGGTACTTTTGAGCAAGTCGAATGCACCCAAATGATCTCAGATTTTCAACCTACGTTCTCTCAAACCCTACGTCCGAGTCGCCGAGTGAGGAACGTTCCTCCTAGGGGAGGAGGCAGAAAGAGGAGGGCAGCTGTAGGAGAGAATTTGGATGTGGAAAATTTAGGGGCAGAATATGATGATGATGATGAGATCGAGGATGATGGAGGTTCTATGCCGCCACATGACGGAAGACCACAGGGTCCAAGTGGAGGTGCAAGTGGACCTAGAGGTTCACAAGGTGGAGGTTCGCGGGATGCTAGTTCGAGTACATGCCCTATAGCTAGGATGGTTGGTAAGAGAAATGTGCCTCCACCTAGAAAATTTGGATATTCATATATTTTTATGTTTTCACAATGCATGTTTTGATATTTTCATTTTCAACTTTTTATCATATTTTAACTCTTCAATTTTTCTCTTTCATATATTATAATATAATTCAATTTGAATGTTCTTTCGTACAGAATTTACATTTAATTTTTGACATTTGAAATTTATTATTTGATTTTGCTAATAGGTAAATTCAATCATTTTTTCTTTTTTTTACATGTATTAATTATTCAGATTTACAAAATCTGAATTTAAATAATCCGGATTTTCAAAAATCTAAATTTAAGTATGGTTCACCAAACATTCAGATTTTGTAAATCTGACTCTTTTTTTTTAAATATTATTCAATTTATAAAAACTTAATTTTTAATTCCCTAAATTTTTTTTTCGGATTTACAAAATCCGAATTTCATTAATTTTCTTAATTAACTTAATTATGATCTAATTAATTATTATTTCTCTATTTTTCAGATTTTGAAAATCTGACTTCTGCTATTTTCGAATTTCACAAATTTGAAAACTCCTTTTCGGTCAATATTTCATATTTTTCAATTTTTCTATTCACATCATCTATTAGGGGATTTTGCCGGTCAAAAATTCCTTTTGAAAGACAAACATGTTCACTAATCTTCCTCTCCTTCTCACGTCAATCCTCTATGTGCACTTTTTTTTTGTTTTTGTTTTGTTTTTTTGTAGTATTCGACTCACTCATGATCCCTTTTTTTTTTTTTTTTTTCCTGACTTTTCAACGCTAGTAAGTAACTTCCCACGCACATGCACAATCACGCGCCTTTTAACGTTTCCCTTCACCCTCAACATTTTCTTGAAGCAGTATTTCTTTTGTTTTTAGCTTTTCTTTTTTATCACTTTTTTCAAAAGTTATTAGGACTAAATATACTGCTATTATAAAACTTTATGATTAAATTTATTGACTAATAAATGTTTAACACTACATTTAACATTGGATCAAAATATAGAACTAAATTTGCATTTTTTTCCTTCTTTTTATATTAATCAATCGTTATTGGAAGAAATATAGGAATGGTCTCCATAGTATGACCTAGTGTGAAATTTGGTCTTAAACGTTTGGTAGTCGACAAATTTAGTGGCTGCCACGTGTGGTATAGACGTGTCATCCATGTGGCCGCCACCTAGCATCCACATGACATAATTATTAAAAATTTAAGGCTTAAATCCATTTTTGGTCCCTCATAACATGAGTTATTCCAGTTTTGGTCCCTCATATGTTTTAGTCATCAATTTTAGTCCCACTTAAATTTTTTTTACCAATTATGGTCTCTTTTAACAGAAAAGTTTAGAAGATAATGGATTATCTAATTTGATTGCTAGTCAAACCTATTTTTTTTTCAAAATAATTTGTACCGTGATGTTTTCAACCAATTTTATAATTCGGATCCTCATGAATATTCAACCCATTTAGGGTTTCAGCCGTCATTTTGGATTGTGAGTCGATCTAAATGGGTTGAACATCCATGAGGAACCGAGTCATAAAATGGATTAAAAACATCATGGTTCAAATCATATTGAAAAAAAATAGGTTTGACTAGCGATCAAATGAGTTAATCCGTTATCTTCTAAACTTTTTCGTTAAAAGGGACCATAATTGTTAAAAAAAATTTAAATGAGACTAAAATTGGTGACTAAAACATATGGGGGACCAAAACTGGAATGACCCATGTTATGAGGGACCAAAAATGGATTTTAGCCAAATTTAAAAAAATAGCAAATTTAGTCCTAAAAGTTTATGAAAATATCAAATTTAGTCCTAAAAGTTTTTAATAGTATCAACTTTAGTTTAATTAAAAGAATTTTACATTCACTTAACGATAATCTATTACAAACCACTATTTAGGTATTATTTTAAAAATAATTTTTAAAACCTAAATTCTAAATCTACCATGATTCAAACGAGTCAGCCCAAGTCAAAACAGGTCGATCCATTGTCAAATAGTCAAAATTACAAAAAAAATTGATTTTTCATTGATATAAATGAAAAAATTAAACTTTTTGGTTTTTTTAAGTATTAAATTTTAAAAAATAAAAATATTTAAACTTTTTTTAGTTTTTAAAAATAATTTTTTGAATTTGAAAAACTAAAAAAATATCAATGTAAACTTAAAACATTTAATTCATTTGCCAAAAATCTTACAAAATTTTTTAGTTTTATATTTATTTTTAGGAAAAAATGCAAATTTAGTCTATATAGTATGGTCCAGTGGCAAATTTAGTTCTAAACATTTAGTAATCAGCAAATTTAGTCATAAAATTTCTTAATAACAACATATTTACTCCCATAATAATTTTTTTTACAGATTTAACAGTTATTTTTCAATTTCGTCAATCTATTGTCACGTGGCGTACATGTGGACGTCATGTGGATTCATATAATCCACTGGAATGACAAGTGGATGACACGTTATCAACGCTACACATGAATATAATCCATTGGGATGAATATTTTTTAACTGTTTATCTTGGTAAAATTCATGTGCAGCTTGATGATGTGTTATCCACATGTTATCCCAGTGGGTTATATTATACCACATGACAATGAACTGACAGAATTGAAAAGAAACTGTTAAATATGTAAAAAAAAAAAAACTGTTAAGGGACTAAATGTGCTGTTATTATGAGACTTTAGGACTAAATTGGACACTAGACTATAATATAGGGATTAAATTTGCATTTTTTTCTTATTTTTATTTATATCAATGTAAAATTATTATTATTATTATTTTAATTTTGACTATTTGACACTAGATCGATCAATTTGACTATGTTTGACTCGTTTTTATCAAAGTGGGTTTAGGGTTTAGGATTTGAAAAATAATTATTTGCTAAATAATTTTGAAATAATTGTGCCACGTGACGGCCACATGAATGGCACGTTATGTCACATATACTAGAAAATGTTTTTAAGACTAAATGCGCTCAATATAGAAACATTGATAACTAAATTTGTCGACTACCAAACATTTAGAACTAAATTTGACACCAGGTCATATTATATGGACTATTTCTGCATTTCTTCCTTGGACAATTTCTAACAAAATTATTTAATAAAATTAAAATTAAAAAAATCTAATCATCATCAAATCTCACTTATTTTAAATTTTACTGCCTTTAATACAATTTTAATAAAAACAGTAAAAAGGGGAGAAAATTTTCCCGCATATACTATTTTATAATTTTTGAATTTAAAAGAAAATCAAAATATCTTTTTATTATAAAATCGGGGGAGACATCACATATAGGAAACGGGGGGAAATTTTACCGAGTAGATTACAAATAGAAAACACAATAAAGTAACGAGTGAAGCACAAATTATATCCTGTACCTAGAGGTACATGTACCTAATAATACATCACCACTCTCACTATAAGAGAGTGAGATACACGTTATTCTCTTCTTCTTCTTCTCCAAAAACCCAGTTCCTTCTTTTTCAAAAAATCACTTCGTCTTCTTAAAAAATCAGTTATTCTTCTTCGTCATACTCCATTCGAAACCGCATTTAATCAAAATTTTCATTCAAACACAGATTTACGGAGATCGACGATTGTTTTTTCGACGAACAACACCAAATACAACGGAAAAATCAATTCTTCTTAAAAAATCACTTCTTCCTGTTCAAAAATCTCCTCTTCTTCTTCAAAAATAACTTATTCTTCTTAAAAAATACCACATCATAAAGTATGAACTGTATTTGATGGATTTATGGAACCTTATCTTCATGATTTGATGTTGGATAATGTATTAATGATATTATATTCGTATTTTCTTATTCAAATAATGCTCTGTTGCTCCGAAATATGATATATAAATGGTTTCCGTGAGGTATTGGCACTTTCATATGAAATGGGTTGCTTCTGATTCTTTCCCGTTGCTGGACTTGGTAGAACGCGTTGTAGGACGTAACTAGACGTTGCGGGACGTTACGGGACATAACGGGATGTTGCTACTTTATATTTTGGATGTAGCGGGACGTAACAAGACGTTGCGGGACGTTGCTGCTTTGTATTTTCAGACGTTGCGGGACGTTGCTGGACGTAGCTGGACGTATCTGGACATGGTGCTAGTTTTTTCGGACGTATTTAGACGTGATAGACTATGTTCTGTGAAAAAATCAGCTTAAATTCACATGCATGAATGTAGACGTTTCAGAGCGTGGTGCTAGTTGTTTTTGACGTGGTTCTAGTGTTAGGAGACGTTGTTGAAGGTGTAATCTGAAAAATTCAGCTTAAATGCACATGCTTGGATGTAGACATTGCGACAGTTATTTTTTTGACGTGCATGGATGTTGCGGCAGTATTAGGAGACGTTGTAGAAGGTGTTAAAAATTCACCACATGCCTAGATGTTGACGTTGCGGCAGTTGTTTTTGGACGTACAGGGACGTTGCGGCAGTGTTAGAAAACGTTGTGGAAGGTACAATCTATGAAGTTGTATTGCACAGACGGTTCAAGAGGGCATAACTCGGCACTCGATTGTCCGATTTGGATGCACAAGTAGTCGATTTGATGGTTCTCGATGAGATGTACGCAATGTACACAGCAGACCGGCATTTGGAGATGGTTCTGATATTGAAAAATGTGTGGTTTTGGATGAAAACTTTAAATGGTCATAACTTTGCGCTCAGTGGTCCGTTTTAGACGAATTTTTTTTTTATTTCATATAACTTTTTGAGATCTATCTATCTGCAAACTGCTGAAGGCGGTTTGGGCCACTTGAAGCTCCAAAAAATGCCATATTTTAAAAGATACGAAAGATTTTTAATAATTTCAAGGGTTTTTCAAATTTTTGACGAAACATTTGACATGTATAAAAAATAGTTTTTTTACGATTTTCCTGCATGAAAACCTTGTTCCTCCGGGGTTCTACTGACCTATGTATTGAGAGATGGGAAATTCAATATTGATAATAGTGATCTTTTAAATGACATGTACAAAAAAGTGTAATTAAATGTCAACTAACTTTAAGTGAATTAATAGCAATTGAATTTTTTGGAAAGTCACAAGACTAAAATAATCAGGGTTCGAGTCTCGTCCCTAACAATTTTTTTTTTGTTTTATCTACTAATAGTTACTTAAATGGTATTTGTTTTTTACATTACATTACTAAAATCAGCTATGCCATTTTGGACGTTGCAGCAGTTGTTTTTTGGACATGCGGGGACGTTGCGGCCATGTTAGGAGACGTTGTGGAAGGTGTTATGTGAAAAATTCAGCTTAAATTCACATGTCTGGATGTAGATTTTTTTGACGTTGCGGCAGTTGTTTTTTGGACGTAGGTGGACGTTGCGGTAGTGTTAGTAGACGTTGTGGATATGCCTGGATATAGACGTTGCGACAGTTATTTTTTAGATGTTGCGGCAGTTGTTCGAAGACGTTGTTGACTCAGCGAAGATGTTGTGGACGTGCCTGGATGTAGACGTTTATGGACGTGGTGCTAGTTGTTTTTGACGTGGTTCTAGTTGTTCTGAGACGTGGTGGACTGTCTTTGTAAAAAAAATCAGTTTAAATTCACATGCATGGATGAGGACTTTTCTGGACGTAGTGCTATTTGTTTTTTGACGTGGTTCTAGTTGTATTTGTGAAAAAATCCGTTTAAATTTACATGCATAGATGTAGACGTTTCTGGACGTGGTGCTAGTTGTTTCGGACGTGGTGCTAGTGTTGGAGACGTTGTAGACATGCCTGGATGTAGACGTTGCGACAGTTGTTTTTTGGACGTTGCGACAGTTGTTCTGAGATGTTGTTGACTCAACGAAGATGTTGTTCACTCAGCGCGCAAAAAAAAAAAAAAAAAGCGCGCGCGTAGGCGAAACTTACTATATTTAGTAAGTGTACAGCTGTCATGCAAAAAATTACTATATATAGTAATAGGTACATGTATACAGTGTACAGGATATGCGCGCTGCGAGTGAAGGGTGTTATTGGTGTTTTGAAACTTAATTAATCCTAGAGTTGGAACTTTTTGCGACACTCCTTCTCTTCATCTTGACAATCAGCATAGCAGAGGCGGAGGTCATTTTCATTGGCAAATTATAAAGGGGTATAATGGGTATGGTTATATCGCGTCCTTTCTTTTCAAAGAAACTCTTCATTTTGTGAAATATCGCCATCTTAATTCTTATTTTTCGTCCCTTTAATGTTTATTTTTCGCCCCTCCTATTATTACTTAACTACTCTTAATTAATTTACTACAAATTTTATAAGTCATTTTTTAATCTATCAAAAATTTATTAAAATTGTGATTAAAGTAGCATAGATGAGCGAAACTATAAATGATTTTTTTTGATATTTTTAGTAAATTGATTAAGGTTCGTTAGCTAATTTAATATATTACTATATTTTATATTTAAATATTATATTTAAATATTATGATTGGTATTTCTTAATTTATCAGGGATAATTTAGGTATAAAAGGGGTGCGTAATAACAAAATAAGGAGAGTGAAATAGGCCTTCACTTATATAATACACCTAGGTGTATATATAATTTGGTACACCTAGCTAAAAAAAGAAAAAACTGAGTTGCAAAATACGGAGAAAAAGAAGGCAATATACACGCGCCTTCTTGAAAAACCCATCAATTCTCTGTCTTCTCAAACTCTAATCTCTTATCTCTCTCTCTCTCTCTCTCTCTCTCTCTCTCTCTCCTCTTCTCCTTCACCAGCCACCCTCTCTTTTTTTTTCTTCTCTTGCTGCCGGTTCCGGCTATTCTGGGCGGAGTTTTAAAGATCTCTCACGGTCAAAATACTCCTCACCTCTTAAGCTTCAAAACTCATCCCATATTTTACCATTTTCATACATATTTAAATCAAGTTGAGGCCAAGAAGATGCGGCTTGCAGCGATGGTGATTGCGGCGGCCAGATCTGGAAAGTGGAGAGGGGCTGGTGGTTGGAAAATGAAAAAATGAAAGGAAAACTAGGGTTTGGGAAAAAAAAGTATATTTATTCCATTTGTTTGATCCAATAAAAGTATATTTATTCCATTTTTTGGAAAAAAAGGTATATTTTCCGTTTGGTTGTATTTGCAGCCCGCGAAAATGAAAGGAAAACTAGGATTTGGGCAAAAAGGTATATTTTTTTGTAAAATTATATATTTTTTAATGTTAAATTGTGGTACTAATGTTAAATGTTGTTTTTTGATGTTAAATAGTGGTACTGATGTTAAATGCTGTTTTTTATGTCAAATGGTGGTACTGATGTTAAATGTTGTTTTTTGATGTCAAATGGTGGTACTGATGTTAAATGATGTTTCTTGATGTCAAATGGTTGTACTGATGTTAAATGATGTTTCTTGATATTAAATGGTTGTACTGATGTTAAATAATGTTTCTTGATGTCAAATGGTGGTACTGATGTTAAATGCTGTTTTTTCATGTGAAACTGTGCAGGTATCATATATTTTGAATGAAAACTGATGTTAAATCTATTTTTATAGCCAGAATTCTGATGTTAAATCGGAATTGAAGAATTACAGCCAAAAATCGTGATGTAAAATCGTGGTGTAAAAAAAATGATGTGATGTAAAATGTGTTTTCGATGTAAAGCATTCGAATCACTGCCATCAATAAATCTCCTTTTTGCATTTTTGAATTCGTAGTATACATGCATCCTTTGATGTAAAACCAACATACCACCGGACTACATAAAATTAATTAAAATGACATAAAAAAAAAAAAGAGATTTAACATCAGAATTCACCATAATGTCATTTGACATCAAACATAACAATTGATGTAAAATGACATTTGACATCAAAAGTTGATATCAAATGCCGTTTGACATCAAACTATATGATATAGCATCACATACTGAAAACATAATTCATCATAATGCCATTTGACATCAAACATAACAATTGATGTCAAATGCCATTTGATGTCAAAAGTTGATGTCAAATGACATCAAAAGTTGATGTAAAATGGCGTTTGACATAAAAAAAAATGAGGTGCGTGAGGAGAGAGGGAGAGAAAAACTAGGGGGGACTCGCCACATTCAATGCATATTTAATGCGATTGACAAGTATTTTGTACTGTTAGACCGGGTTTTTCTGAAAGATTATCTGCCCGGCACGATTAAAAATTCACTTTCATGCTATGCATTTCAGAATCGGAATTCTTGACCAGACCTAGACTCTAGCACAATAGCTATTCCAATCCTTGCTTGAAATAACATTGTACAGGATCTTGGCTTGCACTTGTTCGATTTATCACGCAACAAATAATTTCTAATTAAAGCTGAAGTTTAGAAATACCTTTTGAAGCGTGTTACATAGGTGATCGCTTGTATGCTCAAGACATGCTCGAACGTTGTATGGGAAACAAACCAACGAACCAAACGATCAGCAATCCAATACAATAGGACAGTACCGAAATTTTTCATCGGAAAAATCAAGCGCAGCCGACACCACGCGCGAAAACTTCATGCGTCGTCGGAGGTGATCCACGCGCAGCCCAAACACCACCCAGGCACCGCCGGTGTGAAGCAAGAAACCAACCGCCCGAGCTAGGATAGTGAACCGCCAGGTAGATCTCTAAAATCCGACTATGAGAGAGGAAAAATAATTCTGTCTCTAGGATTTTATCTCTCAAGTTTTCTTGTCTTAAAAACTTATGAATTGTGTGTGTAGAATTGCTAATCTCTTGTCTATTTATAGAGTTACAAGAAAGACCACAAGTTGGTTTAGAATTGGCCTTCCTAATGAGTTTAGGTAATTAATTAGTTTCCAAATCCAATTAGGTAACCAATATAATAGAATTTCCTAATCCAATTAGATTTCCTAATCTCTAGGATTTTCTAATTCTAATTGAAAGTTAAGACTCAATTAATTAATTAAATAATTCCATTTTGCTAATTACTTAATTAACCCTTATGAATAATTAATTAATTAATTAATTAATTCTACTTAATCAATTAACCCACTACATAATTAATCATACCACTAACGGATTAATTATGGCACTACCATCCTACACCAGAATTACTTCCGGAACAACTAAATTTATTATTCTTTAATCTCCCACATCAAAGATATAGTGCTCATTAATTTATTAATTTACTGATAAATTAATTAATTAACTTCTTATAATCCGAGATTAGTATTACTCGACCTTTTTACTATACCGGACATAGCTCCACCGGTCGGGTTTAGTATAATAAACATAACGAGCTCATCTCGGGAGCATCATCACCCCAGACGCACCGGTACATGGTTTTCTTTCGACAAGCAACACACCAATCAACTAAACAATCGCACCCAACCTACCGAGACTATTGGCCATAAATGACCTCACTCTTTGGCATATCAAAGTACACTATGTCTAATCCTCATGCCGGCTCAAGTCTAGGGATTAAGAGATAGAATACAAGAAACGAATTGTCTATTAAATCAGTATAAGACAATTCATCCTAAATGGTTAAGTTCAATAAGCACCGGCATATCTATATGATTCAATTAGTTTAGACAAACCAATTTCTGAATCACATAATAACCTAAACCGAAAATGTGTCCAAAATTATATCCATTACGAACCTCATTTATATATTATGTCTTTTAACCAATGATGAGATCTACTGTGTCACACCAGACACCTCATAATCTAATTACATAATATAAATGGACGACATATGCACAACATATAAACTAAAACATTTAATTGACAAATTAACTTAGAAATAGTATAATACAAGCATAGTTTCAGTATTCAAACCTAACAATCTCCCACTAATATTTATGTTGTGCTTTAAGTATAAAACTATATTTAATCTTTTCAACTACAATACAACTAGAAAAACTATCATGGCTCTACTGAGTATCTGATCCTCATGCCCTCCACATGAGTCTCAAAGACTTTTGCAGTCAATGTCTTCGTGAAAGGATCTGTAAGGTTTTCTTCTGATGCTATCTTTGCCATGACCACGTCTTCTCTCATGACGATGTCTTGTATTAGGTGGTACTTGCGCTGTATATGTTTACTCGCCTCGTGGTTCCTTCGAGTTTGCTACTGCACCATTGTTATCATAGTACACTGTGATTGATTTCTGCAAACCAGGAATCACATCTAAGTCCACTAGGAAGTTCTTGAGCCGCACTGCTTCTTTCACTGCCTTTGATGCGACAACGTATTCAGCCTCCATGGTAGAGTCCGCCACGCATTTTTTATTGACACTCAGCCAAACTATGGCTCCACCTCCCAAAGTAAACACATACCCTGAGGTGGACTTGCTCTTGTCACTGTCGCATTGGAAATCTGAATCTGTGTAACCTCGGGGTACCAGCTTAGGCCCCTGATAGACCAGGAATTGGTCTCTTATTCTGTGTAAATACTTAAGAATGCATTTTACTGCCTCCCAATGAGCTTTTCCGGTGTTACTCTTGTTGGAGTAGAATACATAAGCTATGCTTGTATTGTACAGTTTCCCAGTTTAATATATCGATTTGTGTTTCAATTATTTTTTGTTGTGCATGTTTGTGTCCATTTATATTATGTAAGTAGATGATGAGGTGTCTGGTGCGACACAGTAGATCTCATCATTGGTTGAAAGACATAATAAATAAATGAGGTTCGTAACCGAGACAGTTTTGGACAAGCTGCCAGTCTAGGTTATTATGTGATTCAGATAATTAGTTTGTCTAAACTAATTAGTTGGCGGCAAGAGGCGACACCGGCAACGACCGCCGGCAGCAGTCGCGCCGGTCGACAGGCCAAAAGGGCAGCAGCAGGCAGCAACAGCGCGCAGCAGTCGCTGCACGCAACAGCTGCTGGGCGCGCAGGGCCGCACGCGCACGGCCCATGAGAGCTGTGCGCGCACGGGAGCGCAGAAGTGCAGGCCGGCCCGTGCGGGCCATGCGGGCGCGCGGCCACTAAGCAGCGCGCGCGGGCAGCATGGCCTTTGGGCCGTGCTGCGGCCCGTGCGGCCCGGGCTACCCGTTCGAGCCGTTCGGGCTGTTTTTGGCCCGTTTTTCCTCCAGTTTTCCTTTTTTGAAGTTCAAGACTCTCTCCATTGAGTGACGTGACGGGACACGAGATCAAGGCAAAAGATGAAAGCAATTAAAACCATAATAGTCGAGAAATTTATTTTACGTATTTATTTCCCGTATTTATTGTTTTAATTTTTATACTTTATTTTTATGCGGTATTTTAGATGCATGAATTAAAGCATGTCGGGTTTTATGGTTGCATATAACTTAGGTTAGTTAATTGTATGTTAAAACTGGAAAAACCCTCAAATTGGAAATCTAAGTGGGAGCGGGTTGTGTTATATCCCCATGGCCACCATTACGGGTTCATATGCGATGTGGGTGGGTTTGCGCCTTCCTCCATTCGGATGAGTCCAGCCCCGAGATTACTAGACTATGAGCTTCTGAGTAAGATGACTAGAGGAAGTTTAACTAGGAGAAATGCGACACCCTCTCCATCTGAGGCGCACTATCCTGAGGTGACAAACTCAGAAGTCACGTAATGGCACACACTTAGTGTACGATCTGTAGTATTCCTCCCGCGAGGTTACGCTGCTTATTTGTACGGCTGAAAGCACCGACTATTAGCTACATTGATCAAAAGATTGTTGGTCAGATAGTGTAGTTAATGAACTTGGTTCTTCTCAAATGAATGTGGGTTAGCGTAAACGTCCACACTGCGTAGCTTGCGAGAATCCCGGTGGATGAGATGTTGGTGGATTAATATTATTGTTTTGAGGGAAATCAATAATTAAATTGAATTTTCATAATTTCGAAAATTCTAGCATATATAACTGAAACACTATTTGTTTACTTTCCAGTTTAAATCGATATGGCATTCAATCATTTAGCTGCTATTTTGAAAAACAACAATTTAACTGGAACTAATAATGTCGATAGAAGTCGTAACTTGGACATTGTCCTTAGGGCTGAGAGCGCTCCTGTGAGAGATCGTGTCATTGACATGATTAGTAACATCAACAAGGTTGAGGTAGTGGGAGGCGAAATTGTTGGTGAAACCAAAGCCGATATTGTCCTCCAGAGCTTGCCTCAAAGCTATGAACGGATTCGGTTGAACTACAACATAAGTAAGATGTTGTGGAGTTCATCTGAGCTCTTGGCATAGTTGATGGCGCCTCAAAGCTATGAGCGGATTCGATTGAACTACAACATAAGTAAGATTTTGTGGAGTTCATCCGAGCTCTTGGCAGAGTTGATGACGGCTAAAAGTCTTCTTCAAGAGAAGAAGCGAGCTTTAGTCGCAGTCGAAGCTTTAGAATCTTCTTCTGAGCCTGAGGCTGGAAAGAAGAAGAGAAAGCTCGAGGGAGTAGCTAAAAAGGCACAAATTGCGCCTAAGCCAGATATTGCAAAGAAGAAGTCGAAAGACAAGTGCTTCAAGTGCAATAAGACGGGACATTGGAAAGCGGATTGTCCAAAGCTTATAAGTACGATAAATTATGCCTTAATTACTGAGACATGTTTAGCGACGATTCCCACAGATACTTGGTGTGTGGATTCAGGTGCCACTGACCATGTTTGTAATTCTTTGCAAGGGTTCCAAGTAACCCAGAAGCTTAGAGAAGGTGAATTGTATATCTACTTGGGCGACACTACAAGAGTGTCAGTAGAAGCAGTGGGAGTAGTTAAGTTGAATTTTGAAAATTCTAGTTTAGAGTTAGTTAATTGTCTTTATGTATCGAGTTTTAGAAAGAACTTGATTTCGGTTTCTAAACTCTTAAAGAATGGGTATAAGTTTATTTTTTCTGATGACTGTGTTGTTATTAGAAGAAATGAAAAACTTATTTGTTCTGGTTCATTGGCGGACAATTTGTTTGTGGTTAACTCTAACTCCCCTGTTGCGCAAAACATAGAAATAGATAGCTCAGTATCTAACATTAATAAGAGGAAGAGACCTTCTAAAATGAATCAAACCTATCTTTGGCATCTAAGGCTAGGTCATATAAACCTTAGTAGGATTCAGAGGTTAGTCAATGATGGACCTTTGGGTTCATTAAATATTGACAGTTATGCAACCTGCGAATCTTGCTTGGAAGGTAAGATGACCAAGAGACCTTTTAAAGCAAAAGGCTATAGAGCTAAAGAAGTATTAGAGTTGATTCATTCTGACTTGTGTGGACCTATGACGGTCCAGGCATGAGGGGGATATGAGTATTTCGTGACATTCACGGATGACTACTCTAGGTACAGATACATTTACCTAATACGCCACAAGTCTAAATGTTTTGGCAAGTTCAAAGAGTTTCGGGCAGATGTGGAGAAGCATCATGGTAAGAGTATCAAGACACTGCGTTCAGATCGTGGTGGGGAGTACCTGTTACATGAATTTCGAGATTACCTCACTGAGGTAGGAATTCGGTCTCAGTTGTCTGCACCTGGTACGCCACAGCAGAATGGTGTAGCAGAAAGGAGGAACCGAACTCTTATGGAAATGGTTAGGTCCATGATGAGCTATAGTGATTTACCAAGTTCGTTCTGGGGATATGCCTTGGAAACGGCAATGTATATTCTTAATCTTGTACCATCTAAAACGGTGTCTTCAACCCCAGTAGAGTTGTAGAATGGTCAGAAGCCCAATCTAAGACATCTCAGAATTTGGGGCTGCCCAGCACATGTGCTTAAGGCAGATACGGCTAAGTTAGATACAAGAACAGAATTAATGTTGTTTGTAGGATATCCTAGGGGAACGAAAGGTGGTCTATTCTATAGTCCTAAAGATCAGAAGGTGGTGGTAAGTACCAATGCTAGATTTTTAGAAGAGGACTATGTCTTAGATCACAAGCCCAAGAGTAAGATAGTACTAGAAGAGCTTAGACGACAAACTACTAATCCTGATGCACCAACACAAGTAGATACACCACACACTGCACATGAGATCACAGATGATGCGCCTACGCAGGAGGTGCCTCGTCGTAGTGGGAGGGTTGTGAGACAGCCAGACAGGTTCAGTGGGAGAGTCTTCAGACCTAGTCCCAGGTGTGCCTGAACATGACCCAGTTAACTACAATGAGGCCCTTCGAGATAAAGATGCAGAATCTTGGCGTAAGGCAATGATATCCGATATGGGGTCAATGGACCACAATCAAGTCTGGGAGCTTGTGGACCTGCCTGATGGGTTTAAGCTCATTGGATGCAAATGAGTCTACAAATGTAAGAGAGGACTTGAAGGGAAGGTGGAAACCTTTAAAGCTAGGTTGGTGGCGAATGGGTATACTCAGAAAGAAGGAATGGATTATGAGGAAACCTTCTCCCCGGTAGCTATGCTTAAGTCAATCCGGATTCTCTTGGCCATAGCTGCTCATATGGATTATGAGATTTGACAGATGGATGTCAAGAAACGGAAGTCTTGAGGAAACCATCTTTATGCAGCAACCAGAGGGATTCATTGAAAAAGTCCAAGAGCATAAGGTTTGCAGGCTTAAGAGGTCTATTTATGGACTTAAGCAGGCATCCAGATCTTGGAACATCCGGTTTGATGAAATAATCCAGTCCTTTGGATTTACTCAGTGTCCGGATGAGCAATGTGTATATCGCATACGTGATGGAAACTCAGTGGTGTTTCTTGTGCTTTACGTAAATGACATTCTATTGATTGGTAACAACAAGAAAGTGTTATCAGACGTAAAGGCATGGTTGTCCAAGCAATTTGATATGAAGGACTTAGGGGAAGCGGGACATATCCTTGGGATCAAGATTATTCGAGATCGTAGGAAACGTTCGCTAACGCTCTCCCAAGCTTCATACATAGACACGATTCTGGCCCGTTTTAACATGCAGAACTCCAAGAAAGGTTTTCTACCTTTCAGGCACGGAGTGTTTCTATCTAAGGAGCAGTCTCCTAAGACTGTTGAGGAGATAGAGACCATGAGGACAGTTCCATATGCTTCGGCAGTAGGAAGTCTCATGTATGCCATGTTGTGTACGAGGCCTGATATCTGTTATGCCGTTGGCATGGTGAGCAGATTGAAAGATTTTGGTAGGATCTGGGTTTGCACTTGCTCGATTTACCACGCAACAAAAATTTCTATTAAAGCGGAATCTTAGAAAAGTACCTTTGAAGCGTGCACCTGGTGATTCTCTTGTATGCCTCAAGACTATGACTTCACGTTGTGTGGGCAACGAACTAGAAGTCAATTGATCAGCTACTCACCACAATCCACCTGCTAGAAAACTCTAGCCCCGCAGCACCTGACACGTACTATAAACGCACCGCCCGCAGAGAGAGAAAGTTACGCGCAGCTGGTATAAACCAAGGTCAAAATTTCAGCCACTAGAAACCCAAAAACCAGCTGCACACTTTCTTGAAAATTCGACTTAGAGAGAGAAACGTTTTCTCTCTCTAGAAATCCTGTGGATTGATTGTGTTAATTGTATGTCTTGAATGACTGATCCCTTGTCTATTTATAGAGTTACAAGAGAGACTCCAAGTTGGTTTAGGATTGGTCTTCCTACTGGGTTTCTGTTTTCCTTCAATCCTGTTTCTGGACTGATACAGATTCTGTTTCTTTCAATCTTGTTCCTGGACTGATACACTCCCAACTGTCACAGGGATTCACTTATCCCAATCCAGTTCCTGGGATGAATCACTCCCGACTGACACAGGGATTCACTTATCCCAAACCAGTTCCTGGGATGATTCACAACCAACTGACACAAGGATTAATTAATTTCTAATTAATTAAATCTACCTTTGTCAACAACCCAGTACATAATTAATCGTACCACTAACGGATTAATTATGGCACTACCAACCTACACCAGAATTGCTTCCGGAACAACTTAATTAAATTATATTCATAATCTCCCCACATCAAAGATATAGTGCTCGTTAATTCATTAATTTACTGATAAATTAATTCATCAACTTCTTTAATTTCGAGACTAGTACCACTCGACCTTTTTACTATACCGGACATAAGTCCACCGGCCGGGTTTAGTATAATAAACATTTCGAGCTCATCTCGGGAGCACCATCACCCCGGACGCACCGGTACATGGTTTCCTTTCGACGAGCAGCAGCACACCAAGTAACTAAACATGCGCACCCAACCTACCGAGATTATTGGCCACATTTGACCTCACCCATTGGCAGATCAAAGTATACTATGTCTAATCCTCATGCCCACTCGAGTCTAGGGATTTAGAGATAGAATACAAGGATCGATTTGTTTATTAAATCAGTACAAGACAAATCATTCCTAAGAGTCAAGTTCAATATGCCCCGGGCATATCTATATGATTCAATTAGTTTAGACAAACTAATTATCTGAATCACATAATAACCTAGACCGACAGTTTGTCCAAAGCTGTCTCGGTTACGAACCTCATTTATATATTATGTCTTTCAACCAATAATGAGATCTACTGTGTCGCACCAGACACCTCATCATCTACTTACATAATATAAATGGACGATAAATGCACAACCAGATATGACTGAAACACAAATCGATATATTGAACTGGGAAACTGTACAATACAAGCATAGCTTATGTATTCTACTCCAACAATCTCCCACTAATACTTAAGCTGTGCTTTAAGTATACAACTACATACAATCCTACCTAATCTGCTGCTATCTATCTTGAAAAACTGTCAAGGCTCTCCTAAGCATCTGATCCCCTTGCCCTTCACGTGACCCTCAAAGACTTTAGAAGTCAATGTTTTCGTGAACGGATCTGCAAGGTTATCCTCTGATGCTATCTTAGCCACGACCACGTCTACCCTTTTTACGATGTCTCGTATCAGGTGGTACTTGCGCTATATATGTTTACTCGCCTTGTGGGCTCGTGGTTCCTTCGAGTTTGCTACTGCACTATTGTTATCACAATAAATCGTGATAGACTTCGGCAAACCAGGAATCACATCTAAGTCCACTAGGAAGTTCTTGAGCCATACTGCTTCTTCCGCTGCCTCTGATGCGACAACGTACTCAGCCACCATGGTATAGTCCGCCACGCATTTCTGCTTGACACTCCGCCAAACTATGGCTCCACCTCCTAGAGTAAACACATACCCTAAGGTAGACTTGCTCTTGTCTCTGTCACCTTGGAAATCTGAATCTGTGTAACATCGGGGTACCAGCTCAGATGCCTGATAGACCAAACTTGGTCTCTCGTTTTGCGCAAATACTTGAGAATGCATTTTACTGCCTCCCAATGAGCTTTCCCGGGGTAACTCTGATATCTGCTCACCATGCCAACGGCATAACAGATATCAGGCCTCGTACACAACATGGCATACATGAGACTTCCTACTGCCGAAGCATATGGAACTGTCTTCATGGTCTCTATCTCCTCAACAGTCTTAGGAGACTGTTCCTTAGATAGAAACACTCCATGCCAGAAAGGTAGAAAACCTTTCTTGGAGTTTTGCATGTTAAAACGGGCCAGAATCGTGTCTATGTATGAAGCTTGGGAGAGCGTTAGCGAACGTTTCCTACGATCTCGAATAATCTTGATCCCAAGGATATGTCCCGCTTCCCCTAAGTCCTTCATATCAAATTGCTTGGACAGCCATGCCTTTACGTCTGATAACACTTTCTTGTTGTTGCCAATCAATAGAATGTCATCTACGTAAAGCACAAGAAACACCACTGAGTTTCCGTCACGTCTGCGATAAACACATTGCTCATCCGGACACTGAGTAAATCCAAATGACTGGATTACTTCATCAAACCGGATGTTCCAAGATCTGGATGCCTGCTTAAGTCCATAAATAGACCTCTTAAGCCTGCAAACTTATGCTCTTGGCCTTTTTCAATGAATCCCTCTGGTTGCTGCATAAAGATGGTTTCTTCAAGACTTCCGTTTAGGAAAGCTGTCTTGACATCCATTTGCCAAATCTCATAATCCATATGAGCAGCTATGGCTAAGAGAATCCGGATCGACTTAAGCATGGCTACCGGGGAGAAGGTTTCCTCATAGTCGATTCCCTCTTTCTGAGTATACCCCTTCGCCACCAGCCAAGCTTTAAAGGTTTCTACCTTCCCGTCAGGTCCTCTCTTACGTTTGTATATCTAATGGACTTAAACCCATCAGGCAGGTCCACAAGCTCCCAGACTTTATTGTGGTCCATTGACCCCATCTCGGATATCATTGTCTTACGCCAAGATTCTGCATCTTTATCTCGAAGCGCCTCATTACAGTTAACTGGGTCAGGTTCAGGCACACCTGGGACCAGGTCTGAAGCCTCTCCCATGCCAATGAACCTGTCTGGCTGTCTCACAACCCTCCCACTACGACGAGGCACCGCCTGTGTAGGCACATCATCTGTGATCTCATGTGCAGTGTGTGGTGTATCTACTTGTGCTGGTGCATCAGGATTAGTAGTTTATCGTCTAAGCTCTTCTAATACTATCTTACTCTTGGGCTTGTGGTCTAAGACATAGTCCTCTTCTAAAAATCTAGTGTTGGTACTTACCACCACCTTCTGATCTTTATGACTATAGAATAGACCACCTTTCGTTCCCCTAGGATATCCTACAAACAACATTAATTCTGTTCTTGCATCTAACTTAGCCGTATCTGCCTTAAGCACATGTGCTGGGCAGCCCCAAATTCTGAGATGTCTTAGACTGGGCTTCCGCCTGTTCCACAACTCTACTAGGGTTGAAGGCACGGTTTTAGATGGTACAA
This sequence comes from Knoxia roxburghii, assembly GCA_030378225.1. Lineage (NCBI taxonomy): Eukaryota > Viridiplantae > Streptophyta > Magnoliopsida > Gentianales > Rubiaceae > Knoxia > Knoxia roxburghii. Next base: position 26,180,608 of record CM059424.1, read on the forward strand.
GATTAAGAATATACATTACCGTTTCCAAGGCATAACCCTAGAACAAACTTGGCAAATCACTATAGCTCATCATGGACCTAACCATTTCCAATAGAGTTCGGTTTCTCCTTTCTGCTACACCATTCTGCTTTGGCGTGCCAAGTGCAGACAACTGAGACTGAATTCCTACCTCAGTGAGGTAATCTCGAAATTCATGGGATAGGTACTCCCCACCACGATCTGAACGCAGTGTCTTGATACTCTTACCATGATGCTTCTCCACATCTGCCAGAAACTCTTTGAACTTGCCAAAACATTCGGACTTGTGGCGCATTAGGTAAATGTACCCGTACCTAGAGTAGTCATCCGTGAATGTCACGAAATACTCATATCCCCCTCGTGCCTTGACCGTCATAGGTCCACACAAGTCAGAATGAATCAACTCTAATACTTCTTTAGCTCTATGACCTTTTGCCTTAAAAGGTCTCTTGGTCATCTTACCCTCCAAGCAAGATTCGCAGGTTGCATAACTGTCAATATCTAATGAACCTAAAGGTCCATCATTGACCAACCTCTGAATCCTACTAAGGTTTATATAACCTAGCCTTAGATGCCAAAGATAGGTTTGATTCATTTCAGAAGGTCTCTTCCTCTTATTAATGTTAGATACTGAGCTATCTATCTCTATGTTTTGCGCAACAGGAGAGTTAGAGTTAACCACAAACAAATTGTCCGCCAATGAACAAGAACAAATAAGTTTTCCATTTCTTCTAATAACAACACAGTCATCAGAAAAAAATAAACTTATACCCGTTCTTCAAGAGTTTAGAAACCGAAATCAAGTTCTTTCTAAAACTCGGTACATAAAGACAATTAACTAACTCTAAGCTAGAATTTTCGAAATTCAACTTAACTACTCCCACTGCTTCTACTGACACTTTTGTAGTGTCGCCCAAGTAGATATCCAACTCGCCTTCTCTAAGCTTCTGGGTTACTTGGAACCCTTGCAAAGAATTACAAACATGGTCAGTGGCACCTGAATCCACACACCAAGTATCTGTGGGAATCGCCGCTAAACATGTCTCAGTAATTAAGGCTTAATTTATCGTACTTATAACTTTGGACAATCCGTTTTCCAATGTCCCATCTTATTCCACTTGAAGCACTTGTCTTTCGACTCCTTCTTTACAATATCTGGCTTAGGCACAATTTGTGCCTTTGAAGCTACTCCCTCGAGCTTTCTCTTCTTCTTTCCAGCCTCAGGCTCAGAAGAAGATTCTAAAGCTTCGACTGCGACTAAAGCTCGCTTCTTCTCTTGAAGAAGACTTTTAGCCACCATCAACTCTGCCAAGAGCTCGGATGAACTCCACAACATCTTACTTATGTTGTAGTTCAACCGAATCCGCTCATAGCTTTGAGGCGCCATCAATTCTGCCAAGAGCTCGGATGAACTCCACAACATCTTAGTTATGTTGTAGTTTAACCGAATCCGCTCATAGCTTTGAGGCAAGCTCTGGAGGACAATATCGACTTTGGTTTCACCAACGATTTCGCCTCCCACTACCTCAACCTTGTTGATGTTACTAATCATGTCAATGACACGATCTCTCGCAGGAGCACTCTCAGCCATAAGGACAATGTCCAAGTTACGACTTCCATCGACATTATTAGTTCCAGTTAAATTGTTATTTTTCAAAATATCAGCTAAAGGATTGAATGCCATATCGATTTAAACTGGAAAGTAAACAAACAGTGTTTCAGTTATATATGCTAGAATTTTCGAAAAAACATGAAAATTCAATTAATTATTGATTCCCTCAAAACAATAATATTAATCTACCAACATCTCATCCACCAGGATTCTCGCAAGCCACGCAGTGTGGACGTTTACGCTAACCCACATTCGTTTGAGAAGAACCAAGTTCATTAACTACACTATCTGACCAACGATCTTTTGATCAATGTGGCTAATAGTCGGTGCTTTTAGCCATACAAGTAAGCAGCGTAACCTCGCGGGAGGAATACTGCAGATCGTACACTAAGTGTGTGCCATTACGTGACTTCTGAGTTTGTTACCTCAGGATAGTGCGCCTCAGATGGAGAGGGTGTCGCATTTCTCCTAGTTAAACTCGCTCTGGTCATCTTACTCAGAAGCTCATAATCTAGCGATCTCGGGGCTAGACTCATCCGAATGGAGAAAGACCCTAATGCCAACGCGCAAGCCCACCCACATCGCATATGAACCCGTAATGGTGGTCATGGGGATATAACACAATCCGCTCCCACTTAGATTTCCAATTTGAGGGTTTTTCCGGTTTTAACATGCAGTTAACTAACCTAAGTTATATGCAACCATAAAACCTTACATGCTTTAATTCATGCATCTAAAATACAGCATAAAAATAAAGCATAAAATTAAAACAATAAATACGGGAAATAAATACGTAAAATAAATTTCCCGACTATTACTATTTTAATTGCTTCCATCCTTTGCCTTAAACTCGTGTCCCGTCACGTCTCTCGATGGAGAGAGTCTTGAACTTCAAAAAATGAAAACTGAAGGAAAAACGGGCTGCCCGCGCGCACAGGCCGCACGGGCCGTGCGCGCGGCCAGCGCCCGGCAGCAGCGCGAAGCAGCTGCTGCGTGCAGTGACTGCTGCGCGCTGCTGCTGCCTGCTGCTGCGTTTTTCGCCTGCCGGCCGGCGATTTTGCTGCCGGCAAACGTTGCCGGCGTCGCCTCCTGCCGCCAACTCCTCCTTCGCTTTTTCTCACGCTATTTGGTCTTCTTGCAATTCGTTCTGGGTTTTTCTGGGTTTCTTCAAATTCATGATATCCCAAAACCCACGAATCCAAGTCGCCCACCATAACGCATTCGATTACATAAAAAACAATTTTCCTACTACAAGGCATTCTAGGAAAATTAAATAATCGAAATTACATAGAAAAAATCCTACTACATATTTGATCTAATCCTACACGGCTTCCAGCACATGGTTAAACTATTACAAACATTCATAATAAAATTAAATCCGGACATGTCCCGGAGTTTAATTAAAACCCATACAAACGTAACCATAATAGTCGGGATTCTAAACCACCTGCAAATAAAACCATGTAATAAATCGAACAAGCACAGAACCCCCTAAACCAGGCTCTGATACCAATTGAAAGATTTTGGCAGGAACTGGGTTTGCACTTGCTCGATTTACCATGCAACAAAAATTTCTATTAAAGCGGAATCTTAGAAAAGTACCTTTGAAGCGTGCACCTGGTGATTCTCTTGTATGCCTGAAGACTATGACTTCACGTTGTGTGGGCAACGAACTAGAAGTCAATTGATCAGCTACTCACCACAATCCACCTGCTAGAAAACTCTAGCCCCGCAGCACCTGGCACGTACTATAAACGCACCGCCCACAGAGAGAGAAAGCTACGCGCAGCTTGTATAAACCAAGGCCAAAATTTCAGCCACTAGAAACCCAAAAACCAACTGCACACTTTCTTGAAAATTTGACTTGGAGAGAGAAAAGTTTTCTCTCTCTAGAATTTTCTCTCTCTATAAATCCTGTGGATTAATTGTGTTAATTGTATATCTTGAATGACTGATCCCTTGTCTATTTATAGAGTTACAAGAGAGACTCTAAGTTGGTTTAGGATTGGTCTTCCTACTGGGTTTCTGTTTTCCTTCAATCCTGTTTCTGGACTGATACAGATTCTGTTTCTTTCGATCCTGTTCCTGGACTGATACACTCCCAACTGTCACAGGGATTCACTTATTCCAATCCAGTTCCTGGGATGAATCACTCCCGACTGACACAGGGATTCACTTATCCCAAACCAGTTCCTGGGATGATTCACAACCAACTGACACAAGGATTAATTAATTTCTAAATTAATTAAATCTACCTTTGTCAACAACCCAATACATAATTAATCGTACCACTAACGGATTAATTATGGCACTACCAACCTACACCAGAATTGCTTCCAGAACAACTTAATTAAATTATATTCATAATCTCCCCACATCAAAGATATAGTGCTCGTTAATTCATTAATTTACTGATAAATTAATTCATCAACTTCTTTAATTCCGAGACTAGTACCACTCGACCTTTTTACTATACCGGACATAAGTCCACCGGCCGGGTTTAGTATAATAAACATTTCGAGCTCATCTCGGGAGCACCATCACTCCGGATGCACCGGTACATGGTTTCCTTTCGACAAGCAGCAGCACACCAAGTAACTAAACACGCGCACCCAACCTACCGAGATTATTGGCCACATTTGACCTTACCCATTGGCAAATCAAAGTACACTATGTCTAATCCTCATGCCCACTCGAGTCTAGGGATTTAGAGATAGAATACAAGGATCGATTTGTTTATTAAATCAGTACAAGACAAATCATTCCTAAGAGTCAAGTTCAATATGCCCCTGGCATATCTATATGATTCAATTAGTTTAGACAAACTAATTATCTGAATCACATAATAACCTAGACCGATAGTTTGTCCAAAGCTGTCTCGGTTACGAACCTCATTTATATATTATGTCTTTCAACCAATGATGAGATCTACTGTGTCGCACCAGACACCTCATCATCTTCTTACATAATATAAATGGACGATAAATGCCCAACCAGATATGAGTGAAACACAAATCGATATATTAAACTGGGAAACTGTACAATACAAGCATAACTTATGTATTCTACTCCAACACAGATATTAGAGGAACCCCGGGAAAGCTCATTGTGAGGCAGTAAAATGCATTCTCAAGTATTTGCGCAGAATGAGAGACCAAGTTTTGGTCTATCAAGCGTCTGAGCTGGTATCCCGAGGTTACACGGATTCAGATTTCCAAGGCGACAGGGACAAGAGCAAGTCTACCTCAGGGTATGTGTTTACTCTAGGAGGTGGAGCCATAATTTGGCGGAGTGTCAAGCAGAAATGCGTGGCGGACTCTACCATGGAGGCTGAGTATGTTGCCGCATCAGAGGCAGCGAAAGAAGCAGTATGGCTCAAGAACTTCCTAGTGGACTTAGATATGATTCCTGGTTTGCCGAAGTCTACCACGGTTTATTGTGATAACAACGGTGCAGTAGCAAACTCGAAGGAACCACGAGCCCACAAGGCGAGTAAACGTATATAGCGCAAGTACCACCTGATACGAGACATCGTGAAGAGGGAAGATGTGGTCGTGGCTAAGATAGCATCAGAGGATAACCTTGCAGATCCGTTCACGAAAACATTGACCTCTAAAGTCTTTGAGGCACACGCGAAGGTATGGGGATCAGATGTTTAGGAGAGCCTTGACAGTTTTTCTAAATAGACAGCTGCAGATTGTATAGGATTGTATGCAGTTGTATACTTAAAGCACAACTTAAGTATTAGTGGGAGATTGTTGGAGTAGAATACATAAGCTATGCTTGTATTGGACAGTTTCCCACTTTAATATATCGATTTGTGTTTCAATTATTTTTTGTTGTGCATGTTTATGTCCATTTATATTATGTAAGTAGATGATGAGGTGCCTGGTGCGACACAGTAGATCTCATCATTGGTTGAAAGACATAATAAATAAATGAGGTTCATAATCGAGACAGTTTTGGACAAGCTGTCAGTCTAGGTTATTATGTGATTCAGATAATTAGTTTGTCTAAACTAATTGAATCATATAGATATGCCCGGGGCATATTCAACTTGACTCTTAGGAATGATTTGTCTTGTACTGATTTAATAGACAAATCGATCATTGTATTCTATCTCTAAATACCTAGACTCGAGTGGGCATGGGAATTAGACATGGTGTACTTTGATCTGCCAATGGGTGAGGTCAAATGTGGCCAATAGTCTCGGTGGGTTGGGTGCGCGTGTTTAGTTACTTGGTGTGCTACTGCTTGTCGAAAGGAAACCATGTACCGTGCGTCCGGGGTGATGGTGCTCCCGAGATGAGCTCGAAATGTTTATTATACTAAATTCGGCCTGTGGACTTATGTCCGGTATAGTAAAAAGGTCGAGTGGTACTAGTCTCGAAATTAACGAAGTTAATTAATTAATTTATCAGTAAATTAATTTTAATTAACGAGCACTATATCTTTGATGTGGGGAGATTATGAATATAATTTAATTAAGTTGTTCAGGAAGCAATTCTGGTATAGGTTGGTAGTGCCATAATTAATCCGTTAGTGGTACAATTAATTATGTACTGGATTGTTGACAAAGGTAGATTTAATTAATTAGAAATTAATTAATCCTTGTGTCAGTTGGTTGTGAATCATCCCAGGAACTGGTTTGGGATAAGTGAATCCCTGTGTCAGTTGGGAGTGATTCATCCCAGGAACTGGACTGAGATAAGTGAATCCCTGTGACAGTTGGGAGTGTATCAGTTCAGGAACAGGATTGAAGAAAACAGAATCTGTAACTCTATAAATAGGCAAGGGATCAGTCATTCAGAATACACAATTAATCCACAAGATTTCTAGAGAGAGAAAATTCTAGAGAGAGAAAACGTTTCTCTCTCCAAGTCGAATTTTCAAGAAAGTGTGCGGCTGGTTTTTGGGTTTCTAGTGGCTGAAATTTTGGCCTTGGTTTATACCAGCTGTGCGTAGCTTTCTCTCTCTGCAGGCGGTGCGTTTATAGTACGTGTCAGGTGCTGCGGGGCTAGAGTTTTCTAGCATGTGGATTATGGTGAGTAGCTGATCAATTGGCTTCTAGTTCGTTGCCCACACAACGTGAAGTCATAGTCTTGAGGCATACAAGAGAATCACCAGGTGCACGCTTCAAAGGTACTTTTCTAAGATTTAGCTTTAATAGAAATTTTTGTTGCGTGGTAAATCGAGCAAGTGCAAACCCAGATCCTACCAAAATCTTTCAACTCTGATATCTGCTTACAATGCCAACAACATGACAGATATCATGTCTCGTACATAATATCGCATACATGAGATTTCTTACCGCCAAAGTATAAGAAACTGTCTTCACGGCTTCTATCTCTTCAACAATCTTTGGAGACTGTTCTTTAGACAGGTGCACTCCTTGTCTGAAAGGTAGAAAACCTTTCTTGGAGTTTCGCATGTTAAAATGGGCCAGAATCGTGTTTATGTATGATGCTTGAGAGAGTGTTAACAAACGTTTCCTACGATCTCGAATTATATTGATCCCGAGGATATGTCCCAATTTTTCTAAGTCTTTCGTATCAAACTGTTTGGACAACCATGCCTTTATGTTTGATAACATTTTCTTATTGTTGCAAATCAGTAAAATGTCATATACGTAAAGCACAAAAAACACCATCGCATTTCCATCACGTCTGCGGTACACACATTATTCATCCGGGCATTGAGTAAATCTGTAGGACTGGATTACCTCATCGAACCGGATGTTCCAAGATCTGGATGCCTGCTTAAGTCCATAAATAGATCTCTTAAACCTGCAAACCTTATACTCTTGGCCTTTTTCAACGAATCCCTCTAGTTGCTGCATGAAGATGGTTTCCTCAAGGAAAGTTTTCTTGATATCCATCTGTCATACCTCATAATCTAAATGAGCAGCTATGGCTAAGAGAATCCGGATTGACTTAAGCATGACCACCGGGGAGAAGGTTTCCTCATAATCGATTCCCTCTTTCTGAGTATACCCTTTCGTCACAAGCCTAACTTTAAAGGTTTTAACCTTTTCGTCAGATTTTCTCTTGCGTTAGTAGACTCACTTACATCCAATGGGTTTGAAACCATCAAGTAGGTCCCAAGACTTGATTGTGGTCCATCGACCCATCTCGAATGTCATTGGCTTTCGCCAAAATTCTATATCTTTATCTCAGAGAGCGTCATTGTAGTTCACTGGATCTAGTTCAGGTGCACCTGGGATGAAGTCAGAGGCTTCTCCCACGCCAATAAACCTGTCAGGCTATCTCACAACCCTCCCACTACGACGAAGCACCACTTGTATAGGCGCATCATCTGTGATATCTTGTGCAGTGTGTGGTGTATATCTACTTGTGCTGGTGCATCAGGATTATCATATTTTTTTCTCAGTTCCTCTAGTACTATCTTAGTCTTGGGCTTGTGATCTAGAATATATTATTCCTCTAAAAATCTGGCATTAGTGCTAACTATCACCTTCTGATCTGTAGGACTATAGAACAGACCACCTTTCGTTCCTCTAGGATATCCTACAAACAACATTACTTCTGTTCTTACATCTAACATGTACCACTAGGTATAGGATATAATTTGCGGACATTGACATACTCGGATTAAATTCATCGTTGTTGGGCTAACTCTTCAAACCCAAATCTGTTTTAAAGTGGGTTAGAGTTGAGTTCATTAGGGCTTGTAGCACTTTAGTATAAATATATACTTTTATACTAAAGTTTGTGAGTAGCAGTGAGGGTATTCATTAGTATGTTCATAAAATTGAGTATTTGAGAGACATAGTGTGTTGGGAGAGAAAAATATACTTTGTAACCTCTTTTATTCTGATATTAGTGAAGTTGTGTGTTGCTGTAGTGGAGTATATATGTTGAGGATCGAACCATGTAAATATGTGTGTTTGCTTAGTTGTTTATTTTGTTGATTGTGTTGAGAATAAACAACTAGCCCTCTAAAGCATGGGTATCAAAAATATACCCAATAAGTGGTATCAGAGCTGAATGTTCAAACTAGAATTCAGATATAGTTCCAATTACGCATTTACTGAAGTGAGATTCAGACAATCAGACACCATATATGAAATCTACATAGTGAAATTGACTTTGTGTCAAAATTTCGTGCAAATCCAACGGTCGGATCTTGAGATATCGCGACTTGAAGTTGGAGCGTTGTGGACCGTCCGTTTATGGAGGCGGCTAGGGTTTTTTTGGTAAGGCTAATGCACCACGTGTCTATTTTTGAGTGTTCCACATGTTGTGATACTGTTTTGACACGTCATCGGGTCAATGTCATAGTTGAGTGGTTAAAGTCAAACTTAACTGCTCAAAGTCAAAGTCAACTGCCACGTCAGCAAAAATTTTCAAGTGACCTCTCCCCCCTAATTTTGACGTGCTGGGTCCATTTTTGACACCCATTTTTTCAAATTAAATCTCTTTGTGGATGTGGGGAACGAAAGTTAATACCACATTTTTTATGGGAAGGTAGATTTTACTATGTGAAAGTGTACAATTAAGGATTTAATTGTGGTGGAGAGGCTTGATTTGGCTCTCAAAGAGAATAAACTTGATGACGTGAATGAAAGAAAGTGGGCCAAGATGCAGCAGCATACAGTTAGTGCCATTCGACTTGCACTTGCTCCTAGTGTGAAACATGACGTCATGAAGGAGACAACAGAGAAGGGTATTTGGGACTAGTTGCAGAGTATTTATTCGTCGAAGTCACTAACCAACCGGATATTGATAAACATTGACCTCTATAGCTTGAAGATTGAGGAAGGGGGAAATCTTCTTGATCATTTGAATGCGTTTGGATAGCTAGTGTATCAGCTTCAAAACAGTAGAGAGGAAGTTGATACTGAAGAGCAGGCTTTGTTGTTGTTGTCTTCTTTGCCATCATCCTATAAGCCACTGGTGCAGACAATGCTTGTTGGGAAAACTACATTGGGTTATGATGAGGTGCTAACTCAATTGAGAGAGAGTGAGAAAATGATTGGAAAGAAAAATGTGCCTGAAAAAGGAGAAACTATAGCTGTCACACAGGGTTCAAATCGTGGAATGAGTCATTCTAGTGGTGGATGTGATTCACGTGAGAGATCTCGACAGAAAGACTACAGTAATTATAAGTGTCATTATTGTGGTGAAAAAGGTCACATCCGACGCAAATGCCCTGCCATGAAAGAGAACTTGAAGAGTTTGAGGAAGTCAAATGGCAGAGAGAAAATTGATGCGATGACTTAGATGTAAATGCTGTATATGAGGATGAGCTATTGGCGATGAGTAGCACTCCTGGGTATAGCTCACAATTGGTTTTGGATTGTGCATCATCAATGCACATTTGTAGAGATAAATTTTCTTTTGATACTTTGTAAGTTGATGGAGATTTTGGGCATGCCATTGTGGGTAATGGTGAGAAGATGAAGATTGAGGGTGTTGGTATTGCACGCCTCAAGACACACAATGGCACAGTCAAGAAATTTGCTAATGTGATATTTGTGTGTGCCTGTAGTGATAACATAATTTCCTTGGGAGAATTGTGTTCTTGGTGAAGTGATCTTTGCAAAGTTTTCAAGGAAGATGAGTTGGTGTTGCAAGGTGTGAAAAGTGATAATCACATCTTTCATGTTGGTGATTCGAAAAATGAGTTTTGTGGTTCGCTTGGAATTCACATAGAGAAGTTCAAGCCAAGGAATAAGCAAGTCTCTATTTCGAACAAGATTGAGATACTTGGGACTTTGAGTTGAGGGGGGAATTGTTGGGTTAACTCCTCAAAACCCAAGTCTATTTTAAAGTGGGTTAGTGTTGAACCCATTAGAGCTGGTAGTACTTTAGTATAAATATATGCGTTTGTACTAAAGTTTGTGAGCACCAGTGAGGGTATTCATTAGCATAGGCATAAAATTGAGTGTTTGAGAGACATAGTGTGTTGGGAGAGAAAAACATACTTTGTAACCTCTTTTATTCCTACATTAGTGAAGTTGTGTGTTGCTGCCGTGGAGTAGATCTGTTGAAGATCGAACCACGTAAATATGTATGTTTGCTTAGTTGTTTATTTTGTTGATTGTGTTGAGTATAAACAACTAGCCTTTTGAAACATAGGTATCAAAAATATACCCAACAATAGTTTCGTTTCTGATATACTCACAAGTTAATTTATTCTTTTAGATCGATTTGTTTAGATTTATCGAACATAATTGAATTCGTAATCACTTTTAAATTGTATTCTTTTATTGTTTCTTCTAATATGGACCAATTATTACTGGATGATTTCTAACGAAATTAATTAATAAATCTCGTTTTAACTTTTTTTTTTAAATAACCTTAAGCATCATAAAACCCCCCATTCCTTTTAAATTTTAATATCTTTACTACTCACTTTTAATAAATACAATAAAAATAAAAAGGAAATGAATAATTAAAAATTTCTTCAGGGGGTATATTATCTTTTAGTTTGTGAAAACTTTACACAACCTAAGAGGGGGACTTAATTATGTTGTTTAAAAATTTTACTTAAAAATAAGCAAATCTTAAAATAATTTCTTTTTAAAATAAACAATGACTATCTATGTGTATGAAACAAATAACAAATAAGTCTAAATTAAAATAAGATGAAACAAGAATAATAAGATTAGTCAACAATATAAAAGTATACAAGGAAATATGAAATTGTTAGCTCACAATATATAATAATCAAATTAAAATAAAGGTCAAGTATGTGACTTGAAATGGACAAGTCTTGAAATTGAATAATTTACAATAAAGCTCAAGTATTAACTTGATTAAGGACAAATCTTTGACTTGAAATGGACAAGTCGAAATTGAATAATTTAAAATAAAACTCAAGTATTGACTTGATTAAGGCCAAGTCCTTGACTTGATTAAGGCCAAGTCCTTGACTTAATAAGGACAAGTCTAAGATAAAGTAAATACTTAACTAAAGAAAGATAGACTTGAAATAAGGACAATTCTTAAATAAAATCTTAAAATTAAAGATGTAATACTTGAAATGAGCACTCTAATGGTGACGTTTTATGATGCAAGAAATGTAGAAGAGAGAGTATGAATGCAAAATGCACTACAATGAAAGAGACAAGATTTTTAAAGTGATTCAAGCTTGTAACCCCCTTACAAGCTCTACATCCACTCTCCAACATTAAAGTTGAGGCCCTTCCTATTTCTTTTTCAAAAAAACAAAAATTCCTTAAGGTGGAATTCAAACCTTTACAAATCTCCCAAGAACAACTTAGTAACTCTACGAAGAGGTTCTTCACTACTCACCCTCTAAATTGTTCTTGACTTGCAACCTCTTGCTTTCAAGAACTATAAAACCTTTTTGTGTGTGAAGTGTTTATGGCTTACAAGTGACAAGGTTCTAGTCTAAGATTGACACTTTGAAAAATAACTAGAACACTTCGAAAAATAACTAGAACTTGAAAGTAAAATTTGAAAATGAGCACTTGAAAACTTGAGAGAATTTTGACAATAATAATAATGGCTTGATAGCTTTTGTGTCTTGAATGTCTTCACCCATGTCTCTATTTATAGGCAAATTTGGACTCCAATTCAAACACTTGAATTTTGGTTGAATTTTGGCTCCAAAGATGATTTGACATAGTCTGAACTTCCTTCAACTTTTTCGACTTCTTGCAGCTACTTTTGACTTTTGTGTCAGAAATCAATAGAAATCAATGTTATATATATTTCTCTTAGCTTTTCAAGGACGTCAAAATCAGTTGATTTGGACTTTTATAGCTTAAGTTACATCTAATTTACTGAATTGTGGCATTCAGTGACATAGTTTTATTTTTATCTATTTTCACCAAAATTTCATTTGAATTTCACATTGACTATTAGACACCATTTTTAGATAATTGAAAGAGGTTTTCAAAACATCCAAAATCTTAATTTTTGGTTGAGTGAAACGAAATTTATGCTAATTTGAAGATGAATGTATCAATCTGAAAATTTTGCACTTTCTACAAAAAATAATTTTAGACAATTTAAGAACTTGTTAGTTTCACATATTTGTTTTGTTAATATTAAAACAAGATTCAAACACTTAAATCTAATAGTTTGGAATTTATAAAAAAGAATGTCTAAAACATCATTCATTATGAAACGGAAACGATAACACAAAGGATGTATTTGTTTCGCAAAAATGAAAACCAATCAATTTATCGATTATTTTATTTTTATTTTTATGGAACAAACACACCCACTCATCCTACAAGTAACGAACAATGATCCGATTCATAGGAGACCAAATAAGGTTAGTGAGGGAAGGGGGACATTAGTATAGAAATTTGGGTAGAATTTAGGGACAATTTTCAATAGAAATAAATGATGAATAGAAAAATAAGAGCCATAAATAACAACCCCTTAATTAACTATCGTGACTTCGAGCCTTTTGAGACAACTCTTCCTCTCTTGTTCACAATTAGTAGCAATGCAGCCCTAACGATCACGTGACCATTCACATCCCTTTGACATGGCTCCGTTTTGCGGCCACAGTAGTCTTTTCAGCATTCATCGAAACATCCAAATACATATTCAAGGCATGGTAAATTATAAGGTAGGACTAGGAGTAAACGGGCCTTTGTACACCCAAATGGTTTTATTGAAAAAAAAAAAAAAAAAACTTAGTTTATGACTACAAACCAATGAAAAACCCGGTTTCTAATGAGAGTGTCATGTCCCGTACATTAATTGTGCATTTAATGTGGCGGGTCTCGGGCGGTAGAAAAAGAAGGCCTCACGCGCCTTTCAACATCCATGGCACAACACTGTCTCTCTTTCTCTCTCTCCTATTTATTGTTGATACCCTTCATTTTCTCTCTTCCTCTATCATTCATTCCTCTCTCCTATTTATTGTCAATACTCCTTATTTTCTTCTCTCTCTCTATCTCTCTCATTCCTTCAAGATTTTGAGGTCAAATCCAAGATGTAAAATGTCATTTTACGTCAATTTGGTTTGATGTAAACTATCATTTTACATCAATTTTGCTGTTGGGATCAGAGAGCATGATTTTCAAAATTTTTACGCAGCGGATTCATGCCAATTTCAATTTTAGTGTTTTAATCTTATGTTTAAAACAAGTAAACCATACCCTTGAAGCGTAATTGGTAGCCGAGTCTGGATCCTAGATTGATGTTGGTCCAAACCTTCTGCTCCTGTTACGTTTGTCACACCAAAATCCTTCCTTGAAGGACTCTCTACTTTCAAGCACTGAAGTTCTTCGCAGAACCGGTGCTAGCCGTTTTTGCCTACGGAGAGAGTTTTGGGATTTTGTGTATATTTTTCTTGTTCCGTTTTTCTAATTGAAAATCATCATCATACTACAATAATATCCCTAGGATATTTGTAGAGTTGAAATTTCAAAAAATCAGTATTGTAATCAATTAATTGTTACTTAACTGATTTAATCATATTCCAAATCAGTATTATTACCAAATATTATTTTACTGATTCCAAATCAGTATTAAATAATATTTACTGATTCCAAATTAGTATTAAATAATACCTTAATGATTTGGGTTATACACCAAGCCCATGGATCAACCCATGACCCATGGATCAGGCTAATGGATCAAGAACCTCAATTGCAATTAGGTCCCTTGATTTATCAGCTCATCTCAATTGTTCTTAGGTAATTAATTAACTCTTAATTAATACCACAAAACTTTTCAATAATATTTAATTAAACTATTTAATTAAATCTTCTTTATTTAAGTATAACAATTATACTCATTGTAGGCAAGAATACTTATTCTGCATCATCGAACTTTCTTATGTGCGATCCTGTAGGCCCATTCTAAATTGGCAATGGATAACTCAATCACATTTATTAATCCATAAGTCATTAGTGGTCTCTAGCAAGACATAATGACTACCCAATTCAGAATGGAGGGTTGAATGGTGATTCAACACAATCTTCCGAGCAAACTGCGTACGATCCTCTACAATTATATCCCGTTTAGCATAAGGCATGGAACCATCATCCTTATATAGCTAAACGTTTACTTGATCTCTTAGTGACACTGAATTCATCAAGCAAATGATAACGCTTATCATTCCTTGGGCATGGCCATGCACTTTTCAGTTCACTATCAAGTGGCCAATATATCATCTCTCACTTAAGAGAGATTTGTAGTCCCATCACTTCACCTACATATCTTAGCGTGACTCATAGTGTACCAAATCATACCCGTACTTGGCAACCTGTTACGGTCCTGTTAGGCGTATGTCAAAGCACACTACAATTCACCTAAGATCATGTAGTGATTTCTAGTCTAAGGATCCTCATACAAGTACTACTCAAAAGAATCACTCATGATCTAAAAGTCTATGGAGTGTTTTTTTTGGCGGATCGATTTCATAAAATTAAATATGCACAAGAATATAATTATCATGAAATTAACTCATTTGATAAATTATCAAACAGACGACAAATGTCTAAATTACATAAATAGCCTTCAAAAGGGCATACACCAACATTTGCGCAATGTAAAATATCATTTTATATTAATTTTGCTTGATGTAAAATGTCATTATGATGAATTCTAATGTTAAATCTCATTTTTGATGTCATTTCGATTAATTTTATGTAGTCCGGTTCAGTGGTCATCAAATGTCGGGCTTACATCAAGAGAGGGATGGATACAACGAACTTGAAACTGCAAAAAGAAGATTTATTGATGAAAGTTAATCGAATGCTTCACATCAAAATCTCATTTTACATCATAGCATTTTACATCACAGCATTTTACATCACGATGTTTCCGGGCCAGAGCCGTCTCTCACCGGGCTGAAGCATCTGGACATCAACAAACAACATTTTACATCAGTACGAGCATTTTATATCAACAAACCGCATTTGACATCAGTACGAGCATTTTACACCAACAAACAGCATTTTACATCATTACGAGCATTTTACATCAACAAACAGCATTTTACATAAGTACGAGCATTTTACATCAACAAACAGTATTTGAGATCATTACCAGCATTTTACATCAACAAACAGTAATTAACATCAGTAAAACTTTTTGCATAAAAAAAAAGATCATTTGACATCAGTACGAGCATTTGACATAAAAAATATCATTTTCATCAGTACGAGCATTTTACACCAACAAATAGCATTTTACGTCATTTTACACCAACAACAGCATTTGACATCAGTACGAGTATTTTATACCAACAAACAGCATTTTACATCAACAAACATCATTTTACATCAGTACTAGCATTTTACATTAACAATCAGTATTTTACATCAGTACCAGCATTTTACATCAACAAACAACAATTTACATTAGTACGACAATTTTGCATAAAAAAAAAAACATCATTTGATATCAGTAGGAGCATTTGACATTAAAAAAATCATTTTACATCAATACGAATATTTTACACCAACAAACAGCATTTTCTATCAGTGCGAGCATTTTACACCAGCAAACCGCATTTGACATCAGTACGAGCATTTTATACCAACAAACCACATTTTATATCAGTATGAGCATTTTACACCAACAACCCGCATTTTACACCAACAACAAAAACATACGATTTTACATAAAAAAACAGCAAAAACATACGATTTTACATATAAAAAAATACTTTTTTTCTCAAACCCTAGTTTTCCTTTCATCTTTGTGGCCTGCTAACACAACCAAACGAATCCCCTACCTTAAATCTATAAAACTCTAGTTTTCCTTTCATCTTCGTGACTGATTTGTGATTCTCCCAAACCCAAGAAATGATGAAAATAGTGAAAAATGGTATGGGTTTTGAAGCTTGAGAGGTGGGGAGTATTTTGTTGATGAGATATCTTCAAAAATCTGCCTGGAATGGCCAGAATCGGCGGCGAGAAGTGGCGGGGAAGAGAGTTCGGGGAGAGAAAAGAGATGCAGTCACTGGAGAGAGAAAATAGAGAGATAGATTAGGGTTGGAGGAGAGAGGGAGAAGGGATGAGTTTTTATATTGGGGATGTGCGTGTGAAACACCTCCCAGAAGTGCCAGTTTTTTTTTTTTTTTTTTTTGTAGCTTGGTGTATGGCTTAGTATTTACTCTTATCCCTACTATATAACTATTTCTCAAGGCATAAACCAAATGAGCAAGTTTGCAATCCTTTGGTACAGCCATATACGCATTGTGTAACATCAGTCGGATCCTGTTCTTTTATACGAAACTAGTATCAGAAGAAGCATGCATACGCTAACTAGTTTTGACATGTTCAAGAATGTCAAATTGGCGGCCATGGATCCCGGTGGAGAGCTGGAGAGAGGAGAAATTATATTACGATAAAAAGACAGAAGAATATTATATATTGATTTTTGTATGATATGAGGTCCGAGATAAAGCTATGTGGTTTCTTCATGCCCAGATTATATATATTTATAGTACTACGAAACTCGTACCATCAAAATAATGTATTTATTATATGTGTAAAGAACTAGGAAACTAGTATAGTTGTAAATATACTAGTAGTTTACTATATTTAGCACAAAAATATAGTAGTTTAGTATTAGAAAACTAATTTCAATCCCACATCGGAAACTTACAAGACTGGTTTCAATCCCTGTAACTATAAATATTTGTTTATACATCAATTAAACATATGTTTTGTACAAAATTTCTTCTCATATTTTGTCATAATATCAGAGCCTCTCCACCCATTGCTAATTGGTTTTGGGTTAGATGTTCATGTTGGATTAATAAATTTGTCATGGTATCAGAGCAGGTTTGGGCCTGTTTCTTTGACCCTGCATTATATCCAGTTTGTTCGCTCTTTGGGCCTATTTATCTAATCCGACAGTATATCTGGTTTGTTCACCCATAGTTTGGGCCTGTTTATTTGAACCGGCAGTATATCCGATTTGTTCGCCCTTTGGGTCTGTTTATCTAATCCAGCATTACATCTGGTTTGTTCGCCCATAGTTTGGGTCTGTTTATCTAACCCGGCAGTATATCTGATTTTTTTCCCTTTGGGCATGTTTATCTGATTCGTCAATATATCCAGTTTGTTCGCCCATAGTTTGGGCCTGTTTATCTGATCCAACTGTATATCTGACTTGTTTGCCCATAGTTTCGGCCTGTTTGAAAAAAAAAAAAAACAGAGCAGGGAAAACTCCTTGATCTTGTTGTTCTATTCTAGCAAGTCCGACGCCGGTAGCACTCAGTCCGACGGCGACTTTGTTATTGTTATCGAAATCGCAAATCAATTGCGGTTTTTGGTAGGTCGCGATTCAACCGCGACATCTCGGCCTGATCGCGGTCAGCACTCAGCGGCAGCGACCAGGTTCTTCTCCAGCTTCGTTTGTTTTCTTCAGTTTTCCCTCCGTCGATGATATTCCCTGCGGTTTTCTTGGTTTCTTGGTTCGGTTCCCAGCAGCGTTATTCCCGGTGTTCTTGGCAAGATTTTCTTACAGCTTTCAGGTTTTTTTTTTTTTTTAAGTCACTCATGTGCAGTTCGATGGATTACTTCGCAAGTTGGGCATTTGTGATCTGCATGCTCAACTTGAGGGGGGTGTGGAAAGAATTAAGAAACTAGTATAGTGGTAAATATACTAGTAGTTTACTATATTTATCATAGTTATAAATATAGTAGTTTAGGATTAGGAAATTAGTTCCAATCCCACATTGAAACTTACAAGACTGGTTTCAATCCTTATAACTATAAATATTTGTTTATACATCAATGAAACATATGTTTTGTACGAAATTCCTTCCCATATTTTGTCAATATTTCTTATGTTTCATAAAAATAATACATATAGCTGTTAGATGTTTCATCATTCATGCCAGCTTCCATTGATGAAATTAAATTCTTGATGAAATCATTTTCGATCTTTTGGAACCAAAAAAAAAAATTGAAATAAAATTAATAAAGCCTTTTGCATGGCTTGAGAATATATGATTGTTTAAAAAAAGTCAACTGCTAGTCCAATTAGTTTGGGTTGTATTAAATATTGTCTTTTTTTAATTTATCATTTTTTAATGAAAATATTTTTATTATTTTATCTAAAATTAATAATGAAAACATTTTATTAAAAAGAGAATGTAAAATGGTAATTTAAAAATAATAAATAAAAAATAGGTGATATTAACCATTAGGGTAGGTTACTTTTGGAAGCCAAACATCTTCACCACTAATCTTCATCTTTTCTCATTCCTCACCTCAATTCAATCCTCTATGTGTGTGTGTGTTTTTTTTTTTTTTTTTTTCTAATTAGTATGTACATCTATAGAATACCATGTTATATATCCCTAACTTTAAAAAAAAAAAAAAAAATACTGAAATTTTGATGATAACACGCGCATCATGAGATTTGGAAAGTATGAAAATAGGAAAAATTAACTGATCCAGTATCCATTAAACTTATAAAAATAAATTTTAACAAAAAACAGAATCTTATCTCACTATATTTCTTAAAAAAAAAAAAAAAAAAAAAACCTACCCATATCATTTACTATACACAAAAACGGAAAGCATGAAATTTGGAGTTGATGGTATATATCATATAATAACTTATCCCGCTATATGGTGTACCACATAATTTTACTATACGTTCAGTGGATTTGGAGTTGATGGTGGGCTTGCATCAAATACTTTTGGGGTCAAAACAATCTCTCAAAGAAATTTACTATTCAAACTGGTCTCAATTTGAGGTGAAAACACTCTCTCAAAGCATGAAATTTGGATGCAATCATTTTAATCTTTACAGTTGTTTGTGAAAAAAAAAAAAACAAAATACCTGTATTTAACAGAATTGGTTGTTTTGATTTTTGATTATTGAATTTTTCTTTTCAGTTATTACAAAATATATTTGTTTTTATGCTTTAAGCAGAGATGGTATCGAAGTCTGCTTGCTATATAATAATTTGTTTTCATCTAGTATATATCGAACTGCATCTTTGTGTTCGTTTTTTATGAACTGCTGCTTGCTATACGTTATCTATTGGAAATTTTCATGTTAGGAAGATTTCATCACTGTTGTTAAACCTTTGAACAATGTTAAAATTATTTTCATTAGAATTAAGCATCATTTAGCTAATATACAAGTTTTTTTTATTAAAATTAGTGTATTCTAATATACTAATTATGATCTTGCTAATTTATTTATCCCAACAAGTTGTTTTCTTCGATAAGTTTTACAACCAATTTTTTTTCACTAACTATGCTTGTTTCCAATTCCTGAACAACTTCATTTTTTGTTTTAAACACAAGATTTATATATATGGATTCTAAAAAACCTTATGGGAAACGTCAATATTACAAACAACATATTGGAGGTATTTTACTTCATGAAAATGATGTATAATCTGATGAAAACAATTTGTTTAATGAAACAGTCATAATGTTAGAGTTGGTTTGTTTGATGAAAATGATGTCAAATCTTATGAAAAATAGTTGTTTGATGAAAACAGTTTATTAGCTGATGAAAAGTGTTTGTTTGTTAAAAATAGTTTTTAATCTTTGAGTAAATTTTGCTTGATGAAAATGATGTCTAATTTGATGAAAATTATTTGTTTGATGAAAACAGTTTTAATATTGAAGTTGTTTTGGTTGATGTAAACAATGTCTAATTTGATGAAACAATTTCAATGAAATACTTTTGACAAATAAAGTGTCAATGAACGCCAATATTAAATTTGAGGATAGGTACTTGAATGACGCTCTATTTGTCTAAAATATTTCATTGAATTTATTTCTTATATATATATATATATAATGAAACTTTTATATGTTTTGTCTTTTCAAATACAATTTATATTGTCTTTCTTTGCTTGAGAAGCATTCAGATTCTGCATTAGTTGAGGGACATTTGACTTGTTCATCAAACAAATATTGATGAATATGCAAGTTAAATAGAAAAAAAGGGTTAATATATAAAACCCCTCTGAGTTTTGTTTAAAAATCAAACACCTTCCTCAGTTATAGAAAATATCAAAAATCCCCATTTTCCTAATTAAATTTGAAAAAATGACTACAAAACCACACAAAATCCTCTCCCGTGTCTCGTTTATTCCTAGCCATATTCTTGATCCCTTCTTCTTCTTCTTCAGGTCTCTTATCTCAGCTGCAACCCAGACCAAAACATTCATCAGCCCAATTAGTCAGTAACATAGATTCAAATCAATTTATGGTAGACTTACAACCTTGGACAACCCAAATGACAGCAAGATTTGAGACAATCTAAGCTCAAACAATTTTACAAGGTTTCTTGAATCGAATGCATATGATTTCCTTCTACTTTATCCCTTCTTCTTTCTAGTCCGTATACCCTATACACAGTGGTACATGTACCTACTACTATATATAGTAATTTTTTACTTAACAACTATACACTTACTAAATATAGTAAGTTTCGCCCACGCGCGCGCTCGCTGAGTCCACAACGTCTTCGCTGAGTCCACAACGTCTCAGAACAACTGCCGCAACGTCCAAAAAACAACTGTCGCAACGTCTACATCCAGGCATGTCCACCACATCTCATAACACAAGCACCACGTCAAAAACAACTAGCACCACGTCCAGAAACGTCTACATCCATTCATGTGAATTTAAACTGATTTTTTTCACAAATACAACTAGAACCACGTCAAAAACAAATAGCACTACGTCCAGAAACGTCCTCATCCATACGTGTGAATTTAAACTGATTTTTTTCATAAAGACAGTCCACCACGTCTCAGAACAACTAGAACCACGTCAAAAATAACTAGCACCACGTCTATAAATGTCTACATCCAGGCATGTTCACAACGTCTTCGCTGAGTCAACAACGTCTCAGAACAACTGCCGCAACGTCCAAAAAATAACTGTCGCAACGTCTACATCCAGGCATGTCTACAACGTCTCCTAACACTAGCACCACGTCAAAAACAACTAGCACCACGTCCAGAAACGTCTACATCCATGCATGTGAATTTAAACTGATTTTTTCACAAATACAACTAGAACCACGTCAAAAAAAAATAGCACTACGTCCAGAAACGTCCTCATCATGCGTGTGAATTTAAATTTTTTTTTTTTACAAAGACAGTCCACCACGTCTCAGAACAACTAGAACCACGTCAAAAATAATTAGCACCACGTCCACAAACGTCTACATCCAGGCATGTCCACAACGTCTTCGCTGAGTCAACAACGTCTCAGAACAACTGCCGCAACGTCCAAAAAATAACTGTCGCAACGTCTACATCCCAGCATGTCCACAACATCTACTAACACTGCCGCAACGTCCACCTACGTCCAAAAAACAACTGCCGCAACGTCCACCAACGTCAAAAAAAATCTATATCCAGGCATGTGAATTTAAGTTGAATTTTTCACATAACACCATCCACAACGTCTCCTAACACGGCCGCAACGTCCCCGCACGTCCAAAAAAATTGCTGCAACGTCCAAAAAACGGCTTAGCTGATTTTAGTAATGTAAAAAGCAGATACCATTTAAGTAACTATTAGTAGGAAAAAACCAAAAAAAAAAATTGTCAGGGGCGAGACTCGAACCCTGGTTATTTTAGTCTTGTGACTTTCCAAAAAATTCAATTGCCATTAATCCACTTAAAGTTAGTTGACATTTAATTACACTTTCTTGTACATGTCATTTAAAAGATCACTATTGTCAATATTGAATTTCCCATCTCCCAATACATAGGTCAGTAGAACCCTGGAGGAACAAGGTTTTCATGCATGCAAATCGTAAAAAACTATTTTTTATACATGTCAAATGTTTCGTCAAAAATTCAAAAAACCCTTGAAATTATTAAAAATCCTTCGTATCTTTTAAAATATGACGTTTTTTGGAGTTTCGATCTGCCCAAACCGCCTTCGGCAGTTTGCAGATAGATAGATCTCGAAAATTTATATCAAATCAAAAAAAAATTCATCTAAAACGGACCACCGAGCGCAAAGTTATGACCATTTAAAGTTTTCGTCCAAAACCACACATTTTTCAATATCGGAACCATCTCCAAATGCCGGTCTGCTGTGTACATTGCGTAGATCTCGTCAAGAACCATCAAATTGACTACTCGCGCGTCCAAATCGGACAATCGAGTGCCGAGTTATGCCCTCTTGAACCGTTCGTGCAATATAACTTCATAGATTGCACATTCCACAATGTCTCCTAACACTGCCGCAACGTCCCTGCACGTCCAACAAACAACTGCCGCAACGTCAACATTCGGGCATGTGGTGAATTTTTCACATAACACCTTCTACAATGTCTCCTAATACTGCCGCAACATCCATGCATGTCCAAAAAATAATTGCCTCAACGTCTACATCCAATCATGTGAATTTATGCTGAATTTTTCATATTACACCTTCAACAACGTCTCCTAACACTAGAACCACGTCAAAAACAACTAGTACCACGTCCTGAAACGTCTACATCCATCCATGCATGTGAATTTAAGATGATTTTTTTCACAAAGACAGTCCACCAAGTCTCATAACACTAGAACCACGTCAAAAACAACTAGCACCACGTCCTGAAACGTCTACATCTATGCGAGTGAATTTAAACTGATATTTTTCACGAAGACAGTCCACCACGTCTCGCTACGTCCGAAAAAACTAGCACCACGTCCAGCAACGTCCTGCAACGTCCCGCAACGTCCGAAAATACAAAGCAGCAACGTCTCGCAACGTCTTGTTACGTCCTGCAACGTCCAAAATACAAAGCAGCAACATCCCGTTATGTCCCGCAACGTCCCGCAACGTCCCACAACGTCCCGCAATGTCTAGTTACGTCCCATAACGCGTTCTACCAAGTCCAGCAGCGGGGAAGAATCAGAAGCAACCCATTTCACATGAAAGTGCCAATACCTCACGGAAACCATTTATATATCATATTTCGGAGCAATAGAGCATTATTTGAATAAGAAAACACGAATATAACATCATTAATACATTACCCAACATCAGATCGTGAAAATAAGGTTCCGTAAATCCATCAAATACAGTTTATACTTTATGATGTGGTGATTTTTTAAGAAGAATAAGTTATTTTTGAAGAAGAAGAAGAAGAGATTTTTGAACAGGAAAAAGTGATTTTTTAAGAAGAAGAGATTTTTTCGTTGTATTTGGTGTTGTTTGTCAGAAAAAATAATTGTCGATCTCCGTTAAATCTGTGTTTGAATGAAAATTTTGATTAAATGCGGTTTCAAATGGAGTACGGCGAAGAAGAATAACTGATTTTTTAAGAAGAAGAAGTGATTTTTTGAAAAAGAAGGATCTGGGTTTTTGGAGAAGAAGAAGAAGAAAAGAGCATGTATCTCACTCTCTTGTAGTGAGAGTGGTGATGTGTTAAGTGGTACATGTACACAGCGGTACAGGATATAATTTGCGTCTTCTTTCCTTCTGCATCTTAGCCATATTCGCATGGGCTTCATTGAAGAGATGCAGACCGAAGATGCAGAAGGCGATGGATGGATTTACATAGAAGGAAATTATTGCTTTATTTAAAAATCATCGATGGATGAACATTCAGAGGAAACTTCAATATTCGCATAGGCAGAAGGTAAATCCATTTACAAAGGCGATGGATGTATCCACGATGGAATCGTCACCGCGCCGTTGTTGGTGGCTATGGAGGTCAATAATTAATCTTCTCACTTATTGGTATTTTTGAAATTAAAATTTATAAGTCATGACGGATAAAGTTGTCTAAATTTCTATATTTTAATTAAAAATATCAATATAATACTTAGTTAATAGGAGGGGGGTTTTTGATATTCCCTAAAGCTGAGGATGGTGTTTGATTTATAATTAAAACTCAGGGGGTTTTGATATTAACCCTAAAAAAAAAGGTTAATTTTTTGAGAATCTCATTTAATAAATAATTAAACCCTAACCTTTTATATACTCCCTTCGTCCGCAAATAATAGACGTTTTAGATAGACACTGTTATTAAGGAAGAATAGTATCCCACCCCCCCCCCCCCCCTCCGGTTTATAAAAACACAAATTTTAAGAAATAATAAAACATGAAAATTTAAAAAAGTTACCTAGAAAAGTGTAAAATGTCAATTAATAATACATAATCTATATCTCCTAAAACATCTACTATATGCAGACGGATGAGTAATAACTAAGTCCCTAACCCATTTGATGAATATATGAATCCTAACGTTTTAGATAATAACTAAACCAAACTCTAACATTTTCGATGAATAACTAAACCCCCAATCCATTTGATGATTAACTAAACTCTTACCTTTTATATAATAACTAAACCCCTCACCCAATTCATGCATAAATAATTCATAAATAAATGAACTCTAACCTTTTATATAATAACTAAACCCTAACATTTTTTTATTGTCTTTAGACCTATTTTCGGATTGATAGCATGGAGTACTAGTGAAGACGAATGGCAGAAAGAGCTTGACACTGTCAGGAACCAACATGCAATGGATGTGGCTTCCCTTCTTTTTGCTACTCAGGAACTTTAGAGGCTAAGGCAGAGCTGACTATGATTGTTGATGCCAAAAAACGCTTAGTCATTCTGATGATGCAACTAAGATTGCTAAGATTCAAGATGCAAAGGTTGAAACTCTGTCTGCTGAGGTTCTCCGCATGTAGTCTTGTCTTGATTGTAGGATGGAAACAAACGCTGATGAGAATGCCTAATTGATGGCAGAGATAGATATCGAGATTCAGACTCTTAAGAAAGAACTTGAGAAATCAAAGGGATATGAAGAGAAATTGAATGGTTGGATTATATACTGAATCCTATGCAACTTGTATGTTATAGCGAGTCCGTTTACGGTGGTACTATAGGAGTAGGATGAATTTTACTCCTACTTACTGTAGCGCTACAGTATCGCGCGCGCTACAGTAGCGCTACAGTGACGCGCTATAGTTTCGCGCTACAGTTTTTTTTTTTTTTTGACGCACAAACTTTTAAAAAAAAATACCTTTTTTAAACAAAATTCTTTTTTTTTAAAAAAAATACTTTTTTTAACAAGGGAAATCAGATTAGGATTATATATACATCAGATGAGAGAATACAAGAGATCAGATCAACAGACTATAGATATCAGATCAAGAATATAAAAGAAATCATACAGTAGAATTAAAATATAATTAACAAGAGAGATCAGATCAGGATTATATAGACATCAGATCAGCGAATACTTGACATCAGATCAACAGACTATAGATATCAGATCAAGAATATAAAAGAAATCATACAGTAGAACTAAAACATACTAAAAAAGGGAGATCAGATCAACAGACTATAGACATCAGATCAGTGTATACTTGACATCAGATCAACAGACTATAGACATCAGATCAAGATTTTAAAAGAAATCACACAGCAGAACTAAAACATACTTAACAAAGGAGATCAGATCAGGATTATATAGACATCAGATCAACTCATACTTGACATCAGATCAACAGACTATAGACATCAGATCAAGATTTTAAAAGAAATCACACAGCAGAACTAAAACATACT
This sequence comes from Knoxia roxburghii, assembly GCA_030378225.1. Lineage (NCBI taxonomy): Eukaryota > Viridiplantae > Streptophyta > Magnoliopsida > Gentianales > Rubiaceae > Knoxia > Knoxia roxburghii. Next base: position 26,206,727 of record CM059424.1, read on the forward strand.
TAACACAGCAGAACTAAAACATACTTAACAAAGGAGATCAGATCAGGATTATATAGACATCAGATCAACTCATACTTGACATCAGATCAACAGACTATAGACATCAGATCAAGATTTTAAAAGAAATCATACAGTAGAACTAAAACATACTTAAAAAGGGAGATCAGATCAACAGACTATAGACATCAGATCAAGATTTTAAAAGAAATCACACAGCAGAACTAAAACATATTTAACAAAGGAGATCAGATCAGGATTATATAGACATCAGATCAACTCATAATTGACATCAGATCAACAGACTATAGACATCAGATCAAGATTTTAAAAGAAATCACACAGCAGAACTAAAACATACTTAACACAGCAGAACTAAAACATACTTAACAAAGGAGATCAGATCAGGATTATATAGACATCAGATCAACTCATACTTAACATCAGATCAACAGACTATAGATATCAGATCAAGAATATAAAAGAAATCATACAGTAGAACTAAAATATACTTAACAAGGTAGATCAAATCATGATTATATAGACATCAGATCAGAGAATACAAGACATCAGATCAACAGACTATAGATATCAGATCAAAAATATAAAAGAAATCATACAGTAGAACTAAAATATACTTACCAAGGTAGATCAAATCATGATTATATAGACATCCGATCACAAAATAGCAGACATCAGATCAACAGAATTTAGATATCAGATCAAAAATATAAAAGAAATCATATCATACAACAAAAACGTCCATAATATGTATCATAATATCTAAAATTATTTAATTATAAAACAAATAAAATGATAATTTAAAAATAATTTTTTTATAAAATTCAAAAACATTAAAAAAAAATACTGAATTGTTTAGAAAAAAACGGACGAAAAAAATCTCAAAGAGGAAGGCAAAAAATAAAAAATAAAAAAATAGCCAAAAATAACAAAAGAAATGAAGGTACTGTAGCGCGTTTACTGTAGCGCGCGGAACTGTAGCGCGTTACTGTAGCGCGCGCGGAACTGTAGCGGGGTAGGAGTAAAATTCATGGTGGTCCTATAGGACCACCATATAAATTACCTGTTATAGCCTGTGTTATTTATATGTTATAGGCTATGTGCAAACGTTAGATATTCAAATTAATATGTGTTTGTAATTATTTCAATTAATTGATATTTGTATATTTTAAATTTTAATATATGGGTAAATTATAGGACCAGGATGTCCTATGCTCCTACTGACGCGACAGCGACGCGCGTTAGTCAATTTTGTCAGTTTTTTATTTTTTTTCAATGAGCTATTTTTTCTTTTTTTATTTTTTTCCATTTTTCTCTCTTTTTCAATTAGTATGGATCATTTTTTTTCTTTTTCTCAGAGATTTTTTTTGTCCCTTTTTTTTAAATAATTTAGTATTTTTTTTAATGTTTTTAATTTTTGTTAAAATAATAAAAAATATTTTTTAATTATTATTTTATTTATTTATAATTAAATAATTTTATATATTGTGATATGATTTCTTTTGTCTTCTTATATGATATGTGAAGTCTACAGATACGAATACATTTTATGGGTATTTTTGTTGTATAATATGATTTCTTTTATATTCTTGATATGATATCTGTTGTCCGCTGATCTGATGTCTATTATTTTGTGATCTGATGTCTATATAATCATGATTTGATCCCCCTTGTTAAATATATTTTAGTTCTATGAGATTATTTCTTTTATAGTTGTGATATAATATCTGTCTTCCGATGATCTGATGTATACTATTTTGTGATCTGATGTCTATATAATCATGATTTGATCCCTCTTATTAACTATGTTCTAGTTTTATTGTATGATTTCTTTTATATTTTTGATGTGATATCTATAGTCTGTTGATCTGATGTCTACTATTTTGTGATTTGATGTCTATATAATTTTGATTTTATCCCCATTGTTAAGTATGTTTTAATTCGATGAGATGATTTCTTTTATAGTTGTGATATGATATCTACAGTCCGCTGATCTGATGTCTACTGTCTTGTGATGTGATATCTATAGAATGTATAATTTTATATGTCTGTTAAGTATGTTTTAGTTCTATGAGATGATTTTTTTTATATTTGTGATGTGATATATGTTATCCGCTGATCTGATGTCTACTGTCTTTTTTTTTTAATTTTTTTTTAAAAAAATGTAGCATGTTACTATAGCGCGCTACAGTAGGAACATGATGAATTTTACTCCTATAACCCTACAGTATACGGATCCATTATATACTGATATGATATCTATTATATGTTGATATGATATCATTTATATGCTGATATGATTTCTTATATTTTGTGATATGATCTATCACATCCGCTGATATGATTTCTTATATATTGTGATATAATATGAACATAAATTAAATTTTTTTATAACATGAATTTTAAAAATTAAACTATTTTATGTTAAAAAATATAAGAATGAAAAAACTTTATATATAATATAGGATTTTTTTAAATGTAAATTAAAAAATATTGATTAAAAAAAAAGTGACTAGCTAAAAAAAAAAAAAATAGAAAAAAAAACCTCCCTTAAGAAAAAAATGGCGCGTCAGTGCTAACATCGTCACGCAAATTATATGTTATACCACTAGGTACATGTACCTAGTAAAACATCATTACTCTCACTATAAGAGAGTGAGATACACACTCTTCTTTTCTTCTTCTTCTCCAAAAACCCAGTTCCTTCTTTTCAAAAATAACTTCTTCTTCTTCAAAAATCAGTTATTCTTCTTCGTCGTACTCCATTCGAAATCACATTTAATCAAATCTTTCATCCAAACACAGATTTAACGGAAATCGACGATTGTATTTTCTGACGAACAATACCAAATAGAACGGAAAAATCACTTCTTAAAAAATCACTTCTTCCTGTTCAAAAATCTCTTTTTCTTCTTCAAAAATCTCTTCTTCTTCTTCTTCTTCTTCAAAAATAATTTATTCTTCTTTAAAAATCACTATATCATAAAGTATGAACTGTATTTGATGGATTAACGGAACCTTATTTTTGCGATTTGATGTTGAGTAATGTATTAATGATGTTATATTCGTGTTTTCTTATTCAAATAATGCCCTATTACTCCGAAATATGATATATAAATATTTTTTGTGAGGTATGAAATGAGTTGCTTCTGATTCTTCCTTGCTGCTGGACTTAGTAGAACGGGTTATGGGACGTAACGGGACATTGCGGGAGTTAACGTGATGTTGCTGCTTTGTATTTTGGACGTAGCGAGACGTAACAGGACGTTGCTGCTTTGTATTTTGGACGTAGCGGGACGTGGTGGACTGTGTTCAACTAAAATTTACATGTTTGGATGTAGACGTGGCATGATAGTTATTTTTAGACGTGGTAGTAGTAGTTATATTCCAATTAATTTAGTCCCACATGAAAAAAAAAAAAAAAGTTAGACGTTTTTGGACGTTGCGACAGTTATTTTTTGGACGTTGCGGCATTGTTAGGAGACGCTGTAGAATGTGCTATGTGAAAAATTCATCTTAAATTCACATACTTGGATGTAGATGTTTTTGGACGTTACGGCAGTTATTTTTTGGGCGTACAGGGATGTTGCGACAGTATTAGGAGACGTTGTGGAAGGTGTTATGTGAAAAATTCAGCTTAAATTCACATGTCTGGATGTAGATATTTTTGGATGTTGCGACAGTGTTAGGAGACGTTGTGGACATGCCTCGATGTAGACGTTGCGATAGTTATTTTTTGGACGTTGTTAACTCAGCGAAGACATTGTGGACTTAGCGAGAAAAAAAAAAAAGTGCGCGTCGGTAAAACTTACTATATTTAGTAAGTGTACAGCTGTCATACAAAAAATTACTATATATAGTAATAGCTACATGTACCACTGGTACAGGATGTACCTTCTGACATCGTCAGGCGTCAGTCACTGGTCCTATAGGACGGATCCTAATATAAGCATTTGCTATTATGTATTTTATTATGTAATAAAATCAATTACATGAAAAGTCTCAAAATGCTAATGCATAATGTAAAAATATTAGCGTCAACAAAAAAAGATTTAAAAATAAAAATCAATTACTTATAAAAATATTTTTATATAATATTTATCCAAACATCTTTTTAACTATTTTTAACTATTAAAACTATTTTTCTAAGCTTCCGTTAAATAAAACTTCAAATCTCATATTAAGTTTTATCAAACGAAGCCTAAGTGTTGAATTGATATTATCAAACGGAACCTAAGTGTTGAATTATATTATCAAACAGACCCCAACATAAGAGAGTTGTAGACAAGTGGACTTCCCACTTAAAATAATAGGTATTGAGTTATAGTCATTTGAATATTTATAATATGATCTAAATATTCTCGGTAAGCAAATAAGAAAAATAATACTTTCATTTCTCCGTAAATATTATTCAAATTAAAAATTTTATTTTTTTATTCAAATTATAAAAATTTATTTTATTAAAACATAAATTATTAAATTAAAAAAAAAAATTTGCACAGTTTCTAAGGAGGATATTTACGAATAATATAACTACGTTTATTAAACCTTTTTGGTGTAATACTCTCTATTACACCAATAAAAAAGTAACATGTGTCCAACTTAATAGGTAATATTTATGTTTTTCTTCTCTTTACATTTAACAAAAAGAAAAGAAAAAGAAAAAAAATTCAATCTCGCCCATTTTTCTTCCCTCTCTCTGATCTTTTTCTCACCGGCCACCACCCAAGAAGAAACGGCCTCCGTCACCACCGCAGCCCGAGAAGAAACCACCTCCGGCCACCACCCAAGAAGAAACGGCCTCCGTCACCACCGCAGCCCGAGAAGAAACCACCTCCGCCACCCAAAAAGAAACCACCACCACTCTGTCACCCAAGAAAAAACCAACTCCACCACCGCCGGCAAAGAATAAACCTTCACAAAAAATAAAATCACTTAAGCCATGTTAACAAAAGAATCTTCCGAATCACATACCCTGCAGCAGCACCGAGGGCTAGCAGCAATTTTCTCAATTCTAATTTCAAGCAAGAACCAATTTCTTGCAAATCTAATCTCAGTCTTCTCAGAACTCTCAGCAAATTTGTCAAATGCACCTTCCTTCCAAGCAATGACTCAAATTTGCTGAAACCCATCTCCAAAAGACTAAAGCTTTGGCACCAAAACTCAACAAAACCACTTCACAAAATACCCCCCAACGATGAAACCACAATACTCACCATATACACCACTGCAATGGATTACAACCCCAAAATAGACATAAAAAAAATGAAAACTAGAAAAAACATCACACTAAAGTTGAAACTACACATAAACTGATTTTTCCCATCAAATTTCAGATAGATTTCTTAACTCATTTTAAGCGCACCAAAGCTGACTAGAAAACTTTGCTGATGTAATTGGGGCGGTGGTAGCGGAGGTGGTTTCTTCTTAGGTGGCGGTGGTGATGGAGGCGATTTATTCTTGGGTGGTGGTGGCTGGCAGAGAGAAAATCGCTGAGAAAAGAAGAAAAGTGAGCTATAATTGAAATTTTTTTTCTTTTTGTTAAATGAAAAAAAAAATTACTGTTACCAAATACGTTGGACACGTCACTCCTTCATTTCCTTCATTAGTGTAACAAGGATGTAACATCGAAAAGGTAACAGGAGATCCCTACCGCTATTAGGAAGCCAGAACGTGAAGTTATATAAAGCTGTTTGGATGTTTCATCAGTCGTGCCCAACCTGTAATTGATCAACTTCAATTTTTAAATTCTTGATCGAATCATTTTCGATCTTTCCCTTGTGCAGAAACTAAAAAAAAAAAATTAAATTTTAAATTATACTACATTCTGCATGACTTGAATATATTATCTTTTAAATAAAAGTCAACTGCTCTTGATCCAGTTGACCAAGATTTACCGATTAATTTCAGACCCTCCTCCCTCCATTATTATTCTTCTAAGATTGATGCATACGAGATCGTTTGATTTGTTTCTATTTGCATTTGTAGTATAAGATTCACTCATTTTTCTTATTCACAAGGCCAAATATTTCTCAATTTTTCAGGAAATTCAATCAATTAATGGGTGAAAATTATTTATTTTCTCCTAGTTACGGATATAATTTTGAACATAAAATAATTTTAAATTTATAGACAACTATCTCACCCAATAAAATACCTACTATTCAAATAAAAAATAGTCATTACTGTAAATAATACTTTTTTATGGGTAAGAAAGAACTTTAAAAAAAATAAAAAATAAAACCATCAATATCCTTTTCCTTTCTTGTTTTATCGTCCAGTTTATTCTAGGAAAAGAAATAACATGAATAAAATGTTAGTGCACGTTATTTATTTTATAATATATATATATATATATATTTGATGACATGTAGTTGAATTTAAAAATGTCATATTCTATAATTAAGTTTCTCTTGAATTATTTTTTTGTAATTTTTAATACCATAGGCTGAAATATATTTTAAATTGGAAAGAAATTATGTCGGCAGTTGTTATTTTACATAAATTTGAAGGAAATAATAGTGTTAATATTTATAAATTATATTATCAGGATAAGACCATATATTTCCACATCTAACACAGAAGCACTATGTATGTTATTAATCATGTACAAGCCTAATTCAGTTAACTCAGCTATACAAGTGACAGGGGTGTAGTTACAGACAGATTATAGGTTATGTGCTTCGTATGATCTGTGAAACGACTCCATCAATGAAAAACTCCAAGTACACAAGCCTTTAGGGCATAACATTTTAACAGTTTTAAGGAAACTATCCACGAGTGTTTGTCTAAGCATATACTGCAGAAACACAGTTGATGCAGTTCCAGTGAAGAACACTAGGTAACTCTGTTATTCTAGTAGAATGATCTTCTTTGTGGTCATATTAGAAGAAAATTGACAAAATTTAGAAAGCATAATGCAGAGCCAAGTAAATACAGCATATAAATCCAATCAATCAATGGTTGAAGAAACAATGATTCTATCTACCATCCTAACTAAAAACCAGTGAAAATGATGTACGAATGATAGGCTCAAGTATTTTCATCTAAATATGTCCAAGGATAAAGAACAATGTGCAATCCGCATAATTTACACAATCCTGATCACAGCAAGGAAAATTTCAGAGGCAGCTCAAGAAAAGGGATTAAAAGATCAAGCTACTAAGCCTTGAACCAAGAAACATTAAGATATAATATGGCTATACAACCCCCTAACTTATTTCAGATCGGCACAACCTTGAGGTGGTAAGAGAAGTTTGTTAGTCCAACTTAATTCACCAATTGATCCTTCTACTCAGCAGTCCCAAGTATATTTATTTTCTTGTGGACCTGGCTAAAATAAAAGCTTCATCCGTGTTTAAAATGACAACACGAAAGCATTATCCAATGAAGGGTCATACACATATGAGATCTCTAGTCACCAAAGTCAATTATTATGTGCTGTATTCACCACAATGCACCGCATAAGGCTTTTAGTGAGAATGCAAAGTTTCAAGGAGTCAGAGGCAAACACAACCATTTAGGAGCATATAAAATCCTCCGTCCATGCGGGAGATAAGATATTCTTAGATAGTTAAATAACAGCCCAATTTGAACAAATGCAAAGTAGCTTACCACACTGCAGTAACTTTGTATCTGTCAGAAACTCGTGCATTAAGACTGCAAGGTAATGAAGACAGCACTACATGTTTAACAAACGATTCCAAGCCAATTCTTTATTGGAATAAATCAAGCACAACTACAAATTACCTTTCCTCGTCATCTTATGCAATGTACCAAGTGAGGATAGTGCTGAGTTTTTCTTAACAGCATTTGCCAATTAGCAGTTTGGGTGAGAAGCCACAGGTTTGTCCTTCCACAACCTTCCTTCTTCCCTCAGATAGAAAAACAAAAGTAAGCAGAACCGTAATAGAACAATCTTAAACAACAATCAGTGTACACTCTATCCCAAGTCTGAAGAAAATAAAAACAAATATTAAGGCCCACGAAAATCCTCCAAGACATTGACTTTTTCAGAACAAATACACACTACAAGAAATTGAGACATTCAACCCATCTGAATCTTTTCCAGAACACTAAAATCGAATCAAATTTCATGCATACAACAATATAGCCATTTCCCCAACTATCTCACCCGCAGTTTGACAAATATTAATAAGTTAAGCAAGCTGGGCAACCGTGAACTTGAGAAAAGCTTTCACAATTACTGAAAATATAAAAAAGACTGTATGTTAACTAGGCTGAGGCTCAGATCAGTGTAATCAAGTCAGACCAGAGAATGATGACACCGCCATGGCTGCAATTACCAGTTGCATGTGAGAGACAAAGGGAGCGAAAGAAACTAAGATAGATTCTCTTTGATCCCATTTCCCCTCCTTTGCCATCCGGGTTGCCCTGCCAAGATACGGCTCAATGGCCTCATATGCCCGACTCGGTTGCTCAGAGTTCAAGTAATCATCAAAGCCCTTATAATAAGATGATGAAAATTTGTATATAGCTAGACAAAGCAAGGTCCCAAGTTCAAACGTAGGGGGTAAATGTAATTAACCTAGAAAACAAAGATATAGGTTAAAGGGCTGTTGGGAAATGGGAGAAGAAATCATCGGCCGAAACAGAGAGGGGCAACCACCCTCTCAGAAATCCCATCTCCCTGCAGCCTCATTCTTCTGAGCAGAATATCAAGGTACCACTCGAATTCAGGAGAGGTTTAGAGAAAGCTCCGGAGCATAGGAGTCAGTAAATTCAGACAGAGCTCCGGAGAGGAGAGACGGCCCTCATCCCTTCATCCTGCAGCCGGAAAAAATCGCAATTTTGGTCCAAAACATTGACCTAGTGACACAAATGCTGCTCTTGCGTCATTTTATAATCAAAATTTTGGTAAAATACAAAAAATAATAATATGATTTAATATCAAATTTAATCTAAAATATTTGATAATTAATTAATTTAGTCTAAATTTTACTAATTACACCACATTTAGTCATAGTAATTTTTTTGACATTCAACTATTGAATTGCAATTGGTTAACACATATTATCATGGTCTTAGATATATTTTTTATGGTAAATTATATCTTAGGACTAGTAGTAGGAGGGGAGTTATGCACCTACCCGATTTTTTCTAAAAATCCGGGTTAATGGATGAAAAACCAGTAAAAAAATGAGTTCGTTGGCAAGGGTTTCCTTCAGGCACTAATGCTCCTGAAGTGAAACGAAGCCTTCACACGCGTGTTTTCCCGGTTGCATAACACCATGGCGTCTCAGCTACCGTCGACAAGACATCAGCCATGTTTTTGAGCCTTGAAACCATGTTGTAGTGCTACGTTTTTTTGCACATCAGATAATTCATGATGACAGGGGCTGCTAATCGAGGTTCAAAATTCAGATATATCATCATTTTCATCTTCATTGAGTTTCGAATTTTGTATCCCAGCGTTGTTCTATTGATTTCGTCTAGTGTTGGGGAGTTTACACCAAAAGTTGATGTAAAGGCGTCGTATATTGGTGTAAAGTCACGAGTTTACACCAATATAATTCCATTGTTAAGTGATTTTGATATACTCACTATGGGGGGAAATAAGTCCTTTCATTGAAGGAAATGGTTTAGCTGATTGCAAAAGTGGCAGAAATCGTTTTACCGTTCAAGTAATATGTTGTGGTAGGTTACTGTTTCTAATATATTTTTAGTTGTTTAATGAATATGCATTTGATGTAAAATTCCTTCTTCTTTATTTGTTTCAGATTCGGAACCAGGCAATAATGAAACAATGACTTCTCTTGTTGATAGAACAGCCGAGAGTGAGGAGCAAGCATATGAACTTTATAATTCTTATACTTGGGATCTTGGTTTTGGTATTCGTTTAGAGCAAGATAGAAAGAGAAGTGATGGAACAAGGTATTGGAGGAGAATTGTTTGATGTAAAAATTGTAAGAAGAATGAGAATTGTAAGATCGACAAAATTTTCACCAAGATTAATAGTCTTTGTGATTGTAGGGCTTCTATTGGAATTAAAATGAGGCCTGAAGATGGTTTATGGGTCGTGACAAAGCATTTCTGAAAGCATAATCACGTTATGTGTCCGGAGAATTAAAGGCTTCTGTTACATTCTCACAGGAAGCTGTCGAAAACATCTATTGATTTTTTTATTCAATGAAATCTGTTGGGATATTTGTGTGTGATAGTTACAAGCTTCTGTATAAAGAGGTGAGTTTTTTTTCTTATCCATACATCGAATCAAGATTTTTGGTGTAAAATGGCACTTTACACCAAAATTAATGTAAAGTGCTACTTGTTGGTGTAAAGTAGCACTTTACTTTACACAAAAATTGATTTGTTGGTGTAAAGTATTGTTTGTTTGTGTAAAATGCTAATAGTTTGTGAAAAATATTGTTTGTTGCTTTAAAATGATGTTGGTTGGTGTAAAATGTTCGTTCTAATTTGTTGGTGTAAAGTGCTACTTGTTTATGTAAAATCCTGATCGTTTGTGTAAAGTACTGTTCGTTTGTGTAAACTACTGTTTGTTGGTGTAAAATACTGTTCGTTCTGATTTATTTGTGTAAAGTGCTACTTGTTTATGTAAAATGGGTTGTTTACATCAATTTTGATGTACAATACCATTTTACATCAATTTTGGTGCAAAATGCCATTTCACACCAAAAACAGTTATGATGGTAAATATATTTTTGTTTTTATGTCACATACACCAAATGAATGTTATGTAGGCTGGAGGTCGATCAAAAGTTGGTTTTACAGCAAGGGATGTATACAACGAGCTGGAAACTGAAAAAAGAAGATTTATTGATGGCAGTGATTCGAATGCTTTGATAGAGATATTGAAATACAGGGCTTCTCACAAGGAAGGTTTTTTCTTTGATTTCGAATTGGATAATGAGTCTTCTTTGAAAAATATTTTTTGGAAAGATAGTGAAATGAAGACTGATTACAATCTATTTGGTGATTTTTTAATCCATGATACCACGTATTGTACTAATAAATATGATTTTGGATTGGACAACCACAGGAGGAATGTCATGTTTGGAATTGGTTTTTTGAGGGACGAGAAATTTGAATTATTTGTTTGGTTGTTTTTTGCATTCTTGAGGTCAATGGACAATAAGCATCCTATAACTGTAATGATTGATCAATCAGCCTCCATGGGAAAGGCGATTCAAGAGATATTTGCTCGTTCACGCCATCGTCTTTGCATTTGGCATATCATTAAAAACTCCTAGAGTAAAATTGATTTTCTCAGACAGCAGCGAGGTTTCTCTCAATTGTTTTATAGATTACTCACCAAAGTGGAGACTGTGGATGAATTTAATTACCACTGGAAGAGGTAAGTTTACGTTACTGTGGTTTTTCTCCCAAGTAATTTTTTTTGCTGCTGCTGATGTAAAATTGAAACTTTACATCAACGATTGATGTAAAGTTACATGTTTACATCAACAATTGATGAAAAATGCAATTTTACATCAGTGGCCGATGTAAAATGACATTTTATATCATTTGATTGTTAGAATCGTAGTGAACATGTATTATGTGTGTTCAGGATGGAACAAAAATATGGCTGCGAAGACAATGAGTGGTTGAAAAAACTTACGATTCAAGAGCGAAGTGGTGCCCTGCTTTCAGCAAGGATTATTTTTCTGGGGGAATGTTATCTTCTCAGAGGAGTGAAACTACAAATAACTCTATTTCTCAAAGATTGTCTAAGACTTTAACATTATGTGAGTATTACTATCAATTTGTCGATGTTGTTCTTGATTGGCGATACCAAGCTGCTTGTGAAGACCATATGTGCTTCTATGGTAATGTTGATTTGCCTGTTAAACATTCTCTAATGTTGAGGTATGCCCGTGAAGTGTACCCACTCGAGATGTACACATACTTTGAGAAGCAATATCTGAATATGCTGGAATTGAAGATGGAACAGAAGTTCCAATCAAATGATGTATATGTGTTTGAACTTTGGATTCCAAAAAAAAGATGAGGATCATCCCACATTTCGTCATGCTGTTATTTTTTATGAAAATGATTATTCTGTCGAGTGTACTTGCCAAAAGCTTTCTGAAGTTGGTATTCTATGTTCTCATTGCCTTCGTATCATTTTTCAGAACAATTTTATGGTATTTTTCTTTTCTAATCTAAATGATGTAAAATAGTAACAACTGATGTAAAATATTATAATCTTCTTATTTTTTTGATATCTTTGCAGAAAATTTCACAAATGTATATCTTGGATAGGTGGACAAAAATTGGTTCAGTTTCCCGTAATGGAAAGTTAAATGCTTCCGAAGAGTCGATCTATTCTTCAAGCTTTTCACAATCTTTGTGGAGGGCAGATGCTAGTAGAAGGTATTTGAATTTTATTAGATTAACTCATACCAGTGAGTCTGGTCGCAATATTTTGGATGAGTACTATGTGAAAGCTAAAGTTGCACTTGCTACCCAAACTGATATTGTGGATGAGAATTTGGAAATGCCTTCATCGAAGAAGATTAGAGATCCCACTTCGAGGAGGGTAAGAGGTGTCCGAAATGTTCGTATTAAGAGTACAGTTAAGAAGCAGATGCATAAAGCCAAATTGTAACATCAAAGGAAAAAGAAGTGTGTTAGATCAAAGGAATGTCGTTAACAATATTTTGAGAGAAAAGCTTAGGAATTTAGATGTAAAATACTGTTCCTTCTGATTTGTTCGTGTAAAGTGCCACTTGTTTGTGTAAACTGATGATCATTGTTGTAAAGTATTGTTCGTTTGTGTAAACTATTATTTGTTGGTGTAAAGTACTGTTCGTTCTGATTTGTTGGTGTAATGTGCTACTTGTTTGTATAAATTGTTGTTCGTTGGTGTAAAGTACTATTTGTTGGGTTAAAATGATATTGGTTGATGTAAAATGTTCGTTCTGATTTGTTAGTGTAAAGTTCTACTTGTTTATGTAAAGTGCTGATAGTAGGTGTAAAGTACTGTTCGTTTGGGTAAAATTATGATCGTTGGTGTAAAGTACTGATCTTTCTGATTTGTTGGTGTAAAGTGCTACTTGGTGTATAAAAAATCAAACATAAATTAACATAGAAGATGATTTTTTCATCATGAATAAATGTACAACAACAACAAATAGAACTCTGTCCTACGTCAATATAATTATTTAACATTTGAATCTTGGTTTTTATAGTAAAAATCTGATATCTTTCTCTTCAGTGAAACCAGGAGTTATTGTGTGGCGACATTAGCAAGTTAAACAGGTACTTCACCCTTAAAGTTTTTAAGATCTCAGCATTGTACTTCGCAGCAATCATGTCATGGTCACAATCGAAAACTTGTTGCCCATCATAAAGCTCTATATGCCTCATGACGTAAAGGCCACAATTGAATCCGTCAGGGTTTTTCCATTTGAGGTCAGCGTAGATCCGTTTCCAAAAGTAGCAATTCTCATAGCATTTAGACAAAAGTGTATCTGTAGCCCAGTCTTGAAAGTAGTATATTTGTAGCAGTATTCAATGATGTTAAATACATCCTTATTTATGTATAATAACATTTTACACAAATTGTAGATTGTAGATTATCATGGTAATTATAATTACTAATTTTTTGGGAAGACCATCGTAGCATTGTCAAACAGTACCATCTGTTTTTTGTTGCTGTTGATGCACACCAACACATAGTGTTGCCCTAGGTGTATTGAGAAGAATACCTGCATTATGTACATAGAAGTATCAGTTTGTTTTCTTAAATGTGATGTAAACTATGAAAAATGGGTATTCATTACCATGGACGGTTGAAAAGAACCTTCGTTTTTCTTGATAAACGATATCTCCGATGTCATTTGTGAAGAGAGTCTGTGTACACATGTTTTGTTCTTTCCTCTCGCCATTCCCACATCGTTCACAATGAGCTGCAATATTTTTTAGATGTAAAGTAGAGAGGTTATGAACAAATCGTATCATGTAGACATTCTAAGTGATGTAATGCAGTGGGTAACTATTAATGTACTAAAAACTGGAGTGTGAAGAAAAACTTTGAAGGTGTTTCACTTTGTGCCAAATTTTTTGTTCTACTTAAGTGGTATGACCAACAATCAATTATGGTCATATCTAACCATTGTCCCCAAATCATGCTTGACATCTGTTCCCTGTCGATGGTAAGATTTCCCTCCCCACCAAAAAGTTGCTCACTGCCAAGTGTTTTAAAGCACAATGTTGATGTAAATTAGATTGGTGTAAACTAACTTATGTAAAATACATGTAAGGCAAGAATACTGACTTGATTGATCTGCCTTTGCTTGCATCTGCAGGTAACAGTGCGTAGTAATTGACAATTCTTTGCTTTTCTGAGAGAGTCGCAAGTGTTTCTTTCCTCCAGCTGGTGATGTAAAGAGACCACAATTTTCTTGGTTTTTTACTGCTCTATGTGTCATGTTCGGACGGAATGCAGCTACCACCTCAGTGTTGTCAGGATCTCCCATGATTACGCTGAAAGGTTGAATTCAAATAATCCATTCGATATTCAATGTAAAATTACATCAAACAGGAGATAATAAAATTATTACTCAAAGTCAGCCTCGTCTGCAAGCAATGGTTGAGCCATGAAGTGGAGTTTCCTTGCCAAGCGGGTTTGAACATTTTGAATGGACGCATGAACCAAGGCTATTGCTCCATCCACATCCCGCGTTTTCTCAGTTTCAATTTCTTGAAATTTATTAACCAAACGGATTGACATTAGTTGTGAAAAGCCTAGATTAAAATATGGAGTTGTTAGCGTTCTTTTCTTCATAGGAATGCCCGTCAGCCAAAAGCTTTTTTCATATTCATAGGAATGCCCCGTCAGCCCAAAGCTTTTGTCATATGGAGTTGTTGAAAAACGCTTTGGGCTTACGGGCATTCCTATAAAGAAAATAACGCCAACAACTCCATCTTTTGATCTAGGCTTTTCACAACTAAAGCGAGTTCGTTTGGTTAATAAATTTCAAGAAACTGAAACTAAGAAAATGTCGAATGTGGATAGAGCAATAGCCTTGGTTCATGCGTCCATTCAAGATATTCAAATCGGATTGGAAGAAAACTCGACTTCAAGGCTCAACCATTGCTTGCAGACGAGGCTGACTTTGAGTAAGTAATTTTATTATCTACCGTTTGATTTAATTTAACATTGAATATCGAATGAATTATTTGAATTCAACCTTTCAGCGTAATCACGGGAGATCCTGACAACACTGAGGAGGTAGCTGCATTTCGTCTGAACAGGGCACATAGAACAGTAAGAAAAACCAAGAAAATTGTTGTCTCTTTACATCACCGGATGGAGGAAAGATACACTTACGAGTCTCTCAAAAAATGAGAGAATTGTCAATGACTACGCACTGTTACCTGCAGATGCAAGCAAAGACAGATCAATCAAGTCAGTATTATTGGCTTACATGTATTTTACATTGATCTATTTTACATCAATCTATTATACATAAGTCAATTTACACTAATCTAGTTTACATTAACATTGTGCTTTAAAACACTTGCAGCAAACAACTTTTTGGTGGGTAGGGAAATCTTACCATCGACAGGGAACAGATGTCAAACATGATTTGGGGACAATGGTTGGATACGGCCATCATTGATTGTTGGTCATACCACTTAAGTAGAACAAAAAATTTGACAAAGCGAAACACCTTCAAAGTTTTTCTTCACACTCCAGTTTTCGGTACGTTAATAGTTACCCACTACTTTACATCACTTAGAATTTCTGCATGATACGGTTTGTTCATAACCTCTCCACTTTACATCTAAAAAACATTGCAGCTCATTGTGAACGACATGGGAATGACAAGAGGAAATAACAAAACATGTGTACACAGATTCTCTTCACATCGGAGTTATCGTTCATCAAGAAAAACGAAGGTTATTTTCAATCGTCCATGGTAATGAATACCCATTTTATAGTTTACATCACATTTAAGAAAATAAACTGATACCTCTGGATACATAATACAGGTATTCTTCTCAATTCACCTAGGGCAACACTATGTGTTGGTGTGCATCAACAGCAACAAAAAATAGGTGGTACTGTTTGACAACGCTAGCGGAGAATCAGGATCCTACGGTGGTCTTCCCAAAAAATTAGTAAGTATAATTACCATAATAATCTACAATTTACAACATTTTTATGCAATTTACATCAACATTTTTTTATGTATTTTACATAAAAAATTGTGTAAAATGTTATTCTACATAAATAAGGATGTATTTAACATCATTGAATACTGCTACAGATATACTACTTTCAAGACTGGGCTACAGATACACCTTTGTCTAAACGCTATGAGAATTGCTACTTTTGGAAATGGATCTACGCTGACCTCAAATGGAAAAACCCTGACGGATTCAATTGTGGCCTCTACGTCATGGGGCATATGGAGCTTTATGATGGGTAACAAGTTTTCGACTATGACCATGACATGATTGTTGCAAAGTACAATGCAGAGATCTTGAAAACGTTAAGGGTGAAGTACCTGTTTAACTTGCTAATGTCGCCACACAATAACCTCCTGGTTCCACTGAAGAGAAAGATATCAGATTTTTACTATAAAAACTAAGATTCAGATGTTAAATAATTATATTGATGTAGGACAGAGTTCTATTTGTTGTTGTACATTTCTTCATGATGAAAAAATCATCTTCTATGTTAATTTATGTTTGATTTTTTATACACCAAGTAGCACGTTACACCAACAAATAAGAAAGATCAGTACTTTACACCAACGATCAGAATTTTACCCAAACGAACAGTACTTTACACCTACTGTCAGCACTTAACATAAACAAGTAGAACCTTACACCAACAAATCAGAATGAACATTTTACACCAACCAACATCATTTTAACCCAACAAACAATACTTTACACCAACAATCACATTTTACACAAACGAACAGTACTTTACACCAACGATTATCAGTTTACACAAACAAGTAGCACTTTACACCAACAAATTAAAACGAACAGTACTTTACACCAACGAACAACAGTTTACACAAACGAACAGTACTTTACAACGATCATCAGTTTACACAAACAAGTGACACTTTACACCAACAAATCAGAAAGATAGTTCATATATACATTAATTTATGTTGCTGTAAAATGGTCGTATTGATTAGTTGGTGTAAAGTTCTACTTGTTGGTTTAAAATGCTAGTCCTTTGTGTAAAATACTGTTTGTTGGTTTAAAATGATGTTGCTTTGTGTAAAATTTTCGTTTCTAATTTGTTGGTATAAAGTTCTACTTATTTATGTAAAGTGCTGATCGTTGGTGTAAAGTACTGTTTGTTGATGTAAAAATACTGTTAGTTGGCGTGAAATGATGTCGGTTGTTGTAAAATGATATTTCTGATTTGTTGGTGTAAAGTGCTACTTGTCTGTGTAAAATGCTGGTCGTTGGTGTAAAGTACTGTTCATTCTGACTTGTTGGTGTAAAGTACTGTTCATTCTGACTTGTTGGTGTAAAATACTACTTGTTTGTGTAAAATCCTGATAGTGTAAAGTATTTGTTTGTTGGTGTAAAGTACTATTCGTTCTGATATGTTAGTGTAAAGTCCTGTTCTTACTGATTTGTTGGTGTAAAGTGTTCTTTATTGGTGTAAAATGCTATTACTGATGTGAAATACTTATGTAAAATACTTATGCAAAATACTTATATTAATGTTTTGCTTATGTTTGGAGGAAAACCAGGAGGCAAATACCGAGGGAAGCAAACCTGCAGAGACTGCAAAAACACCCCAAACCAACAAAATACCAAATGTAGAGGTATTGATGTAAAATAATTTACATTTTGATTTAAAATCCTTATATTCGTGGAATAATGTTGAATGATTATATAATAACAATTTGCAGCCAACAGACACACTAGACACACAGCTTTTATAAGCAATGTGCCTAGTGGCTAATGTTGTTGATAAAAGCTTTGGGCTAACGAGCATTCCTTTGAAGAAAAGAACGCCAATAACTCCATCTTTTGATCTAGGCTTTTCGCAACTAACGCCAGTCCGTTTGATTAATAAATTTCATGAAATTGAAACAGAGAAAACGTCAGATATGGATGGAGCAATAGCCTTGGTTCATGTGTCAATTCAAGATGTTCAAACCGTCTTGGCAAGGAAACTCGACTTCAGGGCTCAACCATTGCTTGCAGACGATGCTGACTTTTGCAATCAGCTAAATCATTTCCTTCAGTGAAAGGAACTATTTCCCCAATAGCGAGTATATCAAAATCACTTAACAATGGAGTTATATTGCATAAACTCGCGATGTTACACTAATATACTGCGACTTTACATCAACTTTTGGTGTAAACTCCCCAACACTTGACGAAATTCGAATTTTGAACCTCGATTAGCAGCCCCCCGTCATCATGAATTATCCGATGTGCAAAAGAACATAGCATTACAGCATGGTTTCGAGGCTCAAAAACACGGCTGATGTCTTGTCGACGATAGCTGAGACGCAATGGTGTTATGCAACCGGGAAAACACGCGCGTGAAGGCATTTTTTACTTCAGGAGCATTAAATGTGCATTTAATGCGCCTGAAGGAAACCCTTGCCAACGAACCCGTTTTTTGGCCGATTTTTCATCCATTAACCCGATTTTAAAAAAAAAAACCGGGTACGTGTATAACTCCCCTCCTACTACTAGTCCCATGATATAATTTACCGAGTTTGATACATGCTTTAACCACCAAAAGTCCAGATCCCTTTTGAGCCACAAGCAGAGGTATATTTCTAACAACACTTGTCAATTGCCCAGTTTTATTGTCAATATCCACCAAAGGTGATTCACTGGAAGAGCAAAGCTCCCCACATTTGGACCCTTTCAATGATCCAACTCTTCAATATATTATCGCTACTGTGATCTATATAGAAATGAAATGGAATTGGAGCTGGAGCAGCAGATTGAAGGTTGAAACACTTCATTCTAGTGATAGGGACGATCCTAATACTCCCACTCCAGCACAACTGTAGAAAAGGAAGGAAAAGGCCGATTGGAGTCTTCTCTGAATCAACAGCAGAAAAGAAAGCTGAATAAATTCCAAATCAATCACTCCAGGCCAGGTCTTCCTCCTATTCGTTTATCCATGCTCACACTCAATCTATCAACACTCCAGTAAGAGTCTTCTCTCCAGAATCCAGACAGAGAACATGGACTCGGAACCACAAGGGATCCTTCAGAAAACTGTAAAGTGCATGCTAGAACTTTCTTCTTGTGCCTCTAATTAGGATAATCTCTAGACCACATACTGTTGTTCAGATATTCCAAGAAAATTGACCAAATTATGTACAGAAAATTGTAAACAGTCAATAATAATGCAAGCTTAATCTAACATCCCAATAGAAAGCCAAGCAAGTGAGTATAAATAGTAGCTGAGCTCATATGACATTTATCCTACTACTTTGAAGCAGCAACAAAGAACTACACACGAAACATGAAACCATGATCACAGCAAAGGAAGTTTCAGAGGCAACTTTAAAAAAGATGAGAAAGGATGCCACCAATACTTGAACTAGAAAATTAAAGATACTATAGCTACATACCATCAAGATAACTAGGATTAACCTAACCATCAGGGTATACATATAAAGCTCACCCATCATCCCTATACTCGCAACCCAAAGTCAAAAGAGTAAGGGATTAATCAGCTTGTTAAAAACAGAAAATGTAATTACAATTGAAGAGGAATTTGTCCACATAACCAATTCAATTGGCATCTTGGAAAGGGGAAAAAAAAAAAAAAAAAAGGAAAAAAAGCGGCAAAATGGCTGAATTTTCTGGAGTATTTATTTAGGGTGGATCCAAAAATATATCTAAAGGTAGTATTTTGAAAGTGTAAAGATCACTTAAATGTTCCCCATTTGAAGCAAAAACTAATAACCCACGAAAGGGCAGTCAGTCGGACCCAATATTAAAGGCTCAGATCTGTAAAAAATGAGTGAGGCAAGAAAACGAAATCCGCCATGGCTGCAAAATCCGATTGCAACAAGATTGCCATCCGGGTTGCCCCGCCAAGATACGGATCCGCTTTGCCGGATCACTTGCTCCGAGACCATGAAAAATAATCATCACAGCCTTTCCATAACATCATCAAAGGGTCTGTTTGATAACAGCTATAGTATTCATCTGCTCAGAGAACAAATACTAGGAAGAAGAAGAAGAAGAAGAAGAATAGTAGTAGTAAGTAGAAACATTTGGAATCCAGAAAAGTTATAATACTCCCTCCGTTTCAAAATATGAGCAACCTTAACATTACTCCTTCGTGCGGTATACAGTATAATTTGCGGTACCTCCGTCGTCGTCATTTTTGGAAAGGAGTGTAAAATTATAAGGGCTGTTGGTAAAAGAAATCATGGGCCAAACGGAGAGGGGGCAACAACCCTTGAGAATTCCCATGTCTTCCTCTCAGTAGCCTCATTCCCGGTGTCGGAGCAGGCCATTTTGGGTCCAAACTTCCACCGGTTTATATTTATCATGAATGCCTGAACAAGGGTTTCTAAACACTACACTGATTTGACCATTCTGTCCAGATAATGAGCCAAAGGAATTATTGAAGTTCCAGGGTAGTTCTGTCACCCAAAAACTCTTACTAACATAATATTAAGACCGTCTAATCTCGGAGTAAAATTTAGGCCATGTTTGTTTGATTAATTTTTTTTTTTGGATGGTAAATTACATTTTAACTTCAGGTTTCTTTTCTCAAAACAAAAATTGTACTTACATTAAATAGTATGGGGAATCCTACGTAATCTTGAAACTGGCACTCCTCTATAAACTACTTACAATCTACTATAATTGGGATATAGACATGTGCTCCATCTTCTAAACTTTTGGATGCAAGAATAATAGCGGAAGAGTCGCAAAGAACAAAGAAAAATGAGAGTTTTAGTTCATGAGCATACAAGAAAGCTTACCGTGGTGCCAAACTTTCTGCTAGTACCGAGTTTGCTACTCCCAAAAAGAAACGAGCTACCAAGCCATTATTTACACCGCTCAAGCTCGGCCAGTGTTTGAAGCGAACTTTGACCGCACGCTCTCGACTCTCGAGGGGCTCAATCAAGGGCAGAGCTATGTGTATGGGCCTCACCTCAAAATTTTTGAAGTAGTACTACATATAAAAATATTTTTAAAAATCTTATATTTTTTTCCACTAGAAATTATTAAATTAAGGGCAAAACGTAAATAAATTCAAAAAAATATTAATGGGACAAAATAAGATAAAATTTACAATTCTAAAAAAGTAATTAAAGTATAATTATAAATTATAGTGCTATTACAGTAGGTAAAGTATAAATTTTTTACCATATAAGGCTTGAGGAAATAAGGGTAAACGGTAAACTACCTAATCCAGGCTGCACTGCTGCCACCATCATCGATCAATTGCACAGGATCATGCATCAATTGCTAAGAATCTGTGCGTATAAATAAAGTTGGTGGTTTACATAATTTTTTTTTGAAGAATCTGAATATTAATCTTGCTTATTGAACTTTCATGCAATTTATTGTCTCACCGAACCCTGGGGATCTAGCTCCGCTCCTGGGCTCAATTCATTTGCAACTCAAGTTGGTCTATAAAATCAAACATAAAAAAAAGTGAAAAAATAAAATAAAATAAGATTGAAATTTAGGGGTTTCTAAAGAAAATAAAACATTCAAAAAAATCGAGATGCAATTATATATACTTTGAATAAAAAAAGGTCAACATTGGACAAATCAAATCAACCTGGTCAACTGATTTGACTTAAGGTCGACACAAGTTCAAATTCAGCCAATATAAACTTATCCAAGTTAAAAATGGTGACTGAGATTTTAAACAATTATTATTTGATAAATAATTTTAAAATAATCTTTAACTATCGATTTGAGAGAGACTATCGTTGAATTTACTGAATTGCTATTTGTATAATTAAATTGCTATTCGTGTCACACAAAAAAATCAAAAATTTTATGAAATGACGAAAAGGCCCTTTTGAACAAAAAAGTTAGAAATTTGCTAAGTACATGATAGAAACGCAATGAAATTGCGTTTCTGTCATATACAGAAACACAAAGAAAAACATTTGTAACGCACAAAAACTATTGCCGATGATGTTTGAACATAAAGAAAATGTTAAAAACATCCGATGAATTGAAAACAAAATGCAATACTTTTACGATTCACGTTACGAAAAAACGTTAAAATGGGGCATTTTTGCCTTGGCTAGCTAGTTAAAATGGTACATTTTTACTATTTCAGTCTAAAAACCGAGAAAATGATCAAAACGCATCATTTTTCATATTCTCCAAAAAAAAAATTCGAAAGTTGTTTAGCGACCGAAGGCCTTTAACGTGAATTTCAAAAGATTTTCTGGCAAAAAATGCACAAAATGGACGGAGAAGATGGCGAATCATCGCAAAGACATGGCGCGGGCAAAGGTCCAATGATAAACAAGGTAAAAATTCATTAGTTCGTCAATTTTTTTGTTAAAGTATTTTGCTTACTTAAAACGTACCGAATTAGCAATTTTTATGCATTAAACGCTGCTGTAATGCGATGGATAGGTTAGAAGTAGCTGTTTTGATGCATTTTGTTAGTTTAGAAAAGTTTTATGTCGCGTTTTGGTATCCCTTAAACGTTATAGTGTGCGTTTAGACAAAATGAAAATGCAAAAGTGGTATGTTATGAGTTTAACAAAACGCATTTTGGTAGCGTTCGGATGAAACAAAAACGTCGCGCGATGATGTTTTGTTAAAACCAAAACGTATCACTTATGCGTTTTTGGTTAAGTCAAACGCTCTGTTTTTATGTTTGATTGAATGAGAAACTTTACTCCGTTGCGTTTCTGGTTTGGTCAGACGTTGAAGTCAAGCATTTTACTAATTGTTAAACGTTTAAATGTTGCGTTTTGTAATTTTTTGTGATTTCCACTTATTTTTGTATTTTTAATTTCACATAATATGTTTATATTATAAATGCTTATATTTAAATGTTATTTAGGGTGGCGTTAAGTTAAAGCCGCCCGTGGATAGACAGCATCCCACAACTTCTGCTAGAATGCAGAAGGTATCAGTGAGGAGAGGAGGTAGAGGGACAAGCGGAGGTCGCCGTGGAAGCCAAGGGACAGGCGGCGTTATCATTATTGGAGATGGAGGGCGAGGTGGTAGAGGTAGAGGAGGTGGAGGTCGAGGATGTGGCGGTAGAGATGGAGGGATAGTGGACTCCTCATTTCAGTTGAGAGATGAGCAGTATTATGATACTACTGATTTCGATGATACTGATGATATTGATGACGAGTCTCATGAGCTACAGGAGGAGGAGCAACCACAACAAGAGGAGGCGAGGGAGAGTGCTCACCCACATGATGATCAGGGTGAGGGGGATACATATGGAGGTGACTCCGCTCACCCACACACTGAGAGGAGCATCCGTATTGAAATCCAGGCGACGGACAGTTTGAGCAGGTCGATCCTGCTACAGGTACATGCTCGATTACGATAAATGAATTTAAATATTGATTTATTTAGTTATTTAATTGAATTTAATATTTGATTAATTGATTTAATTACTTATTTAATTGTTTATTGAATTAATTAGTGATTTTGTTTATTTACTTAATTTTAAAGTTGTTATTTAATTTGATTATTTATTTAACTAGTTAAATTAATTATTTTGTATATATATTTATATGAGTTTTATATTTTGTAAATTTAGTTCATCCTAGGAAGCGCATTAAGATGACATGAGTTGGTTAGTTACAGAAGCCGTTACTGGGGGCCCTATAGATGATAGTTTGATCATTAACTTTTTAGGGCACGTGGTATCTAGGTATTGGCAGGAGGGAGAGCCTACCAGATACCATATTAGGTGCCACAATAGGGGTAGTATATATGATTTGTTTGAGCGGTTGATTGCATTCATGACAGTCGAGGGTGCACAGATTTTAAGCTAGACGGGGCTTGGACACCTTCCCCGATTATACATAGGAGCATTGATGAGCCTCTCATTAATGCTTTTATAGAGAGGTGGTAGCCAGACACCAATTGATTCCACATGCCATTCGGAGAGATGCCCATCTTACTGCACGATGTGTGGGAGATTCTGCGTATCCCCGTAGATAGTCGCTTGATCATTGAGGTGACACCGTCATCCACCGTACTTTCCTGTTCTAGGGGTTTGCTTGAGATTCCTCCAGAGGAGCGCTTGGAGAAGGAGTTGTACACCAATGGTGGTTTTTCTACGCAGAGAGTGATCAAGAGGTGTATGGAGCATGCCAGGAACGATTCCAATGTGGCTGCTCTTGTGTGGAGTCTTATTGGGACTTGTCTGTTTACAGACAAGAGAGTTCCAATAAGTTTATGTCAACCCCTATAGTGCAAGTGAGGAAGGGGATGGATCAGGAGGGACAGGAGGCATGGGGCACAGAGACACTGGCATATCTGTACCATCATCTAGGTTGTGCGATATGGGACACAGAGCATGGTTGGGTGCATGATTTTGCTACAATCATGGATATACAAGCACTTCCCAGATTTCAGACCCCACTCGATGCCTCTCCCATTGCATAGTTTACAGGCTCGTTCATTGAGGTGGGCAGTCGACACTCATCGCGGTACAGAGCAGCAGTTGAGCTCTATTAGACATGCGCTTGACGATGTGACCGATGATATGGTAAGTAACCATTTTTAAAATATAAATATTATCATTTTGTTTGGTATATGTTTTATATGGTTTTTTTAATAATTGCAAATTATGTTTATAGGTTACCTGGATGCCATACGGTCGCGATGCAATAGCGAGGACTCCGAGGACCCTGTACCAAGGTCTAATTGCGTAAAGGGATTACATTGAGCCATACATGCCAGACAGGTGTGCGCGCCAGCTCGGATATGTACAGTGGATGCTTGTTCGTTTCTTGCGTCCCGGCAGGGGTTCTTACCAAGGCTACACTGGGAGACCATATTTGGTCAGACACGCAGTGGAGTACGCAAAGTCAGCGCGGGGGAGTTTGGGACGACGTCTACTGGGATATCGCTTATAGGCAGGCAGCCTACAGGTGGGGTCATTCCCCGTAGTGCGTGCGTGGATGGCTACCTCCAGTGGCTAAGAGAGCGATCACGTCCGCGCGTCCTCCTAGTTGGTCCCCCAGATGATACAGAGCCATCTAGATCTCGTCGGGCCGCGTCAGAGTTTGTAAGTATTTGTTACTATTTAATTTAAATTTGTGAAATTCAATTAATTAGACTTTAATTTTATTATTTAAATATTTGTAGTGGATGAGTCGATATGAACAACATCACCAGGCTTTGCTTGATGAAGTAAGGGAGCTAGCACCGGACCTGTACGCTGAGTTTACTCTTGACACTACTGATATCGATGAGGAGTTTGACCAGTCTGTTTGATTAGTTATTTTGTACTGTATATCTGATTCTGATTATACTGGATATGTATTTTATTTTGAATATATGTTTATGGATTGGATTGTATGTTGTTCATTGTTGTATTTTATGTTAGGTTGTATGCATTCCTGTTTACTATTATATCACAACCAATCCTATTACATTACTACATCATCAACTTAGTTCACAACATCAAATGAAATTAAAGTTAGTACATTAGTTCAAGTAAATGACAAATTAGTTCACAACATCAAATAAAATTAAAATTAGTACAATAATATGAATAATAACCAATATGTCACATAACAATGTAATTCCTAGCCATCACGAAGCCTAAGCCATTGATTATACCTCACATTCAAATTGTTTGGCCAATCTCCCACAGTTTCAGCATGATGCTGATGTTGCCAAACAAAGCTCAACGGTGGGATAGGGCAATCATCCACCACATCTACACGTACATAATGATTCCCATTTACATGGGCGATCACTATCACCTTGTCAGGTTGTGCGTTGCCACCTGAGGCATACAAAGGTAATACAGAATAATTTGCATCAGGTCGAGTTCTGCTGAGATGAATTACCAGTACATTTGCATAAGTGGCGAGGGGAAACAAATCGGTAGGTGTAGCCATCAAATGCTCCTCACCACAATCTGTACCTTCAAAACTTACTCGCCTGAGTACCGCAGCTATGTGATCACCATCAGTAGGCATTGTCTCCAGAGATTCAAATACACCTCGATACCTATCCGGGTGCCTCATAATCTCTCCAGTCAATGCTTTACAAACCAATTTTCAATATTTCTCGTGGTTAAAAAGATAAGTAGAAATGACTCAGAAACCACAATGGCCATCCCCAATGACGTCTGACCAGCCAGTACAGTAAGGCCCAAAAAAATCAGCCACACAAGGAACAACTGATCCAAAGCCTGATAATTAATGTAATAGTAATAAATATAATTGAAAATTTTAAATATACAAAAAAAGTAATATGCAACTGCACTAATGTAATTTAACATAACAAAATGCATATTTACTTGTACGTAATGGAGAATGCCCATCTGAGCCTGTCTCGTTGTTGGATGAGCAACCAGTTGAGCGCCCGACTGAATTTGAACCACCCCTACCACATCAGCCACGTGTCGCTCTATCTCGTGCACTCCACTCGCGCATCACTGAATGGTGTAATCTATTCGGTGGCCGCCCCCTTTGGGGTCCCGAAACACCTGGCTTTCCAACACTAGACCTATTAGGGTACATCTCATCTACATACGCCCTATTCAACAGACATGCAAAAAAGGACGGACTGGTAGAAACTGTAGGAACGACAGTCTCGTGGAAATACCTTACAAAGTAAATATAATAAATGTAAACAATTTATAAAAATTAATATAGATGAAATCAAATTTCTATTATTGAAGTTCATATATTAAAAGTACCTGACGTCCTCATCAATGTAATTTGAATCTCCCTGAGATGGTACAATGGTCAACCTCTTTCAGAACTCATGTACGCGTGGGAGTAGGGGATAGTCCATCGATAACTGTGCTGTGAATATGTCACAAGCACGCAGAATCCCACGTGTCACCTTGGCAACGTATCCACATTGCTCGAGGATGGTGCCGACCAACTTATTCTCCCTTCGAACTTCTTTCCTCACCAACTTCAAACAATGGTGTGACACATACTTGTTCAGATAACAGTATGGAAATCCCTGCATACTGGTTTAAGTCGTGGAAATGGAAGAGTCAATCGATCCACTGTTATTGTGTGAAAATATAGTCAAATAAAAAATTAATATTAAATATTATAAGAGTAAAATCTATTAAATAAATAATTAATTAATTGTAATTAAATATTACTATAGTAAACTCAAATACGTAAATAATTAAATAATTAAACTCACTATGTGAGGGTACAGGTGGCTGAGATGAGAGTCGATCTTAGTGAACAAAGTGTTAAGAGTATTGGTGGAAGAATTCAGCCAATCTTTCATTGTAGTATGAGAAGTCTCAACCCTGTTAGTGGCAATATTCCCAAAGTAGAGAAATTGATTTTTCCAAACCCGAACAAATTTCTCCTTGTGAATGAGCTATGCGGTATCAAAATATTCAATAGCCAAAGGCTCTATTAGAGATATTTAACCTTAAACTGTTGCAATAAGAGGTTATACTCTTCTACAGTTTGCGCCTTAATAATTTTCTTCCACCAGTTTTCATAGATATCACATGCTAAGTTTTTATTTCTTTTCCTAACATTTTTCTTCCAACCAAACATTGACATCATGCACAATATGCCATCGACATGACAAGTGGTGTGAAGCTGAAAAATGATCCTTAATTGGCTGCAACAAACTCAGCTCTCTATCTGTCACAATCACATTAGGTACCAAACTAGCAGGAAGCAAAAACCTCAAGTTCCTCATCACCCAATCGTAGGTATCTTTTGTCTCATTTATAACAATAGCAAATGCAATATTGAAATTCTTATTGGTAGGAGTCATACCTACCATCTCGACGACGGGCATTTGATACTAGTTGGTCTTATACGTTGAATCAATCCCGACCACCCAATACCATCTGTGAAACATCTGAATTGATGTTGGATGCGCAAAGAGACATGTGTGATCTCATTCGTGTTCGTATCCTTGAGAATCTTGACATAATACTGCTTCTCCTCAGCCAAGTACAAAAATTGCTGCCCAATATTTCTACCTTCCAACCTAGTTGTCTTCATCCCTCATTTCAAATTGTATATGGATTTGATTGGTACCTAGGTATTGGGAAACTGTTTATTAATAGCTTCCCAAACACACTTTAGCTTCACATTCGCCCCAACCATAAATTCAGCAACAACCTTTAAATCTTTAGTAAAATGGCTCAGCTGTCTGTGCCCATATGGATGCGCTATATTTGAAATTTGTATAATATTAATAAACATAAATGCTAAACATCAATAAAATTAATTACTATGACACGCGAATAATGTAATACTATTATGATTGTGCGTTGACGGTGCTCGTGGATTTGTATACACCTTGTGACGTCCTAAGCCAATTTTTTTACAAGTCAACCTGAAGGGCAAATTACATCCGCTCCTCCTGGTATTCTAGCGTTTGGTTGGGAGACGAGCTTTCAATGGATCTCTCCATTGCTTGCACGAAAAGTAATACGTGGCAAAACTTTGATTGCCCCCTCTCTTTGTAAGGAGGAACTTAAGGCGTTTAGCTATTTTCTGGCAATGTTTCAAAGCATCACTAATAGTGCGAAACTCTTGATCAATATGAAAATAACAACTCAAATATGCTCCAACCTCAAGTTCCACAGCCTCTCCTTGAGCCTCCTCCACCTCATCATCCTCTTCTTCCTCCTCTTCATCCTCCTGCTCCTGATAAACCTCCTCATCCTCCTGCTCGTA
Organism: Knoxia roxburghii; assembly: GCA_030378225.1. NCBI lineage: Eukaryota > Viridiplantae > Streptophyta > Magnoliopsida > Gentianales > Rubiaceae > Knoxia > Knoxia roxburghii. The sequence goes on from CM059424.1 coordinate 26,235,571, forward strand.
CTCATCATCGTCATCCTGTATATAAATACACACATAAATTAAAACACAACACTTTAAAGATTCTCATTAACAAAAATGCACTCAAATTTACATAGGTAATAGTATAAATGAAACACTTTAACGATTCTCATAGACAAAAACGCACACAAATTTAAATTTTTCATAGCCAAAATGCAACACTTTAACGACGCATAATGCAATAAACACCACAAGTGTTAAATTTCAAATGTCAAAAATGCTTCAAATTTTACATGCATTATATATAAAACGCACCAATACTTACATTCATGTATGCGAAAATGCTACAAATTTGACATTCACAACATATAAAACGCAGCGAATTTTATATTACACTTGTAAAAACCGCAAATATATTTACATACTATCATCAAGAAACGCTAAAAATATTAACCTTAACACATTTGAAATGCTGCCAGATATAGTTTCGTACACAAAAATTTCACAATTTCATTGCATGGAAACGCTTGGAATTTTACATTCACGATATATAAAACGCTGCACTTTTTATATAACGCATATAAAAAACACATTGATTTTTACATAATAACAGTACGAAACGCAGCGAAAAAATAAGCGAGCCATGGACAAATAGCTAAAGTGTAGCGTTTCTTCTACCTATTGCAAACGTCAATTTTGTGCGTTTTACAGTACGACTTTCAAAAAAAATTTACATTATGAAGCGAAAACTTACCATTTCGTGATGATTCTCATGCTAATTCTTCTATGAACTTCAACAAAACGATTGCCCGAACGTTTTTGTAGTGAAGGATTTGTTTGGATTGGATTTTTAGAGTGTTGTTTTGAATTTTTTGAATGTTTTGCCTCAAGGGCTATATTTGTAATCTTCTCACTTTTTTTGTGATACAAATAGCAATTCCATTATATAAATAGCAAGTCTCTTGAATTAAATGTGATACTTTCATAAACTTTAAGACTAAATGTGATACTTAAAAACTTTTAGAATTGAATCAATCAATGTTTAATTTTTTTATTTTTTATAATATGTCACGTGTCTGCCACATGACTGACACGTGGATAACAAGTGGCGGCCATGGAGTATAAAGTTAATGGCTATTGAGTTAGCTCTTAAGTGTGTGTTCAATATGTTAATAAAAAATATTTATGACTAAATTTATCTATTACCAAACATTTTAAAGTAGTTTTGACACTGAACTATACAATAAGACTATTTTGACTTTTTTTTTTCTAAATTTTATGATAGGATTATAGTAGCATAATGGTCTTATAAGACCATGATATAAGAATTGTATATGATCCCAATTTTTAACAACTACAAGACAATTTAAAATTGCTTGAGCTTTTTATATGGGCAAAGAGTTATGCCTTGCAAAGAAATTAAAATGTCAACGTTCTTCAATGTGTTTCTTTATAGTTACATATTTTCCACTAACAGTTCCTTATAATTTGCCTTTCATTTCTAATAGTTAATCTCCATTTGCTTGAACTTGCTCCTATACGAAAAAAAATTTAGTGAGTCGGTAATTAATAAGAGTATATCGATCGATATAAGGTATTATTAGAATTAAATCACAAAATTATAAAATTAAAGCATTACCTAACACAACGATTTTGATATCAGATCTCAACTTACCATGAATTTAAATTAATAAAGTGGCCGATTCAACTGTTTTTGCCTTAGATTTTGCGAAAACACACACAAACTCCACACAAATGCAATGTATAAAAGAAGCAATTTTATATATATGAAAGAAAGGGAAAAAAATAAATACATTATTAAAGGTGTGCTATTTAAGTTCGTCTTCTAAAACCTCGATTTTTTTTCTTTTGAAAATCAATATTTCTTTTTGGAGCTTATATTGTTGTCAACATTGTCGTCTTTGTTTTCACTATGATCATCATTGTTGAAGTCACTAGTAACTAGGAACTTTTAAATTAGACGATGATGCTCTTACCTAATGGAAGAATCAAAGAAGATGCATATTGGGGCTTCCCTTGGTTTGATTTAGGTAAAAAATGTCCTAACCAATTCCAAGAACAAGTTTTTTGTGGTAATTTTTATCAAAATTTTCCATAAATCAATGAATAGATTAAAGAGGAAGAAGAGCAAATATTTAATGAAAAGATTGATTTCACTCGAGTTGAAATAATTGGACTGGGAGAGATACAGGCTCCACGGAGGGAGAGGGCATTTATAGGTGGTGCGATCATGCTTGAGAGAGCTTTTGTTTTCTAATTTTTTTTTTTTGGAAATAAGAAAAATAGTAGAATCAATTAACTGTTACTTTTATCTTATAAAATTTTATAATTAAAATATAAACTAATAAGTATTTTGGGAGTTACCATCTATAAAAAAATAAAAATAATATATTATTTAAACAAAATTATATTTATAGGATGAGATATTATATATTTACGGTGAAATTATAAAAAGTTAGAAATCAAAATTATAGTAAGACAAGGGCGTTGTAATCTAGCCGTTGATACTCCCCGTTTAAAAAAAATAAGTTTTGAGTTATTTAGAGTTCACTATTCCTCTTTGTACCAAAAAAATATATAATAATATATGTTATAGAATTTGATCTATTAGAGGGCAGGACTACATGATAAAACATAATAAATCTCAAAAAACCATCATTAAATTTATAAAATTTGACTTTTACACTCAAATTTTACCAGAATTGTTGCCCCCCTCCCCCACCCCTAATTCCCTAGTGTTAGCCCTTATTTATTTGATGTGATTTTTTGTTAAGTCAAAATAGGTGGAACGTTATTTACATGTTGGAGGGCTAAGTTTTGGGCTATGTGCTAAGGACTTCAACCTTTACCATTGCATGATGAGTTCTCGCATGGTTGCATGGGATTGCATGGGAATTTGAGTGAGGTGTCTAAATCTCCTTTGACGGTTTACTTGGGAAGACCTGGAAAGCTAGAATGATGACATGTGGCTCGACAGTTACTATAATTGGCTGAACTTGTCTAGGCCTTGGCTTAGTGGGTAGTTATTTTCCTTATTTTTTCAGGCTTGCAAGCCTAATGGCTCTTGGTGGCAGTTGTAACCGTCTGATTCAGTCCCTTGTTGCATATTTAAGCTTTGTTGAGCCAGCAAACCACGTTAGAACATTTTCTGGGTGAGTTTTGTGTTGAGCCTTCGTTGCGAGTTCCTTTGTTTCCGAGTTTAATAACATAGGTTGGCCTTGAGCTGTAAACTTACTTGCTTTGTTTTCCTTAACTTCTAAATCCGTCTAGTTGTTCTATATTTGCTAACCTCCATTTCAATTCTAACGGAAAGGCCTTTGAGGGTGAGACAATTTTGGTATCAGAGCCAAGGTGGGAACTTTGGCCTTGGTTTTCGCTGTTACAAGTGTGGAAATTGGGTGTTTTCAAGTGTTTGAAGATGGTGAATCCTTTGGGGGATAGAGTTGGCCGAATTGAGTCCCAGATTAAGTCTTTGCTTCGTCTTCTGGGTACTAATAATGAGACAGTAAATTTCATGGCTTCTATCAATGATTTGAGAAGATCTCTTGAGTCTTTGACAACTAGAACTCAAGATCCGGAGATACGGGTTTCGGTTGGTGCAGCTTCTACTAGTTCTTCTCCTCCTCCTTTGCTTTTTGATGCTTTGGAGTCGGTTAAACAAGACATTGTGGTCCTCACTAGAAGGCTTGACGTTACAGTTTCTTGGGAAGAAATTGAAGATGATCTTTCCGAGTTACAAAGTGTGATGGAAGATGTGGCATTACTGAAGAAGGTGGTCGGTGCTAGTCCAGTTGAGAGCCAAACTTCTTCATTTGGGAGGGATTTCAAAGTGCCGGAACCAAAAGGATTTGCTGAAAACAGAAGTTCTAAGGAACTTGAGAACTTTTTGTGGGACATTGAACATTATTTCCAGACCGCTAAGGTGGCGGAGGCACAACAAATAAACTTTGCATCCATGTATTTGACTGGGGATGCAAAGCTCTGGTGGCGGTCTAGAGTGACAGATGAGACTTTACCACGGACTGGGAATTGGGATATGATGAAGAGAGAACTGAAGGCTCAGTTCCTACCAACTAATATCTCTTGGATTGCAAGAGAGTCTCTTAAAAAATTAAAACAATCAGGTACGGTTCATGACTATGTTAAGGATTTTCAGTCATTGTTGTTTGATGTGAAAGACATGTCTGAACAAGATAAATTGTTTAATTTCATGACGGGATTACAAAATTGGGCACAAGCGGAGTTGAATCAGAAGGCGTGCAGAATGTCTCTCAAGCCATTGCTGCTGCTAAGAAACTTGTGGATTTCAAAACCATGTGTGCCGGCTTGAGTGAGAAAAAGAAATCCAAGACGGTGAAAGGTCAGAAGGACGGGAAAACATTTCAGAAAGTGAAGAAGAAGGTCTTTGAAAAGTCCAGCACTGCTGAGGAAAAGAAAGCTGACCCTAAGAAACGTGGATGCTTTAAGTGCGATATACCACACTGAAAGATTATCTGCACGGGCCTAGCCAGAAACTCACTTTCATGCTATGCATTCCAGAATCAGAATCTCTGGCCAGGCCTATACGCTAGCACAATTGCTATTCCAACCCTTTTGAAATAACATTGCGCATGATCTGGGTTTGCACTTATTCGATTTATCACGCAACAAAAATTCTTAATAAAAGCGGAAGAATAAGAATTACATATTGAAGCGTATACCCAGGTGATTCTCCTGTATGCCTCAAGACTTTGCTTGTATGTTGTGTGGACAACAATCTAACTAGCAATTTGATCAGCTAATCACCACAATCCACCTGCCAGAAAAGTCCAGCACCAGTGTACCTGGCGCGTACAATTAACGCACCGCCCCGAGAGAGAGAGAGAGAGAGAGAGAAAACTACACTTTGCTGCCAAAAATCAAGAAGAATTTCGGCTGCCTCAAGCTTAAGAAATCCAAAAATTTAGCGAGAGAATTTTTCTCTCTCTAGGATTTTCTCTCTAAGTTTTCTTGTCTTGAAAACTTATAAATTGTATATTTTTGTGGAATAGCTAATTCATTGTCTATGTATAGAGTTACAAGAGAGACCCCAAATTGGTTTAGGATTGGTCTTCCTAATGGGTTTAAGTAATTAATTAGTTTCCAAATCCAATTAGGTAACCAATCTGATAGGATAAACCAAATCCTACTAGATTCTTAATCTCTAGGATTTCCTAATTCTAATTGAAACTTAAAATTTATTTAATTAATTAAATAATTCCACTTTGTTGATTACTCAATTAACCCTTAGGAATAATTAATCAATTAATTAATTCTACCTATTCAATTAACCCATTACAAAATTAATTGTACCACTAACGGATTAATTTTGGCACTACCATCCTACACCAGAATTGCTTCCGGAACAACTTAATTAATTTATATTCATAATCTCCCCACATCAAAGATATAGTGCTCGTTAATTTATTAATTTACTGATAAATTAATTAATTAACTTATTTAATTCCAAGACTAGTACCACTCGACCTTTTTACTATACCGAACATAAGTCCACCGGCCGGGTTTAGTATAATAAACATTATGAGCTCATCTCGGGAGCACATCACCCCGGACTCACCGGTACATGGTTTCCTTTCGACAAGCAGCAACACACCAAACAACTAAACACGTGCACCCAACCTACCGAGACTATTGGCCACAATTGACCTCACCCATTGGCAGATCAAAGGACACTATGTCAAATTCTCATGCCCGCTCGAGTCTAGGGATTGAGAGATAGAATACCAAGAATGATTTGTCTATTAAATCAGTACAAGACAAATCATTCCTAATGGTCAAGTTCAATACGCCCTGGGCATATCTATATGATTCAATCAGTTTAGACAAACCAATTATCCGAATCACATAATAACCTAAATCGATAGTTTGTCCAAAGCTGTCTCAGTTACGAACCTCATTTATATATTATGTCTTTTAACCAATGATGAGATCTACTGTGTCACACAAGACACCCCATTATCTAACTACATAATATAAATGGACTAATAATGCACAACTAAATTTAACCAAGACATTAATCGATATATTAACTGGAAAAAAGTATAATACAAGCATAGCTTATCTATTCAACTCCAACAATCTCCCACTAATACTTAAGTTGTGCTTTAAGTATATATCTACACTCAACTCCTATATAATTTGCTACTATATATCTATAAAAACTCTCATGGCTCTCCTAAGTATCTGATTTTCATGCTTAAGTTGTGCTTTAAGTATATATCTACACTCAACTCCTATATAATTTGCTACTATATATCTATAAAAACTCTCATGGCTCTCCTAAGTATCTGATTCTCATGCCCTCCACATGAGCCTTAAAGATTTTTGAAGTCAATGTCTTCGTGAACGGATCTGTAAGGTTATCCTCTAATGCTATCTTAGCCACGACCACGTCTTCCCTCTTTACGATATCTCGTATCAGGTGGTACTTGCGCTGTATATGTTTACTCGCCTTGTGGGCTCGTGGTTCCTTCGAGTTTGCTACTGCACCGTTGTTATCACAATACACTGTGATAGACTTCTGCAAACCAGGAATCACATCTAAGTCCACTAGGAAATTCTTGAGCCACACTGCTTCCTTCGCTGCCTCTGAAGCGGCAACGTATTCAGCCTCCATGGTAGAGTCTGCCACGCATTTCTTCTTGACACTCTGCCAAACTATGGCTCCACCTCCTAGAGTAAACACATACCCTGAGGTAGACTTGCTCTTGTCCCTGTCGCCTTGAAAATCTGAATCTGTGTAACCTCGGGGTACCAGCTCAGGCGCCTGATAGACCAACGCTTGGTCTCTTGTTCTGCGCAAATACTTGAGAATGCATTTTACTGCCTCCCAATGAGCTTTCCCGGGGTTACTCTATATCTGTTTACCATGCCAATGGCATAACAGATATCAGGACTTGTACACAACATGGCATACATGAGACTTCCTACTGCAGAAGTATAAGGAACTGCCTTTATGGCCTCTATCTCCTCAACAGTCTTGGGAGACTGTTCCTTAGACAGATGCACTCCGTGTTTGAAAGGTAGAAAACCTTTCTTGGAGTTCTGCATGTTAAAATGGACCAGAATCGTATCTATGTATGAAGCTTGGGAGAGCGTTAACGAACATTTCCTACGATCTCAAATTATCTTGATCCCAAGGATATGTCTCGCTTCCCCTAAGTCCTTCATATCAAACTGCTTGGACAGTCATGCCTTTACGTCTGATAACACTTTCTTGTTGTTGCCAATCAATAGAATGTCATTTACATAAAGCACAAGAAACACCACTGAGTTTTCATCACGTCTGCGGTACACACATTGCTCATCCGGACACTGAGTAAATCCGTAGGACTGGATTACCTCATCAAACCGGATTTTCCAAGATCTAGATGCATGCTTAAGTCCGTAAATGGACCTCTTAAGCCTGCAAACCTTATGCTCTTGGCCTTTTTAAACGAATCCCTCTGGTTGCTGTATGAAGATGGTTTCCTCAAGACTTCCGTTTGGGAAAGCTATATCTCATAATTGATACCCTCTTTCTGAGTATACCCCTTTGCCACCAGCCTAGCTTTAAAGGTTTCCACCTTTCCGTCAGGTCCTCTCTTACGTTTGTAGACCCACTTGCATCCAATGGGCTTAAACCCATCAGGCAGGTCCACAAGCTCCCAGACTTGATTATGGTCCATTGACCCCTTCTCGAATATCATCGTCTTATGCCAAGATTCTGCATCTTTATCTCGAAGAGCCTCATTGTAGTTAACCGGGTCAGGTTCAGGCGCGCCTGGGACTAGGTCTGAGGCCTCTCCCATGCCAATGAACCTGTCGGGCTGTCTTACAACCCTCCCACTACGACGAGGCACCCCTTGTGTAGGCGCATCATCTGTGATCTCTTGTGCAGTGTGTGGTGTATCTACTTGTGCTGGTGCATCAGGATTATTAGTTTGTCTCCTAAGCTCTTCTAGTACTATCTTACTCTTGGGCTTGTGATCTAGAATATAGTCTTCCTCCAAAAATCTAGCATTGGTACTAACCACTACCTTCTGATCTTTAGGACTATAAAACAGACCACATTTCGTTCCCCTAGGATATCCTACAAACAACATTAATTCAGTTTTCGTATCTAACTTAGCCACATCTGCCTTAAGCACATGTGCTGGGCAACCCCAAACTCTGAGATGTCTTAGACTGGGTTTGTGCCCGTTCCACAACTTTACAGGGGTTGAAGGCACGATTTTAGATGGTACAAGATTAACAATATATACCGCTGTTTCTAAAGCATATCCCCAGAACGAACTCGACAAATCACTATAGCTCATCATCGACCTAACCATTTCCATGAGAATTCGATTCCTAATTTATGCTACACCGTTCTGCTGTGGCGTGCCAGGTGCAGACAACTGAGACTGAATTTCGACCTCAATGAGGTATTTTTGAAATTTGTGGGACAGGTACTCCCCACCACGATCTGATTGCAGTGTCTTGATACTCTTACCATGATGCTTCTCCATATCTGCCTGAAACTCTTTGAACTTGCCAAAGCACTCGGACTTGTGACGCATTAGGTAAATGTACCCGTATCTTGAGTAGTCATTCGTGAATGTCACGAAATACTCAAACCCACCTCGTACTTGGACCAACATTGGTCCACACAAGTCAGAATGAATTAACTCTAGTACTTATTTGGCACTATAACCTTTTGCTTTAAAAGGTCTCTTGGTCATCTTACCCTCCAAGCAAGTTTCGCAGATTGAATAACTGTCAATCTCTAATGAACATAACGGCCCATAATTGACCAACCTCTGAATCCTAAGGTTTATATGACCTAGCCTGAGATGCCAAAGATAATTTTGATTCATTTCAGAAAGTTTCTTCCTCTTATTAATGTTATATAAAGTGTTATCTATTTTTATGTTTTACACAACAGGGGAGTTAGAATTAACCACAAACAAATTGTCAGCCAATGAACCAAAACAAATGAGTTTTTCATTTCTTATAATAAATACAGAATCATTAGAAAAAAATGAACTTATAACCATTCTTCAAGAGTTTAGAAACCGAAATAAGGTTCTTTCTAAAACTCGGTACATAAAGACAATTATTTAATTCTAATCTACAACTTTCAAAATTTAAAGTGACTGCTCTCACTGCTTCTACTGACACTCTTGTAGTGTCACCCATGTAGATGTCCAGCTCACCCTCTCTAAGCTTCCGGGTTACTTGGAACCCCTACAAAGAATTACAAACATGATCAGTGGTGCCTGAATCCACACACCAAGTATCTGTGGGAATCACCGCTAAACATGTCTCAGTAATTAGGGCAGAAACTATCATACCTTAGGCTTTGGACAATTTTCTTTCCAGTGTCCCGTTTTCCCGTACCTGAAGCATTTGTCTTTGTGCTTGCTCTTCTTTGCGATTTCAGGCTTAGCAGCAAGTTTCTTGGCATTCTTCTTATTATTATTCTTCTCTTATTCTTTTTGCCTTTAGGCGCAGAAGAAGAACTTGAAGCCTTCGCTGTGACACCAAATTAGTTAAGAGCTCGGGTAGAGTGTAAACTCTTTGATTCATATTATAATTTATCCGAAAATGCTCAAAATAAGAGGGTAAACTCTGGAGGATGATATCTATCTGACTTTCTAGGTCGATTTCACCTCCCAATACCTCTATCTCGTTGATGTTACTGATCATGTGAAACACATGATCTCTCACCGATCCGCCCTCAGCCATCTTAGTGTTCATCAACTTTCTCATGGCTGCTTGCCTAGCAGTCCTGCCTTGATACTCGAACATCTCCCTCAGATGAGCCATCATGTTGAAGGCAGAGACCATCGGGATTCTCGCAAGCCACGATAATGTGAACGTTTACGCTAACCCACATTCATTTGAGAAGAACCAAGTTTATTAACTACACTATCTGACCAAACGATCTATTGATCAATGTAGCTAATAGTCGGTGCTTTCAGCAGTACAAATAAGCAGCATAACCTCGATGGGAGGAATACTGCAGATTGTACACTAAGTGTGTGTCATTAAGTGACTTCTGAGCTTGTTACCTCAGGATAGTACGCCTCAGATGGAGAGGGTATCACATTTCTTCTAGTTAAACTTACTCTAGTCATCTTACTCAGAGATTCATAATCTAGCGATCTCAGGGTTGGACTCATCCGAATGGAGGAAGGCCCTAATGCCAACGCGCAAGCCCACCCACATCACATATGAACTCGTAATGGTGGCCTTGGGGATATTAAACCAACCCGCTCCCACTTAGATTTCCAAATTGAGGGTTTTTCTAGTTTTAACATGCAATTAACTAACCCTAAGTTATATGCAACCATAAAAACAACATGCTTTAAAATCATGCATCTAAAATACAACATAAAAATTAAAGCACAATAAATTAAAACAATAAATACGGGAAATAAATACGAAAAATAAATTTCCCGACTATTATGGCTTTAATCGCTTCCATCTTCTGCCTTAATCTTGTGTCCCGTCACGTTACTTGATGGAAAGAGTCTTGAACTTTATAAAATGAAAACTGGAGGAAAAATGGGCCAAAATGCGTCCCGAACGGGCCGCACGCGGCCCAGCAGCGCGCAGCAAACTGCTGCGCTGCGCGGCAGCAGTGTTGCTGCTTCCGGCGGTTGTCGGTTGTAGCTCCCTCCGGCGAGTTGTCGCCTGCGCCGCCCCCTGCCACCAATCCCTCCTTCATTTTTTCTACGCTATTTAGTCTTCTTACAATTCATTCTGGGTTTTCCGGGTTTCTACAAATTAACGATAACCCAAAAATGAATTCAAGTTGCCCACCATAACACCTGCGATTACAAAAATTAATTCTCCTACTGCAAGGCTTTCTAGAAAAATTAAAGAATCGAAATTACATAGAAAAAATCCTACTACAGATTTAATCTAACCCTACATGGCTTCCAGCACGTGGTTATACTATTACAAACATTCATAATAAAATCAAAATCTGGACATGTCCTGGAGTTTAATTAAAATCCTTACAAACGTAACCATAATAGTCGAGATTTCTTAACCACCTACAAATAAAACCATGTAATAAATCGAATAAGCACAAAACCCAAAACCAGGCTTTGATACCAATTGAAAGATTATCTGCCCGGGCCTAGCCAGAAACTCACTTTCGTGCTATGCATTCCAAAATTGGAATCTCTGGCTAGGCCTAGACGCTAGCACAATTACTATTCCAACCTTTTTGAAATAACATTGGGCAGGATCTGGGTTTGCACTTATTTGATTTATCATGCAACAAAAATTTTTAATAAAAGTGGAAGAATAAGAATTACCTATTGAAGCGTATACCCAGGTGATTCTCTTGTATGCCTCAAGACTTTACTTGTATGTTGTGTGGGCAGCAATCTAACTAGCAATTCGATCAGCTAATCACCACAATCCACCAGCTAGAAAATTCCAGCACCGCTGCACCTGGCGCGTACAATTAATGCACCGCCTGGAGAGAGAAAAAGCTACACTTTGCTGCCAAAAATCAAGAAGAATTTCGACTGCCTCAAGCTTAAGAAATCTAAAAATTTAGTGAGAGAATTTTTCTCTCTCTAAGATTTTCTCTCTCTAAGTTTTCTTGTCTTGAAAACTTATAAATTGTATATTTTTGTGGAATAGCTAATCCATTGTCTATATATAGAGTTACAAGAGAGACCCCAAGTTGGTTTAGGATTGGTCTTCCTAATGGGTTTAGGTAATTAATTAGTTTCCAAATCCAATTAGGTAACCAATCAGATAGGATAAACCAAATCCTACTAAATTCCTAATCTTTAGGATTTCCTAATTCTAATTGAAACTTAAGATTTAACTAATTAATTAAATAATTTCACTTTGTTAATTACTCAATTAACCCATAGGAATAATTAATCAATTAATTAATTCTATCTATTCAATTAACCCATTACAAAATTAATCGTACCATTAACGGATTAATTTTAGCACTACCATCCTACACCAGAATTGCTTCCGGAATAACTTAATTAATTTATATTCATAATCTTCCCACATCAAAGATATAGTGCTCGTTAATTTATGAATTTACTGATAAATTAATTAATTAACTTCTTTAATTTCGAGACTAGTACCACTCGACCTTTTTACTATACCGGACATAAGTCCACTGGCCGGGTTTAGTATAATAAACTACGAGCTCATCTCGGAAGTACCGTCACCCTGGACGCACCAGTACATGGTTTCCTTTCGACAAGCAGCAGCACACCAAGAAACTAAACACGCGCACCCAACCTACCGAGACTATTGGCCACAATTGACCTCACCCATTGGCAGATCAAAGTACACTATGTCTAATCCTCATGCCCGCTCGAGTCTAGGGATTAAGAGATAGAATACCAAGAATGATTTGTCTATTAAATAAGTACAAGACAAATCATTCCTAATGGTCAAGTTCAATACGCCCCAGGCATATCTATATGATTCAATCAGTTTAGACAAACCAATTATCCGAATCACATAATAACCTAAACTGACAGTTTGTTCAAAGCTGTCTCGGTTACGGACCTCATTTATATATTATGTCTTTTAACCAATGATGAGATATACTGTGTCACACAAGACACCTCATCATCTAACTACATAATATAAATGGACTAATAATGCACAACTAAATTTAATCAAAACATTAATCGATATATTAACTGGGAAAAAGTACAATACAAGCATAGCTTATGTATTCAACTCCAACTCACACTTGGCAAAAGATTGCCCACACAATGAATGGGTTAATGCTATGATAGTTGCTAGTGTGCGTAAGGAAGAGACCGAGATATTGACCCGAGTTAACCCTATCAGATTTTTGAACACTGTTAGTGAAGGAAACGTCCCTACTAATTCAAATCCTGCTAGTTCCTTGATGTTCATGGAGGGGCAAGTGAATGGGAAAGTTTTGACAGTGATGGCGGACACTGGTGCCACTCACAGTTTCTTGACAGAGAGAGAAGTCCATCGTTTGGGGCTGAATTGGAGTCTAGTAACAGTAAGATTAAGACCATGAATGCAGCCGTTGAGAATGTCCTTGGGAAAGTGATGATGATTGCTACTTTTTGAAGCTGGACAGGTGCTTTCAATGTCATAGTCATGAGCAAACTGGACGACTTCGACATCATTCTTGGGAAGGAAACAATGTTCCATAACATGATTTATTCCATCCCTCACTTGAGTGGGATAATGATTGCTGATGAGAAAATTCCCTGTTTTGTAAAATGTGTTCATATGCCAAGGAAGTTAGATTGGGGTGATGGTAAAAGCAAGGGGGTGATGTTATCGGCTATGCAGTTGGAGAATGGATTGAATAAATGGGAAACCACCTATCTGGCTGTGATGATCGAGATCAAGTCTGATGTGTTTCACGGTGTACCTGAGCCAGTAGCAAAGGTGCTGACTGATTTTGCTGATATCATGCCAGCAGAGTTGCCTAAGAAATTACCTCCTAGATGACCGACTGATCACCGAATAGAGTTAGTCCCTGGGGCCAGACCTTCGACCCAAGCTCGTTACAGAATGTCTCCAGCTGAGCTTATTGAGTTGAGAAGACAGTTGGATGAATTGTTGGATGGTGTATTGCTGAGACCTTCGAAAGCTCCCTATGGTGCACCAACACCATTCCAGAAAAAGGCAGACGGGTCCTTTTGATTCTGGGTTGATTATCGGGCATTAAACAAGCTGACGGTGAAGAACAAGTATCCAGTCCCTAATGTTTATGATCTATTTGATAGATTGGTGAAAAGCTGAGTGTTCACCAAGATTGACTTGAGAGCTGGTTATTGGCAAGTTTGAATATAGGACGGTGATGAGGAGAAAACAACAGTGGTTTCAAGGTATGGCTCTTTTGAATTTCTAGTTATGCCTTTTGGCCTGACCAATGAACCTGCTACATTTTGCAACTTGATGAATGATGTCTTATACGAGTTTTTAGATAGATTTGTGGTAGTCTATCTGGATGATATTGTTGTCTATTATGAGTCCCTTGAGAATCATGTGAAACATTTGAGACAGGTCTTTATGAAGCTGATGGAGAATGAGCTTTATGTCAAGAAGGAAAAATGTGAGTTCTGCAAGTAGGAAATCACATTATTGGGCCATGTTTTAAGCAAGGGAATGATCAGAATGGATGAGAGGAAGGTAGCTGCAGTTGTTGATTGGCCGGTGCCAACCAAAGTAGCTGAGCTGAGATCATTTCTTGGGCTTGCGAACTACTATCGCAGGTTTATTTTGGGGTATTCAAAAACTGTTGCCCCATTGATCGATTTGCTGAAAAAGAAAGTGACTTGGAAGTGCTTGGAAGTGGAATAAAATAACTGAGGATACCTTTGTTGAGTTGAAGAGGGTTATCACTTCAAGACCGGATTTGGGATTGCCAGATTTCAGTTTGCCATTTGAAATCCACACAGATGCTTCTGACCGTGCCATAGGTGGTGTTCTAGTCCAGCAGGAGCACCCTATTGCATTTGAGAGCAAGAAGTTGAAAGAATGTGAACAACGGTACACCACACACGAGAAAGAGATGACAGCAGTGGTGCATTACTTGGAGATCTGGAAGCATTATTTGCTAGGAACCAAGTTTACTGTTGTGACTAACAATATTGCCAATACTTATTTTATGACTCAAAAGAAATTGACCCCGGGGTAGGCGAGGTGGCAGGAGTTCTTGGCTGAGTTTGATTTTGATTTGCAGCATCGGCCTGGCAGGAAAAATTTTGTGACTGATGCTTTGAGCAGGAAAGATGTGCTGAGTATGTGGCCTCAATGACTTCGGTTGTGTCAGATTTCATGACACTGGTGCGTCTGAGTGTGCTAACGATGCTATATTTGTTAAATTGTGTGAACAGGTGCAGCAAGGCTTGGTGCACTGATATTGTCTCGATGATGGTTTGCTTTATGCAAAGGGGGAACGGCTCTACGTTCTAGCCGCTAGGAAACTGAGGCAAAAGTTATTGTGAGAGACACACGATGCTCAATGGGCTGGTCACCTAGGCGTCGAGAGGATGCGGGCATTGTTAGCCAGGCGATTTATTTGGCAAGGATGAAGAACGACATTGAGGCATATGTCAAAACTTGTCTCATATGTCAACTGGACAAAACTGAGAGAAAGAGGGAAGTTGAATTGTTGCAGTCTTCGCCAATTCCAGATAGGCCGTAGTAATCAGTTTCAATGGATTTCATTAGCGGGTTTCCAAAGGTGGATTGTATGGCTTCAGTCTTGGTTATTATTGATAGATTTTTGAAGTATGCTATCTTTGTTGCAGCTCCAGCAGCGTGCCCAGCTGATAAGGCAGCGGAGCTATTCTTCAAGCATGTGGAAAAGTATTTTGGCTTACCGGTTGACATTATTAGTGACAGGGACACTAGATTCACCGGGCGGTTCTGGACTCAGTTGTTCAACACCATAGGTTCACAACTCAAGTTTTCAACAGCCAATCACCCGCAGACTGATGGCCAAACAGAGAGGATCAATGGCCTTCTTGAAGATTATTTGCGACACTATGTGACATCAAACCAAAGAAACTAGCTAGAAATCTTGGATGTGGCACAGTTTTGCTATAATCTGCACCAATCCTCAGCTACAGGGATGTGCCCTTTTGAGTTGGCTTATAGGCAGCAGCCTCTTACTCTACACGAAGTTGTTATTCAGACTACCAGGGACAAGTGTCCAGCAGCTTACAGGTTTAGTCGAGCCAAGCAGGAGATGATTGATGAGGCGCGTGACAGTTTGGCCGTGGCTCAGAAGAGAATGAACAAATATGCTGATGCACACAGGAGGGATTTAGAGTTTCAGGTCAGGGACAAAGTGATGCTGAAGCTAACCCCTCAGATTTGGAAAAGAATTAGTGCCAAATCAATTCACCAGGGTCTTGTGCTAAAGTATGACTAGCCGTTTGAGGTGGTCGAGAAAGTGGGCAATGTTGCATATAGATTGAAGTTGCCTGATCAATTGAAGGTGCATCCGACCTTCCATGTGAGCTACTTGAAGCCTTTTCATGAGGATGGTGATGCTGAGAGGCAGCAAACCAGGAGGGCACTACCTGTGATTTAGAAATCTTTTGACAAGGAGTTGGAGAATATTCTGAGGCATAAAACTTTGGGCATGAGTAAGAAGAACAGACGGACCAGATTTTTGGCACAATAGAAGGGTGAACAAGAATGTGATGCTGAATGGGTTATAGAAAAGGACTTGTGGCAATTCGAGAAGCAAATTGCTGACTACTGGGCGAGCTTAGAGTTGTTGGGGACGTCAACATTTAAGTAGGGGTGGTCCGTTAACCCTTATTTACTTGATGTGATTTTCCGTTAAACCAACATAGACGAAACGATATTTACATGTTGGAGGGCTAAGTTTTGGGCTATGTGCTAAGGATTTCAGCCTTTACCATTGCATGCTGAGTTCTTGTATGGTTGCATGGGATTGCATGGGGATTTACGTGAGGTGTCTAAATCTCCTTGGACGGTTTGCATGGAAAGACCTGGAAAGCTAGAAGGATGACATGTGAATTGGCAGTTACTACACTTGGCTGAACTTGTCTAGGTTTTGGCTTAGTGGGTAGTTATTTTCCTTATTTTTTGGGCTTGCAAGCCTGATGGCTCTTGGTGGCAGTTGTAACCGTCCGATTCAATCCCTTGTTGCATATTTAAGCTTTGTTGAGCCAGCAAACCACCTTAAAACATTTTCTGGGTGAGTTTTGTGCTGAGCATTCGTTGAGAGTTCCTTTATTTCCGAGTTTAATAACAAAGGTTGGCCTTGGGCTGTAAACTTGCTTGCTTTGTTTTCCTTAACTTCTAAATCTGTCTAGTTGTTCCATATTTGCTAACTTCCGTTTCAATTCTAACGGAAAGGCCTTTGAGGGTGTGACACCTTGCCACCACTGCTTTCTATCCTACTCCACCCCCTCCACACACAATCACGGTAAATCCCCTTCTTCTTCATCTAATCGATCTCATTCCATCGTACTCCATCATCACCAAGATTCTCCACCCTTATTCCCTCAATCACCATTCTTTCTTCCTCCAATCAAAACCATCTTCTCACATTATCAAAATAATTAAACAAAGAGACAACATCGTCAATTGTTTGATTCGAACGGAAAAAAAACTAAACTAAACAAAGAAGAAAATGATCGATCCGAACAAAAAAACAAACTAGACAGAGGAAGAAAAAGGAATTGAACAGAGCATTCGTTACTCTTTTTCAATTCGTCACAAAATTTTCTCAAGCATGCTTAGCATACTTTCTCCCTCTGCGAAATTCTCCAGCATTGCAGCCCTATTTTGCGGGATATGGGCAGGGCATAAAAGGAAAGAAAGTTAGAGAGAAGAGGATGATGAGATTTACTCCCATGCGGAACGACTTCAACAGAGGAGAGAAATGAACCAATTTGAAAAAATAAATTACAAATTCAAACAAATATAGAGATTAGCAACCCAAAGTATCAAACACTTGAAAGGAAGTGCAGATGGGTGATATTTGCAAGTGGTTGTGGTTGTGGTGGTGATGGTTTTTTGAAGAGGTAGTGTAGATAGGTTTTGATTTGTGATTGAATGTGTGGTTGCGGTGGTGGCATGGCGGCGCGAGAGAAAGTGGCGGTGGCAATGGTGATGGTGAGTGGATAAAAATATAACGGTGAAAGGGAGATGAATATGGAAGAAGAGGCATTCCAAAATTTTCAATCCCACTAAATTAGAGAGGAATTGGCCAATAAAGTATACTAGGGAATGAGCCACTATTCTCAAACCCAAATAAATGAACCAAGCAATTGAAATGATTTTGATACCAATTGAATGAATATCATACCCTCCATCCTAAATTTAAAAGGATTTCTGGCTAAATTCTTGATTTTTCTAAAAGAAAATTTTAAAATACTTACATGTACGCAAAGGATACTTACATTGCACTCACAGTTACACCACATAATATTTGAAAAATAAAAATATACTAATAAACTATAAATGTTACTATTTTAAAAGGGAATATAGTGGTCCCAAATAAATTTTCTAAACACTGAATTTTATTATTTTGTAGGCCAGCTGAATTTTATTATTTTGTAGGCCAGTGATAAATATTTTCCTTTAAGACAATATGTTTAAGTTCAAAACAATATGTTTAACTTCGACTCGTCGTATAAAAAGAAGATAGAAATACTTATTTGTGTGTTCTAATGACATAATTTAATGCTAAAAGAATTATTATTATTTTTTTTGGCTAAAATATTTGTGAGATTTGTTCTTTGAAACATATTTTGCCTTTATATTTTCAAATTTTCATATACATTTATTTCAATACAACTTTTTTCAATTTTTAATTTAAAACCAATATTCAAGACCGATTCCAAAACACAATTCATACATAATCCAAAATTTTCCCAAAAAATAACTTCTAAACAATATTCTCAATTCAAAATTTTTAATATTTTTTCTTTCAAAATTTCTCACCACGTTATTTAAAAAATATATATATCTCCAACTCCTCAAACAAAAAAAAATTCCTCCAAAAGCTCTTCATTTGGCACATATCTTTTATGAGGTATAATCCAAATATAAGCTAGTAACTGAACTAAACAAACTATTCTGAGGAAGTATTCTACACCGCCATAGGAGGCAGAAGCAATGGTTATGTTATGAATGTGTCTAAAGACGATGCCCATTTTCCTTTCGGCCAAGCATGGCGGCTCTGCTCACCTTCTATCACAATGAATGTTGAACTGCCTCCCCAAAACTTATTTACAGTTGCCCCTCTGGCCTTTGATACAGTCAGCAAATGATCCAGCGCAAGCATTTGACCATAGACAGAAGGAACAATGGAAGTAAATTCAGATTTGACAAATGTAAGAAAAATGGAATATAAGGTTCTAATCACTGCTCTTCCAAATTACTCCCTCCATCCCAAAGTCAGTAACAAACTGGACAAGTATTTTGGGACAGAGGCAGTACAAATTAACTAAATATCTTTTTGATCAACCAGTCAGTTCTGAATGCTGAACTCGGTATGCCGGTAAGAAAGATATGCAACTGAGCCAAGATGGAGCAGGATTATCTTCCGGTTGAAAAGGCGATGGAATGAACCAACAGCATGTACTTGAGAATAAATAGTAGCCCTGCCATCACTAAATAAATTAGACTAGCTGCAGGTTTTGATGCTATCTGGATATGCATAATGTGGCTCACATTTTAAGCCATCCAGGAGTGGGGAGGAAATGCATCACATAACTTGAGTTCTCAGCAGGAGCAAACCACAAACCTTTCAACAGCTGATTGTGAAATCTATCATGCTTCACTTCCTCTATATCTTGCATTTTTAAGAAACTTCACCCACCCATGACCTCAGTTCTCAGAACTGAATTCTTATTACAGCATGCAAATCCAAGGTTTATCTCAACAGTTGTCAATTGTCATTCTAGTTTCTTTAAGCTGATGCATAGCTTTGGGTCTCTCGCACATCTGAAACAAATACTGCTAAGGCACTAATTCGGCAGCCTTTCAACCATATTCTATATTCTGAAAGTAATTGAAGCCATCACAAAAATATACTTACAAGAAACAAAATACATGAGACTAGTGCAAAGTTTATTTTAACAAAAAGGCAAATTCAGATCAAAAAGGCAGTCACACAGGGGTTGTTCCTCTTTTATCTTTGTTTTCTTCACCATATAAATAAATGTAGACAGCATCATATTTAATTGGGGAGGGGGGAGAGGAGAGACCTTGAAGCCATTTGACAAAGCATGCCAAACACAGAATTACTCGCAATACATCAAAACATATGCTACAGCACAAGATACAAATGCCTACCAAGACAAGAGGAATATTTGAATGATCCAAGCAATTTTCCAACTTGACTAAACTGAAATCAAACCAAACCATGCAGAATTTGGAAACTTGGAGTGGTGTATATTTGAGCCTCATCCAGGGTTTAGCCTGCTTTGGATCAAACAAATTTTAGCCTTCAAACTACAAGTTGATAAAACTTTCTTGGCTAATTTCCAATGCTCCAACTAGAAATCAACCAATGGGGCATCTGGTTTAAGGGAATGAATCCATTCCGAATCATAGTGTTTTGTTTTGGCAAAAAAAATCAAAATTTGACAATCCCTATCAAATTTACATTTCCTCTTCTATTTTCACTTTATCTATTTATAATTTTAAAAAATACATTTAATTAATAAGGGTAAAGCAGAATTTTTATTTATTCAACATTTATGGTATTAAATCAAAATAAAAAAATCAACAAAAATGATAGTCATGCAAGATTTAAAACAAACAACAAAAATACAATCACTTCAAGAACCACATTCCGATCAATCATTCCTTGCCATTCCGATTAAAAAAATTTGCACAAAACGCCCCCAAAGACTAATTCTACTCATTTACTGCATCCTAAAGCTTTTCCTTTGAGGTCCTATTATTTATCCATGACAACCAATAACGAACAGAATTAGAGTGACAGAGGTCCTAAAGTTATAATCTTTTTCACATGCAGGTATACCAATATCACAGAGGGCTGGAATTTGAACAACAAAAATGAATGGCCATCTCACAAATGTATATTTACCCAAAGAATTTGTTCATCTGACCAATTTAATGAGGGCAAATGAAGACTTAGCGGTTTTAGACAAAACCGAGGGGTAAAAAACCCCAAGATAAGGGCTCAATCACTGTCATGAAGGATTTCTCAAATGCCTATAACTTCAAAAAACACACCCATTTGTAGCAAAAACCAAGAATCCACCAAAAACCAGTGCCATAAAAGAAAAAATTGATGGAGAAAAAGAAATTAAAGGCTCAGATCAGTAGAATTAGATCAGGCAAGAGAATCTGACACCGACATGGCTGCAAACATCGGCTGCATATGAATGCCATCCAGGTTGCCCCGCCAAGATTCGGAGTCAACTCTGCCTCAGTGCCTGACCGATGCTCCGAGACTATGAACATTATCATCCCAGCCTTACTAGAATCAAGAAAACCGCTTGGCACAGTGGTAATAATACCAGCACCAATCCATGGAACAAAGAACATTTAGGTCAGCGAAAGAAGAAAACAACTTGCAATTCCAGGTCAATCATTCATGCCAATTCCAATTCCGAGAATAATCCAAACAACCCCCTGAGTATTAGTAGTAGTAGCTAGCATTAGCAAAAGCAATACATATAAAATTTATTTATATATATATATATTTCCCGGAGAAATGGATGAAAGGGCTGTTGGTAAAACATTGAAGAAAGAGAAATCATGGGCCGAAACAGAGAGGGGGCAACAACCCTTGCAGAATTCCCATGGTTCACCCTCCGTTGCCTCATTCTCAGTATCGGAGCAGAAAAGTTTGTGGATGAAGGCACAACAATTGGGCAAATTATACCATACTCCTGTGGTTTACTCCTAGGCGGTTTATGTCTAAAAAACCGAGTTAATGAGCCCAAAATCAAAATTTTACATGAAGCCACTCGTTCGAATTCTTCCATCACGGTATTAAATGCGCATTTAATGCTACTGAATCGAAAAAATGGTTCACGCGCGTTCCACAAGGCCGGAGTTATGGTCACTGACGATCGACAAGACTGGAGCATTCTTCAAAGGTTATTTTTTGATTGATAGTTTATGTAAACTCGCAATTTGTGCTTATGTAAACTCGTCTGTGTACTTATGTAAGTAGTTCATGAACGACTGTGTGCTTATGTAAACTCGACAGCTTGCTTATGTAAACTCCTAACAGTGTGCTTATGTAAACTCGAATGTGTACTTATGTAAACTCGACAGATTGCTTATGTAAAATCCGAACCGTGTGCTTATGTAAACTTTGAACGTGTGCTTATGTAAACTCGCATTGTGTATGTGTAAATAAGCATTAAATGCGCATTTAATGCTACTGGAGGGAAAGATTGGTTCACGCGCGTTCGACAAGACCAGATCATCCTCGAAATGATGATTTTTTGATTTATTTTGTTGCCCAGCGGACAAATAATGATGACGGGGGTTGATTTTCGAGATTCAAATTTGGTAGAAATCATCATGTTCATCTTGATAGTGTTGCAAATTTTGAATTTCCGATCATTGTGGTATCCATTTCAGGGAGTCTTAAGGGCAAGATAGTTTATGTAAACTCTCATATTATGCTTATGTAAACTCGACTGGGTGCATATGTTAACTCCAATGTGCACGATAGTTTATGTAAAATCGCCTTTTGTGCTTATGTAAACTCATCTGTGTGTTTATGTAAACAGGTAGTGTGTTTGTGTAAACTCGTTTTGTTTGTGGTAGAATATGTAAACAGGTACTTTATGGGGGAAATAGCTAATTTAATTGAAGGGGATGATGAAACAATGCCTTCTCTTGTTGGTAGAATATGCGAGAGTGAGGAGCAAGCATATGAACTTTATAATTCATATGCTTGGGATCTTGGTTTCAGTGTTCGTTTAGATAAAGATAGAAAGAGAAGTGACGGAATGAGGTATTGGAGGAGAATTGTTTGCTGTAAAAATGGTAAGAAGATGGAGAATTGTAAGATTGACCAAATATTCACCAAACTTGATAGTCGTTCTGATTGTTTGGTTTGTATTGAAATTAAAATGAGGCCGGAAGATGGTTTATGGGTCGTTACGAAGCATTTCTGAAAGCATAATTACTTTATGTGTCCAGAGACTGAAAGACATTTGTTACGTTCTCACAGAAAGATGACGAGATCATCTATTAATTTTTTCCAGACAATGAAATATGCGGGGATATCTGTTCGTGATAGTTACAAGCTGCTTTATAAAGAGGTTAGTTTTGTTCGTGTAAAATGCTTTTTATTTGCATACAACAATCGCACGGTATGTTCGTGTAAAATGCATGAATATTTATGTAAACTGATAGTTTACATAAACATTTATGTAAACTGATACTTTACATGAACATTTATGTAAACTACCACTTTACATTAACAGAATATATCAGTACTGATATAACTTGTGTAAAGTACCATTCTGTTTATGTAAACTGCCAAGTTAAATAAGTAAACTGCCAAAGTTAAATATGTTAAAGAATTATGATGTTGTGTAGGCTGGAGGTCGATCAAATGTTGGTTTTACACAAAGGGATGTATACAACGAGTTGGAAACGAAAAAAAGAAAATACATTGATGGCAGTGATTCCAACGCTTTGATTGAGATATTGAAATACAGGGCTGCTCACGAAGAAGATTTTTTCTTTGATTTTGAATTGGACAATGAGTCTTGTCTGAAAAATATTTTTTGGAGAGATGGTCAAATGAAGAGTGATTACAAGCTGTTTGGTGATCTTTTAATCCATGACACCACGTATTGTACTAATAAATATGATTTGATATGTGGTCCATTTATCGGATTGGACAACCACAAGAAGAATGTGATGTTTGGAATTGGTTTTATGAGGGACGAGAGAGTTGAATCATTCGTTTGGTTATTTTCTACATTCTTGAGGTCGATGGACAATAAGCATCTGATAACTGTAATGAGTGATCAATCAGCATCCATGGGAAGGGCGATTGAAGAGATATTTCCTGATTCACGGCATTGTTTTTTCATTTGGCATATCAAAAAAAACTTCCAGAGCAACATTGGTTTTCTCAGACAGCAGGAAGGTTTCCGTGAGTTGTTTTATAGATTGCTGGCCAAAGTGGACACCGTTGAAGAATTTAATTACCAGTGGGAGAGGTAAGTGATTTGACTTGTTCATTTTTTCATAAAGGACTGTTGTAAACTGACGGTTTACACAAATGTTTTTATGTCAACTCTGTGTTTACATAAATTATGAGTTTACATAAACTCGCAGTTTACATAAGTTTACATAATTGAACATCATTTTTTATGTGTTTTCAGGATGGAAGAAAAATATGGATACCAAGAGAATGAGTGGTTGAAAAAAACTTACGAATCAAGGGAGAAGTGGTGTCCCGCATTCAGCAAAGATTATTTTTCTGGGGGAACATTATCTTCCCAGATGAGTGAGAGCACAAATAACTCTATCTCTCGAAGATTGTGTAAGACTTCAACATTATGTGATTTTTACCATCAATTTGTGGATGTTGTGCTTGATTGGCGATACCAAGCTGCCTGCGAAGACCATAGGTGCTTCTATGGCAAGGTTGACATGCCTGTTAAAGAATGTCTAATGTTGAAGCATGCCCGTGAAGTGTACACACTAGAGATGTACACATATTTTGAGAAGCAATATCTTAATATGCTGGAATTGAAGATGGAACAGAAGTCCCAATCAAATGGTTTATATGTGTTTGAAGTTTGGATTCCAAAAGAAAATGAGGATGATCCCATATTCCGGCACGTTGTCATTTACGATGACAATGATTATTCTGTGAATTGTTCATGTAAGAAGTTTTCTGAAGTTGGGATTCTATGTTCTCATTGCCTCTGTATCTTTTTTCAGAACAATTTTACGGTATTCTCTATATGCTGATGTCAATTATGTAAACTAGTTAAAACTGATATAAAACAACATAACTAATCTGGTTTTTTTTTTTTTTTTTTTGCCCTTTTTGCAGAAAATTCCACAAATGTATATCCTCGATAGGTGGACAAAAGCTGCTTCAGTTTCCCGTTGTGGAAAGTCTAATGTTTCAGAAGTGTCGATGTGTTCGCCGTCAATTTTTCATAGGGCAGATGCTAGTAGAAGGTATTTTGATCTAATTACATTATCGCATACCAGTGAGATTGGTCGCAGTATTTTGGATGAGTACTATGTGAAAGCCAAAGATGCACTTGCTGCCCAAGTTGATATTTTGGATGGGAATTCTAAAGTGCCTTCATCGAAGAAGATTAGAGACCCCACTTCTAGGAGGGCAAGAGGTGTGAGGAATGTTCGGTTTAAAAGTACAGTTGAGAAGAGGGTGCACAAAGCCAAATTGAAACATCAAAGGAAGAAGAAGGATATTTGATCTCATTATGTAAACTTAAAGTTCTGATCTCTTTGTTTAGTGTAAGGTTTCTGATCTCGTTATGTAGACTGATGGTTTTGAACTCGTTATGTATTATGACTGTTCTGAACTACTTATGTAAACTGAGGGTTCTGATCTGGTTATGTATTCTGAGAGTTCTGAACTACTTATGTAAACTGATGGTTCTGATCTGGTTATGTATTGTGAGAGTTCTGAACTACTTATGTAAAATAAGGGTTATGATCACGTTATGTATTGTGAGAGTTATGAACTACTTATGTAAACTGAGGGTTATGATCTCGTTATGTATTGTGAGAGTTATGAACTACTTATGTAAACTGAGGGTTCTGAACTACTTTTGTAAACTGAGGGTTCTGATCTCGTTATGTAAGCTGAGGGTTCTGAACTACTTATGTAAACTGAGGGTTTTGAACTACTTATGTAAACTGAGGGTTCTAAACTACTTATGTAAACTGAGGGTTCTGAACTACTTATGTAAACTGAGGGTTCTGAACTACTTATGTAAAGTTAACATATATAACAAATATAATGTTTACATCACAAATATAAATCTGTGAATATATAATCTCCTTATGTAAACTTAAGTTTACATAAGCTGACAGTCAATGTAAACTTAACTAAGCTTAACGAACATAGTTAGTTATCATTTGAATGTTAGTTTTTATAGTAAAATTCAGATATCTTTTTCTTGAGCTGAACCCTCAGGGTATTATGTGGTGAGATGAGCAAGTTAAACAAGTACTTCACCCTTAACGTTTTCAGGATCTCAGGATTGTCCTTCGCCGCAATCATGTCATAGTCATAGTCGAAAGCTTGTTGTCCATGATAAAGCTCCATATGCCGCATGAAGTATAGGCCACAATTGAATCCGTCAGGTTTTTTCCATGCAAGGTCAGGGTAGGTCCACTTCCAATGGTAGCACTTCTCATAGCGTTTAGCCCAAGGTGTATCTGATGTCCAGTCTTGGAAGTAGTACACCTGCAACATTTTACATAAGATTTGGTGTAAAATGAAGTCTACAATGTTGTAAATTCTACGTTATTATGTTATATTGTACTTACTAGTTTCTTTGGAAGACCACCGTAGGATGCCGCTTCTCCGCGTGCATTGTCAAACAGTACCACCTGTTTTTCATTGCTGTTGATGCACACCAACACAAAATGGCCATCTAGGTGGATGGGGAAGAACATCTGCATTATATGTATACATCAAAATGCTTTTTTTTTTTTTTTTTTTTCTTTTTTAAATGTAATGTAAACTATGACAATGGTTCTACCAATTACCATGGACGGCTGAAAAGTATTTTTGGTTTTCTTGATGAACCATAATTCTGTTGTCATTTGTTCTGAAAACCTGTGCATACATGTTTTGTTCTTTCCTGCCTTCATTCCCACGTCCTTCACTATGAGCTGTATAATATGAAATGTTAAATATAGGGGTTATAACAAACCGTATGAGGCCAATTGATGTAAAGAAGTGTGTAAGTATTAACTCACTGAAAACTGGACTGAGCAGAAAAACCTCGAAGGTTTCTCAGTTTGTGGCAAATTTTTGGTTTTGGTCAAGTGATACGACCAACAATCAATGATGGCCGTATCCAACCATTCACCCCAAACCATGCTGGACATCTGCTCCCGGTCTATGGTAAGATTGCTATCCGCACCAAACAGCTGCTCGCTGACAGTGTTATGTAAAATATACTTATGTAAACTGGGCCACGTAAAATATGCTTATGTAAAGTACATTTATGTAAACTCGTTTGGATAAACCTTTATGTAAAAATGACTTAAGTAAACTTTTATGTAAACTAGATTTGATGAATAATGACTTATGTAAAATAGAATTATGTGAAACAGATGTAGGTCAATAACACTTACTGCTTCGACCTGACCTTGCTTGCATCCTCAGGAAAAAGTGCGTTGTCATTGACTATCTTCTCCTTCTCCGAGATTCTTGCAAGTGTATCCTTCTTCCAGCTGGTGATGTAAGGAGACATCAATTTCCTTGGTTTTTTAACGGCTCAATGAGCCCTGTTGGGACGGAATGCAGCTACCTCATCAGTGTTATCCGGATCCCCCATGATCACGCTGAAATGTTGGATTCAAATTGTTTAATCGATATTCAATGTTTAATAACATCAAATGGGAAATGATAAGAATACTTACTCAAAGTCAGGCTCGTCCGTAAGCAATGGTTCAGCCGCGAAGTCAAGTCTCCTAAATAAGTGGGACTGAACATCTTGAATGGATGCATGTACCAAGGCATTTGTTCCATGCGTATCGGCCATTTTATCTTTCTCAGTTTCTTGAAATTTATTAATCAAACGCACTGGCGTTAGTTGTGAAAAGCCTAGATCAAAAGTTGGAGTCATTGGCGTCCTTTTCTTAATTGGAACGGCCGCCTGTCCAAAGCTTTTCTCTACAAGATCAGCCAGCAGGCACATTTGTTTTAACAACTGAGTGTTTGTTGGCTGCAAGTTGTTATTATATAATCATTAAAAGTTGTGCACATTTGCACAAAGATGTGCAATCTAAAATAACAAATTTACATGATTTTACATGAAATACCTCTCCGACTGGTATTTTGGTTGCTGGCGTGGTTTTTTCAATTTCTGCAGGTTCCACCCCACGGGAACCTGCAGTAGTTTACATAAAGAAGCAAAACATTAATAGAACTACTTATGTAAACTGAGGGTTCTGATCTTTTTATGTATCCTGAGAGTTCTGAACTACTTATGTAAATTGACCGTTGTGATATCATTATGTAAAGTGAGTGTTCTGATATCACTATGATAACTTTATAGTTATAATCTCATTATGTAAACTGGCCATTCTGAACTGGTTATGTAAACTGACCATTCTGAACTGGTTATGTAAACTGACAGTTCTCCTCTCGATATGTAAAACGACAGTTTTGAAATCTTTATGTAAACTGACTGTCATGATCTCGTTATGTAAAATTCAAGTGAAATACCTCTCCGACTGGTATTTTGGTTGCTGTCGTGATTTTTTCAGTTTCTGCAGGTTCCACCCCCACGGGAACCTGCAGTAGTTTACATAAAGAAGCAAAACATTAATAGAATTATTTTACATAAAGAAGCAGTAGTTTACATAAGCATCTCAGAATATTAATCACCAATTATCAGCATTCTAGTCCTAGGAACACCAATCTAGAACCAAAAAAAGGGACTTTACATGAGAAAACAGTAATTTACACAAGCAAATCAGCACTTTACATAGCCAGCCAGTTGTTTACATAAGCATATCAGACAATGATTTGACCCGAATTATGAGCATTCTAGTATTTGGAACACCACTTTACAATTATAATAGGGACTTTAGATGAGTAAACAGTACTTTACATAAGTATGTCTTCAGCTGACATAAAGAAATCAGATTGAATAGTAATTAACATAAGCCTATCCAGTATTATGCTTATCTCTTTCTGTTCAGCTTTCTCCTCCTCGTTTTGCACTTCCGGTATTTTGTTCGCCGGTGGTGTTTTCCCAGTTTGTGCACCCTGTTTTTGCTCCAAACATAAGCAAAACATTATTAGAATTATTTTGCAAATGATTAAGAACACCAGCAATAACAGTACTTTACACATGCATGACATCACTTTACATAAACATCTAGTAGTTTACATAAGCATATCAGTCTATGATTTTACACGAAAAAAGGACTTTACCATAGAAAAAAGTACTTTACACATGCATGTCAGCACTCACAACTTTACATAAACACTTTACAGTATTAGGCTTACCGCTTTCTCTTCATCTTTCTCCTGCTCATTGTCCACTGCCTTCTTGAGTTCATGTATTACACCTCAAACATCTTCCAGGATTGTTTCTAGTGTACACAAATCGGGACACTTTGAAGCCCTAATTCTCCAAGTATTCTATGAAAGATCTACTATATTTTCCCAATTCAATGTACATTTCTAGAAAATTTGAGAGGATCTGATCGTCATCCTGCACATAGATTGCATTTTTCATATGAAGTGTTTGATGACAAATATGACTGTAAACTACATTGAGTATGGTATTTACCTCTCCATCTTGCTTTGCTGACGTTGCAGGGTTGCCCTCTTCTATAAGTGATACGATGATATCTGAAACAATTTGATTAATATTTGCAGCATCCTCATCCCCTTTTACTGTCTCAGACGTCCCAGCTTGCTCAGCTTCGTCATCGTCATCCTCATATCCCTCAGCTTCCTCAGCTGCCTCATCTTCCTCAGCTTTCTCCTCATCTTCCTCCTCAGACCCCTCACCTTCCTCACCCTCACCTTCCTAAGCTTCCTCATCAGGTTCCTCCTCAGATTGCTCAGCTTCCTCACTCTCAGCTTGCATCTGAATTTCAACTCCTTCCTGTTCAATGATCACCTCCATGTGTGCCGGTCCCTGCAACAACTGTATTAATTGCAGACCTTGATGTAAAGTCGTACTTAACATGAAGGTTTGTGTAAACTTGATTCATGAAAAATAGATTCCTGTATACTTGCCTTCCCAGCTTCATCCTCAGCTTCCTGAGGGGATTCAGATTCTTCATCTGAATCTTCTTCCTCTGTGGAGGTTTTATCCGCATCTTTCTCCTCTACGGATTCTACCTCGCTTGGTTCATCCTCTTCTGTGTCATCCCCTTTATCGGGGGATGATTCACTTCCATTAACCTGGCAACATGATGTGGAAAAATACTCAAATTGTGTAAATTAATGTTGCATAATGCTATAAAAGTAATGTTAAATACAAACCTCATAAAAGTCTTCATCTTCTTCAGGACGTTCTCTTATTCTGCCCGTTCCCCAACGATTGTTTCGCTGTGCAAGCTCCATCAGCTTGCTTTGGGGCCAATTTTGGATTGTCGGGACAAGGCGATTATTGTTATTCACAGCGGCATACCCAAGTCTATCAGCATACAACAATTGTGATAGTGCAAAAAAACATGAGTTTTCTGTTATGAATGTGTAATATAAAGTTCAAGTTTACAGAACTGATTACAATATGTAAACTGAACAAGTAATGTAAACTGAACAAGTTATGTAAACTGAACAAGTTATGTAAACTGAACAAGTTATGTAAACTGAACTTTATGTAAACTTTAAGTAAACTGAATATGTAAACTTTATGTGAACTGATCTTTATGTTAACTTTATGTAAACTGATCTTTATGTGAACTTTAGGTAAACTGAATATGTAAACTTTATGTAAACTGAACATGTTATGTAAACTGAAAGTTATACCACAACGAATGTAATGAATTGGCCTCTAGGATGCTTTCTCCATTCTTGTATGCTGTCCATCAAGTGAGCAATGACGAATTTTCTCCAATTCAGTTTCCTGATATTCTCTACCTACCTGAATGATTTTAGATATCGGTATTAAACTGTGTTGGTGCCGTTGCTGTGAATTATCGTGGACACCATGAATATCAAGAAATCTTGAAGGAATTCTAGGCCAGCGTCCTTGTTACGCTTGATGTAATCAGAGAGGCTACTTGCTGATATAATCGCCTTGTTTTGTGGAACGGGGTGCCTGAGATCCCACTTTTTCTTGTCTTCTTTGTACACCCAGGATGCTTGATCTTTCCTGGTGTATTCCTCCACATCCAGTTCCCCACCAGGAAATCCCATTACTGACTCGACATCTGCCTCTGTAATTGGAATTGTGCCAGCATCCAACTCCAAAGTGTTTCTTTCAGTATTGATGTTCGAGATCAAGTAATAGCCGAACGCATTCAAAAACCTATTATAGTTAATGTGGAATAGGCACCCCAGCCCCACATTTGTCAGCTGCTGCCTCTGCGCTTTATTTAGATCCGCAAGCAGTGACGATATTCCAGCAGCAGATGTTCTTGACTGGAATGATTGTTTTGACTCTCTAACCGCTTGGTATCCTGCGATTTCTTGCAAACATGCCAATTCCGCATCTTCACGGAGTGGCTGAGTCCTTTCTTGAAAGATTTGAATAGCAAGCTCTTCATCTTTCCTTTTATTATCATCTTTCTTCTTTTTTCTTTCCTCATTTTTTTTTTTGTTTCAGCTTCTGCAATTTTTTGAAGCTGATTATTTCCTCAAAATCATCGTCTGAATTTGTTTTGACGATCTTCTTTCTTTTGCCTAAAACCGCATCAAAAAGGGCAAAATCACATTACATAAAAAACCAGTAGTTTACATAAGCAGAACAGAGGATGAATTTACTCGCATTATGAGCATTCCAGTCTTAGGAACACTACTCTACAACCAATAAAAGTAAGTTTACATGAGAAAATAGCACTTTACGCAAGCAAATCAGAACTTTACATAATCTACCAGTATTTTACATAGCAGATCAGAAGATGATTAAACACGAATTATGAGCATTCGAGGCTTATGAACACTCTTCTACAACCAAAAAAAGGGAGTTTACATGAGAAAACAGCAGTTTACACAAGCAAATCAGACCTTTAAATAATGAACCAGTAGTTTACATAAGCAAATCAGACGATGATTAAGCCCGAATTATGAGAATTCGGGACTTATGAACACTACTCTACAACCACACTAAGGGAGTTTACATGAGAAAATAGCACTTTACACAAGCAAACAAGCACTTTACATACGCAACCACGAGTTTACATAAGCATATCAACGATGATTAAACACGAATTATGAGCATTCCAGACTTAAGAATAATACTATACAACCAAAATAAGGGAGTTTACATGAGAAATCCGCAGTTTAAACAAGCAATTCAGGACTTTAAAAAATCAACCACCAGTTTACATAAGCATATCAGACGATGATTAAACCCGAATTATGAGCATTCGAGTCTTATGAACACTAGTCTACAAAAAAAAAAATGGAGTTTACATGAGAAAACAGCACTTTATAAAATCAAACAAGCACTTTACATAAGAAACCAGTAGTTTACATAAGTATTTCAGACAATGATTAAACACGAATTATGAGCATTGCAGTCTTAGGAACACTACTCTACAACCAAAATAAGTGAGTTTACATGAGAAAACAGCAGTTTACACAAGCATATTCAGGACTTTAAATAATCAACCACCAGTTTACATAAGCATATCAGACGATAAATAAACAGTAGTTTACATAAAAACAATAGTTTACATAAATAGCCATCACTTTATATACACAAAAACGGGACTGTACATAGAAAAATAGTACTTTACACAACGATAATCTACAACAAACTTACTCTCCGGAACTTGTTTGTCTGATTTCTCGACGCCGATTTCCTTGCTCGACCTCTTTACACCCAGAATATTTGCCGCCCTAGGCTCTGTGTTGCGTTTTTTACCCAAAAAAAAAAAAGAAAAGTCCGACCATTATCAACAACATTGACTACCCCTAAACTGCAACTATAATTCAACATTTGGTATAAACATACCTTTTATCATTCTTTCAACTTTTTTGGCTTCTGCTTCGCTGGTAACTTGCTTAACCCTAACCATGATTTTTCTCTTTGATCGCTTTTTTTTTTTCCCACTCGAAATGAACGTCGAATCGCCTTCCGCTTGTGGACTCGTAGCGTTCATATTGC
Organism: Knoxia roxburghii; assembly: GCA_030378225.1. Lineage (NCBI taxonomy): Eukaryota > Viridiplantae > Streptophyta > Magnoliopsida > Gentianales > Rubiaceae > Knoxia > Knoxia roxburghii. Next base: position 26,268,072 of record CM059424.1, read on the forward strand.
TCGGTTGCACGAACGGTCGTGCTGTGAATGCTGCCTATTTTTTGGAGCTCGTGTGTCGTGCGGAGAGTTTAAGGAGGGCTGCTGCTGCTTCCAATGTAAAATAAATTCTCATCCCTTCTGATTCCATTAGATTTGTACCGCCTTTGTGTAAAGTCCGTACAGAACGAAGACCAACAAATATTTAAAATTTAATTTTGCTTGGAATCGCGGGATTTGATTTGATGTAAACTCGGGGATACGGGGCTGCTAATTAGGGAAAGGTGAGGTGCGTTAAAGCCACTTTACTCCAGCCTCATGTTTTCCTTTTTTTTTTTTTGCTAGGAGTAGTAACAGTATATTTACTCCTAGGAGCATAATATACCAACTGCAACAATTGTTAAGTAGCTCTTACTTACCTTCTGAATATTATTTTAAGTATTTTGTCGGCTACCAATTGATGATTTATTGCAAAGTATTTGACGGTATTGGTTACGAGACAAACAAGTAGATATTCTTGGGTCACCCTCTACAAATTTGCCTAATACATCACCATTCTCATTAGAAGAGAATGAGATACACTCTCTTCTCTTCTTTTTTTTCTTCAAAAACTCACTTCCTTCTTCTTCAAAAATTACTTATTCTTCTTCAAAAATCAGTTATTCTTCTTCACCGTACTTCATTCGAAACCGCATTTAATCAAAATTTTCATCTAAACACAGATTTAACGGAGATCGACTATTGTATTTTCTGACGAACAACGCCAAATACAATGGAAAAATAACTTCTTCTTAAAAAATTACTTATTTCTCTTCAAAAATCTCTTCTTCTTCAAATAATTTATTCTTCTTAAAAAATCACTATATCATAAAGTATGAACTGTATTTGATGGATTTACGGAACCTTATTTTCACGATTTGATGCTGGATAATGTATTAATGATGTTATATTCGTGTTTTCTTATTCAAATAATGCTCTGTTACTCCGAAATATGATATATAAATATTTTCCGTGAGGTATTGGCACTTTCTTAGGAAATGGGTTGCTTCTGATTCCTCCCCGCTGCTGGACTTGGTAGGACGTGTTATGAGACGTTACTAGACATAACGGGACGTAGCGAGACATAACGGGACGTTACTGCTTTGTATTTTGGACGTAACGAGACGTGGTGGACTGTGTTCTGTGAAAAATTTAGCTAAAATTCACATGTTTGGATGTAGACATGGTGTGGTAGTTATTTTTGGACGTGGTTGTAGTAGTTATATTCCAATTAATTTAGTCTCACGTAAAAAAAAATGGTAGAGGTTTTTGGACGTTGCGACAGTTATTTTTGGACGTTGCAGCAGTGTTAGGAGACGTTGTGGAATGTGTAATGTAAAAAATTCAGCTTAAATTCATATGCTAAGATGTAGACATTGCGGCAGTTATTTTTTGGATGTGCAGGGACGTTGCGGCAGTATTAGGAGACGTTGTAGAAAGTGTTATGTGAAAAATTCACCACATGCCTGGATGTAGACATTGCGGCAGTTGTTTTTTGGAAGTGCAGGGACTTGCGACAGTGTTAGGAGACGTTGTGGAAGGTGCAATCTATGGAGTTGTATTGCACGGATGGTTCAAGAGGGCATAACTCGGCACTCGATTGTCCGATTTGGACGCGTGAATAGTCGATTTGATGGTTCTCGACGAGATCTACGCAATGTACATAGTAGACGGGCATTTGGAGATGGTTCCAATATTGAAAAATGTGTGGTTTTGGACAAAAACTTTAAATGGTCATAACTTTGTGCTCGGTGGTCCGTTTTAGACGATTTTTTTTTGATTTCATATAACTTTTCGAGATCTATCTATCTGCAAACTATTGAAGGAGGTTTAGGTCGCTCGAAACTCCAAAAACATGCCATATTTTAAAAGATACGAAAGATTTTTAATAATTTCAAGGGTTTTTCGAATTTTTGACGAAACATTTGACATGTATAAAAAATAGTTTTTTACGATTTACCTGCATGAAAACCTTGTTCCTCCGGGGTTCTACTGACCTATGTATTGGGAGATGGGAAATTCAATATTGACAATAGTGATCTTTTAAATGACATGTATAAAAAAGGGTAATTAAATGTCAACTAACTTTAAGCGGATTAATGGCAATTGAATTTTTTAGAGAGTCACAAGACTAAAATAACAAGGGTTCGAGTCTCGTCCCTGACAATTTTTTTTAGTGCGGAGATGTTGTGGCAGTGTTAGGAGACGTTGTAGAAGGTGTTATGTGAAAAATTTAGCTTAAATTCACATGCCTGGATGTAAATATTTTTGGACGTTGCGGCAGTTATTTTTTAGATGTACGGGGACGTTGCGACAATGTTGTGAGAGGTTATGGAAGGTGTTATGTGAAAAATTCAGCTTAAATTCACATGCTTGGATGTAAATATTTTTGGACGTTGTGGCAGTTATTTTTTCGACGTACGGGGACGTTGCGGCAGTGTTAGGAGATGTTGTGGACATGTTTGTATGTAGACGTTGCGATAGTTATTTTTGGGATGTTGCGGCAGTTGTTCAGAGACGTTGTGAACTCAGCGAGGAAAAAAAAAAGGCGCGCATCGGCGAAACTTACTATATTTAGTAATGTACAGCTGTCATGCGAAAAATTACTATATATAGTAGTAGGTACATGTACCACTGGAACAGGGTATACGTTCTGCTACAAATAGGCTTGGAATCTCCTAGTCCATTTTATAGTGCCCTCTCTAATTCCTTTAATAAAAAGTTGACACGTGTCAATTTAACTTTTATTGTCTCACCCTACTCTTTTTAACTTTCGTTTTCTTTTTCTTTTTTCCATCCATTTTGTATTCTCTTTTTCTCATCCCTTTCTTCTCTTCAGTTTCTTTTTTTGCTCAGATTTGTTTCAAAACTCGACTGCAAAATGTTTTGGTTTTATTTCTTTTTTTTGTTTTTCTTATTCCTTTTACTGGATGTGATTACCAACTTTATTTGTGGGTAAAATCTGATATAGTCTTACATAATAACTGGATTTTATTGCCATTTCAAGCCAAAATTTTGCAAGTCCAGATTGTTTTCTCTAGCGTTCTTTCGCAAGTGGGAACTGTTTTTCCGCTTTGGATACTGCAAGAAAATTGATGCCAGAGATGATTCTATTATACGGGTTGTATCCATTCATAGAGGTAATAATCATAATCATGTCAATTCCGCCCAAGAATGCTTTGTTGTTTTAACATTTCATTGTTATTAAAAAATAACAGTAATTACTAATATAGTTGGGTAAATTTTCCTTTTCACCCTCTACTTAAGAAGTAACTTAATTGTTTATTCAGAAAAAGTAAATAGTTGAGTAGTAGAGTTTACTAAGGTCATAAATTTTGAGGAGGGATAAAAGAAGAAAAATTTTAAAATTTACCTAAATAATAGTAATACGACAATTAATAAAAGACAAATCACATTTCCTAAAACGATTAATATATGTGGACAGAGTGAGTAGTACTATGACTACCTAATATGATACGGTAAAGATCTCCTGTTACACTATTTGTGTTACCTTCCATGTTACACCAATAAATAGGTGACAAGTGTTAAACTCAATAAGTAATTTTACTGATAAGGAAAAGACGTCTACGTTTTTAACGGAGTAAGATACACGAATCAGGTCTTGTTGCATTGGAGCCAATTGAAGATAATGTCAATTACATGTCTCATTTTCGGTTTGTTGAAAATTTATGTTGTAAGTTGCTTAGTGGACCTTTCTGAATCAGTGTTCACTCCATGATATCTGCTTGTGCATGTATATTTTGTTTGTGGAAAATGATAGATCAAGTTCAAATCTTGTCTTCTTCTTGATTACTCATCCATATGAACAATTTATTTGTTACTTATGCCTGTTCAATGTACATATTAAGAAAGTCCCGACGGGATTTAAGGTAGAGGTTAGACATTAAGGAAGGCATTCAAATTGTTATCTTTATGAAGAATCATCACATTTATTTTACCTTGTGCTCTCTCTTGATGGAGGATACACGCATACACAACAAGCTCTTCTTTCCTCACAGCATACTTTTATTTTAACATTATCATTCTCAATTTCTCTTAGTGGCCATTATTGAGTGAATTATTTCAATGTAAAACAGTTTTGTTAATGTGGGTTAGGCATTTTATGTTTTTCATCAGTAACCAATTCCACTCCCTACACAGAAGGAGAACAATGAGAGCCGAGAGGCAAAGATTGATGGAGATGGGAGATAGTTCAAGATAAACAAAATGGAAAAAAGACTGAAAGAGTCATAAGGGAATGAATTTTGGTTGATGGTAGTTTACACTGCAACCTAGCAGGGAATTTTCTCTATCTTCTATTTTTTTAGGGGGTGGTGGGGAGCTGCTGGATGTTTAAGTGATAATGTACTAATATGTATGTGTACATATTAAACCCGCCTGGTATATCTTCAAACTTTTTTGTTTTCCTACTAACATTTAACATTCGTTCTCATGGGACAGGAATTATTCATCCTTCAATTTCTCTTAGGTTGATGAAAATTGGGGGAGAATAACATCTGAATTTTGATGAACACTCATTATGGTGCCATATGAAAGACCTTTAAAATCTTCTGGTGACATAAAAATAAATGCAAGTTTAATATGTAGATATCAATAATATTAGCAAGAGATTTTGCTGGTGGATAAGTATGATGGCATTTTACTTATACAGGGCATGCTCTGAGTATTTTGGTATATGGATATTCTTTTTAATCTAGATGTTTGAGTTTGCAGAGAAAATTTATTCTCATTGTTGTTTATGTTACCCATCCTTGAAACTGTCAGAGGTACTTATTTGCTTTCTTATATTGCAGTGGAGTTTGACCATAGTGGAAACTACCTTTCCCTTGGAGACGCAGACATAAGGTAGAATTTTTTAATTCAGATTTTTAATTTTGTAATGCATTGGAAAATTGTAGTTCATTTGTCTTTAGTTTCTGCCTCAAGGAAAATCCATGGAATATTGTCCTTGGTACCTTTACTGCTCATGCAATTTTTGGTTAGTTCTGAATCTCTTATTCTTGGTTGTTCACCTATAACAGAGTTTTCCAAACTGCAAGTGTTAAATCTGAATTGAATAACATCAAAACTTTCCCAGATTTGGTTAAATTGGTTTTTTTTAAACCGTTCCTTGGAAGTCACTCAAGTATCTTGCATGTTTCTCCTTTAGACTGTTTGTCACTATGCATATTATGAGGTTCCTTATGCAAAGGAGTTTGGCATTAAGATAAGTGAGAACCTGGCTTTAGTTGAACCTAGCATCCTACCTGCAAAGATGTCTTGTAGGTAAGTGAATGAAGTGTCTCCTTGCCTTTTCCTGCCTCTAAACATGTCATGTGGGTCACACAATAGCTTTTTAAACATGTCCTGTAGGTAGTTTCCCTGTAGATGAAAGATAGACTATGAAGTTAGTTGTGGAGTACGTGGGTTTACTTGTTTAAAGCATTTTTTATGTGTAAGCTTTTGTAATACATCAAGTTTGATGTATATCTTGCTGTAAAAGGCAATACTGTAAAACTTGCTGTAAAAGGCAATGATGTAAAACTTGATGTAAAATGATTCATGATTCAGAGAGAATCAATAGTTACGTTCCAACCTATTTAAATGTTTCCCGATTTATTCTCTACCAAGAAATTTATTCCTTATGGTGGTTAGCTTTTAGGTTTAACCCGTGTTACTGTAGTGAAGGCAGGAAAAGATTTTAGAAGCTATTGTCTACCAAGAATTTGACATGTTTTTTCATTGTGACTTTTCTTTGTTTAAATTGTTACATGCATTTCCTTGTGATCAAATTGTTTCTAGCAATTTTCATTTCTGCACCTTACCTTGTCGCAGAGTTCAGCTTTTGTGTCCCCATGCTGTATCTTGAAAATTCTGGTCTTCTGATTTAGCTAAATGTAAATCTGTTTCTGTCAGCACAGTTAAACTCATCTTAATCAAATTATATGGTTTTGTAAGAGCTAATTGTTACACTCTTAATGTTTCACCGAAGCATTTACTATCTTGTAAACCTGTGAAATAAGAGAATTCTTGTTTTTGCCGATATCTTTTGTCAGTACATTAATTGCTGTTGGGAAAATTTTGCAGCCATTATATTACAGTGTTTAAACATTTTTAATCAAGATGAAACTAATGTTTAGAGCATTAAGGAAACTATTATGGTTTTATCAGTGCAGATATAGCTTTGTTACAGACTGCTATGTTTTTTGCTTTTTATAGATATGGCAAAAAACAGTGTTTAAACATTTTTAATCAAGATGAAACTAATGTTTAGAGCATTATTATGGATTAATGTGTAGGGGAGCATTGTTTTCATTTTAGTTTTAGTAATTAGGATGTTCATGAAGGGAGTTTATAAAGACGCATTTAATGTCATTCGCTAATAAAGAAAAAGTTTATTTATGCTGAAGGGAGGTTGACTACACATGTATTTTTTTCCTTTATGGATTGCATTGCCTGTTGATTTGTCTGTGTTTGAAGGTGCATATAGAAGATAACAGAACCTGAGGATATTCAACCACTCGTCTGTGACAATGGAATAGGAATGGTTAAGGTACCAATTTCAACATTACTTTTCAATATTCAAAGAAATTATTTTTTATTTTTTGCATGACAAAATATGTGCCTTATTTTTCTTTTTGTTTTTCCCACAATGCAAATTATCAGGCAGGTTTTATATAGCAAAACAATATCAGGAGGGAAAAACTGAGTTCTGGGCTTATTTATTTATAAGTAAAACTCATAAGTATTCCTTCCTGGGCATATTTATTCAAGCAAGACAGGTATCTTTAGTGAGTTTATTATTTGTGAACAAGAATAAGAGTGGTTGTACTTCGTCACATGTCAAAATATTTGTTCTTTACTTTCAATTTCACTGAAATTTTAGGATGGCAAGACATCATGATGAAGAAGTTCTTGCAAAGCTTTATATTTGATTTAACCTTTCAACAAAAGAACATTGTGCCAAAAAAAAAAAAAAAAAAAGCATTGTGAATTAAAACCATTTAGTGTTAGTCGCATACTCCTTCAAGCTGGTGAAATGAATAATTTGATTTGCCTTTTGATGGTTGTGACACTTACCTTCAAATGGTTTATAGCTGTGAACCTAACATTTTCTGTTAGATTGTTTTGTACATGCCACTATTTAATACTGCTCTCCAAACTTTTTTCATGCAGGCTTTGTTGGAAGCTCTCGGTGATAAAAAAGGGATCAATCGTTTTGGTGACTTTTCAGCTCCTCTGGATGAAGCTTGTACATATGTGCTACTGGTATGAAATTGAAAAATTGTTCAATTTCATTCTAGCCATAAATACCTTGGTAAAATATGTTACATACATTATAAATTAGCAGTTATAGCCTTAAGCAATCTAAAATTAAATGTTTTTATGCTTCAGATCTCTTGAATTATTCAGCTACCTAAATTAATGGCCTTGCATATTTAATTTAATTTATTTTTCTGTAACAATTCATCTTCTACTTTCTTCATTAAAAATACCAAATCACCTAAATAACAATTTAAAATGATGGGATTCTTATTCATTAATTAAATCATCACTATAACTCCTACTATTTATTTAGATGAGTAAAAATCAAATAATATAAACAATCACTGCACATTTACACATCATGATTATTTTCAGTTTTATCCAACTTTCTGCTTTTCCATACTACTTTATACTCAATTAGCTATTAAAAGCCAGTGGTTACAATAACTAACTACCAATCAATACTCATGCCTCTCCACTAACCCCTATACTAATTTACATTTGTACTGTATGTTAAGGCTATAAATAGTGAGTGGTTAAAAGAGTTACTACCAATCAAACAATTTTTTTCAGGTTTCTTTTCAGCGAAGATTAGGATGGAGCAGAAACCAATTGCTGAGTTGAGAAACGGTAACCAACCTTGGGAAGCAATCATCACTGTTGCAGAAAAGATGAATGCTTACAAAGCTTACAAAAGCCCAACCAAACTACAGAAATTTGTATTCACAGATGAACATGTAAGTAACTTTTATCTGTTACTTGCAAAACAAAATTCAAATTTATATTCACAGATGCATTCTTTTCAAAACACTCAAATAACAAGAATATTCCTATTATGATATTACTAGGGCTCAAAAGTGCAGGGCATCTTATTTAATAACACTAGTGATAGAATGGGCCCTAAACTATAGCCGTACAAGAAGTACAAGATCAGCAATGCAGAAATTAGAGAAATAGATGAAAGGTACAGACCTCAAGGCATAACAATACAGTTGATTATTGAATGCGGAACAGTTGTTGAGGAAATGAACGATGACTTAGCTCTAATGGCAATCAAGTATGAGTTCACACAATTTCACGAGCTAGAATACTATGCAAGCCAGAAAAATGCTCTTGTTGGTAATAAATTATTTATTTCATCTTATATTTTCTTATTCCTTAATAACAAATCACTTATAGAATATATTTTTTGCAGATGTTCTTGGAATCGTTGTTCAAGCCCTACCTTTAAGACAAATGATGACTAAAAATGGACTAACAGAAATTCTAAAACTTATTATTGTGGATGACAAGTAAGTTATTCATTGGCATCCTTAAAAAACTTCTTTTCTATACTGTTGATTATTCTGATGTCTTCATGTTTAAGACTAATATATTGGAAAAGATTTTATGCAGAAAAGTTGTACACTCTTAATTGGCTATTTTATTGGATCCTATTGTTGGTTTGTTATCCAAAAATTTACTTGGCTCCTTTGTTTGTAAATTTTCTGAAGTTGCTTTGGAAACTTGGCTCTCTGAATCATGTATGCTCTAAATGTGTCAAAATGGTGATGCTCTAAATAATATCTAGATAGTGATGCTCTAAATGTAACTAGGTGGTGTTACTGAAATATGCATTTATAAAACCGATATCATATGTTTGGTTTAATTTTTTACATATGATGTCTGTGCTTTGCATTTAATTAAATTTGGCTTTGTCCATAAATTTATTGTTTGAACTAGAATCCAACTTCAAGTATTGTTTTGATTGCAAAAAAATATCCAACTTCATTATGATTCAAAGTGAAAAAGATTTATTATTCTTACTGTCCCTATCACCAGAAAATTGACAATTCCTGATCATTGTTTGGTATTTAGACTGATTATAAATGAGTAGCTACAATTGCACAGAACCTTTCTCAATCATTTTTTCAAATACGTGGAAACCTTTTCATTGTATCTTCACTCTTGAACATACATTATATCATTACTTTGCTTTGCAAAATTTGATTAATATTGTATTGGGTATTGATCAGAATCAAAGTATTGAACAGTAACTTGTTGAGTAGGATAGTTGTGGTTGTGGATTGTTATGTCAATGTGAAATGCTGGTCCAAACATAATCAACTGTTAGTAGGTTTAATTTTTTCTTTTACATCTCCATTCCTTTTTTTTATGTCAATGTGGAATGCAGGCCTAAGCATAATCAGCTGTTTGTAGGTTTGCTTTTTTCTTTTACATCTCAATTTATTTTTATTTTCCCTCTTTGTTTTTATTAAAACACCACATATTTAAACTCCTTAAATCAATTATTTTTAACTTCATGAAATAGATTAAAGGTGTCACTGGATGTTACATACCACTTTATATTTAACAGATTTTCTTCATTTTCATGGACAATCTTAAGAAGGAAATCTCATATCTTCACTTATTTTCTTAGAGGAAATGCTGTGCCATTAAGTTTATGGGGCAATTATATAAGGAATGAAGGTGAAGTTATACTTCTGGAGTTCCATAATTTTCCAGTGATCATATGTCGTGGCCTGCATGTTGTCAAATACAGTGGTAACTTTTCTCAACATTACATTAGTTTAACAAATACTTCATAACTTTGGAAATCTCATATAACTTATTGTAGGTATTAAATTGTGTACTTATTTTGACACCTCAATCATGATTAATCCACCACAACTGGAAGCCTTACAAATGAAAAACTGGTTTGGATATTTTTTTCATATATGTAACGATTCTACACTAACTACTATAATATCTATTGATACTACTAGTTTATTCTTCTACAGGGCACGCAGAAACAAAAAAATGATAGAAGATATAGGAAATGCAAAACTAACTGCAGCAGCACAAAGGACCTTACAAATAAAACCCACCACAGAAATAACTCTAATAACTCCTGTTGCATCACTACTTGGAAATGAAAAGGTAATTAAGAACTTTCAAATTAAATACTACCTCTAACCACTAATTTTTAAAAAATTTCTAACAAATGTAGATAAGTCTGGTTTGCACGTCAATGAACTTTGAGAACATTGCTCAACGTTACTATTATATGGCTTGTCCAATATGTTACTATTCAACTACAGCAACTTATCAGTCTCATTTCACGTGCAACGCATGTAGCACCAAACAAATTGCGGAACCAAGCTATTACACTCTAAATTCTGAATCTATTTACACATCTTTTACATATGTTTTGCACAATTTTAACATTTTGTTTCATCCAAATATAGGTGTAAGTTTCAAGTGTATTTAACAGATTATAGTGGGTCAATTTTGGCATCTGTTTTCGGAGAAATAGCAGAAGAACTGTTAGGTTTAAATGCAAAAGAAGCAATGAAACAAGGGAATCAGGTCTTTGATCGTATCATCTTTTAAATTTTCCAACCTTTATATTTATGTATTGCACTGCTAAAAACATTTTTTTTTAACATGTAGTTGGATCTGAAGAAAATTCATGCAAAACTAGAAAACAGAAATTACATCTGCCTGGTGAAAACTCAAAAACCAAGAGGCGGATCAAATGATCCAAGATATACATTGTTGCTTACAAGAAAGACAAACCAGAAATATTTGCCAACAAACTGCTAACATATGGTGAGTAATTCAGAAACAAGCTCATCATTTAGAAGCACTCAAAGTTGTAAGATAACATTTTCTTCAAATTCATTATTTTTAACTTATAATTATTACTAGTTACCGCCCCAGTTACCGCCCCAGTTTGGACAATTATACCCTTAACAATACACTAAATACCTTCATGAATATTTAAATTAACAAATACACTAATACCTAAAATACTCTCCATACAAATTTAGGTAATAAAAACTACAACCCCCCCCCCCCCCGCGCCGAACCCCCCTCCCCCCCCCCCACCACCCCTTCCCCTAAATCGGTTACCCCTCCCTCAACGAAAACCCACCGGTGCCCTAACGATTCCACCACTCCTGATACCAAAACCCTAGCCGGTCGCGAAATCGGACTGCTCCCTGGTTTTTTGTTGCCGCCGCGGTTTGGTGTTCTTAGTTCCGACCGGCGTAATTCTTGGTGTGCTTGATCCGGGCTCACCTTGTTTGATCTCTTTTGGTGATCCAAGGCTGAGTTCGTCCAGATCGTGACCAAGGATTACGGTGGTTGGTCAGTCTTCGAGCGGTAGCCGGAGTTCCTTCACTGCGGAGCAGTGACCGGCGGGGGTCGCGACAAAAATGTAAGGAGATTAGATAATGGTTGGAAAGTTTTGGCTAGTATGGACAAAAATGTTTCTAAGTGGAAGTTTTGAAAGATTTTTGCTGCTGTTCAAATTAGCTTTTGCTGCGGTTTGTTTTGTCTTGGGAGGAATGAACAGAAATGGTTGCCTGCTGGTTTATGTATGCTGGAATATTAATTCGTTGTCTTCTCTGTTTATGCATATTGCATCAAAGTTGGCACATGTAATTTGTTGAATTATAGCATACTATTTGTCTACATCCAGACATGTCTACAACGTCTCCTAACACTAGTACCACATCCAAAAACGTCTACATCCATACATGTAAAATTAAACTGATTTTTTCACAAATACAACTAGAACCATGTCAAAAACAAATAGCACTACGTCCAGAAACGTCATCATCCATGCGTGTGAATTTAACCTTTTTTTTTTACAAAGTCAGTCCACCACGTCTCAGAACAACTAGAACCACGTCAAAAACAACTAGCACCACGTCCATAAACGTCTACATCCAGGCATGTCCACAACGTCTTCGCTGAGTCAACAACGTCTTAGAACAACTGCCGTAACGTCCAAAAAACAACTGTCGCAACGTCTACATCCAGGCATGTCTACAACGTCTCCTAACACTAGAACCACGTCTGAAACAACTAGCACCACGTCCAAAAACGTCTACATCCATACATGTAAAATTAAACTGATTTTTTCACAAATACAACTAGAACCACGTTAAAAACAAATAGCACTACGTCCAGAAACGTCCTCATCCATGCTTGTGAATTTGACCTTTTTTTTTTTTTTACAAAGTCAATCCACCACGTCTCAGAATAACTAGAACCACGTCTCGATACGTCCGAAAAAACTAGCACCACGTCCAACTATGTTCAGCAACGTCCGCAACGTCTGAAAATACAAAGTAGCTACGTCAACGTCCCGCAACGTCTGAAAATACAAAGCAGCTACGTCCAGCAACGTCGCGCAACGTCTGAAAATACGTATGATTACACCTATTCCGTAACATCTAGTGATATGAAAAATGCATCCTTCTGCTCTCGAGGGAAGACAAAAATTTAAGGAGATTAGATAATGGTTGGAAAGTTTTGGCTAGTATGGACAAAAATGTTTCTCAGTGGAAGTTTTGAAAGATTTTTGCTGCTGTTCAAATTAGCTTTTGCTGCGGTTTGTTTTGTCTTGGGAGAAATGAACAGAAATTGTTGCCTGCTGGTTTATGTATGCTGGAATATTAATTTGTTGTCTTCTCTGTTTATGCATATTGCATCAAAGTTGGCACATGTAATTTCTTGAATTATAGCATACTATTTGTCTACATCCAGGCATGTCTACAACGTCTCCTGACACTAGCACCACGTCCGAAACAACTAGCACCACGTCCAAAAACGTCTACATCCATACATGTAAAATTAAACTGATTTTTTCACAAATACAACTAGAACCACGTCAAAAACAAATAGCACTACGTCCAGAAACGTCCTCATCCATGCGTGTGAATTTAACCTTTTTTTTTTTTCACAAAGTCAGTCCACCACGTCTCAGAACAACTAGAACCACGTCTCGATACTTTCGAAAAAACTAGCACCACGTCCAACTACGTTCAGCAACGTCCCGCAATGTCTGAAAATACAAAGTAGCTACGTCCAGCAACGTCCCGCAATGTCTGAAAATACAAAGCAGCTACGTCCAGCAACGTCCCGTAACGTCTGAAAATACAAAGCAGCTACGTGCAGTAACGTCGCGCAACGTCTGAAAATACGTATGATTACACCTATTCCGTAACATCTAGTGATATGAAAAATGCATCCTTCTGCTCTCGAGAGAAGACAAAAATGTAAGGAGATTAGATAATGGTTGGAAAGTTTTGGCTAGTATGGACAAAAATGTTTCTCAGTGGAAGTTTTGAAAGATTTTTGCTGCTCTTCAAATTAGCTTTTGCTGCGGTTTGTTTTGTCTTGGGAGGAATGAACAGAAATGGTTGCCTGCTGGTTTATGTATGCTGGAATATTAATTCGTTGTCTTCTCTGTTTATTCATATTGCATCAAAGTTGGCACATGTAATTTCATGAATTGTAGCATACTATTTGTCTACATCCAGGCATGTCTACAACGTCTCCTGACACTAGCACCACGTCCGAAACAACTAGCACCACGTCCAAAAACGTCTACATCCATACATGTAAAATTAAACTGATTTTTTCACAAATACAACTAGAACCACGTCAGAAACAAATAGCACTACGTCCAGAAACGTCCTTATCCATGCGTGTGAATGTAAACTTTTTTTTTTTTACAAAGTCAGTCCACTACATCTCAGAACAACTAGAACCACGTCTCGATACGTCCGAAAAAACTAGCACCACGTCTAACTACGTTCAGTAACGTCTGAAAATACAAAGCAGCTACGTCCAGCAACGTCCCGCAACGTCTGAAAATACAAAGCAGCTACGTCCTGCAACGTTGCACAATGTCTGAAAATACGTATGATTACACCTATTCCGTAACATCTAGTGATATGAAAAATGCATTCTTCTGCTCTCGAAGGAATATTGCATTCCAAGCACTTATATTATGTTCATATAGGCTCTCCCATTGCCGAGTGTATTCATTACATAATTCACGCCACATCCTCATAACACCCGGCAAAGGTGAATTAGGAAGTAGATCTAACCTTATAAAATGGGCAAAAGGACCAAGATGGGCAATTGCAAAACTTGTAGATGGACCATTTCTATTCCTTCTCGCTCGTAGTGGCAAAATGGTGAAGCATATCCCATAACTATTGTACTTACCACCCTGATCTGAAGCGTAGTAAAAAATAGCCGCATCATAAAATGTCGCAATTGGATACAAGTCTGCTGGAGCATGCATCCAATAATCTCGAGTACATCTTCCACCTCCCCACCTTATGCGGTTAACTACTTCTGTTAGATCTTCCCCCCAAGTATATCCCCTGGTATAAGTCATTATGTGTTTCAATTTCATCAGCTACATCCATTCTTACCTGTAAAAACACAATATGTTAAGGACAATCACACAAAATCATTGAGGCTTAATCGTAATTATAATCAGGCAACATTGGTTGTCATATCACAAAATAAAATAATACCTGCAAATACATATCTCCGTTCCCAAACACGTGAGATGCAACAACATGAAATCCACAATTACCGTCATCATTAACTTCCAGATAGCTGATGACATAGGGGGCTATATGTGTATTGATCAGATCGTAGTTTGCATAGGTGTCTACCCGTCCAACTCGTCGAACTTACAACCCAAATACAAATTAGAGAGAGATCAGATCATGATTATATAGACATCAGATCAGAGATAACTAGACATCAGATCCACAGACTATAGACATCAGATCAAGAATACAAAAGAAAGCATACAACAGAATTAAAACACACTTAACAAGGGAGATCAGATCAGGATTATATAGACATCAGATCAGCGAATACTAGACATCAGATCCACAGACTATAGACATCAGATCAAGAATACAAAAGAAAGCATACAACAGAATTAAAACACACTTAACAAGGGAGATCAGATCATGATTATATAGACATCAGATCAGCGAATACTAGACATCAGATCAACAGACTATATACATCAGATCAAGAATATAAATTTAACGACATACCTATTACCGAATCATTCAACTGCACGTCCGACATGGATACACGTCGCTGTTCGAAATCTGCTGGACGTGACCGATCGCCTGAGGATTAAACAGATGTAAATTATATACATTTAAATTAATTGTAGTTTGAAATTTATTAATAAGCACATACCAGTATCACCGACTGGTGCATCCGACATTGATGCACGTCTCTGTTCAAAATCAGCTGGACGCGGTCGTTGAACTGAACATGTTACAAAATCATGGAATTAATTGCGACCAAATGCAAATAAATAAAGTAGTAATATTTCATCCGACATTTGGATCTAGTACCTCATCTGGGGTCATTAATTGCATCAGCACCGGACGCGCAAGTGATAGGTGTGCCACTCTCAAATGTGGATTTCAACCATCCAAATGGTCCAACTTTCTTGGTAGTCGAGTCATTGCCATCTTTAGTGTTTTTCTTCCCAAATCTAGATAACCATTTCTCAAATTTCGACTTCTCCCTTTTCGTAGAAGATGATTGTGATGATCGCCCTTTAGTTTTCAGATTAACTGAAGGCTTTACGTATCCTTGTTGATGAGGATGAATTTTGGAATCAAGTATGTAGTTTACCTCTCTCACAAAAGCTGGATCCATGTCCTTAATCTCTTCTATCAAAGAGTAAAAATAAAGGTGATCTGCTGAAACTTCTCCATCCCCTTTTGGTCCAGCGTCTTCAAAATCTAGTATCCTCCAAAATACGTGGACGTGGTCCAAGCTCAAATATTGGTTAGCTTTTACCATCTTATCAATTGCACATGAACATGGAATACCATGAGTTTTAGTGAGAACGCAGCGACAATCCCATGCCACGTGATCTTTCAATTTTGAGATTCTTTGACGTTCCATCAGTAGCAACTCCAAACAATAAATACTCACTTTATTCCTTAAATATTGAAAGGGAAATACATTGTATCTCATGTCAATCTTCCCCCGGGATGTCTCCAATTTTTTCCTAAAAAATAGAAGTCGAACATGAGTGGAATAAATGCATATGCAATTATAAACACATATGAAAATTTCTACACAAAATAAATACCTGATTTCCTGTGTTTGACATGTGATTGCATTATGGATCTTGACCCAAACTGTATCCAAGGAGCCAGCAGCCGTTCCAAGCCAACCTTTTATCATGCTATGTGCGCTCTCCACTCTACAAGATGTTGTGTTCCCGAAGTGTAATACTCTGTTCGTCCAAACCTTCACAAACTTGCCCTTATGAATCAACCATGTCTTATCGAGGTATGCATAAATTCGTTGGGCCTCAACGCGTTCATCATTTTTAAAATCAGAAACAGCTTCTTCGTACTCCGGGTAAGTGCTAGCATCGGCAATGAGCATCCACTTGTCCGTGTAACGGGCAACCAATCCTTGCTTCTTTGGTAAAAAAAGCGTTAACCTTTTCCGCACATCAACGTTTATGTGCCAAGTGCACAGAAGATGCGAAGTGTCTGGGAAAATATCATTAAGGGGTTTTAATATCCCCAACTCTCGATCAGTCACGATGACAGCTGGATTTTTTGTATTTTCGAGCAGCATCCTCAAATGCAGTAGCAACCAACGATAGGTAGCGTCCGTCTCATCATGCATAAATGCATATGCTATCAGGAAAGTACTATTCGTCGAAGTTGAACCAACAATTTCACTTGGTTTTGTAGGTAGAATCTATACCCACGTACCAATAAAAGGTCCTGAACAGCTTGATATATTCCGGGTGAGCAAAAAACAATGTTTTCAACTTTCTCGTTGTCACATCCATGTCCACGTACACGACATATTCTTGCTTGATCGCCAAATATAGTACTTGTGTTGCCACATCCCTTCTCTCCAACCGCGCAAGCCGCAGGTTTGATGTTGTATTGTAGACTTGTCTCTTAGTTGCATGATCTGCCGGATTTTTTTTAACAATACAATTGAAAATATTATCCGGCTTCACGTTTGCCTCAGACATTTCCCGTATCGTCTGTCTAGATGAATCACTCAAGCCACTCGTCTGACGATATCCTTCCTTGTACACAGCTAAAGGATGATTGTGTGTACCCCTAAGTCCGCTGTTAGCAACTATCACCCACTCTCCCGAACTCCTGTAGCTTTGTGCAAAAAGTTAAAACGGGCAATCGCATAACTTCGATGTTGATGGACGCGGAATTTTATTTGGATCATGTTTTCTTGGTCTTCTACGCTCCCCACGATTGCACCTCAGTTGCACCCTGTTGGCTCGCTTGTGTGCAGAAATATTGATTGTAAACCCAAGACTTATAGATACACCCTTTGCCCAATGAATAGCAGCGGCAGCAGATTCAAATACCAATCCTTTCTGGAAATGACTGCTATAGTCAACACCGTCACCAATGTGTTGGATTTGAATACATAAGCTATGTTTGTGTTGTACATTTTCCCAGTTTAATATATCGATTTGTGTTTCAATTATATTTTGTTGTGCATTAATCGTCCATTTATATTATGTAAGTAGATGATGAGGTGTCTGGTGCTACACAGTAGATCTCATCATTGGTTGAAAGACGTAATATATAAATGAGGTTCATAACCGAGATAGCTTTGGACAAACTGTCAGTCTAGGTTATTATGTGATTCAGATAATTAGTTTGTCTAAACTAATAGAATCATATAGATATGCCTGGGGCATATTGAACTTGACTCTTAGGAATGATTTGTCTTGTACTGATTTAATAGACAAATCGATCCTTGTATTATATCTCTAAATCCCTAGACTCGAGTGGGCATGAGGATTAGACATAGTGTACTTTGATCTGCCAATGGGTGAGGTCAAATGTGGACAATAGTCTCGGTGGGTTGGGTGCGTGTGTTTAGTTACTTGGTGTGCTGCTGCTTGTCGAAAGAAAATCATGTACCGGCGTGTCCGGGGTGATGGTGTTCCCGAGATGAACTCGAAATGTTTATTATACTAAGCCCGGTCGGTGGACTTATGTCCGGTATAGTAAAAAGGTCGAGTGGTACTAGTCTCGGAATTAAAGAAATTGATGAATTAATTTATCAGTAAATTAATGAATTAACGAGCACTATATCTTTGATGTGGGGAGATTATGAATATAATTTAATTAAGTTGTTCCGAAAGCAATTCTGGTGTAGGTTGGTAGTGCCATAATTAATCCGTTAGTGGTACGATTAATTATGTACTGGGTTGTTGACAAAGGTAGATTTAATTAATTTAGAAATTAATTAATCCTTATGTCAGTTGGTTTTGAATCATCCCAGGAACTGATTTGGGATAAGTGAATCCCTGTGTCAGTTGGGAGTGATTCATCCCAGGAACTGCATTGGAATAAGTGAATCCCTGTGACAGTTGGGAGTGTATCAGTCCAGGAACAGGATTGAAGGAAACAGAATCTGTATCAGTCCAGAAATAGGATTGAAGGAAAACAGAAACCCAGTAGGAAGACCAATCCTAAACCAACTTGGAGTCTCTCTTGTAACTCTATAAATAGACAAGGGATCAGTCATTCAGAATACACAATTACACAATTAATCCACAGGATTTCTAGAGAGAGAAAACGTTTCTCTCTCCAAGTCGAATTTTCAAGAAAGTGTGCACTGGTTTTTGGGTTTCTAGTGGCTGAAATTTTGGCCTTGGTCTATACCAGCTGCGCGTAGCTTTCTCTCTCTGTGGGCGGTGCGTTTATAGTACGTGCCAGGTGCTGCAGGGCTAGAGTTTTCTAGCAGGTGGATTGTGGTGAGTAGCTGATCAATTGACTTCTAGTTCGTTACCCACACAACGTGAAGTCATAGTCTTGAGGCATACAAGAGAATCACCATGTGCACGCTTCAAAGGTACTTTTCTAAGATTCCGCTTTAATAGAAATTTTTGTTGCGTGATAAATCAAGCAAGTGCAAACCCAGATCCTACCAAAAATCTTTCACAATGTTCGGCACATCATCGAAACTGACATTACATTCTGTTGATTGACGGTATTGAAATGATTCTGGAAGACCCTACAATAATTAAGGACAACGTTTGACTAATTAATATATATATATATATATATATGAATGTGGGAAATAGCAATATTCAAACAAAGTTGACACATACCTCATTTGATTGATGTTCATCTTCTACAACTGGTGTAGTGTCGTGACGTCTTTTGTTGTTGTTACCATCATCCGGTACCTCCTTATTATATTTAAATTAAACATGAATATAAAAGGTTAAGTAATACATAAAAATTACAAAACAATCCAAACATTAAATACGTACCAGATTGTTTAAATTAACTCCACCGCAAGTTTGCTGGTATTGCTCGTATTCAGGGCATTCATCCTTAGTATGCCAATAGTATGGACAATAATCACATTTGAGTGAAAGTCGCGGACAGTCGTTTGATTTATGATTATTACTATGACAATGTTGACATTCTCCCTATGTTTTTTCACAAAAATCGATGTCAACAATAGCAACATTTATATTTAATCAATTCAATAAAATTAATATAATAATAACGTGATTACATTAACAAATTTAAAATAATGATTTTAATTTTCATACCCAATCATCGAATATGTTCCAACCACTGTCTTCCCAACCATTGTCCATCCTGTACCAAATTTCCAATTTTAACAATAAAATAATATGCACAACAAAGGAATTGTTTGGGCGAACACCAAATTAGCTGCAAATTTAAGTACCACATTAGAAAAAATTATTTCACTAACTCACAAAAAACTCACCAACATTTCAAATATAAACCTTCAGCATCAAATATACATCCGTATAATTCATAAACACCTTACCTTCTTAAAATATCAGCAAATCTACTAATTAATTTCCACCACCGCCGTCCGTCGATTTATTTAAGTGCCACAGCCGTTGCCCAGACCAATCTCTCACCTGCCCTGCTCCGTCATTCCCTTGCTACACCAAATAAGTATGCATAACAACAATTATGCCGTACGAGATGCAAGCTCCACAACCCAACAACACAACAATTTTGCCGCACACCAAATAAGTATGCACAACTCAATAATTTTGCATTACACCAGGTTGAAAAAAAAAAATTTCTGAAAGATTCCAGATTCAATACTTTACGTCTAATTTGGAATCTTTACTGTAGCACCCGTGAATTTCGAATCTTTACTGTATCACCCGTGGATGTAGACGTTTTTGGACGTGGTGCTAGTTGTTTCGGACGTGGTTCTAGTGTTAGGAGACGTTGTAGACATGCCTGGATGTAGACGTTGCGACAGTTATTTTTTGGACGTTGCGGCAGTTGTTCTAAGACGTTGTTGACTCAGCGAAGACGTTGTGGACATGCCTGGATGTAGACGTTTATGGACGTGGTTCTAGTTGTTTTTGACATGGTTCTAGTTGTTCTGAGACGTGGTGGACTGACTTTGTGAAAAAAAAGGTTAAATTCACACGCATGGATGAGGACGTTTCTGGACGTAGTGCTATTTGTTTTTTAAGTGGTTCTAGTTGTATTTGTGAAAAAATCAGTTTAATTTTACATGTATGGATGTAGACGTTTTTGGACGTGGTTCTAGTTGTTTCGGACGTGGTTCTAGTGTTAGGAGACGTTGTAGACATGCCTGGATGTAGACGTTGCGACAGTTATTTTTTGAACGTTGCGGCAGTTGTTCTAAGACGTTGTTGACTCAGCGAAGACGTTGTGGACATGCCTGGATGTAGACGTTTATGGACGTGGTTCTAGTTATTTTTGACGTGGTTCTAGTTGTTCTGAGACGTGGTGGACTGATTCTTTGTGAAAAAAAGAAGGTTAAATTCACAAGCATGGATGAGGACGTTTCTGGACGTGGTGCTATTTGTTTTTGACGTGGTTCTAGTTGTATTTGTGAAAAAATCAGTTTAATTTTACATGTATGGATGTAGACGTTTTTGGACGTGGTGCCAATTGTTTCGGACGTGGTTCTAGTGTTAGGAGACGTTGTAGACATGTCTGATTGTAGACGTTGCGACAGTTATTTTTTGGACGTTACGGCAGTTGTTCTAAGACGTTGTTGACTCAGCGAAGACGTTGTGGACATGTATGGATGTAGACGTTTTTGGACGTGGTGCTAGTTGTTTCGGATGTGGTGCTAGTGTTAGGAGACTTTGTAGACAATTATCTCATGGCTAACACAACGACGGCGGTCGCGATCACCGGCAACCGATAAAAGACCGACCACAATCCTTGGTCACGATTTGGACGAACTCAACCTTGGATCACCGGGGGGTGGAATCGTTAGGGTTTTCGAGGGAGGGGTCGCCGGGGCGATTTGGGGGAAGGCGGGAGGGGCGCGGTGGAGGGTTTCGAGTGAGGCGTCGCTGGAGGTAACGGGGAGAGGGTGGGTCGCCGGGGGTGACGGGGAGAGGGTGGGTTGCCGAGTTATATTAGTAAATTAGATTGGGGCGGTAAATAAAAATTGGGGCGGTAAACTAGGGCGGCAATTAGTAAAACGGAGGTAATTTCGTCAAATTACAAGGCTGGGGCGGTAACTAGTAAAATGCATTTCAACTCTTAAAGTTTCTCCTCCTGAGAAATTTGAAGACAATGAGAATAATGAGAAGGCAACTTCAGATGAAGAAGAACAAAATCCAAAGAGAAAAAGAGTTGCTTAGATAAAGCCGAGATGATTTTTGCTGAGAGAATAAGTTGATGAGATGAATGTTGATGAGAAAAAAGTTTTTTTAGATGATGCTGGTTTTAGTTCGTGTTGGTTTAGTCTTCACATCCCAGGCATTCCCACCTTTATTATATTACTGTTCTTTATTATATAAATAGATTGATCAGTTCTTCTATTAGTTTAATCTTGAAATTTCAGAGAATTGAAGCTTAAGTTTGTTGCTGTTCTTGATCATATATAAAATTTGATCAGTTTTTTGTTACTTTATCCTGCCATTATAACATTTGTTGCTCTTCTTGAAAGTTTGTTAGTTTATTTGTAGTATCGGGTTGTTTTTTCGTGTATTTTCAAATATTCAGGTTCATACTGAGAAGCGTGAATAAACTTTTGAAGTGAGGAAGGTGAAGAAGAGAAAATTGTCCCTCAATTACTCAACCAGAAGACAATGAGAGAGGTTTAATATTAATAGTACTTGTCCTTAATTTCTATTGTAATTTCGTTCATAAATGCATGAGCAGGTTAAAGTTCCTGTTATAGTGGAGGGCTCCATGCTTGATAGACAGGATTACGAATATCCAATTAGTCTTGAGCAGATGATGTCTACAATAATGCAACAGTTTCGGGAGATTGAAACTTGTATCCAATGTTCAGCATTTAAAGTCATTCAGGTAATATCAGATTGGTTTGTACCTTCTCACCATTACTGAAAACATTTACACTATTACATGTTGCTAACTGAACTTGTTCAAACTGTTGCATCATCTGATATTCCGACCTCACAGCCACATTTTAAGTTTTGCGGATAGCATAATCTTGCAACTTTTTAATAGCTTGTAACCTTGTATGCACAAGAGGGTGGAGGTTGTTTGAATGAGTGCATGTGTGTGGGTAATTGCACAGTGGCTATGGTTTCTTAGATAACTTGTACATCAATTATCCTGAATAGAACATTCATCTCTGTACTTTCCAGGTTACTGAGCTTTCTTATTATGCACAAAAAGTTGTCCTTCATTGTAAGAGCTCAGAAAGAAAAAATTTGAAATGTATTAGGAAAATTATGTAAAACCACCAAATCTAAGTCAACTTTACGAGGAATTTGTCTTTATAATTTTTTGAGTAGGTCATCCCCTTTTCACCTTGAGACTGTTCTGATTTGTTTTGCAAAATTTCTAGCTTGTCCAAACAGAATTAGTGATAGCATTGCATTGCTCTTTCTGAGGTCAGTGATGAAGTACTAACACTGGTTTTCTGCTGATTTGCCAGTTATGATTTTCAAGCAGGATTTTGGGGTGTCATTGGATATTCATGCCTCCGCATAATTCCGGTGGGTTTATAAATTCCTTTCAGATAATATTTTCCTTGTAGAATTCTATATTGGAAAAAGGTATTCTTTTGGAATATAGTAATTGAGGAGCATATTTGTGTTTTGCAAACAAACATTGTAGAATTTGCAGATTGTGTTGGTGGAAACACTGACGTTTTGTGTTAATGGGAGAGAGTTTCACCAGAAAGATTTGGATTTACTAGTCTGAGGTTTCTGGGAGAGTTGTGGATGAGGACACTGGTGAAGAACTAGATGGACTACGCAAACTTGCCCCTACGTAAGGTTTTCTACTTCATGCAATAAACTAAGTTGTTTTTATCGTGTCCCAAGTCTGATGACAGTAAGGAAAGAATCAGGACAGGAGATGTTCACAATTTTCAGTTTATACAAACGATTACACTTTCTGCTTCTTTGTCAATCATTATTAGCATAGTTCTAGCACAAATTATTTTGTTCTTAATATCATACTAATGACTAATGGCATTGTCTTCGCCATTATTTTGCTGAATTTAGGTATATGTTCTTTTTTTTTTAAGCAAGCTACATGTTCTTGTTGATTATGATTTTCCCATTCAAGTGTCGGCAACATTTCATGTTTGTCAACATACTTTTTCAAAATGGTTTTTTCTTTATCTGAATCAATCCTCACAAAGCCATCATCCAAAAAATCCTCTTGCACAACTTCTGGTCTGAGCCATCCAAGAGATGATTCTTTTCTACAGGCAAGATGGGCCACTTTGAAAACAAAGAGAGAGGTCATCACAACATGACTTGATATGTTTCCAGAGATGACTTATCCATTCCTCAATTGGACGACCCTAAATGCTGTAATCCAAACTACTTGTCTAGGATGCTGCCAATCTGCACGAAGTAATCTGAAGAAAAGTTTCTCCTGCAGCAACTCACAAGTCAGAAAAGAAAAATTCAAATCCTCAGTTTCGGCTAAACTACAGAACTTCTTGTAAAGGAAATTGGGAATGCTACAGTCCAAGAGTTAATTAGGAACAGAATCCTTGAGAAGGTTGTACCATGAACTTGTGCAGGAAAGATTCGTTCAATTATTCCCTTCTTTTCTAACTTCGTAAAAGATACATCAGAAAGGGGAATTAAGGGTAACCACAGAAACTGTCATATTGAACTGGATATGTTAATACAGCAAGCTGTCTTCAAGTATGCGGCTTAACTTTTGGGAAATGAGGAAAACTGGTTGTATCTCCTTTCTTAGTATGGTTTGAGGGTTTACAAAGAGAATGGTTGTTTTTTAAACATGTCAGCTAACCAAATGATCTTATGGCACCATGCAGATAAGTACAATAATAAGATGTTTCTTCTTAAATATTCTTGACCCTAATTTATTTATCCCAACAAAAGGCTAAAGAGTCTTACTGGCATCTTTATGGAATCTTTGCTTTTCAAATCATCACAAGCTTAACCATCATAAGCAACAACATTTCATTTTCTGTGGAGGCTCGACATAATTATTATGAAAAACAATAAATGTACACTATCAACATCCAAAAAATGCTGAATAAGTGAAAAAAAATTACAACAGTAGCCTTCCTCACACAGTTTTACTATGCCGGTTTGGATGGTGTTTCTTACATAATGGTCAGATCAATGGAGTGGCAAACAATACAATTTCAATCCAACTAAAAATAGCAACACACATCAATGAAACATATAATTTTACTGACCTGAAGAATCTTTGTCCTTATGAGGTTCAAATGCATGCAAAATGCCATGAGGAGCAACCTCCTGCAACATTAAAACGTGGATAAAACATTGTCAGCACTTTCTTGCAGTAAAATGATCTTCTCTATTTGTATACAGAAAAATTTACTGATATAACCATTTCAAAAAATTCTTCTCTATTTGTATTTCAAATTCGTCTCTTAAATTAGAGACCTCTAATACCAGAAAGGAGAAAATAAGTGAACCAATTCTTGGGGTATGACCTTCAAGAATCCAGCTAAGAGTATGAAGTCCACATTGTAGCTCATGTCAAACAGAAGACAAATTAGCAAAAGAAAAGAAACGACAAAGTATGTGCAGACACATAGTATCTTCTATTTAACTCTCAAATATATGAATTACAGGAACCAACTTCAAGTTTTCTCTTGTTTTAAAATTCACAATGCAAATAAATACTCTCAGTCAGAACCTCTATACTGCTAACAATTTCAATTAATTTAGAATCTATGAAAGACATGGGCTTTCTTTGTTTTATTCCTTCACATGAAACTTTCAAACTTCATTTTTTATTAACTAAATATTCCTGAGGAAAAAATGAAGTACCTCAAAACATTCACAAGATCTTTTAGAGATAAACCAGACCCATCATTCACCTTGAGGAACAAAATTACAGGGATGCCTTTCGATCTAGCATACTCTGTAACCCCACAGTTTGTGATGTATAAAATTATAGTTTATACAGGTAAAAACAAAATTATGTTCACGAAAATAATCAACTGTACTTCGAAATCAAAAATACAACGTCATTATGTTTCTAACACAACGCAGTGCTATCAGCCCAAAAGATACAAACCAAACTGAAAACACACTTAAAATCCTAATGACATTGTTATCACATAAATACATCAGAGTTAAAAATAGAACCCGATAATTTCTGCTCCCTAGAAACAAGATTCCTGCTGTAAATAAAAGTGGTGTTCTGTTTGTTTATTCTTGCATTTTGCAGTCTGTTCCAGATTTCTTCGCCACAAAACTTCCTCAAGCAGAAACACAAAGCAACAACGAATTGGCTATCCCTGCTGCTATGGATGAGGAGTCTGAATCAGTGGATTCTGCAAACTCCAATGATGTTGAAACAGCAAAACCTAATCCAGATAGCTCGCAGTACTCTTATCCTGTTCTATATCCGACTTACGTACCTCCATTTTTCCCTGTGGCTTCTCTTATGTGATCAGGCTACGCAGCAGAACCCCCGAGGCAACAAGACAACGATGAGGTACTCAAACCAACTGCAGTTCAATAAAAAAGAATACCTCCGTGCAGTGATCACCATAATAAAATTACGGCATAATTTCAAGCCATGGTTCGAAACAAAAACCAGAGAATACCTGCAGAGGGAACCTTTTTCTCACTGGGCATTTCTGAGCCCATCTCCAATGTTTCTGATACAGGTCAAAAACAAGAAGAGAACGACCACCATAGCTCTGGATATATATGAGATCATCTGTACCACTGCTCACA
Organism: Knoxia roxburghii; assembly: GCA_030378225.1. Lineage (NCBI taxonomy): Eukaryota > Viridiplantae > Streptophyta > Magnoliopsida > Gentianales > Rubiaceae > Knoxia > Knoxia roxburghii. Next base: position 26,294,377 of record CM059424.1, read on the forward strand.
AAAACATCATCAAGCTCAACAAAACCTCGAAAGAATTTGTCTGGCATTTGAGAAATCTCTTGCCAACATTTCCCATCGAGTACCCATATGCCAATTCCCTTAATAATGTCGGAACGTCCTTGTTTCCGGATCCCACCCACCAGTATCAACCTTTGCTTCAAGTTCATGAGGCGGCCGCATGTAAGAGAACAAGGGGCTGGGATGAAACTTCTCATTAATAAACCGTGAGACGATCGGCTAAAGAGGTTAAAAGTTACTAAACCATGGCCAATATCAGCAGGACCACCTCCAATGGAGTAAATCAAAATGTACAAAACCCCATCACAGATCACACTCTCACCACCACCTCTCCAGCCAGTCAAAACCTCTTTCAAAGGGGTAGTCCATGTCATTGTTTCTGAATGATAGATGTGAATTGAGAGATCGAACTGGTAGAAGGTTCCTGATACTTTCTTAGATTCAATAACAGAGACAGTATAACACTGAGGAACCCGGGTCATCGAGATTGCCAGAGCAAAATAATCAGACAATTTCAGTCCTGGAGACTCTTCCAGTCTCTTGCATTCTTTAGTTATAGGGTTACAGACATATATTTGACTTCTACTATTATCATCCATGAAACAAACCAACCCACATGATGAAGCAATGAACCAATTAGGTGTCTTGATGTAAGAAAGTTCAATGCTGTACCACTTTCGAAAAGCATATCCAACAGGTTCATCTGAGCTTGTGAACATGAAATACCATGGCTTTTGTGACAAGTTGGATTTTAGTCAGTGTTAGTCCAAAAGCCGATGAAAGATATTATCTTCGGTTGTTACTTAACCATACTAGGGGACCTACTTCTTACAATAAATTGAGGGAGTTTGATGGGAAAAAAATGTCTTCATTTAGGGAAGCTGCATTGAACAAAGGATTACTTTAGTCTGACAACTATGTGGAAGAAACATTAGAAGAAGTATCAGTATTTCAGATGCCTAAGGCATTAAGATCATTATTTTCTATGTTACTTGTTTACTGTTCACCAGTAAATCCAAGGAAACTATGGGATAAATTCAAAGATGATCTTTGTGATGATATTAATAGACATTGTGAACAAAATACACAATGTCAAAAAGAAGTTGAAAACAGGACATTACATCAATTGAATATCCTTTTACAACAAATGGGTAAAAACATTCAAGAATACCATTTAACTGATGGGAACTTTGTTGTGGATGTTAAAGAGAGAATCTCAAGAGAGATTGACAGTGAAAGAAATATACATGTAACTGTTGAAGATTTGCTCTTGAAAAATCAGTTTAATTCAGACAAAAAATATGCTTTTGACACTATAATAAAGGCAATCTAATTTGGTATCGGTCAGGCATATTTTATAGATGACCAAGGTGGTACAGGGAAAACCTTTCTTTACAGGGCTTTATTGGCTTATTTACATCACCAAGGATTTATTGTCCTGCCAGTTGCAACATCAGGAGTTGCAGCATCAGTTCTTCCAGGAGGTAGAACAGCTCATTCAAGATTTAAAATTCCGTTGGACTCTGCTCCTAACCAAGTATGTCAAATTAGTAAATAGAATAGTATTGCCAAACGTATTGTTGAAGCTAAGCTTATTGTTTGGGATGAAGCTACTATGGCAAGAAGAGAATCTATTGAATCTTTTGATACTTTATTAAAAGATCTTATGAATTGTGATACACCATTTGGTGGCAAAGTTGTTGTCTTCGGTGGTGATTTTAGACAAACATTGCATGTGCTTCAGAATGCATCCAAACAAACAATTATGGAATCAACAATTGTCAGTTCTTATTTGTGGCCGTCCATCATTAAATTAAAGCTATCGGTCAACATGAGATCACTTCTACATCCTTCATTTAGAAATTACTTATTAAGAATAGGTGAAGGTAGGGAAATAGTTGATGCTGATTACAATGTTCAACTCCCAACGGATATAACTCTCTCATATACTGATAAAGATGATTCACTTGGCATGTAAAATACAAATATCTTCTTTGTTATAATTACTTTTGCATACCGTCTTTATTTATGAGATTAATTCCATCTTATGTATTACAGGTTAGTTCAGTCTGTATTTACTAATATGGATTTATATGCCAAGGAACCTCTAAACATGGTTAGCAGATGTATTTTGGCTCCTAAAAATAATGTTGTTGATGACATTAATGACATGCTTATCGAACAGTTTCCTGGTCCTGTGCATATATACACCAGTGTAGATCAAACATTGGATCACAAAAATCAAAGTGAATTTGAAGATGTGCTAAATACTCTGAATCCAAAAGAAATGCGACATCATAAGTTGAACTTGAAGAAAAACAGTCCTATTATGTTGACGCATAATTTAAATCCAACTGAAGGACTCTATAATGGAACCCGTTTAATCTATAGAGAATTTAGACATAATACTGTTGTAGCAGAAATAGCTTTTGGGCAGTATAGTGGTAAGCATGTGTTCTTACCAAGAATTCCAATTATCAGCTCAGACAATGAAAAGAATGGAATGCCATTCAAGAGGATTCAATTTCCAATTAGATTGTGCTTTGCCATGACAATTAATAAATCACAGGGTCAAACTCTTGACTTTGTTGGATTGTACCTTAAAGAACCTGTATTTTCTCATGGACAGTTATATGTGGCTTTGTCAAGAGTTAGAAAGTCTGCTAACATCAAAGTATTGATTGTGCCTCCAACATTTGATGAATCAAAGCATGATTGTAAAACGAGGAATGTTGTGTACAAAGAAATATTTGAATTGGCTTACCAATGATTTGTTTCGCCATCATCCACTTTTGTAAAAAGACCAATTGTAACGACCCCAAAAACGGTCATTCTACCTGAATCAGCATACAAAGCTCGATTTGACTTTTCCAAAATAACTTAAAGTTTATAACATCAAATTCGTAACAGCTAAACCCAAAATCATCATTATCTTGCTACAATTGCTTTACAAGAATCCTAAACAAGTTTAAATCATAAAGTACTTAAGTACATTACATACAAGTTCTAGTTTTAAATTCAATTCCTTAGCTCGCAGCTTCAAACACCTTCCTTCAAACCCATATACCAACCCAGCTTCCCCCTAGGCTCGCTCCGGACTTATTCCTGGAAAACACACGTAACTAAATAAGCATGCTAGGCATACTCAGTGAGGATTCTCTATTAGCTTACCTGGCGCCGCCTGCGCTGGATGGAGGGTCAAAAAGATAAGCACACAAACAACAAACCCACAAACATATACAAGAACCATCGATAACATAACCACATAATTAGGCATCAAAACGGTAAAACATTTAAACATGCTAACAAGAAACGTCAACCAACCAAATAATGTGCAACAACTTAAATAAAGCCAACCTGAATCCTAGAGAGGTATAGGTCATCGCAACCAATGCCCTCCCTAGGATATACGGAAAACGGGCATCCCACCCGCTATCAATCGAGCCACCAATATCCACCAAGCCACCAAAGGTACCCCGGGCCATACCTGTCCTACGTACTAAGCCTCAGTCCGGCCCCTACCTAGTAGGTCGGCGCGAAAAGGGCGGGGCCCCCAAAAGATGCAAACACAACAAATGTGCGGAAATAACACCCATCAACCATCATGCTAAACATCCAAAGTCGTAAATACCACACATAATTCATTACCACAAACTAGCATCAAAACATAACCATGGTTACAGAGAATAAATCCTAAGTGCCGGCAAGGCCATAATTGTCTAGATACATCGAGAGCAATAAGCAGAGACATGCAAAAGTACATACGAATGTTTTCCAGGTTAAACCCAGGCTACCCATATGCTTTTGAGGGCATATAGGTACTCCTGAATTTAACAAAGCAACACATAAAAAGAATCAACTCACCTTTACCGCTTAACTAATCACGACCTCATTTGACAAGAGAAAACCCTTTGTCTCAAGTCCCACGTATTCCTAACCAAATTGCATGCAAATCAGTTAAAGATTTATTGAGAGATGCAAATGCATATGTCATAAGGTCTAAATGCTACTAATTTAATCCTTATCATGTCTCGAGGTCAATGTACAAGACCAAAAGAAATGAGATTCCTCTCAGGGTCGCGAAGCCCAAGATGACTCTCACATCCTTTAGATATTATCTCGACTCCGAGGCACATGCAAATTAATTCCTATTTAATTATGTTGTTCTCTTGATTCTCTAGGTGTTTTCTAGCCTCTCTTACAACCGTAAACCTCATGGTGACAGTCCTTAAATTAACTAACATATTGGCTAACTCAAGTATTACTAAGTTATAGGAAATCACGCTACTAACTTGCCTATGATTTATAAATCAGTGGCCTATAATAAATCCAACTTTTGAATCTCTTAAACTAAACATGCATGCAAAGATTTTAGCTTTAATCCTTCATTCCTAAAACTAGAACATTAAGAGAGTAGGTTACCTAAATATGGAAATGGCGAAAAGATTGAATGGTGGTGAAGGGGATTTTTGATCGACGGCAACGCAAGCGAGCAGCGGCGGTAGTCCGGCGGCAGCAGTCCATTGGCGACGATCCTAAGTAACACCCCAGCCATCCAAATGAGGAATTACTTGGTGGGTTTTGTTCTAAATGGTATGGTGAGCATTTTGGTGTTAAGAACCGACCAAATGCATGGTCGAAAAGGCCAGAATCGGCGACAAATTGCGGGTGGTGTCGGGTGGTCGGGGAGAAAGAAAATCAGGGAGAAGGGATTTTAAGCTATGGGATTTATAGTTCTTGAGGACAGGAATCTCGCCGGTGTTTTGCATGCTCGTATTGGCGTCGAGAAAAGGCAGAATCGACGATGGCTTGTGGCTGGTGGCTGCTGGCGGAGGAGCTCGGCAAAGAAGAAAAGAAGGATGAAAGAAAAAGAAGAAGAAAGAAAAGAAAAGGGAAAGAAAATTTGACCGGCTGAGAAATGAAAGAAAAACGGGAAAGTGGTGTTTGTTTAGGAAATTTACAACTTAAGTCCCCAAGTTTTTTAAGCTCATCTAATTTCATCTCAAAGTCCCTAATTTCTTCAGTTAAGCCCTTTTTACAACCTTTTAGCATAACTACTCTAATCCTTTAAATTAACTTAATCCTCACAAAAAATATTATATGTATTTTATGCCCACATATTCTATTTAACTATTTGTCTAACCTATATCTATTTAAAACCTGATTTATTTTATTCCCTTAAAGTTCAAACCCCTAAAATCTCCTAGTCGTAATACCCCTGTTTGGTTGGGGTATTACAATCACCCCTCCTTAGGAAATTTCGTCCCGAAATTTCCCTTGGTAGGTCTTATGGTGACTATATTACACATGACTGATAGTTTCTTTGCATCCTAGGTGCAATAAAGAGGACAGTTTGTTTCTGGTTGTGTACCTCCAAGAAACAAGCTTGAATTTACTGTTGTACTTGGAGATTTTATTTCCAATGTAGTTTTTTTTTTTTTTTTTTAATGTGAGTAAACTAATTGGATTTCCAAGTTATATGATTAATTATTGGTAGACTTCACTAACCTAAGTTGCATAACTAAGTTCTTATATTTTCATCTTCAAGAGTCCTTTAGTCTTATTTCAGCTATCATATTATCTTAACTAAGTTCTTATATGATTAATTGGAGTCCTTTAGGCTCCAATTCATGGTGTTCTGCAGTATTTTTGTTACGGTTTAAAATCTATTCTTGCAAACTCCTTTTATGTAGTTATAAAAAAGGGATAACTAACAATATATATATATATATATATATATGTTTTTTTGGCTACCTTGTTTACAATATATCAGTAAACAACTTAAAATAATTACAATTTTTTATCCACTTTTATGTACATAGGTAGCTTGCCACAAATTTTTCTCATTCGATTCTATGGGCGGAGATATTTGCTTTATATGTTGTTTCAATCTCCAATGAGTTTAAAATTCCTGTCGGGTGAAACTGGTCATTATCCTCATACTTCATCGTAGTATTTTTTTTCTAACCCTTTCTTTCTTTATCAGTGCAACAAAGAACATAGTTTAGCATTCAAATTGTAGATCTAACTTTTACTTCTTTCTTTTCTAATTTTAGTTTAGATATTTAAAAAAACACAAGCACCATGGTTCAACAAAGGGCCTGTATTATTTTGGAGATCGGATCTTAGACAATTCTCCTGTAAGTGACCAATTCTATTAAATTTTCTATATTCACTATCTGAGTCATTTAACTCTTTCCTTACAATCCTTTAATCAGCTCTACAATTATATGATTCTGCGATGCACAGAAGTATGCTTCCAATAACCTGTCTATCTCTCGTAGTGAACTCGCCTCATAATCTTTCTATCAGGTTTTATGATAGTCCCATATTTTATTGCTCAATTGTGATGTCTGCTGTGCCTTTCCACTACCTGCCATGCTTAGTAAGAATCCTTTAAAGAGAATGTATGCACTTATTTCAAGATCTGTTTTCAAGTTTTATTTTTCTTAGTTTTCATGTAAGACTCCTAAGATTTAATTTAAAACACTATCAATCTGTTAACAGAGGCCCATAAATGGTATGGTGGGATTGGGACTTTACTGCTTATTAAGGTACTAAATCTTCTGGAAGTAATTTCAAACTTTTCAAATCGTCATCCCATCTGCTTTCGGTTAAAATAAAATAAACTTGACTTACAATTTTTAGTACATTTTGTATAGGTTTTTTACTTATCAGACAACAAGTTTGGTGAGCTGATTGTGCATCCATTACTAAATAATTTCTGCATTACACAAACAAACAAAGACTTTCGTATGTATATGGCTTCCATCTTCTTCCATGATGTTCTGTTCATGATCCTATAAGGGTTTACTGGTTGTAGCTACAATTGTTTTTCATGCCCTTCTAATATGTTGTCCAGGTTAGTGATATGATAAATTTTAGCGTGTACATCTTGACACCACATATTTTTTATGCGATCAGTGATGTGTCCTCTCGCAGAGGAGATAGAGGTGAGAAAATCTATACTTAAAATTAAATATTTGCCTGGTTTTTTTCAACAAATATCTTTATTTCTTTCTTTATTCAATTCAATGAGATTTTTAACCTTTGAGATTTGATAAATTCATATAAAAGATACTTTACTGTACGTCTTTACGTGCAGCTAATTTACGGCGTATCTCTAGTTTTGTAATTCTCCAATTAGATACAAGGTAAGAACCTCTTCTCAAGCTGATTTACTAGTTTCAAAAACTTTGTGATAACCTCAATATTAATTAAAAGTAGCAACTTTTGTACTTTCTAAGACCATATAGTGACCTTCAATAGTATACACATAATTCTTGTGTATATGTCGATACCTCAGTTTCATATATCATTATTCTAACATTGGTTTATTCCTGGTAATGGATCTATTGTCTTAATACTATTCACCTTTTATTTAACATAATAATAATGTGTATGCGTTTGTGGATTGTAATTTATTCTCTCTTTTATTATGCACATGACTTATAATATACCCCCTAGCGAGTTATTGAAGCATATTATTATTATATATAAAACAAGTTTCATTTTGGGTTTTACTATTGTTCATGAGTCACTAACAACAAACATTAACATGAATATTTCTGAAGGACTGCTGAAAAATCTCTGTTGGATGCAATCCAATCTTGAAGACATAATAACATTCTTTACTTTTGCCCATCTATGGACAAAAACCCACAAAATCCCCAAATACAGGATTTTTGGATTAAAATGACTAATCTTCTATCACTTTTATTTTTTTCCATTCAGAAAATGCCATTTGTTTACTGTCCCACTTGGAATATTGTGAGGATTCTCTATAGACCAAATTCAACTGTTTAGGTTTTCCATTAGAATCATTCATATAGAAAAGCTTAGTTAACATTGCCTTTGCCATGTGTTTATTCTTAACAACAATTATAAGGTCAACATCTTCTTTAAAAGATACATACTGTTGTCCCTCAAGAAAACCTTAAAGTGTACAATCTGAAAGACAAAAATGCTTTGATAGGTTTCAAAGTCCTGAAGAATAAGAACAACAAAGGTATGTCATGGATTGTAATTCATTCTATCTTGTACTGTGTACATGACTTGTAGCATGGACCACGTGGTGAAATATTAAAACTTAGTTATTTTTGTATATCAAACAGGTTTTATTTTCGGTTTTAATATTGTCCATGACTCATAAACATGAGACATTAACAGGAATCTTTGTGAAGGACCGCTGAAACAATATGCAAAGAGAAGTTTTCTAGAGGCAAGAGAATTTCAAGTATTGTTTTACCAAATAAATATTCCCATGGTAAAGGCATCATCTTTCGTGGTTAGATGGTCACAAATTCAAAAAGCTTGCTGAAATGCCTACAATTCAGGTAGCAAAAGATGAAAATTGCAGATGAATAAGTTTTGTGTATCTTTTGTACCATTTATTTAAAATTTTGTTTTATTTAGTGACATAATCTCTACAAACTTTTACACCAAATAAAGCTCAACTATTTCTTCTTTCTAATCATACATGTTGAATAACAATGTAGGTCCTCTATCAAATTTTACCTTTGGCCCATATATTCTCACCAAGGGAAAGTGATCCAGCCTATTAGAATGCTAATGCTAACAGACTTAAGGATCCATTTCCCTACATTCATCTATTCTTAATAGATAATTACTAAATGAATAATCTAGAAGTCCTCTCATGTTAATAGATAGCTTTAATTTAATGATGAACAGCCACAAATAAAAACTGACAATTGTAGACTCCACCACTGTTTGTCTGGATGCTTGTGACGATTTCTAAACAAAGAATCATACAGGAAACTGAGAAAGATATTGGCATGACTGAAAGCAATTGATCCTCTCATTATAACTTCTTTCGACATAATGCCTCAAAGAGTTACTCATGCCAAGGGATATCTTGTTGATTTATCATGTGATAATCTTGACTGTCTAATATAATTTTATTCCAAATCAAAAGTGTTTGACATAAGATTGGATCATATCAGCTATCATCGCGTAATAGGCTTTTTGTAGAGGTTAGTTCTTTGAAAACAACAGAGAGATCCATTCTTCTATTGATAATTCAAAGGCCTAATGGACTCCAATGGAATGATGGTCAAACTAATTCAAAATACTACTTCTTGTGTGATCATACACAGGCTCATACCACAATGAAGACGGATCATCCCATACAGGTTCTGTTATTACATTAAGCTTCCAACTTGATCCCTTAACCATTCACTGTTTAATGTTTAACTGATGATTTCAATCAATGTTGGTGTTTTCTGTCAACATTTTTTAGCTTCCATTATCTTACATTGAACTGGTTATTCACATATACTAATAATGATGACCTTTCTTCACATAATTTTTGCAAGGATGAGATAAGTTGATCATAATATGTGAAGGCAAAAAGGTACCTCTTTTTCCACTAATCCGAATTAGTTGTTTAAACAAATTTTATCTAAATACCTACATTATCTCACTGTAACTTCCTCATCTCATTGCTTTGCACTTCTTTTATTTTGTATGCTTTGAGCCTTCTCTGGCTCCCACATTCCAAGATTTCCCAGGCTTTTTACTTTTGAGGTAATACCCATTCTTTCTAACAACATTAATTGCATGGTACCCGCAATTAGGACCCGTACTTGCAGGGATCTCAGTTTTAATCACCTAACTGGACAAGTTCCGGACAGCTATAATAACATTTTTGCCACTAACAAAATGTAAGGATTTAACAACTTATCTTAGATGAAAATATGTTTATTACTGAATCTATTTGCTTAGTCATATCTAATATTTTTTACTTTGATTTGTTCAAATTTTGGACATTATAGCCTGCTGGCAGATGGGCTGTTAACATTAATAAGGTAAGATTTTAACATGTTTGTGGCTTAGTCAATGGCTAAACTATAACTTCATATTTGTATGAAATTACAGAAACTTTGTGCCTAAGTTCATTAATATTAGTACTTCGAACAGTTGCACTTGTTGGAATATAATGTAAAATATTCAGATCTACACTTTCACGAGGGGAAACTAGAAGTATAAACACTGTACCCGAGGACAATAATGGAACTTCCTTCTTTACCTTTTTACAACTATTCCAGTTATAATAATGACTTCACAGTTTACTTCAATGGTAACAAACAACATGACTGCAAATTCTTCGAACCAAATAAAGATATAATTATGATATCTAACATATTTGGTTCTAATTGATGGATTTTCAGTTTATTGGATTCGACATTCGTGTGCTTGCTACTATGATCTCAAAAGTAAGAATGTACTTAGTTCTCTACAACACAATATAATTCAACATCAGAATCTTTGGTTATCTTCTATTTGAAAACTTACCACCTTTGTCTCTTTTGTGGATTCTGATAGTGTAATTAGCTCTCTGAGGTTCTATCATTGTAAACATTCTTCAAAGCTGTTGATTGACTTATCATTTTATTGTCCTTAGAATTTTTCAAACTGGAATCTGGAATCTTGCTTCTTCATTTTATTGTCCTTAGAATTTTTCAAACTGGAATCTGGAATCTTGCTTCTTTCTTCTATATTTTATGCATTCTGTTTGAGGTGCTACTATTGCTTTTTTTATCCACTTTGATGTTATAGTCCAACTCTGAGGAAACACAGTAAAATGATTAACTACTATTAGAGATAAAGATTTGTGTTCCTTCTTTACTGGTCGCCTTTGCAAATTAAGTTGATTCAGAAGTTGAAGGTGTGTTTTGCCTATTTATCATCTATATTCTAATGTTCTTGATTTGTTCTTATTTTTCTAATGAAAAACTTGTCGGGCATCCATAATCGGAAAAGGATAGTCTAAAATGCACACGGAAATTTCTCCATGGAATTTCTTTTATTTTTTATTTATTATAGTTTTATAAAACTTCAAAACTTAGCATTGGTTCTATAGTTTAAATTTGAGATGTTTTATCTTATTCAATAACGTTTATCATCTTGCTTTGTTTTGATGCTGTTCAGTGATTACTACTATCTCTGGACAGAAAAAACTACACTATTCACCTAATGAATTAGAACTATTTTTCTTTGTAAAACGAAAGAAGCTGTAAATTTCCTCAAACAAGAAGTCTTCTTTATTTCTGAACTTCTGTACCTGTTGATGTTCTTTCCAAATTAGGTTAACCATATTTTCATCTGCTACCAATCGCCAATTCAATGAAGAAAATGTTGTACAAGCTGAAGCAGATTACCTTGAACAAATATTTATGTTCAATGTAAGTTTGGACTTTTGTTCCTTCCAACGTATCAATCTCTGGTTGGAATTAGATGAATAGCCTGTTGGCATCTAAAGTAAGGATGCATTTCAGAAACTTGGTTTAGCAGAACAACTAAATACCACTGATGATAAAAGTTACTACCTGTGGTATTGTACAAGGTAGGAAAATAGTTTAGATTTTGAAAATCTGCAAAGTAAAAGTGACTATCTGATTTCAATCTTTCTTGCAGTGTTAATGTCAATGGAAATGAGCCATTTCTTCAAAATGGAACTCAGACAAATTTACATGTAAGCTCACTGGGGCAAGGTTTCCATGCTTTTGTCAATGCAAAGCTTGCCGGTAACTCCAGCTGCTCATGCCTTTGTTGGGATTCCTTCCTCTCAAAATGATTTTATTTTAATTGTGTAGCTTCTTTAATTTTTTGTAGGAAGTGTAAAAGCAAACCATCAACTTAAATTGGACATCCAAGTCACCCTCATCAAAGGACAAAACAAGATTGATCTCTTCAGTCTCACAGTTGGGTTAAATGTGATTATTTCCAAGGCTCAAAGTTACAAGTTGATATTGTTCATCAATAACTTAGATTGTTACCATCAAGTTTACTTCTTCATTGAAATTGTAATGGATTTTACAAATATGGGCCATTCTTTGATACTGTAGAAGTTGGAATAACTGGTCCAATGCTATTCAAAGGATCAACAAAAGACTCCAAACTTGATCTTTCCTCTCAAGAATGGAAATAATAGGATAATGCATTTATTTGTTGCCAATGAATACCAGGTTAATGGAAATATCAGATACTGTGGAAGTTGGAATAACTGGTCCTGCTTCCAAGTTCGCCTGATTTCTTTCAAGCTTGATTCCAATTCCACGCTTTGCTTAATGCAAATTGATCTGCAAGGAACATTCCAAAACTTACCAAGTGGACATAATGGAGGTTGGTCATCATCAGGATCACCTATGCCCAAGAATGAGCCCTTCTTCTGCTACAAGGTACTATAAAATCAACTGTTATCACTCAAGAAATAACTACTTAATTCAGTAAATAGATTCTTTTGTTTCTTCTTCGATTGGAAAGTAACAACAAAACTGTACTGTGGTTCCATGGTTCCAGGAAAACTTCGATGAGCCTGCTGGATCCAACCCTTTGCGCTAAAAACTACTGGATTAAGAAAAGGTGAGGCCTGGGTGAATCAACAAACCATTGGTCGTTATTGGCCAACTATCATTGATCAACATGATGGCTTCAAATATTGTGACTACAGAGGGAGTTTTAATTCAAGTAGATGCCTAACTGATTGTGGCAAACCATCTCAGATATAGTGAGTAAAATAGTCTTCAGTTTCTTGGCCATATTTGCCTGGAAATATTCCCAGATTCTTGCATATTTTTTAACCTACCACATAACTAGAGAATTACTAAAACCCACTGTAAATGTACTTGTGTTGTTTGAGGAAGAAAGCGTCGATCCAACGAAGGTATCCTTTGTCAAAAGACAAATTGGAAGCTTATGTGCAGAAGTTACAGAGAATCATCCACCTCCAATAATCTCATTTGCATCAACAAATGGAACAACACCAGTACCAAAGGTAGAATTGGAGTACCCTTCTTCTAATCATCCCATTTCGGCAATCATGTTCGCCGGAGTTAGACAGTCAAAGTGGGGCTATGGAAATTTTAGCCAGGGAGATTACAGCAGCGACAAAACGATGGACATCGTACAGAAAAAAAAAAATCAACCATCCTTATTCAGTCTAACTACACATTTGTTGCAAGCAAATGACATCATTGAAGGGAATTTGCCAATGCTGCTCTATTTTATATGTAACTACTTCTTTTATTTATAGGAAAAAACCTGTCAATATGCTCGGAAATATAATTTCTATTATCTTCTCGGAAAAATTTTAAATTTTTATTCATAATTTTAATAATCTAAAAAATAATATATTTTTATATTTAAAAAATTAATTTACTTAAAAAATATGAACCCGTGCGAAGCACGGGTACCTCCACTAGTTATTGATTTATTACTCCATGCCTCTCACATGCTTAGGGTAATTTTTGGTTGCTAACTCATCCAGATTTTAGAGTGAGTTACCTTGTTTTCTTATATGTTCTTTTGAATGGTTGATTTTTTTATGGTAACTGTTTTTCATTTTAGTGTCATTATTATTATTTTTTTTTTTTTTTCGGTACAAAAAATAAGCAAAGCCTAACATCTCATTCTACAATTCTCCTTAGATAGGCAACACCTATTAAATCATGCCGCAACCAGCCTCAAACACCTTCGGGCGGATGTTCAAACTCCGTAAGGCCCATCGAATCCACTAATTTTATAGACGCCAAGAAGTCAGCAGAAAAATTCCTTTTTCTATAAATATGTTTGAGGCAAACCTCCCAGTCTCGAATCAGTAGCTCCCTTATTCGTCGGATCAGTCCCCCATGCTCCCCCAAACCATCACCATTACATACCAAACCAATTGCCACTGCACTATCCACCTTCGTCATCACTCTCCGCTCCCCTTTATCCCATGCTAATTGGAGCCCAACTAGCAAACCCCACAATTCCGCCCCCAACACACTAGATATGCCAATATTATAATGAAACCCATATTTTCATCTCCCATGTGAGTCTCGCACCAGCCCACCCGCTCGTGCCCATCCACCCACATTTTGTACCAAGGCATCAGTGTTCATCTTTGCCCATCCTTTCGGCGGACATTCCAACCGCATCCACACAGAACGGCCACCATCGGAGCACCTATTACCCGATCAAGCTCATTTACGGTAACTAATCCACTCACAAACCCCTACACCTCCTTCTTAATCTGGCCAACAGACAACCCATGTCCCCTAAACAATACCCAATTTCGATTCTTCCAAATCCTCCACAAAGTCACAGTAAAAATCTGCTGCCAGCTGAAGCCCTCCACCATTTCCGGCGAACAAAGATTGGAGAGCAGCCACTGGTGCATTCCCGTTGAGAAGAAAACTGCCCGGATTCGCGACGGCACTATCAACAACCCATAGGATGAAGCTGATGTTACAGCACATTTGACACAGAGGCAAAAATATAGCACCGCTCCATCTCATCTGCTTTTCTCCACCGGGCATAGGCATCCCTATCCTTTTGAGGAGAGTTCTCATCAGGCACAACTTGACATACTTCGGTGAGCACAAACTTATACTGCTCAGCCGTCAGGACTATGTCCAAATCCCTACTCCAGTCGACATAATTTGTTCCAGTTAATTTGTTGTCTTTCAAAATAGCAGCTAAGGGGTTGAATGTCATATCGACAAAACTATAAAATTAACAAACAGACAATGTTTCAGTTATTAACCTAGAATTTCGAAAACATGAAATTCTATTAATTATTGACTTCCCTCAAAACAATAATTATAATCCACTAACATCTCATCCACCGGGATTCTCGCAAGCCACGCAGTGTGGACGTTTATGCTAACCCACATTCGTTTGAGAAGAACCAAGTTCATTAACTACACCATCTGACCAAACGATCTATTGATCAATGTAGCTAATAGTCAGTGCTTTCAGCCGTACAAATAAGCAGCGTAACCTCTTGGGAGGAATACTGCAGATCGTACACTAAGTGTATGCCATTACGTGACTTCTGAGTTTGTTAACTCAGGATAGTGCAACTCAGATGGAGAGGGTGTTGCATTTCTCCTAGTTAAACTCGCTATAGTCATCTTACTCAGAAATTCATAATCTAGCGATCTCGAGGTTGGACTCATCCGAATGGAGGAAGGCCCAAATGCCAACACGCAAGCCCACCCACATCGCATATGAACTCGTAATGGTGGCCATGGGAATATTAAACCAACCCGCTGCCACTTAGATTTCCAAATTGAGGGTTTTTTCGATATTAACATGCAATTAACTAACCCTAAGTTATATGCAACCATAAAACCAACATGTTTTAAAATCATGCATCTAAAACACAGCATAAAAATAAAGCATAAAAATTAAAACAATAAATACAGGAAATAAATTCCCCAACTATTATGGTTTTAATTGCTTCCATCTTCTGTCTTGATCTCGTGTCCCGTCACGTCACGTCACTCGATGGAGAGAGTCTTGAACTTCAAAAAAAAAAAACAAAAACTGGAGGAAAAACGGGCCAAGACCGCAGCCCGAAAGGGCCGTACGCGCGCAGCACGCCAAAAAGGGCGCGCGGCCCAGTTGCGGCGCTGCTTGCGCTGGCGGTCGCCGGCGGCGACTGCTGCCAACGGTTGTTCGATGGCGCCGCCTCCTGTCACCACCCCCTTCTTCGCTTTTCCCAAACTATTTGGTCTTCTTGCAATTCGTTCTGGATTTTTCCTGTTTTTCTATGAATTAACGATAACCCAAAACCCACGAATTCAAGTTGCCCATCATAACGCTTTCGATTACAAAAATTAATTCTCCTACTATAAGGCTTTCTAGGAAAATTAAATAATCGAAATAACATAGAAAAAATTCTACTACAGATTTAATCTAATCCTACACGGCTTCCAGCACGTGGTTATACTATTATAAACATTCATAATAAAATTAAATCCGGACATGTCCCGGAGTTTAATTAAAACCTATACAAACGTAACCATAATAGTCGGGATTTCTTAACCACCTGCAAATAAAACCATGTAATAAATCGAACGAGCACAGAACCCAAAACTAGGCTCTGATACCAATTGAAAGGATTGCCACATAGGATCTGGGTTCGCACTTATTCGATTTATCACGCAACAAAAATTCCTAATTAAAAGCGGAATCTTAGAAAAGTACCTTTGAAGCGTGCACTCAGGTTATTCTCTTGTATGCTTCAAGACTTTGACTTCACGTTGTGTGGGCAACGAACTAGAAGTCAATTGATCAGCTAATCACCACAATCCACCTGCTAAAAAATTCTAGCACCGCTGCACCTGGCACGTACTGTAAACGCACCGCCCAGAGAGAGAGAAAATTACACGCAGCTGGTATAAAACAAGGCTGAAAAATTCGACCAACTCAGTCCAAAAACCATCCGCAATTCTCTCACTAAAATCCGACTTCAAGAGTGAAAATTAATTTCTCTATAGGATTTTATCTCTCTAGTTTTCTTGTCTTGAAAACTTATGGAATTGTATGTTTTGAATAGCTAATCTCTTGTCTATATATAGAGTTACAAGAGAAACCCCAAGTTGGTTTAGAATTGGTCTTCCTAATGGGTTTAGGTAATTAATTAGTTTCCAAATCCAACTAGGTCCAATCTGATAGGATAAACCAAATCTTACTAGATTTCCTAATCTTTAGGATTTTCTAATTCCAATTGAAACTTAAGACTTAATTAATTAAATAAATAATTCCACTTTGTTAATTACTCAATTAACCCTTAGAAATAATTAATCAATTAATTAATTCTACCTATTCAATTAACCCATTAAAAAATTATTTGTACCACTGATGAATTAATTTTTGCACTACCATCCTACACCAGAATTGCTTCTGGAACAACTTAATTAAATTATATTCATAATCTCCCCACATCAAAGATATAGTGCTCGTTAATATATTAATTTACTGATAAATTAATTAATTAACCTCTTTAATTCCGAGACTAGTACCACTCGACCTTTTTACTATATCGGACATAAGTCCACCGGCTGAGTTTAGTATAATAAACTTTACGAGCTCATATCGGGAGCACTATCACCCCGGACGCACCGGTACATGGTTTCCTTTCGACAAGCAGCACCACACCAAGTAACTAAACACGCGCACCCAACCTACCGAGACCATTGGCCACAATTGACCTCACCCTTTGGCAGATCAAAGTACACTATGTCTAATCCTCATGCCCGCTCGAGTCTAGGGATTAAGAGATAGAATACCAAGAACGATTTGTCTATTAAATCAGTACAAGACAAATCATTCTTAAATGTCAAGTTCAATACGCCCCGGGCATCTCTATATGATTCAATTAGTTTAGACAAATCAATTATCCGAATCACATAATAACCTAAACCGACAGTTTGTCCAAAGCTGTCTCGGTTACGAACCTCATTTATATATTATATCTTTCAACCAATGATGAGATCTACTGTGTCACACAAGACACCTCATCATCTACTTACATAAAACAAATGGACAATTAATGCATAACAAGATATAACCAAAACATAAATCGATATATTACTGGGAAAAAGTACAACACAAGCATAGCTTATGTATTCAACTTCAACACCTCTCACCTTGCCTCTACTTCATTAAAGGAAGAAAAACTCCAACCAAGATTCAGAACCTCATCGGTTCCAAACCATTATCAAATGCTAAATACATGAATAAAGAGAAGAAAATGAGTTTTGGATTAATAAACCAAGTAAAGAATTAAAAAGGAAAAATAATTCTGAACTCTTACTTTACTACTCTTTACTCCCTACTGTCTCTGTTGTTGAATTCGGAGTTAACTACTACTATTTATAGAAGGAAATCTAGGGAAGGAAATGATGGATGGCTAATTTGGGAATTTCATAATTGCTTGGTGGCTAAGGATCACAAGATAGCTTTCTTGGCATCTTCCAGGGGGCAAACGCTGACACTAAGCCATAAAAGCAACCTGCACTGTTCAGAAATGGTTAAAGCAGCCTGCAACACTGTTCCGGGCGTACTTCTTCCGCGTGATCGCTATGCAGGTGTACTTCTTGTCTCTTCGGGCAGGAACCATTAGCTGTAATGTTGTCCCTCTTGTATTTTGTAGTCCTGCCCTTGGCTGTTGCCGGCGTACTAATTGCCCCTTCTGGAATTTTCCCACTGCCTGTGCCGGTGATTGTAGTCAGACGCTCATTTGACAGTGGCTTCAGCTGAACGTCACCTGGAAGTGTTCTATCTTAACCGAACACTGAAGGATTAGACTTAGCTTCACAAGACGCTGTAGTTTTCTATCGTCATCTTCTCACGCTTCCCTGATTTTGGCATTTGGTGATCGCTAAGTTGAGACTTTCATGGGACGTTGTTGTTTGAGGGACGTGATCTTTTCTTTAAGCTCCTGCTGTTTTGCTTCAATGCTCACTTCACTTCATTAGGGTAACGTCCAAGAAAGGGTGTCATGAATTGGACGTCTTCAGCTCACGGTCTTCAAATGCTGGATTTAACTGAACTTAGTGAACTTCACGCTTAAGTGAAACTATCGTCTGCTGGCCATGTCCTTCATTCTGGCTTGAAAATCCTTAGTTCTGCTCTAAATCCAAAGTGTGATTTTTTACAGTCTCATCCCAATCATATTTAACCTGCAATTAACACCAATAGAGATGTAACTAGTATTTTATTGCACGAACAGATTGAGATTCTGTCCGTAGGTTGCTCTAAACTAGGCTAAAAACAAGTAAAAAAATATGTATAAAATGAATCACATCAATAATGTTTGAAGTAAATGACTGCAAATTATACCATGTACCTAGTAATTATTAGTAACATCACCACTCACACTATAAGAGAGTGAGATCTACGCTCCTCATGTTCTTCTTCTTCTTTAAAAACTCACTTTCTTCTTCTTAAAAAATCACTTATTCTTCTTCGCCGCACTCCATTCAAAATCGTATTCAATCAAATTTTCATCCAAACACAGATTCAACAGAGATAGGCGATTGTATTTTCTGACAAACAACACCAAATACAGTGGAAAAATCACTTATTCTTCTTCAAAAATACTTCTTCTTCAAAAATCACTAATCATAAAGTATAAACTGCATTTGATAGATTTACTAAACCTTATTTTCACGATTTGGGGTTGGGTAATGTATTAATGATATTATATGCGTGTTTCTTCTTCAAATAATGCTCTATTACTCTGAAATATTATATATAAGTATTTTCCGTGAGGTATTGATACTTTCATGTGAAATGGGTTGTTTCTGATTCCTCCCCGCTGTTGGACGTGGTGATAGTTGTTTTTGGACGTGGTGGTAGGTGTTCTGAGACGTGGTGGACTGTATTTGTGAAAAAATAACTTAAATTCACATGTCTGAATGTAAACGTGGTGGTAGTTGTTTTTGGACATAGTGGGCTATCTTTGTGAAAAAAATTTGCTTAAATTCACATGTCTTGATGTAGACGTGGTGATAGTTGCTTTTAGACGTGGTGGGGGTTGTTCTGATACGTAGTGGATTATCTTTGTGAAAAAATCAGTTTAAATTCACATGTCTGGATGTAGACGTGGTAGTAGTTATTTTTGGACGTGGTGGACTGTCTTTGTGAAAAAATCAGCTTAAATTCACATGTCAGGATGTAGACGTGGTGGTAGTTATTTTTGGACGTGGTGGGGGTTATTCTGAAACGTGGTGGGCTGTCTTTGTGAAAAAATCAGTTTAAATTCACATGTTTGAATATAGATGTTGTGGTAGTTGTTTTTGGACGTGGTGGGCTGTCTTTGTGAAAAAATAAACTTAAATTCACATGACTGAATCTAGACGTGGTGGTAACTGTTTTTGGACGTGGTAGAGGTTGTTCTGAGACGTGGTGGGTTCAGCAAGGGAAAAAAAATGCGTGCATCAGTGAAACTTACTGTATTTAGTTAGTATACAGCTGTCATGCGAAACTTATGGGGCATTTGGTTGAACTCACGGGAATCGAAATTGTTATGGGTTTCGTTTTAAGTCAGAATGGATTCAATTTAAGTCGGAATGAGGATGAGTTTAATGGGTATAATAAAAGTTATTTGATTTGTAGATGGGTTTGATATTATTAGGGTTTAGAATTTATAAAATTATCAAATTGTATAGGTAAAATTAGGGTTTCACTTTTTAAAACCCCCATCCCTTCTTCATCGCCTCTCTCTCTCTCTCTCTCTCTCTCTCTCTCTCTCTCTTTCTCTCTCCTCCCCTTTTTCTATTCTCTTCCCCACCATTCCTTTTCTCTTCTCTCCTCCACGCCTCTCTTTTCCCTTCTCTCTCCCTGCGCCTCCTCTTACCCCAGCCCACCGCTGATACCACCGTCGGATTTGCCGTCAACCACCACCATCCCAATTCACCATCATCACCTTCGCGAATCTTCCTCCTCCCTACGACATCACTTCGTCTAGATCAGAAGCCGGCGACGGAACCTTCACCGGCAAAGCAAACCAGCCACAGTTGTTCTTTTTTATCGAGGGTAGCCGAGGAAAACAAAGAAATTTGACAAAGTTTGCGGGAATGAGATCTAAACCTACTCGTCGTCCCCCCCCCCCCCCCCCACCCCCGGGTTGAAGATTTGCAAGGGTTTTATTTTTATTCTCCAATTCCCTTCTAATTCAACCAATCATATAAAATGAGAGTTGGAATGAATTTAATATCCATTCTCCATTTCAAATATCCCAACGAAATGCCCCTTACTTTATATATTAGTAGGTACATGATATAATTTCTGGGTAATGACTGTTTGATCATTTTCATTCTCCATGCTCCATTAATGGAGTTGGCCCAGCTTCAGCGCGAATGTACTCTCTTCTATGTTTCTCCGTAGGAGTACGGAGTCTAGCAAACTCGTCACACATTTACGGGAGCATGCCATTCATGGGCTGTAGGAATGCAACATTTCCATCGTTTTTCTAGTTGGCTTGATATTCCATGACTTTCTAAAAGAGGGATATAATAAAGCTCATTCTCGCTTGCACTGTTTTCAAGCATTCTGCCCAAAATCACGGTGGCAAGCTCTTTGAATGCAACAACCTTTTGCAAATCTCCACCAAAAGTCGGTTCTTTGAAGCACATAATCTGGAATATTGCCCGGTACTTGCGATATGCCACATTTTATTTAGCCATTTTTTAGATACTATTCCATGGATTACTTTTTATTAACATTAGAAACACGTTACATTATGACAGGGTATCGTTTCAAAATTTAATGAATCTTTCACCTCTCTTCTTTCTTTCTTTCTTTCTTTCTTTTTTTTTTTTTTTTTTTTTTTTTTTTTTTTTGACCTCTGAAGAACGGTATGAGGTGAAAATCTCAAGTACAGTTCAGCGACTTTAGACAAACAGTGAGCCAATTTTTAAAGGAGTTTTAAACTGACAACTCAGTACTTTTTCCCAAAGTTTGAGTGGAGCAATGCAATGTAGAGGTGAACAGTGGATGACAACATTGATGAAATGGAGAACATGTGTCAAATACCAAAGGTGCAAGAATTAATAAATTCCAAATATACAGAAGCTGAGCAAGAACATTATTCAGTCATAACCTCTGTAACCTCACTAATCGGAGCTTCAAAATAAGTATGAACTGCTTCCCCCTTCTCTTGACGACACGCAGTGATCTTCATATTCTTGCTTCCCAAGTGGATTAAGGTTAAAAGAAACATATATGCATTATATGTACAACATTTCAGGAAAAACATCCTTGTCCCATCCCAACATAATAATTTGCTTTCTGAAATAAGCAAGTGAAAGCAGCCCTGTAGGAAATAATCCAATTAACTCACACAGCCAAGGCTACAACTTACAAGCAACAAATACAGTTAGTAAGAGCGTAAATCCTGTCAGCCTTGCTCTCGCGCTCGAACCAGTTTGATTGTCCTTCATGAAAGGCAGTTTAAATATGCACACATTAACTGATTCCAAGTTTAAATATCATGAAAGCTACAGTGATTAATGATGAATGGCACATATAGAAAACAGCTGATGTTACATATATGTTGTTAACACAAAAGCAACATCACAAGCAAGCAATCCGCAGATATTCGTATACAAGTTACAAAAATAAGCATTCGGGCAAAACTCAGTGGCAAACAAATATCTGGAAACAGGGACATGGAGAAAGTTCATATGGGACAGACAAGTGCTTCTGTGGAACAAATCCAGGTTGAGTTATACTGTAAACAGATACTTATATTAGAAAACTTCATTTCCAAAATTTCTTTCAGCATAAGGAGACTACTAAAGTTCCTGCACCTTGCAAAACACAAAATGACACTAGCAAAGACAAATAGACAACTTCCATAGAAGGCTGCATATATAAAAAAACAAGGTGAGATAAACAGGATTTTGTCGCGCGCATTATCAATAACTTGATAAACTCATTTCCAGGTGAAACTAAGAATTGGATGTACACAATCAAGACTGCAACTACAAGTGGCAGATGGTCTTGATGACTGATTCACTAGGCATGCAAAGAACTATCTTCAAAACTCTGCTTTACAACTTTGTCACACACTCTCACCCCAACACTGACGTTTTTACTGCAAAGAAATGCAGATTCCCAAGGGTACAATTCAAGTGATCAATGACTTAAATCAGTAAAACCCCTTTCCAGTTTCCACCTCCCCAACCAAACATAATCTCAAAAAACTACACATCTCAACCTAGGAATACGGGAACCGCAGTGCATTTAAGTAAGAAGACTAAATACAACATAAGGCTTACATCAATATGGTCAGGCATTGAAGTAGTCACAACGGCATGGCTGCAAATAACCAGCTGCATGATAGAAAGATCGTCAATTAAGACAGAAACATAAATTTGGCCTAGTCATGCCATCAGGGTTGGTCTTACTATCAAAGCCTTCATCTTTTCTTTCCTTAAAAAAAAATATAAATAAATAATAAGAAATCACGAGCTAAAACATAAAAGGTCAAGGACTCATTGTAAAATTCCCCATTTTCTTGTTTCCCTCTTTCTATAAGTTGATTGACATGACCACTTAATCAGACAAGCAGAAACGCAGTTTACGGGTCTAAAAACATGGATAAAATAGAAAAGGCTCAGATCTACATAAATCGGGCAAGAGGGAAGGTCACCGCCATGGCTGCAAACCTGTTGCATGTGTGAGTAAACATGCCATCAAGGTTTGCCCCGCCAAGATCCGGGCTTTTATAAGCTCCACGCCCGACTCGCAACTCAAAGAACCAGGATATGTATCATCACAGCCTCTATAACTGCAAAATAAATAAGCTTCAAGCGTAGCAAAATGTGAATGATCAATAAGAAGATGATGAAGATCCCATAAACAATGTTGTTGTTATTTGTGTGGTTGCAAGGGCTGTTGATTCAATTTTTGTTCCCACATTCTGGTATATGAGGAAATCATTGGCAAAGTACAAAGAGAGGGGCAACCACCCTTACAAACTCCCCGACCTCTCCATGTTGCCTCATCCAAATGATTCTTTGAGTCCTCACCATTTCTCTGCTGCTCAAATTCCTTAATATACTAACCAGAAACCGAGAAAATATTTAGTACATAATGAAAAAGACTATACTTAAAAAATGTCCATTAAAAAATATTATTTTTGTCCAAAATTAAAAAAAAACTATTTTTTTAATTCATTATATTATATTTTTTAAAAATTTTGGTCCAAAACTTATTTTTGTCTATCTTAACAAGTGACATCTTAGTCTTAATTAAAAAAAAAAATTTTAACATTTTAAAATTATAAAATAATAAAAAATATTTACTATGTCCCTCTCTCCCTTTCCCTCCTTGCTCCAGCTTTTCTCCACCTTTCTGTGCCCCCTTCTTCACCACCATCCCTGCCCATTTCTTTGTCGCCGTCGCTCCCTCCACCCCACCCCTCGTCCATCGCCCCTCCCCTCCTCATATTTACCCTCTATTTCTTTTTCCCCTTCACCTCTCTCACCCTCTGCCAGCCCATTCGCTCCTCCTCCTCTCCACTTTCCTCCGTCCCCCTTCTTCACCACCATCCCTGCCCACTCCTCCTCTCCACCATTGTTTCCACCCACAACAACCTTCAAATTTTAGGATTTTCGTCCCAAAAATTCTGAAATTCCTCTCAGAATCCCGGGATGAGTACAAAATATCGATCTAAAAGGGAGGATCCATCTGGAGCTTCAGACCTTCCATTTTTATTTCATCTTCTCCATTCGTTTTTTTGGAATACACAAAGACATTCCAAGCAACAAAGAAGAAGCACCGAAAAACGGAAGAAGAAGAAGCGGCGGATTTTTTCGAGGAATAGAATCTTGTTTCGCTGGTATTCTAGTGCTAACCCAATGCGTAAAGATTTAAAACTTGATTATTATTGTGGTGATTATGGTGGCTTGTTCTGGGTTTTTTGTTTTTGATTAGTTTTCAAATTCAATGGGCTGATTTTGTTTTTGGTTTCCTTGCCAGAAATTTTGGTTTTGAAATCTGGGCTGCTATTGTTTTTGTTGGATTTGCAAAACGTTTTTCATGGTTTTTGGTCACTAAGGTTGTCGGAAAACAGGCCGCTGGAGTCGGTTTCTAGTTTTTTCAATGAACTCTGTCCTCCTTCTCCTCCTACCGCCTAGTTAGGAGAAAGAAACTAGGAAAACCTCCAAAAGGACCAAAGAAGCTGAGCTCAAAATTCATAATTTTGTACAACTATCAAAACCGTCAATCTAAAAGCTTCTCGACATTTGGAACGCTATGATTGGAATCAGACTGAAAGTGGAAAATTGAAGGAGTTTTGAAGATTTCAATCTGATGTAAGTATGTTAGGAACATATATCTTATCCTTTTAAAAAATTATCTCCTGTTTTGGTTTGATTATGAGCTCTGGGAATCATGGTAGTAGTGCGGCTTTTAATGTTGTGGAAAAGGACATGCTCTGCTCTGGAATTTGGTTTTTGGCTCTATATTTTGGATATGTTCTGCTCTGTCTTTTAAACTAGTCGGCTTCTTGCTCTGAAAAATTTGGCTCTGGATTTTGACTCTGATAATTGGCTCGCATTTTGGCTTTGGATATTGGCTCTTGACATATTATACTCTCACCGCTCTCCATGTTATGCTCTGAATTTTGGTTTTGAACATAATTTTTGGTTTGTATAGTAGAGTATCATTGGTGTTTGGCTTTTGTGTATCTGGTTTGCTGGGTTTTGGCATTTTGCAAAAGCTCTCAAGTTAGTGCAGAAACTTTGATGAGTTTGAAGTTACTGGGATTTGACATTTTGTAAAAACTTAGCTAATTTTCTGGGTTTGTCATTTTGCAAAGAGTGTGGTTAAGTTCTGGTGAGACGGTTGTCTGCTAAATGAATTCCTCTTTTGATTATGTAATGTTTATGTTCCAGCAGAGTAAGATCATATGCTCAACGAGAAGGGTGGGGGTGACGGTGAGGGAGATAGGTGGGGAGGTAAGGAAGAAGGCAGAGATGGAGGAGGAGGGCGGCAGATGAAAAAGGTAAAGGGAAATTGGTGGTGGTGGTGGTGCTGCGACATTTTTCAGCGGGTGAGGGGGGTGCGGGGCGACCGGCAAAGGCGAGAGAGAGAGAGAGAGAGAGAGAGAGAGAGAGAGAGAGAGAGAGAGAGAGAGAGAGAGAGAGAGAGAGAGAGAGAGAGAGAGAGGAAGGGAAGAGAGAGTAAAAATATATTATTGGGATTGAGTAGTAAATTTTTTAAAGAGTTAAAAGAAATATACTTTTCATTAAGACAAAAATACCCCTGGTCAAGAGAGAGGCAAAATTGAGTTTTGGACTAAAATTTTTAAAAAACATGATGTAGTAACTAAAAAAGTAATTTTTTTTTTTTGACCAAAATATTATTTTTGCTATATGTAATGGACCATTTTTGGATTATAGTCAATGAAAAATATATTAATTTCTAATTAATATAATATACGTGACTCATGTATCTTACCCCATTGATTACAAAATTAAATTTATCAAGTTTATTTGTTTATTTATTATTTTATAATCCTAGGTTGACACTAATTAACTTGTATTGAGTTCGAGTCATCTAAATTTAAACCTCTTTATTGAAAATAAATCCTAATACTTAAATAACTAGAATCAAACATCATTTTGTCCAAATTTTATTTTGTTCAATATCTAAATTTTTACAGGTCAACGAGTTTTACTTTTTACATTTTCATTTAATTATAAAAAGATAGCTCATTTAAGTGACAATCCAAATGTAGAAGATACAAAGTTGTCCCATTCCACGGGCAATTTAGAGGGCAACTGCTTGAATGAACGATGGTTGTGTTGGTCTATTCTATGCTGCGTGTAGAAGAGCACAGAAGATCAGAAAATTTTCACAAAATTAAACTATGAACATTCAACTCTTTTCAACTATCATCCTCTCCAAACGAATCAAACTAGAGTATCCAAAGGGGCTTCACAATCAAACTCATTTGGAAGTAAGAACATCACTACAGCTTTAAAGTCACTAACAAGACGAGCAGTCGGCAGCAGGACATGGCAAGTTGGACTCCCTTTCATCTCTTGGCTATTCCTTGGTGATGCTGCAACTGCTATCATTTTCTTCGATTCAACCAAGGCTGAATGGAATCAGTCAAGTCCAACAGGGGTAACCAGAACCATGGTGCTGCTCAGCTTCCATGGAAATTCCAAATGGACCTTTTCAACTCCAGATGACTTCAAAAATGCAAGTTTAACAACAAAAGCAAAAAAAGGCAATCTTAAGGACCGAAATAACCAAGTCGCAAAATCCCACCAGGAAAAGAGTTTCAGTTAGGCTTTTTAATGAAAGCAATTACAGCAAACACAAAATTCATGACCGATGACAATTTTTAAAATGTACAAAACAACAAAGAGTAAACACAAAATTCATGACTGATGAGAATAGTGGACACAGACTAGCAATATTCCCTGACCCTCATCCTCAACCAAATGCATCATCATGATCCAAGAAAAAGAGTACTGGAAAATGAGAACAAATGGCTAAGCAACTGACATTACTGTATTTGCAAACTAAACAAACCCTAAATCAGAAATTTCTTGATCAAGCACAGACCCCTTTGAATGTTGGTAAAGAATGCCATATCAATGATGTAATTAATTTTATATTTTCTCTATCCTGAAAGGGTTGTTTTCATTTTGAGCATTGACTCAGAAATCACTGTCATAACAGAGAGAGGCAACAACCCTTACACATACTCTCTGCAGCCTCAATTCCATTTCCTGAGTCCTCCTAAAAGTTTTGAATGTAATGATGAAAGAAATTAGAGAACCCCACCTGCCTACAAGCTGCCGGACAAAAGTCTGGAGCTAAAACCGAGAATCAGGAGAGTTGAGTTAGGTTGAAAAATTTCTCACACTTATGGTAAGGATAAGAAAACGTTGTTGTAGTAAGCACAGAGAGCTGGAATACTGGTTAGGCTCAGATCTATCAATCATAAGATAAGGAGGTAAAATGGAAGGACATCACCATGGTTGCAGAATCCCAGTTGCAGTTACGAATTGAAACCGGTAAACTAACTCCAGATCATAATGCCATCAAAGCTGGCCAGCCAAGATGTGGGCCTCATAAACTCCCAGACTCATAAAAACTCAATAAAAGATTTTTATCATCACAGCCTATAAACCCACAGCAGCGAATTTATACTGAATAGTGAATACCTGAGCGATACAACAGAGGCTGTTATAGCCTAGGTACCTCCCAGTCAAAAAACAAACAAGGATTATCGAGATAGCTGCAGTCAACAACAACAACAGAGAAAGACAATCATCAATCCATAGATAATTTTGCAAAAGCAACTTAAAACTTTTTCTTTTTCAGATGAAAGGCTATGTTTGTCTCTCTTCCCATCCAAGGGTTGTTTGACTTTTCTGAAAAGGCATACATGGAAATCATCAGCAAAACAGAGAGGGGTAACAACCCTTAGAGAACTCCCCAGCTCTCTGCAGCCTCATCCATCTCTACTTCAAATATTTTTTGGGGCTTTTCTCAAGCCCTGAGTAAAGTTCAAATCATCATAGGTCATGTAGTATTCTCAGATCTCTCATTTGATGAGGCGAAATGGAGAAACAAGGCCATGGCTGCAAATTCTTGATTGAAATGATGAACCAGAAATCAGAACTCTATTCCAGCTCACATGCCGTAAAGGTTGCCCAGCCAAAATCCAGTCCCATGAACTCCATGCGTTGTTAAAACTCAAAAAAATATTTTTATCATGCTAGCCATTGCAAGTCCCTGACCCTCAGCCTCGACCTCAACCAAAGCCATCATTATCCAAGAGAAAGAGTATCAAAAAAGCAGCAGCAGCATAACAAGAAGAATGAAAGGGTAAGCTCGAACAATTGAAATTATTCTATAGGCAATCAAACAGACTCCAAATCAGAAATTTCTCAATTGAGCAACCATTTGAATCTTGATAAAGAATCGCTTGCCCTTAAAGTTGTACTCCCTCCATCCCCCCAGAAAGGGCTGTTTTGTTCTTCAAAATTGCCTCAGGAATCATTGGCAAAACAGAGAGGCAGCAGCAACCCTTTTCCAGAACTCTCTGACCCTGAGTCTCGGCAGCCTCATCTATTTCTCGAGTTTTGCTAGAACTTTAAAATCTAATTATAAAAAAGTAAAAAACACCACCTGCCTATAAGCCTCCAGTCTGCCCAGATTAAAACCACAAATCAGGACGGTTGAGTTATGTTTCGTAATAAATCAGGAATGCTAATCCAAAAACAGAAAGAAAATGAAATTGAAAAGAGGGACCTTCCATTGTAAGTTCAGAGAAACACTGAAGCATTATACGTTTATGTATATAGGCTCATATCTATCAATCGTAATATATGGAGACAAAATGAAGAGAGAGAGAGACATCGCCCTGACTGCAAAATCCCAGTTGCAGTTATGAACCATAATGAGTTAACTCATTCAAGATCATAATGCCATCAAAGTTTCCCAGCCAAGATAAGGGTGGTCTAGTAAAGTCTCACCTCATAAAAACTCAAGAAAAGATTTTTATCATCACGGCCTCCAAACCATACCATTAATCCTATAACCCAAAATAAAAGAGTTGAGGTCCAAAAACAGCTAAATTAATGCAAGGTTATACCATACACCCGCAGCAGCTAGCCACCAGCAGCAGAAGCTAAGCAGCAATCCATCAATGGTTTTTTAAACGCAACTTATTAAAGTAAGCTTTTCTTTGGATCAATGGCTGCTTTTATCTGCATTTCTGGTTTCCATAAAGGGTTGTTTTATTTGTTCAAAAATGCTAATAAATCAATGGCAAAATAGAGGGACAACAACCCTTTAGAGAAACTCTTCAGCTCTCTACAGCTTCATAATAACCATGAGCAGGGCAGCATAACAAAATTCCTTAGGCATTAGTCCATGCTCCCCCATTTCATGGGATACATCTTTCACCTATTTAACAAAAAGCAGCAGTTTAACAATGACAACAAAAGGGCTAAGTTCAAATGACTGAAATTATTGTATATGAAACAAACAGACCCTAAATCAGAAATTTCTCATTTGGATGCAAACCCTTAGAATGCCAATAAAGAATGCCATACGGCATTGCAATTAATGTCACTCTCTCTGTCCTGAAAGGGTTGTTTTCTTTTTGAGTATTGCCTTGGAAATCATTGGCAAAACAGATAGAGGCAACAACCCTTTACAAAAATCCCTGACTCTCTGCAGCCTCATCCACTTCCTGACTTTTGCTAAAAATTTTGAATCTAATGATTAAAAAAAAAAACAATAGAGAATGCCACCTGCCAACAAGCTGCCGGACACAATCATGGAGTTAAAACTGGGAATCAGGAGGATTGAGTTAGGTTGAAAAATTTTGTCACGCTTAATGATATGGATAAGAAAACGTTGTAGTAAGCAGAGAGAGCTGGAATACTGATTAGGCTCAGACTATCTATCATAAGGCAAGAAGATAAATTGGAGGAAAACATCACCATGGCTGCAAAATCCCAGTTGCAGTTACAAACCAAAACAAGCAAACTCATTCGGGATTATACTGCCATCAAAGTTGCCCAGCAAAGATACGGATCTTCTAAACTTCTCCTAATAAGAACTGAAGAAAAGAGTTGTATCATCACAGCCTTCAAACCCTACCTTTAAAACCATAACCCAAAATAATAGATTATGATCCATCGACAGCAGTGCAATTTATACTCTACACATGAATGACACAACAGCCGCAGCTGCCATAATAGACAAGCAAACAGGAAGCTAGTTATGCTGGTGGCAGGACCAATCAGCTTGGCCAAGCAGGCCGCAAATCTCTGGAGTCAACAACATCACCAACAACAAAAGACAGACATAATCACCAACAACAAAAGACAGACATAATAACCAACAACAAAAGATAGACATAATATCATTCCACCTATAATTTACAAAAGCAACAGTAAACATTTCTCTTTTTTCTTCCTTTTTTCTGGATCAAAAGCTCTGTTTGTCTCTTTCCATCCAAGGGTTGTTTGACTTCTTTTTAAAAGGAATGCTTGGAAATCATCGGCTTAACAGAGAGGGGAAACAACACTTAGAGAACCCCCCAGCTCTCTGCAGCCTCATCCATCTTTTTTAGAGTTTTTCTCGGGGCTTTTTCAAAGCCCAGGTAAAGTTGCGTACTAATCCGATTGAAGAATTTGAACCAAACGCCCCTTATATCATATGCATTATGTAATAAGCTCAGATCTGTCATTTGATGAGGGCGAAATCGAGGAGATACAAGGCAATGGCTGCAAATTCCCATAATTAAGTGATAGAACACATAAAGTTCTAATCTTTTTAACATGCATGGTATACTAATATCACAGAGGAGTCTGGATTTGAACAAAATCGAATTTTACATATGTAAATTCACCAATGAATTGTTCATCTAACCAATTCAAAGCAGTTCAGACAAAATCAAGAGAAAAAAAAAAAAAAAAAAAACAAATAAGGGCTCAATCTCAGTCATGAAGCATTTCACAAAAGGCACCAACTTGACAATAATCTCATTTGCAGCGAAAACCAGGAATCCAAAACAAAGAAAAACCATAAAAGAAAATTTTCGAGAGAAAACTTAAAGGCTCAGATCAGTAGAAATAGGCCAGGCAAAGAAAGTGACATCGACATGGCTGCAAATCCGGTTGCATGTGGCTGCCATCCGGATTGCCCCGCCAAGATTCGGAGTCAACTCTGCTTCAGTGCCTGACAGATGCTCCGAGACTAGGAACATTATCATCCCAGCCTTATTAGTACCAAGATATCATACTCTCGCACCGGTGATAACACCAGCACCAGCCCATCGAAAAAAAAAAAGAAAAAAGAAAAAAAAAACCATTAAGGTCTGAGAAATGAGGCAAATTATACCACATACCTAAACTGAAACAAACGATCCCCAGAGTACTAGTAGTAGTAAACAACGCAAGCCAGGGAGTATATATATATATATATATTTTCCCAGGAAAAAGCATTGAAGGGCTGTTGGTAAAAATTGGAAGGAAGAGATCATGGGCAAAAAACAGAGATGGGCAACAACCCTTGAGAATTCCCATGGTTCACCCTCTGTTACCTCATTCTCAGTCTCGGAGCAGACAACTTTGTAGGTAAAGCACAACCAGCTATTTAAGTGGTTCTTCCGTGTTTGTTTCTTTTTTTTTTTTTTTTTTTAAGGGTCTGTTTGTTTGATCAATGGAATGGGTATGGAATCATTCCTAATGATTCCTGCTGTTTGTTTGGTGGGTTTCAATCCAGGAGAATGGGATTGAAACCCATTTGGCATCTGGTATGGGTTTTCTCAAACTCACCATGAAACCCATTACCACTGTTCTTCACACATTGGACTTCTCTACCCTAGCCACTATAAATGTGAGGAATTGAGGGGTGTCCATTCCTGTCAGGTATCGAGTTGGAAGAAAAAAATTATATTTTTGCCCTTAAATCGACTCGACCCGAATCCGAACGGGTTGGAAAATCCCAACCCAAACTCGACTGGTTTTTACCAGGTCAATCCGAAATCGACATGGTGATCAACAGGTTGACAAGGTCGAGTTCAGTTGGTTGACCTGCCAACCCAACCCAACGCAACCCGGAATTTAAAAAAAAAAAAATCCAAAAAATTTTGCTACTACTAAGTACTAACTAACCAGCTAGTCATTCAATTCAACCTTCCATTTTTGCCGAATTATTTTGCAACTAATTAACCGGCTGGCCATTCAATTCAACCTTCCATTTTTACCGAATTATTTTGCTACTAACTAATCAGCCATTCAACTTCCATTTTTGCCGACTTTAACACATTATATACTAGTAGTAGCAAAGCAATCCCATTAAAAAAAAAAATAGCAAACATAAAAAGTCCATGTCTATTTGAGGAATAACAAAAGAAATTCATCATTCACAATCTTCAAACAAAATAAACCAAAACAAAAGAAATCTAAATCAATCCAATCCAAATTTAAAAATTATAAACCGAAATCCAAAGTTCATCATAAATTACAAAACACTAACAGCAGAAATCCATTTTTCACAATCATCAAATTCTTCACATCATTTGGAATTGGAACCTCCACAAATCTTCACACCTAAACATATGTCACCTACAATTAATAATATCATAATGAGCTCTATAATAATGGAGAGAAAACAACAGTTAAAAAAGAAAACTTACTAAATACTATCAATAATTGAAGTAAATCAATTATATATTCGAACTGCCAACCTTAGATTCTCCTTCTTATTCTCCTCCTCCTCCTTCATTTTTCAAATCCATGATATCTTCGATCAACTCATCAGCTTTAAAATCCTCTATTACTACTAAAAAAATCACAATTAATATATGACATACATACAAATATGATAAATATAATATAGAGCAAGTTGCTTACCTGCTTCTTTAACTTCCAAAGAGCCAATTCCTACAACATATCAATGTTTCAACAACATTAGGAGCAAGCGAGCTACGATAATGATCTAGAATTCTACCACCAAAGCTGAAAGTTGATTCAAAAGCAACGGTTGATACTGGAACAACAAGTATATCTCTAGCAAGTCTGGTCAAATCTGAATATCTATGTTCTTGAGATTTCCAAAAATCAAGCACTTGCAAATCGGTCTCTATTGAGGTCATTGGCTCATCCAAGTACAACTCCAATCGAGAGTTTCTTCTGTTACCAGAACTAAGCTGTTTATCTTGAAAAACTCAAAATTCCTATATAATGAACTCAAAAAAGAAAACTTCAAATCACAATGAAATTATTCAAAAAAATAAGAATATACAAGAATTTAAAAAGTATACATGTAAGATATTACCAGAACCCACACCCATAGTTTCCTCATCATTACTTCGGGAAGCTAAAGAAGACCTTTGATCAAAGGAGGAAACCTGCTTATACTCACCAACGTGGCTAAAAAGTGTATCCTTCACTTTTGCCAATCAGCTAGAATCCTCTCCATACAACCTTTCATTACTAAACTCAATCATCTGGAACTTATACTGAGGGTCAAACATAACCGCAATTACCAACAAAACATTAAACTCAGCCCAATATTTTCCAAATTTCTCTAACATCTTTCCAGCTATCTTACTCATATACAAATCAGGGCTCATAGATTCCTCAACCAATCTCAATTGAATCATAAACACATGAGGAAAATACAAATTGACAGTAGGATAAAGAGTTCCAGAAAAAACATTAGTGGCAAAATATAATACACCAAGAAACACACAATTCTTCTCAATTTTTTGCCATTCTTCTGAAGTTTGACAGCTTTTAAAATTCAAATCACTTACTCGAAGGATCTCAAATTCACGGCGATAGTAAAGAGCACTTGCAAGTATCTTATAAGTAGAGTTCCATCTAGTAGGCACATCTTGCATCAAACATTTCTTACCATTCAAAGAAGTTTGCTCAATACATAAATTAACCTTTTCTTTTCTCCCTTGAGACCCTTTAACATACTTCACAGATTCTCTCACTTTTTCAATAAAAATGTCAGTTTCTTTCAAGCCATCTTGAACTATTAGATTGAGAATATGGGCACAACATCTCACATGAAATAGATCACCATTACTCAACAAACCATTATTCAATAAAAGTTGCCCCCTAAGTAGTAGGGGTGTTCAAACGGGCGGTTTGCAGGTTACACGGGTTAAACGATTTTTGGTAGTATGCCACCCGCCCAAGAACCGAACCGCATAAAGAGAAAACCACACCAATTTTTCTTCAGTTTTGCGGTTTGGGGCCCAAATAACCTGCTTTTAACAAATCTCTTTGTTGGTTAAAAAAAATCCTATTTTTACAAATCTCTCACTTTCTACCAACAATCAATCCATACGCATAAAGAAAAACATTAAAATATCTTACTTTTTACCAGCAATCAATCCATACACGCATAAAGAAAAATATTCAACAACCTTACTAAGCATAATAAAATCCTTCCATTCAGTAGCAAATAACAACAATCCGTAAAATCCATCCATCAATAATCCATAAAAATTAAAATACATTCATCCAGCAATAAAAACCATTCATAAAATCCATCAATCAAGATTCAAGTCAAATAAGAAAGTCTTCAAATCAATTGCATGGCTCCTCCTTGTCAATATATGAGAGTTCCAAGTTCAACATACAAAAACAATACACATAGTAAGATTGACGCCCTAAAACATCATTTGAATATTGAAGAATGGATTGAAATACAAATACTTACAAACTCACCAAACCCCTTGATTCACAAAAGTTGTAACTTTAACTTGTTTTGGTACCACTAATCCCATCCTCATATTCTACAAAAAGGAGATTAAAGTGAGTAAAACATCAAATACTTAGAAAATATAGAAACAAAAAATAATATCAAACAAATACAACATTCTTCCAATTGCTGAATTTCGTCACATGCTTCTTCAACATCAATTGAAGTTGAATCTACACGAAGCCAATCTTGACAACAAATTAATGCTAGAACAACTTTAGGAGTTAAAGAACTCCTAAAAGAATCCAAAACCCTTCCACTAGTGCTAAAAACTGATTCAGAAGCCACAGTAGAGATTGGAATTGCCAAAACATCACGAGCAATCAAAGACAAAATAGGAAACCTATAACTATTCAGCTTCCACCAATCCAAAATATTAAAATCAGGAGAATCTTCCTCAATTTCCTCTTTCAAATACTTATCTAACTCAGATTTTGATCCAAACAAACCACTTTCTTCCTTTCTCATTTTTATTTCCATTCTAAATTTGTTTTTCAGCTCTTTAGAAGGTTCCATATCTGCTGAAGAATATCTTTTTCCAGCAGATTAAGAAGACAAGGATGTGGGAAGGGTAACATTAGCAACATG
The DNA here is from genome assembly GCA_030378225.1 of Knoxia roxburghii. NCBI lineage: Eukaryota > Viridiplantae > Streptophyta > Magnoliopsida > Gentianales > Rubiaceae > Knoxia > Knoxia roxburghii. The sequence continues at coordinate 26,329,555 of CM059424.1, forward strand.
ATGGGTATGAATCCTTACATATTCAGCATATATCTCATCAACATGTTCTTTTACCAAACTAAGCTTACTTGATCCATCACATTTTCCATAAACATCAATAAGCATATATTCTATGTATGCACACTTGTTTCTAGGATCAAGTAAAGAAGCAACAAGAACTAACATATTGAATTTCTCTACCTTTCTATAGTACTTATCAAATGTAACTCTCATCAAAGTAGCCATAGCAATAAGATTCAAATCATCACTATCATTCAAACATTTCCTCAACAGCATATCAATGATAGTAATATCATCCAAAAACGTATTAGCAGTCACATATTTGGTCCCAAAAACTTTCAAAGTCAACTTATAAAAATGAGAAAGAAAACCTGTTAATTTTCTCACATTGCTCCAATCATCAGAAATAGGTATTCCTGTCCTTGAAAGATCATCCCTAAAATCAGAATCTTTATTAGCATATCTCCCAAAGGCTCTTTTATAGACCTAAGCCGTATCTAACATCAAATAGGTGGAATTCCACCTTGTAGGGACATCTAGGATCAAATTTTTAGAACTACCACACTTTTCACATTCAGCACATTATCTAAACATTTCAACCTTTGGGGAGATTGTCTAACATACTTAACAGCAGCCCTAACACAATCCACAGATTTTCCAATATAATTCAAACCATCTTAAACAATCAAATTCATGATATGAGCAACACAACGTGCTAGAGTTGAATACATAAGCTATGCTTGAATTGTGCATCTTCCCAGCTAATATATCGATTTAATGTTTTGGTTAAATTTGTTGTGCATTATTTGTCCATTTATATTATGTAGTTAGATGATGAGGTGTCTTGTGTGACACAGAAGATCTCATCATTGGTTAAAAGACATAATATATAAATAGGGTTCGTAAATGAGATAGTTTTGGACAAACCGTCAGTTTAGGTTATTATGTGATTCGGATAATTAGTTTGTCTAAATTGATTGAATCATATAGATATGCCCGGGAAATATTGAACTTGACCATTTTGAATGATTTGTCTTGTACTGATTTAATAGACAAATCGTTATTAGTATTCTATCTCTTAATCCCTAGACTTGAGTGGGCATGAGGATTAGATATAGTGTACTTTGATCTGCCAAAGGGTGAGGTCAATTGTGGCCAATAATCTCGGTGGGTTGGGTGCGCTTGTTTAGTTACTTGGTGTGCTGCTGCTTGTCGAAAGGAAACCATGTACCGGTGCGTCCGGGGTGATGGTGCTCCCAAGATGAGCTCGTTATGTTTATTATAGTAAACCCGGCCGGTGAACTTATGTCCGGTATAGTAAAAAGGTCGAGTGTTACTAATCTCAGAATTAAAGAAGTTAATTAATTAATTTATCAGTAAATTAATAAATTAACGAGCACTAAATCTTTAATGTGGGGAGATTAAGAATAAATTAATTTAGTTGTTCCGGAAGCAATTCTGGTGTAGGATGGTAGTACCATAATTAATTCGTTAGTGGTACGATTAATTATGTATTGGGTTATTGACAAAGGTAAATTTAATTAATTAAGTAATTAATTAATCATTGTGTCAGTTTGTTGTAAATCAGACCAGGAACTGGATTGGGGATAAGAGAATCCCTGTATCAGTTGGTTGTGAATCATACCAGGAACTGGATTAGAGATAAGTTAATCCCTGTATCAGTTGGATGTGAATCAGTCTAGGAACATGATGAAGGAAACAGAAACCTAGTAGGAAGACCAATCATAACCAACTTGGGGTCTCTCTTGTAGCTCTATATATAGACAAGGGATTAGCAATTACATAAAACACAACTCATAAGTTTTCAAGACAAGAAAACTAGAGAGAGAAAATTTAGAGAGAAAAAATAATTTTCTCCCTCTAGAATAAACTTTGGGCGGCCGGTTCTTACTCCTAGGCGGCGGTCGGTGTTCAAACTCTGGCAGGCGGTAGCGGTAAGTGGTTTCCGGCGGCGGTGGGTGGATTTTTCCGACGGCGAAGAGCTGCTGAATTTTCCTGACAACCCAGTTGTATTGATTGCTGATCAACTGGTTGCTAGATCGTTGCCCACACAATGTGCAATCAAAGTCTTGAGTCATACAAGCGATCACCTAAGTTAAAACGCTTCAAGAGGTATTTTTTATGTTGCATGATCAATTGATTGCTAGATTGTTGCGTGATAAATCGAATGAGTACATACCAAGATCCTACGCAATGTTCTTTCAAGCAAAGATTGGAATAGCGATTGTGCTAGAGTCTAGGTCTGGTCAAGAATTCCGATTCTGGAATGCGCAGCACTAAAGTGAGTTTTTGACTGGGCCCGAGTAGATAATCTTTCACAACGAACATGTACCCATTTTCCTCTCAAAATACACTTATCATAATTCACCAACTAAGATCTCAAGTAATTAAGAACAACATCATTGACACTTGCATTATCAATAGTAATAGTAAAAAATTATCAATCCCCCACTCAATCAAACACAACTCAAGAGATTTTCCAATGTCAATTCTCCTATGACTTGATATAGGTTTAAAACTGAGAACTCTCTTCTGTAATTTCCAATCATTATCCACAAAATGAGAAGTAACACACATCATTAACTTTTTGCAACGAAGTCCAAGTATCAGTGGTCAAACAAATTCTACCAACATTTTCTTTAAGAAGAGCCCTCACTTTCTTCTTTTCTTCCAAATAAAAAGTACGTGCATCTCTTCCAACACTAATCCTTGATGGAATTTGAAACAAAGGTTGACACACACTCAAGAAATGTTTAAATCTCTTACCCTCTACCAATTTGAAAAGAAGTTCATCAACAATAACATATGTGACAAAACTTTCCTAACAGCAAGTTGATCAAACTTCCAAGCAAGTAAATTAACATTTTTATCATCCTTATGGAGGGTTAAATGAGATTGGGCAGAATCTATATTTTTAGGGAAAGACAAACAGTTGTTCAAATGCCCTCTTAAAGAACTAGTCCCATGAGTCCTAGATGCAAAACAGTACTCTTTCCCACAATATCAACACCTACTATTTTGTTTACTATTATCATCCAAAAAAGAGAAAATGATCCCAAACCTTAGACCTTTTGCGAGATGCCCTAGTTTCTTTGGTTTTTCCTCTTGGTGGCTAATTTGATATATCTCCCACCACCACATTCTCCTCATGATGCACCACATCGTCCATATTAAAATCATCTATGGCTTCATCATCTTCAAATTGAGATATCCTTCAAAAAAAAAAAAAAAAGCTCAGTCCAGCAGAAAATAAAAAAATTAGCTCCAGTCCAGCAAAAAATAGAAAAAAAACTCAGTCAGTCCAGCAAAAAATTAGGAAAAATTCTCCAGTCCAGCAAAAAATAGAAAAAAAATCGCCAGTCCATCAAAAAACACCAAAAAACCTCAAGTCCAGCAGAAAACACAAAAAAGTCTATTTTTTGCTGGACTGAAAAAAAATCTCCACAGCACACATGACAGAACTGAAAAAAATATCCACCAGTACACACAACTGAAAAAAATCTAAACCAGCACACAGAACTGAAAAAAATCTAAACCAGCACACAGAACTGAAAAATAATCTCCACTAGAGACCAGAAAAAAATCTCTAACACATAACACCATATATCAGCAAATATCAGCAGTCAATCTTTACCACAAAACCAAAAGCTCGAAAAAAAGAAAATCTTACAAACCTTTCTGCTGACTCTTTTTCCATCCGGTAGTACCTCTCCCTTTCTCAGATTTGGTAAAAAAGAACACAAGCTCACTGCTTTAAACTTTCTGCTTAGCAGGAAATATATATTGAACGTTGATGTTGTTAATGAATTTCAAGAGAATATTAGGAATATAGAGCAGCATTGTACACAAACAAAAATAGCACTTTTGCTGAATTAAGCCCTAGTCACAACAAATATGAACAGATTAACTATTCTTCAGAGTCGGGATTTTAACTATGCTCTTCTTTTCATACACATTTTTATGCATAATTAGACATGATGTAGTGCTTTCTAGAGAAAGAAAATAGAGGGCAAAAAGCCACATGCAATCGGTAAGCAACTATATATGACATAGAAAATGACATAAAAATTTGAAGCAAATGGCTGTTTTGTACCTGCAGGAGAGACGACTCTACTGGTAGATGAAAAATCTCAGTCTATACAGCCAAAACATAATAAAGACTTTTGTAAACACACCAGAAGTAAAATAAGAAAGAAAAACAAATTGTATGTAAGTGCAACCAACAGAAAAATCAGAAAGAAGGAAAAGCAAATTGTGCGCAAGTGTAACCAACAGAAAAACCAACAAGAATGAGAAACAAGAGAGCTAAATGGTGACAATCAACGTTGAGGCATTTGACATCTAAATATCTCCACATTCATTTGTTGAACCAAGTTTCTTGTATTTTAAATAGTTCTGAATTTTTTTTATGCTGCTTGCTAGGTAAATTTAAACATCCTTAGGCTTCAGCTATACCATAAACAATTTGATATTGTGAGCTTACCAGTCAGAAATTCAACTAACAATTACCACTAATTAGATTCAAGAACTTGGAAGATTATTTATAGTCATGTGCCACTTGAAAGATTTTTCTAGCACTGCAGATTACAAGAAGTGGTAGTAATTCTGGGAACGAAAAGTAATTGAATCAGAATAGGCAGCTTGCCTATACATCACCACACTATACTAGGTAAGAAAAATTTTATCACTTCAGAATATCCAACAAACACTCAGAAACTTATATATCGAACCTTCTCAAACTACACAGTTGAGTCAGCTGGTTATCCTAATCATATGCATTAAGCTCAGCATGTAGACTTTTTAAAAAGCCTCAGAAATAACATCAAAAGTGAAATTCAGAACTTGCTATCTATTCAAACTCAACCTGCATTTGATTCCAATACCTATGTCAACTCATCTAGAATTTTTCAGATAAAAGCCTGAAAAAAAAAAAAAAAAAGAGGAAGCAAAGAGAAAACCAATGGAGGAGTAAATTGCACTTGAACTCATTATATCCCTGTCAAAATTCACATAAAAGCAGAGCATTCATTTCAGCCATGCATGTTCTACAAGCAACATTATCAGTAGCCTCTACTTTTTACACACCAGCCAACTTTTTCGAATTCAGGATGCTAGGTATACCTTTTGTATGGGGCCTTTTAAAAATAATAACAAACAGGCTTAGTTTCTTCAAAATTAATCTAGGCTTCCGATACAAATTGTAAAACAAGGGTGAAAACTAACAACACAACCTAAGAGAGGGGGGTGAATTAGGTTGTTTAAAAAAATTACTTAAAAATGAGCAAATCTTAAAATAACTTCATTTTAAAATAAACGATGACTATCTATGTGTATGAAACAAATAACAAATAAATCTAAATTAAAACAAGAATAATAAGATTAAAATAAATTGTTCTTCACTTATGAATTCAAACGTTTACAAATCTTCCAAGAACAACTTAGTAACTCTACTAAGAGGTTCTTCACTACTCACCCTCTAAATTTTTCTTGACTTTCAACCTCTTGATTTTAAGAACAATAAAACCTTTTTGTGTGTGAAGTGTTTATGGCTTACAAGTGACAAGTTTCTAGTCTAAGATTGACACTTTGAAAAATAACTAGAACTTGAAGGTAAAATTTGAAAATGAGCACTTGAAAATTTGAGAAAAGTTTGACAATAATAAGAATGACTTGATAGCTTGTGTGTCTTGAATGTCTTCACCCATGGTCTCTATTTATAGGCAAATTTGGGCTCCAATTCAAACACTTGAATTTTGGCTCCAAAGATGATTTGACATAGTCTGAACTTCCTTTAATGATTTCGACTTCTTATAGTTGCTTTTGACTTTTGTTTCACAAATCAATGTTGTAGATCTTTCTCTTAGCTTTCCAAAGACATCAAAATCAGTTGATTTGAACTTTCTTAGCTCAACTTACATCTAATTTACTGAACTGTGGCATTGCAGTGACATAGTTTTGTTTTTGTCTATTTTTACCAAAATTCCACTTGAATTTCACATTGACTATTGGACAGCATTTTTTAGATAATTGAAAGAGGTTTTCAAAACATCTAAACTATTAATTTTTGGCTAAGTGAAACGAAATTTATGCTTATTTGAAGATGAATGTATCAATCTAAAAATTTTGCACTTTCTACAAAAAAAAATTTTAGACAATTTAAGAAATTGTTAGTTTCACATATTTGTTTTGTTATTATTAAAACAAGATTGAAACACTTAAGTCTAACAAAGGGCATAGAGCAAAATTTACCTTGCATTAGATGAATACAGGCCGCCAGAAGGAGAACCAATAAATCTCACTCTATCACCTAAAAGTTTAAAGTTTAGTTGCATATGATGGAAAATTCACAGAAGAAAGAAATAGATTTAAGTTAGATAAGGAAATTGAAGAAAATTATGGCACATTTGAGTATTATAAGTGTAAACTAGTAATACCAAATCTAAATGTGGGTTTCTTGGATGACCCATATAAAGACAATGAAGTGCTTGTGTCCAACTTCAACTGGGAGCTGGCAAATTGACATGCCTTCATTAAAGACTCTGCAATAGGAAAGTACAGATTAGAAACATGCAGAAAAAAATGAAATCATATGAATAGTGAAATTTTCAAAGCAACAGAAAATTGTATATGATAATAATATGGAGTGGAAATTTCAATGGAAAACTCAAATTTTCACTACACAAGGGATCAATACCAAAGCTTTTAGAAAATAAAGCCTGGTATTGATAATAACAGCATCATCCCAACACCGTAACACTTTTTTTTTTTTTTTTGGTTTCGTACGATTTTTTTTTTTTTTTTTTTTTTGCAATCGTTTGGGGAAGAGCGATTCACCGATCGACAAAGAGAGGGATAGAAAAGACCGATTCGACAGGAGAAATGAACGATCGTTTGTTTTTTTATTGGGTTGCGTTCAAATTTTTTTTCTCGATCGATTAGAGAAGAAGATCAATTCAAATTTTTTTTCGATCGAGAGGAGAATACTGATTAGGCTAGCACAGGAGGAGGAAAGAGATTGGTGGTGGTGGACTGAGGTGGGTGGTTGTGGTGGTGAGTCATGGTGGCGTCGTTAGCTATGGAGATTGGGGGTCGTTCGACTCTAGTTCATTAAGGAGACAAACGAAAGAGGGAAAGAAAGAAAGAGGGTTGTCGCTAGGGTTAAAGTCGGGAGAGGAGAGGGAGGCATAATGATTTTTGGAAATGAAAACCCTAAAATTTAACTTATATACCACATGTATTAAACGGGTTACGGGCGGTCCCCGTTTAAAGAATCCCAAACCCAAAACCGCCCACCAAACCATGTGGGTCATTCGGTTACCCGCCCAAATAACCCGTTCACCCGCATAAACTAACCCACTTTCTTAAACGGTTGCGGGTTGGGCGGGTTATGCGGGTCAACCCGTTTAATGAACAGCCCTACTAAGTAGACCAGCACAAACATCATTTGACGAAGCATTTTCCAAAGTGATAGAAAACAATTTACCTCGATACCCCCACCTACTTACTAATGTATAAAGATTCTCACTTAATGCTAATCCAGTGTTCGGTGATGGCATGTAAGAAAAGTTCAAAATCCTATTTTGTAAAATCCAATTCTTGTTAATATAGTGAGCAGTCAAACAGATATACCTATCTGTCACAATAGAAGTCCAAACATCACTAGTCAAACTTATTCTACCACAACATTCATTCAGCTAATTAAAAAGGCGATTGAACTCTTTCAAATATATTTTTATAACATCAGCCTTAGCAGTATTCTTACTAAATCTAAGAGCGCCTGGCTCAAGATACTTAAACACATTCCACACCGCATCATATTCAACAAAAGAAAATGGCATATTATGTCGAATTAAAGCATGTACAACCTGCTCTATAAAAGTAACTTGAGAATAAGTAGGCTTTGACATCAAAGAAGAATTTTTATCAGCCATAATCATATATTGACCCATCTCTTTGCTTGTTTTTTTAATGCATACCTCAACATGGCGAAGGAGATTACCTGTGCCATATTTTCTTTCAACATTATACCGTTGCCCACATTTAATGCATGCACATTTGAGAATCCCTTCAGTTTCTTCTAGAGGAAACATCTAATACAAAAAACTACAGCTATACTAATATCTAGAGAACTGTCAGGGCTCAGCTAAACATCTAACTCTCATGCCCTCCACGTGAGCATCAAAGACTTTTGCAGTCAATGCATTCGTGAATGGATCTGCAAGGTTATCTGCTGATGCTATCTTGGCCACGACCACTTCTTACCTCTTAACAATATCTCGTATTAGGTGGTACTTACGCTCTATGTGTTTACTCACCTTGTGGGCTCGTGGTTCTTTCGAGTTTTCTACTGCACCGTTATTATCATAATATACTGTAATACACTTTGGCAAACCAAGAATCACATCTAAGTCCACTGAGAAGTTCTTGAGCCACACTGTTTCTTTTGCCGCCTCTGAGGCTGCAACGTACTTAGCTTCCATAGTAGAGTCTGCCACACATTTCTGCTTGACACTTCACCAATCTATGGCTCCACATCCCAAAGTAAACACAGGTAGACTTACTCTTGTCTTTATCGCCTTGGAAATATGAATCTGTGTAACCCCTAGGCACTAAATTATGCGCCTGATAGACCAATACGTGGTCAATCATCCGACGAAGATATTTGAGAATATGATTAACAGTTTCCCAATGTGCTTTCCCAGGATTACTCTGATATCTGCTAATCATGCAAACAACAAAACAGATATCAGGTCTCGTACACAACATTGCATACATGAGACTTCCTACTGCCGAAGCATAAGTAATTGCCTTCATGGCTTCTATCTCCTCAACAGTCTTAGGAGACTGCTCTTTAGATAGAAGTAACCTGTGTCTGAAGGGTAAGAAACCTTTTTTGAAGTTCTGCATATTGAAACGAGCCAGAATTGTATCTATGTATGAAACCTGGGAAAGTGTCAGTGAACGTTTCTTACGATCTCGAATAATCTTAATCCCAAAGATATGTCCAGACTCTCCCAAGTCTTTTCTATCAAAATGTTTGGATAACCACATTTTTACTTCTGAAAACACTTTTTTATTGTTGCCAATAAGTAGAATGTCATCTACATAAAGTACAAGAAACACCACCGCATCTCCAGCAGACATTGATTAAATCAGTAGGATTGAATTACCTTATCAAACTGGTTGTTTCAAGATCTAGATGCTCGCTTAAGTCCGTAAATAGACCTCATAACCTTACAAACCTTATGCTATTGGCCTTCAGCAATGAATCCCTCTGGTTGCTGCATTAAGATGGTTTCTTCAAGACTTCCGTTAAGAAAAGCGGTCTTGACATCCATCTGCCAAATCTCATAATCTAAATGAGCAGTTATGGCTAAGAGAATCCAGATCGACTTAAGCATAGCTACTGGGGAAAAGGTTTCCTCATAAATGATACCTTTTTTCTGAGTATACCCCTTCGCCACAAGCCTAGCCTTAAAGGTTTCAATCTTTCCATCAGGTTCTCTTTTGCGTTTGTAGACCCACTTGCATCCAATTGGTTGAAAACCATCAGGCAAGTCTACAAGCTCCCGGACCTGATTAGAGTCCATCGACCCCATCTCAAACAACATTGCTTTTTGCCAAGAATCTGCATCTTTATCTCGGAGTGCCTCATTATAGTTTACTGGGTCTGGTTCATGCACACCAGGGATCAAATCCGAAGATTCTCCCAAGCCTATAAACCTATCGGGCTGTCTCACAACCCTCCCACTACGACGAGGCACCACCTGTGTTGGCGCATCATTTGTGACTTCTTGTGTAGTATTTTGTGGTGTATCTACTTGTACTGATGACATAGAAGTATGGGGTTGTCCTCTAAGTTTCTCTAGTACAATCTCACTACTTGGGTTGTGATCTAAAATATAATCCTGCTCAAGAAATCTGGCATTAGTGCTAACTATCACCTGCTGATATTTATGACTATAAACTAAACCATCTTTCGTTCCTCTAGGATATCCTACAAACATCATTACTTCTGTTCTTGAATCTAACTTGCACGTATCTGTCTTAAACACATGTGCTGGACAACCCCAAATCTTGAGATGTGTTAGACTGGGCTTGCGCCCCATCCATAACTCTGTAGGGATTGAAGGCACGGATTTAGATGGTATAAGATTAAGAATGTATGCAGCTGTTTCTAAGGCAAAACCCCAAAACGAATTCGGAAATTCACTATAACTCATCATCAATCTAACCATTTCCATAAGAGTTATGTTCCTCCTCATTGCTACAACGTTCTTGAAAGTTTTGGTAGGATCTGGATTTGCACTTGCTCGATTTACCAGCAACAAAAAATTTCTAATTAAAGCAGAACCTTAGAAAAGTACCTTTGAAGCGTGCACCTGGTGATTCTCTTGTATGCCTCAAGACTATGACTTCACGTTGTGTGGGCAACGAACTAGAAGCCAATTGATCAGCTACTCACCACAATCCACCTGCTAGAAAACTCTAGCCCCGCAGCACCTGGCGCGTACTATAAACGCACCGCCCGCAGAGAGAGAAAGCTACGCGCAGCTGGTATAAACCAAGGCCAAAATTTCAGCCACTAGAAACCCAAAAACCAGCCGTACACTTTCTTGAAAATTCGACTTGGAGAGATAAACGTTTTCTCTCTCTAGAATTTTATCTCTCTAGAAATCCTGTGGATTAATTGTGTTAATTGTATTTTCTGAATGACTGATCCCTTGTCTATTTATAGAGTTACAAGAGAGACTCCAAGTTGGTTTAGGATTGGTCTTCCTAATGGGTTTAGGTAATGAATTAGTTTCCAAATCCAATTAGGCAACCAATCTGATAGGATAACCAAATCCTACTGGATTCCTAATCTCTAGGATTTCCTAATTCCAATTGAAACTTAAGACTTAATTAATTAATTTAATAATTCTACTTTGTTAATTATTTAATTAACCCTTAGGAATTAATTAAATAATTCCACTTTGTTAATTACTGAATTAACCCTAAGAAATAATTAACCAATTAATTAATTAAATCTACCTATTCAATTAACCCATTACAAAATTAATCGTACCACTAACGGATTAATTTTGGCACTACCATCCTACACCAGAATTGCTTCCGGAACAACTTAATTAAATTATATTCATTTAATCTCCCCACATCAAAGATATAGTGCTCGCTAATTAAAATTAATTTACTGATAAATTAATTAATTAACTTCTTTAATTCTGAGACTAGTACCACTCGACGTTTTTGTTATACCTGACATAAGTCCACCGGCCGGGTTTAGTATAATAAACATTTCGAGCTCATCTCGGGAGCACCATCACCCCGGAGAGCACCATCACCCCGGACGCACCGGTACATGGTTTCATTTCGACAAGCAGTAGCACACCAAGTAACTAAACACGCGCACCCAACCCACCGAGACTATTGGCCACATTTGACCTCACCCATTGGCAGATCAAAGTACACTATGTCTAATCCTCATGCCCACTCGAGTCTAGGGATTTAGAGATAGAATACAAGGATCAATTTGTCTATTAAATCAGTACAAGACAAATCATTCATAAGAGTCAAGTTCAACATGCCCCGGGCATATCTATATGATTCAATTAGTTTAGACAAACTAATTATCTGAACCACATAATAACCTAGACTGACAGTTTGTCCAAAGCTGTCTCGGTTACGAACCTCATTTATATATTATGTCTTTCAACCAATGATGAGATATACTGTGTCGCACCAGACACCTCATCATCTACTTACATAATATAAATGGACATAAAACTGCACAACAAAATATAATTGAAACACAAATCGATATATTAAACTGGGAAACTGTACAATACAAGCATAGCTTATGTATTCTACTCCAACAGTTCTGTTGGGGTGTGCCCGGTGCAGACAACTGGGATTGAATTCCCATCTCTGACAAGTATGTCCTAAATTCGCTTGCAAGATACTTGCCACCAAGATATGATCATAGTGTTTTGATACTTTTACAATGATATTTCTCTACATCTACCTGATACTCGTTGAACTTATCAAAACATTCAGACTTGTGGCGCATTAGGTAAATATATCCATACATCGAGTAGTCATCTGTGAAAGTCACAAAATACTCAAACCCGCCTCTTGCTTGAATTGTCATAGGAACACATATGTCAGAGTGAACCAATTCTAACACTTCTTTGGCCCTATACCCCGTCGCCTTAAAAGGCCTTTTGGTCATCTTACATTCCAATTAGGATTTGCAGGTTGCATAGTTGTCAACTTCTAATGAACCTAAATGTCCATCTGTGACCAATCTTTAAATCCTACTAAGGTTAATGTAACCTAGTCTAAGGTGCCAAAGATATGTTTGATTCATCTCAAAAGGTTCTTTCCTTTTATTATGGTTTAATGATGTTTGAATTGCAGTTGCATGTTTAACAGGAGAAGTTGGTTTTAAAAGAAACAAATTGTCTACTAATAAACCAGAACAAATACGTTTCTCATTCTTTCTAACAAACACAAATTTATCAGAAAAAATAAACTTGTAACTATTCTTTAAAAGTTTAGAAACTGAATTAAGGTTCTCTCTAAAACTAGGAACATAAAGACAATTATCTAAAACTAAGACAGAACTTTCGAAAATAAGGTCTACTTCTCCCAGTGCAATAACTGACACTTTCGTAGTGTCGCCCAAGTAGACTTCCATCTCGCATTCTCTAAGCTTCTGGGTTACCGGAAACCCCTGCAAAGAATTACAAATATCATCAGTGGCGTCTGAATCCACACACCAGGTATCTGTGGGAATCACCACTAAACATGTCTCAGTAATTAAGACATAAATAGTCGTATCTTTCTTTTGACAGTCCACCTTCTAATGTCCCGTCTGACCACACTTGAAACACTTGCCTTTCAGCTTCTTATTCTTTGCAATCATAGGCTTAGGTGCATGATTCTGAGTATTTGCCTTAGAGTTCTTCTTCTTCTTTCCAGTCTTAGGCGTAGAAGAAGATCCCGAAGCCTTGACTGTGACTAAAGCTTGCTTCTTTTCTTGAAACAAGCCTTATGCTGACACCAACTCTACCAAGAGCTCGGACGAACTATATATATTCTCTTATTCAGATTACAGTTTAGCCGAAACTGCTCAAAGTTCTGAGAAAGCTCTGGAAGATGATGTCGACTTGAGACTCAACATTAATCTCACCTCAAAAAACCTCAATTTCGTTGATGATACTAATCATGTCTAGTACATAATCTCTCACAGAAGTACCCTCTGCCATCTTGCTAGTCATAAGTTTCTCATAGAAACTTGTCTAGCTACCATGCCTTGATGACTGAACATCTGCCTCAGATCATCATGTCAAAAATGGAGATCATTGACTGATGCTGATGTTGCAGTACATTCGATATAGAAGCCAGAATGTAGCACCGCGCCATCTCATCAGCCTTCCTCCACCTCTGATAGACTTCTTTGTCTTCTTGAGTTGTTTTGTCATTAGGCGTATCTGGGCATACCTCAGTGATTACGAACTTGTACTGCTCAGCCGTTAGGACAATATCCAAATTACGTTTCCAATCGATATAATTTGGACCGGTGATTTTGTTCTTTTTAAGTATAACAGCTAATGAATTAAATGCCATATCGATAACTTAAAATAAATAAACAAAAATTGCTTCAGAAAATAAGGAAAAATTCAAAAATATTAAAACCCTCAAAATAACATAATCTAATTAATTCTACCTACATCTCGTTCATCGGGATTTGCACAAGTCACGATAGTGTAGACATTTATGCTAGTCCACATTCATTCGAGAAGAACTAAGTTCATTAATTTCATTATCTGACCAAACGATCTATTTATCAATGAAACTAATAGTCAGTGCTTTTAGCCGTACACTAGAGCAGCGTAACCTTGATGGGAGGAATACTACAAATTATACACTAAGTGTTTGCCATCACATGACTTCTAAGTTTATTACTTCAGATAGTGCGCCTCACATAGAGAGGATGTCACATTTCTCTAGTTTAATTCACTATAGTCATCTTCTTATAAATTCATTCTAGTGATCCGCAGATTTGACTCATCCGATATTGAGGAAGACCCTACTGCCAACACGCAAGTCAAAACCACATCACTTATGAACTCATGATTGAGGCCATGGGATTAAAACCAACCCACTCCCACTTAGATTCTTAAAACGAGGGTTTTTCTGATTTTAACATGCCATTAATAACTATCCTAAGTTATACACATTCTAAAACCTATGTTTTAATCATGCATCAAAACTAAAGCATAAATTAAAACATACAAACATACAATTAACAGTGATAAATATGGGAAATAAATACGTAAATAAAATTTCCCAACTATTATAGTTTTTAAAACTGCATGCCACTTCCATATGCTATCTCGTTCGCGTGTCCCGTCACGTCACTCCGATAGATTGAGTCTGAATTTGAGATCTTGGAATTACCCTGAAGAACGGGCCACATCCGCAGCAAGCCGCCCCCACAACGTGCGCCCTAGCCTTGTGTGCAGCAGCGCTGCGGCGCATGCTGTCGGTGGCACCTGCCAGCAGTGAGTTGTTGGCGCCGCCTACTGCCTCCGTGCCGTTTCTGGGTCTTATGCTCCACTCTCACTCGTTATTTGGTTTTCTCGCAATTCGCCTAGGTTCTCTCAGTTTTTGACGCAATCCTTGGAATCACCCAAATTGCGTTAAACCAAAATCCATGAATCCAAGTTGCCCACAACAACGTCTTCGAATTATATATTTTCCTAAATACAAGGCTGAATTTTTCAGGAAAATAAAAACAAAAAATTACATAGAAAAAATCCTATTACAGATTTAATCGAATCCTACACGGCTTCCAGCTCATGATTTTACTATTACAAGCATTCATATCAAAAAATGAACCCGAACATGTCTCTGGGTTTAATAAAACATAAACGTATAAACCATAATAGTTGGGACATGATTAACCACCTGCAAAACCATGTAATCAAATCGAACAAAAAGTAATCGAGAACCTAAGCTCTGATACTAATTGAAAGTTCTCGCACTTGTTCAGGTCCGATAAAAAATTTTCATTTGTGCAATCCAATTAGAAAACTTTCAACCAAAACTACCAGGTCGTTCGTACTAATATGATTTCATCTAGAAAGATTTCGGTTTGTGCAATCCGATGTGAAATATTTAGAAATCTATAGTATATGATCTTAGATTACTTTTGTTCAATTCGGCACGCAACAATAATACAATATCTTAAATAAAGCGAAAGATTAAGAATTGACCTTTGAAGCGTGAACCTGAGGAATTCTCTTGTATTCTCTGAGACAAGTCCGAACGTTGTGTGGGAAACGATCTACCGAACAAACTAAATTAACCCAACAGAACTTCACAAAACTCATCGGAAAACACTAGCTGCCTTACCGCCTGAAAACGAGGGAGTCGCCGCCGCGGCGCATGTAAGCCATGTGCCGCCTGAGAGAAATCCTAAGAGCCGCCACCAGAAAATCACGCCAACTCTCTCTACTTTATCTCTCTAGGAGTTTGTGTTCTGTCTGTTATGACTATTGTATATTGTGTCTTATATAGAGTTACAAAAGAGACCTCAAGTGGGCTTGGATTTGGCTTTCCTGTTGGGTTTGTGTTTTACTCCAATCCCGTTCCTGAACTGATTAACACCCAACTGACACAAGGATTAATTAATTAATTAATTGTACTTAGTAAATTAACCAACAAATAATTAATCGTACCACTAACGGATTAATTATGGAACTACTGCCCAAACCAAAATTGCTTCTGAATCCACTAAATTATATATTCATTAATCTCCCCGTGTCAAAGATATAATGCTCGTTGATTTATTAATTTACTAATAAATTAATTAATTAACTTCTTTAACTGAGATTAGCATCACTCGACCTTATTACTATACCGGACATAAGTCCACTGGCAAGATTTAGTACATCAATCTTTTCAAGCTCATCTCGAGAGCATCATCACCCCAGATGCACCGTTCGAAAGATTTTTTGGTAGGATCTGGGTTTGCACTTGCTTGATTTACCACGCAACAAAAATTTCTATTAAAGCGAAATCTTAGAAAAGTACCTTTGAAGCGTGCACCTGGTGATTCTCTTGTATGCCTCAAGACTATAACTTCACGTTGTGTGAGCAACGAACTAGAAGTTAATTGATCAGCTATCACCACAATTCTACCTGCCAGAAAAATCCAGCACCTCCGCATCTAGCACGTACTGCAAACGCACTGCCCGGAGAGAGAGAAAGTTGCTTGTAGCTGGTATACACCAAGGGCTTAAAAATTCGGCCACTAGGAAGAAAAACCAGCCGCCAAAACTTCTTGAAAATTCGACCTGGAGAGAGAAACGTTTTCTCTCTCTAGAATTTTCTCTCTCTAGAAATCCTGTGGATTAATTGTTGAATTGTGTTTTCTAAATGACTGATCCCGTGTCTATTTATAGAGTTACAAGAGAGACTCCAAGTTGGTTTAGGATTGGTCTTCCTAATGGGTTTAGGTAATGAATTAGTTTCCAAATTCAATTAGGCAACCAATCTGATAGGATAACCAAATCCTACTGGATTCCTAATCTCTAGGATTTCCTAATTCCAATTGAAACTTAAGACGTAATTAATTAATTAAATAATTCCACTTTGTTAATTACTTAATTAACCCTTAGGAATTAATTAAATAATTCCACTTTGTTAATTACTGAATTAACCAATTAATTAATTAAATCTACCTATTCAATTAACCCATTACAAAATTAATCGTACCACTAAAGGATTAATTTTGGCACTACCATCCTACACCAGAATTGCTTCTGGAACAACTTAATTAAATTATATTCATTTAATCTCCCCACATCAAAGATATAGTGCTCATTAATTAAAATTAATTTACTGATAAATTAATTAATTAACTTCTTTAATTCCGAGACTAGTAACACTCGACCTTTTTACTATACCGGACATAAGTCCACCGGCCGGGTTTAGTATAATAAACATTTCGAGCTCATCTCGGGAGCACCATCACCCCGGACGCACCATCACCCCGGACGCACCGGTACATGGTTTCCTTTCGATAAGCAGCAGCACACCAAGTAACTAAACACGCGCACCCAACCCACCGAGACTATTGGCCACATTTGACCTCACCCATTGGCAGATCAAAGTACACTATGTCTAATCCTCATGCCCACTCAAGTCTAGGGATTTAGAGATAAAATACAAGGATCGATTTGTCTATTGAATCAGTACAAGACAAATCATTCCTAAGAGTCAAGTTCAATATGCCCCGGGCATATCTATATGATTCAAATAGTTTAGACAAACTAATTATCTGAATCACATAATAACCTAAACCGACAGTTTGTCCAAAGCTGTCTCGGTTACCAACCTCATTTATATATTATGTCTTTCAACCAATGATGAGATCTACTGTGTCGCACCAGACACCATAATATAAATGGACGATTAATGCACAACAAGATATGACTGAAACACAAATCGATATATTAAACTGGGAAACTGTACAATACAAGCATAGCTTATATATTCTAATCCAACACCGTTACACAGTTTCCTTTCGACTCGCGACAGCACACCAAACAACTAAACACGCGCACTCAACCTAACGAGAATATAGGCCTTAAGCGACAGCACTCTTTGGCAGATTAAAGTACACTATGTCTAATTCTCGTGCCCGTCCTAATCTAGGAATTAAGATATTGAATACTCGGTTCAAATTAATACGAAGATCAGTATAAGTTAATTCAAACCTAAACGGTCATGCTCAATATGCCCCGGGCATATCTGAATGATTCAATCAGTTTAGACAAACCAATTTCAGAATTATACAATGACTTAAACCGACAGTATGTCTACACTGTCTCAATCACGAGTCTGGTTTATATATCATAACTTTAACCAATGATGAGATCTACCGTGTCATACCAAATATCTCATTATATAGTAATATGATATAAATGGACTTTATAAGTAAATATGAAATAATTACCTAAAGCAAATTCAATCGATATATAATGGGAATAGTTTTTCATACAAGCAAAGCTTTTTAGTATTCAAAAATAACAATAAACAACCAAAAAAATAAAATAAAAAAACAGAAATAACTCAATACATTTTTCTTCAAGCAAACAGTAGTAACACCCAGACAAGAGATAGATTACAACACTTTCATCGGTACTATATATTCATACATACTGGACATGACGCATGATATTGTCTAAGCTACTTTAGAAGCACATAATTATACCATTTTAAACCAGATTTCCTACTTTTAGTTTAGTCTTGAAGTAAAGAAAAATCTTTTCGAGTCCAAAGGCATAATATGCCTTTTGTTTTTTCTGTTAGCTCCAGAAAAGGCTTAACAGAAACCTCTATCAACCCACAGTTTATTCTCATTTCAATTTTCTTTCAAATCATAACAGAAGATAGTCCATCATAGCATCACATAAAACAAGAGTATAGACAATAAAAGTAACCATACAACTTCCAACTTTTTGCCAAGAAAAACTTGTAATACAGGTAGAAGGAAAGTTAAGATAGCCTTAATAAGATGACTCCAAGTAGTTACTCTGCAAACAAAGTAGGAGATCAAGGCAAACATAATTTATAACAAAAAAGCAAAGAACATATATCAGCTTTAAATCGAGTTCTTGATGAGATTGTTTGTGGTTTTGAATACTTGGAAATCATTCATTCAAACAGGGATCCCTGGAAAATAAATCCCTGTTGGTGTTATTTTATATCATCAACTTTGAATGGTTCATGTTAAAAAAAAAAAAAAGTGGAGCAAGAGTTTAAAATGGGCGTGTTTACCTCCCAAATTTCAATTGCCGAGAAAGCACCCTGGGAAAGACTTGTAGTAGCAAACTCGAAGGATAATTGGTTTGTCTAAACTAATTGAATCATATAGATATGCCCGGAGCGTATTGAACTTGATCATTTAAAATGTTTTGTCTTATACTTATTTAATAGAAAAATCATTCTTTGTATTCTATCTCTTAATCCCTAGACTCGAGCGGGCATGAGGATTATACATAGTGTACTTTGATCTACCAATGGATGAGGTCAATTGTGGCCAATAGTCTCGATGGGTTGGGTGCGCGTGTTTAGTTACTTGGTGTGCTGCTGCTTGTCGAAAGGAAACCATGTACCAGTGCATCTGGGGTAATTGTGCTCCCGAGATGAGCTCGTTATGTTTATTATATTAAACCCAACTGGTGGACTTATGTCTCGTATAGTAAAAAGGTCGAGTGGTACTTGTCTCGAAATTAAGGAAATTAATTGATTAATTTATCAGTAAATTAATAACTAAATCTTTCATGTGGGAGATTAAGAATAAATTAATTAAGTTGTTCTAGAAGCAATTGTAGTGGAGGATGGTAGTGTCATAATTAATCCGTTAGTGGTACGATTAATTATGTATTGGGTTATTGGAAAAGGTATATTTAATTAACTAATTAATTAATCCTTTTGTCAGTTGGTTGTGAATCATACCAGGAACTGGATTGGGGATAAGTGAATTCCTGTATCAGTTGGTTGTGAATCATACCAGGAACTTAATTGGGGATAAGTTAATCCCTGTATCAGTTCGATGTGAATCAGTCCAGGAACAGGATTGAAAGAAACAGAAACCCAGTAGGAAGACCAATCCTAAACCAACTTGGGGTCTCTCTTGTAACTCTATATATAGACAAGGGATTAGCTATTCAAGACACACAATTCATTAGTTTTCAAGACAATAAAACTTAGAGAGAGAAAGTTTAGAGAGAGAAAATAGTTTTCAAGACACACAATTCCGGATTTTGTCCCACAGTGGCGGCCGGCGATTAGACCCGGCAGGAGGCGGCGGCAAGGAATTCCGGTGGCGGTGACAAGGAATTTCGACGGAGGTGATGGAATTTTCCGGCGGTAACAAGCTGCTGAATTTTTCCTGACAACCCAATTGTGTTGATTGCTGATCAATTGGTTGCTAGATCATTGCCCACACAACGTGCAATCAAAGTATTGAGGCATACAAGCGATCACCTAAGTTTACGCTTCAATAGGTAATTCTTATACTTCCACTTTTAATTAAGAATTTATTTATTGCGTGATAAATTGAATGAGTACAAATCAAGATCCTGCGCAATATTATTTCAAGCAAGGATTGGAATAGCGATTGTGCTAGCGTCTAAGCCCGGTCAGAGATTTCGATTTTGGAATGCGTAGCACGAAAGTGAGTTTCTAACTAGGCCCGAGCAGATAATCTTTCAAATGAAACCCTAATGGGTGTACGGCTGTCTCAAAAGAAAGAGAACCCTTAAACTTTTCTTTTTATACTTAATGTATTTTTGGGTTATCAGGTCAACCCGTTGACTAGACGGGTTAACCTGATTTTGACCTATAACTGTTGGACCCGAATCGAACCCGACCCAAAATTTTTTTGGGTATAAAATTCCAACTCGAACCGACCCATTCTGTGTCGTGTCAGAAATTGCCAGCCTTATAGTCACGGCTTGGAGAAGCTATAACTGTGGTTTTATTGACTAGGTTTTTCTGAATATAGAGCGGGTGATTTCTGAGGAAATGAAGGCCTATGGATAGACTTGATACCACATTGGCGAGCTTATCAACACATGAATTCCCTTTTGTGAAGCCATGGTTTAACTCAATCCCTCCCCCCTTCTAATAAGGTTTGAAATTTGCCTTCTTCCGTCTAGAAGTCTTGTGAATATACCGGTCGGTCCGGCCGAAATGGATAGATTTATCAATGAAATCGTCGGTCAAACCAATATTACAGTTTGAAAACTTTTCAAATCATTGACCACGAGAGATATTTATAAACCAACTAAACCAGCCAAAATTGGCCGATTTTACTAGGTTCGGCCAAACCATGCCCACCTATAGATTAACAGGGGAAAACTTTGAGAGAGGTTGGAGGAAAGAAAAAGAAAAGAGAAGAAATAAAAAGAAAGCGGAAGAAAAGAATATAAGGTTGAGAAGATTGCTAAATATGAGGATAAAACTACTACATGTGTTTGCTTTTTTTTTTTTTTTTTTTGGCAATTTGGAGTGAATAATTTGTTAGTTTTGAATACAGAAAAGCTATGGCTTGTATCAAAAACTAATATCCATAGATGGCATATCATTTTGTTTCAGTATTAAATCGTTCCATTATATCAAAGAACTAGATAACGGGGTATGGAAAGACACAGTAGATACCGTTATTGGTTGAAGTATTGATATACAAAAAGTATGCTCGTAACTGAGATAGTCTGAATATACAATCGATATAGGTTATCGTGTGGTTTGAAAATTAGTTTATCTAGACTAATTAAATCACACGGATATGCCCGGGGCATATTGAGCACGACCAGTTTGGATAGAATTGACTTGTACTGATCGGCGTAGTCAATTCGATCCTAGTATTCAGTCTCTCAATCCCCAGATTGGGACGGGCGTGAGAGTTGGATATCGTATGCATTTGCCAAAGAGTGCGGTCAATTGAGGCCTATACCTCAGTAGGTTGGGTATGCGGTGTTCAGCTTCTTACGTGCCATTGCTAGTCAGAGGAATCCACATACCGATTCGCCGGGTTGATGGTGCTCCCGAGATGAACTCGTAAGGTTTATTATACTAAATATGGCCAGTGGACTTTACGTCCGGTATAATCAGAAGGTCGAGTGGTACTATTCTCGGATACCAAGAAGTCGGTGAATTAGTTTGTCAGTAAATTGATAAACTGACGAGCACTAGATCTTTAATGTGGAGAGATAGAAGAAAATATAGTGGCGCGATATAAAGTCATTTTTTAGCGGTAGTTCCATAGTTAGTCCGATAGTGGTACGACTAATTATGTATTTGACTAATCGACAAAGTGAATTAATTAATCCTAAAGGTTTAATTAATATTTAATTGGCTAAGTGGATTAAGAAATTAATTCTTTATGAATTAATTAATCCTAAGGGTTCGATTAAATTAAATTAACGAAGTGGGTTAAGATATTAATTCAAATGGGTCGATTGGAGTTGATTAGTCTAGGATAGACTAAGTGGTCAATGAAAGTCAAATTAAAAGGCCCAACTCAAAAGCCCACTAGGTCTCCTTAAGAGCTCCCTATAAATAGAAAGTTTAAAGCCAAAGAAAACTAAGTAAATCTTGCAAGACATTTGTCTTGCTTCTTGAGTGAGAAAGTTCTAGAGAGAGACTTTCTTCCTTTTGAGTTTTCTTTCAAAAACGAACTAGAATTCTCACTTCTCGAATTGAAGCAAAGCTCGAAGATCAAATCTTTATATTTGCTGCTCGTTTTTTTGAAGTTCGCTACTCGGATTTTTGCGCCACCGCAAGTTGCTTATTTCCAGCAGTTTTTGGGCTGGGTTTTTGGCCACCGCAAGTTGCTTATTTCCACCGCAAGTTGCTTATACTCCTTCTATTTATAGGAATAATATTTCCTTTTTCAATTATATGACCAAGAAATCTTATTTTGGTTTGAAATAAAACCATCTTTGGTTTTGAAATAACTAAACCATTTTCCATAACAATTGTCTTAAACATATTTAAATGTTTAAAATGCATTTCAATTGTTTTTGAGTAAACCAAGATATCATCAATGTACACAATTATAAATGTACTATAAGGATTAAAAATATCATTCATAATTTTCTGAAATTCAGAAGGGGCATTTTTCAATCCAAATGGCATGACATTCCATTCATAATGTCCAATAGGAACATTAAATGCTGTTTTATATCTATCAGATTTATCAATCTGAATTTGCCAATATCCTGACTTTAAGTCAAATTTAGAAAATATTAGACTATCATATAATCTATCTAATAAATCCTTTTTATTAGGAATTGGATGTCTAATCCATTTTAAAACATTATTCAATGGTTTATAATTAATAACCAATCTAGGTATACCTCTTTCAATTTCAGAATGTTTATTAACATAAAATGCAGTACAAGACCATGATGACTGAGAAGGACTGATTAATCCTTTTTGTAAAAGAGATTCAATTTCTTTTTTACAAATTTCCAAATATTCTGCATTCATTTGGCAAGGTCTAGCCTTAGTATGAATTTCTTTTTCATTAAAAGAATATTCATATGGTAAAGAAACAATATGTTTTTTTCTATTCCAAAAAGCATTAGGATGATCATTACAGATTTCCACAGAGAAATTATGTTTTAATAATTCAATTTTACTCTGTAATCTAGAATTATTTAATTTTTCTTCAATTGACAAAATATAAATTTCTTGTTTTAAAAAATCGATTTGGTTCTGTTTTGACATAATATTATCATACATATTATGTAACATTTTAATATGTGGTTCTATTATAAATTCAAGAAAGATATTATTATTTTCAAAGGTTCCAATTATTCCGTTATTAGCTATTTTTTTAATTGGATAGATTTTATTTAAAAAAGGTGTACCAAGTATAACTTGGTTAGAAAGATCTTTGGCTAAAATAAAGCTTTGAGCAATACATGTATTATTAATACAAATAAAAGCTTTAGGAAGTTTATATTTAATCTGTAGTTTATCTCCTCCAGCATGCCATAAATTATGACTAGTTTTATGAAAATATCTAGTAGGAATTAATCCTTCCTGAATAACATTTAAATCTGCACCACTATCTACTAGTGCCATAAAATTTTTGGTATAATGATTATCAATTAATAATGATATTTTAACATACCATTTTTGGGATATTACCATTTCTAATGTAGAAAGAAAATTATCCGGGAAATTTTCTGGAGTACTAAACTCATCATTTATACTACCTTTTGAAGTATTTCCTATATTAAAATTATCTTCTAATTTAATTATTCTTTTTTCCTGTATTATCTGTTGATCTTTTAGAATTTTAATTTCTTCTTTTAAATTATTAATTTCTTTATAAAGAGTCTGTATAGATATATTTTCATTATTATTTTGATACTTATTCTTTAATTGACTCATAGCTTCCTTCATATTATATGATCTAGAGTCTAAAAGTTTATCTGAAGCAAATCCTTTAGATGAAGAAGTTCCTTCTTCCATATTGTATTGTTCAATAATCTGCATTCTTAATTCGGGATCTTTGATAGATTTTAATAATTCCATAATATTATTAGAGGTTAAAACATTAATTTTCATGTCTGAAAATTGAGACATTATCTTATAAAATTCATCTGAATTATTATTATCTTCAATTTTATTTTTTTCTTTTTCTTTAGAACATATTTGTCCTATTTTACATGGTTCACATTCTGATTCAGAACTATCTTCATTATTTAAAGCATTTATTATATCTTCTTCTTCTGAGTCAGAAGTGCTATCTGTTTCTGATCTGTCAGATTCAGATTGTTGTAATGACTGTATAACTATAGTTTTAATATCTTCAGAAATATTAAGATTATTCCTAGTCCAACAATATTCTGTAGTATGACCAAATTTTCCACATGTCTGAAAGCTTGGAGCAATTTCTTTAGTCTCAATAGTGGTTGATTGTATTACTGTTGGCTGTAATTTATTAATAGCCTTATTAATTATTTCTATTTTATTATGGAGTGATTGCATCTGTTCGCCTAATACATTTAAAAATAAATTTGTATAATTTTGCTGTTCAAACATATTATTAATATGCTTACATGTAATTGCTAAAGTAGCATTTTCAATTAATTTTACAAATGCTGAAAAGTGATGAGTCTTTCCATGTTTCTCTATTTGAAAAGTTTGTTGGGGAGGATATATCCCTTTATAAATACTTCCTGTTGTAAGTTTATAATCTCGTTCAATTACATAAATATAATTTTGTACATATTGATATATAAACCAATGAACAAAAGGTATAAGTGCATTTATCTTCGTACAGTATGTATAAAATTCATCCTGTAAAGATAACATTTCTTTAATGTAAATAACGGTTTATAATAAATTTTATAACAGAGGCATATTACTTCTGTTTCAACACGATAATCATAACCATGAGTCTTAACATTTAATGTTAAAGCATCTAATATATTTAAATCAGACAAAGATAATTGTAAATTTGGATAAACATTAAAATACACTGGTCCATGTGCCAGACTGGATTGTATAATACCCATTAAAGATTTTTTCCAATTTCTATTTCTTCCATCTCTTAAAGCTGCCATAAAGCTTTCAGGTAAACCTTCTAATGTTAAAGGTTTAAATGCAATTTGCACTAGTCCTATACTTATATCTTTATCGGATAATAATTTAATGATCATTTCATTTTCATCTAGTGAAATTGATTCTTCAGTAGTTTTAACTACTTGTTTTAATCCTAATTTTTCAAAAGTCCCTAATTGATATATTAACTTAGGTTCAACTCTAGGAATTGTCCATTTGTTAAGCAATTCTAAATTCTGTGGGATATCATACTCCTCACTCTTTATATTTTTCATATTATTCTTTTGATGAACTATGTTCATCTTCATCTTATTCATATTTTGCATTCTGTGTGTTGACTAATAACAAACATACTAACCAGGCTTTGATACCATCTATAGCTCGAGGTACATAGGATAATTTTATATCATAATATCAACCCGTCACTATCTCATAAACAGTCTACCCAAACAACATCATACCAATTACCCTAACGCCTATTCATGGCTTAAGCGGGATTTACCAGGCCAGATGTTAAACAGGATATAAATTTATGTATAAGGCCAGTCTGAATTATCTAACCTAAGCATACCTCAAGCAATAAACAAGATTGATTACATGTTTAGCATGTATAGTTATCAGACAACACACAAATAATTTAGCCTATAAGGCTAAACATATTTAAACAGATACAAATTTTAAGAAAACTTACGAGTTCCGATCACCAATTCACCAGGACTCCAAGAGCTACTCAGCTCCTTTAGAAAATATGAATTTATATTTACTGGGAAGTATTGTTTGTACAAAGAAGAAGGCTCAACACATGAGTATACAAGAGAGTATGAAGAAGTCAAGAGATGATAATCTCTTCCGCCTTCATGTCCTTTTATACTACTAAAAAGGCGTAAGTACTATTGACAAATAGTCTCCGCACTCAAAAAAAAAGAAAAGAAAAAATTAACTAGTCTATACATTCTGTTCTTATTAAATGATTACAGGAGAAATTTCATCAGCACCTGCATCAGCATCCATTATTGGTGAGTAATATCATCATCCTCTGCGTCATCATCCATTATGGCGCCATAATATTATCCTTTACTTCAGCACTTGTGTCAATGTCAGATCACACCTCCATTTTGCTTTGCCTTTATCCTTTGTTGAAGAAGATGCTTCTTCTATCTTTTTGGACATATTTTCCACCAAGGTGTCTTTGATGGCTTCAAAGATATCATCAATAAGCACATCTTCTGAGGCATCCGGTATTGATGTCATAGTCGAGTCTAACTTAGTGGATTTGTTTTCTTCAAATTGAGACATCAAATCTTTTTTCATTGTATCAACATAAGCAGCGATCATTTGTTGCTTGGTTAAATTGGCTGATCTCATTTTGAATTTTTTGGTGATATAATCAAAAGGAGATGGAGTCTCAATATTATTTTGTTGACTCTCATATTCTTCAATTTGGGTCTGCATCAAGTCCAAAGTTTCTTGGGCCAAGAGCTCTTGAGTGGATGCATCAATTTGCATAATTTTTTCCCAAAATCGAGTAAAGAATTTTCTTTGTAAACAAGGAATTCCTGTTTTGGTATGACCAACTTCTGGACTCCATTTACATATCCATGGTATGGAGAATTCAATAAAGAAAAAGCATGAGGCTATTCCCTCAATATAAAATTTGTTTTCTTGTTTTTTAAGAAGTTGGGGAGAAACTTCTACCCATCGATGAAAATATTTTTTCATTGATTCCGGCAATATATCCGGAGTGGGGCCAAAACAATAGAACCAGTTGATAAACCAGTGTGGGATGTCCATATTATACACCTGAGCACATACCTTTATAAACCAAGAATGCTTATGCCTTTCATTTTCATTTTCATAATAAAATGTTTTTAT
Source organism: Knoxia roxburghii (assembly GCA_030378225.1). Lineage (NCBI taxonomy): Eukaryota > Viridiplantae > Streptophyta > Magnoliopsida > Gentianales > Rubiaceae > Knoxia > Knoxia roxburghii. The sequence goes on from CM059424.1 coordinate 26,356,612, forward strand.
GAAAGCATCACAGTAGTCCCAGTAATTATACTTAACTACTGCTGAGGTATTCATGGTAATTTCTCTTTCTCTCATAGGGGAAATACCCCATTCTTCAACGGATATAACCTTTTTAATAATAATCTTACTGAAATTATAAATTTCTTTAGTTTTTCCAAAGAAATGTGTTATTTCACATGAACCACTTTGGATTAAGATTTGTTCATAAAACGATCTCGTTTTGTAAGTTCTAGTAGGCATAAAAAATTTATCCATATACCTTTGTATTAAGGTCCATGGATCATTTTTCCATTTAAGATCTTTTTCTTCTAAGAGAAATATAATTTCTCTGAATCCAATATTATTAGATTCAGTTTCTTCTTCACCAATTACTTTGGCATAAGAAAGAGTATTACCTTCTTCAACTTCAGTGGAAGTTTGCTGCTCTTTCTTGAATTTCAAGAATTCTTGATATTCTTTATCTTGGGATAGGTCCATAGCTATTAGCTTTTGTCTCCCATATTGGGATAGGACCTCTGGGATCTTCTTTTGACCATATGAGGTATGTCCAGAAGAGGAATATCCTCTACCACCTCTTCCTCTATAAGAGGAAGTTCCTCGTCCACGAGAACTCATCTCTGTCATTGAGATAAATATTCCCGAGTTAAAAAATCTGGAAGATTATTATCTTCTCCTTTTTTTATAAACGATGTCAAAATCAAAAGGGGCTAAGTGTGCTTGCCACCGTGCAAACATTTGTTTTGAAACATCATGTTTAAAATCCTTTTGAAAAATAAATTTTGCAGCATTACAATCTGTCTTTATGATAAATTTCTGATTATATAAATCATCCTGGAATTTTAAAACACATTTAACTATTGCTAAAATTTCCTTAGCGATAGTAGCATAATTCTTTTGTGATTCATTCCATTTTCCTGAATGAAATCGGACAAGATATACTTGTTTATTTTCTGGATTTTTCTGAGTTAAAATTCCTCCAAATCCTATATCAGAAGCATCTGTTTCAATTCTCTTTTCCCAGCTAGGATTACTAATCATTAAACAAGGTAAAAAACAAGGTAATACTTTTACCTTTTCTTTTATTCTTCTTACAGCCTCAGAATGGATTTCCGTCCAAGGTTTAGGGTTATTTTTAAGCCTATCATATAAAATAGCTGTATCCTTTATTAAATCTTTATAATAAGGAGCAATATAATTTAAACTGCCTAAAAATCTTTGTAACATTGTTTTATCAGTAATCTTATCAGGAAATTTTTCTGCAAAATCAATACTTCTATTTATAGGAATAATATTTCCTTTTTCAATTATATGACCAAGAAATCTTATTTTGGTTTGAAATAAAACCATCTTTGGTTTTGAAATAACTAAACCATTTTGCATAACAATTGTCTTAAACATATTTAAATGTTTAAAATGCATTTCAATTGTTTTTGAGTAAACCAAGATATCATCAATGTACACAATTATAAATGTACTATAAGGATTAAAAATATCATTCATAATTTTCTGAAATTCAGAAGGGGCATTTTTTCAATCCAAATGGCATGACATTCCATTCATAATGTCCAATAGGAACATTAAATGCTGTTTTATATCTATCAGATTTATCAATCTGAATTTGCCAATATCCTGACTTTAAGTCAAATTTAGAAAATATTAGACTATCATATAATCTATCTAATAAATCCTTTTTATTAGGAATTGGATGTCTAATCCATTTTAAAACTTTATTCAATGGTTTATAATTAATAATCAATCTAGGTATACCCCTTTCAATTTTAGAATGTTTATTAACATAAAATACAGTACAAGACCATGATGACTGAGAAGGACTGATTAATCCTTTTTGTAAAAGAGATTCAATTTCTTTTTTACAAATTTCCAAATATTCTGCATTCATTTGGCAAGGTCTAGCCTTAGTAGGAATTTCTTTTTCATTAAAAGAATCTTCATATGGTAATGTTTTTTTCTATTCCTAAAAGCATTAGGATGATCATTACAGATTTCCACAGAGAAATTATGTTTTAATAATTCAATTTTACTCTGTAATCTAGAATTATTTAATTTTTCTTCAATTGACAAAATATACATTTCTTGTTTTAAAAAATTGATTTGGTTCTGTTTTGACATAATATTATCATACATATTATGTAACATTTTAATATGTGGTTCTGTTATAAATTCAAGAAAGATATTATTATTTTCAAAGGTTCCAATTATTCCGTTATTATCTATTTTTTTAATTGGATAGATTTTATTTAAAAAAGGTGTACCAAGTATAACTTGGTTAGAAAGATCTTTGGCTAAAATAAAGCTTTAAGCAATACATGTATTATTAATACAAATAAAAGCTTTAGGAAGTTTATATTTAATCTGTAGTTTATCTCCTCCAGCATACCATAAATTATGACTAGTTTTATGAAAATATCTAGTAGGAATTAATCCTTCCTGAATAACATTTAAATCTGCACCACTATCTACTAGTGCCATAAAATTTTTGGTATAATGATTATCAATTAATAATTATATTTTAACATACTACCTTTAATTATACTTGAAAAGGTAGTATAATGTAGAAAGAAAATTATCCGGGAAATTTTCTGGAGTACTAAACTCATCATTTATACTACCTTTTCAAGTATTTCCTATATTAAAATGATCTTCTAATTTAATTATTCTTTTTTCCTGTATTATCTGTTGATCTTTTAGAATTTTAATTTCTTCTTTTAAATTGTTAATTTCTTTATAAAGAGTCTATATAGATATATTTTCATTATTATTTTGATACTTATTCTTTAATTGACTCATAGCTTCCTTCATATTATATGATCTAGAGTCTAAAAGTTTATCTGAAGCAAATCCTTTAGATGAAGAAGTTCCTTCTTCCATATTGTATTGTTCAATAATCTGCATTCTTAATTCGGGATCTTTGATAGATTTTAATAATTCCATAATATTATTAGAGGTTAAAACATTAATTTTCATGTCTGAAAATTGAGACATTATCTTATAAAATTCATCTGAATTATTATTATCTTCAATTTTATTTTTTTCTTTTTCTTTAGAACATATTTGTCCTATTTTACATGGTTCATATTCTGATTCAGAACTATCTTCATTATTTAAAGCATTTATTATATCTTCTTCTTCTGAGTCAGAAGTGCTATCTGTTTCTGATCTGTCAGATTCAGATTGTTGTAATGACTGTATAACTATAGTTTTAATATCTTCAGGAATATTAATATTATTAATCTTTTTCCTAGTCCAACAATATTCTGTAGTATGACCAAATTTTCCACATGTTTTACAATGTCTTTCTTTATTTTTCTTGTTATCATACTTAGGTTTTTTAAGTTTATTTTCTTCTTTCTGTTTTTTCTTTTCAATATAATATGGTGAGGGTCTTCGTTTTTTAGATTTATAGACCTTATCATGTTTTTTATGAGTTTTACTAGTTTTACTAGTTTGAGGATTTTCTAAACCAAATTGTTGACAGAATTGTCCTAATTGTTTTCTTTTATCTAAATTTTGTCTTTTAATTTGCTGATTCAGCTTTATTTCATTACAAAGAGCTAATCCCTCTTGAATACAAGTATCTATTAAGGATCCATATGTATAATTTTCATATGCTATAGTAATATTATTTTTTCTAAGAGTTTTTCTAATTCTTTCAGCAAATAAGCTAGGAACTCCATCTATAAATTTAGATTTCCAATGAGTGTTACCACATTCAGGTAATTCCATTACTCTACTTTAGAAAGTATCTTTATACCATCTGAAATCAGACAGTGTTTTACACCTTAAATTCTGTAATAGAGTTCTAATAGTATCACTATTATCACTGAATCTTCCAGTAAAATGTTCTATTATATTAATAGTTAGTGTATAAACTGCATTTTCTACAAGAGTATTATTCTCTTGTTTTACTGTTTGCATAATTTCACCTTTATTTTCTTGAGATAAAAAATTATCCCACCAACCTTTAAGTTGACCAGTAAATCCTGCAACTATCATGGATGCAATAGTCTTATCAGTATTATTATTACTCTTGCATATCGTAACATACATTAACATCCTATGAACTGTATTATAAATTTGTTTATTGGAATAACCATCAATGTTCCATTCATATATTTTATTACCAGAATAACTAATATCAATTATATCAGAATATTCTTCATGTAAAACATCCATTGGAGTTGGCCTAGGATAATAAAATTTATTCTGTATGGGCTTATCTGCCCATCTAGTATTAATTTTATTTATTTGATTTTTTATTACCTGACTATGATCATTATTTTCAATAACTTCATATTGAAATTCTTTATTTAATGTTTTAATACTTAATTTATTAAATTTTTCTTCTAAGAGTTTGTCTAATTCAAATATTGGTCTTATTTTAAAATTAGATACACTAGGGGGAGGCTGAAAGCTTGGAGCAATTTCTTTAGTCTCAATAGTGGTTGATTATATTACTGTTGGCTGTAATTTATTAATAGCCTTATTAATTATTTCTATTTTATTATGGAGTGATTGCATCTGTTCGCCTAAAACATTTAAAATAAATTTGTATAATTTTGCTGTTCAAACATATTATTAATATGCTTACATGTAATTGCTAAAGTAGCATTTTCAATTAATTTTACAAATGCTGAAAAGTGATGAGTCTTTCCATGTTTCTCTATTTGAAAAGTTTGTTGGGGAGGATATATCCCTTTATAAATACTTCCTGTTGTAAGTTTATAATCTCGTTCAATTACATAAATATAATTTTGTACATATTGATATATAAACCAATGAACAAAAGGTATAAGTGCATTTATCTTCTACAGTATGTATAAAATTCATCCTGTAAAGATAACATTTCTTTATGAGAAAAAGTTTCAGAAAACCATTTTTTAAACGGGTTATAACCTGGATCTTTAAACTCTTCTGAAATTATTTTCCTTGCTGGAGAACCAGGACTAAAATCTATAATATCACTTATATTCATTAGATTGGAAATTCCATGTCCGACATAGTCGGATCCAACTCATTGCTAGTATAGGGATTATTATTATTACCTTCTTTTACTATATTATTTCTGTTGATGTATAATTTGTCTGCTAAAGGAGTAGAAATGTCAGATTCTCTTATTTGAGAAGTGGATGCCCTAGAAGGCATAGGAGATTCTACTCTATAATCATGAGATGTAGATGCTCTAGCTGACATAGGAGGTTCAACCCTATAATCTATAGGTGAAATATATGATCTCATAGATTTACTTGTCGGGTATGATAATAATTTTAATTGATTATCAAATCTAATATTAACATTTCCCTCATTATTCTGTATGATATCAATTATATTATTATGATCCTGAATCTGGGGCTTAATAGGAACAACCTGTTCTATAACCCAATGTTCTGGAAATGTAATTTCTTCCCATTTAATAGGTCTTCTACTACTAATATTAGACTTATTAAAATTAGTTTCAATTATTATAGTTTCATTTTTATTTTTATCCATTATTTTACAATGAGGATTTAATGTAAATAACGGTTTATAATAAATTCTATAACAGAGGCATATTACTTCTGTTCCAACAAGATAATCATAACCATGAGTCTTAACATTTAATGTTAAAACATCTAATATATTTACATCAGACAAAGATAATTGTAAATTTGGATAAACATTAAAATACACTAGTCCATGTGCCAGACTGGATTGTATAATACCTATTAAAGATTTTTTCCAATTTCTATTTCTTCCATCTCTTAAAGCTGCCATAAAGCTTTCAGGTAAACCTTCTAATGTTAAAGGTTTAATGCAATTTGCAATAATCCTATATGTAAAAACTTATGTGTTTCTTTATACGGACTTATATCCTTATCAGATAATAATTTAATGATCATTTCATTTTCATCTAATGAAATTGATTCTTCAGTAGTTTTAACTACTTGTTTTAATCCTAATTTTTCAAAAGTCCCTAATTGATATATTAACTTAGGTTCAACTCTAGGAAATGTCCATTTGTTAAGCAATTCTAAATTCAGTGGGTTATCATACTCCTCACTCTTTATATTTTTCGTATTATTCTTTTTATGAACTATGTTCATCTTCATCTTATTCATATTTTGCATTCTGTGTGTTGACTAATAACAAACATACTAAATGAGTTCTCGTGGACGAGGAAGTGGTAGAGGAAAATTGCTTAAAAAAAATGATAAAAATAATTATTTAAAAGTTAAAATATATTTCAAAAAAATTTAAAAGTTAAAATAGGATTAGATAAGAGTAAAACTTCAGACAGGCCATAAATTAAATTTTTTTTTTTTTGTGAGTAGGGTAAGGAAAGAGAGAAGAGAAGGGGATTGAGAGAAAAATATATCGACATTAAAACATTTGAGACATTATAAATTGTAAATTATAGATCAATTATAAATATAAAAAACTTTAGAGTATACAGTAAAATTAAAATATTTTTTATATAAATATAGAAACTAGAAAACTTATTTATTTTTTGAGATAAAAAAGTTGGTATAAATTGCTTATATATTTAAGTGATATAATTTCAGGAAAAAAATAAAAATGATTGTTTGAGGAAAAAAAGTAATTTCAAAGTTATTTTCATTTACCAAAAGCGAACCTGTCACACGCTCGCGCACTCCCACAGTAAAAAACATGCCAAATGTAAAACGTAATTAGAGCAGTGTAATCATAATTATTGCTATATTTTGATTATAAATGCTACTATTTCTTACTCTCATCACGATCCTCAAAACCCTCTGCCCCAGACACACACACCACACCAAAAACACACACTTGTTTGGCCCATTTTTTGTCTTTGCTCCATGGAAGACGATGACGAGTTCGGAGATCTCTACACGGACGTCTTGCGGCCTTTGATGACAACATCGTTTCAGTCCCAACCTCAGCAGCAGCTCCCACCAGGCCCACCTCCTCAAGAAACCCCCAAAGTTGCTTCTGTCTCGGCGGCCCCGTATCATGGCCGTCCAATCGATCTCAACGTCACCAGCGACGATGAAGGCGCCGGTGGGGATAAAATTTTCGGAGCTCCGAATTCCCGTCCCCCGACTCACAATCAAACCCTAGCATCATCGTCATCGTCTCAACTTGGAGTCCGTCCCCGACCTGAGACAAGGAGCTTTGATTTGAATGAGGAATTTGGTCAAGATTCCGGTAACTCGGAGGGTTTTGTTGGAGGTGAATCGGATTCGATAGCTAGGGTTTTAAGTGCGGCGGATGGGGATGTGAAATTGTCCAAGAATGCTAGTAGGAGCGCCAGTTTTATGGACGCAGAGCCTGATTTTGACGTCGTGGTGAAAGAGGAGGACGAAAAAGATGACGACTTTGTGGTTAAAGATGAGAAATTGGCTGATCAAACCAAAGCTGTTGATACTTTTAGTTTGGGAGAGGGTGCCGCTAGGAGTAATGGGTTGGGTTTGGATACGGCAATCCCAGGGCTTTCAATTCCTGGAGTTTCTGGAGGAGGGGTGGACAGTCGTTCCAATCAGAATTTTGATGATGATTGGGACAGTGACAGTGAGGATGACTTACAAATTGTGTTGAATGATAGTAACCATGGGCCAATGGGGATGGAGAGAATGGGAGGAGGGAGGATGGGGGATGACGAGGATGATGAAGACGGGGAGCCTTTGGTGATTGTCGCAGATAACGATGATCCAGGCCATCAGCCCATGGCAATGGAGGAGCAAGAATGGGTAGGGGAGGACGTTGGAGCCAATGCAGATGGGGAGAAGAAGGAGGCGGGTGAAGCTGGAAAAGTGAACGGAGTAGGAGCAGTGGCGGTGGCACCAAAGATTGGGTACAACAGTCATGGGTATCATCATCCCTTCCATTCGCAGTTCAAGGTCAGTGAAGTCGCTGCACGTCTGGGGTTTGGTGCTTTAACCCTCTTGTTTGATGAGAACTTGAAATGTACATTGGCTTTTAGTGATTGTATAGTTATAATGGTTATACAAGAATTCATCGATGCTGTTGTATGTGCTGATGAGGTTGAGTGTTGTACTGGTTTCAATACTTCAATAATGAAATTAATAATGCTTTGGGATAGTTTTAATCTATATTTCTTTGCTTTCCTTATCAGACATAGTATATATGACGTGTTTGGAATGCTTCAATTCAATGTGCTTGCTTATCCAATTTTTACAGTTACCTCAGACTCCTAATGCAATCCGTAACTATTATTCTCGTGGCACAAGGATTCTTTAGAAGTTAACAACTTTTAGTAAACCTAAGATTTGAGAAGCACAGATGCCTGCATCGTCATAACTTTAAATGTCTTTGAGATCAAGATGATAAAATTTGTGCATTGTTCCAGAAGCGCTTCTATGCCCAAAATGGTGAAGAAGGTAGTTAATGGTATATGATCACTAGTTGTGACTTGGATCGGTTAATGAATATGCATCTACTGAATGGTTTGCTGTTTCAGGAGGATGCTTTGGAGAAATATTGTTGTTACTAACATTTTCGTTTTTCAAATTTATGTGACCAAAACCACCTTGACTTTGAATCTTAAAAATGCATGTTACTTCATTCAAAGAAAGGATACGGAGAGATTAGTATTATGAACTTGGAAAATTGCAACTTACTATTTGGCTTGGATAGGCTAGAACTATTAATGCTTTAGAATTTTGTAAGAAAGAAAAAACATCTCTAGCAGTCAGCAATATGGGTCGTGATTAGATTACCAACTAGTTAAAGGATAGTGATGTTTTTGGATACCTTCAATTTTTCATTTAGAGTGATTTTGGTAGATCACCTTGAAAAATGTTATGAAGATGTGCAGCTCTTCTGATATGATGTTGCTCTTGTACAATAGAATTCCCTTCCTATCTTCCTCAAGCTTGTATGATGTAAAGGCTGACAATCAGTTCCTACGCACAATCTTTTACATACATGATGTTGTCACTTCTGTGGTATCCTGATTTTCATTTTTGACTTTGCATTTTATTGGTTGGCTACTTTAGATAATGAGTTTAATAGTGAATTGCCAAAATTTATGCTGTATTGGAAGATTATTCCCTAATTGTTTATTTTCTAGTTTTCATACTCCCATACCTTCTCATAGGACCTTGTTATTTTCTCAATAACTCAGAAATATTTGTTGCGTTGGAGTCTTAAGTTGTCATTGTCAAAGAATGTATGCATGGGTTTGTTGGAATTTAATACGTGTTGAGATTCAGCTGTAAGTTTAGAGATTTGAGTGATATTTTTGATATATTAAATTCCTCTTGATCTTAACTACTGGTGTCGTTGATTGTTCGCTGATGGTACCTTTTCTTTTGTTTTCCTTCTGGAAAAACCATGGTAGTATGTGAGACCTGGTGCATCACCGATTCCTGGAGCAGCTCCTGTGGGTCCTGGAGGTGCAGGTCAAGTTCGTCCACCTGTTGGCATGGTTCCTACTGGACGTGGTAGAGGTGATTGGCGTCCTCCTGGACTAAAGAGTTCTCCTGCAGTGCAGAAAGGTTTTTATCAGGGCTATGGCATGCCTGCCTGGGGAACTGGTGCATCGGGTCGTGGATTGGAATTTACTCTTCCATCACACAAGTTAGTTCATAAATCTGCCTAATGTTTGGTTGATTTCCAAAGAAAGCACCAGATATATTTGGATGTTCAATTTTCCTCGTTATTGGTTCTATACATTGAGTTCTAATTAAGGCCAACCAGTTGGTTACCTAACCCTCAGCTTTTCTCATGGGAGTATTGGTGTTTTTGGGATCAATGGTTGTTGTATCTCAGTGACAACAACCAATCCTGAAGGTTCAAAAATCAAGCTGCTCCGGATTACCAAGAGGGGAGAAATCCCCAGCTGTTGCAATTCTGCTAATCTTATGATTGTCTTTAAACCCGGAGTAATTTTTTCTGGCCTATAGTCCTCTCGTTGCTTAGATCCCTGATGCCTAGAAGTAACCGTTACTGATACTCTTCCAGAATATTAAAATTGTCTTCCTTATAAATTAAGAGAATACCAAAGCGATCAGTTATCTGATATTATACAAAATAATTCCAATTTGTAGCCTGCAGTTGAATACTTGAACTTTATACATAGGTCGAATTGTTCTATGAATTTGCATCTTAATTTCTCAAATTTGTTTGTTTGTTGGGGAGTGAGATGTTAATACATTAATCTTAACTGTTAATGTTAATGTCCTTTACTGCAACTCATACTCTTCATGTTAATTAACTGTTTTCTCTGCTTTTAGCTTCTTTTTAAATAAATTTTTCGGTCAGAATATGTGGTGGGGCATTTTGAAATGTCCAGGAGCTTTTAATATTAAAGCATTTATGCAGTTCTTGTCTTTCTGATGCCCACATCTTTTTCTTTTGCACATTCTGTACCTAGTATTTTTTTGAACTTGTGAGATTATCTAATCAGGTGTCATCAGAGCCTTTGGCTCATTATACTTAAGAATTTAGCCGCCTTTCTTTTTAAAAAGTTTTTTCATGGGTTATGAATTGTCTCATGGGCATAGTTTGTACTTTTAAGTCTGCTCTGGCCCCCTTTACTTCTATGATATAATACAAATGAATCCCTTCGACACCAAGTAGATACTATTTCCCTAAAGCAGTACAAAAAACAAAGAATTTTGAAAAAGTGAAAAACTAGATGAGATTGATGCCTCAATTTCTCTTTGTGATGGAAGTTTTTATAAAAATTTTCTCATTTATGTGTAAAATACATCATATTATTTTTGAAGTATCTCTATTTCATCTGAAGAGTTGATTGCGGCTTGTTGAAAGAATATTTGCTCTAGGGCAGGCTGTTCTGGAAAATATCTGTAACTGAATACCTACAGGTGAAGGCTGAAAAGAGATGTCTGGACTTTCAGCAGTGGCTTTTGCTTTTGAGTTGTGGTCATGCAATCACCTGAGGACATTTGTATATATATGCATTTGACATTAATTTAATGTGAATGAAGGAAATGAATTTCAACAAATTTTTCAATCTTTAAACTTTCTTTTGGGGTTTGTAAGATTTTCTTGCAAAGAGTTTGAATATTATATCAGAAGTTTGTAATATCTGGGGCACCCTTGTTTGACTTTGATTTTTAGCCTAATTATCTAGGTTGTATTGATCAATAATCGATTTGCGCTTTATGGATTTCAAATGTATCTTTGCCCTTCAATTTTTACCCGATTCTTATCTTTGTTAAGGGGGCACTAGAATAAGTTGTATTCCTTGTTTGTTAAAAGAAAAGAGGTGGTATTCTAGTTAATACCTTCCAACCTATATTGTGTTTTTCCTGGGTCTTGGTATTTGCTTTTGCATGCAGTAATCAGCAGCTTGGTTACATTCTACGCGGCCCTTTTTTGACCTTGTTTTGTACTTAACAGGACCATATTTGAGGTTGACATTGATGGTTTTGAGGAGAAACCTTGGAGACTTAATGGTGTGGATATGTCTGACTTTTTCAATTTTGGATTGACTGAGGAGAGTTGGAAAGATTATTGCAAACAGCTTGTAGGTTCCACCATCTTTTCTGTTTGGTCTTCCCGAATTTTCAAAACTCAAGAAAAGCATGTCATATACATCTATACTCGTGGAGCTTTATGCCATACTACATATATAAGCATATATCTGCGTTCTGTTGGCGTACACAAATTTTAGTTAGAAAGGCTAAAAGGATTCTCTGTAAATCCTTCAGGAGCAACTTCGACGTGATACAACTATGCAAAGCAAAATTCGTGTTTATGAGAGTGGTAGAGCAGAGCAGGTATGGAATGCATTACACCTTGGATAATGCACTTGACTGTATGAGCCTTGAAAATTGTTTTCCTTTGTTTTTGTTGTTATACTTAGGAGTATGATCCAGATCTTCCACCTGAGCTTGCAGCAGCAACTGGTGCTCAGGAGATTCCGTCAGAAAGCGCAAAGCTTAGGAAGACAGAACTCGTTCAAGATGACTTGGCAAGAGGAACTACTCGTGTGAGGCCTCCACTGGTATGTTTTTAGTTTGACATTTAAATTCACCAAAAGAATGTTCTGAATAGCTTTTAAATGATTTGGAGTTTACATAACTTTTTCTTCACCTCATAGGCTCATACTCCTTTTTTTTTTCCTTATGTGTCTTACAACAACTACTAGCCTTTATCCCACCATGTTCGGTTTACATGGATCATTACTCGCCTTTGTCTTTGCTCAAAGTACTTGTTCTCATTTATTCTTAAATATATCATGTCCCCTGTAATGGTTTCTTTTCAGTTCTTCCTTTTCTTTTTTTTATTGAGGTGACAATCCCTGTTTACTTCACAAATCGAAACATTTTCTGTGATTCGTGAACATTTCCAAATCACCTTAAGTGCGTTTTTCTCATTTTCTCATTTGTTGGGGCTGCTACACTTCCCTTCTATTGCATTCATCACTCACTGTATCTAGTCTATTATGTCTGCGGATCGATTTCAATATTTTTATTTTGCTACTGTTATTTATTTTGTTTACGTTCGAATATAGTCTCCCAACACTCTGATACATAAAGCTTCATTGGCCATTTGGCTGAAACTGGAAGGAAAATTTTATAAAACATCTCAATTAACTGATCAACTATTTCATTCGCTACTAGCCGACTGGAAGAGCAATTCAAGTCGAAACTGGGTATGGTGAACGTCTTCCATCCATTGACACTCGGAAACCAAGAATCAGTGATGTAGATGTAATTATTGAGGTTAGTTGTCAGTTATCTATCCTTTCTTCTGGTCAATGTCCATCCTGATGAGGCTTTGCATTGTATCATTCATTTGATGACCCTCTTTTTCCTTTTTCATTTTTCCAAACAGATCGTGTGTCAGGATTCTGTTGATGATGATACCAATCGAGGTGCTGAGATGGATGGCCATGCTGAAACCGATTCAGCAAGGGAGGATCTTAGAGATGGTGATGAGTTGGACGAACCCCAAGATAATACTGAACATTCTAGTCATTCCCCGCATGCTTATAATGGTCGCAAGAGGGAAGTTGAAGGGAGAAAAGTGGCAGTTGATCATGATAATGAAGCTGAAGGAGATGGTGTCTTGATCTCCAACTCAGAAGTACCATCAAAATACAATGCTGATTCTAGAGAACAAACCCCAGTTCACCCTGAGAGGAGTTCTACTGGCTCTCTCGAGGACAGGTTTGCCAAAATGCTTAAAGGAATCTAGTGCATATTGTCTTAAGAATTTTATTTTTCATACAAATGAAATTACTTATGTAGTTTAAGTTTCAGAGTCATTGTTCTTGTTGTTATATGTTTCCTTATCATGTTTCTTTTGCATGTTAATCAATATGGCACTGATTTTAATGCACATACCAGTCGTTATTTGGTTGCTACAAGCATGTTTACATGCTTTATAAACACACCCAATTATGATCTCCCTTAGGAAAATAATAACATGAAAGATGAGGGAAGTAACAGAAACTGATATCAAATTTCTTTTTTAGTTTCTGGTACTTAAATAATCTGCAAAACCTTTACTATTTACATTCTAGGTGTTGTATATCACCTTCTCCTTGACCTTGTAGAATAGATCAATCTCATTAAATTCCATCTATGTAGTTTTGTTGCCTGTTCTTGTTTTTTCCAAATCCAGATTCTGTCGAACCCATGTCTTCTGAAAATTTGAATTTCTGTCCTGAGCTTTTTACCATCTGAGTTTTATTCTTGTCTTGATAGCTGATTCGTATTTCTTGAGAACTGATAACGGTATTGAAAAGATTTGGAAAAAGAAAAGATTCAATAGTCAAAAGATACTACTATCTCATCATGGTTGAAGAAGGTTCATAATTCTGCAATTATCATGAAGTTGCAAGATTCTGAATGTCTATGCATTTATATGTGAGAAATGAAGAAGTGTGATTGCAGTAGATACTGCTAGGGAAAGTGAATTCGCCTTTGACGACTCAGAACTTATAGAAGGGCTTCGACTGCTTGCAAAGATTAGCCTGTTAAACTTCTTTTTTTGTGTATTTGGGCCAGTTGTTCTTGCCGACACACTCACTGACAGCTTATTTTTTTTAAAAAATTATTTTTCGTTGAAGGCTCATGTATGGTTGATGATTTCACTTTCTTTTACGGATCTTGTTTAATACATGGAGGAAAATTCCTCAAATTTGAGGGGATCAAACTGACCTTTAAAGTTGAACTGAATGGTGGGTTTGCATGGGCCTTCATTGAATACAACTTAAAGCAGCACGGTGACTTTATGGTGCCTATAATTTAGCCTTTGCTCCCTAGCCCAAATATTTAAAATAATTCCAAACTTGCTACTTGCAGCTTTCTCTATGTTTGTAAAGATTTATTTCTTTCATCATCTCAGCTTTAATTTCTTTGATGTGTGTGTAGCTGCTAATTTTTTTTTAGTGGTGTCAGAAGAATCTACATAGATAAATGTCATTTTGCCTTCTGGGTGTTTCATCTGTATTTGTAACTTCAGTAGTTTTTTTGTTAGTGAATGTTCTTCACTATGAATTCATTGGTGGTTCCTTTTGCATCTTTTTCTGTGTTCCTGTGGTCATTAGTTACATATAGGTTCTGCCTCCACGTGGCCTACACTTTATTAACATCACTATTTATTGTGACTCCAGGCAACCAAAGGGAAGCGTGTATTCCAGTTCCCCCCTAGGTAACAATAAAGAAAGAATGATAGAAGAACAATCACCTGATAATGAAGAAGCATCATTTGAAAGTGTAGATGGTAAAAGTAGTCAACATGCATCATCTCCTGTTTCTTTTGGAGCTTCTGCTGGACACAAGGAATCAATGAATGATGAAATTGTCCGCATGGAGACAGGTTCTGACATGGATAAAGAGGAATCAGCGCTGAATGTTAAAATGAAAAATGGTACCCTTAGTGATGAAACACATAATCCTGCTTCCAAAAAACAGAAGATAAGCTCACATTTTGAACCATCTTTGCTTCAAGAAGTTGATGACCAGGAGGATTCAAAACCTGCGAGAAGTAGTGAAAACAGCAAAGCAAGATCAGGAAGTAGTAATTACCGGAAGCTACGGGATTCGGTTGAAGAGGAAGAAGTTCAAGGTGGACGTGTTGTACGTAGAAGTAATGTTAAGAGAGCAGTTGGTGGGGATGAGGATGGTGTCAGAAGAAACATTCGCGATGATAGACAAGAAAATGAAAGACAGCGCAGTGCAGTGAAAGGGAGGGAAGATCTACACCCACCTAAAGGATGGGATTCTTATTCGGCTCATGGTTCTCGAGGGCGATCGGAGACTGCTGACCACCATCGGGATTTTGATAATGCTGAGGGAGCCTATCAACGAAGAGATGAGGATATCCATGGCAGGAGAACAAGAACTGAAGACGTGAGGAGAAGGGACCACCGTGATGAGACTGGTTCTAGACAGCGAAGCAAGGGGCGAGAAAGTGAAAGGCATGAAAAGGATGAACATCACCCAATAAGAAAACATTTAGATAATGGGAATTGGAGGGGTAATTATGACAAGGATATAGGAACTAGGCACCGAGACAGGGATGATAGTTCAAAAATCCGGAATGAAAATTTAGATGATCTTTATAATAAGAGAAGGAAAGAAGAAGCTCATTTAGTGAGGGAACATGTGGACAAGGAAGATAGTTTACATGCTTATCGAGAAAATAGCGGTCGTCGAAAGAGAGAGAGGGATGATGTACCAGATCAAAGGAGGAGGGATGACCAAGTGAAAGCTAGGGATGATGATCAACATAGTACTAGGCATAAGGAAGATGAATTGTTCCGCAGAGAGAGGGGAGATAGGCAGAAAGAACGAGAAGAATGGTATAGACCTAAACAAATGAACCAAGAAGGTCTGCCAAAGAAGGACAAAGAAGCAGCAAGGGGAGTTGGAACGAGGAGTGGCCGAGCCACAGAAGAGAAAACACGGGGAAGTCAATCAAGGGGGAAAGATGACCACAGAGGCTCTGATAAAGAATTCTACCCAAAGGATGCAGGACGTCAGCATGAGTTACCCAGTAGGAGGGATCGGGCAGAAAATGTGAATCTTTCACAGCAGAGGGGTCGTGAGGATTTTTTCGCACGTGGCAACCCACTCAACAACGATGAGAGAAGAGTGAGGCATGACAGGACAGTCAGTCATGAGGACCATGCTTCTAATGCCTCTGATAATCATAAGGTGCATGAGAATAAACACAGAGAAAATTCAAGGAAGGGAAAGGAATCTGAGGTTGTTGACCGCAATTCCTTGGCTCATTCAAAGAAACACCAAGATGAAACTATCGGCCATATAGGTGATGCGGTATGTTACCTTCTTGCACTAAATAATTCAACTTGAAGGAGTATTTCCTAAGTGCTTTCTTCCCCTATCGTTTTTGTGCTGAAAAGTCATGTTCATTCTCTGTTTGGTGGCCAATCTGTATTGTTTCTGTTTTTTTGTGGTTCAGGGGCAAACTATCAATGATAGGGAGGGTAACATAAAAACATTTTGGTTTATGACTTCAATAAACAAACTTTTCACCTTAGGATGAGTAGAGATCCTGGTGTTTTGTTGAACAGGTTGAGTTTTTATTAATTCTCAATCTTGAGGATTAATATTGCAAATGATGCTGGCAGAGTGAGCATTGCAACATAGCAACTTAAAGAAATGAAACAGAGTTGCTAAACTTTGAGATTTTGTCTAGGATGGACTACCATGCCTGCATTATCATAAATGAAGCCACTGAACTTTAGCTTTAGACTGATTTCAGTGTCCTCTTTTGCCAATAATAGCTATTGTAAACTTTCCAGCTTCCTTAAAATGAAAGAAAAACAACTATAATAGGGGGGTACTAGAAGGCCAGAGCCTATTCAATTTCCTTAACGGAAATTGGGCTTTAGATAAATATTGGGATAGGTACTACATTTTACTTAGTTAATGTTCTTATTCTTTTGTTTATGGCTTTCTTTGGTGTATGTTGTGGTTGTGTATTCTGGTATGCATTAAACACAATCTTCTTACAAGCAGAAAATGAATTTGGGAATGTTTTGCTTGGGAATTGTAAAATACTATGGAGGGAACCTTTTTTGGGAGATCTTGTTTAGGACAGAGAAAAGAATTGTGTTTGTCAGAAGATGTTTTAAGATAGAGTAGGATTTGGGAAGAAATTGAGAACTTTGCATTTGATTCTGGAAGAGGATTATTGATGTATGTTTGTTTGATCGGCTTGTTCTTTTCTTCTTACTTATTATTTTGTAATAAAAGTTTATCAAGAAACATAGCCTAGACATCCGTTATTCTAGCTATATTGTATTGCATCGTTGCAGGATGTATTTTGACGCCATTGGTTGCTATTCGTTTCTGTATCTTATCATGAGTTGGGTGTTGTGGGATTCTAAGAAAATCTGATGTTTTAGTTTTATATTCTTGCATTTTATAGTTTCCATGTCAAAGATATTTAACCTGCCTATTTTTGGCTTTCCGTCTATTGTTGGCTGCCTCTGAAATGTGTCTCAGCATTTTTTATTTCCTGCAACTTAGGTGAGGCTGAAAGGTAAAGTTGAGCACTTCACTAGTGAAAATGAGAGCCATGTGAATAATCAGACTTCTAGAAAGCCGAGGGATGAGGCTTCATCAGATGATGAGTTGTCAGAATCCAGAAGAGGTCGGTCCAAAATAGAACGCTGGAACAGTCATAAGGAGAGGGATTTTGGTAGGAGTACTAAATCTCCTACTTCCATGAAGATTAAGCAAATCGGATCATACAACAGTAGTAGTGGGCCTTCTGTTGGCAGCAAACTTAATGAGGAGGGTTCTAAAACAGTGGAAGATAAGCAACAGCGTTCTGGGAATGAGAATGATGCTGGTAGTCTGGAGATGGGTAACAGTGATAAAAAACCTGTAGAAGACAGACACTTGGACACCGTTGAGAAATTAAAGAAGCGAAGTGAGCGTTTCAAACTTCCAATGCCAAGTGAGAAAGAAGGGACAACAATAAAGAAGATGGAAACTGAGCCATTGCCGTCAACCCAGAGTGAAATTCGTGCAGATTACGAGATCAAAGCAGAGCGACCAGCTCGCAAGAGGAGGTGGACTGGCAATTAAGTGCAGTGAGATAAGCCAGCATTACTGAGGTATAGCTCTTTACTTGTTTGAGGAAATATTTTACTAGCCAGCAGTTCTAATTTCGGCACCATCAATGGAATGCCCTCCGTTTGCTGAGTGAGTGCCTCACTTGGATCAGGAGTTGCGCTTCTTGAGATTTGAATTTGAATCTGAATCTGAATCTTGTAACGAGGTCCAGGCAGGGATCCATTTTATCGTTTTATACATTGAAGTTATTGTTATCTGACATATACATACTGATGAATTTACAGTACATCGGCCTTGATTGTGGCCGGGTATAACAGATAGTTTCGTAGTGGTTGTAGTTATAGTGTATTATTAGTAGATCTTGTATCTTATGATCTATGGTCACAGAGAGTATTGCTGACCATGGCAGCGGCGGGGGCTTTTGAAGAAGGTATTTTGTGGTGTTGCCTTGCTCAGGTTATAATAACACTGTCGCCTCCGCAGCCAGAAACTCAGGGCCATAGGAAGCCTGAAAGCCTCTGATCATAACCCTCATCAAGGCTTTGGTAGAAGAAGATTAGATGTACCTATTTTTGTCCACACTCGATTCTGTATCACTAGTTTTTACCTTTTCTTTTATTCACTAAGCTAACGGTTCAAATTTTGGTGGAAAACAAGTGGATCGTGAGTCATGATATATCATCAAAGGATATAGAGTGAATTATAAATTTGGTCATCATACTTTGGTGAAATTCAAGTTTTGGTCACTAATTTTTAAAAACTCAAAAAATATCGTTAATTTTCTCATTTTAATTTCACTTTTGATCATTACATCAAAATAAATCGTTAAGTGCATTAATAGTGTTAACTTTTAAGGGCAAATTTATTCAATCATCAATAATTAAAGATTGAATTACAATTTTGGTTATCATATTTTGGTAAAATTCATGTTTTGGTCACTAACTTTTAAAAAATCAAAAAAATTACTTTGTCATTTCTTGTCACTCCATCAAATTGCACTTTTAATACACTAACGGAAAAAATTTTATGAGGCTATTTTTGTCATTTTCTTTTGCAACTCTATCATGTTTATCTAACAATTTTTTAATCACTTTTTTTCTTTTCACTGTATCTCTTCAACCTCATTTTCTCTTTCCTAAATTTTTTTTTCATTTTCACTTCAGTACTTCAACCTCTTTTTCCCTTTCTATTGCAAAATTTAGATAAAACATAAAATTGCAGCACTTCAACCTCAATTCCCCCCTCCCCCTTTTTTTTTTTCCCCCTTTCCACTACATAAATATAGATAAAAACAGAAAAGGAGACGGAGATGGAAGAGACGGTGGAGGCAGAAAACTAAATTACGTTTTATCTAAATTTTGCATTGTAAAGAAAGGGAAAAAAAAAAAAAAAAAAAAAAGGAAAAAGAGGTTGAGGTGGTGTAGTGGAAAAAGGAAAAAAAAGGAAAAAATAGTTGAAAATTGTTGGATAAGCACGAGAGAGTTGTAAAAAGGAAAAGAACAAAAATAGCCTCATATAAATTTGTCCATTAGTGTATTAACGGTGTAATTTGACAGAGTGACAAAAAATAGAAAAAAATTAGTGACCTATTTACTTTTCTAAAAGTTAGTGACCAAAACCTGAATTTCACCAAAGTATGATGACCAAATTTGTAATTCACTTTATTATAATTATTGATGATTGGACAAATTTACCCTTAAAAATTAACATCTTTAATGCACTTAACGGTTCATTTTGACAGAATGACCAAAAGTTAAATTAAAATGACAAAATTAGTTATTTTTTTGAGTTTTTAAAAGTTAGTGACCAAAACCTGAATTTCACCTATGATGACCAAATTTATAATTCACTCAAGGATATATTATGCAAAGTGCTTTCTGATTGGAGCTTTTTTTTTTTTTTTTTTTTTTTTTTCCTGCTTGTTTGTATCAATGAGCACCGGGGTCGTACAAGGTGAGCCAGAAATTCTCACTAAAATTCAAAATATTAAACGGCTGGTGGGTAGTAAATCTGAAGGGGTTAACCATATAATTTTTCAAACACCCAAGAACTCTTACTCGCATGATCAAACATGAATAGGTAGATCGGATACGAATACGCTTCGAGACAACGTCAGACAACTCTCGCCTGTTGAAATTGCTACATGAATTCAGATAATTTCTAATTTTGGTTCATTACGCAAAATACTATTTTGGTCCATTAAAAAAAAAAAAAGACATCTTGGTCAATTACATCATATATTTAAGATAATTTTGGTCCAAAATCTCTCTTTTATTGTTTTCGCCAATTTCATCTTAACATTATATATTTATTTTAAAATCCTTAAAATTATAAAATAATAAAAAATTTATTTTTACCACCTGATCCCACTATTTTTATTGTCCTCTTTACAAAACTTAACCTAACTATTAACTTTTTCAAAACCCAGTCGCTCGTTTCGCTACTCTGCCGATACCGCAGCTGCTTACTTCATCATTCGCTTACATTATATTGATCAGAAGTTTTGTAAATCAGATAAATAAATGTCTATTGGGAGTGCGAACAGCAAGTTAACTAGAAAAATCGTGATTAATCTTCGGTCCGAACAAGTTAATTGCAAGAGGTGTTGGGTGGTATTAGATTTTGTACTATCCACTACAATAAGAAATCTAGGTCAAATTTATCACGATTGTCCTTACCATGAGTTTATTAAATGGGTTGTGAAATCAAGGTTGGAAGCTGAGAGTGGGTCGAGTGAGGTAAGGAGAAGACTTTTTCTTAGGTGACCGGAGGCAATCTACAATTCTCTGATGAATGATGAATTGGACGGGATACGAAGTCGTGGATGCAATTGCAAATGTAAGTGTGGGGAAAACAACCATGCTTTTCTTGTGAAACTATCATTGATTATCAATCTCCTGGTTTTGTTCATATTAGTTGTTAGGGGATGGATTGAAGAGATAGTGGATGCTGCCATCTGTTTGATGTGTTTGTTGTTGAATTTCGATCTATGTTCCATTGTTGGTGTTTGTGTATCCCCGTGGTTGTAAAGGAAGACGTTTTCAGTGAAAAACTATTTCAGTCCATTACATTTAGTATTTTTACTTTTTTTCGTCATCCAATTCTCACGGGCTCCCTCTTGGCCTAGTGAACCAGTGTTGCACTAGTACACAAACCAGTAACGATTATGCTACTAGCTCAGCCTTTCCGTCCCACCGTTATAGCGGTTAAGTAATACAAGAAGCAAAAACACAAGAGAAAGTTAGAGAAGAATGTTTTTGGGAACTAACTCTTGTATTACTGAAGGCTCACAGCTCTTGCTACACTCTTGCTTGCCTACTTATCCACTTATGTACAAATGAGAGGGTGAGGGCTATTTATAGCCTCTCAAAGAAAGTTCTACACAACGGAATATTCTAGGAATATTCCTAGTCCACTCTAACATATTCTAGAGACTTCTATGTACAAGAGAGAAGGGGAAGTTCTCTACTAGGTTCTAGAGAATTTCACACGGTTCCACATGGCTCTAGAACGTTCCACCACATTCTAGCCAATCCGTTGTCTCCTAGTCCCTTCTGGTCCGTTCCAATCCCGTCTCGTCCCTTCCGCCATGTTCTAGAGAACTTCGTTGTCTTCCGGTCTTCTTCATAATGCTCCAGAATGTTCCCGCAAGCTCCAGGTTGTCCCATATTCTTCCAGAATCTTCTAGAAACTTTCAGAACTGTCCCAAATGTTCTAGAAATTCTAAAACTCTCTTGAATTTGTTCTTGGCGCATGATTGCCTACCCGTTGTGCCTAAAATCACCCCAGCTCCGTCAAGTTGGTTTTGCTTGTGCCCCGTGTAATCCAAAACCCCCACGATCCGTTCTTTTTCATACAAATGGCCCTGAACCACGGCCACTGTACTCCCATTCCGTCTGGGCCGAACCAACCGTGTCATGGCCGCGACGTTCTCTCCCACTTGAGTGAGGCATCGTCCTTGATTCCTCTCTGGCCTCAAGTACCGGTGTTTTTTATGCCTCAAACCATACCCATATCCTTGCTCGTTGGTGCGCAACTCCTACCAGCTTCCCTGTTGGTGACTTCTCCACGAGCACCATTGCGACACAAATATGTTGCACCTGTCTCGTCCCTTGATCGGGCGATTTCCCATACCTCTTGTGCTCCAATTTGAACAGTATAGTGCAAGATCTCTTCCCTCGCAAGACGACTATAGTGTCGAGCGTGATGTATGGTATGATTCTCTTTATGAAGTTCATGCCCAAAATAATGCCATAGTCATCGAGTGGCGCAATAGAGAAGGTGATCTTACCTTTCCACGCTCAGATCCTTACCGTTATGACAGTCTTGCCCTTGAGATCGGTCCATTCTCCGTTAATGCCTTTGATTTTTCCCACGCTAGGTGTCACCTTGATCCCTAACTTCTGTGCAAGGCACTCTTTCATGTAGCTCGTTACGACTCCTGGATCAAAGAGTGCCGGTTGTAGACTTCTCCCAAAGTCCACGTCCACGAACATTCATCCCTGAATGTCCATGCCTTAGTGGCTTGCTCCTCCTTATCTTGTATGCAGGCCAAGTGCTCACGTCCTTCTTCATCCAACCTTTGGATAATGACGGCAAGCTTGTGTCGAGATGGGCAGTCCCGTGCCATATGTGGTCCGTCACACAAGAAGCTGCCCTTGAACTTCTTGGGTTCGTCCCTTTTCGGTGCCTGCTTAATTTCTGCCGACTTGACGGTCTCTTGAGATTTTGTTCGAGGCTTGACTGTGTCCTCTTTATTGTCATCCTCTAGAATGGCCTTGCCCTTGTCTTTGCCTCTGTTCTTCTTTTGAAACTCGACCAAAGACTTGTTCACGTTCATGGCTTGGGTTATATTGGAGACGTCCCTCCGTTGCAGCTCCAACTTGGCTCAATGCTTCAGATTGTCTATAAAAGTAAATAAGGCTTTCTTAGGGGATAGGTCAGGAATTTCTAGCATAAGCTCCGAAAATTCCTTAACGTACTCCCTCGTTCGACCATCCTTGTGGCTTAACCGACGAAGTCTAGCCATTGCTTTGTCATCGGCATCTTTTGGAAAAAATTGCTTCTTGAGCTCCACATTGAAGCTTTTCCAAGTGTTGATGGGCTCAACCCGAACATTTACCATTCTTGTTCTCCGTCTCCACCACACTAAGGTCGTGTCCTTAAGGTAGAGAGAAATGAAGTCGAGTCGGGCCTCATCACCATGTGCTCCAACGGCTTTGAAGTACCATTCTAAGCCGTAGAGAAAATTTTCTATGTCCCTAGCCTTTCGGGCTCCCCTATAAGCCTTCAGCTTTGGAACTTCGACCCTTACCATGGCTAGTACTCCACCTTGTGCACCTTGACCGACACGAGCTGCTAAGGCCTCAACCGTCTCGAGCTCCCCCTGGAGCTTAAGTATCTTCCCCCTAGAGCGTGCTAATTTGAGCCCTCGTTTCTTTGTCGGCCTTTGAGAAACATTCCACTATTTGGTTAAGAGTCCCTAACACTCTCTCATCAAATAGGTTAAACCGGATATTTTGGTATTCCCCTCGATCCAGAAAGTCATCAATGGCCAACTCTATCTTGGCTACCTGTTGCTCAAACTCAACCAAAGGTTCGTGGACAATGGACTTATCCCTACTTTCTAGGGATCCGTTTCGTTTCCCTTGAGACGTGATCACCACCTATGACTTCACCCACCTTGGTAACGTCGCTTGGAGCGGCCATGATGCAATGACTCGCGAACAACGAAAGCCTAGCCTTAAACCGATGCTCTGATACCACTTGTCACGGGCTCACTCTTGGCCTAGTTAACTAGTGCGCCACTAGCATACAAACCACTAACGATTATGCTACTAGCTCAACCTTTCTGTCCCACCGTTGTAGTGGTTAAGTGCTATAAGAACCAAGAACACAAGAGAAAACTAGAGAAGAATATTTTTGGGAACTAACTCTTGTATTAATTAAGGCCCACAGCTCTTGCTACACTCTTGCTTGCATACTTCTCCACTTATGTACAAATGAGGGTGTGAGGGCTATTTATAGCCTCTCCAAGAAAGTTCTACACAACGGAATATTCTCAGAATATTCATAGTCCATTCTAACTTACTCTAAAGACTTCTTCGTACAAGAGAGAAATGGGAGTTCTTTAACGGGTTCTAGAGAATTCCACACGGTTCTAAATGGTTCCACACGGCTCTAGAACATTCCAATACATTCTAGACTGATCCGTTGCCTCCTAGTCCCTTCCGGTCTGTTCCAGTCCCATTCGGTCCTTTCTGCCATGTTCTAGAGAATTTCATTGTCTTCCGATCTTCTCCATAATGCTCCAGAATATTCCGGAAAGCTCCAGGTTATCCCACATTCTTCCAGAATCTTCTAGAAACTTCCATAATCATCCCAAAGTTCTAGAAATTCTAGAACTCTCTTGAATTTGTTCTTGGTACATGATTGCCTGCCCGTTGCGCCTAGAATCGCCCAAGCTCATCCCGTTGGTTTTGCTTGTGCCCTGTGCACTCAAAAACCACCACGATCAGTTCTTTTTTGTACAAAAGGTCCTGAACCACGACCACTGTAGCTCCCATTATGTCTGGGCCGAACCAACCGTGTCATGGCCATGACATAATGACATAATGATAGCTGGCATAACCATAATTCATGTTGTACTTGTGGCCTTGTGAGTATTAAAGGAGATAAGAATAAGAATTGGTTTGAAATCATATATGAAATCTATCTGCACCCACTAGTATAAAATCTAGGATTCATCAACAAGCTCATGCTAATGATGTACATGCACGATCCACGTTTAAATAAAGAAGATGATGATGATTTTCCTCTGTATTGTTAGTTTTTATGAATATTATTGTTAGTTTGGTTTTATTGTGATTACAAGTGTGATAAATCTTTTCTTTTTTATCTTGAAATAGTCAGTAGTATCCCATTTAGAAGCATTAAAATGCATTATGGCGGGCGTTTATTTAGAAGTCCATTCCCTATGTATAACGGGGATGAATCAACGATGTTCCATAATGTGGATCTTGAAAAAGTTCTGTCATGGACCTAAAAAAATTGTAAGAAGCATTAGAGTTCTTAGGTCAAGGTTAGTGAATTTTTATGCTATAACTGGGGAAAATAGATTGGAGAAGATATTGGGAGATGATATTCTATCCGTTTTGTGCACTAATGCTTTACATGCTGAAAGATTCATAAAGTTATACGCTTTGGACGGAGAAGATGAACAATTTTTTATAACGTGTGATGAGCTGATAAACATTCAAAATGACGCGAAAGTTGTTGATGACTATGGTGAAGACGGTGATGTTATTGATAAAGATGGTGAAGAACGTGATGCGTAGGTCGTAGCGCATTTCCATTCAATTACATAGTTTAGAGTAGGGACCTATGCTCCATTTTGTATCAAAATGTAATGGACTAAAAATGTTAGTCATTATAATGTAATGGACTAAAAAAGTTAGTCCTTATAATGTAATGGACTTAAAAGTTGCGCGTCATAATATAATGGACTATAAAAGTTATTCGTTATAATGTAATGGGCTAAAAAAGTCATTGATCTAAATGTAATGAAATGAAATAAATGTAAACCGTAAAATATCACAGAATACCATATAAATCAGTACCGTACCAACAACATCAATGTCAAAAAGTTATATGTAGTTGCACTTTCAGTAGAATTACAGGCCATACATAATGTGAAATCATTCACCATCTATAGTTCAGAAACTAGTTGGATAACAAGTCCACACATTCTGTAACCCTAATCAAAATAACCATCAACATACAAAAAACTATTCCTGGTTGCTTACATTTTCTTCATTGGCAGTGGCTTTATCACGAGTATCACCCCTGAACATATCAGCAACTGTACTTTCACATGTTACTTATGACTATTTTTAACACACCTTCTGTAGATATAGGCCTTTTTTTCCCACAATTGGTTGAAAAAACATTTACTAGTTGTAAATCCTAAAAAATAATTGATGTTCTTCAATGGTATAAATCTTAAAAACGTTACCTTGTTTGCAGATGGCTCTTCAGTTTTAGGAGGCTGAGCTGATACTTTTTCTTTATATAGAACTTTTGATTAAGTTTGGGTAAAGCTAGATGCATCTTTTGGGCAACATCTACTGCTATGACCACCACCTTTGCATTTGCCATATCGATACTTCATTGTTCCTTTTCTAGACAGCTTTTGCCTTGTTTATTCACTCTCAATTCCTTGATCTCTTCTGGGGTTATATACATTTTCTTTTGAGGTCTTCTAGCCTGCTTAACCTCAATTGGAGGTAGAACATCAGGTTTATTAGTATGGTTCAACATATTAGATCCATTTTGTGGATATCGGACATACTTGTAAGCCTTCTCATAATTTTCCCTGGAATAAAATGAGTGCAAAAAACGCTTAATTGGTTCTCCAATCTTAAAAATTGCATCAATAGCATGGTTGCAAGGAAGGCCTATCAACATCCATCATTTGCAGGTACACGTTCTTTGTCTCAGATCTACACAATATTGCTCACCAAATACTGTATTCACTTGAAATATCCATTCTTCTGATCTGGTAGTCATGCAATTACCAGTTTATATATATATTCTCATGCACTCTATCATACTAAATATAGGTTTCTCTTTTGCAGGAAGTAAAATCTTGTTATAACATTCAGAGATGTTGTTTATGTCACACTTTTCATCAAACCTAGAATACATAAGAATGTTCGTTAGAACATAAGACATAAGAATAAAATGATTCAAATAATAAGAGTACTACTAGTTACAAAAAGTAAAAAAAAGTCTCAACCTGAAAAATGCCCTAGAATAGCTTCTTGGATTTGTGTTTTTTTTTTTTTAGCCATGCAGTAGCTCTTGGTTCAAGTGCTTCCAATTCACTAATCACCTTATTTGTATATCTAAACATATGTAGTTGTAGCAGCTTCCCAAATTTTATCTTTCAATATAGGGCCTCAAAACTGCTTTTTGAAATTGTTGTGCATATGCCATACACATTGTAACATCCCGTCCTAATGGCTACGAAACGGGATGCCATTCTCAGCTCACGCTAAGATTTATTAAATAAAATGTAAATAAATTCTTACAATATTTCAAATGTCATACAAAATAAAATGATTAACTAAAATTTGCCCTAATATTTTAGAGCTTTCGAATGCCTTATTCCTTGACACGTATCACCAGTGGCAGACGCAACATTTACATTTTCGAGGGGCTAAACTGATAAAATGAAATTTAAGTACCAAATAACTAATATTAAAATATAAATTATTTGAAAAGGCATAATAATTTTTACATAATTAGTACTAAAATATGTTTTAACCTAGACATGACAGTTGTAATCTACGACATGACATATTTTGAAACCATTGCGAAATTGCTTCAAGTTCAATATTTACAAAAATTCTTTTCTCAACGTAACACATCAAAAAATCCACAAGAAAGTCATCTCCCATTGAGTTACGCAAATCAGTCTTGATAATTTTCATTGCAGAGAATGAACTTTCAACAGAAGCTGTTGTCACAGGTAAGCCCAACGCTAACTCGATGAGCCGATAAACCAATTGGAAAGAATTGTTGCATTTTAACTCAACCATTTCCTTTGCAAGACCTTCAATATCAGAAAGATCAGCAAAAGCTGATATTGATAAAACATAGCGAAGAAATGTTTTGAGTTGTGGCTTTAGCTTAGATAGATCATCCATAGAAAAATTTTGTGTATATAATTCAACAAGATGGACTATATGCCTATAATCAAAGTTAGCAAATGAATTGCTAGGATTAAGACATGCTATGTCTATCATCAACTCTGAGTTTGACTCATTGAAACGGTCATCTAATTCTTGAGAAATAAGATCAATAACCTAATATTATATAAAGAAAAATTAATATTTTCTATTTCATAATATTAAATAACAAATTACTGTTGATATCAATTTTTTTTTGAAAAAAAAATCACATACCTGCAAAAAGATGTCCACACAAAAAAGGTGAGAATAAGTCCTTCTTTGGCCATCAATTGTCTTTCTTCCCCGCATTGGGATGACATCTTCCATATTGGGCACAAAAATTCCCTTTTCAGCACAGAATTTAGTGACTTCAACCAATAACTCCTGCCAACCATCATTTCTAAAGTCTCTCAATTCACCTTTTAATACTTTAATCAATTTCATAGCAAGACCAATGTTTTATTTTTGTGTTTTAGAACTTGTGACAATGTATTTTTCATTCCCAATATTTGTTTCAACAATTGACCAGTGAAAAAAAATTCAAAATTTTCCAACTTATCAACCAAACCAAGAGCAAGGCCTTGACTTTTCAATTCAGTACAATCCTCAAAAATTACTTGAAGCACTTCTTGCACTAGATTCCACAAATAAAAAAGATGAGTAATTGTATTATAGTGAGAACCCCAACGAGTATCTCCAGCTTGAGTAAACTCATTTCTTGATTCATTCCCTTTCCCATATGAAGTTCACCACTTTCAATACAATTTTCAAAATCATCATATTGTTTCTGTCTTAACTCATCTCTTCGTTTACAAGATGCTCTAACAGTAGTCACAATCATTGATAGGTATTCAAAGAAACTCGCCACAAATCCATTTTTCTTCGCAGTAACAACCACCAATTGAAGTCGGTGAGCAAAACAATGAATATAGTGTGCTTGTTCATTTTATTTTAAATCGAGTGCCTTAAGCCCATTAAATTAACCATGCATATTAGAGGCTCCATTATTACCTTATCCTCTAACTCTTGACAATGATAATCTATTCTTTGCAAAAAAAAAAAAAAAAAAAAAACCATCAATAGATTTTTAGATTTTTTCAAAGACTATGTAGAAGTATCATGAACATGGACAACTCCAAAAAATCATTCTATCACTTCCCCTTGATTGTTCACAAATCTTAAAACAATAGACATTTGTTCCTTTATAGAACTATTACGAGACTCATCAATCAAAAGAGAAAAACACTTCCAATTTCTGCCAAAATAAAATTCTTCACTTCTGTATCACAAACATTAATTATGTCCTTTTGAATCCTTGGAGAAATTAACAGATTATTTGATGAAGCATTCAAATTCATTACTTTATTCACTTCATCATCATAGTCACAATACCATTTAATAAGTTCAAGAAAAATTCCCCGATGAACGGACTCTGTTGACTCATCATGTCCACAGAAAGCCAAACCTTGCCCCAAAAGATATCTAATTATATCTACAACCGTTGTTAATCCCTTGCGGTAATCTACCTCCTTTTTATCACTTATTTGATTCATCACATAATCTATATTATGTCTTTGATCTTTATATCCAACAACCTTACTTTTAGAATAATTGTGTGAGGTCTATCTTTCATGAGCTTGAAATTTTTCCAATGCATGTTTCCAATTTGTAAAACCATCTTTAGTGAAGGCATCTTTCCCATATTTATGATCTTGCCCAAACAAATAACACCACAAACAAAATGCGGCATTTTTTTGTCACACTATATTCGAACCAATCAAATTTATTGAACCATTTATCTTAAAAACTTCTTTCATCATTTCTATATTTGGTTGAGGGGAAAACGTGACCATGTGGTCTACAAGGGCCTATGGCCAAATATTTTCTCCTCAATTAATCTCTAAGATGAAAAGAAAAATCTTCAATTTGTCCCCGCAATTTGGGATCATGAACAATCTCTTCCTCTGACAATTCTACCTCTTCACGAACTCTTTTACTACTCACATTATCATTTTCAATATCATTGGAATTCAAATGATTTTGAGAGGATGATTCTACAATCGGTTGGGAACCCTTGCCAATTTTAGAAAAAAAAAAAAATCCAATGGAGCTATTTAATAACCAAACATTTAAATTAATTCATTATCCAATGCACAAATCATTAATCAAACATTTAAAAATTTATCCAATGCACAAATCAACTATAAAAAAATTATAATATTCAAATCCTAAAAAATAAAAATAAAATTTACCTCATATTGCAATTAAATCGGGATGGAGTGATGAAATACTGATGTACGCTGCCTAAATAATAAGTGGTGGAGCTTGGAAGTGGTGTAGTGGTGGAGCGGGCGGGCAGGCAGTGATGGACCTGAGGACTGCTGGCCAAAGGTATGTGTTGCGGGAGAGGAGAGGGATGCTGGGGAAGAGGAGGACAAGACAAAAAGGATGTTGTGTGGTGGACCTAACCATATTTTTTAATTATCAATGCGTTGGCCCGATTCAGGCCCAAAACCATCCAAACCTTTTTTTCCAACAAAGGGAAAGTGCAACCACCGGCGGAAGCAAACCAGCAGCAGCGGGGAGAGACCATCGGACTCGCAAGGAGGACAACGGCCGGAATAACTCTACTAGAGAAAATTCCAGCCATTTCGGGGGGCGGGTGCCCTCCTTTGCGTATTACGATCTACAAAAAATACGCGTTTTTATTTAAAACCTAACTGAAAAGTGTAATATATATAAAGGGATGAGCCACTGTCCAGTGAGATAATTCAATAGGGTTTAATATACAAGAAAAAAAGTGTAATCATAACCAAAAAAATCATTCTTAAATATGTAACAGAAGATTTAGAAATAGAGACACAGCGGAAGACATTTAAAATAGGTTAGACAGTTCTAAACAGTATCTACTAGCACATAAGAGTGATTAAAATATATCAGAAATAGAACTAACAATAGTGCCCAAAGGCCAGTACCCGAAAGCTAATAATAGTGTGCAAAGGCTAGTAATAGTGCCCAAAGGCTAGTAACAGTGCCCGAAAGCCAGTACCCGAAGGCTAAAAATAATAGGTCATATAACAAGTCATCTAGGTTTTATAAATCATACCTCAATATATACTCAATTCAGTGAGATCAAAACATTTATTTTTCGTATCAACATGGCTTGAAAACAATTCCTCTCTTTTAGAAACTTACCATAAACTTTGTAGTTTTGATTATTTGGGACAAGAGTCAAACAGAGTCAACAATAGACAAAAGATTTCAAAGAGTCAAAAGAGTCCACAATAGTCAAAAGAGTCAACAATAGTCAAAAGATTCCAAAGAGTCAACAGATTCAACAATAGTCTAAAGAGTCTAAAGAGTCAACAATCAATATTTTTTGTTACGAAAATAATTATAGCAAGTTTTATATAGCAGTCAAAAGTCAACATACTTTGTTACGAAGGTAATTAAAAAAAAGGTTTCCTTATGACGGTCAAAAGTCAAATAGCTTTTCGATACAATAGTCAAAATCAATACTTGTCATTACGTAAATAAAAAAAGATTTGGTAAAATCAATTATATATTTGGTACGAAAATCAAAGTTCAAACAAAAAGTCAAAACTTAACTCGTAGAATAATCAAATAGCCAAATCAAATACATGTACGCAATATAATAATATAATACTAAGAAAATAGGGGTTGGTTAGACCCGACAATTTACAAAAATTCCTGTCAAAATCTCTCACCATGTTTTTGCTTAGAGTTTGACTAAGCTTAATATTTAACTCTAAAATTCGTCTGATGCATAAACAAATCAAGACTACATTACTCATAACTTCTAGGTTTGGGTGTTACCCATTGGATAAGTAAAAAGGTGACAATTAACGCATCCTACCTACTCTCACATCAAATCACTTCACTTTTTTTTCTTTTTTTCTCCCCTCACTGACGTGACTCTAAAATATACATTTTTACGACCCAAAATATGCACATTTAGCTTACTTTTAGTTGGTTTTCAATAATTATGATATTTTTTTATGAGTTTTCAATGCACTTATAGTTGGATTTGCATGATCTTATAGTAATAATGCATGTTGGAGATTTTGGAAGAAATTTAACGACTTTTTCTAGAAAAATGAAGAAAATATGAAGGATTGGAGTTTAAAGAGAAGAATTTGAAAAAAGCATGAAGAGCTAAAGAAACCGAGATCGGTGTCAGCTGGGCGCTGGCACCTGTGCGCCGCCGACCTTAGCGTCTGCTCGGAGCCACCGCCTGGCTGCCGCCCAGAAATCACTGCTGAAAGTTCATTTTTACCCTTGGCATGTTTTAAATTGTATTTTACCAATTTTAGCCTTTAGCAACCTTTATTAATTGCCAAGGCCCCTTGTAAATACACATAATATTACACCTTAGTAGGTTTTTATAGTTTTAGAGAGAATAGCCTAGTGAGGAAGAAACACACACTTCTTCACCTTTTTCACACACACATACACACTATGAATTCGCTTAGAACAATCATGTTCTAAGTAGATTCTAGGGAAATCTACCCTTCTAAGTGATAGGGGGTAGTGGATTTCCATAAGATGTAGAACAAATAATGGATTCAATGGAGAATAATTGCTCTTTAATGATGGAATTCGAGAGTTGGGAGTGTTTATGCATCAATCAGCATTTTCGTGGTTATTTTGTTCTCTTCTATGGTTATTCATGCATATTATTAAGTGGGTTTCATGCAAATGAAGTAATCTAGTCATTACATATAGATTTTGCCTTGGAATTGGAATATTTGTTGAATCTACTCCGTTACTTGTTTAATTAGAGAGTGCTTAACTTGTTTTAGGCATATGGGCTAGTCCAATTGAGATTTCTTGTGTTGCAAGCTTGGTTGTCTACTTGTCCATTTGTCATGTAAGTTGGTAACTCTGATTGGCTTGAGGTGGTGGTGTAAAGGATTGATAGTAGAGTAGGATTGATGACCCTAGTTCTATTATTGGCTATTTTAGTCCTTATTGTGGAAATTTATGTAAGGTATTATCATATTAACTAGACATTTGTATGTTATTTGCTTAGCAATAGACTCTTGGATATTGAAGTGATGTGATTTTCCCGCTTTTACCCCCATTTTTATCTTTTCTTTTGTTTATTTACTTGCATGAGTTACTTGAAACTATCCTACCCTTTGTTTTGTTAGTTTGTAGATATAATGACTACTAGAAATTGTAGTAAGTGAGGACTCTAGAATTACTGTCTTATTTTCCACATGGTTATTCGTCCATTGATATACATAATCATCTCCCTTTTAGTCTTATTTATAGTCTTATTTAAATATTAATTCTTATTTAAATATTAAATTTTATTTTAAATATTAAAAATATTAAATTAAATTAATATTTAATAGTATATATAAAACTAAAAGTAAATGTGAGTATTGTATTAGAAATTGTAGTAAGTGAGGACTCGAACCAAACTACACTATTAATCAAGACAACTTTCTCATAGGAACGAAACCTTAAGTACTATAGTTTTAGTATTTTTGTTTTGTTTATTTATAAATTTATTTTGAAGTATTCGCCTTAAACTTATACAACGACAGGAGTACGTCACTCACCTACGGGTCAACTCTTTTCTCCCTCCCTTTTCCTCTTCATTCTTCCCTGATTTGTTTCTTTTCTCCCTTTTCTTTCTCCCCTCATTCTTTGCTCTTCCATTGTTACTACTTGCAAAGTCCCTTATGGGTTTTCAAAGAAGGAAAAAAAATGGGAAAGCACAAACGGGAAATAAAAGAGACTGACTAATAATTCAAAATGAGAGATAAAAGGTCAACCGTGGGCAAAGGTCAAGAGCGGGAAAGCTAGAGGCACAATGGTAGATGGACGATTCATGGGTTGTTGCTGCTTCGATCAATCGTTGGTCACCACACATGGCTACTATTCCCTAGGGTTCTGCTGAGTTTTCTCAAGGATGGGGAGGATGGTTTTCTTTCTTTTCTTTTTGCCCGATTTAGGCTAGGGTGAATATTGAGCTGGTTTTGGGTGTAGGCTAATATACTACTCAGATTACGGTTTGATTCTAGGATAATATTTGGGAATCGAATCTTGCCATTTTGTTTTTGAATTTTAGTTAGAAAATTTTCAATTTACCTTGTTATGAGATTTAGGATTAGGGTATGATTCCACCATCAATCATCATTAATTAAATATCCTAGTGATTTTAATCCCAAATTCTTTCTAATTTGGAAAGAAATTATCTAACATTAATGGAGAATTATTATCTTATTTTCTGGGTCGTTACATAGACAGCCTGTGTTATGAACCTGGGATACATGTTCGGATTGCCTTTCCCAGCCCCTGTATTAAAAAAATAATAATTTGATAATTTACTACTCAAACAATGCATTGAATTGTTTCACAAACGAGATTGCAATTACATGTTGTTTATCTGTTATGAATGTCCAAATAGTAGAGTCTGTGATTTCCAAGTCATCTTTTAAAGTACTCACAAACCATGTCCAACTTATGTTGTTCTCAATGGGCACAACATCACAGGCAATCGGAAAACTTTGGTTATTTGGATCCATCCCAATTGCTGTTAGCAGAATCCTCTTGGTTTGCTCTTTAAGATAACATCCATCAAGTCCAACAATAGGCCTACAAGCTTCTTTAAACCCCCTCTTGCATGCCTCAAAATAGATATAAATATTGTGAAATTTATTTCTACCGTCATCCATGGTTTGGGTATGCAACCTAACAGTTGATCCATGATTGCTTCTTAGTAATTTAGCCTTGCAATTATGAAGTATCTTATATTGGTCTGTCACGTCACCATAGATTATTTCAAGTGCTTCTTTTCTCACTTTGGCGGCCACTGGTCTGCTGATGTAGATTTTCAACACACTTTTGACCTTATCAATTACTTGAGTAATTGTATAGTTTGGGCAAATCTTTATTTCCTCCTTAAATAATCTAGCCAAATATTTTGAACTAGCACAACCATGGTTGTGATTTATCCCACCATAGTTGTGCTTTTTATTCAGGCTTGTAATTTGCCAATAATTATCCTTTGGCCTATTGCTGATTATTGCATACTAAGGACACGGCCTATTCCAAACAGAGTACCTGCAAATCACCTTGCACCTTATCTTATCATTTTTCACAATTCGGATCCGTTTCGATTCTTTTACTCCCATGTGTTGCACAATTCTTTGAACTCTTTTTTACTTGCAAACATCAAACCACCTCAAGTTTAGGATTTTCAAAATCCACTTTTCTTTTATACCTTCTAAAAACATTCTCCACATGCACTTTATCATCATCTTCATCACTAGGGTCTTCACTTGGAACCCAAACACTATCATCATTTTCATCTCCCTCATTGTCTTCTTCATACCATGTTCTTTAATCAGATCTACCATCATTATTCAAATTTCTTTCAATTTTGTTGAGGATCGATTCCCAATCAGTTGTTCTCTCCTTAATTATCCTATCCAAGTAATCATCATCATCAAGATCATAATCACTGTCAGGCATTTCATCTTCACCTCTATCTTCTGATTCTTCTTTCTCTTCCTGATATTTTTCTTCAACTTTCATATTTCCTTTCTGTTTATCTATCCAGTACCTTAGTGCTTCATCATCTGAATTTCCTTGTGTGCAACCTTCATTTGGTTTTGATGCGCTATTATTGCTATCATCTTCATCACCACTACCTACTGCCAAGGGTAGAGCTACGTTTTGCCCCACCTCAAAATTTTCAAAGTAGTATTAGTATATTTAAATTTTATATAAAAAAATTTTATATTGTGCCCTACAAAAAATTATAATATTAAGGGTAAAGATTAAATTTCTTAAAAAAAGGGGCAAAGATTAAATAAATAAAAATAAAATTATTAATGAGACAAGATAAATTAAAAAAAATATAATTCTACAATCAATTAAGTAATTTTACATATAGGGTTGAGTAATTTCTTAAACAAGGTAATCCATGGCCGCCACTGCCACCACTACCACCACCGATCAATTGTCTTCAAAGCTACCACTACCAATCTATTGTCTTCAAAGTCTTTCATATTCAAGTACCTATGATATTCATTTTTTCTATTTGTTGAATTCATTACAAATCAGAATAAAATCATTTATGTGCATAGATAAAATTGATTTACATATTCTTTGAAAAATCGTAAACATTAATCTTGCTTATTGAAGAAACTTAGATGAAGAAATTATCGAGGGATGGAAGGAAGGAACCTGAGAAAGATAGGGGGGAAGAAAGACTAAGGGTCAGGGACAGAAACCTTCGTTGTTGAAATCTTATAGTTGTAGATATTATATGAGCCATATATGCTTCTAAGTCCTAACTTTTTATGATTGTTTAGTTACATATATTGAAAAAGAAATTTTTGACATGAGTGATATCGAACTCATTTTATGTCGTTTTCAAAATATGAGTACTCGTAGAGGAGTTTAATAAAATTTTATTATTTAATATTTTAAAAAATTATTTACTAAATTTATTATCCCACTGAACCTTGGGGCCTGGCTCCGCTCTTGCTTGTTGCAATACTATCTTCCATTTGTTCTTCACTTGCACCCTGACTTGTTTTTTTTACATTTCATTGCCTTCATCTTCATCACCAGTAGCTGTTGTGTACCATCCTTCACTTGCTTGTTTTTCTTGCAATTCTTTCCATCTCAGTGTCTTGTATATTAACATCACCAATTATATGATTCACTCCAGCCTTTTTTTACTTTCCACTATAATGATCTCTAGTGGTTCAGCATCATCATCAAGTAACTTGAAAATTTTCTTGCCTAATATTTGTGTTTCATCACTAGATTGCTTCTCCACTTGTGTGACCTGGACAACAATGTCATCATCATCCTTATCAGCATCAGCAGCTGCATGTACCACATATAAATCAACCAATCCATCCTTAGCTCCCTACTCAACCATCTTTAATGCAGATGCATTATCAAATAACATAAATAGACCGTCATCCATGTTCTTTTATGAATCCAAGAATTAGTAACACAACCCATCCACATTTAGATCTAATACTTCTTTTGCAAAGTGATGTACTTCAATCTTAGACCACAGGTCTCCATCATAATCTGCCACTCCATACACCTTGCCACCATTGTATTGTCTTCTTGTGTATTGGTGAAGAATCCATTATAATGGATCCGTGTAGTGAATGTACCATCTGCAAAAAATTAACTAAAATTCTCAGTCATTATAAATAACCAACTTTTTTTTTTTAACTGAAGATAAATTTCATTCATTGGCTGACGTAGTAATTGCATTGCTTTTGCAACTCCCTTTTTGTCAAAAATGAAAATATCCATTCAACAAACATGGTAAACTATAGGAAGATCAAAAGAAAATAAATACTTTCACACATATTTGAAGACTTAGAAATAGAACTTTTGGGGTCTCTGTAACATAACAGTACTACCCAAGCAGCTAGGAGGAATTACTCTTAAAAGTACAAACCAGTAGTTTACCACAACAGTACTACCCAAACAAGACGAACTACTCTCTGTAACATAACAGTACTACCCAAACAGGTAACCAAGTGAGGAGCCACCACCAGGAGCAGCATGAACCTTAGTTGACGGCCTTTCTTGCACAATCAGAAGCCAACAATTTTCAAAAATATAGTCGAGATGATTTTTAAGGAGATATGCCAATATTATATGAAAAATAAGTTTAAGCTCCCTTAATTTTTGCACCAGCTAGGGGAAAAAATTACTACTTATTTGGCCCTTTGGCTTCTAAGATTTAGGCTAAGGCAAATGTTATACGTGTAGGGCAGAGGATGAATAGTTGTCTTCGTTTATACACATAGTTTGGAAATATTTCATTTTAAAGCCGGGTGATTGTTCAATATAAATTTCTTCTTCTAAATAACCATTTAAAAATGCACTTTTAACATCCATTTGAAATAATTTAAAATCTTTAAAACAAGCAAAAGCAAATAGCATTCCAATAAATTCTAATCTAGCAACCGGGGCAAATGTTTCATCATAATCAATTTCTTCCTCTTGTTTATAACATTGGGCAACTAATATAGCTTTATTTCTAACCACTTCACCTTTTTCATTTAGTTTATTTCTAAAAACCCATTTCATTCCAATTGTAGGATAATCATTAGGTCTCTCAACTAATATTCATACTTTACTTCTTTCAAATTGATTTAAATCTTCTTGCATGGCAATTATCCAAAATTAATCAGTTAAGACTTCTTTAACATGCTTGAGTTCAATTGAAGAAAGTAAAGAAAAATGACTATCAAATACCATAGATCTAGTTTTAATTCCTTTAGATGGATCACCAATTATTAAATCTTGTGGATGACTCTTTACAAATTTATAATCCTTAGGAAGATCACTCATTTTGTTTTCAACTCTAATTGTCCTTTCATTTATATTGCTAGTTTCACAAGAAATTTCTACCTTTTTAGTGGGCTCATTGTCAATTACAATAGTTTCTTCTTCTTCTTCTTTTCTTGCTTCATTGATCCCCACTAAATTCTCATCAAATTACACATGAATTGCTTCTTCAACTACTAGTGTCTTTTTTATTAAAAACTCTATATGTTTTTCGAATACATGAATAGCCTAAGAAAATTCCTTCATCCGTTTCTTATCAAATTTTTCCAAGTTATCTTTAACATTCAAAATAAAACATTTATAACCAAACACTTTAAAATAGGGAATATTGGGAGGTCCACCATAAACTAACTCATAAGGTGTATTTTTCAAAATAGGTCTAATTATAGCTCTATTTAGCATACAATAAGTAGTATTAATGGCTTTCGCCCAAAAATATTTAGGTAAATTATTTTCACTAATCATGGTTCTAGCCATTTCTTGAAGTATCCTATTTTTTTCTTTCAACTACTCTATTTTGTCGAGGTGACTTAGTTACTGAATAATTTTGAATAATTTCAAATTCATCACAAAAATCATTAAAACATTCAT
Source organism: Knoxia roxburghii (assembly GCA_030378225.1). Taxonomy (NCBI): domain Eukaryota; kingdom Viridiplantae; phylum Streptophyta; class Magnoliopsida; order Gentianales; family Rubiaceae; genus Knoxia; species Knoxia roxburghii. Next base: position 26,395,340 of record CM059424.1, read on the forward strand.
TTAAAAATTCCGTACCATTATCATTCCTTAGTTTTACAATTTTCAAATTAAGTTCATTTTGAACTTTCTTAGCTAATTTTTGAAATTCATTGAAAGCATCACTTTTGTTTGCAAGAAATAACACCCAAGTAAATCTTGAAAAATCATCAACAAAAACATAGACATATCTTTTACCACCCATACTAACTTGTTAGGTAGGACCAAAAAAGTCCATGTGAATAAGTTCAAGTGGTTTAGAAGTTGAAATACAATTTTTAGTTATAAAAGATGACTTGACTAATGCCAAGTATTGCATATATTATATAATAGGGATAGAAGTATATGAAAAGCCCATACACCTAGGGAAAAAAAAAGAAAAAATAGAGCTGCAAAATATGGAGAAAAAGAAGGTGGTGTACACGCATCTTCTTTAAAAACCCATCTCTTCTCTCTCTCTCTCTCTCTCTCTCTCTCTCTCTCTCTCTCTCTTTCTCTCTTTTTTCTCTTTCCAGAGGCTTCTCTCTCACCAAACTCTCTTCCCCGCCACTCCTGGTCGTCGATTCCGGCCATTCTAGGCAGAGTTTTAAAGATCTCTCTCCACCAAAATACTCCCCACCTCATAAGCTTCAAAACCCATACCTTTTACCACCATTTTCGTACGTAGTTAAATCAAAATGAGGCCAAGAAGAGGTGACTCGCGGCAGTGGTGACAGCGGCGACCAAATCTGCAAAAATGAAAACTGATATTAAATTTGTCTTTCACAGCCGGAATGTGATGTTAAATGGGAATTGAAGAATTACAGCTGGAAAACGTGATGTAAACTGTTGTGATGTTCTGTGATGTAAAATAGTGATGTAAAATGCTGTGATGTAAAATTTGTTTTTGATGTAAAACATTCGAATCACTGCCATCAATAAATTTTCTTTTTGCAGTTTCAAGTTCATTGTATACATCTCTTGATGTAAAACCAATATTTGATAGACCACTGGACTACATAAAATTAATCGAAATGACATCAAAAAAATGAGATTTAACATCAGAATTCATCATAATGACATTTTACATCAAAACAAAAAAATGATGTAAAATGTCATTTTACATAAAAATGAGAAGAGAGAGAGAGAGAGAAAGAAAGTGAGAGAGGAAGGAAGCGTGAGATTTTGCAAGCAAATGAGGTTTTGTAAAATGACATTTTACATCAATTTATCTCAGATTTGACATCAAAATTCTTAAAAAAATGAGAGAGGGAGAAGAGCGAGAGAAGAAAATGATGGGTATTGGCAATAAATAGGAGAGAGGAAGGAAGAAGGAAGGGAGAGAGAAAATGAGGGGTATTGACAATAAATATGAGAGAGGAAGAGAGAATGTAAGGGTGTTGTGAAAGAAGTGTGAGGCGCGTCAGGAGACAGGGAGAGAGAAACTAGGGGCCTGGCGCATTTAATGTGCCTGACTCGCAATTTTGGTGAAGAAAATCTGGTTTTTACCTGTTTTCCTACCAAAAACCAGGTTTTTTTATTAAAAAAATGGGGCTAAGTGTATCAAACCTCCCCTACTCCTATCCCTACCATATAATTTGTGCAAGTATTTACTTGATTAAGGTCAAATCCTTGACATGATAAGGACAAGTCTAAGATAAAGTAAATACTTAATTAAAAAAATTTGGACTTGAAATAAGGACAAGTCTTAAATAAAATCTTGAAATTAAAAATGTAAGACTTGAATTGAACAAGTCTAATGGTGATGTTTTATGATACAAGAAATGTAGAATAGAGAGCGTGGATGCAAAATGCAATGCAATGAAAGAGACAAGATTTTTAAAGTGATTAAAATTCCTTAAGGTAGAATTCAAACCTTTACAAATCTCCCAAGAACAATTTAGTAACTCTACTAAGAGATTCTTCACTACTCACCCTCTAAATTGTTCTTGACTTGCAACCTCTTGCTTTCAAGAATAAGAAAACCTTTTTGTGTGTGAAGTGTTTACGGTTTACAAGTGACAAGGTTATAGTCTAAGATTGACACTTTGAAAAATAACTAGAACTTGAAACTAAAATTTGAAAATGAGAACTTGAAAACTTGAGAGAATTTGATAATAATAACAATGACTTGATAGCTTGTGTGTGTTGAATGTCTTCACCAATGGTCTCTATTTATAGGCAAATTTGAACTCCAATTCAAACATTTGAATTTTGGCTCCAAAGATGATTTGACATAGTCTGAACCTTCCTTTTGCTTTTTCGGATTCTTTTAGCTTCTTTTGACTTTTGTGTCAGAAATAAAGGTTGTAGATCTTTCTTTTAACTTTCCAAGACCGTTAAAATAAGTTAATTTGGACTCTTTTAGCTCAAGTTACATTTAATTTACTGAACTGTGGTATTGCAGTGACATAGTTTCTTTATCGTCTATTTTCACCAAAATTCCATTGAAATTTCACATTGACTATTACTCAAAATTTTTTAGATGATTGAAAGAGGTTTTCAAAATATCCAAAATCTTAATTTTTGGTTGATTGAAACGAAGTTATGCTCATTTGAAATTGAATATATCAATATGAAAATTTGCAATTTTTACAAAAAATAATTTTAGACAATTTGAGAAATTATTATTTTCACATATTTGTTTTGTTATTATTAAAATCAAGATTGAAACACTTGAGTTTAACAGATATGCTCTAATTGTGAAACTCCTCATTCTGGGTAAATATTATTATACTAAAAAATATATTAACATACCCTTTGTTGCAGCGTAGTTGGACGATAAAACTTGTGCACACAAGGAGAATGGTGCAGCTAGTTGTTTAGCTTCCCTGGCCATGAAATGTGTGAGGTGTTGGATTTGAATACATAAGCTATGCTTGTATTGTACATTTTTCCAGTTAAACTATCGATTAATATTTTGGTTATATTTTGTTGTGCATTATTTGTCCACTAATATTATGTAGTTAGATGATGAGGTGTCTTGTGTGACACAGTAGATCTCATTATTGGTTAAAAGACATAATACATAAATGAGGTTCGTAACCGAGACAGTTTTGAACAAATTGTCGGTTTATGCTATTATGTGATTCAGATAATTGGTTTGTCTAAACTAATTGAATTATATGAAAGAATGCCACATAGGATCTGGGTTCGCACTTGCTCAATTTACCACGCAACAAAAATTTCTATTTAAAAGCGGAATCTTAGAAAAGTACATTTGAAGCGTGACTTGGGTGATCGCTTGTATGACTCAAGACTTTGACTTCTCGTGGTGTGGGCAACGATCTAGAAGCCAATTGATCAGCAATCAACACAACTGGATTCGCCAAAAAAATTCAGCAAACCCACCGCCAAGCGCGTGACCTTCACGCGCCGCCTAGGCTCGAGATAAACCACACGCGCCGCCGCCCCAAGCTTATAAAACCGCCACCGGTGAAGTGAGAAATTCCGGGCAGCAAGACTTGATCAAGGGCAGCCGCAATTTGGGTATTAAATCCGACCACGAGGGAGAAAGTTATTTCTCTCTCTAGAATTTTATCTCTCTAGATTCTTGAATTATGAATCTATTGAATTGTGCGTCTTGAATAGCTAATCCCTTGTCTATATATAGAGTTAAAAGAGAGACCCCAAGTTGGTTTAGGATTGATCTTCCTAATGGGTTTAGGTAATTAGTTTCCAAATCCAATTAGGTAACTAATCTGATAGGATAAACCAAATCCTACTAGATTCCTAATCTCTAGGATTTCCTAATTCTAATTGAAACTTAAGACTTAATTAATTAATTAAATAATTTCACTTTGTTAATTACTTAATTAACCCTTATGAATCAATTAAATAATTCCACTTTGTTAATTACTGAATCAACCCTTAGGAATAATTAACCAATTAATTAATTAAATCTACTTATTCAATTAACCCATTACAAAATTAATCGTACCACTAACGGATACGATTAATTTTGGCACTACCATCCTACACCAGAATTGCTTCCGAAATAACTTAATTAAATTATATTCATAATCTCCCCACATCAAAGATATAGTGCTCGTTAATATATTAATTTACTGATAAATTAATTAATTAACTTCTTTAATTTTGAGACTAGTACCACTCGACCTTTTTACTATATCGGACATAAGTCCACCGGCCAGGTTTAGTATAATAAACTTTACGAGCTCATCTCGGGAGCACCATCACCCCGGACGCACCGGTACATGGTTTTCTTTCGACAAGCAGCAACACACCAAGTAACTAAACGCGCGCACCCAACCTATCGAGACTATTGGCCACAAATGACCTCACCCTTTGGCAGATCAAAATACACTATATCTAATCCTCATGTGCTGCTCAAGTCTAGGGATTAAGAGATATAATACAAGGAACGAATTGTCTATTAAATCAGTATAAGACAATTCATCCTAAATGGTCAAGTTCAATACGCTCGGGGCATATCTATATGATTCAATCAGTTTAGACAAACCAATTTCTGAATCACATAATAACCTAAGCCGACAGTGTGTCCAAAACTGTCTTGGTTACGAACCTCATTTATATATTATGTCTTTTAACCAATGATGAGATCTACTGTGTCACACCAGACACCTCATCATTTAATTGCATAATATAAATGGACGACATATGCACAATATATAAACCAAAACATTTAATCGATATATTAACTGGGAAATAGTATATAATATAAGCATAGTTCAGTATTCAAACCTAACAATCTCCCACTAACACTTAAGTTGTCCTTTAAGTATAAAACTACATTTAATCTTTACAACTACAATACAACTAGAAAAACTATCATGGCTCTACTAAGTATCTGATCCCCATGCCCTCCACGTGAGCCTCAAAGACTTTTGCAGTCAATGTTTTTGTGAAACGATCTGCAAGGTTATCTTCTGATGCTATCTTTGCCACGACCACGTCTTCCCTCTTGACGATGTCTCGTATTAGGTGGTGCTTGCGCTGTATATGCTTACTCGCTTTGTGGGCTCGTGGTTCCTCCGAGTTTGCTACTGCACTGTTGTTATCACAGTACACTGTGATTGACTTCTGCAAACCAGGAATCACATCTAAGTCCACTAGAAAGTTCTTGAGCCACACTGCTTCTTTCGCTGCCTCTGATGCTGCAACATATTCAGCCTCCATGGTATAGTCTGCCACGCATTTCTGCTTGACACTCCTCCAAACTATGGCTCCACCTCACAAAGTAAACACATACCATGAGGTAGACTTGCTATTGTCCCTGTCGCCTTGGAAATTTGAATCTGTGTAACCTCAAGGTACCAGCTCAGCGCCTGATAGACCAAGACTTGGTATCTCGTTCTGCGCAAATACTTGAGAATGTATTTTACTGCCTCCTAATGAGCTTTCTCGAGGTTACTCTGATATCTGCTTACAATGCCAACAGGATAACATATATCAGGCCTCGTACATAATATCGTATTCATGAGACTTCCTACTACCGAAGCATAAGGAACTATTTTTATGGCTTCTATCTCTTCAACAATCTTTGGAGAATGTTCTTTAGATAGATGCACTCCGTGTCTGAAAGGTAGAAAACCTTTCTTGGAGTTCTGCATGTTAAAATGGGCCATAATCGTGTCTATGTATAAAGCTTAAGAGAGTGTTAGGGAAAGTTTCCTACGATCTCAAATTATCTTGATCCCGAGGATATGTCCCGTTTCTCCTACATTTTTCATATCAAACTGTTTGGACATCCATGCCTTTACGTCTAATAACACTTTGCCAATTAGTAAAATATCATCTACATAAAGCACAAGAAACACCACCGCATTTTCATCACGTATGCGGTACACACATTGTTCATCCGGACACTGAGTAAATCCGTAGGATTGGATCACCTTATCGAACTGGATGTTCCAAGATCTGGATGCCTACTTAAGTCTGTAAATGGATCTCTTAAGCCTACAAATCTTATGCTCTTGGCCTTTTTCAACGAATCCCTCTGGTTCCTGCATGAAAATGGTTTCCTCAAGACTTTCGTTTATGAAAGCTGTCTTGACATCCATCTGCCATATCTCATAATCTAAATGAGCAGCTATGGCCAAGAGAATTCAGATCGACTTAAGCATGGCCACTGGGGAGAATGTTTCCTCATAATTGATTCCCTTTTTTTGAGTATACCCCATCGCCACAAGCCTAGCTTTAAAGGTTTCAACCTTTCCGTCAGGTCCTCTCTTGTGTTTGTAGACCCACTTACATCCAATGGGTTTGAAACCATCAGGCAGGTCCACAAGCTCCCAGACTTGATTGTGGTCCATCAACCCCATCTCGAATATCATTGCTTTTTGCCAAGATTCTGTATCTTTATCTCAGAGAGCCTCATTATAGTTAACAGGGTTCAGTTCAGGTGCACCTGGGATGAAGTCACACGCCTCTCCCACACCAATGAACCTCTCGAGCTATCTCACAACCCTCCCTCCATGACGAGGCATCACCTGTGTAGGCGCATCATCTGTGATATCTTGTGCAGTGTGTGGTGTATCTACTTGTGCAGGCGCATCAGGATTATCAGATTGCTTCCTAAGTTCTTCTAGTACTATCTTACTCTTGGGCTTATGATCTAGGATATAGTCTTCCTCTAAAAATCTGGTGTTAGTGTTAACTATCACCTTCTGATTTTTAGGACTATAAAATATACCACCTTTCGTTCCTCTAGGATATCCTACAAACAGTATTACTTCTGTTCTTGCATCTAACTTAGCCGCACATGTACTGGACAACCCCAAATTATGAGATGTCTTACATTGGGCTTGCACCCGTTCCACAACCCCGTAGGAGTTGAAGGCACGGTTTTAGATGGTACAAGATTTAGAATGTACATCGTCGTTTCTAAGGCATACCCCCAGAACGAACTCGGTAAACCACTATAGATCATCATTGACCTAACCATTTCCATAAAAGTTCAATTCCTTCTTTTTGCTACACCGTTCTGCTGTGGTGTGCCAGGTGCAGACAATTGAGACTGAATTCCGACCTCACTGAGGTATTCTCAAAATTTGTGGGACAGGTACTCACCACCACAATTTGATCGCAGTGCCTTGATACTCTTACCATGATGTTTCTCCACATCTGCTCAATACTCTTTGAATTTACTAAAGCATTCGGACTTGTGGCGCATTAGGTAAATGTATCCGTACCTTGAGTAATCATCTGTGAATGTCACAAAATACTCAAACCCAAATCATGCTTGGACCAACATTGGTCCACAGAAGTCAGACTGAATCAACTCTAATACTTCTTTGGCTCTATAACTTTTTTGCTTTAAAGGTCTCTTGGTCATTTTACCTTCAAAGCAAGATTCGCATGTTGAGTAACTGTCAGTCTCTAATGAACTTAAAGGTCCATCATTGACTAACCTCTGAATACTATTAAGGTTTATATGACCTAGCCTGAGATGCCAAAGATATGTTTGATTCGTTTTAGAAGGTTCTTTCCTCTTATTAGCATTAGATTATGCGCTATATAGTTTTGTGTTTTGCACAACATAAGAGTTTGATTTAATTAAAAACAAATTGTCAACTAATAAATCAGAACAAATAAGTTTGCTATATTTTCTAATGACAACAGAATCATCAGAAAAAATAAACTTATAACCATTCTTTAAGAGTTTAAAAACTGAAACAAGGTTTTTTTAAAACTCGGTACATAAAGACAATTAACTAATTCTATTCTAGAATTTTCAAAAATCAATGTGGCTACTCCCACTGCTTCTACTGACACTCTTGTAGTGTTGCCAAGTAGAATTATAGCTCGCATTCTCTAAGCTTCCGGGTTACTTGGAAACCCTACAAAGAATTACAAACATGGTCAGTGACGCCTAAATCCCCACACCAAGTATCTGTGGGAATCGCCGCTAAACACGTCTCAGTAATTAAGGCAGAAACTATTGTACCTTTGAACTTTGGACAATCCAATTTCCAATGTCCCATTTTACCACACTTGAAGCATTTGCCTTTAAGCTTATTCTTCTTTGCGATGTCTGGCTTGGCAGTATATTTCTTGGCATTCTTCTTCTTGTTCTTGCCTTTAGGCACAGAAGAAGAGCTAGAAGCCTTCACTGTAACCAAAGCTTGCTTTTTCTCGTAGAAGATGCCTTCGGCCGACACCAATGCTGTTAAGAGCTCGGGAAGAGTATAGACTCTTTGGTTCATGTTGTAGTTTACCCGAAAATGCTCAAAACTAAGAGGGTAAGCTTTGGAGGATGATATCAATCTGACTCTCAGGATCAATCTCATCTCCCAACACCTTTATCTCATTGATGTTGCTGATCATGTGAAGCACATGATCTCTCACAGATGAGCCCTCAGCCATTCTGGTATTCATGATCTTCCTCATGGCTGCTTGCCTAGCTATCCTGCCTTGATAAGCAAACATCTCTCTCAGGTGTGCCATCATGTTAAAGGCAAAAATCATGGGATAAAGATGATGTTGTAAAATATTCGACACAGAGGCTAGAATGTAACACCACGTCATCTCATCCGCTTTTCTCCACCTTGCATAGGCATCCCTATCTTCTTGAGGATATTCATCATTAGGCATATCTGGACCGACTTTGGTGAGCACAAAATTATACTGCTCAGCCGTCAAGACAATGTCCAAATTTTGACTCCAATCGACATAGTTTGGACCGGTTAGTTTGTTGTCTTTAAGTATTGTAGCTAACGGATTAAATGCCATATCGAAGACTGAAAATAAATAAACAGACAATGTTTCAGTAATTAATCTAGAATTTCAAAAAAACAAAATTATATAATTATTTACTTCCTTCAAAACAATAATTAAAACCACCAACATCTCATTCACTGGGATTTTTGCAAGCCACGATAGTGTGGACGTTTACACTAATCCACATTCGTTTGAGAATAACCAAGTTCATTAACTACATTATCTGACCAAACGATCTATTGATCAATGTAGCTAATAGTCAGTGCCTTTCAGTCGTACCAATAAGCAGTGTAACCTCGATAGGAGGAATACTACAAATTGTACACTAAGTGTGTGACATTACCTGACTTCTGGGTTTGTTACCTCAGGATAGTGTGCCTTAGATGGAGAGGTAATCGCATTTCTCCTAGTTTAACTTACTCTAGTCATCTTATTTAGAAATTCATAATCTAGTGATCTTGTGGTTGAACTCATCCGATATGGAGAAAGACCCTAATGCCAACGCGCAAGTCCACCCATATCACATATGAATTCGTAATGGAGACTATGGGGATATTAAACCAACCCGTTCCCACTTAGATTTCTTAAATGAGGGTTTTTCCAGTTTTAACATGCAATTAACAAATCCTAAGTTATGTGCAAAAACCAATATGCTTTAAAATATGCATCTAATATACAACACAAAAATTAAAGCATAAAAATTAAAACTATAAATACGGGAAATAAATGCGTAAAATAAATTTCCTGACTATTATGGTTTTAATCGCTTCCATCTGCTGCCTTGATCTCGTGTCCCATCACGTCACTTGATGGATTGAGTCCTGAAAAAATAAATCTTCACAAAAAAATGAACACCAGAGGAAAAACGGGATGCACGCGCAAGACAAACGGGCCGCACGCGTGCAGCATGCACAAAGTGCACCGCCGGTAAGTAGTCGTCGGTGCCATTGCCCCCTCCGATTCCTCATTCGCTTATTCTACGTTACTTGGTCTTCTTGCAATTCATTCTGGGTTTTCTTGGTTTTCTACGAATTAACGATAAACCAAACCCACAAATTTAAGTCGCTCACTGCAATGCCTTCGATTACAAATAAATTTTCCTACTACAAGGCATCTAGGAAAATAAAATCGAAATTACATAGAAAAAATCCTACTACATATTTGATCTAATCCTACACGGCTTCTAGCACGTGGTTTTACTATTACAAACATTCATAAAAAAACAAACTCAGGCATGTCTCGGGGTTTAATTAAAACCATACAAACGCAACTATAATAGCCGGAATTTCTAAACCACTTGCAAATAAAACCATGTAACAAATCGAACAAGCACAAAACCAAAACAAGGCTCCGATACCAATTGAAAGATTATCTGCTTGGGCCCAGTCAAAAATTCACTTTTGTACTATGCATTCCAGAATCGGAACTCTTGACCAGGCTGAGACTCTAGCACAATCGCTATTTCAATCATTGCTTAAAATAACATTGCGCAGGATCTTGGTTTGCACTTATTCGATTTATCACGCAACAAATAATTTCTAATTAAAGCGGAAGTTTAGAAATACCTATTGAAGTGTAAACTCAGGTGATCGCTTCTATGACTCAAGACAGGCTCGAACGTTGTGTGACAACGAACCAATAAACCAAACGATCAGCAACTTAACACAATCCACTCGCCGGAGATCAACCAGTGCCGCCGCCCCTAGCACGTGTGCTATACGCGCCACCTGGAGCTAAGAGAAAAATCCACGCACCACCGCACTTGCAATCCCACGCGCTGCTGGAGAAAAAGGAGAATTCGGCCGCTGGTGCTCGGGAATTGTGCAGCCACCCGGAGTTCTAGAAAATTGACTTTGAGGAATAATTCTTGAAAATTCTCTCTCTAGATTTTCTACCTCTAAGTTTCTTGAATTATGAAATTAAAAAATTGCGTATATAGAATTGCTAATCTCTTGTCTATTTATAGAGTTACAAGAGAGGCCCCAAGTTGGTTTAGGATTGGCCTTCCTAATGGGTCTAGGTAATTAGTTTCCAAATCTAATTAGGTTACTAAATCTAATAGGATAATCCAAATCCAATTAGATTTCTTAATCTCTAGAATTTCCTAATTCTAATTTAAACTTAAGACTTAATTAATTAATTAAATATTTTCACTTTGTTAATTACTTAATTAACCCTTAGGAATAAATAATTAATTAATTAATTATACTTAATCAATTAACCCACTACAAAATTAATCGTACCACTAACATATTAATTTTGGCACTACTATCCTACACCAGAATTGCTTCCGAAATAACTAATTAATTTATTATTTAATCTCCCCACATCAAAGATATAGTACTCGTTAATTTATTAATTTACTGATATATAATTAATTAACTTCCTATAATCCGAGATTAGTACCACTCGACCTTTTTACTATACCGGACATAAGTCCACATGTCGGGTTTAGTATGATAAACATAACGAGCTCATCTCGAGAGCACCATCACCCCGAACGCACCGGTACATGGTTTCTTTTCAAAAATCAGCAGCACACTAAGTAACTAAACACGCGCACCTAACCTACCGAGACTATTAGCCACAAACGACCTCACCCTTTGGCAGATCAAAGTACACTATGTCTAATCCTCATGTCCGCTCAAGTCTAGGGATTAAAAGATATAATACAAGGAACGAATTGTCTATTAAATCAGTATAAGACAATTCATCCTAAATAGTCAAGTTCAATACGCCCCGAGCATATCTATATGATTCAATCAGTTTAGATAAACCAATTTCTGAATCACATAATAATCTAAACCGACAGTGTGTACAAAATTGTCTCGGTTACGAACCTCATTTATATATTATGTTTTTTAACAAATGATGAGATCTACTGTGTCACACCAGACAACTCATCATCTAATTACATAATATAAATGGACGACATATACACAACATATAAACCAAAACATTTAATCGATATATTAACTGGGAAATAGTATAATACAATCATAACTTCAGTATTCAAACCTAACATCTAGGATCCAGGCTGGTTGGTTTTCAGGTTCGCATTATTTGGCTAGTTGGTTTTCGTCGTCGGCATGTTGGTTGGTTTACGGTCTTAAGCATGATTATGTGTTGGTTGATTGGTTATATATTTGCTTTTAATGGTTTTGTTGGGTCTAGGAGGTGACCCTCTCTAAGTATGCATTTCACATACTTATTTTGTTTCATCTTTGAATGTGATCCAGGTAGGAGATTACCGGAGACAAGCCTAGGAGAAGCTTGGGGAGGTTGGGATAATTGTTAAGTTTGTAAAACAATGAAACTGTAATAGCGTAGGTTGAGTGTTGTTAGCTGAATAAAATTCAGTTGATATTAAGTTTGAAGGAAAACAGAACAAGCTCGGGCTAAATCGAAAACCTCACTTTCGTGCAATGCATTCCAAAATAGGAAGCTTTCGACAAATTTATTTTCCCATGAACGGATCTAGGCTTATAATTATTTAATTTATTAAATCAACATCTAACGCACAAAGATTAAACCTTTAATTACAAGCGGAAGGATTAAAGGTTATACCTTTGAAGCGAAGTCCAACGCAATAAGAAAAATCAAATCTTTGATTGCAATTACCACCGAAACAAACAGATAACTCCAAGAAACTTTGAATATTGCGTGGGCAATAATCTATCGAAGTGTACTTGCTAAGCCCACGAAAACCCACTAAGAAAACCCCTCGAAATAAACTAAATCTGCTCAAAATTCAATCATAGTATCAGCCCATTTGATGTCCGCTGTCCACCTTCAACCCGCCGCACAAAAACCCACAAAATCCAGCATCTTAGTCGCGATCTGGACGAGCCCAAACACGGATCACCAAAAGAGAGATCAAACGTGATGAACCCGGATCAAGCACACCAAGAGAACTGGACTTCAAGCTAATCAGAACTGAAAAATGCGGCGAAACTACTCTATAAATTTGGCAGACAGTAGCAGGAAACTGGCGGACAATAATTTAATCCATGGGCTTCGATAAAGCTTTGATCTTTTAGCTTAGTTTGATTTAAGAGAGTGAGTATCCAAGTTCGACTTTGAGAAAAAACTTCAAGAAGGAGAAGTTCTCTCTGGAACTTTCTCACTCTAAGAGGCAAGACTTGTCTTGCAAGGTTTTTCTTAAGTTTCTTTGGCCTTAAGTTTTCTATTTATAGGGAGCTCTAATGGAGACCTAGTGGGCTTTTGAGTTGGGCCTTTAATTTGACTTTTGTTGACCACTTAGTCTTTCCTAGACTAATCAACTCCAATTGACCCAATCGAATTAATTTCTTAACTCACTTCGTTAATTTAATTTAATCGAATCCTTAGGATTAATTAATCAATATAGAATTAATTTCTTAATCCACTTTGTCAATTAAATATTAATTAAACCTTTAGGATTAATTAATTGACTTTGTCGATTAGTTAAATACATAATTAGTCGTACCACTATCGGACTAACTATGGAACTACCGCTCAAAAATGACTTTACATCGCGCCACTATATTTTTTTCTATCTCCCCACATTAAAGATCTAGTGCTCGTCGGTTTATCAATTTACTGACAAACTAATTTACCGACTTCTTGGTATCCGAGATTAGTACCACTCGACCTTCTTATTATACCGGACATAAAGTCCACCGGTCGGGTTTAGTATAATAAACCTTACGAGCTCATCTCGGGAGCACTATCAACCAGGCGAACCGGTACGTGGATTCCTCCGACTAGCAACGGCACGTAAGTAGCTAAACACCGCATACCCAACCTATCGAGGTATAGGCCTCAATTGACCGCACTCTTTAGCATATCAAAGCATGCGATATCCAACTCTCACGTCCGTCCCAATCTCGGGATTGAGAGACTAAATACTAGGACCGAATTAACTACGCTGATCAGTATAAGTCAATTCTATCCAAACTGGTCGTGCTCAATATGCCCCGGGCATATCCGTGTGACTTAATTAGTATAGATAAACTAATTTCCAAACCACACGATAACCTATACCGATAGTATGTTCAAACTATCTCAGTTACGAGCATACTTTTTATATATCAATACTTTAACCTATAACGGTATCTACTGTGTCTTTCCACACCCTGTTATCTAGTTCTATGATATAATGGAATAATTTAATACTGAAACAAAATGATATGTCATATGTGGATATTAGTTTTTGATACAAGTCATAGCTTTTCTGTATTCAAAACTAACAAAGTTAAAATTTGAAGGTTTGCTCTTAAAGTAGCTTAGTTATGCTTTGTTACCGGTTTAGGAAGTCAGGTGCTTTTCGGGGCCTGACAATTGCTATCAAAGCTATAGGTTAATAACCTTAGCTCATCTAAATAAGTTTTAATAAGTGGAAATAAATTTGGGTAGTAAGTAGGTGCCTTTATAGGTTAGATCCTCTCGCTTGTGGAATAAGTTGTATTCCCGTGTGCGATTGATGTTTAGCTCACTTGCATTACATGAAATTGTAAGTTTTTGGACAACTTTTTTTGTCTAGCCTGACGTGTAAGAAAAGCTTTTAGGAAATTTTCTCGAGGTCTTTTAGTCTAAGGCTACGTTTATAAATAACGATAGGGGATATAAAGATTGTCAAGTTTTTGTTTACTAGAAATTAAAAAGTTGGTTTACTTATAAATTGTATCGTCTGAGTAGTATTCTGTCAAAAGAGCAGTTGATCGACTTGGCTTTGATCACCCAGAGATTTGAACCCATTTCCTTTGGCATTTTACCTATTTAGTTTATGCATTTGGATCATTGATTTACTATTAAGATTAGGTAGTTAGGTAAACAAATAAAGATAGAATAAAATAAATGAGTACCTTATATATACAACAGAAATTAATAGATATTAAGGTGTAGAAAGCATAAATTTATTATTAAGGCTAGGACATAAGAACCTATACTTAGATTGAGGTAGGACTAAGTTACCTAAGCTACCGCATAGGTAAACCAGTAGTTATAACCTACAAATATAAATAAAAGATAATAAGAAAGTAGACATTATTAAAAGAAATAATAAATATATATATCAAATGGAAGGAAAGTAATATACATAGGTATAGATCGAAGTTAAATATATACTTAATAAGTAATAATAGACCTCAGGGTGTAAAGTGTATAGATGTATTATTAAGGATAAACATAAGGGTCTATAAGTGGATTGACGTACCAATAAGCTACCTAAGCTAAAAAGTAAGCAAACTTGAACAACCATAAAAAAAAAGGTAATGACCATAATAAGGTAATGACCATACGGTTGGTAAATAAATACAGAAAGGAAGAAGAATATATATAATATATATGAACATCCTAAAATGTAATAAATAATCATAAGTCTTATGGAGTAAGCTGAAGAGACATAATAGTAAACCTAAGTTGGTCGATTATCAGCAAAACGGGACGACTAGCAACTCCCCTAACTAATCTATTAATCACTAGGGGAATAGCTTGAATTAGGGTAGTAAACCAAATTGTTACCTAAGGCTAGTTGGAGATCGTCTTTAATGGACCCCTTTACACCCTACCTTTCGCCCCTAAAAAGTTGGCGTTTCTTCTCTCTTAGCTACCCTCCCCTATTCACTAGGGAACTCTCTTGCCTAGGTTACTCCTAACTCTATAGCTCCAAAAGTAAGTAGCTTACAAAAACCGTAACCATCTAGTATCTACGATGCATTCTTAGAAAAAGCAATGAAGTTATAAAATAAACTAACATTTCATAAATTATATATCTCAACCTTCGTCCTCTTTTGGACCCTTCAGCCTTAATCCCTTTCTAAAGGGGTACCTTATCTTTGGTGGCCTTTTTATTTGGTAACATATTCTTACTTTACACACTTCTAAAGATATACCCTTTTAGACCTCCATTCTCCTAGGGAATTGAAATGTAAGCAATGCAAACTGGCTAAACCAATTCTAAACTTAACATTCTATAGAATCAGAGACTTGATTGAATTTGGGCTAATAGAAGAATCTAAACGTAAACTAGGTAATAATCTAATAAAGTTAAACGATATTGAAACTTAACACTCTTTCCGTATAATGAACTCTTCCCAACCCATACCATACCTTAGCGATAAGTAAGTCTGGGATATAAAACGTAACAAAAATAGATAATCCTAGACACTCATAAACTTAGAAACTTTAAAATGGTAAGTTCTACCTTTTTCCTGATCCTTAACATTGTACCTTTCCTCAATCCTCAGCGTTATTTGTTCGGGCTAATTATTACGTCTTCTTCTTCTCGGACTCATTCGTATAGTCTTCCATAAACTAACATTTTTCCTAGTTCGTCACATTAAAGAATTTAAGTTGTTGTCGACAAATTAAAAGATGTTAATATAGTAATGCAAATAAAATGTAAAGAAAACAAAGTTTAGTTTCCAGTGGCTCCCAGACCCTTCCTTAGCCCTGTTCTCACTTAAACTCCCAACTATTGGTTTTGCCTTCGTTTCTTGATTATCCTTACTTCCATCACATTTTTTCGGGGTGAGCTATTTTCAAAGTGACCCTCCTTTGTACCAAAACATTTGGTTGCCCAACTAAGAGGCGAAATCTTCAAGTACAACTAACGCCTTAAGTATGATACTTGGAATTGCATCGGTGTTGTGCGTGTTCCTTTCTTTTTAACCGTCAGGCAAGCGGCACCTCCGGGAGATCACGTAAATGAACTTACCTAGTTGGATCTAGGTTAGCTATCCAACCCAATCAACACTATAGAGACTTATTAGACTGTTAAGCTTAGTAACCAAAACCAATAGTATCACTCAACCAAAACTGAGTAAGAGTAGCTAAACTAAAACAAGTTCTAATGAGGAATGTCCAAGGTGGTTGAGTAATTCAGGTTTACACAAATTTCACCTTGAAACTTACGTGTCTTCAAGGCCGACTTCCCAAAATGTGCACCGGAGACAATTGTGGAAGTTGGATGAAAGCAAGGGATGTACTTCTTAAGATCCTAACCATAATTAGAAGTAAGCATAACCACGCGAGTAGTTATAACTTAAAGATCCGGGTAGCAACAAAATAGTGAAAATTCAATGGTAATCCCTTCCAAACGAAATTTCGAGACGAAATTTCATAAGGGGAGAAGATTGTAACATCTCTGCAAGTAAGTGAATATCTTTAAGGAGATTATTAGGTTTAATCTCTTAAATGAGGGAAATAAACTAGGTTTTCAATAAAATTATAGGTAAAGGATTAGTTAATGGAGTATTAATCAATAAATGGGTGTAATGGAAATAATAAAGAAATCAATTAGAAGGGTAATTGGTGGAGTTAGGGATAAAATTAAAAGAATTAAGGACTTTAAGGTGTAATTAGAAGAACATAAGGAAATAAAGGGCTGAAATGTAAATTTTTAAAAACTAAACCTGAAGACGTTCCTTCTTTTGACCTTTTCTTTCTTTCTCTCTTTCCCTTTTTCTTTCCTTTTTCTTCTTCTCTCTTTTTCTCCCCCTCCTGCCGGAATTCCTCCTCCACCGCCCTGGCCGCCGCATCTTTTCACCTTCTCCGGCGCCGGTTCGTTCACCCAACCCCACGAAAAGAATTCTCTTCATGTGAGGAACAAAACCCACCCTTCTTTGCTCTTTTTTCTCACGGTTTTTCTCTCTCCCCGCCGCACCTCGTCTCAGATTCCGGCCATTCTGGCCGGATTTTTGAAGAGCCCTCACCGTCAAAAGATTCCCCCTTCACTCAGGAACAAAACCCCTCTAGTAATTTTCAATTTGGAGAGGTAAATTGGAAGCCCCAATTTCGTCGCCACTCTCCCGCCGCGAATCGCCGTTTCCGGCGTCTTCTTGGGCTACCGACACCGTGCATGGACTCCTCTTCTTCAGAGCTTCAAAACCCACCAAGAGTCCTTGCATTTTGACGGCCGGAAAGACCACGCCTGCACCGGACCGCCGATGCCGCCGCCGGACCACCTGTCGCCGGTTCCTCCTTACCTCCAGTCGCCGTCCAGAATACTCTCCATTAGATCTTAGCTTCATTTCCGGCAAGTTGGTGGTAAACCCTTAAATTCTATCTAAGCTAGTGTTTCTACATTTAAGTTTATGCATGTGTAAGAGTTAGTAGTTGATTTTTGTGAAACTAAGCACAAGAGAATTTCAAATAGAATAAATGTGGCATGTTTAGGGTAAATGAAGGCTTGGAAACAATCTAGGGACTGTTTTAGCTAAGAGATAGATTATCAAAGTAACGAAGTAAATTATGTTAGAGAAGACAAGTTAGAAAACACATGGTAAGTCAAGAAAATGATTAGAATTGCATCTATGACCCTAGCTACATATTCGTCAAAAGGAGTTAGAACCAATTTGAGCCTTGCAAACTCAAGTAGGATCTTTTCCCTTTGACTTCTTGTTTGGTTAGAGACATGCATAGGGATAGGTTAGTCTCATTTAGAGAACTATAGGTCATAATGCATTTATACATCTTATAAGCGAATATTGATAAAGGATGTGTATGATATTTGTAATAGGTATCATTTGTTATGGATACACTTGAATTTTTATAAATTATTGAGGTTATGTTGTTGTGTAATGAGTCTATAAAGTGCTAATGTCCTAACCATTTGCTGAGATTTTGTATTATTTCTTGATTGCTATCTGTTTCTGCTCGACACAGAACCTTTATTTTTTTTGATAAAAGCTGGGCTATTGAAGTAGGAAATAGCTTGAAATGTTGCTCAAAAAAATTGGGTGAAAATGAATTGCATCGGCATCTTTTTAGGTTGAAGTCTTTGGATGTTTTGTGAGTATTGTTGTGCTTGGAAATCTGGTTGGCACCAGTTTTGGTTTAACATTGGAATATCATTAGTCATTATGGTAAATTTTTATGTGCTATAATGGATGCCAATGTACTTAATGCATCATTGTATAGTTGTTAAATTTCTACTTGCTGAAGCCTTGAGGATCATTTTCCCCAACTACTCCCTTATCTTTCTCTGTCTCCTTCTCTTTCCCAGCATCTTTACTGTGTCTTTTTTTCCAGCTAATATGATGAACACTTTAAAAGTCACATTTTCATGTTATTTACTTGGGCACATAAATATCGAGAAACTTCAAAAAATGAAATTCTTGGTCATAGGTGAAAAGAAAGGGGCATTTTAAGCTTCCTCGAGTGTTGGCAAGTGGTTTTGGATAATAGTTAAGAATGAACCAAGATTGAAAGTTCATCACATGGTCTGGCATATACATTATGAACTAAATATTTTGAAATTTATGGTTATGTACTCAGAATGTGTTGGCGTTACTCATTAGGATATTTTCTAGCTAAGTTATCTTTGTATATTGTTTGCATAAATGGTAATTTGATTTTCGAAAGTTGTTGAAACTTGCTTCTCCAAATCTCAGGTATGCGGCTTGTACTTGCCTGTGGTGGACGGGAGACATTGTAGCCCAGTCTGTGAGTCAATTCTGTGCAGATTGTGATGTCATTGCGTAAAACTCCACTTCCTCGCCTTCTCCTGAATAATGTCTCTTGCATGAGAAATGCTCAGCAAATCCTGCGCCATGTAAATGCCTCCATTCATGATGGTAGTGCTCTTGTGCTGACAGGCACTAATGGGTCAGGGAAAACCACTTTTTTGCGCATGTTGGCTGGATTCTCCAGACCATCAGCTGGTGAGATACTGTGGAATGGTCATGACATAACAGATTCTGGTGTTTTCCAGCAATACAAGCTTCAGCTCAATTGGCTGTCACTTAAAGATGCTATCAAGGATAAGTTCACAGTCCTGGACAATGTTCAATGGTTTGAAGTTCTTGAAGGTAAGGAAGGAAGGTCCTTGCCTGCTTTGGAGCTTATGGGGCTTGGCAGATTAGCAAAAGACAAAGCAAGGATGCTTTCTATGGGTCAACGCAAAAGGCTACAGCTAGCAAGGTTGTTAGCAATCGATCGTCCGATATGGTTGCTTGATGAACCATCAGTAGCATTGGATGATGACGGCGTGAAATTGCTGGAGTACATAATTGCAGAACATAGAAAGAAGGGTGGTATTGTCATTGTGGCCACTCATCTGCCAATTAAGATTGAAGATCCAATGGTTTTAAGATTACCTCCGAGGTTCCCAAGGCGGATGACTTTGGTAGACATGCTTGATCGAGGGGGATTGGATTGAGGTTACTAATATTCATGTGCAGCGGAAAAATGGTGTCCCTTGTCAAAATTAGTGCTAGTCTCTAGTAGGGCTCAAGACAGGAACCCATGGAGGTTTCGAATTTTGTGTATGGCTCACACTTCGCTCTTCAGTATTTCTGTTATAAACCACTGTATTACCATGGACGAACTCTGTGACTTACTGATGTTAATTATACAATTTTTACTCTAAACAGTGTATCCATCTTCCCAACACGTAACGATCTCTTCGTCAGATGGATCATGATTCATTTATCAACCTCAACGTTAAAAAATTATTTACTCTGCAAGATTTGCAACGCTTAAGATTGTACATGGACATGTAAGGTTTCTACTATGTTCCAGCACTATGCGGATCTACTGACAGCTTTTTTTTTTTTTTTTTTTTTTTTTAAATTAACAGTCTAATCAGCCATTTTTGGCTTGTAGACCGGCGGGGGTATCCCTGTATTACTAAAATTAGTAGCAATCATACAAAAGAGGTTGGAGGCGTTCCCGATAAAAGCCACCGCATCCTTCCTTACCCCAGCTATACCAAAAAACTTCCTAAACACCAAAGATTTACATTACTCAAAAGGTTCCTAATCATATTGATGCTGCATATGTACTATATAACACCGCCTTTGCCCGCAACCTAAACTAGTCTGGTGCGGAGGATAGGTAACGAATCCTTATCAATCCGGAATAAATTTTTGAGAGTTGCATCCATGGATTCCAGTCTGTCAAAAGTCCTTGGTTGTTCTGTACAAACCATCTTTGCCATATAATCTGCTGGTGCATTGAGTTCTCTTGGAATATGATGTATCTTGTGCTTCCTCTTTTTTATCTCTTCCGTGATTTCCTTGAGCTCAATGAAGTTTCTCCAACAATAATTTTCCTCCCCTTGATGAAGCATGTTTACCAGATTCAGACAGTCACAGTATATTACACACCCAACAATGTTAATAGACTGACAGTACCTCACTCCCTTAAGAAGAGCTCTGATTTCAGCTTGTAATGGTGAGTCTGCATGAACTTTGAACATTTCTGCATGCCTTATGTCACCTTCCTTGGATCGTAGAATGATGCTGCCTCCGCTCTCTCCACTTTGTCTCCAGGCTCCGTCCGTGTGTAGTATGTGGTCTGCTCTGAGGGTCAACTTCTTCCATGTTAGAATCTGAGGGACTGAAGGGCTTTTCCTTGGCATCCAGCATCCAAAAGTTTTGAAAATGTGTTGCTGCTCTGTCTTGTTTACTGCTGGGTAGAAAGCTAATACAATGTCTCTCATTGCCGAATGCATTTCTTCAAAGAACCATTTGTTGTCCAGCCTCTCATTGTCATATACAATTTTGTTTTTTGCCTTCCATATTTTCCAGAGCAGTAGGGAGGGAATTAATCTCTTTAGTCTGGAAACTGCCTTTTTGCTCTTATATCTCTGCCACCATTTTTGCACCAAAACCTTCCCCAGCAGCAGCCGTGTGGATGAGATGGAGTTGGGAGTCCAATATTTCCAAGCAGGAACAATTTTTGGACATGTAAAGAAAACATGCTTTGCTGATTCAGGTGCTTCCTTACAGAATGGACACCTTGAAGGGAATGCACTTATCCCTATTTTGCATAGATTTTCTGGAAAAGGCAGCAGAGAGTTCCATAATCTCCAAAGGAAAACCGAAACTTTTGGAGGGCACCATGAATCCCACATTGTTTTCCTATACATTTCTGCAGCTTGTACTTTCCTCAATGCATTGTAGGCAGACTTGAAAGTGAAATCCCCATTGTTTTCTGGTTGCCAGATCAGTGCATCCGGGTAAGGTTGCAGATTAATTTCCAATCCAGCAAGCTGATGGACCAAGTTCTCAGGCAGTTTTGTGGAAATTTTTTCCATTGTTTCTTCCCTGTTAGTGACAAAATCTCTTACTGTGAGATTTTGGGCAGGAGGTTTTTCTTTACTTTCCCAGAGGCAACCAAACTCAGACCAGTTATCATACCAGAACATGCACGAACCATCTCCAATCCTTATTTTTGTCAAACTTACAATCTTAGGGGCAATCCTTTGAGCTCGTTTCCATGAACTTCTGAGCCGAGCTGTGATTGACAAGGATTGGACAAAACGAGCCCATAAGCCTTGTTGTTTCCTCCAAGACCACCACAGTTTTGCTTCGAGACATTGCACCATTACCCTTAAGTCTCTTAAACCCACTCCATTTTCTTCAATCGGATATGCCATTTTTGACCATGCTCTCCAATGCTTTCTTGTACCCTGTATACTTGTTCCCCATAAAAAGTGTTGACATTTTTTTTCCATCTCCTTCAGTAAGGCTATAGGAGGGTCCAGTGCTGCCCAGGTATGAATTGGAATTGCTAGCAAGACTGATTTGATCAGATTTAGTCTGCCAGCCCAACTAAGAAATCTATTCTGCCAAGCTCCTATTTTCTTCTCTAGTTTCTCCAGAATGCTATTGAGGTGATTGATTTTACTTCTTCCTTTGTATAGTTTGCAGCCTAGATACTCCAGTGGCCAGTTACCTTCTGGGATATTCAGAATCCTTTTCATCCTTTGCCTTGCATGGTGAGAGGCTTTGTCTGAAGTTAGAAAGAAGCTTTTGTTTCTGTTCACTTTCTGCCCTGATACTCTTTCGTATCTTTCAAAAAACTGAGCTAGATTTCTGAGAGATTTGGAGTTCCCTCTAGTGAAGATCATTAGATCATCCGCGTATGCCAAGTGAGTGATGATCAGGGCACCTGCTGCAGTGTGGAAAGAGGAGATACTTCCACTAGTAGAAAGAGATATAAGTGCTCTTGACATTGATTCTGAGACTATGTTGAATAAGAAAGGGGAAAGTGGATCTCCTTGCTTCAGTCCCCTCGTTGCTGGAAAAAAACCTGCCGAACCTCCATTAATCAAGATAGAAAACATGCTGCTGCCTAGTATATTTAATATCAGCCTTATAAAATGCAGAGGGAATCCAAATTTGGCCATGATAGCTTCCAGGAAATACCAAGACACTCTGTCAAAAGCCTTTAACATATCCACTTTGAGTACCAGGTTATGACCTGGAGCTTTGCTATCCAGATAGGGAAGGAGATCTTTTGCTAGGATGATGTTGTCAGTAATCTGTCGACCCGGGAGGAAACCCGTTTGCTCCTGTGAGATTAACGTATTCATGATCGGCATCATACGAATCTTCAGAATTTCAGAAAATACTTTCCCAATGAAGTTGCAGAGGCTGATTGGTCTGAAGTCTGCAAAAGAGGCTGTGACTTTTTTCTTTGGAATAAGAACAATGAGAACACTGGCAATGGCTCTTGGAATCGGCACACCTGCAAAAAACTCCTGACATGCTGAGAAGACGTCTTCCTTGACAATATCCCAGGCCTTATGAAAGAAAAATCCAAGGAAACCATCCGGTCCTGCTGCACTTTCTGGATTTAGTGTGAAAATTGCCTTTTTGACCTCTTCCATTGTGATTTCTTTCATTAGCTGTGCCCTTTGCTCTTCCGTTATGAGTTCAGGAATGTGTTGAAGCATCTTGTTCAGCTCATGTTCCTCTCTTGACCTCTGCTCTTCTGCCAAAAGTGTAGAAAAATATTGGACTGCCTCCTTTTCTATCTCCTCTAGTTTTGTTACCCAATTTCCTCTTTCTGTTCTGATTTTTGCTATCTGTAGAGTGTTCCTCTGCTCCTTGAGAGAAGCGTGAAAAAGATCTGAGTTTCTGTCACCCTTGGCCATCCAACGGAACCTCGCTTTTTGCTCTAAGAAATCCTCCCTTTCTTTCAATTTTCTGGTCAGTTTTGCTTGAGCCAAAGATGCTACTGCCCTTGATGCCGAAGTTGGATTATTCTCGTGCACTAATTCAGCCTTGGTTGCTTCCTCCTCTGCTTCCTTCCAGTTTTTATGAACGTCTCCAAAAATTTCTTTGTTCCAGACTTTGAGAGCCATTTTCAACCTTCTCAGCTTGATAGATAGAGCCAGCATACCATACATTCCCGTAGGTTGGGACCAATTGGACTTTACTACTTCCAAAAAATCCTTCCTATTTAGCCACATTTTTTGAAAAACGAACCTTTTCGGCCTCGATTCTTGATTTCTACTCAGCTGGAGAAGAAGTGGGGAGTGGTCTGATGAGTTTCTACAAAGCACGTGTACTACAGAGACTGGAAAGATTGTTGAAAATTCTTGAGAGAACAAGAATCTGTCAAGTCTTTTGCTCACCCAGCCATTTGCTCTATTACCACCCCATGTGAATGTCCTTGAGACTGTGGTCGCTTCATGTAGGCTGAGGTTGTTTATGCATTCATTGAATTCTTGCATTGCTTTTCTATTTGGAACCGCCAGTCCTTTATACTCATTTTGTTCTCTGATCACATTGAAGTCACCTCCCAGTGCCCAAGGAATGTTTTGGTGCTTTCTCCTGAAATCTTCAAGTTCCACCCAGAGACTTCTTCTTCCTGCTTGACCAGAACTCGCATAAACGAACGACAAGAGGCAGCTATAATCCATAGCTTCATTTGTTGCCCTGAAATGTACCACCTGTTCGTGGTCTTTCAACAACTCTAGCTCTACCTCAGATCTTGCAAAAACCCAAATTTTTCCAGTACTTGATGCCCAAAATCGATTAAGGCCTAACTTCATACTATACTCCTGAATTTTATTTACAGCCACCATAGGTTCTAGTATCGCTAGAATAGATAGTTTTCTAAAATTCACCAGAAAACGTAAACGTCTAAGCGAGGGGGCATTCGCTATTCCCCTAATATTCCAGGCCATAATATTAATCATTAAAAAGATGCATTTTGACGAACCTGAATTCTCAAGGAACGTCTATTGGACCCATGGTTGATGATTTCTCCTTTGCGGCGTCTGCCTCTTTTTCTCCTGACAGGAATAAACTCCTCTTCATAAGATTTTGTTTCCATTTCCGATACTGTAAAATTTTCGTCTGAGGAGTAATAATCTGCCGAATCTTGATTTTGCTCCGTGAGTGCCATATCCATTATAGCTGTGTTGGTATCCAAAACAGAGTGCGAAGCTTTCCTGGGACTTGAGCTATCTGACCGATCTTCCACTTCCAACTTATCTGTTTCAGATAGACTGTTCTTGAGTCTTTGCATTACTTTCTTTACTGCCACTTCTTTCTCATCCCTCTGTCCAACCAGGTCAATATAAATTGACGGATTTCCCATTGAAAGCATTTCCCCCTGCTGTTTTTCTTTTTCACCTGCTGTTGCTCCAATCTCCCCTTCTTCTATCTCTGGCAATGGAGTGATCTTCGCCGTACTCTGTTTTTGTGTCTCTTTGTTTTCTGCCTGCGCAGCCTGACAGTTACCCAGAAAGTGTTCTGAACAAGTAGCCTTTGAGCTAGGCTGTTTTTCCTTCTTGCATTCTGCTCTTTTATGCCCGATTTTCCTACAGAAACTGCAGTAAGATGGTACATGCTCATAGGTGAATTTCTGTTCCACTGTGTTACCTCTCACTCCTATCTCAATGTTGTCGGGAAGATCCTCTAGCAAGTTTATCTCCACGCAAAATCTAGCAACCGAGGGTCTTGATTGGTTCCTTGTCGGGGCGTCCACCTGTAGAGGGGTTCCAATTGAAGTTGCGATGGAGTATAAAGTTTTGTGGTTCTGGTATTCCAAGGGCAATCTATGGAGCGAAACCCAGATTGGAGCAATCGGAGGTTCTTCATCAAACTGGAAATTCGGCGTCCAGCGAAGCATCCTCATCTGGAAACCCTTGATAGACCATCTTGTCTTCAGCCAGCATTTTTGGTAGTCTGCTTCCAGCTGGAATCGGAAAAGTACATGTCGAGGGTCGAGTAAACTGATTTCCGCCTGACCCAGAAGCCCTAGTTTGTCAAAATCTGCTCTGATTTCATGTATTTTGGGTCTGCCATAGGAGAATTTTCCGACTAAACAGAGTTTGTGGGGTTCCGCCAGCCGATCTAGCTCCTCTTGTTCATAGAAGAGATGAGGTTTTCCATTTATGAATTCTATAGTTTTGGCTTGTGGGAGATTTGGTTTCGAGGGATTTTCGGTGAGAAGGCTAGCGAATGTCCTGACGGTGAGGTTGTTTTGTTGCAGAGGTTTGGTTGGACCACCGGAAAGATCCGGTGGCACCATCTGACCGGTAACCCAAAGTCGAGAAGGGGAAGAAGAGAACTACTGTTCAAAATCGCTGCAGAGAACTACCCAGATTTATGCATGTTATACATTGGTACTACTAGTTTAATTATTTTTCAGTTGTCCTCCGATAGAAAAGGACGGGAGTTTTTGGGGGGACTATGATTATGAACCGAGTCAGCGGTTCTGATTGGAGGGCCATCGACAAAAATGAAAGAAAATTCATGGGTTTGTACATTAGTCACCCAGATTTTCCTCTTTTTCAGTCTTTACCAAGCATTCAAAGTGGGTCAACCTCAAGAAGCTTTGCTTGAGTATGGGACGACCCAAAGCAGAAACCCCTTCGATTTATACTTCATCAGTGTTGCTGGAGATTTTAGGCCACAACAAGAACAGGTCCTTCTTCTCAGACGGGTTTGTTTATTTGATGTGAAATACCATCATTTTTACTCACTCTCTGTTTGCATCCCTTAGCTATTGGAATCTCGTTCATGGGTTTGAACTGGTTGAATTTATTTGTGAGATTGGGTGATTCATTATATTTTTCTTGTGCGATTGTTTGTGTTTTCTTTGAAAAGCAATGTGTATTGCCTATTAGACAGAATTTCTCAAGGAAGAACTATTGGCCTTCCGTGTTTCCAATAACAATGTTTACAAGCTTTTCCAACTAGGGCCCTTCATATTTTGGTTGTGATTTTATATATTGCCTTGTATTTTTGTTGCCTGATTTGATGATTGGAATCTTCGCCATGGCCCATGTTGATGAAGATGGCGAAGGTGGCACAACTGTTCAAAGCACAGTTTGTGGTGAGCATTAGTGAACTCGGAGAGGATGATCCTTTAAGCCCGAATGTAAGATGCCCAATTCCTTGTCTTGTTAATGTATTTTGTTGGATTCTTGAACTGATCCCAAAGCCATCTACGTTATCAAATTAGGTGAACTTGAGATCTATTGCGGAGTTCATATCCTAATGGGTTCTTATGTACTAGCTCATTTTTTTGAGAATCTATTAACAACTGGCATACACACTTTCTCCTAACAGGCCACAAGATGTTTTTGGTCACTGAAAGTTCCCTGGTACACCGTTCTCTATGATGTGTGATTTTTTGGGTATATTGTGGTCAAGATTGAAGATGGTCTGAGAACCATTGTTCCCCTTTGAGTTCTTTTCAGCTATCTAAACTTGCAGGTACACAACAAAACCGTTCAACATACAAGGAACTGGTTACTATCTCAAGCGTATAAAGCTTCCATATGGAAAAACCTTGGATATTATCTTTGTCAATACTCAGTTATTTCAGGTGCGGCTCATGCTTATGAACTATATTTATTGTAAGCATTTGTTGGTTTGGTTCAGATTCCAATTCAATCGTTAAGTAGCGTTGGTTCAAGTAACTAGGAGTTGTTTGCATTAGTGATCACACGTTACCTTTCGGCTGCATTGCTTGCTGCCTTGTGGAGATAATCTTTGCATAGTTATGAAAGCATGAATGAGTGGGGGAAATTTCTAGTTTCATTTTGTTTCCAGTACATTTTAACAAAAAGAAGCATATTTATTTGCCTATTCCCTTGCAATTTCTTTTTAGATCCCTTTTTTTTTTTTTTTTTTTTTTTTTTTGAGACTGTAAATGTTGTTTCACCAGATTGTTATCAAAATGGCCTTGTTATCTCTAGGGTCCTTCAAGTGGTGGTAGAGAAAATCAGTTATCATGGCTGGCAAAGACACTGGAAGAAAATACCAGCGATTTCCTCCCTTTTTTTTTCCAACAACATCCACTCTGTATCAAAATTTATGATTGTCTCTCCTATTTTTCTTTGGGAAAACCAAAGGAGCATTGTTGCCGGTTCCCACCCATTGGTATCTTGTAATGTAACTACCAAAGCCAATCAAAGTACAGAGACCCTCCACCATATGCTTCTCAAGTACAACGTGGTAAGCGTTAATTATGTTGATCTGATTTTATTTTTTTAAGTTAAAGCATCCCCTTGAATGAATGTCCTCCATCCTCATATATTTCTTTTGTTAGGATGCCTACTTGAGCGGCCATGCCTGCACAGAAGAGCTAAATGATGATGGCGGTCGTCCAACAGCAGCCAAAGGACCTTGCCTTACTCCAATGAATAAGTATAAGATACTTCCTCCACACAGGAAAAGAGTAGATGGTTTCCTTGTGCACAGAGTCAGTTCCTTGGAATTTGTAAGTTTGCAGTATCCACATTTTTTGTACTCAGCAGAAACTTAACAAGACTTTAGCAGGTGATCATTCATTCTGACGCACTGACTGCAGGTGACTTATTTAGTCAGCTTCAATGGCGAAGTTGCTGACACGATTGAACTCAAGCAAAAGGGTAGACAAGTTATGTAAACAGATATTGAATCTACAGATTTATCACTAATTCCACATAAATTCTAATTGATGATCGTGATGAAGATTTTCAGAAAGTGGAAGCTGCAGCCCACTTCCTTAAAATTCAGCATTTGCAACACAAGAGCTTACATGTGCAATATGCAATGTCTGTTGGGTACTGTCTTCAGCCACTCCAGAATGCCAAGATCATTGCCAAAGCAGAGAGACTATGTTGTTTTATAAATTAATTGGTGCTTTGTTTTGTGTGTTCCGATTATTTGAAAAAGATTAAACCCCTCGTATCACCTCATTTTTTACAGACATTTGTGGGAAGAGATTCTTAGTTTTGGAAAATTTGTATATTTGGCTCCCAATTTCTGCCTTAGTTTTCATTCTCCTCAACCTACTCCCTTCAGTTTTTTATGTAAGATGTTATCAAAAGTTTGAATATTATTTTAATAAAATATTTTAGATTTTTAATATAATTTTTTAATCTTTTTTTTTTAATTTTAAACTGTCCAAATTTTAGTACTAAGAAAGAGATAGTCAAATTGTTAGTACTCCTCACTTATCATAAATTTAATAATAAATAACCCCCTAAATAAGGGGTTATTATCTACCTCTACTTTTTAATATCCTTTGTCGGACTAAATTATAAAAATATCCTCAGTTTTAATAGATATCGCCAGTCTTTTTAATATTCTCCATCTCCATCTGTTCTCACATTTACAATATAACCCTTAATTTTAATATTCTCCGCCCACCTAATTTACTAATATAACCTTATAATATAATAATAATTTATTAAAAATAATTAAATTTTTTAAAAATTAATTACTAATTTGCAAATTATGAAATTAAATATTAATATTTTATATTATAACTCATACTTAAATGTTTAATTAAATCTAATTTGATAAAAATATACTGTGCAAAAAAAATTTAGCAAAAATCTAGTTTGATGCGAAATAAAAATTTTGATAAATTAGAGCTTTGGCATCAAGATAATTTGACAAAAATATATTGTCAAAAAAAATTTTCAACAAAAAACTAAATATATGTCATTTAAATTAATTTTTCAAAAAAAAATGATTTGGTTAACAATATATGTCATATGAATAAATTTACATTCACAAAGTCATCAACATATTATTTTATCAATTTTGATAAAAAAATTATATTTTTAATTTAAGAAACATACAAAATAGTGTATATAATAAATAGTTTACACTATTTTTGAAGTAATAAATTGCAATGTAGCTATTTGGGCATGTATTTTCGCACTATGCAGTTCGCATTTGTAAAATGCGGAGTTTCACGAGTTCGCATTTCCCAAATGCGAACTCTGAATTTTTTTATAAAAAAATTAAAAACGAGTTCGCATATGACAAATGCAAACTCTTGAGAGTTCACATTCACGAAATGCGAATTCTTTTGAGTTAGCCTCTTTAAAAAATAAAATTAATGTTAGGCATACTCATGGATATTTAAAATGAGGGGTATTTTAGTCAATTTTATGACCAAAATATGGGTATTATATTTTTATTTTTAATAATTATCGCCCAAGTTTTTAATAATTACGGCCCATGGAATTAACAGATTTCATGGGGGTATTTTTATCCTAAAATGAGCGGTAATATTAAAAAATTAGGCGATAGATATTAATTACTACTCCCTCCATTTATTTTTAAATGATGTTTTAGGAAAAGTGTGAAATCCATATTTATTTGACGTTTTAAAAATTTTCACCTACTCGTTCTTATCTTACCCTGTTGTAATAAAAAAAAATTACCCTTCTCTCTCCTTGTATGTTTACTTTCCCTCATGTCCTGATTTAATTTTACTAATTTCCACTATCGTTAACTTCCAACACTTTCCGGCATAAATCCATATTCAAATTTTGCAGAAAAAGTAGAGAGAAGAATTAATAATGGAGGTTAATGAAGAATTGATTGGAGAACGAGAACTCAAACTTGAAGATTTTGCGGAGAAGAAAATAATGCTAGATATCGATCCGAATCAACCTGCAGATTGAAGTTTTGATTTAAACAAATTGCCATCTCCGAATCAACATGCAGATTTCCAATTTGATTTAAATAAATTTTCATAAGACCAAAAGGGAGCAACAGAGAAAGAGACAGAGAACGAAAACGATGACAAAACAAACTTGTGAAGCTTTTAATGGAGTTGGGTAATAAATAAGAGGAAGAAAAGAAAGGGCAAAAACATCAAAAGTGAAAAACCTTGGGGGTGGTAAAGAAAACCTATTTTTTAGTTACAGTCAACAAACACAAAAGATGGCAATCGCTGTCATTAGTTCTACGACCACTCACACTCGCCGGAGGAGATCCTTCAATTCACAAAATGAGCATTCTTACTGTGGGGTTACTCGAATGAGACTTTTCTTTACTGCAGCATCATTAGGATTCGTCAATTCTACCATTGTACAGCTATTTAGTAGTGATGCCTGAAACAAAGATCAAACATCTGTAACTATGGAACATGATGATCAGCGTAGTAGGTTAAGTGTCATCATTTTCTTGCAGTTCTTCATCATACTCTTCGGGTGTTAATCAATTTGGGGAAGATAATGAGGAGGAGGAGCTTGGAAACAAATATGATGATGACACTTTTGATAAGCATTATTATTCTATTTTTCATGATTTTACTTGAACAATTTTTGTTCAGTGCCTTGTGAAGTCTTACATTGGGACTCCTAGTTGCCGTAGTACAAACAACAAAATTCTTATAAATTGATTATGAATCCAATTCCTCCTCGTGCTACTGGTCGGAACCAAATCATAAGCAGAACCAGTAGCGGATAGTGATATGGGACAGTAAAATCACCAAATTTAGGGGCTGGGAAGAGAATTGAAGGGAAAATGATCAATAATAGCGTAAGAAGACTTAGTAGTGTTGTCAATGACCTATGCACAAACTGAGAAAGCAAAATACATATTCACATAATTTACAATAAAATAAAAACACTACAAACTCAAAATTTGCATTACTTATTCAACCAATGCAGCGTCACATTTCAACCGATGTGGAAGATTGTTTTCTCTTTCCAGCTTTGATTTGTTAATATGTGGAACACCGATTCGGCCACCTTTTGCTTTCATGATCTCGATCATACACAGCTGTAAACTTAAAAATACACTATTTGATTTCACGATAGAAAAATCATCAAATAAATTTGTCACAACATTCACGAACTCATTCACTTTTTGAACACACTTCTCATTTCTTAAGGACTAAATAGCATTAAAAAATCCCAAATTCAGCACATTTAATTCAGGTGAATTTGGAGGTTGACACAATAATCGGATATCAAATCCGTCTTTTCTTGCAGCTTCACAAAACTTAAGATCAGCGGGAGAAATATGTGTTCTTGCATTGTCTTGTTGGATGTATATTGGAAGCATATTATCATCCTTCGGCGATTTGTCCCTTATGGCAGGTAATACTTTTTCAATAAAAATTGATCTACTAATAGCTCTTCCAACTGAAGTGATCGGCCTCGTCTCTAATGCACCTGCAGTTCTATTAACACTACAACTTTTAGCTGGTTCTTTAGTGGTAAAAGGCCATATCCCTATTTTCTGAGAGAATAATACATTTCCATTCTCATCAAACCTAGGATGGGCTATAGCTGCTAAGAACATGACTTTTCTAATAAAATTTTTGTTTTTAATCGTGCGTATTGGATATTCCTCATCATGATGTAAATAATACTTCTATGTTTTTTAGTCATTTGGAACCATTGTTCATTAATATGAATAACATTATACATACCTTTAAATATTGGATCAAATGGTATGCTAATCTCCTCAAGCATGGAATTGGAAAATTGTAGACGAGAAATTTTATTCTCTTCTTTCAGAAAAGGCTTTAGAGCACTTGAATGACAATGTATAGATCCAGATTTTAACAGATTGAATGTTGTACTCCTTCCAATATTAAGAGCTCCAGCCAAAGTTAAAATAGTATGTTTATACAATGGAATGTCACGAATTTGATCAAGGTCGACTTTAGCTCTCTTGCGACCACACTTTGAGGTCCTTTGGCTTGATACATCACTAGTTGGTGACTTTTTTTCTGGTTCCTAAATTCGTTGAACTTTACAAATATCAACAGAAAAAAATGTTGTCATTTCTCTAGTTGCAACATTTTTTAATCTCCCATCAACACTTTTTTAGAAGCATTTCGTATATTGCCCTTCGTTCAATATTACTTGAATTATATTTCTTAACCATATGATCCCCTGTGAAATATAACAAAAATACTGAATTAAAAAATATATAATAAATTAAAAAATTAAAATCATCTTGTACATGAAGATCAAATAGTAACTTCTTAATTAGGTCATCTACCCTAACCAAGCTAAGCTCCTATTCATTCATTTGCATTAACAAATAGAAGAGAGGGATAGAACAAATCTACAGCAGAGGGCCAGTTTAGTCATGAAAAGTGCTACAGTCTCACAAGTACTCCAATGTCTGCTAGTAATGTGGCAAATTGTGTTGGATTTGAATACATAAGCTATGCTTGTGTTGTACATTTTCCCAGTTTAATATATCGATTTGTGTTTCAGTCATATCTTGTTGTGCATTAATCGTCCATTCATATTATGTAAGTAGATGATGAGGTGTCTGGTGCGACACAGTAGATCTCATCATTGGTTGAAAGACATAATATATAAATGAGGTTCGTAACCGAGACGGTTTTGGACAAACTGTCGGTCTAGGTTATTATGTGATTCAGATAATTAGTTTGTCTAAACTAATTGAATCATATAGATATGCCCGGGGCATGTTGAACTTGACTCTTAGGAATGATTTGTCTTGTACTGATTTAATAGATAAGTCGATCCTTGTATTCTATCTCTAAATCTCTAGATTCGAGTGGGCATGAGGATTAGACATAGTGTACTTTGATCTGCCAATGGGTGAGGTCAAATGTGGCCAATAATCTCGGTAGGTTGGGTGTGCGTGTTTAGTTACTTGGTGTGCTGCTGCTTGTCGAAAGGAAACCATGTACCGGTGAGTTCGGGGTGATGGTGCTCCCGAGATGAGCTCGAAATGTTTATTATACTAAACCCGGCCGGTGGACTTATGTCCGGTATAGTAAAAAGGTCGAGTGGTACTAGTCTCGGAATATTAAGAAGTTGATGAATTAATTTATCAGTAAATTAATGAATTAACGAGCACTATATCTTTGATGTGGGGAGATTATGAATATAATTTAATTAAGTTGTTCCGGAAGCAATTCTGGTGTAGGTTGGTAGTGCCATAATTAGTCCGTTAGTGGTACGATTAATTATGTACTGGGTTATTGACAAAGGTAGATTTAATTAATTGAGAAATTAATTAATCCTTGTGTCAGTTGATTGTGAATCATCCCAGGAACTGGTTTGGGATAAGTGAATCCCTGTGTCAGTTGGGAGTGATTCATCCCAGGAACTGGATTGGGATAAGTGAATCCCTGTGACAGTTGGGAGTGTATCAGTCCAGGAACAGGATTGAAGGAACCAGAATCTGTATCAGACCAGAAACAGGATTGAAGGAAAACAGAAACCCAGTAGGAAGACCAATCCTAAACCAACTTGGAGTCTCTCTTGTAACTCTATAAATAGACAAGGGATCAGTCATTCAGATAATACAATAACACAATTAATCCACAGGATTTCTAGAGAGAGAAAATTCTAGAGAGAGAAAGCATTTCTCTCTCCAAGTCGAATTTTCTAGAAAGTGTGCAGCTGGTTTTTGGGTTTCTAGTGGCTAAAATTTTGGCCTTGGTCTATACCAGCTGCGCGTAGCTTTCTCTCTGCGGGAGGTGCGTTTATAGTACGTGCCAGGTGCTGCGGGGCTAGAGTTTTCTAGCAGGTCGATTGTGGTGAGTAGCTGATCAATTGACTTCTAGTTCGTTGCCCACACAACATGAAATCATAGTCTTGAGGCATACAAGAGAATCACCAAGTGCACGCTTCAAAGGTACTTTTCTAAGATTCCGCTTTAATAGAAATTTTTGTTGTGTGGTAAATCGAGCAAGTGCAAACCCAGATCCTACCAAAATCTTTCAATTGGTATCAGAGCCTGGTTTAGGGGGTTCTGTGCTTGTTCGATTTATTACATGATTTTATTTGCAGGTGGTTTAGAATCCCGACTATTATGGTTACGTTTGTATGGTTTTTAATTAAACTCCGGGACATGTCCGGATTTAATTTTATTATGAATGTTTGTAATAGTATAACCACATGCTGGAAGCCGTGTAGGATTAGATTAAATCTGTAGTAGGATTTATTCTATGTAATTTCGATTATTTAATTTTCCTAGAATGCCTTGTAGTAGGAAAATTGTTTTTTATGTAATCGAAGGCGTTATGGTGGGCGACTTGGATTCGTGGGTTTTGGGTTATCATGAATTTGAAGAAACTCAGGAAAATCCTGAACGAATTCCAAGAAGACCAAATAGCGTGGGAAAAAGCGAAGGAGGAGTTGGCGGCAGGAGGCGACGCCGGCGACGACCGCCGGCAGCAAGTCACGCCTGCCGGGTGGCCAGCAGCAGCAGCTGCCGCACCAAGGGCGCAGCAGCAGCAGCTGCAGCGCCCAGGGCGCAGCAGCCGCGCGCGCACGGCCCGTGTGGCCGTGCAGGCCGTGTGGGCGCGCGGGCGCACGTGCGCAGCGCCGCGCGCGCATGGCCCGGGCGGGCTGTGCGCGCGCGCGAGCGCTGGGCCCTCGGGCCGTGCTGTGGCCCGGGCGGCCCGTTCGGGATGTTCGGGCTGTTTTGGGCCCGTTTTTCCTCCAGTTTTCATTTTTTGAAGTTCAAGACTCTCTCCATCGAGTGACGTGACGGGACACGAGATCAAGGCAAAGGATGGAAGCAATTAAAATCATAATAGTCGGGAAATTTATTTTACGTATTTGTTTCCCATATTTATTGTTTTAATTTTTATGCTTTATTTTTATGTTGTATTTTAGATGCATGAATTAAAGCATGTCTGGTTTTATGGTTGCATATAACTTAGGTTAGTTAATTGCATGTTAAAACTGGAAAAACCCTCAATTTGGAAATCTAAGTGGGAGCGGGTTGTGTTATATCCCCATGGCCACCATTACGGGTTCATATGCGATGTGGGTGGGCTTGCGCGTTGGCATTAGGGCCTTCCTCCATTCGGATGAGTCCAGCCCTGAGATCGCTAGACTATGAGCTTCTGAGTAAGTTGACTAGAGCGAGTTTAACTAGGAGAAATGCGACACCCTCTCCATCTGAGGCGCACTATCCTGAGGCAACAAACTCAAAAGTCACGTAATGGCATACACTTAGTGTACGATCTGTAGTATTCCTCCCGCGAGGTTACGCTGCTTACTTGTACGGCTAAAAGCACCGACTATTAGCTACATTGATCAAAAGATCGTTGGTCAGATAGTGTAGTTAATGAACTTGGTTCTTCTCAAACGAATGTGGGTTAGCGTAAACGTCCACACTGCGTGGCTTGCGAGAATCCCGGTGGATGAGATGTTGGTGGATTAATATTATTGTTTTGAGGGAAATCAATAATTAATTGAATTTTCATGTTTTCGAAAATTCTAGCATTTATAATTGAAACACTGTTTGTTTACTTTCCAGTTTAAATCGATATGGCATTCAATCCTTTAGCTGCTATTTTGAAAAACAACAATTTAACTGGAACTAATAATGTCGATGGAAGTCGTAACATGGACATTGTCCTTAGGGCTGAGAGCGCTCCTGTGAGAGATTGTGTCATTGACATGATTAGTAACATCAACAAGGTTGAGGTAGGAGGAGGCGAAATCGTTGGTGAAACCAAAGCCGATATTGTCCTCCAGAGCTTGCCTCAAAGCTATGAGCGAATTTGGTTGAACTACAACATAAGTAAGATGTTGTGGAGTTCATCCGAGCTCTTGGCAGAGTTGATGGCGGCTCAAAGCTATGAGCGGATTTGGTTGAACTACAACATAAGTAAGATGTTGTGGAGTTCATCCGAGCTCTTGGCAGAGTTGATGGTGGCTAAAAGTCTTTTTCAAGAGAAGAAACGAACTTTAGTCGCAGTCGAAACTTTAGAATCTTCTTCTGAGCCTGAGGCTGGAAAGAAGAAGAGAAAGCTCGAGGGAGTAGCTAAAAAGGCACAAATTGTGCCTAAGCCAGATATTGCAAAGAAAAAGTCGAAAGACAAGTGCTTCAAGTGCAATAAGACGGGACATTGGAAAGCGGATTGTCCAAAGCTTATAAGTACGATAAATTATGCCTTAATTACTGAGACATGTTTAGCGGCGATTCCCACAGATACTTGGTGTGTGGATTCAGGTGCCACTGACCATGTTTGTAATTCTTTGCAAGGGTTCCAAGTAACCCAGAAGCTTAGAGAAGGCGAATTGGATATCTACTTGGGCGACACTACAAGAGTGTCAGTAGAAGCAGTGGGAGTAGTTAAGTTGAATTTCGAAAATTCTAGCTTGGAGTTAGTTAATTGTCTTTATGTACCGAGTTTTAGAAAGAACTTGATTTCGGTTTCTAAACTCTTGAAGAACGGGTATAAGTTTATTTTTTCTGATGACTGTGTTGTTATTAGAAGAAATGGAGAACTTATTTGTTCTGGTTCATTGGCGGACAATTTGTTTGTGGTTAACTCTAACTCCCCTGTTGTGCAAAACATAGAGATAGATAGCTCAGAATCTAACATTAATAAGAGGAAGAAACCTTCTGAAATGAATCAAACCTATCTTTGGCATCTAAGGCTAGGTCATATAAACCTTAGTAGGATTCAGAGGTTGGTCAATGATGGACCTTTGGGTTCATTAGATATTGACAGTTATGCAACCTGCGAATCTTGCTTGGAAGGTAAGATGACCAAGAGACCTTTTAAAGCAAAAGGCTATAGAGCTAAAGAAGTATTAGAGTTGATTCATTCTAACTTGTGTGGACCTATGACGGTCCAGGCACGAGGGGGATATGAGTATTTTGTGACATTCACGGATGATTTCTCTAGGTACGGATACATTTACCTAATGCGCCACAAGTCCGAATGTTTTGGCAAGTTCAAAGAGTTTCGGGCAGATGTGGAGAAGCATCAAGGTAAGAGTATCAAGACACTGCGTTCAGATCGTAGTGAGGAGTACATGTCCCATGAATTTTGAGATTACCTCAGTGAGGTAGGAATTCAGTCTCAGTTGTCTACACCTGGCACGCCACAGCAGAATGGTGTAGCAGAAAGGAGAAACCGAACTCTTATGGAAATGGTTAGGTCCATGATGAGCTATAGTGATTTGCCAAGTTCGTTCTGGGGATATGCCTTGGAAACGGAAATGTATATTCTTAATCTTGTACCATCTAAAACCGTGCCTTCAACCCCAATAGAGTTGTGGAACGGGCGGAAGCCCAGTCTAAGACATCTCAGAATTTGGGGCTGCCCAGCACATGTGCTTAAGGCAGATACGGCTAAGTTTGATGCAAGAACAGAATTAATGCTGTTGTAGGATATCCTAGAGGGACGAAAGGTGGTCTATTCTATAGTCCTAAAGATCAGAAGGTGGTGGTAAGTACCAACGCTAGATTTTTAGAAGAGGACTATGTCTTAGACCACAAGCCCAAGAGTAAGATAGTACTAGAAGAGCTTAGACGACAAACTACTAATCCTGATGCACCAGCGCAAGTAGATACACCACACACTGCACATGAGATCACAGATGATGCGCCTACACAGGCGGTGCCTCGTCGTAGTGGGAGGGTTGTGAGACAGCCAGACAGGTTCATTGGCATGGGAGAGGCTTCAGACCTGGTCCCAGGTGTGCCTGAACCTGACCCAGTTAACTATAATGAGGCACTTCGAGATAAAGATGCAGAATCTTGGCGTAAGGCAATGATATCCGAGATGGGGTCAATGGACCACAATCAAGTCTGGGAGCTTGTGGACCTGCCTGATGGGTTTAAGCCCATTGGATGCAAGTGGGTCTACAAACGTAAGAGAGGACCTGACGGGAAGGTGGAAACCTTTAAAGCTAGGCTGGTGGCGAAGGGGTATACTCAGAAAGAGGGAATCGACTATGAGGAAACCTTCTCCCCGGTAGCCATGCTTAAGTCGATCCGGATTCTCTTGGCCATAGCTGCTCATATGGATTATGAGATTTGGCAGATGGATGTCAAGACTGCTTTCCTAAACGGAAGTCTTGAAGAAACCATCTTTATGCAGCAACCAGAGAGATTCATTGAAAAAGGCCAAGAGCATAAGGTTTGCAGGCTTAAGAGGTCTATTTATGGACTTAAGCAGGCATCCAGATCTTGGAACATCCGGTTTGATGAAGTAATCCAGTCCTTTGGATTTACTCAGTGTCCAGATGAGCAATGTGTATATCGCAGACGTGATAGAAACTCAGTGGTGTTTCTTGTGCTTTACGTAGATGACATTCTATTGATTGGCAACAACAAGAAAGTGTTATCAGACGTAAAGGCATGGCTGTCCAAGCAATTTGATATGAAGGACTTAGGGGAAGCGGGACATATCCTTGGGATCAAAATTATTCAAGATCGTAGGAAATATTCACCAACGCTCTCCCAAGCTTCATACATAGACACGATTCTGGC
Organism: Knoxia roxburghii; assembly: GCA_030378225.1. Classification (NCBI taxonomy): domain Eukaryota; kingdom Viridiplantae; phylum Streptophyta; class Magnoliopsida; order Gentianales; family Rubiaceae; genus Knoxia; species Knoxia roxburghii. The sequence continues at coordinate 26,434,207 of CM059424.1, forward strand.
CCGTTTTAACATGCAGAACTCCAAGAAAGGTTTTCTACCTTTCAAGCATGGAGTGTTTCTATCTAAGGAACAGTCTCCTAAGACTGTTGAGGAGATAGAGACCATGAAGACAGTTCCATATGCTTCGGCAGTAGGAAGTCTCATGTATGCCATGTTGTGTACGAGGCCCGATATCTGTTATGTCGTTGGCATGGTGAGCAGATATCAGAGTAACCCCGGGAAAGCTCATTGGGAGGCAGTAAAATGCATTCTCAAGTATTTGCGCAGAACGAGGGACCAAGTTCTGGTCTATCAGGCGTCTGAGCTGGTATCCCGAGGTTACACAGATTCAGATTTCCAAGGTGACAGGGACAAGAGCAAGTCTACCTCAGAGTATGTGTTTACTCTAGGAGGTGGAGCCATAGTTTGGCGGAGTGTCAAGCAGAAATGCGTGGCGGACTCTTCCATGAAAGCTGAGTACGTTGCCGCATCAGAGGCAGCGGAAGAAGCAGTATGGCTCAAGAACCTCCTAGTGGACTTAGATGTGATTCCTGGTTTGCAAAAGTCTATCACGGTTAATTGTGATGACAACGGTGCAGTAGCAAACTCGAAGGAACCACGAGCCCACAAGGCGAGTAAACATATACAGCGCAAGTACCACCTGATACGAGACATCGTAAAGAGGGTAGACATGGTCGTGGCTAAGATAGCATTAGAGGATAACCTTGCAGATCCATTCACGAAAACATTGACTTCAAAAGTCTTTGAGGCTCACGTGAAGGGCATGGGGATCAGATGCTTAGGAGAGCCTTGACAGTTTTTCTAGATAGATAGCAGCAGATTGGGTAGGATTGTATGTAGTTGTATACTTAAAGCACAGCTTAAGTATTAGTGGGAGATTGTTGGATTTGAATACATAAGCTATGCTTGTGTTGTACATTTTCCCAGTTTAATATATCGATTTGTGTTTCAGTCATATCTTGTTCTGCATTAATCGTCCATTCATATTATGTAAGTAGATGATGAGGTGTCTGGTGCGACACAGTAGATCTCATCATTGGTTAAAAGACATAATATATAAATGAGGTTCGTAACCGAGACGGTTTTGGACAAACTGTCGGTCTAGGTTATTATGTGATTCAGATAATTAGTTTGTCTAAACTAATTGAATCATATAGATATGCCCGGGGCATGTTGAACTTGACTCTTAGGAATGATTTGTCTTGTACTGATTTAATAGACAAGTCGATCCTTGCATTCTATCTCTAAATCTCTAGACTCGAGTGGGCATGAGGATTAGACATAGTGTACTTTGATCTGCCAATGGGTGAGGTCAAATGTGGCCAATAATCTCGGTAGGTTGGGTGTGCGTGTTTAGTTACTTGGTGTGCTGCTGCTTGTCGAAAGAAAACCATGTACCGGTGAGTTCGGGGTGATGGTGCTCCCGAGATGAGCTCAAAATGTTTATTATACTCAACCCGGCCGGTGGACTTATGTCCGGTATAGTAAAAAGGTCGAGTGGTACTAGTCTCGGAATATTAAGAAGTTGATGAATTAATTTATCAGTAAATTAATGAATTAACGAGCACTATATCTTTGATGTGGGGAGATTATGAATATAATTTAATTAAGTTGTTCCGGAAGCAATTCTGGTGTAGGTTGGTAGTGCCATAATTAGTCCGTTAGTGGTACGATTAATTATGTACTGGGTTATTGACAAAGGTAGATTTAATTAATTGAGAAATTAATTAATCTTTGTGTCAGTTGGTTGTGAATCATCCCAGGAACTGGTTTGGGATAAGTGAATCCCTGTGTCAGTTGGGAGTGATTCATCCCAGGAACTGAATTGGGATAAGTGAATCCCTGTGACAGTTGGGAGTGTATCAGTCCAGGAACAGGATTGAAGGAACCAGAATCTGTATCAGTCCAGAAACAGGATTGAAGGAAAACAGAAACCCAGTAGGAAGACCAATCCTAAACCAACTTGGAGTCTCTCTTGTAACTCTATAAATAGACAAGGGATCAGTCATTCAGATAATACAATAACACAATTAATCCACAGGATTTCTAGAGAGAGAAAATTCTAGAGAGAGAAAACGTTTCTCTCTCCAAGTCGAATTTTCAAGAAAGTGTGCAGCTGGTTTTTGGGTTTCTAGTGGCTAAAATTTTGGCCTTGGTCTATACCAGCTGCGCGTAGCTTTCTCTCTGCGGGAGGTGCGTTTATAGTACGTGTCAGGTGCTGCGGGGCTAGAGTTTTCTAGCAGGTGGATTGTGGTGAGTAGCTGATCAATTGACTTCTAGTTCGTTGCCCACACAACGTGAAATCATAGTCTTGAGGCATAGAAGAGAATCACCAAGTGCACGCTTCAAAGGTACTTTTCTAAGATTCCGCTTTAATAGAAATTTTTGTTGTGTGGTAAATCGAGCAAGTGCAAACCCAGATCCTACCAAAATCTTTCAAATTGAACTCTCATGTCTCTGGCAGAGTGTACAACGAGGCAATTGTTAATACGATTTCTTGTCAGTTTTCCCCGTTGTTCTCTGTTCTTTCTCATTGAGCGCTTTTAACAAATTTTACACAAAACCAAAATCAAAAAGTTTCCCAGAGATCAAACACAGAACAGTCGAAAGTTAGTATCAAACGATGAACACATTGATTAGCATAATCCAACAATATTTCAGCATGATGGTTCATGCATATGAGGAAAACAAAATAGTAACTTTCTTTTAGTTTTCGTTCAAATCAACCCAATTCAAGAGCTAGATTTCTTGAAGATAGTTAATTTATAACAAGCTAAGCACAAGCAGAATAGAACTTCCCTATGTTTGCACACGTGCACGCTAACTTCAATGAAATAACTTAAGATTAAGGAAACCCAACGAAGTTTTTGCATGGGGGATGAAGGTACAAACTCCATGCAACTTAACCACCATTATTAGTCAAACTTCTATACGAGTAGATTATCAACTATCCTCAATTACATCATTCAATCAAATGTGAAACTAAAATATCCTTTACTTTCCTACATTGCCTTTAAATCTTTAATCACTAACTGGAGCTCAGAGCTGCTACTGTAAGCAAAACTTATGGCCAATTTTATTCATCAATTTAAGCAAACAGATTCAGAGACCCACAAACTAAAGAGAACCATCTAATAACAGCACAGAGGATAAAAAAATCCAATGAGCCACGTGGCTCATGTACTAATAAAAAATACTACTCCACACAAACAAGGAGTAATAAATAAGGGAATGAATTTAAACTTTCAAAGTTTATACCACACAAACAGAAATCATACTGCATTTTTCAATATAACAGAAACCCAAACCCAATTGATTGTGTACTACGCCCACTGCAACACAAGCTAAACGTAACTTCCTTTACATATATTACTTTCTTTTTGTTGAATCCATTATTTTTAAATGCAACACAACAGAGTGTCATTTTATTAGCAAACAATATGACAAATGAACCATTATATGATCAGCTGTCAATACCACAAAAGCAACAAGACAGCTGCAAAAATTGGAATACTTTGCACGTTATTAAGCCGATCAACCTTTCTATGATGCAAAAAAAAATTATTTGCATTCACAAAATATGACAGACATCAGATCCCCAAAATTTTCACTTTAATCAATATATGACTCCCTATTGATTGATATTTATATATGTTGAATCTATCCACTAATCAGGATACTGAGAATAGCCTGGATAAAACCAATAAAAAAAAAAAAGTCAAAACTCCAATTGGGGCTACTTCTAGATCGTCATTAAAAGAAAAGCATTGCATAAGTGTCACTGTTTGACCATAATCTCTATAATTACCAACTTTTCTTACATAAATAAAAACTAATTGAATTGTAATACATAGGTTGATACCAATTTTTTCAGTAAGAAAATAACTAAAGTAGAACACAGTAAAAGTCCGTAGAATATACATGTGTTGTTTATCTGTTGTTGTAAGTGTTCTTCAATGTTATCATCTTGACCCTCTAGATTAGTGTCTTCATTATCATCATTCATGTGGCTCCAAATTCAAATAAAAAAAATAGAGTTGCATCATCTTCTTCACATGGTTGATTTAAATCCAAAACATTTGTCTCAAATTCCTGTTCATTTGGCTCTTTATTTAAGTCTATTTCAATAGAACTGTGTGCTTTCGAATCCATTGGTTCAACTCTAAAATTTTGAATTCATATTTTAGCGGTAATATTATGAGTATTCAATTGAATTATAAACTGCAATCTCTTATAAAAGTGGAAGTTGTAGAGTTTACCGTGATGTTGTAAATATTGTGTACAGTTATTTATTAAAGTAATTACTGTCAAGTAAAAATGGTTTGATCAGTAATTATTGTTAAATTAAAAATGGTAATGTGGGAGAAATGGTATTCTCTTAATATGTCAGAAAATCCTAAAACGTCATTTAAAAATAAATGAAGGAAATAATAAATAATGAATTTGCGGATACTCTACCTACTTTTTACAAGTGTCACGAGCTCACTTCTTAACTAGCGAACCGTGCGGCACTAGTTCTAATAACTAACGACTAGAACTAGCTCAGCCTTAACCCTTGCACACAATTGATGTTGTGGGCAGCAAATGACCAAGAAAACTCAAGAGAAATGTAGGCATGAAAGTGACCGAAGAAGGAAACGGAAGTATATTATTTTGCACAAGTACTTACACACTCTTGCTTGGTAATGTTTGGTGGTGTTTACAAATGACCCTTGGCCTCTATTTATAGTGCTCAAGGTCGGTTACTATTCCTGGCTTCCTTAAGAAGCTTTGAATATTTTAGTCTTGGAAGAATCTAGTCCTTAAATTTTATATACAAAGGAATTCCTAGGGCTGACTTCATGCATGATGTCAGTCGTGCCAACTTGCCAACTTGTGGAAGGTAAGAGATCCTTCTAGATGCTGGTTTCCCTCCAAGTCCCAAACGTGCAAGGAAACAACCTCAACGGGCGGAGGGAACAAAAACGGGCCGGAACGGGTGGAATGTCTGGCACACGGCCGTGTCATTCTCCCCCACTTGAACGAGACATCCCCCTTGATGGCTCTTGCTCCTCAAACTCAACCACAAGTCTGGTTGCTTCTCTTAACTTCTCGGCGCGCTCCCAGCTTATCTCGCTCGTCGGTTGCCCCTTCCATTTAACCAAATACTCCTTAGCCGGTGCTTGGTTTTTCCCCCGAATGATACGTTTGGAAAGAATTTGCTCCGGCTCTTTCTCCAATGGTTCCCTTATCCTCGTTGGGGCTCTTGTTGGAACACTTCTCTCATGGTCCTCCAAGTCTTTGTGGAACGGCTTGAGAAGGCTCACATGGAAGACCGGATGTAACTTCTCATAGGCTTCCGGCAACTCCAACTTATAGGCAACTGCTCTAACATGTTTGAGAATGGTGAACGGTCCCTCGTACCGACACATTAGTCCCTTATGCAGCCCTCGAACTCGCCCGTGTTCGTATAACTTGACCAACACTTGGTCTCCTTCCTAGAACTCACGGGCAGTTCTTTTCTTATCGGCCCATTTCTTCATCCTCTTGGCCGATCGTTCCAAGTAAAGCCGGACAATATCGGTTCGTTCTTGCCAATCCTTGACGAACCGGTAAGCCGGTGGACTGCTCCCCGTATAGCCTCCAATGATGTCTTTGGGTGTTGTTGGCTGAAACCCCAAGACAATCTCGAAGGGACTCTTGCCGGTACTCTCGTTCCTCATTAAGTTGTAGCAAAATTTAGCCACGTCCAGCAGCTGTGCCCAATCCGTTTGGTTGGCCGCGACATAGTACCTGAGATACACTTCCAGCACACTATTGACCCGTTCTGTCTGGCCGTCCGTTTGTGGGTGCATAGCGGTGGACATCTTCAATTCTGTGCCCAACAGCCGAAACAATTCATGCCAGAACCGTCCCGTGAATCGTGAGTCTCGATCACTCACGATCGAAGTTGGCAGCCCCCAATATTTCACCAAATGCTTCATAAAAAGCTTGGCCGTTGTCTCAGCTGTGCATTCCTTTGGGGATGGAATGAACTCGACATACTTCGAAAGTCGATCTACAATCACCAAAATGTTGGTGCATCCGCTTAAGACAGGCAAGCTGACTATGAAGTCCATAGAGACGCTGTCCCATATCTTCTCTGGTACGGGCAGCGGCTGAAGAAGATCGCGTAGGTACTCCTGCTCGGTCTTATCCTGTTGGCAAACGAGGCACGTCCGCACGTAGACTTCTACGTCCTCCCTCATTCTCGGCCAGTAGAAGCGTTCTTGCACTAAGGCTAGAGTGTGACACGTACCTGGGTGTCCGGCATAACGGGAATCATGACACACCTTCAAGATCTCCTGCCTTAAGCTCTCCCAAGCCGGTACGTACAACCGGTTCCCTTTGGCGTACAAGGCCCCATCCTTGAGCCAAAACTGGGTCGTCTTTGTTTTTTTAGCAAGCTCCATGAAGGCCTGAGCTTGCTTATCGTGCTCCAGTCCCGCGTTCTAAAATCTGACCCTCAGGTGCGCTGGTGATGGCAGCCAGCATGTTCTTGTAGCTTAGAGCATCCACAACTTGATTGGTTTTCCCCGAGCTGTACTCCAACTCGAACTTGAACTCGGCTAGAAAATCTAGCCATCGCACCTGCTTGCTCGATAGCTTCGGTTGGTTTTGAATGAAGCTTACCGCCTGATTATCCGTTCTCACCTTGAACGGATTTGCTGCCTTTAAGTAGTGCTCCCAAACCCTTAGGCAATGCACTACGGCCAGCATTTCCTTCTCATGCGTTGGCCACCGTTGTTCCACATCGCCTAACTTTCTACTTTCATAGGCGATGGGATGTCCGTCCTGCATAAGCACCCCACCGATGGCAAAATCAGATGCATCGGTACACACTTCAAACGGCTTGGAAAAATCTGGAAGAGCAAGCACCGGTTCCTTCGTCATTGCATCCTTTAAAGCTTCGAAGGCCAATTGTTGCTTCTGTTGGAGTAGAATACATAAGCTATGCTTGTATTGTACAGTTTTCCAGTTTAATATATCGATTTGTGTTTCAATTATATTTTGTTGTGCATGTTAATGTCCATTTATATTATGTAAGTAGATGATGAGATGTCTGGTACGACACAGTAGATCTCATCATTGGTTGAAAGACATAATATATAAATGAGGTTCGTAACCGAGACGGTTTTGGACAAACTGTCGGTCTAGGTTATTATGTGATTCAGATAATTAGTTTGTCTAAACTAATTGAATCATATAGATATGCCCGGGGCATATTGAATTTGACTCTTAGGAATGATTTGTCTTGTACTGATTTAATAGAAAAATCGATCCTTGTATTCTATCTCTAAATCCCTAGACTGGAGTGGGCATGAGGATTAGACATAGCGTACTTTGATCTGCCAATGGGTGAGGTCAAATGTGGCCAATAGTCTCGGTGGGTTGGGTGCGCGTGTTTAGTTACTTAGTGTGCTACTGTTTGTCGAAAGAAAACCATGTACCGGTGCGTCCGGGGTGATGGTGCTCCCGAGATGAGCTCAAAATGTTTATTATACTAAACCCGGCCGATGGACTTATGTCCGGTATAGTAAAAATGTCGAGTGGTACTAGTCTCGGAATTAAAGAAGTTAATTAATTAATTTATCAGTAAATTAATTTTAATTAACGAGCACTATATCTTTGATGTGGGGAGATTAAATTGAATATAATTTAATTAAGTTGTTCCGGAAGTAATTCTGGTGTAGGATGGTAGTGCCAAAATTAATCCGTTAGTGGTACGATTAATTTTGTAATGGGTTAATTGAATAGGTAGATTTAATTAATTAATTGGTTAATTATTCCTAAGGGTTAATTCAGTAATTAACAAAGTGGAATTATTTAATTAATTCCTAAGGGTTAATTAAGTAATTAACAAAGTGAAATTATTTAATTAATTAATTAAGTCTTAAGTGTCGATTGGAATTGGGAAATCCTAGAGATTAGGAATCCAGTAGGATTTGGTTATCCTATCAGATTGGTTGCCTAATTGGATTTGGAAACTAATTCATTACCTAAACCCATTAGGAAGACCAATCCTAAACTAACTTGGAGTCTCTCTTGTAACTCTATAAATAGACAAGGGATCAGTTATTCAAGAAACACAATTCAAGAGATTCATTATTCAAGAATCTAAAGAGATAAAATTCTAGAGAGAGAAAATTCTCTCTCTCTCAAAAACGAATTTTAGCAATTTTGGGGCGGCTAATTTTTCCTTCAAGTGGCCGAATTTTGGTCCTTCTTGGCTAGCCCCATGTGTTGCTGTCTCTCTCTCCGGGCAGTGCGTTTGCAGTACGTGCTAGGTGCGGAGGTGCTGAATTTTTTTCGGCAGGTGGATTGTGGTGAGTTGCTGATCAATTGACTTCTAGATTGTTGCCCACACAACAAGAGGTCATAGTCTTTGAGGCATACAAGAGAATCACTAGGTGCACGCTTCAAAGGTACTTTTCTAAGATTCCGCTTTAATAGAAATTTTTGTTGCGTGATAAATCGAACTAGTGCGAACCCATTTCCAACCAAAATCTTTCAGCTTCTGAGTCCAGCACCATCCCGTCCCTTTCTTGAGCAGGTCTGTTAGAGGGGCAGCAATGGCTGAGTGTCCCTCAATGAAGCGCTGGTAATAATTGAGAAGCCCCAGAAAAGACCGTAGCTCGGTCATCTTGGTTGGTGCTTCCCATTCGATGATGGCTCGAACCTTGGCCTCCTCCAATGATGTGGCCTAAAAAGGAGACTTCCTTTAGCCCGAACGCGCATTTCTTCTCCTTGGCGTAGAGCTTGTTCTCCCTTAAGGCCTGGAAAATGGCACAAAGATGACTCACGTGCTCCTCTATGGTATCACTATAGATGACAATGTCATCTAAGTAGACCACTACAAAACAGTCGATAAAATTGGCCAGCACGCATTGCATGAGCGTGCAGAAAGTGGCCGGTGTGTTAGTGAGGCTGAACGGCATCACCAGAAATTCATAGGACCCGTACCCAATGACACAGGCTGTCTTCGGCTCATCCCCTGGGGCTATTCGAACCTGATAATACCCCTTTCTCAAGTCCAGCTTAGAAAAGACCCTCGCAGGCACCAAACGGTCGAACAAATCAGCTATGAGAGGAATGAGGTATTTGTTCTTTACCGTTAGTTTATTCAGCCCCCGGTAGTCGATGCACATCCTCAACGTCCCGTCCTTCTTGCGCTGAAACAAAGTTGGTGCTCCGTATGGACTTTTTGAAGGCCGTATGAACCCAGTCTCGAGCAGCTCCCTTAGTTGCGTCTTCAACTCCTGCAACTCGCTAGGGGACATTCCGTACGGTGCCTTCGCTACGGGTTTTGCCTGTCAACCAGCTCAATGGCATGGTCGATCTCCCATCTAGGGGGCAACTCCTTTGGCAGATCTTCGGGCATTACATCCCAAAATCTTCAATCATGGTGCCTAGGGCCGAGGGAACGAGCTCCGATGCGGATACCAGTTAGGTCGGCTGCTCCTCTTCGAACACCAGGGCTGCGAACGTTTGTTCTCCTTGCTTTAGGCCCCGGTTGAGCTGTCTTGCACTCAGCTCTATCTCACGGTGCATCTGGATTACACACGTGTCTCGGCCATGCAGCACGACCATGGTATCGTCCTTGGTTACCATGAACGGCCGAAGTCCTTCGATAAAACTCATGCCCAAAACTACACCGTATTCGCCCAACGGTGCAAAGAAAAATGAGGCACAACCATTCCACGACCCCATTAACTCCTTTGAATCTTTCGTTGCTGGGCTCCCAAGAGATGCCTAGCTCACGGGCTAGGGCATCATTGACACAGTTGCAATCGGCTCCTGTATCTACAAGTGCCCAACAAGACCGATTGCGAAAACTTACCTCAACAAACATGCGGCCCTTACGCTTCCCGTCCAACTTAGCTTGAACGGCATCCAACCGTTGGATACACGCAACTCTCCTGTCGTCATCTTGGTTGGATTCTTGAATCAACGCCGCAAGTTTGGAACGAGACAGGCAGTCCTGCGCCATGTGTGGACCTTGGCACAAGAAGCATCCTTCAAACTTCCTGGGCCGGTCTCCCTTTGACCCGTCCTTGCTGCTGGAGGGCTTAGCCGTTTCTGGCTTGGAGTAAGACTTCCCCTTGTCTCCCCCACTTTGGCCAGAAAACTTCTTTGGTTTATCCTTCGGCTTGGCCCTGTCCTTTTTCTGAAATTCGATCAAGGACTCAGCTACGTTCATAGCTTGAGTTATTTTTTGCACGTCCCTCCACTGCAACTCAAGCTTGGCCCATTACCTCAGGCCGTCCATAAAAGTAAACAAAGCCTCTTTAGGTGATAAGTCAAGAATTTCCAGCATTAGTTCTGAAAATTCCTTGACGTATTCCCTAATTTAGCCGTCCCAGTGTTGCAAGCGACGAAGCTTCGCCCTAGCTTTGTCTTCAGCGTCCTTGGGAATGAACTGTTTCTTCAATTCCGTCTTGAACTCGTCCCAAGTGCTGATTGCATCCACGCCTGTGTCTACGGTCCCTGTTCTCCTTCTCCACCATACCAAGGCTGCGTCTTTGAGGTAGAGTGTGGCGTAGTCAAGCCGGGCAGTATCCGTAGCTGCACCAACGGCCTTAAAATACAGTTCTAGGCCGTATATAAAATTCTCGATATCCTTTGCCTTCCGGGCTCCCTCATAAGCCTCAGGCTCAGGAATATCAATCCGGGTGGTAGGGAGAGCTCCACCTTGAACTCCTCCCCGAGCCACTTGTACCCTCAAAACTTCAACTTCCTCTTGAAGCTTGAGCATCCCCTCAAGGAGATTGGCAATACTCACATTTTGCTCTTCAATCATCCGGTCGTATCGTTCCACGATCTGATTGAGAACGCTCAGCATCCTCTCCTCGAGCTCATCCTCATCATGATCAAGGAAGTCCCCCACGACTAGTTTCACCTTGGCCAGCTGTGTCTCGAAATCGGCCAATGGCTCACGTGTAACGGACTTATCCTTCTGGCTCCCCTCTTTGCCGGCACGTTCCGTCTCGCATGAGGCGTGCTCACCTTCAACCTTTACCACCTTGGTAGTATTGCTTGGTGCGGCCATGATCACTGAAGAACGATTGAGCAAAACCTTGGCTTAAGAGCAGAACCTTAGCTCTGATACCACTTGTCACGTGCTCACTTCTTAACTAGCGAACCGTGCGGCACTAGTTCTAACAACTAACGACTAGAACTAGCTTAGCCTTAACCCTTGCACACAACTGATGTTGTGGGCAGTAAATGACCAAGAAAACTCAAGAGAAATATAGGCACGAAAGTGACCGAAGAATGAAACGGAAGTATATTACTTTGCACAAGTACTTACACACTCTTGCTTGGTAATGCTTGGTGGTGTTTACAAATGACCATTGGCCCCTATTTATAGTGCTCAAGGTTGGTTACTATTCCTGGCTTCCTTGAGAAGCTTTCAATATTTTAGTCTTGGAAGAATCTAGTCCCCAAATTTTATATACAAAGGAATTCCTAGGGCTGACTTCATGCATGATGTCAGCCGTGCCAACTTGCCAACTTGTGGAAGGTAAGAGTGTTGGAGTAGAATACATAAGATATGCTTGTATTGTACAGTTTTCCAGTTTAATATATCGATTTGTGTTTCAATTATATTTTGTTGTGCATGTTTATGTACATTTATATTATGTAAGTAGATGATGAGGTGTCTGGTGTGACACAGTAGATCTCATCATTGGTTGAAAGACATAATATATAAATGAGGTTCGTAACCAAGACAGCTTTGGACAAACTGTCGGTCTAGGTTATTATATGATTCAGATAATTAGTTTGTCTAAACTAATTGAATCATATAGATATGCCCGGGGCATATTGAACTTGACTCTTAGGAATGATTTGTCTTGTACTGATTTAATAGACAAATCGATCCTTGTATTCTATCTTTAAATCCCTATACTCGAGTGGACATGAGGATTAGACATAGTGTACTTTGATCTGCCAATGGGTGAGGTCAAATGTGGCCAATAGTCTCGGTAGGTTGGGTGCGCGTGTTTAGTTACTTGGGGCGCCACTGATGGTCGAAAGGAAACCATGTACCGGTGCGTCCGGGGTGATGGTGCTCCCGAGATGAGCTCGAAATGTTTATTATATTAAACCCGGCCGATGGACTTATGTCCGGTATAGTAAAAAGGTCGAGTGGTACTAGTCTCAGAATTAAAGAAGTTAATTAATTAATTTATCAGTAAATTAATTTTAATTAACGAGCACTATATCTTTGATGTGGGGAGATTAAATTGAATATAATTTAATTAAGTTGTTCCGGAAGCAATTCTGGTGCAGGATGGTAGTGCCAAAATTAATCCGTTAGTGGTACGATTAATTTTGTAATGGGTTAATTGAATAGGTAGATTTAATTAATTAATTGGTTAATTATTCCTAAGGGTTAATTCAGTAATTAACAAAGTGGAATTATTTAATTAATTCCTAAGGGTTAATTAAGTAATTAACAAAATAGAATTATTTAATTAATTAAGTCTTAAGTTTCAATTGGAATTAAGTTGTTCCGGAAGCAATTCTGGTGTAGGATGGTAGTGCCAAAATTAATCCGTTAGTGGTACGATTAATTTTGTAATGGGTTAATTGAATAGGTAGATTTAATTAATTAATTGGTTAATTATTCCTAAGGGTTAATTCAGTAATTAACAAAGTGGAATTATTTAATTAATTCCTAAGGGTTAATTAAGTAATTAACAAAGTGGAATTATTTAATTAATTAATTAAGTCTTAAGTTTCAATTGGAATTAGGAAATCTTAGAGATTAGGAATCCAGTAGGATTTGGTTATCCTATCAGATTGGTTGCCTAATTGGATTTGGAAACTAATTCATTACCTAAACCCATTAGGAAGACCAATCCTAAACCAACTTGGAGTCTCTCTTGTAACTCTATAAATAGACAAGGGATCAGTTACTCAAGAATCACAATTCAACAATTAATCCACAGGATTTCTAGAGAGATAAAATTCTAGAGAGAGAAAATAATTTTCTCTCTCCTAGTCGAATTTTAAGGCAATAGGGGCGGCTGATTTTTGGACTTAAGGTGGCCAAAAATTCTGCCTTATTTTGCTAGCCCCGCGTGTTGCTTTCTCTCTCTCCGGGCAGTGCGTTTGCAGTACGTGCTAGGTGCGGAGGTGCTGGATTTTTTCTGGCAGGTGGAGTTGTGGCGATAGCTGATCAATTAACTTCTAGTTCGTTGCCCACACAACGTGAAGTTATAGTCTTGAGGCATACAAGAGATTCACCAGGTGCACGCTTCAAAGGTATTTTTATAAGATTCCGCTTTAATAGAAATTTTTATTGCGTGATAAATCAAACAAGTGCAAACCCAGATCCTACCAAAATCTTTCAGATTTAATAGACAAATCGATCCTTGTATTCTATCTCTAAATCCCTAGACTCGAGTGGGCATGAGGATTAGACATAGTGTACTTTGATCTGCCAATGGGTGAGGTCAAATGTGGCCAATAGTCTCGGTGGGTTGGGTGCGCGTGTTTAGTTACTTGGTGTGCTACTGCTGGTCGAAAGGAAACCATGTACCGGTGCGTCCAGGGTGATGGTGCTCCCGAGATGAGCTCGAAATATTTATTATACTAAACCCGGCCGGTGGACTTATGTCCGGTATAGTAAAAAGGTCAAGTGGTACTAGTCTCGGAATTAAAGAAGTTAATTAATTAATTTATCAGTAAATTGATTTTAATTAACGAGCACTATATCTTTGATGTGGGGAGATTAATGAATATAATTTAATTAAGTTGTTCCGAAAGCAATTCTGGTGTAGGATGGTAGTGCCAAAATTAATCCGTTAGTGGTACGATTAATTTTGTGATGGGTTAATTGAATAGGTAGATTTAATTAATTAATTGGTTAATTATTCCTAAGGGTTAATTCAGTAATTAACAAAGTGGAATTATTTGATTAATTCCTAAGAGTTAATTAAGTAATTAACAAAGTGGAATTATTTAATTAATTAATTAAGTCTTAAGTTTCAATTGGAATTAGGAAATCCTAGAGATTAGGATTCTAGTAGAATTTGGTTTATCCTATCAGATTGGTTACCTAATTGGATTTGGAAACTAATTAATTACCTAAACCCATTAGGAAGACCAATCCTAAACCAACTTGGAGTCTCTCTTGTAACTCTATAAATAGACAAGGGATTAGCCATTCAAGATACAAAATTCAATAGATTCATAATTCAAGAATCTAGAGAGAGAAAATGTTTCTCTCTCCAAGTCGAATTTTCAAGAAAGTGTGCGGCTGGTTTTTAGGTTTCTAGTGGCTGAAATTTTGGCCTTGGTCTATACCAGTTGCGCGTAGCTTTCTCTCTCTGCGGGCGGTGCGTTTATAGTACGTGCCAGGTGCTGCGGGGATAGAGTTTTGTAGAAGGTGGATTGTGGTGAGTAGCTGATCAATTGACTTCTAGTTCGTTGCCCACACAACGTGAAGTCATAGTCTTGAGGCATACAAGAGAATCACCAAGTGCACGCTTCAAAGGTACTTTTCTAAGATTCCGCTTTAATAGAAATTTTTGTTGCGTGATAAATCGAGCTAGTGCAAACTCAGATCCTACCAAAAACTTTCAAAGAGATCCTTCTAGATGCTGGTTTCCCTCCGAGTCCCAAACGTGCAAGGAAACAACCTCAACGGGCGGAGGGAACGGAAACGGGCCGAAACGGGTGGAATGTCTGGCACACGGCCGTGTCACAAGGATAGAGAGTAATGTTTCGGGGGCTTGGGCGAATTGGAATAAAGTGTAAAGGGCATCTAAATAAAAGGGGCGTTTGGTTTGGGGAATTTGGAATGGGAAATGGATATGAATCCTATTTTCATCTCATTCATGGTGTTTGGTTGAAGAAGATGGGAATGAAGGAATAAAAAGAAAATCCATGGAAATGGGTTTCACCAGACCTGGAGGGAGGGTGAGTTTCAATTTTTATTCCCTAAGTTTGTGCATTTCTTTTGTTTTCCTCCATCTGCCCTCACGGAGGAAAAAGAGAAGAACAAGATGATTGACGGGGCGGTGGTCATTGATGAGCTCGGCGGTGTTTGTAGCACAAAAAAAGTAAAATGACAAAAATGCCCTTAATATATGAATAAGTTATATGCTTCACAAAATTCAAAAAACATCTCAAAACATACAAAACTCCCTAAAAAATTTTACAAAACCCTTCCAAATTTTTCAAAAAACCTTCCAAAATCGTAGAAAAACATTTAAACACAGATTTCGTTCTAGTTGGGATAGAGTCTACTTCAAAATTTACGCAAAAATGGTAAGATTTTGATATTTTTGTATTGTTTTTATCATGCTGCATAAAAAATACACATGTTTTGCTATTTTATTTGGAACAATCGCCTTTAATTGGCGAGAAACTGTTTAAAAATCGCCCCTTTTTGGTATTTTTTGTATAAATTTCGCCAATTATGGGCAAAATTTTTGTTTAAAATCGCCTACGATTTGCGATTTTTTCTACAAAAATCGCAATTTGGGTGCGATTTTTGTAGAAAAAATCGCAAATCGTAGGCGATTTTTAACAAAACTTTCCCACATTGTTGGTGATTTTTTATATAACTCTTGCACATTGTATGCGAGATTTATTTGAAAAATCACACTTTATGTGCGATTTTTGACATGAAAATCACTTATTTGCTCCAATTTTTTAAAATTATATATTTTGTATGGTTTGTAATTGTTTGTGTAATTACTTATTATTAGTTTTAATTTGATTAATGACGCAAGATCCAAATGGATTGCCCGATCTTCAGAGGGATATGAGTCACGATTTTAAGTGTCCTGGTTTTTTTCCTACTGAAGAAGAAGCATACACTTATTATTCGGATTTGGCTCTTAGATTTCGTTTCGAGCTGATTAAAGTAGGGAAGGGTAATAAGAGAAAAGGGGTCACATATCGTTGCAACAGATTCAGAGATCCGGTTGAGCAAGGGCCTCCACCAACATCAGCGGGGGGCCATCAATGAATAGATACGGGTGGGAGTGCTGGCGATACCATGTGATGTACTCATCTGTGGATGCGCCGGGAGAATCATACAGCTGCAAGTCCTCAGTACGTAAACTAGAACTACGTACTGACTGCCATAAACTCTTGGCGAACTCCAAGTCGAAGTCCACACTGTAACCCCCACTATACAGCCGATACGCCTTCTTCGGACGAAAGATGACGAATGGGATATCCTGCACGTACCCCAACTGTATCACACACCTATCTGACATGTAAGGCTCAACCTCGTCACCACATGAGATCAATCCCGGTACGTGGTGATCGGGGTGCGTGCGTACGGATATTGACCGTATGGGGTCTATGTCACTTGTAATATATACAAGTATTGTCAGATATTTATTAAATATTTACAATTTAACTAAAACTTTAATTATAAAATGATCCGACTGTATTTTATCTCTAACGTAGGCGATTTTACTAAAATTTAAACGAAATAATACGATTTTTACCTGACCGTACAAGCCTTTCCCCCTCCCGGGACCCCGTGGTGATTGAGAGCCGCCTGCATCCATTTTGCGATTTTTTCAAAGTTTTTTGGATGGTTTGAGAAATTTTTGGTGCGAAAATCTAAAATGAAAGGTGAGTTTTTATTGTTTCCCACACAGTTATATAACCAAACCCGCGGCTACAAAATCGCACCTACTATGCAATTTTTTTGTGAAAAATCGCATGTGTTAGGCGATTTTGCAATGTATTATCGCCTTACTTATCAGATTTTTAGGTAAAAAATGGAACCCTTTTTGCAATTTTTCCATGTACTATGGGATTAGTGTGGCGATTTTTTGAAATTATATTACGCGTTGGTGGTGATTTTTCTCCTGTTTTTCGCAAATTTCGTGCAATTTTTCCTTTTTCTTTTGCAAAGTACAAGTGATTTTTCATTTCAATTTTCACTAAAGGTATTTTAGGTATTTCATCAATTTTTTTGTGCTACAAATAGCTACAAAAGTAGTTTTCCAGTTCTGGAAAACGGCGATGGAGGTTGCCGGGAACCGGGGAAGGAGAAGGTGACTGGGGGTGGGTTTCAACTAAATACCATCGTCAGTTTCGCCTCAGCGGCAAGAGAAAGGTAGTGGTTTCTTCCAATCCCCAGGTGAAGTACAAAATTTAATTTGGTTCTATTCTTGGTGCTTAATTTGCTGCAATATTCGATGATTTACAGCAAAGTGGTTGCTGCAATATTGGTTCTGTTCTTGGTTCTTCCAATCCTCAGCTTAATTGGTTCTGTTCTTGGTTGCTACAATATTGGTTCTGTTCGGTGGTGGTAATTTGCTGCAATTTGGTAGGGTTTGAGAAGGTGGAGAGAGAGAAGTGAAGGAGGAGGAGAGGCGCCGGGAAAGGGAGAAATGAAGAGGCTGCTAGGGTTTGGGGGGTAGAAATATTTTTTTAAAATTTTACTTAGACATTAAACATTATTATTGGGGACAAAATAAATATTTTACATAATTATAAATTCAATCCCAGCTTATTAACCAAATACCCTTTTTCAATTCACAAAATTTATACTCAACCCTATTTAAATTCAACCAAACGCACCCCAAAATGTGACCTTCATAGCTATAAGAATAGCTTTCCAGTAATTCCACGTTCACTCCGTCGAATGAACTCAGGGAGAGATGGATGAGGGCTACAGAGATATTAAACGGGGAATTTTTAGGGTGGTTGCCCCTTCTCTGTATTCGCCCAATGATTTCCCTCCTACCTCAACAAATCAACCAACAGCCCTTTTCTAGTACAAATTTGGTTCATCATCATCATCATCATCATCATTACCGCCACCACCAGACCACAACCATCTTACTCCACATTCGTTACTGTTTTAGGCTGTGACGATCGAAATGTCTTCTTGGGTTGTTCATTCGGGGCTTTGAGGGTACCGGATCCGTATCTTGGCGGGGCAACCCTGATTGCAGCCATGGCGGCCTCCGCCTCTCTTTCCCCTACTTCAACGGATCTGAGCCTTTTTTTGGTCTCATTTAGACTTCCGATTCCAATTCCAGTGAATTCAACCAAACGCCCATGAATGAGGCTGCAGAGGGCTGGGGAGTTGTCTTAAGGGTCGTTGCCCCTCTCTGTTTTCGCCAGTGATTTCCAACCATTTGCGGAAAAATTCAAACAACCCTTAATGAAAGAGAAGAACAAAGAGAGACAGAAAAGCAAAAAAAAAAAAAAAAAAAAAAAAAAACTCTCATGACAAATTCCCCTAAAAAGGGGCGGTAAATGGTAATTCCCTTCTGTGTTTTGCGGTTAGCTCTTACTGCTGCTGCTGCTGCTGCCTGCTGAATTGGTCACTTAGGTGTCCAGTATAACATACAATTTTCGCGGGTTTTGGACCCCATCTTTTATTTCAGGGTTATAGGGTTAAGGGTATGTTTTGAAGGCTGTGACGATAAAAATCTTCTCTTGATTTTTTGATGAGGCTTGGAGTTTACGAGACCCGTATCTTGGCTGGGCAACTTTGATGGCATATGATCTGGAATGAGTTTTACACGTTTCGGTTCATATTTGCAACTGGGGTTTTGCAGCCATGGCGAAGTCTCCCTCCATTTTGCCTTCTTAGATCTGATCTGAGCCTATTTAGGTAAACGCACAATGCTTCAGTGCAGTGGCGTATGCAGGATTTTTATCAACATGGGGCGGAAATTTTTGTTTTGCCGTCATCGTTTGCAAATATCTAACATAAAATATACTAATAATATTAAAATATAACAGTATAGAGAAAAAAAATATGAATTGCATAATATTAAACAATATATTACATATCTAATGAAATCCATAATACATGTACTAAATAGGCGGAAGTGAAATTCTACGAGTAGCCATTCTTTGAAAACGTTGTAAAATTTTTTCATCATCAATCGAATTAAAAACATCCTTCTCAATGTAGCACACTAGCATATCATGCATCCAATCGTCACTCATCCGATTGCGCAAATCGGTTTTGATAATATTCATAGCTGAAAAAACTCTCTCAACAGATGCTGTAGCAACCGGCAAAATCAAAACCAATTCAATCAACCGATAAACTAGAGGAAACACCTCATGCTTAAAGGTTTTCACCATCTTTATTGCAAGGCTGGCAAGATCTTCACAACCAACAAAATCCTCACTTTTCCGTACATCGAAGACAAATGTTTCAAGTTCATACTGCAATCTCTCAAGGTCAAAGGAGGAGAAATCTTCTGAATACATTGAAGCAAGTGACATCAAACTAGCATTATCATATCTAGCAAAAGAATCTCTAGGATCAAGGCATGAAATTAATTTCAATAAACTAGTCCTAGTTTCTGAAAACCTATCATTCAACTCAACAAGAAGCAAATCAATCATAGTAAGAAATAACTCATTGTGATAATGGTGATAATATGTTACCAATTGGCCATGTCTTCTAGAACGACCTCTCACATGTAAGTGGTCTTCCATGTCAATTACCGAAATGCCTTGTTTCTCACAAAATCTAGTGACTTCCTCAAGTAGAGGAATCCACCCATTTTCTCTCTCTTTTTGCAACAATTCTTTAGTAACATCCAAGAGATTCATAGCATTGAGAATATTTTGATCACCTCTTTGCAAAGCATTTGAGAAGCTATGTGTTATACTCAATATCTTAAGCATCAAATGCAGAATGAACACAAAATGAAAACTTTCCATATGACCAATCAAACCACATGCTGAACCTCTTTGCTCCATACATACTCCATCTTCTGCAACAAGTTCAAGTACATACAAAACCGATTCCCACATACTTTTCATCCGAAATAAAGTAATATGATGCGATCCCCAACGAGTATCACCCGGTCTAACAAGATTGGTCTCTTGATGTTGGCCTCTACCGGGGAAAATCTCTTTTTCTTCCAATTGTTTTAAAACACTTTCACGATGTTTTAGTTTCAAAACATCTCTTCTCTTACAAGAAGCACTAACCGCATGTACAATCATTCCAACATAATTAAAGAAATCACTAATAGTTGGTATACCCTTTGCAACAGCAACAATAACTAATTGTAATTGATGGGCAAAACAATGAACATAAAACGCAAAGGGGTTTTCATTCAGAATAAGTGTCTTTAAACCATTAAACTCTCCCCTCATGTTTGATGCTCCATCATAAGATTGACCCCGCAATCTTGAAATTGACAACTTGTTTCTTGCAAATACTTCATCTATTGACTTCTTCAATGAGCTCGATGAAGTGTCATTAACATGTTCAATGGAAAGAAATCGTTCAACTACCTCACCTTTATCATTTAAAAACCTTAAAATAATTGCCATCTGTTCCTTAACTGACTTGTCTCGAGATTCATCAACTAACAAAGAGAATTTTTTTTCACCCAACTCTTTCAAGATAGATAATGTCGTCTCAGAAGCACAAGCATTAACAAGATCTTTTTGGATTAATGGAGATGTACATTGAGAGTTCCCTGGAGCATTAGGCCCAACAACATTTCTAACACTTTCTACCCTTTCAGCATACCAATAGAACAATTCCAAAAAATTTCCCCTACTGGAATCACAAGAAGACTCCCTATGTCCACGAAATGCCAGACCTTGTTTTAGTAAAATGCGAACAATATGTAAGGAAGCAGTCAAACGAATACGATAATTTAGTTCTCTGTTGTGGCCCTGAGGTGACATAGAATGTGGAATACTTTGTCTTTGATTTTGAAAATCCTCACAACGTTGCCTTGCAAGATCATGATTACTATTCACCATGCCAACATGATTATTGAAGAGTTCAATTGCTTTTTTCCAATTACTAAATCCTGTTTTAGTAAATGTTTCACATTTTTTTCCACCCTTTGCAAATAAATAACACCAAAGACAAAATGCAGCATCTTTTTCCACACTATATTCTAGCCAAGGAAACTTCACATACCATTCTTCTTTAAACCACCTCATACTGTCTCCTTGTTTTTTTTTGGGAAAATCATGACCACGTGGTTGAGTTGGTCCTTGTAATAAATACTCTCTTCTAATTTTATCTCTTATAGCAACATCATATTCATCAATTGGTATTCTCAAACCCGGATCACCTATAATATCTCGAGAATCATATTCAACACGACTTCTCTTTTCACCACTACCACTTCCCGCTTCTAAAATTATACCGGAATTGACATTGACATCTTCATTTCTTCTAGGTATTGGTTTAAAAAAATTCTTCACACTATTCTTCATTATAATATCTAAAAAAAATATAACAAGAAAAATTAAAAACACACCAATAATCAAAATATTGAAATTAAGACTTATAAAAATCTTATCCAACAACAGCAAGATTCATTAAATAAATTTTAGAAAAATAAAATATTAGACAAATAAATATGTATTTCTTTCAAGAGTAAATGAAGAATTGACTAAAAAAAGAAATTACCTCTGCTGTTTTAAGGCTAGGGATGCTCCGTCGAGACGTCGAGCAGCGGTGGAGTGAGTCACGGAGGCTGGGCTTTTCAGATTTGGAGGATTGAAAATTTTGGATTTTGAAATTAGGGTGTGGTGCTTACGGGGGTTTCTGGGTTTTGGGGGGATGAAATAGAAGAAAGCAGGGGATGAAGTATCTTAGTAAGTGGGTTTGTTTTGAGCTGGAAGAATTGGTTTCAAAACGACTTCGTTTCATTTCTTTTGTTATTTTTGGCTATTTTTTAATTTTTTTTTTTGTCTTCCTCTTTGAGTTGATCTGATGTCAATTATGAGTTGATCTGATGTCTATATAATCCTGATCTGATCTCCTTTGTTAAGTATGTTTTAGTTCTGCTGTGTGATTTCTTTTAAAATCTTGATCTGATGTCTATAGTCTGTTGATCTGATGTCAAGTATACGCTGATCTAATGTCTATAGTCTGTTGATCTGATCTCCCTTTTTAAGTATGTTTTAGTTCTACTGTATGATTTCTTTTAAAATCTTGATCTGATGTCTATAGTCTGTTGATCTGATGTCAAGTATGAGTTGATTTGATGTCTATATAATCCTGATCTGATCTCCTTTGTTAAGTATGTTTTAGTTCTGCTGTGTGATTTCTTTTAAAATCTTGATCTGATGTCTATAGTCTGTTGATCTGATGTCAAGTATACGCTGATCTGATGTCTATAGTCTGTTGATCTGATCTCCCTTTTTAAGTATGTTTTAGTTCTACTGTATGATTTCTTTTAAAATCTTGATCTGATGTCTATAGTCTGTTGATCTGATGTCAAGTATGAGTTGATCTGATGTCTATATAATCCTGATCTGATCTCCTTTGTTAAATATGTTTTAGTTCTGCTGTGTTAAGTATATAATCCATCTTCAACCTTCTGCCCGTACTTCATCTTCAACCTCCTTCCTTTCGCCGGCGGTGATGGTGGGGCGGCCAAATCGGCAAACCAAATTTCATACCCCCTACTCCTTAAAAATTCCGCATTAACGTGGGGCGACCGCCTTACCTTCTCTCCACGTAAATCCGCCCCTGCTTCAGTGTTTTCCTAAACTTAGAATCTAAGGTTCCTCTTTTCCGGTTAATACTTAGATTTAAAAGTTTTAGCAAAACTAAAGAAAATGAATGCAGATGATCAGGGAGTTCTGTAAAAGGCTAGTTGCCTCTCCCTCTGTTTTCTTGAAATCAAGCAGCCCTTTCCTGGACGGACGAAGAGGGTACAACTTTTATGGCAATTCATTGATATGTCTTTTGTTTTGTTTTGTATTTTTTTTTTTTTTTCAAATATGAGATTCTAAGGGTCTGCTGAGCTCGGTTGAGGAATTTCTGATTTAGGGCCGGTTTGATTACCAATCTAATTATTTTTAATGGTTTCGAGCTTAGCCTTCTGTTCTCTTTGTTATGTTGCTACTACTTTTGGTTACTTTTATTTTTCCTTAGATCGGTGACTTGCAATGCTATGATGATAAAAGCCTTTTATAGGGTTTTAACGAAGCATGGGGTTGGTGAGACTGGATTTTGGCTGCGCAACTATGATGGCATGTGAGCTGGAATTGATTTCTGGTTCATTACTGCAATCAAGAATTTGCTGCCATGGTCTTGTATCTCCTCCATTTTGCCCTCATCAAATGACATTTCTGAGCTTACTACATAATGCATGATGATATAAAGGCGTTTGGTTTGGTTCAAATTCTTTAATCGGATTAGTATGCAACTTTACTCATCAACTTTACCCTTAATTAGTTTGATCCAAAGCAGGTTAAACCTTAGATGAGGCTCAAATACACACCACTTCAAGTTTCCATGTTTTGGTTAGATTTCAGTTTAGTCAAGCTGGAAAATTGCTTGGATCATTCATATATTCCTCGTCTTGGTAGGCATTTGTATCTTGTACTGTAGCATATGTTTTGATGTATTGCTAGTAATTCTGTGTTTGGCATGCTTTGTCAAATGGCTTCAAGGTCTCTCCCTCCTCCCCAAATAAATATGATGCTGTCTACATTCATATGGTGAAGAAAACAAAGATGAAAGAGCAACAACCCCTGTGTGACTGGCTTTGTGATCTGAATTTGCCGTTTAGTTAAAATAAACTTTGCACTTGTCTCATGTATTTTGTTTCTTGTAAGTATATTTTTGTGATGGCTTCAATTACTTTCAGAATATAGAATATGGCTGAAAGGCTGCTGAATTAGTGCCCCTGCAGTATTTGTTTTGGGTATGCGAGAGACCCAAAGCTATGCATCAGCTTAAAGAAACTAGAATGACAATTGACAACTGTTGAGGTTAGTGCCCTTGGATTTGAATGCTGTAAGCTGTGTTGTTTGCTCCTATGTATTCTGGGTGGGATGTATATTGGCTTTAGTAAGAATTCAGTTGTGAGAACTGAGGTTGTGGGTGGGTGAAGTTTCTTGAAAATGCAAAATATAAAGAAAGTGAAGCATGATAGATTTCACAATCAGCTGTTGAAAGGTTTTGGGTTTGGTCCTGCTGAGAACTCAAGTTATGTGATGCATTTCCTCCGGACTCCTGGATGGCTCAAAATGTGAGCCACGTTATGGATATTCAGATAGCATCAAAACCAGCAGCTAGTCTAATTTATTTAGTGATGGCAGGGCTACTATTTATTCTCAAGTACATGCTGTTGGTTCATTCCATCGCTTTTCAACGGGAAGAGAATCCTGCTCCATCTTGGCTCAGTTGCATATCCTTCTTTCTGGCATACTGAGAGTTCAACATTGAGAACTGTTTGATCAAAGAGATATCTGGTTAATTTGTACTGCCTCTGTCCCAAAATACTTTTCCAGTTTGTTACTATGATTTTGGGATGGAGGGAGTAAATTGGAAGAGCAGTCGTTAGAATCTTATATTCCATTTTTCTTACATTTGGCCAATCTGAATTTACTTCCGTAGTTCCTTTTGTCTATGTGGATCTTTTGTCTCTGAGCAGAGCCGCCATGCTTGCCTGAAAGGAAAATGACCATCGTCTTTAGACACATTCATCACCATTGCTTCTGTCTCCTATGGCGGTGTAGAATACTTCCTCAGAATAGTTTGTTTAGTTCAGTTACTAGCTTATATTTGGATTATACCTCATAAAAGATATGTGCCAAATGAAGAACTTTTGGAGGAATTTTTTCATTTGAGGAGTTGGATATATATATATATATATATATATATATATTTGAATAATGCGGTGAGAAATTTTGAAGGAGATAAAATTTTTGAATTGAGAATATTGTTTAGAAGTTATTGTTTGTGAAATTTTTGGATTATGCCTGAATTGTGTTTTGGAATCGGTCTTGAATGGTGGTTTTAAATTAAAAATTGAGAAAATTGTATTGAAATATAGAAAATTTGTATGAAAATTTGAAAATAAAAACTCAAAATATGTTTCAAAAAACAAAGGCTTAAATTAGTCCCATTTAATTTTTTTTTTTTACAATTATAGGTTTTTTGTTGAAAAAAAAATTTAAAAAATAACATATTAATTCATTTCATCGTTAGTCAAATTTAATTTTATTTTTTAACATGATTTGTACTATGATTTTTTATTTTATTTTTCATTAATGTTCAACTTATTTAGATTGACTTACAACTTAAAATGACAGTCGAAATTATAAATGAGTTGAACATTCATGATGATCCGAATCATAGAATTGGTTGAACAAACTATGATACAAATCATGGTTAAGAAAAAAAAGTAGGTTTTCACTAGCGATCAAATAAGTTAATCCGTTATCTTTTAAATTTTTTCGTAAAAAAAGATTATAATGGCCAAAAATAAATTGGTAATGTTATATCGCATTTCCGTTTTTGTTATTGAATGCTATCTTTTTTTCTAAAAAAGCCCTTCATTTTGTCAAGTGTCGCCCCCCTTAATATTTATCTTATGCCCCTTTTATTATTACCTAACTGCTCATAATTAATTTATCAAAAGTTTTATAAGTCCTTTCTTAATCTATTAAAAATTTATTAAAATTATGATTAAATATAAATGAGCGGAATTATAAATGATTTTTTTTATATTTTTAGTAAATTGATTAAGGGTAGTTAGATAATTTAATATATTATTATATTTTATATTTAAATATTATGATTGATATTTATTAATTTGTCAGGGATAATTTAGGTATAAAAATACGAAATAATAAAATAGGGACACGAAATAAGTTTTTATAAAATAAATTTAAGTGGGACTAATATGGATAACCAAAATAAAAGAGGGAATAAAATTTGAATAACCTCTTGAGGGAACCAAAAATGAATTTAAGCAAAAAATAAATCGCACAAATATTTTGGCAAAAAGAAAAAAAAGCTCAATTCTTTTAGCATTAAACGATAATTTCTTTTGCTAGGGACTATTTGGGTAAATACATCCTTTTGGTTTAAACGATAATTTCTTTTCAACGTAAAACGGACGCACAAAGACGCCGAGATACTAAACTATTAAAACAGGCACTGTAGCTGCAGACTATCTCAGATTGCTAAGAACACCATCGAAGGATGATCGGAGTTGGGAAGATGAAGCAGTATTCTAACGTTCTTGACAGACCTCTTAGCAAAGGCAAACAAGAGGTTTTTAGTCGTCTTCTTCTCCTTCTTCCTCCTATCTATTTCCTTTTCGTGTTCTAAAAATGGCAACAAAAATTAGATCTTGAACTGGAAAATTGAGTCAATAAAGGGTTATAATCAGCTGCAATGGGACAATCGCTTCGAAAATTTCACTTCTTGGTGTAATATTCATATCATTCTGCTGAGAAATGCAGTAGGGTTTCGGCTGTTGATCCTTTTTTAGTCAAATCGTTTCATTTTTTCCATTTTTGGGTTAAACTAGTTCTTGGTTACTGTTTAATATACTGTTAATTAAAGTTCTATTTCCAATGTCCCATTTGATTAGGTGAGTTTGAGTGCATTTGCATTCTTATTTTCGGAGCTGGTTCAGTACAATCAGACTCAGGTGGACAATATTGCTGAACTAGAAAGAAGGTGTTGCTATTACTTATTTGTAGCCAGATTGTTGGTTTTTAGTTCTCTGTAATGTTATGTTTTGATGTTTCATTTCTTGAATATAATACTTTATGATCTATAAACAAGTCATAATGTCATATGGTTTCAAATCATATGAATCCCGAGATCATTGCAATGCTAACTTCATTATCTTGGATGGGTTTGTGGACAATACTCTCTATTTGTTTGAGTCTGAGAAGAGATAGATTAGGGATTAGTTGTCGTACTTTCAATTCATAGAATTGTTCAAGAACTGATACAATCAGACAATTTGTGTAAATAATAATAAGCAACAGTTTGAATGGACATCTATAAAGATATATGACATAGTTTGTTATTTTATTCATCAATTTGGAAACATTTGGCTTGAACACTTTGCAGCTTACATTGCTAATCAAGACAGTAAAATTTCTCCACATTAACTTCTGGCAGATGGATTTTCGTGGAATATTTTTGCAACCTGCTTCTATGTCATGGATATCAATTTAATAAGTTCCTTTCACTTCTGGATCAGGTTGGAAGATGCCGGTTATGCAGTCGGGGCTCGTGCTTTGGAACTTCTTTGTCATAGGGAAAAGGTGACAATGTTTGTTGTTTTGTATTATCTGTAGTGTAGTCGGCAAATTTTCTCATGTAGCTCCAAGGAAATGACGTGAATTTTCATGTTTCAGCTGTCAGAACCTTGTTCTTAGGATTGGAAGTAAATTATCAGGGAGAAATTGTAAAGTTGATGCATGTTTGTTTTTTTTGTTTTCCTTTCGTATTGATATTGTATTTACTAAGGAATGAAATATTTTCCTCTGGTTAACATGTTTCTTAATTTTGCATAAAGTGATGGAAGAGAGAAAAACTAAATTGAGTATTGGCTTATGACAGAAATGTCTCTAATTCTCCAAAATGTCGTATTTCTCCTTCCCTGACAGTAATGCATTTATGCTTTTATGTCTTTGATGTTGTAGGGAAACAGAAGAGAGACTCGTCTACTGGGTATTTTGTCTTTTGTTCACAGCACAGTATGGAAGGCTTTGTTTGGAAAGGTTATTGTTTACTACCCTGCAGACATATTTGTGAAACTTAATTGGTTTTGTATGAGTAGAACTTTTAGTTTTCTATTTATGAAACCCTGAATTTCGTTTAAGTACATTTCCATGTTTTTTAATTCGCACACAATGAGATCCTTTTTGCTGATTTTCACCTTCGAAGAAATCTTACGTACACACATTATCTAGGAATGAATAAAAGTTAACATCATTGATGTATAATAGGGTCTATAACGAAGCTTGTTCTAGGACTCCTGCTATTAGATGTTTAAAAATTGATGCTAAATGGCCACCATGCGCTGTGTGTTTTGGTCTTACAATATATTAACCAAGATATTTGCCACCTCACTGATCCATGGTACAGCACCAGAATTTAGTCATTAACTCATATTATTGAAAACCTACTAACTTCCCTTCTAGAGCTTTGATAAATCTTGTCATTTCTGGTATCTGTACTAGCTGTATTTAGGCATGTTATTTTGTTTTCTTACTAGAATCCTTGCCTGTGTGACAACTCCCAGCTGTTAGATACTGAAAATGGCTTTCTTGAAATAATAGTTTTTCAGTTACATGCTGGAAAAAATTACAGGGAAACAATAATAATTTTTAGTGTTATTTGTCATATATTGGATGCATGATACCT
Organism: Knoxia roxburghii; assembly: GCA_030378225.1. Classification (NCBI taxonomy): domain Eukaryota; kingdom Viridiplantae; phylum Streptophyta; class Magnoliopsida; order Gentianales; family Rubiaceae; genus Knoxia; species Knoxia roxburghii. The sequence continues at coordinate 26,462,354 of CM059424.1, forward strand.
TTCAAAGGACATGATTTGTTGTTATAGATGTTATACAGCTCATTTAAGAAATTTACATGCATCAAATTTGCAAGCTTCCCAAACTGCCATGTAACTGTAGCGAACATAACGTGATCCAATTGAATCACTTGTGTTGAAATTATTTATTTTTTCCATCTGATATATTAGCACCCTCTTAAGTTGCGCCATTGCAGTGAAAAGGAGGAGAGGGGAGAGGAAGTTGCACTACAGCAATTCAAAGACAAAAGTTTCTGACTACTTTGTTACTTATTGCTTCACTGGATGCAATTGAGAAATCACATCATTATAGGCTGTGAATTTCATTTTTCAAAAAGTCTCCTATGGGGAAAAAGAGAACAACTCATGTTAGTTTGTCGTCTGAATCAGGTGGCTGATTCCCTTGAGAAAGGGACTGAACACGAAGATGAATATATGATTAGTGAGAAGGAACTTTTGGTCAACAGGTAACTTTTCTTATTCGACAAGAAGTTGTGGTTTCTATTTCACCTATTCCTAGTAATATCCTAACATGTATTATTTGGGTTTTAGATTTATATCGATTCCTAAAGACATGGGTACTTTTAATTGTGGAGCATTTGTTGCTGGAATTGTAAGGGTATGCATTTACATGAATCTCTATTACATGAGACATCTTTAGTTGGTCTTAATTTGATTTGTTTTTCCTTTTGAAGGGCGTTTTAGATAATGCAGGCTTTCCTGCTGTAGTGACAGCTCATTTTGTTCCCGTTGAAGGGCAGCAGCGGCCTAGAACAACCATCTTGATAAAATTTGCTGAGGAGGTAACTCACAAATATTTGTTGCAATTGTTCTTGAGAATGGGTTACTGCTTCTTTGATTTTTTTTTTTTTTTCTAGTTATTGCTCAAGCATACATTCAAAGTTTGGGTGTCTCAAATGCCAGGAGCCTAGTTTAGTTATTATTAAGTCAGTTTCTTGGCCTTAATGTGCACCCAGCCTCATTTAGGCAATAACTATCCTTCGTTAAAGGAATCCTTCGGATGTGTAGTTCTCTTTAAGCCTAAACAAATACTTTTTTGAATGCATTACGTTATCCTATAGTCTTCAATATTGAAGGAGAAAAATGAAGCTCCAAATTACAGCCTTATGTCAAACTCACGAAATGCATGCTTTACTTTTATCCTGTTGTTGATTCCCGTTTCGGGCTAGTTTGGTAGTTTTTGATGTGTAATTAGTGGGTGAACAAAGTAAATAGATAGAACTTCAATGCGTTGGAAATGTTGCCTTGATGTATCAGAAGGAAGGTGCACAAAACAGGTTATAATCGGCCATTACAAGTGGGAAGCTTTATTGTCTGGCTGTCCCTATTCATTTTTGATAGCTTACTAGCTTGATATTTCAGTTAAATTGGCAATCTAAATAAGCGATAAACTTTTGAATAATTGATCCAAATGTGTTATGAGCCTTGTATCTCAATTAACTTCTGGTCAATAGGTTTTCCCTTTCTGATGACTTGTATTTTTTAAAAAACGCGCTTTTATGGAATTGCTGAATGATATGGTTACTAACATATATTTGCCTTTGATGCTTATGAACAAATCTGCCTTGTATCCCATATGAAATATTGTTGTTTTTAATCTAGTTCTCTTGTTTTTCAGGTACTGCGAAGAGAAGCAAGATTGGGCTAGGCATTACGCTTCACCAATTTTATTTGATTTAGTGATGAATGACAAGGTTTTACCTGTGGATTCTGTTACTGGATGTAAGATTGCTGCGCCATATATTTACTGGTTTTCATGGTTGATAGCTGCATTGGTAATTAGGCTCCCATAGCACAACTTTAGTGAAAAATTTCTCATGTAATTTGAAGATGGAAACCTTTTTGTAATTCGTAATCATTCCGAGTAACTTTGGGTGGTGAATGTGTTCAATGTTTTACCATATATATAACTAATAAGACGTAGAATACAAGATTCTGTTTAGCAGCATTTCAGGCTTAAAACCCGTTGTCAAAAACCAGGTAAAATCTGTCCAGGAATGACCTGAAAGGGGATGGAATCAAGTTCTGTGGCGTGCAAAGGTAGGAAAGCAAACATAAAAACTCTTTATTCTTGTTATTTCGCATACAAGGATGAGCCCAGCCATATGCTTTTTCATGTTTAGGGGTGTGTTTGTTTGGCGAAAATGAGAATGGGGCAATCGTAGAGTGATTTCGATTATTACTCAAAGATAATCAAATTTTTTTAATGATTGTTATTAAATAAGTCAAAATAATCAATTTATTTAATGAATGTTACTAAATAAGTCAAAGATAATCAGATTCCTTGAATGAATGTTACTAAACAAATCAAAAGACAATTCTCTCCATGAATGAATGTATGTTACCAAACAAGTCAAAAGACAATTTCCTTATACTAAAGGGCTCTATCACTCATTCTATTTACACATGTGCATTCCATTTGACTCTATCAACTAAAGGGCAAAATGATCTTTAAAAGTAATAAAAAGAAAATTAAAAGCCAAACTCCCAAATTAGACGTCTTCAATCTTCCCCAATCATCTCTATCTTCTTTACCATTTTATCCCATATAAAAAAAATAAAAATAAAAATGGAAGAGCCTGTTAGTATTACTTGCTATTGTGGTTAACGATGATAACATAATGGACACAGAACAACCCAGGACGAAGGTTTCATGGATACAAAAGGTATACAAAGCTTGGGTGTGGATTCTTCAAGTGGTAAGATAGCCCCCATGTGATTGGTACTTCGAGGACCATATGGAAGTTTGAAGCTGAAATGGAGAGAAGGAAGAGACTTGAAATGTTGATTTCACTTTTAGAAAAAATGGATTTCGAAATACTTGCAAATGTTATAATAGATAATATGTGATTACATATTTATCTATGACGACACGTACTTTTTGTGTTTTTTATGTAGATATAACCAAAAGTGTATTCAATAACACGACACTTTTTAATGTGAATATAATTTAAAGTGTTTCTTTCTACATCTATCCCCAATCTCACCCTTAGAGCTTGGGTGGTTGATTAGGTCTTTAGAATGACAATCATCTCCTCGTTTCTCCCAAGATTATATTTGTATCTTGTATTCTCAAGGAATTAGCTATTTCTTTCTAAATTGTATCTCTCTTAGATGAGATTTGCTCTAAATCATCGGCATCATCTGCAACATCATAATCACTATTATAAAGATCAACTTCTTTATGTACTTGATTTCTCTTATTTGCCTTTTTTTTTTCTTACTTTCTGATCACTTCTTTCACCTTACATTAGCATGAATTATCCCATATTTCACTTCTACTTTTTACTTTTTCACTTCCCCAACTTTTACTACACCAAAAAGGAATAGATTTCTTACCATAATCTGCATGGGGATCAACTTTCAAACAATTTACCTTGCAACAACAAATATATCAATGAATTTGTGACCCATTCCTAAAAAGTTATCTCTTGCCAAACACTCTCACACAACACATACACCCAAGCCTTAGCAACTCAAATCAGTATCTTTAAACTCTAGTTTTCTTGCATAATAATCTAATTCACACAATAACCAGTAATATAGGGTCACACTTATTAATTAGATTTACATAATTATCAATGTAGGAATGTTCACTGCTGTACCTTTATAATCAAGTCTAACTAAGAACAATATCCAGAAATTATTATACTAGAGTAAAGAGGAGATAAGCATAAACATGAATGTAGACAACTTTTTAGGTTTTGGAAAGTCAGTTTTTTTATGCATAGAATACTTGCCTTTTAAAATCTTTGCTACCAGCTAAAAATGATTCATCTTTAAGTAATATCCATAAGAAAAATATCCTACATAGAAAGGACTAATCGGATAAGACAAAAATAACATTTATCTCTCACTTTTTCATTCTACCATAATAGTTTATTTTATTCTTCTTCTTCTTTTTTTCTTTAATTTATTTTACAAAAGTCTAAAATGTATGTTGACTAAATATCACACTATTATTGGAAGGTCACACGTTAAACATTCACCAAACAAATAGAAACCTGCATTCCCTAAAACTAAAATATTGAACCCACTAAAAACAAAAATTATTTTATGGTATAATCACATTTAGCATCTAGCAAGCCACGATGTGTATTAATGAAGCCTTAATTTCAGTAGTAGTTTTTGAACTCACCATAATTGGAAGGTTTAATATTCACAATTGATTCTCCAGTTCTCTCTATGGGACACCATGATTCCTCCAAGGAGAGGGAAATAGAATGCTGGATTCGTGGTGGCGTGAGGAATTTTTTTATTACAAGGAAATGTGGCAATGAAAGAAGCAAATAAAACCTCCCAATGCAAAAGAAGATATGCTCAAGTGACTTGGGCTTTTAATAATTTTACAAATCAGTTTGTCCTTCACTTAATAGAGCCATAGGAAGTGCACATGAGTAGAAATAACAGTCATTTAGGCAGAATGGGCAGAAGAAACTGTATCTATATATATTTATTTTTTTGGAATTATAAGAAAACTAAATAGTAGCTTAAAGATTAAACTGCATTTTTGGTCCATCCAAAAATCCGAAGAATGAAGCAGTAACACAAATCTGTTATGATACCTCCATCCTATAATTTGAGCCCTCTTCAGTACTAGAAATATGACTCAAATCTTAGTTTTTCGTCAGGCATGAGTACAATTACAGTTAAAGATGACAAGAGTGAATAGTTCCCGCAGTAATTTGTAGACTGAGAAGCACAACCAATGTCAAATGAATCTAGCTATAAGACTGGAACTAGTGCTTTCTAGTTCTTTGCAGGGAGTTTAGGGGGATGAATTTCATCCAAGAGCCTGATCAGGGGCTCTCTTAGCACGAGCAATAAATAAATTTGCTAAAAGTAAGAAAATTTATATGCGCAACAATCTCTTCACTTGCAGGCAGAAAGGGTTATAAAAATTGGTAAAGAAAACCACATTTTTCCATTCAATACAAGAAACATGCACTCCATCAACATCAATAATTAGGGTTGCCTAAGGATTACCAGAGATGATATGCATATTTACCAAGAAAAGAAGATACGAGTAATTTAGAGGCACAGAAAGATGAATTCCATCAATATCAACATCAACACTCAGAGTTCCCTAAGGATCACTAGAAATGATAAGTGTTGCAAAGAAAAGGATATAATCCACACAAACACTAGCGTAATTGCTTTGTATAAATCTCTAACACTAGGCAAGCATGCAACTGCTGTAAAACTATTCTCCTGGGGATTCAGCATGGAAGTCCGGATAATCTAGAAGAAAAGCCAACATTCCACTGTTTGTTTTTCTAGCAAGTCAAAACAATACGCATATCTTTATCCACAGATTGAATCAGAGGAAATAATAAAGAAAATTGGAACAAATAAATAGTCAAGCTTTTAATCAATACAGCACAATTCCATGAAATGAAATGCTAAACCAGTATTATCAAATTAAAAATTCAAGTAGGATGAACTATATTTGTTACCCTTTTGACAGACGCACCTACAATAGCCAAGAAATTAAAAGCTCCACATTAGTTCAAAATCTATGAAGTCATCCTCCCCGAAGCTTCAACAGGAGGAGGAAAGCAAAAACAATGTCAGATAAGACCTCCAAAAGTTAGAAAACACATTTAGGATTCTCATCCAATAACACCACCTGCAAAGATGCAAATACAACCAGATAAGGATTATTTCAATTACAGATGAAGAGTGAACAAGCAATGAGGACCCTTCAGACAAAACAGAAACTTATGCCACAGGAAAGCAATGTCCACGTGATTCTTAGAGAATCAAAAAAAGCTTAATGCTCTCTTGAAGCAAAAGAAATAAAATAAAAGGTCACAGCTTATAACCAGATTATTTTGACTGGTACTTTTGGACTTCGCTAAACAAATATCTATAATAAAAGGTGTAGACAAAAACAAATAGCACGAGAAAACCGATTCTGTCAAAAGAATCAGTTCTACCATTGGTAGTTTGAAAAGAAAACAAATTGAACCAGTCCTAAATTATCTATTAAGCAAATACAGTAGTTTCATCGAAAGGCAATTATCCACGACTTGTGCTATATGCTGCTAGAAGTGATATCTTTGTCATGAAAGTTCGTAAAATGCAAAATAATCCAACATCTCAAACGAGGCAAGAAAGTAGCTTTAGTGTAAGCTCACCCCTCTTCATTCGATTAAGCATGGAACTGGAATTGCCAAAATATTTTAGATATTAATTTGAGTTGCAGAAATTAAGCAGAAACAATGGGAACAAGTAAAATAAAATCTGTTCCTAGGACAAGGGCTTAAAGAATTGGTGTTATAAAGATGAACTAGTGGCGTGGATACAGAGAAGGAAGCACCTTCTGCATATAAATGAAAAGCAAGTTTCATAACTTTCGACGAAAAGCAGATCATCTAAAAGGTTACAGAGCATTTAAATCGGCATACAAAGAGAAGTAGGAAGTGATAACAAGGCTTTGACTAAGTAAAATGTCAATTGAGACCACTGTAAGTGCGAAAAGGCACAGAAATTGACACAGGAAGGCGAAGCAAGAAAAGATACACTAGATAGAAGACCAAGCAGAGTGATAACCCATCAACTTAGATAAATACACAGGAGTGATGGTAATGTTCCCCGCACAACTTCCATTGAGCTGGAACTTAAATAGCTGAAAGTGGCAACTTGTTCATACACTGAAACTAGCAGTAAGACAAAATAAATGAACATGAAATGGGCTTGCCACTTGTCCAAATGAGTTTTACTGCAATATGTGGTGTGGGTAGATACATAGCTTATAAGAAAACAAATATAGCTTACTGCAATTGATTTAAAAAATAAGTACAATCTGTTAAGTTGCCCATGAAGGCCATGGTCCGACTTATCTTATAAGGTGAAACTAGATTTCGACAATTTCCTTAAGTCGCCTACAAAGAAGCTTACTGCAATTGATACATAGCTTATAAGAAAACAAATATAGCTTACTGCAATTGATTTAAAAAATAAGTACAATCTGTTAAGTCGCCCATGAAGGCCATGGTCCGACTTATCTTATAAGGTGAAACTAGATTTCGACAATTTACTTAAGTCCCCTACAAAGAAGACTGGTATCAGATTACCTAAATAAATGTAAAACCACTCGTCCTACTTTTATCAAATGCTCTCATTACAAGTGAAAATATAAATAACTATGTTTCCTTAGGGGTACACTATATTTGAGGAGCTGGCGACTCCAAAACTCGAACTCTTGCTTCTCAGGAAACATCTTGGTTACTAAATAAGTGTATATTGTGAAACTGCCCAACATTTACGTGGAATGAGTATGCTCAAAGAGGCATTAGCTTTCAGGTTACTAAAGACTAAGGTGTTGATTGATGTAAGGCTCTCTTGAGTTAATTCATCCCTGACCAATGGTACACATGGCTTCTAAAGTAGAAAACTGGCAAGTTCAATAGAAAAAAATAAATAAATAAAGATATATTTTCCCACCCTTGCTTGTCAACATGATGTCAGAAACCTAGATGCAGACTAGTTACCTTATGGTAGATTCCTCTTTTTCTTGATCCAGAAACCCCACTATAGTCCTGCAATAGACAGCTGCAGTATGGAAACTACCCAGAATCCAAAAGCTGCAAGGAAGGAAAGTAATTTTTTTTGGAAAAGAAAGAAAGCAATATAAAGACACCCATACCAAAATTTGAAAGCTTCTTCAGAATATGTCAAATCCACAAGCCCAAGGGTTTCTCCACATCGCCAGCGGCAGAGAAAAGAAGAGCACAAGTATGGAGGTTAAAGACACATTATAAAGGAAGAGCATTAATCTTGTAAACTAGAATAGATATACATTTATTTCAGATTCCCTGATCCATAGTCAACCATTTCCATGATAACTTAATGCCAGATGCCAATGCACCTCATGCAAAAAGGAAACCAGCACTGCTAAAAATTAGCTACAAAAAACCAAGTGGAATGTAATAAAATCGAAACCTCCCTTTAACCAGAATCAAAACATCTAATCTATTTTTTGTGGCGTAATTGACCAGACTCTATCATTAAACTCATAGAAATAAGCCAGATAAAAAACGAATTTCCCATTACATAATGAAAGTTATGATCATTACAAGCATACTAATTGTCTCAAACTTGAAAAAACCAATCTTAAGTGACCTCTTGCATTTAGAGAGCATTATCATGAATGACCTGTAACTGGTTTCATGATTTGTTATGTGAGCTAGGAATCTTGTAAGTAAAAACTACATAGGTGGGTTTACATTTTCAACTTTTGGCACAATCTAGCTACAAAAGCCTTTGGCAAATCCATGCCTTAATAGGAGGATGAAACAACTGACTTTCCAAAGTTACTTACACACAGATATTTCTTTATTTATTAATTTCGTTGGCAAAGAAAAGTGGCAGAAACTTGGGATTTCAGCTTCTGCAGGCTTACTGTCAACACAGGCCCCCACCACCAGGGCATCCTTTCCTGGTCTCATTTCTTATGAAATGTATAATGTAAACCGAGAGGGGAAAGCGGGGGAGGTTTAGCTTCTTTTGAGTCTGAATTCGATAACAATTAATGCTCTCCTCATAAAAATTTGCATATCAGAATATTTACTCCTGCACTTGTTCTTCCTGTAGTGGTCAATTTTAAGGGAAAGAAGAATTATAAACATTGTTACCAAATAAAGCATTCAGCATTCATGAACTTCAAGGACAACAAGTAGGCATCAGGAATCTGGTTTAGGGAGAGACAGGGTGAGTTTTCATCACTTATCAAATAGAAAGAATAATTAACAAGTCACACTTGACTGACCTGTCTAATCATAAAGTTTTTTTTTTAAAAAGAAACTTTTACAAACATTTTCAAGACTTTCTGAAATCAAAACCATCGGGCATCCTTAGTCCATACGGAAACAATGAACTTTGCCACTAAAAAAGGATGATATGAACTTTACCTGAATCAGCTGTCTTAGTGAAGTACCGGTAGTAAAAGGGAAGAAAGAATTATAAGGCATATATAATAGATGCATACAATTCAGTAAACAACAAGTCACCTATGCTGCAAAACTTTTTTAACCCAGAGACAAGAATATATAATTGCCCCAACCTTGCTTATAATCTACAAAAACCACCAAGACAGACTTGCATCATAAATATTTCTTTCTCATGCTTCACTTCAAAAATTAATGTTCAACAGAGTACAAATAAGTGTATATATCGTCACAAGCAGACACCCACTTAATAGTCACTTCCACTTATATGTTCTTAATTACTATCATTGTTGCCCAATAAACAGTGAAGTACTAGATGCGTGTAAAGTATTCCTAAAAGAAAATTAATTTTATGAACTCATATTAATACAACATAAATTCAACCAAGAAGTATTAAATCTATAAACAACTTAAGGCATTGGTAAAAAGAATATAAGAACCAAAAAAAACAGCATTGAGAGCATCACTCAGAGTAAATGATCTAGGAAAATAACTTTTTATTTAGTTATTCATGATTTCTTTTCAAGGACAAATCTGTCCATTTTCAACACCAAGACCATACAAAACACCAGCATACTTCTCAATTGCCCCATGAAAGAACCCATCTTTCAACTTCATAAATGTACAAGAAGTAAGCAAACTATCAGAACCAGCCTGATGGCAGATACCGATCCGCTCAACTTCCAACAGCTCAGCAAGCTTGTTTAAGCCACCATGGAGACTGTTACAGAACCTCATCATGTGCTTGATATCATAAAGGGTTGGAAAATACATCTTGATCAAATGAAAGAACCCTTCTTGAGTTTCGGGCAGGTTTTGGCACGTCAGAATCTTCAGCAAATAACCAAAATCATACCCACTGTGAAAGGTAACCCAGCTCACACTATCATTCAACACAATCCCAGATGACATCAGAAGCTCACTGAACTGATAAGCATCAACACCCTCATCAGAATTCTTCTTGAAATCTATCCCACTTCGCCTCAGAAGCTCAATCGAGTCATGAGCATAGACATCCTCATTAGGATTGAACTCACGGAAGTTGAATTGCCAGATACAAAATTTACCAGTTCCACAGGTTGGAAGATTACCATTTTCATCAGAAAATGTGAGGCCCAACTGAATTAACTTGAGAAGGTCCACATTGGCCTTTAAGGTATAGAAGTGAAAATCAGTGAAGCTTTTGAAATTACCTAAAGGCTTAAGAACAACTCCAGGAAACTCAGTATCCATAGCAATATAAGGATAATCATCCACTATGTCTCTGATAAGTGCAAACTCCTCCTCAAGATTGTCATTCCAAACCTCCCTGATGTGAATTGAATCATTTGTAGGCAACAGAGTCATTCTGTCATGAAACTTGCTACAAATCACCAAAACCCACAAAACCCAGTACACCAAATCCAAAACCCCGAATCTGCAAAATGAAATAAACAGAAATCCAAAGAACCAAAAATCAACAAAAAAGTAATAGCTAACTCAGATGCTAAAATCTCATAAGAACAAAAACCCTAACAAAAGCGTGGAGCTTGAACATAAAAACGCGAACTGAAAACCGCAAACTAAAACTGAGATCTAACCTTAAAGATGCAAACTTTATGCGGTTCAGAAGGGCTGGATTCTGGGATGTGAGTTGGGAAAGTAACCGCTCAATTTTGACGGTATTTTAGTGTAGTTTAACCAAGAGTTCAAAATCGTTTAAAAATAAGGGAATTTTCGAAGTAGCAACGGGGGAGCTAGGGTTTTACGAGTAAATGAAAGACTAAACTGAAATGGGGCCTCGGAAGTCCCCTTCGCTCTCACATTGTCTCGGCATCAGACCAAGTTTAACATTTTCAGGTGAATAGCTGACTGGTGCGGAGTGGTGGGGCATATATATATATATATTATTATATTATATATACTATATTTATATAATTTGTGTTTTCAAGGGTATTTTTTATTGAAATGTGTAAATTTTTTTAATAGAGAAGGTTTTTCGGATGGAGAGAAACAATAATTTGGCAGGAAAAATGTCTGAAAATAATATAAAAAATTAAAATTAATGTAATTTAATTGGATCATTATTTAAATATTATATTATTTTACAGTAAAATTAACCTTTTCTCATAAAAAGGATATAAACAAACCTTTTTTTTTTTAAGTAAAAGAAATATTCTTTATCTTATTGGAAAATTATGCACCAGTGATTAAGAGAGGAAATCTGACACGTTAGGCCAGTTCTTTGTAGTCACTACATTACATTTTGTGAAATTCGCCACCTCTTGCGCATAAAGGTTTTAGGAGTGGGGAATCTAATTGGTTCTACACTCCTGGCTAGTCGATATAAGCTGCTTACAATCATCCAGGGAACAAATATGTGAGTTGGAACCTACGAGGTTTCCGAATCCACAATAGAGGAAATTTCCATAGCTGAATATGTGTGCTCCCTACCCGATAGTGATACAAACCCCGACAGCTGCTCCAAGTCGCAAATGAGAGACTGCCCTATCAAAATATACACAAACCCCTTCTGTAACTGACGGTCATACTGAAAAAAGGGTAAAATCGGTCTGGTGTGAAGTATGCAGTAAAGATTTCGCTGCTTGAAAGGAATGGAGTGATGCTGCAGTATGGAGACAGACTTCAAACGGCCGCATCAGAACGTCTTCATTAATTTTCCTGTTCCTAGCGTACCACAATATAGAAAGAATCATAGCAACTTTCTCTGCATTATTCTTCTCGAGTTGTGTCAGCATCTGTCGCACCTAGTCCTCAACCTGCGTCTCCTCAAATGTTGAAGGTGAACCCAGAATATTCATATAATTCCATATTTTTTGTGCGAATGAACAAGCAAACAGAATGTGCCACAGAGAGCCATCCTGGGTATGACAGAACGGACAAGTATCTTGGACCATCACATGTTGTTTAATCAAAATTTTGACAAATGGTAAGGAACTTGTGAGGAACTCTAACAGTGGTGTGCAATTCTCGAAGGAATTTTAAAACTCCATAGCCTTTTCCATGTCTTCTGCATGCTCTGAGCATCCATGGTTATCGTAGCAGTTGGAAAAGGAGGAAACCGTGAACCGTGAATAGCGTGGTAAGTCGTTTGCACCATGAAAATGCCTTTCTGGTGGTAATACCAATACTAGCAGTCGTTTTCCCTCAAGAATCCTAGCGGGATTGACAAAATATATGATGCTATGTTGGGTGGAAAAACTTCTCGAATCAGGTCCTCTCTCCAAGACGCCGTGGTTGCGGAGACAAGTGTGGTAACCGTGGCGTGAGGTGGAAGAGTTGTTGATGGTGAGAATGGACAGTATGGTGATGAACCCTGAAGCCATGGATCTGACCAAAAGTTGGCTTGCCAGTCGGATATTATTTTTCGTCTCGCACCAATTTTGAGGTTGTTGGCACCTTTCAAAATTCCTCTCCAAGTTCAGGAAGACCGATATCCCAAAGTTGTTTCAAAGATGTTTCTGTTTCTGTAGTACTTTGCTTTTATCAATTTGGCAATGTTGATGTCTGTTAATTTTGAATACTGAAAAGCTATTGCTTGTATGAAAAACTAATATCCACAGTTTACATATCGATTATGTTTCAGTATTAAATTATTCGTTTATATCATATATCTAGATAATGAGGTGTGGAAAAACACAGTAGATCTCGTTATTGGTTAAAGTAATAATATATAAGCAGATGCTCGTAACTGAGATAGTTTGAACATACTATCAGTTTAGGTTATCGTATGAATTGGATAATTAGTTTGTCTAGACTAATTAAATCATACGGATGTGCCCGGGGCATATTGAACACGACCTGTTCGGGATTGAGTTAACTTGTACTGATCGGTGTAGTTAATTCGAACCTAATATTATAATCTCTTAATCCCTAGACTAGAGCGGGCACAAGAGTTAGATATCGCATGCTTTGATTTGCCAAATGGTGAGGTCAGTTGAGGCCTAGATCTCGGTAAGTTGGGTATGTGGTGTTTGACTTCTTTGTGTGTCGTTGCTTGTCGAAGGAATTCATGTATCGGTTCACCGGGTTGATGGTGCTCCCGAGATGAGCTCGTAAGGTCTATTATACTAAACCCGGCCGGTGGACTTTATGTCCGGTATAATAAGAAAGTCGAGTGGTACTAATCTCAGATACCAATAAGTAGATGAATTAATTTGTCAGTAAATTTATGAATCGATAAGCACTAAATCTTTAATGTGGGGAGATATAAGAATAATAAAGTGAGCGTGAAGTAAATTCGTTTTTGAGATGTAGTTCCATAATTGGTCCGTTAGTGGTACGACTAATTATGCGTTGGACTAATCAACAAAGTGAATTAATTTATCTTAAAAGTTTAATTAATATTTAATTGACAAAGTGGGTCATACGAAATAATCCTAAGGGCGCGATTAATTTTAATTTAACGAAGTGGGTTAAGAAATTAATTCGAAATGTTCGATTGGAGTTGATTAGTCTAGGGAAGACTAAGAGAGTCAACGAAAGTCCAACATTAAGACCCAACTCAAAAGCCCACTATGTCTCCCTTGAACCTCCTATAAATAATCCTTGTTAGGCATTTGGAAGACATTAAGAAACCTTGGTGGCTAAGTTGCCTAGAGTGAGAAGGAGTAGCTTAGAGAGAGAACTTTTTCTTCTTCTTTGTGTTCTTTCTCAAAGTTGGCTTAGGATCCTTCGATCTTCGAAAAACTCAGCCCTTTGGATAGCTGGTTCCTATTCATCGCAATCCCTCGATTTGCGCACTGGACTTTTTGATTCTCCTAGTCACTTGATTCGACCTCCATTGTGTAGATCTTAGTCTTGATAGGTGATCCATGGTGGTGGTTGTCTAGATCATGGTGGGAGAATTCTTTTGGTGGTGGTTCTCGGATTCTTTTACCAGGCGGTAGGCGGTTGATCGTCGGACAACGATCTGCTGAGGATCTGACGAGTTTTTCGAAGTGGGTTTCTTTTGGATTTCTTCCTTAGTGTCTTAGCTACCCCTTGGATACTAGCCCACATGATTTCAGGGTAGAGACGAGTCATTCGAGGGATTCGATAGTGGATTGCACAGCCAGGCAGTAAATAAGCAGCAGGCTGTAAATAAGCGCAGCAATTTTCGGGCAACGATCTGCTGAGGATATGATGAGTTTTTCAAAGTGGGTTTTTTATGGATTTCTTCCTTAGTGTCTTAGCTACCGTATGGATAGTCACCCATACGATTTTGGATAGTGTCATAGCACGAAAGTGAGATTTTCTGTTTAGCCCGGACCAGATCTGTTTTCTTCAATGTCTGGATGTGTTAGCAATCGCCACGCCTGTTTAGATAGCAAAGAGTGGTTAAACACTTTGAGGTCTTGGAACCCTAGGCCACCATCAGACTTCTTTGCCATGAGTTTATGCCAAGCGACCCAATAGATTTTGTGTGCCGATGAAGATGATCCCTACCAACATCTGGCTATGAGACGCCGAATTTTCTTGATGATTCCCTCTGGAAGTAAGAAACACGACATTGTAGAGAAAGGAATAGCCTGCAAAACATATTTAATTAATATTTCTTTACCCGTTTTAGAAAGAGACTTTTCAGACCATCCTTGAATTTGATTTGCTACTTTATCCTTGAGGTTACTTAAAATCTCTTTCTTACTCTGACCAACAACCCTTAAAATGCCTAAAAATTTTTCGTGTGAGACTGTCTCTAGGATGCCTAGAATTCAACAAATATTGGACCGTATCTGCGCTGGAACATTGGGAGAAAACATGACTCCTGATTTTTTAAGGTTGATGCGTTGCCCTGAAATTGCTTTATAGGTAGACAAGACTCATTTCATGTGAGTAGCTTCCTCAATTCTTGCAATGTCGAACAGGAAGGTGTCATTGGAAAAGAACAAATAAGAGATATAAAGAGCTCCCCGTGCTACTGCAATGCTTCTTAGGTGGCCACAACTCTATAAATCCTACAGTAAACCGGACAACACCTCACTACATATAATAAAAAGATAAGGCAATAGAGGATCGCCTTGGCATATGCCTCGTTACGGAGTCAATTACCCTACATGCGCATTATTCAACAAGAATGAGTATTGAACAGTAAATAAAAACTTATAAATCAAAGAGGAAAAAGTATGACTGAAACCCAATACCTTTAGTGTGTCCACAATGAAGGTCTATTCCAGTCTATCAAACGCTTTGCTCATGTCCAATTTAACACTCATTTGGTCTTTCAAACCTGCATTTTTCAGCATCATTGAGTGATGAGTCTCGTAGGCTACAAGGACGTTATCTGTAATTAATCTCCCTGGCACAAAAGCAGACTGTGAGGGGAAATAACATGTGGTAATACATTCCTTTAATGACATTACAAAGGCTAATTAGCATGAATTGCGTAATGAGCTCTGACTTACTGACATTCGAAATCAAGACAACATGTGTTAGATTGATAAAAGGACCAAAGAAACCATGATTCAATATACGAAGAACAAATGATACTTCTTATAGAAAATAGGACTCATACCATCCGGGCTGGGCGATTTATAGGGATGCATCGATTTCAAGGCCTTCTCCACATCTTCTTCTGTGTAAGGACTATCCAAAAATTCATTAAATTCATAAGATACCTTTGAAGTAATGCGGCTAAGGATCCTTTGAGTTTCATTAGTGTCTGGGTTGGTGGTGGAGAAAATATCTGAAAATAGCTGTTGATTATTGACTTCATATCCTTCGGATCAGTCCTTGTGTTTTTTTGGTTTTCCTTCAAACTTGAGATTGTATTATGCATATTCTTACGGCTCACTGACTAGTGGAAATATCTTGAATTGGCGTCTCCATGTCAGTGCCAAAAAAGCTTGGACCTCTGCTGCCATTTGATAGCCAATTGATTCGGCAAAATTTCAAGATGCACATTGATATCTTTGAGTCGAGTGTGAACCGCGTCTGAGATGAGAGAATTTTGCAAGCTCCGAATTTCAGACTTGGTTTCTGCAATGTTTTTTCCCAAATTCTTTAAGGGTCCGCCTCCCCATCAGAGAAGTCCCAGAGAACAGCTTTCGATTTTGTTTAGGACTTCATCGTCCGTGTTCTAGCTATTGGCTATAATCTCTTCACACTGGTCTGACCTCATCCAATATACCTCAAACCTAAAGCATCTCCTCCGATGTCGTGCAAATAGCTGCTCGAACTTACGTAAAGTGATGACGATGACAGTATGGTCAGAGGTATATGACGGTTTTGGTAGTCGTGGCCAGAAATAGCGATAGCAGCTCTGGGTTCTTGTAGCTCTGTCTAGCCTCGCACATTGGATGTATGGATGTTTAATCAAATGAGACCATGTGAATATTTGAACCGTATCTTTGATATCTTCTAAATCACATAAGTCGAGGGCTTCACGAAAAGCTTGGAGTTGCTAGGGTTGCGTCCCTCAAACTCTTGTTGTGACAAGACTTCATTAAAGTAGCCAAAGCAAATCCAGGGAGTACGATTCTAGCGAAAGGGTGAATGAAAATTCTGTCATGCTTCTTTCCTTTGACTAACTACTGGATGTCCGTAATAACCCGTCAATCTAATGCTGGAGCCCTGAATATCTGCAAATACATCAATAAAACGGTCAGAAGAATGTGGAAGAGTAACCTGAATATTACACTCCTATAACATGCAAATGTCACCACTCCTGCCATTAGCTTCATGACATACACCAACTAGACCGAAGTGAATTTTAATACGTTCAAAAGTGGAAGGAGTACACTTTGTTTCACTGAGAAAAATGATTTGGGGATGGTTAGTTTGAATGTACTCCCGTAGTTCCTGAATTGTTCGAGGGTTCCCAAGACCTCGACAATTCCATCCGATGATACTCATTGATCTAGGCGATACTGGCTCTTTTATTGCTGGTCACGGTTATACTGCCATCCGTTTATGTAGAGAGATCATAGAGCATTGGAAGAGAGGTGCTGACTTCCATATCTAGCTTAGACCACTTACTCATCTGTTCAACCGGCACATCTTCAAGAGAAAACGAAGCTACCCTATCTGTGATGAGTTTTCTTTTTACGCTCATTAGGGAATTTCTATATGGGTTATGTTGGTTTTGTACTAAAACAAATATAAGGTTATGTTTTTATATTTATTAGCCAAGTGTTTAGGAACCTAAAGGGTCACACACAATTGAATAATTCTTGGTTAAACTGATTGGGCCAGTGCCTATGTGTAATTATCTAAAAGTTAGATAATCAATTATAATAATAAGTTATTGATTTATTGAGTTACTGGGTTACAGAGTTACCAGTTTTAATTTAAATTAAATTAAAAGAAAGAAAAACTCTGTAACTAACAGAGTCGTTGAAGTCGTTAGTGGCTGACACAATAAGATCGTGGGAGCTACCTTCGTGGGGTGAATTTGTTACAGATAATTTTCACACCCAACGTCTTTATTTATGTCTCAATAAAAGGCACACAGACAGAGGACTCCTTACAGATTATTTTACACCTATCATAAATTTCTCTGACTGTGAAATATATTGTGCTGACGGAGTTATAAGGAATTAGCCTATTTGTCTCTGTGTATTCAGTACGCGAGAGTTCCAGGAAGCATTCGTGTGGATACCTTGGAGGCTGATAATACTGAGCAGCTAGAATGAGATAAACCTGTCTGTTCATCCGGAGAAGAAGCTTACCAAATGTTTTTGACAACCGTTGGTGATCCGGAGAGGAAGGTTAGCACAAGCATCTGGTGAAAGGTAACTCATCCAAACTATGATGATTCTTGGCAGGAAAAAAAATATATTTGTTCCGCTGCAAATAGGATTTGTATGTAGATTTTTCTAACAGTGGTATCAGAGCTTCGTTTGTTGATAGTTTGTGAATATATGTGTATAATTGAAGGCGACGTGAAATTTGAATTTTACGCATGATAACAAATTTGTTTTCTTTGGCTTCATTTATGAAAATTAATTATTTTTGGGTCAGGTTGTTTGCTTTGAATTTTTACCGGAAGGGTTCCGGCTTGCTTTGGATTTTTGTTGTTTGGCTACGGTGCTTAAAATGTCAAAAGTAAAAGGAATTTTCTGGGCTAATTTTGTTTGGTTGGTGGGGATTATTTCTAAAGAAACAAATTTTGGGTTTAACCGGAAGGCTCCAGATTTACTTTGGATTTTGGTCTGTTGCTTCAAAATGTCCAAGGCAAGAAAAAATTTTCTGGGCTCTTAAATGTTCTCGCCGAAAAAATGGGATTTACTCGAAAAAGTTTTGGAAAATCTCATTTTGGATTTGGAAATCATTTTTGCTGTCAAATGTTTGACGGACAAACAATGAAGAGTTCTTGGTGAGTTTTGGTTTCAAAATCAAATCTGGGCTGTTTTATTTCGCTTGTCGCGCTGAAAAAACGGGTTCACTGGATGAGTTCTGGCTTGTTTTTGGTTTTAAAACATTGAACTGTTTTGCTTCTGGGTTTTTGTCGCAGGAACTCGCCGGAATTGTGGTGTCGGTTTCGAAAGTTGTTCTGGACGATTGTGATTCCATGAGGCGACCTGGGCACGGTTCGGACGCTGCAATTCTGACCGTTTGCGCTGCCACCGGAAGTGTTCCGGATGGTTTTGATCAGTTTTTGGTTTCGGTCGGCGATGGTCGTCAATCGGTGGGCCTTCTTTCGTTTTGGTATCCTCTGTCATGCAAGGTCACGATCGGGGGCCATGGATGGCGAAACGGGTTGCAGTGCGGGAAATAGCGAAAGTCGCCAGAAAACATAAAAGGCCAACGACGGGAAAAGGTTGAAGAAGAAGTAAGGGGCGGCGGCTAAAAACCCTAAAAGCCAAAACTTTAAAAAATTGTTTTAATTATCAAAATGGTCCCTAAGTTTAAAACCTTCTTCAACACTTACCCGAAAAGGTTTTAAAATAAAAACTAAGTAATAAAAATTGTTTTTATTACATAAAAGGCCCAGTATTTTGTTCCTTGTTTGAATTTTGCCTAGAAAATTTTCAAAAGCAAACCTAATTTAGAAAAACATGTTTTTCTTACAAATTAGTCCCTGGTTTTAATTAATTTTTGTAATTGTTGTATAAACTTTTTAAAAACCTCTAAAGTAGGCCCAAAAAACTTAATTAAGCCTTCAATTTAATTAATTCTACTATGATTAGAATATTATGATGTATATTTAATGAGTTACTTGAATTTTATGTCAATGTGCTATATGGTTTGATTACATGCATGATTTATGTCAATTGAAAGTGCATGATATGAATTTATTTGAAATTGCATATTGTGTAAATTGGTAATAAATGAAATGCATTAATTCAAACTAGTGTGTTTTCTTCACTCACTATCAAAGTAAAATGTTTACTTTGACAAAGCTGTAAGACACACCCGACATTCATAATTTAAAATCCCTCAAATAATATTAAATTCAAAAGTTGTCTTCTATTATTATAGTCTAAAATGGGTTTTGTTAGAACAACTTGTTGGGCTAAACCAAGGTTGTTTTACTAAGACCGGGTCTTTTTAAACTATGAGAATAAATCTCTAGAAGGGCTTAAATAATTATGGGCCGAATAGCTTGTTGGGCTAACCCAAGGTTATTTTGTCAAGAATTATTTTTTGCCTTGAGATTACATCTCTGAATAATGGGCCGGATTTAACAAAGGAATATGTTTTGTTGGGCTAACCCAATGTCATATGTCTTTTGAGGCAAAGAGTTAAGTGACATATGAGATATGTTGTCAAGTGTTGACTACCTAATGATCTAGGAGTTGCAATTGTTGCAATTGGAATTAATCCTACTTGTTTTTATTAATTTTGATTTGTTGGGGTAACTCAAGGTCAAAGTTAATTAAAATAATATCATAGCCACTAAGAATTTTATGAAAATTCTCGAATTGATAAAGAGGGTTATTGATTTGAACAAAATAGTGGGAGCAAAACCAAGATGTAAATAAGTCCATATAAACATTTGTTTTGGTTTTGTTGATTGCATAAATATTTATTATATTTTATTTCATTAATTGTAGAACATGTCTACTGCTGTGAATTTGAGAAACATCCTGCTTGATAACAAGCTCACGGGGCCTAACTTTATGGAATGACTCCAAAACCTGAACATAGTTCTCAGGAATGAGAAGTTATCTTATGTGCTTGAAAATCCTATTCCTAATGAGCTGACTGATTCAGCAACCAATGAGGGAAAGGACAAGTTCAACAAACACTTGGAAGATTTTGAAAGTGTTTGTTGCATCATGCTTGCCTCTATGAGCTCTGACTTTCAAAAGCAGCATGAGGATATGACTACTTTTTCAATGATGCTCATCTGAAGCCATTGTATCAAAACAAAGCTAGGACTGAGAGATATGATATCTCTCAAGAGTTTTTTCGATGCAGGATGGCTGAACGTTCCTCTGTGGTAGCTCATGGGCTAAAGATGATTGGCCTTATTGAGAAAATGGAGAAGTTGGGATTCTCAATGCAACATCAGTTAAGTGTTGACTTGATACTGCAATTCCTGCCTCTGAGTTTCTCAAACTTTGTCATGAATTATAACATGAACTAAGTAGAGACCGATACTTTGGCTGAGTTATTGAATTTGCTAAAGACTGCTGAGCAATCAATAGAGAAGGATAAGGGAAGTGTATTAATGGTGGAGTCTTCCAAGAAAAGGAAGGCAAAGACTGTTCTTAAGAAGGACAAGAAAAGAAAAACCACCTTCAAGGCAAGCCATAAGAAAGAAGAAAAGAAGCCCAAGGGCACATGCTTCCATTGCCATAAGGATGACCATTGGAAAAGGAACTGCAAAAAACACTTGGATACTTTGAAGCAAAAGAAGCTTAGTGAAGCCTCTACCTCTGCTTTAGGTATGTTTATGATTGAAACCAATCTTTCTACTTTATCTGAGTCATGGGTATTAGATACCGGATCTGGATCTCATATTTGTATAAATATGCAGGGTCTAAAAAGAAGTAGATTGCTGTCCAAAGGAGAGATGGACCTACGAGTTGGCAATGAAGCAAAAGTTGTTTTTTTAGCTGTAGGGACTTATAGTCTTCTTTTGCTAAGTGGCATGATTCTTGAACTTAATAATTGTTATTTTGTTTCATTGCTTACGAAGAACATTATTTATATTTCATATTTGGATGATATAGATGGTTTTACGATAATCTCGCAGAATAAAAGTTGCTCTATTTATCATAATAATATTTTTTATGGCATTGGTTATTTATGTAATGGTCTTTACATTCTTAATCTTAAGAATGATGTTTTCAACATAAACAACAAGAAATTAAAAGTTGATAGTTTTAGAAATTCATATCTCTGGCACTGTAGACTTGGTCATGTGAACGAGAAACGCATAACCAAATTGCATAAAGATGGCTATTTGGGTTCATTTGATTATGAATCATATGAAACATGTGAATCTTGTTTATTGGGTAAAATGATCAAAACACCCTTTTCTGGAAAAATTGAAAGAACTACATAATTGCTTAGTCTCATACATACCAATGTATGTGGACCTATGTCAATTCAAGCCAGAGGAGGCTTTTCATACTTCCTTACATTCACTGATGATCATTCTAGATATGGTCACGTATACTTATTGAAGTATAAATCTGAAGTCTTTGAAAAGTTCAAAGAGTATAAAAGTGAAGTTGAAAAACAACTTGGCAAAAATATTAAAGCACTTTGATCAGATCGAGGTGGAGAATACCTAAGCCAAGAATTTTAAGATTTTCTGAAACAAAATAGTATTCTATCTCAATGGACTCCTCCATACACCCCACAGTTGAATGGTGTATCTGAAAGGAGAAATTGAACGTTATTGGATATGGTTCGTTCCATGATGAGTCGTGCAGAACTTCCCAAATCACTTTGGGGCTATGCTCTAAGTGCTGCTGCCCATCTTTTAAATTATGTTCCATCTAAAGTTGTGAATTCTACCCCATATGAGATATGGAAGGGAAGGAAAACAAACCTTAAATATTTGAAAGTTTGGGGGTGTCCTACTTTTGTGAAAAAGGTAGAATCAGACAAGCTTGATGCTAATTCTGAAAGATGTTATTTTGTAGGATATCCGAAAGAAAATTTTGGATATTACTTCTACAATCCTAATAAGCAAAAGGTGTTTGTCTCAAAATATGCCACATTTCTAGAAAAAGAGTTCATTCTAGAAGAGACAAGTGGGAGCTCAGTGGAACTTGAAGAAATTCAAGTACCACAAAATAACATCCCATAACAAATGGAACAAGATACACAAGGTACACGTAAGTCTAGTAGGACACATCATCCACGCAAAAGGTATGATGATGTGCTTATCATTGAGAATGAACCTACTACTTACGATGAGGTCTTATGTGATAAGGACTCTGAGAAGTGGCTCCAGGCCATGAAATCTGAAATGGATTCCATGTACGAGAACCAAGTTTGGACCTTGGTTGATCCACCTGAAGGGGTTAAACCTATAGGGTTCAAATGGGTCTTTAAGAAAAAGACTGACATGGATGGTAGAGTGTCTACCTACAAGGCACGATTGGTTGCAAAAGGTTTCACACAACGGCATGGTATCGACTATGATGAAACTTTTTCATCGGGTGCTATGCTAAAGTCCATTAGGATTTTACTTGCAATAGCTGCATACTTTGATTATGAAATCTGGCAAATGGACGTTAAGATAGTGTTTCTTAACGGAAATTTGCAAGAAGATGTGTATATGATACAACCTGAAGGTTTCATATCAAAAGACCCTAAAAAGGTTTGCAAGCTACAGAAGTCCATTTATGGACTTAAGCAAGCTTCAAGAAGTTGGAATATTCATTTTGATGAGATAATCAAACAGTTTGGTTTTATAAAAAATGAAGAAGAACCTTGTGTATACAAAAAGATTAGTGGGAGCATTGTGGTTTTCCTCATACTGTATGTAGATGACATATTGCTTATGGGAAATGACAAGCATGCACTTGAATCAATCAAGAAGTGGTTGTCAAAGAACTTCTCAATGAAGGATTTGGGAGAAGCAACCTATATTTTAGGGATAAAGATCTATCGTGATAGATCTAAAAGGTTGCTTGGTCTTTCACAGTCAACATATATTGATAAAATGCTAAAGAGATTTAGCATGGATCAATCGAAGAAAGGGTTTCTTCGAATGACACATGGGATTCACCTTTCTAAGAAAATGTGCCCTGTGACAGATGTTGACAAACATTGCATGCATGATATTCCTTATGCTTCTGCTATAGGATCTATCATGTATGCAATGTTGTGTACTAAACCTGATGCCTCCCATGCTCTAAGTGTTACAAGCAGATACCAAGCTAACCTATGTGATAGTCACTGGACTGCAGTCAAGAATATTCTTAAGTACTTGAGAAGAACTAAAGACTTATTCTTGGTCTATAGAGGAGATGAGCTTGAGGTCTGTGGATTCGCTGATGCGAGTTTTTAGTCTAACCAAGATGATTTCAAATCACAATCATGGTACATGTTTACTCTGAACGATGGTGCAGTAATTTGGAAGAGTTCCAAACAAGAAACTACTGCAGATTCTACAACAGAAGCCGAATACATTGCTGCTTCTGAAGTTACGAAAGAGACTATTTGGATTAAAAAGTTCACAACTGAACTGGAAGTTGTTCCTTCAAGTGTTGATCCAATAGGACTGTATTGTGACAACACTGGAGCTATTGCACAAGCGAAGGGACCAAGGTCTCATCAACGATCTAAACATGTCCTTATGCGCTATCACTTGATTAGAGAGATCATTGGTAGAAATGAAATTAGAATAGAAAAGATTCCTACAGACGATAATGTAGCCGATCCATTGACTAAGGCCTTGTCCCAAAAGAAACATGAAATTCATGTTATTTCGTTTGGTCTCAAGTGCATGAGTGATTGGTGTTAGACATTGTAGGAATATTTTGTAAATACCACAGTATTTGTATGTTGGTTGATTTATGCAATAAATAACATGGCATCTTTATCATTCATGTTTTATACTTGTCCAAATGATAAAAGTCCTTAGAATAATGTTATTATTCTTAAATGTCCCTAATCTTAGTATTAGCAAAACAAGAGCATTGTTAATACGAATAGATTGGTTTGTATAGTGATACATGAGTGAATTGTTGTGAACAAGTTCACTGGACTGATCCGCTAAGAGATTACTAAAGGGTTGTACTTTTGAGTGCCATTGGTATAATCTCTTCATGGCAGAGTATAATAGATCCTTAGACTTGAGGTTATAAGAGTATTACATGTGCCTATTATTGTGTTTTGACTCTATTTTAACATAGCTGTAAAAGGTTATGCAAGTGGTAGATGTTGGATACAATAAGAAACACAAATGTAATAGTTTATGATCAATAAAGGATTCACCACCCCTTTTCTGTTTGGAAGTATATTCCCAGTATGGCCACTTGTTAGAATGTCAACTCTAAAGTTTGCAAACAATCAAATTTAGAAGAGTTCTAAATTTAATTTAAAAGAGTTGAATGCGGTAACAAGAAAATTAGTACATAAAAGAGTTGGCACTCTTACTTTACTCTTTACTAATGGGAATAAGAGATGGTGAAAGGAATGAATACGAGAAATCTGTTTCATGGACAGGTGAAGTCGATCATTTGGCTTTTCCTAACTCTTGGGTGATCATGATACCTAGGCTAGAGGCTGCTCTTGATCTATAAATATAAAAGAGTTAATTAGAGAATTAATGATAAGTTAAAGTTGTTTAATTTATTTAATCATATAATCCTCACGACTAAAATTGGTTTTAGTCCAAGTGGGAGTTTGTTGGTTTTGTACTAAAACAAATATAAGGTTATGTTTTTATATTTATTAGCCAAGTGTTTAGGAACCTAAAGGGTCACACACAATTGAATATTTTTGGTTAAACTGATTGAGGATTAAATTATAAGATAATTTAATTTCAGTGCCTATGCGTAATTATCTAAAAGTTAGATAATGAATTATAATAATAAGTTATTGATCTATTGAGTTACTGGGTTACAGAGTTACCAGTTTTAATTTAAGTTAAATTAAAAGAAAGAAAAACTCTGTAACTAACAGAGTCGTTATAAGATCGTGGGAGCTACCTTAGTGGGGTGAGTGAATTTGTTACAGATACTTTACACACCCAACGTCTTATTTCTGTCTCAATAAAATGCACACAGACAGAGGACTCCTTACAGATTATAAATTTCTCTGACTGTGAAATATATTGTGCTGACGGAGTTACAAGGAATTAGCCTATTTGCCTCTTTGTGTTCAATACGCGAGAGTTCCAGGAAGTATTCGTGTGGATACCTTGGAGGCTGATCATACTTAAAAAAATATTTGTTCCGCTGCAAATAGGATTTGCATGTAGATTTTCCTAACAGGTTACCTGCATTCGTTTGAGTCGGGTAAACTTCTTTGCTAGCAGTTTGGTTAGGGTATCCATGGTTATAGGGTTTAGAACCAGTATGCATGCAATGAGACATGGGCTTTGAGGTTCAGATAAAGAAGAGGATTGTTGCAGTGGGTTCAGGCTTTGAAATTTTTGGTTAACGGGTTCCTGAGCCGGATTGGATAGAGTT
The DNA here is from genome assembly GCA_030378225.1 of Knoxia roxburghii. Taxonomy (NCBI): domain Eukaryota; kingdom Viridiplantae; phylum Streptophyta; class Magnoliopsida; order Gentianales; family Rubiaceae; genus Knoxia; species Knoxia roxburghii. The sequence goes on from CM059424.1 coordinate 26,487,849, forward strand.
GGGGTAAAGGTGGTATAATCGGGATAAATTGTATCTATCCTAGAAAGGTTATCAGATAATGAGCCCGAAGAGGATTGGGGTTGCGGGTAAGATAGGCTAGATAGATAAGGATGGGAGCTGGAAATAGAGATAGTGGGTAGTACGATTTCATTTTGAAAATCTGCTGATTCTGAAAGGTAAGGCTAGAGGGATAAAATTTATCCTAATTTGAATTTTCTTCTCCATCCTTATCCGGAATACTCATGTGAGGATTCACACCCGATGTGGCCGATATTCCACCGATTATCAAGTCTTGTCCAGCTGGTGGTGAAGAATGCCCCGATGATGGTGATGAATATGTTGTGGGCGGAGGCGGAGACTTTGGACATGGCTGATTAAATGGAGAGCATTTTGTGGGGCTTTGAGCCATTGGTCATACTGAGGATGTTAATCCTTTGCCGCACTTCCTTCCATTCGAAGCACACACTCTTTGATGACATTACCTATCACTCCTCAGTGATAACAAAAATCTGGCAAATTCTCATAACGTAGAGGGAACAGGTAAGTTGTATCCCCATCTTTGAGCTGAATATCACGCTTCAACGGCTTATCAAGTTGGAGAGAAACTTTAATGCGAATAAATCGACCAATGCATAATCCTTCATTATCTCTATCCACTTCAATGAAATTACCAAAACTTTGTCCCAGGAACTTGGCGAAATCATATTTCATCATGCCGAAAGGGACATGGTATACCCGGACCCAAAATGGACAATCCAGAGCAGAGATTTTGGTACCAACATCATTTGCAAAAACCTTGGATAAATGTAGAAGATGCCTATCAAAAACCCATGGTTGCCCTGCTATCACCCGGATCCTATCGACACATTCTGGAATTGAAAGAGCATAGTATTATCCGCTATGCATTTCATTGAGAGCAGCCCCACTGGCTTCCATAAGCGTTTAAAAAGAGCTAACACATGTTCTGATGGGATGATCCGATGAGATAAAATTTGCCCAGGAGGGAACACCATACGTCCGATTGAGGAGGTGAGAGGTTAGAGCTGACAGTAGTGGTATATTCGGAATCATCAAGGGACAATTTATCATACAGGGCCGCTAATGAATCATCCATTGGATAATTAGGATTACGGGAAATGCCAAACTTTACCCGTAGCCAGGGAACCTGAAAGAATGAAATAGACCTGCAAGTAGACAGTCCACTATGTAAAAATGAATAAGAAATATATGATTAAGAGCAGTAGAAAATATGAGGGAGGAGAAAAAGGTGTGAATCTTGTCTCAGACGCCTGGAGAAATCACGATGGAGCACCAAGTCATACAAGGAATAAAGGTCTTGCCAATGAAGAGGAGTCACGAAGGGAGAGACGCCATACGGAGCTCCTTCTCAGATTTTATTTATTTATTATAGGATATAAACAAACCTGACCTTACTATGAGTATGAATTTGAGTTTGATTTTGAATTTGATTAGATTAGAATGATAATAAAAATTGCATTTTTTGTCTTTCTCTTTGCTATAATGTCATTTTCTATCCCAAGTCTCCCAGGTTCGATTAATTATAATAGTTAGATATTTCCACCAATCAAACCCAGTTTAGACCTCAATTTCATCTATTTTTTTTAAGAAAAAATTTTACCTATGTACTTAGAAGGTCTGAGAAACAAAGAAAAAAAAAAGTAAAAAAGGTCCAACTCTGGTTCATTGGTTATGATCCTAAAGTTGGATAAATTGAGAATTTATCTTGAGGACGATATTATAAATTTCACGGCCTGTAATAATATTGTTTGTTATGATATGTTATAAGTAAACAAACTATTTTAACTTCATAAATAGTTTAAGAAGATGATATTTTGCTCTCAGGCAATAAAACATAAGAACTTAAAAATAAATAAAGCAAAAACTAATTTCTAGTGTAGTGCTTAAAGAAAATGGGGAAAATCAATTTTCTCCCTTATTTTCAACTAAACAAAGGGCAGATTTAATGAAATCGAGGCATGTTAGCGATCGAAAACAAATACCTAAAATCGCTCAAACAGACAAATTGGAAACAAAATGAGATTACCCCGTATAACAAAATTAATGTTAGTTAGTGAATAAAAGAAGTATAAGAATAGATTAAATTGAATAGATATTTAGTTTAGTGATCTAAGTAATTGATAATTAATTCAGCTTCTGATGAGAGGACAATAGGGATAATTTACGACTGAATTGGGCAAAGGGAAATTTATATTATGATAGGGATTAAAAATTATCTATTGAGTTATAAAAATTCGGTTGAAATAATGTTGAGGAGAAATTTTAAGGTTGGAGTGAATAAAGTTTTCTAATAGTATATTTGAAACTCATGTCGAAAACAGTACACAGATGAGGCTATTTTATAATACAAAATAGCTCTAAAGATAAGTCTTTAATGATAAGCTAAGGTGATAAGTCACCCTATAATATCTACAACAGTTACAACAGTAAATCGTATATTTCGAAAATATATACACATAATATTCTACACACCCCCTCAAGCGGGATCCAGCAGGTTAATGGAGCTAAGCTTGGCAAGTAGTCGATGGAACTGTGCTGTGGAGAACGCTTTCGTGAAAACATCAGCCAACTGATCTGCGTTGCGAACATAACTTGGAGAAATCAACTTAGACTAAACCTGAGACCGAATGTAATGGCAATCCACTTCGATATGTTTAGTCCGCTCATGAAAAACTAGATTGGCCGCAATGTGCATAGCTGCCTGGTTATCACAGAACAACATAATTGGAGTATCAAATAAACAAGCAAGATCACCTAACAAAGACTTCAACCAAACAAGCTCACATGCAGCCGCTGTCATGGCACGATACTTAGCTTCGGCACTAGAGCGTGCAACTATGTGTTGCTTCTTACTCTTCCACGACACTAAATTGCCACTAACAAATACACAATAGCCAGTAGTGGATCGACGATCTAACACATTACCAGCCCAGTCGGAATCCGTATAGCCAACCATGTTAGTGTGACCATGATTAGCCATCAACAGTCCTCGTCCGATAGTACCTTTCAAGTAACAGAGAATACGCTTAACCAACTGTAAGTGATACTCAGTAGGTGCATGCATATGTTGACTGACCAAACTCACTGCAAACGAGATGTCAGGTCTGGTTATAGTCAAACAGATTAATTTACCTACCAGCCATTGATAGAACTGTGGTGAAGGCAACAACCGACCATCAGTTTGCAATTTGAGTTTACTATCCAGCGGTGTAGGCGCAGGCTTGGCCGAGACTAGATCAGTATCACGCAGCAAATCAACAATATATTTACACTAATTCAAGAATAATCCCTTAGAAGATGAAGCCATTTCAATCCCAAGAAAATACTTCAATGCGCCCAGATCTTTAACAGGAAACCGAGCCTGGAGTTGTTTCATCAAATCTGCAATTGATTGTGAATTACTGCTAGTAAGAATGAGATCATCAACGTAAATTAAGACAACTAAGGTTTCATATCCGTGTCACTGAACATATAAAGAAGAATCTGCAGATCTGCGAGTAAAACCACAACTCTCGAGTGCAGAACTCAGCTGAGCATGCCATGCCCGAGGAATCTGCTTTAAACCATAAATCGACTTATGAAGTTTACACGCTAGATCAGACCTATGAGCTTGAGAATGACCTGCCGGCAGCCCAATATAAACTTCATCGTCAAGCTGCGCATGCAAAAATGCATTTTTGATGTCCAATTGGGATAATTTCCAACCGTAATTAACCGCAATAGACAAAAGCACACGAACCATTGTCATATTCTTAACATGAGCGAAAGTCTCTTTATAGTCGACACCAAACTACTGGGTAAACTCCTGAGCCACAAGCCGAGCTCTATGACACTCAATTGATCCATCAGCATTAAACTTAGTCTTGAAAACCCAGCGACTGCAGATAGCATGTTTCCCCGGAGGTAATTTGACTACACTCCAGGTTTTATTTTCTGCAAGAGCAAGCAATTCATCCTCCATTGCCTGGCGCCACTCTGGATGCTTCACAGCCTCATGATAAGTAGAAGGATAAGGCGCATTAGAGACAGCAGATAGGAACGATCGGTGAGCTGAAAAACAATCCAAAACACCATTATTAAGCAAAGGATAGTGGGTTGAAAAATTTGAACTAGCGACATAATCATTATATCGCAAAGGTCGACGCCTTGTCCGGTCTGGATTTTGACGAATAGGAGTCGAGAAGAAATCAGAAGACGGAACTTGCTCTGAAGCGGCAGACGCGGGCGACTCGGACATAAGTGGCACAAAAGGTTCTAGAGGCTCGGAGATCACAGGCAAAGACAGTAAGGAAGCAATCTCATCCGTTGAAGAAGAATAAAAAAAGGGAGCTGACTCACAAAATTCAACATCCCGACTAATATGCAGCTTTTTAGTAGCTGGGTCATAACATTTGTAGCCCTTCTTAGTAAAAGAATATCCCAAAAAACACATTTAGCTGAGCGAGGATCCAATTTGTCCCGATGAACTGCCAGAATGTGAAAGAAACACATACATCCAAACACTCGTAAATGAGATAAATCAGGTTTTATTTTTTGCAAAACTTCAATCGAACACTTGAAATTTAAGACCCTACTCGGCAACCGATTGATCAGATAGACTGCTGTAAGAACACTAAACGACCAGTAAGATTTAGGAACGTGAAAGATTATCTGCCCGGGCCTAGCCAGAAACTCACTTTCGTGCTACGCATTCCAGAATCGGAATCTCTGGCCAGGCCTAGACACTAGCAAAATGCTATTCCAACCCTTTTGAAATAACATTGCATAGGATCTGGGTTCGCACTAATTCAATTTATCACGCAACAAAAATTTCTAATTAAAAGCGAAACTTAGAAAAATACCTTTGAAGCGTGTACTCAGGTGATTCTCTTGTATGCCTCAAGACTTTGATTTCACGTTGTGTGGGCAACGATCTAGAAACCAATTGATCAGCTAATTACCACAATCCACCTGCAAGAAAATTCCAGCACCGCTACACCTGGCACGTACTATAAACGCACCGCCCGGAGAGAGAGAAAGCTACACGCAACTGGTATAAAACAGGCCAAAATTCGGCCAAAGGAGAGAGAAAACCATCCGCATAAACTTCTTAAAAATCCAACTTGGAGAGAGAAAATTTTCTCTCTAGGATTTTTTCTCTCTAGATTCTTGAATTATGAATCTATTGAATTGTATGTCTTGAATAGCTAATCCCTTGCCTATATATAGAGTTACAAGAGAGACCCCAAGTTGGTTTAGGATTGACGTTCCTACTGGGTTTCTGTTTTCCTTCAATCCTGTTCCTGGACTGAAACACATCCAACTGATACAGGGATTCACTTATCACAAATCAGTTCCTGGTATGATTCACAACCAACTGACACAGGGATTCACTTATCCCAAACCAGTTCCTGGTATGATTCACAACCAACTGACACAAGGATTAATTAATTACTTAATTAATTAAATCTACCTTTGTCAACAACCCAATACATAATTAATCGTACCACTAACGGATTAATTATGGCACTACCATCCTACACCAGAATTGCATCCGGAATAACTTAATTAAATTATATTCATAATCTCCCCACATCAAAGATATAGTGCTTGTTAATATATTAATTCACTGATAAATTAATTAATTAACCTCTTTAATTCTGAGACTAGTACCACTCGACCTTTTTACTATACCGGACAGAAGTCCACCGGCAAGGTTTAGTATAATAAACTTTACGAGCTCATCTCGGGAGCACCATCACCCCGGACGCACCGGTACATAGTTTCCTTTCGACAAGCAGCAGCACACCAAGCAACTAAATACGCGCACCCAACCTACCGAGACTATTGGCCACAATTGACCTCACCCATTGGCAGATCAAAATACACTATGTCTAATCCTCATGCCCGCTTGAGTCTAGGGATTAAGAGATAGAATACCAAGAATGATTTGTCTATTAAATCAGTATAAGACAAATTATTCTTAATGGTCAAGTTCAATATGCCCCGAGCATATCTATATGATTCAATTAGTTTAGACAAACCAATTATCCGAATCACATAATAACCTAAACCGATAGTTTGTCCAAAGCTGTCTCGGTTACGAACCTCATTTATATATTATGTCTTTTAACCAATGATGAGATCTACTGTGTCACACAAGACACCTCATCATCTAACTACATAATATAAATGGACAATTAATGCACAACAAGATATAACCAAAACATAAATCGATATATTACTGGGAAAAAGTATAATACAAGCATAGCTTATGTATTCAACTCCAACAGAATGTGCATTTGTAACATAAGTGCACAAGTCTTCTCTAAAATATCTCAGTTTTTTCGCTCATCCACACCGTTCTGTTGTGGGGTATAAACATAGCTTGTCTGATGAAGAATGACATGCTCAGACAAAAAATGTTTCATATCATTAAAACTATATTCAGTTCCATTATCTGATCGCAAGATTTGAATTTGAAATCCAAATTGATTTAGAACCATCTGATAAAATAACTTGAAAGTAGAAGCTACCTCTGTTTTAGATTTCAGCAAGTAAATCCACGTAGCTCTAGAACAATCATCAATAAAAATCACAAAAAACTTGAAGTTATCAACTGACTCAGAAAAGGGTCCCCAAATGTCAGTGTGCACAAGTTCAAACAATTATTCAGATTTAGAAACAAACACATTAAATGGCAATCTAGTGGATTTTGAATAATGGCATACATCGCAGAAACCAGAATTCTTAGGCACCTTAAGCGAAAGCCGTGTCAAAACTGCATCAGATGGATGAGCTAACCGATAATGCCATAAGCAACCAGTATCCACGCGATCACTATGTAACAAATGTGCAGCACCCAACGGCAAGGCTGAACCTGTGAAGTCACCACCAGAACACGACAGACTCAAAATGTTCCCAGGAGAAGAACTGCTCATTTCCTTAGGAGAACCGGCAGACTTTAGGCCTGAAACAAAAATAGTACAAACCGTGTTTTTGAAAGCCCTCACTAATTATCTTCTTAGTGAGGCAATCCTGAAAAAACATGCGTTCAGAGGTAAAAAGTACTTCACAATCGAGAGTGGTAATTAATTTTTTCACTGACAGAAGCTGCATTGGAAACGTTGGTATATACAGAATAACAGAATCAATAGGATCAACCAAACGAATTTTGCCTCTGCCCTCAACCGTCACCCCCTTTCCATTAGCCACAGAAATCACAGTGGGAGTTTGACATGGATGAAAATCATGAATAAACATACGACTATTGGGGACGTGATCCGTTGCGCCAGAATCAACGACCCATACATCATATAGAGAATTAATATGCAACGCAAAGGAAAAAGCAGGAACAATACCTTGAGAATTATCTATTTTGACTGAACCAAAAAGTCTGGGAAGATTGCCCAAAAATGTAGCAGATGAGTCTGCTGCTCCTTTTGTTGCAGACGCACTGGAAGCCGGAGCTAGAGAAGACCCAGATGGTTTTTCCTGTCGCGCTTTAAGATAAGCTGCGAATTCGTTCAAGAGACTGACTGGACTTGAAGTGAATGAGTCTAAACCCGCAAGATGAGTTTTGGAGTCACGGTGCTTATCACTTTTTCTTTTAACAAACTTTGGTTTTAACTCCGGTCTCAAAGTCCAACACCAATCGACTATGTGCCCAGAACCACCACAATGACTACAACTACGATCGCCTTTAAATGATTTCTTCACCACACCACTAGGGAACTCCACGCTAGCCATATTTCAGAACATGAACAAAAGAAAGCAAGCGACAAACAAAAAATCAGACGCAGCAAGATCGCTGCTCTGATACCATGAAGAAAGTTTTCTAATAGTATATTTGAAACTCATGTAAAAAACAGTACACAGATGAGGCTATTTTATAATACAAAATAGCTCTAAAGATATGTCTCTAAGGATAAGCTAAGGTGATAAGTCTCCCTATCATATCTTCAACAGTTACAACAGTAAATCGTATATTCCGAAAATATATACACATAATATTCTACATGGAGGATTTTGGGAATTGGTTCAAGATTTGGGGTGTGGATTTGAGTACTTAAGGGGTAGTGGTGTGTTCGTCGATCGCTGAGGTTGTGTTAGAGCTAATAGGTATTACTGACACCGGTGTTAATGTAGGGCGGGGACAAAAGATGTAGGGTTGATGGTTTTTATTGATTGTGGACACAAAACAAACTGAGAGTGCATTGTGGTGTCAGTTTGGAGCAAATGAGGAGATGAATGTGGTGTTATTTGTGTAAGAAAAGAGGAAGAAGATGATGGATGTGATGATGAATTGGTTTCAAAACTTTAAAATTGAGGAAAATATGAAGAAGATAAAGAGAAAATAGAGAAGACATAAGGATGAGAGGTGAGAGAGTCACGCAGAGAGGATGTTTTCGAGAGTATCGGTAATTTAACTCAATTACATGGGTGATATTGGTAATTTGACAAAATTAAGGCATCCACATGGTTTATTTCATTTTTTCACTGAATAAAATTGTTGACATTAGCTATTTACATCATTTTTCTGTTGCTTCGATGCTTGTTTGTTAACAGAATTGGCAGTTAAGGAGCTCATATATAATTATTAAGTTCACAAGTATTAGTAGTTTGACCAAATCATAAAGTTAATAAATGTTATTCTTAAATTATTAATACCCTTAGTAATACATTTATTAAAGTTATGCCCTATTTTATAAATTGAAAGCCTCTCAAACATTTTACTGAAATTTTTCAAAATTTTTTTATGTGTTATTATTTTATATTTTTAGAAAGAAATATATTACTTATTCAATCTCCATAAAGAGACATGTTTATTGAATTTTTTTAGTTCAATAAATAAGTTTATTTTTTTTAGGATAGAGACAAAATTAAAGGGTTTTTTTTTTTTTTTTTTAATGTGTGTATGTGTTTATGAAAACACTTAAACTAATATGTGAAATAGAGCCTATATAGAGGTAAATAAATGATTAGGAGCATGCATTGCATGCTTAAATAGCCTAGTTCATCCAATGACAAAAATAAAAATTAAACATTAGTATTTTAATATATAAATTTCTCGTTAAAAGTAAATTTAAAGTTTAAGGTTGAGTGAGAAATTTATTTATTTTTAATTCAAAATAAGATAGTTCGGTTTAAAATTTTTAATCGGAATGACAATGAAAATGATTGAGAGATCAATTAGAATAAGAATCATAATTATATTTGTTCTTTATTTAAAAACCCGAGATAATTATGATTGTAATTATGACATTTGTTTCAACCTAATATCAAGAACGGGAAATAAGTAAAATTCAATTTCACCCTTATTAATTAAATATATTAAGCATTTTAAAAATTTTATTTCTTATTATAAATAGATAAAAGAAAAAATAAGATTGAGAAAAAGGAAATGTATAGAAAAAGTGGGAGGAAAGTAAGGAATAATAATGAAAAATAAGGAGAGAGCAGGGGATAAAATTTTGGAAATTATTGCTAAATTTTGATTCTCTCATAGACTTATACCAAACACTATCTATGGGAATGAGGGGCTGTTTGTTTGCTTACAGGAATGAGAATGAGAATCGACAGAAATGATACTTTTTATTTGTTTGGTGGAATCGACCTATTGGAATGGGTATAAACCCGATTGGTATGGGTTTACTCAAACCTACCCCTACGGGTTTGATTACCATTCCCACTTGGCATAGATATTTTCACACTTCGGGACTTCTCCATCATTCTCTACAAGACTTGAAGTGAACTCCATCCTTCTCTATTCCAATCTGAATTGCAGTGAACTCCACATAAACGCCATACTTCATAGCTCCAGTCTTCGACTGTCCTTAGCCCAAAACTTGAGCAGGATTCAGAAATTTTCGCCACACCATTCTTCACTGTTAAAACATAGTTGGTCGGTGTGTTCTTCGTTCTCCCCCTCTGCAATTTGGGTGACTCACTAACACTCCATGGCTAGTTACATTTTAGCTTCCTCCATTTCCACTTTGATTTGGTGACAATCCGTAATGTTTCGTTGATTAATTTGGTTTTGAATAGTTGGAGGAAACAACATGTGTGGGTTGATTACAGGGGCGTAGCTAGGATTTTGGGACTACATGGGCAAAATTTTTTTTTATTTTTTACCAAATATACATATATTTTAACATTGAAAGAAAAAATTCAATGCCCACTCCGAATGCCTTTTTTTTTCCCTGCCGAACGAGCTTAGCACTTTTTCTTTTCTTTTTTATTCCACCCATGCTAAAACGACGTCGTCTCATCTCCAAATTTTTTTTTTTAAAAATAAAAGTTTTGTCTTCTCCGATCAACGAAAGCTTCCTGGACGACACCTGGAGTTTGCAACGCCGCCACCCATGGGCGGAGCTACCAAATCATGATGAATTTTCATACTCCCTAGGTAAAATTCCGAGTTCTACATAAGGCATGCCCTACTATGAGTATATATAGCTACGGCCCTGGTTGATTATGATTCGAGTTTCAAAAGATTAGAGGTTAGGCTGTCTAAATTTGGTAGTTCTAAGCCTTATAATCCATTTCTAGTCTATCAAATTGATTTAGGGGAAGTGTGGAAAGGGGAGGAGGTGTTGATGGGGCTGAGTTGTTGCAGTGGAAATTCATCGGATAAGACTATCGTCTACTCGTGAGAGTTCAGTTTAAGGGCAAAATGAATATTTTACAAGATCCTAAACTCATTCCCCCTACAAATCAAACATCGGGAATAGTAATGATACGCAAACATACCTTACAAACCAAACGGCCTTATTGGATTCACAAAATCCATACTTATTCCCACTTAATCATATCCATTCTAGTTTCGATTCCACCAATTCTACCAAATAATCCCTAAATATCTATTCATTCTCATTCCCGACCTTCATTCCCTTATACCAAACCCTCTAAGAGTTAGGGGTTGTTTGTTTGGCATCCTGGTATGGATTTGGGTGAGTTTGGAATGATTCGACTTGTTCGTTTAATGGGTTGGAATGGATATTGTACCCACCATCTATTGGGTTCTGCCAAACCCAACCCACCCCTTAAGTTTCAAACCCATTACCACTTTTCTTCTCCTCTCATTCACTCGTCCATTTCCTTTTCGTTCTTCACCCCTCAACTCTTCTTCCTCAAATGCCTCTACCACTACAACCTCTTCCAGATCGGCGGCAGCCACCTTTTCATTCTTCCCTCTCTGATCGGCTGCATCCACCATCCATCTGAACTGACATCAAATCGATGTGAAGTAAGTAATAGAATCGATGTTGTGCCGCAAAAAAAATCCAAATTGACGTTGTGAAGGAAGCAGCAAAACAAATGGAGGCCGATGACAATCCAGCAGCAAGAAAAATCGGTGAAGATGCCGTGGAGTGAAGAAAAGTAAAAAACCTTAATTGAGCTTGCAGCAATATGCTACGCAAGAATTTTGTATTCTGATAATTTTTAACAATGAAGTATTGTGCAGCCATATATAGACTCCTAATTACTTTCTGTTACAATTTTCCTAATCTATATACAATCATGATATTATCTTATCTTAACAAAAGAAAACCGTGTCCCATAAAATCAGGGAAAAGAATCCTAACAATGAAATCCCGGATATTTCTACACACCCCCCTCAAGCTGGAGCTTGGTGACACTCGCGCAAGCCCAGCTTGGACACCAAGGAATGAAAAATGGGATAAGACACCGCCTTGGTGAAAAGATCTGCCAACTGAAGACTACTCACAACATGACTCAGAGTTATAAAACCGCGCGTATACTAATCACGAACGACATGACAGTCGATTTCAATATGCTTAGTACGTTCATAAAAAATTGGATTTGCGGTAATGTCGAGAGCAACACGATTATCGCAATAAAAAGGCACTGGAAGTGTAACAGTTATATGAAAATCATGTAAAAGATAAGAAATCCATAATAACTCGCAGACAGTCATGGCCATACTCCTATATTCAGCCTCAGCCGAAGAACGAGAACTAGTGGTTTGCTTATTTGATTGCCAAGAAATGAGAGCAGACCCCAAGAAAATACAGTACCCTGTAACAGAATGACGACTATCTGGACAAGTACCCCAATCTGAATCACTGTAACAAGAAAGATGAAAATCATTCTGACTGGGAAAGAAAATGCCGAGAGAATGACAACCTTTGATGTAGCGAGTAAATGCACCACAACACTCCAGTGAATATCCCTTGAAGAATTAAGAAACTGGCTGAGAAATTGAACGGCATAACAAATGTCAGGCCGACTGAAACCCAAATAAAGAAGCTTGCCCACAATGCGACGATAAGACTCATGATCATGATAAAGGGGAGATGTATCGTCGTCAAGTTAAAGACCAAGTGGCAAAGGGGTTTTTGCAGGCTTTGCACCAAGATATCCAGCGGCAGATAAGATATCCAAGATATATTTTCGCTGATTAAAATAGATCCCATGCGACCCATGAATAATTTCAACCCTGAGGAAATAATTGGCATGTCCGAGATCTTTAGTGGTAAATTGGCGATCCATAAAAAGTTTGACAGCTTCCAGCTCTTGATCAGAAGAACCGATTAATAGAACATCATCAACATAAACAATGAGAACCATAAAGGAAGCGGACGTGGATTTAACGAAAAGACAATGATCATGGGGTGATTGATGGAATCCATAGCGTGTAAGATGTATAGTGAATTCCTTATTCCACTATCTAGAAGCCTGCTTAAGACCATACAAAGATCGTCGAAGTAAACAGACATGATCCGAAGAAGGAACAACATAACCTTCTGGGGGTTTCATATAGACCTCTTCATCAAGGTGGCCATGTAAGAAAGCGTTGTTGATATCCATCTGAAATATAGGCCAGTTCATAGCAGCAGCAGCAAGGGCAAAGAAAATCCGGAATGTAACAATTTTGGCAATGGGAGCAAAACGATGGAAATAGTCAAGCCCCTCTACTTGATTATACCCCTTAGCAACCAATCGCGCTTTGTGACAATGCGTCCATTTGGGTGGCGCTTAATTTTGTAAACCCATTTACTCCCGATTGCACGCTTTCCAGGAGGTAGAACAGTTATTTCCCAAGTACCATTAGTTTCAGGTGTGCGCAACTCTTCCTGCATAGCTTGACGCCAATCAGCACTCATGGAAGCGTCCCGATAATTGACCGGTTCTTGGACAGCAGACAAGCACGCAAGAAAACTTATATAAGATGGCGAAAGATGATCAGAATATGGATAAGGAAAAGTACGAGGAACATGCCAGGATATTTTAGGAAGAGAATCAGATACTGCCAGCAAAGTAACGAGGCTAGCATAGTCTCGCATCCATCCAGGTGGGCGATGATCACGAGAACTCCGACGAAGAGGAGTAGTGCGGTCAACAGGGACATTGATCGGGGAATCGATAGCAAGACAATCCACCGTCGGGGAAAATGTGACAGGATCATGTGCCTCGGTAAGATCCGAAAAGACATCTGAAATAGGAACATCATCAAGAGGGGAAATGCCATGATCACCATCAAGAAAAACACGAGGCAATGGCACTTCCTGAGGTACACTGGAATGATCACTGAGTACTCCTGGCTTGTAAGAAAAGATTGTCTCATGGAAAACCACATGTCGTGATATAATCAGACGACGAGATTCGAGATCAAAAACTTTATAACCTTTCATCCCAGATGGATAGCCGATAAAGATACCACGGAATGCCCGGGGACTAAATTTATCATGGGTTGGAGCGAGGTTTTGAACAAAACACTGACAACCGAATACACGCAAATGACTCAAGTCAGGAGGCGTTCCAAATAATAATTCATAGGGACTCTTCCAAGCTAAAAGAGACATGGGTAGGCGATTAATCAAATAAGTCGCGGTGAGGACCGCATCATTTCAAAAAGAAACTGGAAGAGAGGAATGGAACATAAGGGCACGAGCAACTTGTAACAGATGCCGATGCTTATGCTCAACCACCCCATTCTGTTGGGGTGTGTAAGCACAAGCCTTTTGATGTAAAATTCCTAAATCGGCAAGTAAAGACTGACATTCAGACCCGATAAACTCAGAACCATTATCCGTTCTGATACCTTTAACATGAACATTAAATTGGACAACCACCATCTTAAAGAAATCACGTAAAAGCTTGTGACTTCACAGACATCAACAAAGTCCAGGTACAATGGGAATGATCATCCACAAGGGTTAAAAAATAACGTTCACCAGTACGACATGCAATACGGTAAGGACCCCAAATATCAGCATGGACTAACTCAAGACAAACAGAAGCACGTGTCTCACTATCTGAAAACTTCAACTTACTTTGTTTTGCCACAGGACAAACAGAACAAACAGAACAAACAGAACAAATATATGAATCAATAGAAATAGTGTCCTTTATTGATGGCATTTGTTTTATTACAATAGCTGAAGGATGTCCTAACCTTTCATGCCAAGGAAAAATTGTCCGAACAGATAAGCTACTATGAAAGAAAGTACTTGCTAAAGTAGACTGCATTCTGGTAATCAAAACGGGATCAAATGAGCCACGATTAAGCTCATACAAGCCACCATGCTCTTGACCAACTGCTATAACCTGTTTAGTCTTGAGGGCCTGTACTATGCAACAATCAGGAAAGAATAAGAATGTAACCGAGTTTTGTTTCGAAAACTGGCTCACAGATAGTAAATTAAACCAAAAACCCAGAATGTGTAAGCAATTAGAAATCCGAAAACCATCTGTCATGTTAACACGCCCTGTCCCAGTCACTTCTTTGATACTTCCATCCGGTAAACAAACCGGTGTATAAGTGTTAACATTAACAAGTAAATCAAATAATTCCGCAAATGGACTCATACTGACTATCCACATACCATGTATTCTTATCTCCAATTTTAATTAGAGAGAGCAAACATTTAATAACAGTACCTGCGAAATCGGAAAAATGTGCCATGTTGGGTGTGGTAGTCGGATTTTTCGAATCACCAGCCGAAGATGTTCGCCCATTCAAATGTTGTCCCATGCCTTGCTGAATTGCGTCAAAAATAAAATCACGAAAACCTTGATTTCCAGCTGCTGCAGAAGAACCCGAAATAGCAGCATCCTCAAGCTGTGACCCCATTAGCATCATCGCGCGATCGGCAGATAAAGCAGCTGCTCGCTGATTTCCAGTTCCCGGAGGTGGTTTCGTCGGCGTCCACCAATCTGGGAAGCCAACAATCTTGAAGCATCGGTCGCGTGCCATCCCTGCCGCAAAAATCACAGTGCAACACTCCTCCTTAGCCACCGCGGCGAGCTTCTTGGCGATGATTGTCCCGGCGGTGATTTTTACTGCTTGAACAACCAGAAGAAATATTGTTTGCACCATTGCTGAGCGAGGCCACATTATTGACTTGACCACCAGATTGTGCTATCAAAGCAGCCCCCATATTCTGTCCCGCTATTTGAGCGCCAAGATCCCGCTGTTGCTCCACTTTAAGAATCATTCCGTAAGCTTTGCTGACAGTGGGTAGCGGTTCCATTAATAAAATCTGGTTTTTCTCCCCTTCATAAACCGAATTAAGCCCCTCAAAGAACTGCATCAACTTGCTATTAGTCTCAATCTCGACCAACCCTCGCCTTGCCTCGCAGTTGCACACCGGAGTAGGCTGTAGATTTGCGGCTTCATCCCACAACTTCTTAAGACGGGAAAAATAATTCATGACACTGTCAGAACCCTGACTAATCGTATTGATTTCCCGCTGAATTTTGTATAACAACGGTCCATTACAAATACCAAATCGCTCCTCCAATTCTGCCCACAGTTCACGACTAGAATTAGCGTAAATGAAATCTTCTGCAACCTCCTTGGTCATGGCATTTATCAACCATGATGTCACCATACAATCTGCACGTCTCCATCGATTGTATTGTGCCGACCCTAATTGTGGTGCTACCATCGAACCATCGATGAATCCCACCATATTTTTAGATGCCAGAGCTAATCGCATCGATCAACTCCATGGTAAGAAATTCGTCCCGGATAACGTCGCTGTCACCAACACCAACCCTGGATGATCCGAAGTCTGAAGGACCTATGGATCACTTGCTCCGTCACGCTGTCGATTCTCTGTATTCGTGACTATTGTGCTTGAGTTGCCGCTATCCATTGCGTAAAATTAATTTTCGAAGAGAGGAAGGGGAAAAAAAATTAATAGGCACCGGAATCTTAATTTCCTGATCGCTCTGATACCATGAAGAAAAGTAAAAAACCTTAATTGAGCTTGCGGCAATATGCTACACAAGAATTTTGTATTCTGATAATTTTTAACAATGAAGTATTGTACAACCATATATAGACTCCTAATTAGTTTCTGTTACAACTTTCCTAATCTATATACAATCATGATATTCTCTTATCTTAACAAAATGAAACCGTGTCCCATAAAATCAGGGAAAAGAATCCCAACAATGAAATCCCGGATATTTCTACATGGAGCACAATGGTTTTTTTTTTTTTTTTAATTTTTTCTTATTGATGGATAGAAGGATATGACGTAGGGATTAATTTCCTACGCAAAAGGAATCCGGCGACAAACAGGGCAATCAAGCGATGATTTCGAAATAGGATGAGCCAATTGAGAAGAGTCAAATGAGTCGAATAATCTTCCTCTATATGTTCCTCAAATGCTTTCCCTACGCATTGTTAATGAAGTTGCATCCCATATTGAAATGCTGACTTTGAATCCCTTTGAGGACCATTCTTGGATTCTCTGTACTTTCTGTGGTTTTATTTTGTTTCAATCCAATACGTGGTTATGAATTAATAAAATATTGGTGTTCAAAATCATAGAAAAAAAAAAAATGATGAATGAGATGAAGGTTCAGGACGATGGTGGAAGGAGCTGATGATGAATCAAGATGAAGGTTCAGAATGATAGTGGAAGAAGCTTTTGGTTCCTGGTGGTTCTTAGATCTGTTTTGAGATAAAGGCATTCAACTAATAGGGACAAAATGGACAATTTATAAAATTCTAAACTCATTCCCTTAACCAATCACTTCACAAACCAAACAGTCTTATTAAATTCTCAAAAACCATACCCATTTTAATTTAAATCAAATCCATTCCGATTCTGATTCCAAATAGTTTAACCAAATGCCCCTTATACTAGTGAAACTTGGCTCACATGAAAAAAAAAAAAATGCATAACTTATTATATAAATATATACATTTTCATGAAATTTAGATTGTTAAACCCATATTATATCCCGTGCATATGTTCACATAAGCCTCTGTAAAAGGTGCAAATTGGCCAAACAATATTTTTGTTACAGTCCTGATATTGTTACGGTTAATTTTCGGAAATCCATATTATAATATATGTTTTTCTTTTTTTTTTTTTTAACACTCGCAAGCAAGAAAAATAAAGATGATCTTAAAACTCAGGTATCATCGTCATACTTACATTGTTGTTTTACTATAAAGTGTGCAATCATAACAACACAGCTCTCGTAGCTCAGTTGGTTAGAGCACCCGTTTAGTAAGCGGGAGGTCTTGAGTTCGACTCTCAACGAGAGCAGGTAATGCTATTTCTTTATAGTTTATTTCTCTTTTGGGCCTCCATTTCGGTTTTTTTCTTTTTCTGTCTAAATTTATAACTGTTCAAAGTTTCAAAATAATATACATAATCCTTCAAATTTTAATTTTTAAAAATCAAATAATGATTAATTCTTTTTTTTGAAATATAATATATATATTAATTTACAACTTACATATCATTGAGGATACACTATTAATTTTCAAATGAAAACACCATACCATAAATCTAAAAATTAGATTTATGGTGACTGAATCTTCTTGGACCAAACCAGCGAACATCATCTATGATGCCGCACCATGCTAACGAGTTTCACCAACGAATCATCGCCATAATAACTAACATCGTCAATGAAACCGTCATCATATTTTATAAGTAGATTCACAATACTAGTAAAAGACTCAACTAGTATATTTGGATCTATTGAAGGATAAAATAAAATAAGATTATGGTTAATCCTTTTTATTAGATGACGAAACTAAAAATAGTAAAACGAAAACTTGTAACAAATTTTTTTTTTTCATCCTCCTATGGAAAGATGAGGGAAAAAATATTTTGTGACGATTAAGATTGGGAGAAGAGACACGGCCAAAAAAAAGAAATCATTTTGTGAAAAGCAAAGCATTCGGCCTTGTCCGTCAGAACCCAACAGAAGCTGCAAAATTACATTTACTTTAAGCTATCCATTATCATTCAACTTACAATTACTATCACCAAGAAATGTGGAAACAGATCTAGTCATTCAAATACTATGCAACTCCTGCATGAAGAAAATGAAAGCCTTATTATAGCATCCTAGTTTTATATGTTGAAGACTTATTTTACGCCCCTATTTTATTATTTTGTGTCTTTTTTATACTCAAATTATTCTTAAAAAATTAGAAAATACTAATCATAATATTTAAATATAAAATATAATAATATATTAAATTATCTAACTACCCTTAATTAATATACTACAAATACAAAAAGAAATTATTTATAATTTCGCTCATATATCCTACTTTAATCATAATTTTTATAAATTTTTGACAGATTAAAAATGACTTATCAAAATTTTTGATAAATTGATTAAGGATATTTAGGTAACAATAGGAAGAACAGAAAATAAACATTAAAAGGACAATATTAAGAAAATAGAGGACTTTTTTTAAAAAAAGGAAGATGTTAAATAACAAAAATGAGACATCATATAACACTACCCTTTTATAAAAGGGTTCCAAGATGCTGCACAATCAAATCAATAAGAAAAAGAGTGAATTTTAAAAAAAGTCATTATACTTTGATAAAATTTAAGTTTTTGTCACTAACTTTTAAAAATTCAAAAAAGATCACTAATTTTTGCATTTGAATTTTGATTTTGGTCATTCCATCCATATTATCCGTTAAGCTCACTAACAGACCAAAATTTTGAGGATATTTCTGTCCAATTATACCAAAAAAACCCATGTGCTTCCTTTTGAATTTTAAAAAAGGTTATCATACTTTGATAAAATTAAAGTTTTGGTCACTAACTTTTAAAAATTCAAAAAAGGAAGCACATAGATTTTTTGGGTATGATTGGACAAAAATACCCTTAAAATTTTGGTCCGTTAGTGGGCTTAACGGATAATATGGACGGAATAACCAAAATCAAAATTCAAATGCTTGACCTTTTTTTAATTTTTAAAACTTAGTGACCAAAACCTAAACTTTATCAAAGTATGATGACATTTTTTAAAATTTACTCCAAGAAAAAAGCATAACCTAACTAACGAATCATTTCCCAAGAATTGGTTAACAATGCCATGGGCGATAGAATAATTCAAGTGTGGCCGTTTTCTGACGCCTCGAGTTGGTACTTAATCTGTAAATGTAAACATAGACTGAAGGTTTATATCATAGGCCTTCATAAGTATTCTATGTGTAAAACTATATCAGTTGCTGCAATCTTCTTCTCCACAAGTGAACTCGAAAGAATAGATTTAGTTCTTCACCCTCATGTATTCATAGTTGGTTATTCTTCCTCTCAACTTCATGTCATAATTTCATGAACCAATCGACAACCAACTGTGAAGGAAGACGTAAATACTTCATTACTTAGGATCATATGTGTTACATTTTTGTTAAATAATAGTCAATAATTTTAAACTGCAACATCATATGGGCTTGGTATGCATCATGTGCCAAAGGCATATCAAAACACCAAAAGCTCATAAATAAAAATAGCAAACAAGGTAATTTCAAGGAACAAGTTATTGAAGCAATGTCCCAAATAGCATTCAAAATGGACCTCTAACTACTTTAGAGGTTTATAACCATTGTAAATTATTTAGTTATAAATCTGGTGGCAAGGGACTAACATGTGGATCCATTTAACTCACATGTCCCCTTTTTTTAAAAAAAATTAAATTTTTTTTTTATAAAAAAGGTAAATCTATTTCTTCCTTTTTTTCAATTTTTTTTTCTTTTATTCTTTTCCACCCCCTATGAATACCCCCTCATTTTTTAAATTCATCTTACACTTCCATCTCCTATTTTCTCATAACATTATATTTCCTTCTTATACTATCTATCTTCTCATATTATCTCAAAACTCTCTAATATATGGATGAAAATAATAATTGGAAAAATTCAACCAATTCTCCAAATTTAAGAAATTTTTCATCCACACCACAACCACCTAACAATCCATACGAAATTTTTATGTTATATTATTTTTATGTGTATTTAGTAAAATAAATATAACTATTGATATAATTATAAATATTTATATTAAAAGTGAAATAAATATAATATTATAGTAGGTCCATCTATTAACCAATTGTAGTATAATATCATTTGATGGAAAATATCATCTAATCACATGAAAATCATATGAATAATGAAATATCAACCATAAAACACTTAAATCTCATCTTACCTCTTACCATGATATCACAACATGACATAGATCTTCAAAGAAATTTAGCCAAAATCCAAAATCAAACCCCAAATTGGACAAATCGCCTATTTTCTTCAAGAAACAACCCAAACCCTACAAGATTTTCGGATGAATAGTGTAGAGCCACTAGAGATAGAAAGTTTTAGTCAAGAATAAGAAGAGAAGAATGAGAAAAATGGTAAGGTTTTGTTTTTATGGTCCACGTTAAATTCGGATTTTGCTAATCCGAATTCTACTAAAATTTGAATTTCCGACATCTGAATATATTAAAATTCAGATTATTTAAATCCGAATGTTATAAAAAACAAGATTCGGATGTTAATCATCCGATTTCTTTAAAACATTCTGCCAATCAGACAGAATGTTTAAAGATATTCAGACGACTAAGATTCGAATGTTATTTTTTTTCAACATTCTGATGTTTATCATCCGAATTATGGAGATTATTTTAAATAATTTAACTTTAATTTAAAATACATTCGGATTATGAGAATCCAATTTTATTTTTTTATAATTTAATTTGCAAACTTTTAGAAAGATATTCCGAATTTATATTAGTATTATATAAATTCGGATTCTACAAATCCGGATGTTAAAATTAATTAAACATTCAGATTTGTAGAATCCATACGTTTAATTAATTAAAGGTTCGGATTTTCTGAATCCACAAGTTCTATTTTTTGTCCACACCACCCAAAAACAAACATTTCAGTCCGCACTTCTAATTTTTGTATTTTTTTGGTCCCGGCCCCTGTAGTGCCCTCTGATTATAGTATTAATTTTTTTAATTATAATTTAAAATAAAAATATCTAAAAGATATTTTAAATTTTTTTTATTTAAGTGAGAAGGGGTGAAAGAGAATTTTATTGAAAATATAGTGAAAACAAATGTAAGAGGAAGATAAATTTTAAAACTTAAATAGATAATCTCGTTTAAAAGTTCATCTTTTGTTCGAAAAAAATACAGTTATTTTGAAATAGAGATTTTAAAAAATAGCCTTGCTAAAAAAAAGAAATAAAATTATTATAAAATCGTAAGTGTTAGAATAGGGTAAATAGTTTCCTTGTTTCCCAAACTTAATGTTCATATCTTTTGTAGAATAAGAGGTGGAAAGATTAGTGAGGAATTATAACTTGAACTTGTGGTTTCAAATCTCAAACTTGCAATTCAATTTTCATTAAAGAAAAAAAAAACTTTTTTTACTAAGTACATAAGTTTTAAGCACTCTCATGATTAGTTTGTTTTTTTGACATTTAAACAACCTATTACTCAAAACCATATAAATCTTGAATAATGCAAAAAAGAAATTAAGAGTAACATTTGGTAAAATTATCTGTAACCGAAATGAATACGTTAAAAGTGAGAATGAGTATAAGGGCTGTTTGTTTGCTAGGTACCTGAATGAAGAAATTGATTTATTTCGATGCCCAGGTTTGGTAGCTGGGGATGTGAATGAAAAATTGGGCATGAAACCCAAACTAATTGGAATCTCCAACCCCTCTCCCCCTTCACAGGTTTGATAACTCCATTCCTGTTTTTCTTCTTTTATTACAACTAGAACAACCCAAATGATAAATTTCAGCATACCAAAACATTAGCATTCGGGTTGAATTCTTGTTGACGACAACTCTTTAAACTACAAAATGTGTTTGATAATTGTGTCCTTGGCATCACACTTGGGTCTCGTATTATACATCTTGAGCCGCCGGACAGTAGCAGAGCTGTGGGCGCTAGTTTTTTTCTTAGTGTTTCCATTCCTGTTAATGCTTGGGCTTCCCCGAACATTCACGAACCTTCTTTCTCCATCACCATTTACTTATGCTTAGTTAGAGAATGAAAATTTTTTCAGTACGCAACGGTGTAAAAGAATTATCTGTCCGGGTCCGATAAAAAATTCCATTTTCGTGCATAGTATTCAGAATTGGAAATTTTCAATCGAACCCGAACGCTCGTGCAATCCGATTCAAACCCTTTTAAAATATCACATGAGTATAGGATCTTGGTTTATCTTAGTCGAATTTGTCACGCATACAAAATATGATAATTAATAAAAGCGAAAAGATAGAAATCGGCCTCTTGAAGCGTGTCCCTTAAGAATTCTCTTGTATGACTCTGAAACGCGTCTGAAGTTGTGTGGGCAACTTTCTACCAAACAAATAGATCAGCACCAAAAAAATCAACACAAAACTAGAACCTGAGAAATATGCGCCGTCCCAGAAAATCCGTGCCGCTGCCGTGAGTGAAACCACGCACCGCTGCCGCCTGCCAGGAGAGATCGCTAGAACCGACACCGCCAAAAGCCAATGCTGCCGGCGGTAGGGAGTTCTCGAAAGTCACGCCCAACTTTCTCTCTACACTCTCTCAAGACTTTTCTCAGAGTTTCTCTCTCTAAGTCTTTGTGTTCTGTAAATAATGACTTGTGTGTCTTGCTGACCCTTATGTCTATTTATAGAGTTATAAGAGAGACCTTAAGTGAGTTTGAGTTAGGTCTTCTTATTGGGTTTGGGTTTATTAGTTTCCAAATACCTTCTAGATTTCCTAATACTTAATTGAACAAAGAATTAATTAATTAAATAATTAATTAAATTCACTTTGTCAATTTACTAATTGACCCAAAGATTTTTTTTTGAAATAAAAGATATATATTAATTTACTGAAAAATGCCCATCAAAGATTGACAAAAGGAATATACAGCCAAAGAAACACAAATTACAAATATAACTGTCACTGTTGTGTTTACTATGAATGCACCTATATAAATCTACCTTATCAAGGGGTGGATATACCACATGACAAAATTTTAATTCGAACAAGGATACATCACTAATTTTCTAATGAAAACTACAAAATATAGATCTAATAACTAGATCTATGATGACTGAATCTTCTTGGACCAAACCTGCGAACATTGTCAACGATGCCGCTACTAATCCAACAAACTTCACCAACGAAACTGCCGCTAACAACGAACACCATCAATGAAGCCGCGACCAATACACTACTACTAGATCTGAATCTACTGAAGGACAAAAGAAAATAAAGATTGGGATAATCCTTATTTATTAGATAACGAAACTAAAAATAAGAAAATGAAAATGGGCAACAAATTTATTTCCCCCATCCTCCCATGATAGGAAGATGGAGGAAGAAATATTTTTCGAGAGTTGAGTTTGGGAGGACCTAATGATTAATTAATTAAATAATTAATTTCACTTTATCAATTATCCCAACACATAATTAATCGTACCACTAACGAATTAATTATAGAATTACCGCTCAAACCAGAATTGCTTCCGAAACCAATAATTTAATTATTCTTTATTCTCCTCACGTCAAAAATATAGTGTTCATCAATTTATTAATTTACTGATAAATTAATTAATCGACTTCTTCTCATCCGAGATTAGTACCACTCGACCTTATTACTATACCGGACATAAATCTACCCGTTGGGTTTAGTATAATAAATTTTACAAGCTCATCTCGAGAGCACCATCACCCCAGATGCACCGGTACATGGTTTCCTTTCAACAAGCAACAACACATCAAGCAACTAAACACGCATACCCAACCTACCGAGACTATAGGCCTCAATTGACCGCACTCATTGGCATATTAAAGTATACTATGCTTAATCCTCATGTCTGTTCTAGTCTAGGGATTAAGAGATAGAATATAAGGTTCGAATAACTACTAACGAACAATACAAGTTAATTCAATCCTCAACGGTCATACTCAATATGCCCCGGGCACATCTGTGTGATTCAATTAATTTAGATAAACTAATCTCAGAATCACACAATGACTTAAACCGACAGTATGTCCAAACTATCTCAGTCACGAGCCTACTTTATATGTTATAGTCTTTAACCAATAATGAGATCTACTGTGTCACACCAAACACCTCATTATCTAGTCATATGACATAAATGGACTTCATATATATAAATGCATAAATATAAAATAATTAACTGAAACTTTCAAACGATATATAAACTGGGAAATAGTTTTCATACAAGAAAGTGCTATTGCTGCTGTTGACGTCAAAGAAAGAGTTATCTTCTCTGAATTGCTGGAGACTAAAACCATGACCAAAATGATCGCAGAAACAGCTTTGGGTTCATCGTTCTGTTTATCAAGCTCGATATCCGACTAAACAAGTGACCAAATCAATCGCCAAAATGTTTGTCCTAACCTGTTGAACAATACTATAAGAAGGGTAAAAACGATATTTTATAAGTCCCTAAACTCATTTTTTTAGTAAACAAATATCAAGAATGATAATAATTCTCAAACACACCTTGCAAATCAAACAACTTTATTGGATTTTCAAAACCCATAGACATTCTCACTTCTATCACACTCATTCTGATCTTGATTCTAAACAATTCTACCAAACAGTCCCTAAGGTTAGCTGTCTGGAATCATGACCATTTTTTTATTTTGGTTTGCTGAAAGAATCATAATCAGAATGTAATAATACTATAATTATAATATAATAATATAATATTATCAATATAACAACAACGTTGTTCGTGACCATATTCGTGAGCAAAATGCTCATAAATTTGGTCACCAATCTTTCTCTTGTTGGAGAAAGATATTGGCACAGATTTGGTCATGCATGTCGTTCAATCCAACAATTTCAACATTGGCAACCAAATTGTCACGCATCTCATTTAATTCAAAATTTTCAACCTTGGTGACCAAACCCGTGACAATTTTGCTCATAGATTTGGTCGCGAGTTTCGATTGTTTAACAATGCCCGTCATTAGAGAAATTATCTTCCTCTATCAACCTGTTTTTTTCCCTTTCAATCCAACAAATAATTTTTCTTTTTTTATTAGAAAAAATAGACAAAAAAATTCGACTGAAAGAAACCATGGAGTCAGGATCTTTTCTCTCAACCCAGCAAGGAAAAAAGAAAGAAAGGAAAAAAGAAAGAAAGGAAAAAAAGAAATGGAGAATTGGGAAAGAAAAGGAAGATGGAGAACAGAAATGGCTGTTAGAAGAAAAAAAAAGAAAATAGATGAAAGAGGAAGAAGGGGGAAGAAAACGGGAAGGAAGAGGGAGGGAATGGATATGAAAACCAGGGGGCGAGTTTGGGTATTTCCAAAAATTTGGAATTCATACCCAATTTTTTATTCCCATTTTAGACTACCAAATGCAGGGTATTATAATGATTTCATTCCTTCATCCCGATACCTGACAACCAAATGCATCCTAAGAACTGGGCTGCTATTTGTAGCTCGTTTTTGCTATTTGTAGCTCAAAAAAATTGATGAAATGACAAAATTGCCCTTAAAAGGAGGAAATGTGAAAATTGAATAAAAATCGGATACAATGTGCGAAATAACTTGGTAAAATCGGACCCAATTTGCGAAAAACGCTGGAAAAATCACCTACAATGCGTGAAAAATCATGCAAAAATCGTCACACTTATCCGAATTTGCAGTCAAACAGAAAATTCGGATAAGTGTGGCGAATTTTCTGTCAAAATTCGCCTGTTCTGGGCGAATTTTGACTGAAAATTCGCCTAATGTGGGCGAATTTTTGGACGAATTTTGTTGTTATATTTGTCTGCAAACCTTACAAAATCATAAGTCATTTCAGATTTTCTTAGCAAACTCTCTCAGACCAACGAAAAAATTTTGCAAAAAAATCGCACGTAATGGAAGCCGGCGGATCTCAACCACCACAGCGTCCCGAGAAGGGGAAAGGATTGTTTGGACAGGTAAAAAGCGTAAAATTTCGGTTAAATTTTTGAATTTTGCCAAAAAATTCGCACATCAGGTGCGAATTTTTTGGTACAATTCGCACATCAGGTGCGAATTGTACAAAATAATTCGCACATCATGTGCGAAAATTTGGGAAAAATTTTTTTATATTAGTTTTGTATTATTTTTAAATATTATTTATATTTTGCATGTTTCTAAATTATTATTTGCACTTTCTTGTAGGTTGCGGGGAAGGCCCTCCCGCGACAGCGGCCCACTGCTTCTGTTCGGATGAAGAAAGCAGCGAGACGTGTGCCTGCACATATGCTGGTAGATGAGGACTCCGATCAGGAGGAGCAGCATTTTGCTGGCGGCGAGGAGATTCCGTCGCCCTCAGGACGCGCTGAGGAGTCCCCACGAGGTAAGTTTTAAATATAATGCACTAATATCATGTATATGTTTTGATTTCTATTATTTAAAATTTGTAGTGCATCCGTGATTATAATTATTTGTGTAATTTGATTATATGATAATATGTTGTTATTTAAATTACATTATTCAATTTTTATTATTTATGTAATTTGATTATAATGATTATGTGTTTCTATTTCAAATGATTATGTGTTGCTATTTCAATTAAATTATTGAATGTATTTGTTTTATGTTTTTTTAAATAAGTTTATTTATAGTTCATATTTTTTGAAATTAGTTACGAATAGGCGTGGGCGGAGCTATACGTCTTGGATTGTGACTGAGGCGTGTACGGGTGGCCCTATTGATGGGTCAGTGATACCTAGTTGGAAGGGCCATGTGGCCTATAGGTATAGACCGGACGGAGAGGAGGGTGAGGAGGTCGTACCACCTAGGTCCCAACTGAGATGCCAAAATAGGGCAGGTGTGTGTGAGCGTCTGGTATCTTGGTTGGCTTCAATGTCATCTGACTGCCAGCTTTTGTTGCGCGGCACTGGTTTATCACACTTGCCGTACATTATGCACACGTCCATTGATACCCAACTGCTTATTGCATTTATTGAGCGGTGGCAGCCGGATACCAACACGTTTCATCTCCCTGTCGGTGAGATGAGTATACTCCTGCACGACGTGTGGGAGATACTCCGTATCCCTGTGGATGGTCCTATGCTTGCTGACAGCACTGACAAGTCAGTGCTTTGGAGCCTGTGCATAGATTTGCTACATGTGTCCGAGAGGGACGCGGATTGGTTGGCGAGCCACACCGATGGTGGCGTTCTAGTTGACTACATGCTCAGGAGGGGGTCAGCTTTAGTTACGGACATACCGCGAGCTTTGGAGGCTTGGTTGTGGTTGACTATTGGTTCTACTCTTTTTGTGGACAAGAGTTCCAATAGGATTAAACCACAACACCTTGTGCATATCCGGGGACAGTTGCAGACTGTGCATCAGAATGCTTGGGGTACCTCTACATTAGCCTACTTGTATAGACATCTATGTAAGACTAGTAGAGGATCTTGCAGCGGGATGGCGGGTTGTATGACCCTATTGCAGGCATGGATATACGAGCACTTCCCAGCGTTCAGACCGCATTCAGTGCCGATGCCTGATGATCCACACACCCCGCGCGCTGCTTTGTGGACCACTGGACCCCGACAGGGCAGCAGTTCCCGTCTGCGGAGGTACCGGCATGCCCTTGACCACTTGCGTCCGGAGGAGGTATGTCAACATATATTTTCCGATTTTAGTAATAAATGTTTATGATAAATTGTAAATATGTAATTGCTGCACATATATGACATTAATTTGATATATTACAGGTGACATGAACCCCATACTGTCATTTTCCGCACGTACGCACCCCGATCACCACGTACAGGGGGGTTGATCGCATGTGGTGGTGAGGTCGAGCTGTACATGCCAGATAGGTGCGTCCGTCAGTTGGGATACGTGCAGGATATCCCAGCCGACATCCTCCTTCCGAAGACGGCGTTTTGGCCGTACAGTGGTGGATATAGTGTGGTTTTTGACTTGGCGTTCGCCAAGAGTATATGGCGGGCACCACGTATGGCTTGTATACGTCCCGATGACTTGCAGCCTGCTGACGTTCCCGGCGCAGTCACCCACGATTACCTTACATGGTATCGTCAGCACTCCCACCCATACCTGTTCATCGATGGCCCCCCAGCTGATGATGGTGGAGTTCCGCCGCGAACCAACACTGAATATGTAAGTATTTTTCGTTACATAATTTGATTAAGTATAATGTTATATTGTTATCGAATAAGTGCACGTAATCATTGCAATGTATTGTCTTTGTAGTGGGTCCGCCGGTGGCGAAATTTCGGTGAGGACGCCGTACAGATCATCAGGGATGCTGGGTTTGTCGAGACGGAAGAAATGGAGGCTAGGTTGAGGGCGGAGATAGATAGATGGCATTTGGCTGGTTGATTGTAGTATATTACTATATTTATATTTATTCTATTTAGTTTGTGATGCTATGAGGATTCTGTTACGTTATATTTGACATGTTTAATCCTTTTTTGGTGCACTTATGAAATTAAAATCGGAAAACTACAAAAATGATAATTATTAAAAGAACAATGTAATTTTCAAAACAAAGTGCAATGGCTACAAAAAATCATGGTCCACAAATCATGTTACAATGGTCCAGCCTATTTTTAAATTCAGCACGTTCTGCAAAGCTAGCCATAGCCGCATCACAGTGATGCCTCCACACCAATGCCAACGAAGGTACAGGACAGTCACCAGTCAAACTGACATGAACGAAATGATTACCACGTACGTGCGCAATGGCTATCTGACGAGATGGTCTGGCGACACCACGTAGAGGCCACAAAGGTAGAATGGAGAAACAGCAACTGCGAGCAAGACTGAGGTGGATTACCAAGGCGTTTGCATAATTGGCGATAGCAAACAAGTCCGTTGGGGTGATCATCCAGCCAGCAAAGGGGCATGGTGATGTAAAATGATTCAATCGACTAATTGCCCAAGCAATTGGATCTGCGTTGGCTTCAACAAGAGCCTGTGGTAGACATGCACCGAGGAGTCGTCTGTAAGTATCCTGATGCATAAGAATCTCTCCAATAGACACAGTTCGTACCGTCTCCCATTCATTCTCATTGCCATACAGTCCGAGTGTAACGGCGCGAAATCCACAATTGCCATCTGCCTCTACGTCCGTAATGTCATTGCAGAAAGGATGGACATAATGTGGAATCATGGGGATACTCTCACTGTCCGCTCTAACTACAAATTGGAATATAAACACGTAATAGTAATTTTTAGTCTTATAAAAAAATTAAAGTAACCAATCAATATAAATTCACAAAAAAGAACAAAACATAGATTACCTTCATCGAATGGCAAAGATCTCTGAGAAGATCTCCTGGATGCATTACTGCGTCTTAAACCTCTCTCGCGAGCGCTCTGCTCGCGCCGCACGGATTCATGTAATCTTGGTCTACCCCTTGATGTTGACAGAATGGCTGGTTCGAACACACTTGCATTGTCAAGATTGAGGGACTCATTCATCTTGACAATCAGACCTCGCATGACCACGCGTGGACTATTCTCGAATTGAGGAACGATTTTCTGGCGGAAGTATCTGTTAAAAAACAATGAATTACAACAAATTAAAATTATTTATATAAATGTATGTTAATAAATCAAAACATCATAAAATAAAATACATAATGTAAATCTTACTGAAGTTCTGCAGATATTGTGTTCGAATCCACTTCAGATGTCTCAATCGTCAACCGCTTCCAAAACTCGTGCACCATTTCAACGGTGATCGTGTCGTGCGATTCCTTCAACTTCCAGATGTCACAGGCACAAGGAATCCCATGCGTGGCCTTGCAGACACATCCACATCTCTCGAACAAGTCATTACCCAACTTGGTAATCCTTTCAACTTGTTCGCTGATTAACTCCAAACAATAGTGAGAGACATGGCCATTCAATAATTCATACGGGAAACACAACATAGCGGTTGCTTTCTTGGAAATGCATGCCTCAAGGGTTTCCCTAAAATTACATCAATAAAGTCAAAGGTACATAAATTAAATAAATAACGTAAAAAGCGAATTAATCTAAGTAATAAACGTACCTTATCTGTGATAACTGGTAATTGACGTGGTCGTCAATCACCCCAAATAGCGTGTCAAGTGAATGTGTGCCAGCATTCATCCAATCCTTCAGTGCAGCATGCGTACTCTCCACTCTGTTACTGCTAGTATTGCCAAAGTGCATAATTTTGTTTGTCTAAACCCTACAAAACATCTCTTTATAGGACAACCACGTCCTCTCCAAGTAGACAACAACAGATCCAGCAGCTAAAGAATAACCATTCTTCAACCGCTGCAGTAACACTTCATACTCTTCAACTGTTGCCGCATTAACAATTCCCTTCCAAAGCTTTTTTATTGCTTTTTTCCTATCACCCTCACCAACAAGCTTTTTCAACTGATTATCAACATCGCGGTCGATATGCCACAAACACAGCAGGTGGTGTGATCCAGGAAAATGATCCCTTATAGGATCCATCAAACTCATCTCGCGATCAGAAACAATAACGCTAGGAACATTTTCAACATCCAACAACCCTCTCAATTGTTCAAAAACTCAATCATAACTAATTCTTTTCTCATCTCTCAAAAGGGCACATGCAATATTAAAATTCTTGTTGGAAGGAATCATACCTATAATCTGAAAGAGTGGCATCTTGTACTTGTTCGTCTTGTATGTTGCGTCCACCACAATCACCCAATAATATCTGTTCAACAGCTGGATTGAACTTGGATGCGCTATGAATGCATGTGTGATAACATCTGTGCCCTCTTCTGTCAAAACTTTTACATAGTAATGCTTCTCCTCGGCGTAATGAACAAATTGCTGCGCAATATTTCTACCCTCGAACTTTGCTCTCCTGTCATCAGCTTTAAGATTGTTTAGCTGCCTCACTGTCACATTATCTTCAGGATACGTCTCGGCAAGATGATTCCTAATCAATTTTGGCTTCATATTTGCATTGTTCAAAGTCCTAGCAACCTCCCTTGCTCCATCACTCATGCGGCTGAGCTGCCTGTGACCCTCTGGATACACTATAGCAGTGTGATTGTGCATTGAATTCGGACCTGGTGTAACTCTGACCCACCAACCATTATCCTTCACCACCTTGCAAAATAACTTGAACCTGCACTTACATCCTCGCTGGCTAGTGTTCTTCCTCTCTTGTGGGAGAGGCCCTTGTTCAACCGGATCTCTGAATCTGTTGCAACGATATGTGACCGATTTTCCATTGTTACCCATCCCCACTTTAATAAGCTCGAAGCGAAATGTAAGAGCCAAATCCGAATAATACGTATATGCTTGTTCTTCAGTTGGAAAAAAACCAGGACACTGAAACTCAAGACTCAAATCCCTCTGAATGTCTGGTAATCCATTTGGATCCTGCGTCATTAATCAAATTAAAACCAAAAATAAGTAATTACATAAACAATTAAAACATATAAATTTGAAAGAAAAATCGTCTGTAATTGGTGAAGTATCATGAAAAATTCGCCCAGCTTAGGCGATTTTTGGTTGAAAATTTGCCAATTGTAGGTGAATTTTGTGTGAAAATTCGCCTACAGTGTGCGAATTTTCACACAAAAATCGCCTGCAATGTGCGAATTTTGCTATAAAATTCGCCAATTGTAGGTGAATTTTGTGTGAAAATTCGCCTACACTGTGCGAATTTTCACACAAAAATCGCCTGCAATGTGCGAATTTTACTATAAAATTCGCACATTGCAGGTGATTTTTCCCAAAAGTTTCACCTGCAATTGGCGAACTTTCCACAAAAAATCGCCTGATCTGGGCGATTTTTTCCCTGTACTTCACCAATTACAGGCGATTTTTCCTTCAAAATTCCCAAAACATGTGCGATTTTTACAGCAGTATGCAATAAACTACACAAAAGTATTAAATTCGTACCATATTTGCGTATATTTTGGAGTAGACGCTGTCCCAAATTAACCAAAATCTGTGTTCCAATTTGCTTCTACGATTTTGAACGTTTTTTGGAATGATTTCGAATGGTTTTGTTTGATTTTTGAAGGAGTTTTGTTTGTTTTGATATGTATTTTGAATTGAATGAAGTATATACCTTATTCATATGTTATGGGCAATTTTGTCATTTCACTTTTTTTTTTGAGCTACAAATAGTAAATTTGAGCTACCAATAGTAAGATCCTCCTAAGAAGTGTCAAAATGGAAAGAAAATTACTTGGAACCCCAACAATGAACTCTTATGCTCCTTTGAGCATTTCATGCTATGTTGATTCAACATGTGCCGTAAATACTTTTAAAAAGAAGGTACTCGAACATGTAGTCCAACGTCATACCATCTAAAATCTAAGTCATAGGTCATAACAAGGGGAATTTTTTTTTTTTTTTTCCTGAATGAAGTTAAAAGGAAAAGAAAGAATAAAAGATGAAGATGAGGAAGATAAGGAGAGATTTATGATATGTTGATGTATTATATGGTAATACGCTTTGATTTATCTGCATTTAAAATATAGAGCAAAATAAAACACATATCATCTATAGTATGCCCAAGAAAAAAAAAACTCAAAAATTAATTATTTTCCTCAAAATGAAGCCTTTTCTTTTCTCAAAACCCATTTGGAAGGCACAACAATAGTGGCATAAGCAGAAAGATTACTCTAAACCATCTAGAATGATTACAACGGAATCTGCAAGAAAATATGTGTTACCCTCTTGTTCTTAAAAGTCGAAATTATATCTCATTTTCAAAACTCACAAATCAATTTTTATTATACTAATTAACAATTTAATTGATGTGAGCAGTTATTTTACTTAAATTGAAACCTATAGAGGGACGAACACGCCACATGTATGAATAGAATGATTCACCAGAAATGAGTAATTTCACTGAAATAATCAACTGAACAAACCTTTACTAGAAAAAGTAAATTTCTCGTACTATAACGTTGCTTAAGAACAATGATCATTAGTTAGGTTCAATAAGTGCTCCTACAAATTCAAATGCTTTAAAATTAAGTTTCTAAATCCAAACACATAACATGGACTTTATACTTACACCAAATATTACAAAAGTCATACCACAGGGGAAAGCGAAAAGGCATAACAAATTTAGAGTTTAAAACACCTTTAAAGCATTTGGTTCATGACACCCAAAGAGGATGTTTGTGTGCTCATCAATACCTTCATTTCTAGATCTTGAGTATTTGAAAGAACATATTAACATGAATATACTTATCAAACTTTACACTCACATCATCTCGAGTAGCACATTAAAGTAAGAGAGGAAATCATACCTTCTCTATCATCTTCAAACGAAGGAATCAAACTATAGGAAAGCTTTTCAATTTCTTTCAGCTTCTCACTATGACTTCTCTATAGATACTCAATTTCAGTTTTTGCTTTACCATAAGTTTCAACAAGTATTTAGGGGGTTACTAGTTACCGCCTCACTTTTTAAGGCGGTAGTTTATAGGTTTTGATAAAAGTGTCATTTTACATAAAAGGGAGAGAAGAGATAGGGTATTATAAGGGGGCATTTTAATCCAAATTGAGACGATAAAGAAAAAGTACCGGGGAGATAACTAGTAATTCTTTTTTTTAAAACCATAACCACCTTTTATTGTTACAACATCATAATTCATAATAGTTAAGCCCAAAATACAAGCCAATTGATTGACCTACTCAACCTCCCACACCCCACAACAACTAAAACATAAACAAAATGGAAAAACAAAAAATGCAACAAACCTGATATTCCTCGTAACTTTGTCTATTTCCCTCTCTCATATGTGCATTACTTTCATGAAGCAAACTTATTCCTTCAACATGCAGGTTTATGCATTGCCAATTTCAAGTCTAAAAATTACATTAACTCATGTTACATCCACAACAAGGAGTACACTCTTGAGTAAAAATTTTAGGGGAACTACAAGTAAGCAAACTAATCTCATGACAAAATAATAACATGACAGAACATGCAAAAAAGCACAAAAAATTGTAGCGAAAGGGTACCAAGGGGCATTAACATCCCATTATCAGAAGCTATACCTGTAAGAGTAAAAATAAGGAATTACTAGTTATCATCCCAATACTTTTTCTTTACTGCTCTAATTTGGACTAAAATATCCTCACTACAATACCATCTCTCTTCCTCCTTTTATGTAAAATGACACTTTTGTCAAAACTTATGTACTATCACCACCTCAAAAAGTAAGGCGATAACTAGTAACCCTAAAAAAATATAAGAACCACCAACTTATCAGAAAAGTAACAAGTGTCAAATATCATTTCTGGCCCACGACACAAACTCAAACTGTGCCTGCTATCTTAATTCCGATTTCCATACTTCCATTCCAATAACAACTTTAAGTTAGACAATAATACCAATAAAATACATAACCTAATGTTTCAGTGTAAGGAATTTAAATTCCTAAGAACATAAGCCTTCAATCAATTATTGAGATAAACTGAAGCGGAAGCGTACCTTGATCCATAGCGATTGATTGATAGATCAAGCAACTGAAGTGACGGTTGAATTAATCTCTTGATGAATCCCGGCAATGGTCTTCCAGGTGATTATCAGCCTTCTTTCCAGAGAGATAGTTTCCCTAGTATTTTTCTTATTGATGGGGAATAAGAAAAACAGAAAGTCTTGATTCACCCGGGGACCATAACCTTTATTTATAATATTAAGGTTTCCTAAATTACAATTTCACCCATCGCAAAAAAGTAATTATAGGAATATACCGGTTTCTGCACAATAATATTCCATACTTAAAAAGATACTTATGCCTTATTAACCTTATTTGATCACTTTAATTAGGCATAACTATATAGACAACACTTTAATGTACAATAACCATATTTATATATTAATGTTAAGTCCAAAACCTTACAATCTCCCACTTGGACTAACGTAATATATATACCTTATAATTGTACATGAACTGAAGGAGTACTCTGAATTTGTTGTCATAACATATCTTTCACAATCCCGTCCATTAACTATATCAACATAGGATCAAAGAGGCTTTCGCTGCGACTAATGCGGCTAGACCCATCAATGGTCACATATGTCAACATAGCCAAATGACATGGATCAAGTATGGATGCACAGCATGGAAATTTCACGTGATGTGATCTTTAACGTGCCTAAATCCAACTGGTCCAACTGAACTTTAATGAGATCAATTTAATATGAAAATCAGAATATGAGCACAACTGAAAAACTGAAACTTTAAACTTTAACTTTATGGTTTACGCTGCAGCATTAAAACCAATCCAAAACTTAAACTGAAATGTTCGAAACCACGAACAAACTGAAAAATCAAAAACTCCCACTAAACTGATATATCATCAGACAATAAAACACCCATTTGAGCAACATGCTCAAGAAAGACCTAGGGTGGCAATATTGGAGTTTGTCTTTATGTGCTCAATAAAAAATTAATTATTCTGAATTACTTCTCTAACAACTAGGTACTTAATCTCTAAGTGTTTAGACTTAGAGGAACTCCTATTATTGTTAGAGAATTCCACGGTTGCTTTATTGTCCCAAAATAACTTAAGTGGTCTTTCAATACCATTGACAATTTACAAACTCGTGACCAAAATTAGCAGCCATATAACATGATTGGATGCTTGAAAACATCCACTTTAATTAGAGTCGGAGTACCAAATGATCTCTAACTGATCCGACCTCTGATAAGTGAGCATATAATCCAAAGTTCCAAGAAGATACTGCATGACCCGTTTGGCTGCTCCCCAATGTTCCATACCGAAATTACTTAAGTATCTGCCTAAAACTCCAACAATGAACGCAATATCTGGACGCGTACATACCTGAGCATACATTAGACTTCCCACATCAGAAGCATAGGGAATCTTTTGCATTTCCTTTCTTTCGAAAGAGTTCTTGGGGCATTGATTGAGACTGATATTGTCTCCCTTAGAAACTGGAGTAGCACATGGCTTGCAATCCTGCATCCCAAATCTTTTAAGAATTTTTTCGATATAGCTCTTTTGTGACAACTGTAATATACCTCGAGAGTGATCTCGAAATATCTGTATACTTAATACAAAGAGGCGTCGCCAAGATCTTTCATCTCAAAATGATCTGAAAGAAATTTCTTGGTTTCGTGCAATAAGCCTATATCATTGCAGGCAAGCAGTATGTCATCAACATACAAAACCAGAAAAATATGTCTACTCCCACAGAACTTATGATATACACCATCATCCACTAAATTCACCTCAAAACCAAAAAAGATGATCACTCGATGGAATTTGCTATACCATTTACGGGAAGCTTGTTTGAGTCCATAGATGGATTTCTTTAGTTTGCACACCATCTGCTTTGAATGTTTAGAAACAAAGTTTTTAGGTTGCATCATATATATTGTTTCATCAATGTTTCCATTGAGAAACGCTGTCTTAACATCCATCTGATGAAGCTCAAGATCAAAATGAGCCACTAATGCCATTATGGTCCTAAAAGAGTCTTTCGATGATACTGGAGAGAAAGTCTCTGTATAGTCGATGCCTTCCTTTTGAGTAAATCCTTTTGCAACAAGACGTGCCTTATATCTTTCCACATTACCTTTTGAATCCCGTTTGGTTTTAAATATCCATTTGCAACCAATGGGTTTCACACCTTCAGGTAATGGGATAAGATCCCAAACGTCATTGTCTTTCATTGACTTGATTTCCTCATTCATGACATCTATCCACTTTTGAGAGTTGGAACTTTCAATGGCCTGGTGAAAGTTGATTGGATCATCTCCCACCATTTCATTGGCTTCTTCATGTTCCATGAGAAACACTATATAGTCATCCGGAATAGCATTTCTCCTTTCTCTAGTGGATCTTCTTAATGGCATTTGTTCTTGAGGCTGTTGAGTTTGTTCTTCATGATTTTGTTCTTGATGAGGGAAATCATCGACATTGTCTTGTAATTCTTGAACAACTTCAGGAATTACAACCGTAGGAAGAGAAACTGATTCCTCTTCAAGGACAAAGTCATTAACCTTATCTTCCCCTCCAAACTCAATATCCTCAAAGAATTGGGCATTTCCCGTCTCAAAGAAGGATCTGCTTTTGGGATCATAGAATTTGAATCCCCTAGACCTTTCAGCGTATCCAACGAAATAACAACTTATGGTTCTTGAATCCAGTTTTCTTTCATTAGGCTTATAAGGCCTAGCTTCAGCTGGACAACCCCAAACATGAAAGTGCCTAATACTGGGTTTTCTGCCAGTCCATAGTTCATAAGGGGTTTTAACAGTTGCTTTAGTTGGAACTCTGTTAAGTATATAGGTTGCAGTCTTTAGTGCTTCACCCCAGAGTGTGTTCGGTAAAGAAGTACGACTTATCATACTTCTTACCATATCTTTAATTGTCCTATTTCGCCTTTCAGCAACACCATTCATAGTAGGACTACCAGGCATGGTGTACTGTGGGACAATGCCACACTCATCGAGGAATTTAGCAAATGGGCCCGGACGTTGTTCACCTGATCCATCATATCTACCGTAGTATTCACCACCACGATCAGATCTGACAGCCTTAATGCTTTTTCCAAGCTGATTTTCAACTTCAGCCTTAAAGCTTTTGAACACGTTTAGGGCTTGTGACTTCTCATGAATGAGATAAAGGTAACCATATCGTGAAAAATCATCTATGAACGTGATAAAATATGTTTGACCATTCCAAGAAGCCGTAGGGAATGGCCCACAAATATCTGTATGTATCTGTTCTAAGACATCTTTAGATCTTTCAGCCTCAAATCTCCTTTTGTCTGTCTGTTTTCCCTTAATGCACTCAACACAAATTTGAGAATCTGTAGAGTCCAATGGATCAAGAATTCCATCTGACACAAGTCTTTCAATTCTCTGTCTAGAGATGTGACCTAAGCGCTTATGCCAAAGAGTAATGGAATTCTCATTGATTAATTTGCGTTTAGTACCACGTGTATCCACATGCAAGGTTTCATTGTATGAAACAATAGTATCAAGCAAATAAAGGTTATCATTACTAATTAAAGAGCCAGTTCCAACCTGTTTTGAATTAAATGAAAGACTAACTTTATTGTTTCCAAGAAGACAAAAGTAACCTGATTTGTCCAATAAAGAAACAGAAATTAAATTCCGTCTAAATGACGGAACAACATAAGTGTCTTCCAAATCCAAATAAAAACCAGTCTTTAATAACAACCTAAATGTGCCTATTGCCTCAACTTCAGCCGTCTCGCCATTCCCCACATAGATGATTCTTTCAGCATCAATTGGTTTGCGATAATGGAGGCAACCCTGCAAAGACACACTTATGTGAGCAGTAGCACCGGAATCTACCCACCAAGTATGTCTTGGTACTGAAACCAAATTAACCTCAGAACAAACATTAACAATGACCATACCTTTCTTGGCACGCCAAGCATGATATTTGGTGCATTGTTTCTTTTGATGAGAAGTGTCACGACAAAAGAAACAAGAGGATTCCTTAGTCTGTTTCTTTTATGGTGCTGCAACTGCAACTTCCTTATCCTTCTTTTTTCCTTTTGTTCTTGTTATTCTGTTTAGAGGTTATTGCCAAATGAGCACTCTCAGTCTTTTCTTGCTTCAATCTTTCCTCTTCTTGCACACAGTGAGAAATGAGTTCATTAAGATCCCATTTTTCCTTTTGGCAGTTATAACTGACTTTAAACTGCCCAAACTGTGCAGGAAGGGAAATAAGTACCAAATGCACCAACAAGTCATCAGACAAGTCTAATTGTAGTGCCCTTAATTTTGAAGCAACATTAGACATCTGCAAAATGTACTCCCTTATGTTCCCAGAACTCTTATACCTCATGGAAACAAGTTTACTCAAGAGAGTGCTTGTTTCCCCTTTATCACTTTTAACAAAAGACTTTTCGAGTTCTTGCAGGAACAAATTGGCATTGTTTTCCTCTTTAACAGTGCCCCTAAAGGTTTCCGGAATTGACCGCTTCATGATCATTAGACTCATGCGATTTGATCGCTCCCACCGCTCCATGTTCCTTCTCTCCTCAGAGGAACTAGTATCCGTAAGAGCAAGGGGGCAATCAGACCGAAGCGCAAGGTCTAGATCCATGCAACCAAGAACTATCAGAACATTGTCCTTCCAATTCTTGAAATTTGCACCATTAAGTGTTGGAATAGAATTAACATTGGCAGAAATAATTGCAGCAGAATCAACTGGAAAAACAAAATAACCAAACATAAGCTCACACTAAAAAAAATATGACGAAATTTAAATTGACATCCCCATCACAAGATATCTAGTGCAACATTGGGTTTAGTCTTTGGACAGAAACATCAATTTGCAAGTGATACTCTTGTTGCAGTAATCAAATATTGACAATACACTCCTGTCAAATAATAAGCCTTCCTTTGGGCCGACTTATTATTCACATGAAAAAACCTAATATTGTCACATATTTATTACCGCAAGTATGTTTTAATTTCGGCCAAGTGAGGACCTTCCTTTGGGCCGATCGTCACCCGCATGATATTAAAACACACACAATCACCTTGGTAATTTAAAATTGATCATCAAACACAAAAGAGGTTACTTTGGCAACTTTTTATGTCATCTAATCAACCAAAATATACTAGGTGTTATAAACCTTATATTTTATGTCAAAATAAATAAATCATATTATCTGTATTCCCAAAATCTGAACTAATTAAAGTTTTGGAAAAATTTTGCAACCAAATAAAATTTTTCCAAACTTAAATAGTTCAAAATATGATTTCTTTTAACTTTAGGGTTAAAATTGAAATTTTCTAAAAGTTTTCAGCCAAATTATAAGTTCTTTAATACTTTAGGGCCAAATCAAAATTGTC
This sequence comes from Knoxia roxburghii, assembly GCA_030378225.1. Lineage (NCBI taxonomy): Eukaryota > Viridiplantae > Streptophyta > Magnoliopsida > Gentianales > Rubiaceae > Knoxia > Knoxia roxburghii. The sequence goes on from CM059424.1 coordinate 26,527,971, forward strand.
TAAAAACTTTCATACTTAATTCAATTAAAACTAAAATCTGTGGAAAAGATTTTAGAACTTACTAACTTAAGGGACTGAATTGCAATTTTATTAAATTTACTAAAAAAAACAAAACCCTAAAAGTACTTCTTCTTCGTTCTTCGTTCAAACAAAACCACCGCCGCCCGCCTAACACCCCCGCCGCCGCTGCTGCCCACCTTTGCCTCCACTGACGTCTTCACCGCCATCACGTCGATCGTCCACCGCGAAACTGAATGCGGCAAACAACGAAGACGAAAACTGGTGGCGCAACCAAGACCCAAAACGCAAGGTGGAAGAGTGGTAAACCCGCCGGTTTCTGGATGAAGACCGACCGTTTGTTCAACAGACCCACCGCCGCCCGCTGCTATTGGCCAAAAAACTCCACAATCATGCCGTTGTCTTGACTGCAAGACCGAAGGCCGCGAAGAACAAAAGCTGAAAGTGGAAGGATGAGGAAGCAGCGATCCTGATGGCGGTGAAGAAACCTGAACGGGAACGGCGACCAGCGAGCCTCCGAAGCCATGAATTCCATAAGCGAACGGAAGACGGCGGAAAGTTTTTCGGCGACCGTTCGATGACTGGAACCCAAAATCCGAACGAAAACCAAACCTTATGGCGGAGGTGTGTGGCGACAGTGAAAAACCAAAAAACAGCCAAGGAATTTCCAAATAGCAAAATTGCATATCCAAATTATTAAAGAAAAGATGCAATTTTTTTTTTATGGAAAATTAAACCAAAATCAACCAAATAATTATGGAATTAATAATAATATAATATAATTAATTCCCAAATAATTGATATAATTAATTCTCAAATAATTGATATGAAGGTGGCTCTGATACCACTTGTAAGGAATTTAAATTCCTAAGAACATAAGCCTTCAATCAATTATTGAGATAAACTGAAGCGGAAGCGTACCTTGATCCATAGCGATTGATTGATAGATCAAGCAACTGAAGTGACGGTTGAATTAATCTCTTGATGAATCCCGGCAATGGTCTTCCAGGTGATTATCAGCCTTCTTTCCAGAGAGATAGTTTCCCTAGTATTTTTCTTATTGATGGGGAATAAGAAAAACAGAAAGTCTTGATTCACCCGGGGACCATAACCTTTATTTATAATATTAAGGTTTCCTAAATTACAATTTCACCCATCGCAAAAAAGTAATTATAGGAATATACCGGTTTCTGCACAATAATATTCCATACTTAAAAAGATACTTATGCCTTATTAACCTTATTTGATCACTTTAATTAGGCATAACTATATAGACAACACTTTAATGTACAATAACCATATTTATATATTAATGTTAAGTCCAAAACCTTACATTCAGAGCTCGGAACTCTTCATCATTGAAGACCGAGATTTCACCGAATTTCTGTGTGAACTATCCAGTGATGCTTGCGATGTATTGGCAGCCTTCATAGCAGTTTCAAGCTGGAAAAGGGGAAATGTTAAAGTGTTTTAGAAGTAAAAGACAAAATTACAAAAGTACAAGGTGGGCACCTTGAGAAGGCAAATGTATGCAACCTTATTTCTATCTCACACAAAGATTTTTATTTTTTTTTTTTGAAAAAAAGGAAAAGAAATACAAGCTCAATAACATGAAAAACTTGATTCCATTGGAAATCATAATAATAACTCTAAGTAATAAACTTGATTGCTAAGAAATTTGAACTTGATTGCTAATAAATTTAATAATAACCTTTATTCCCATAGGAAACACAAGCTCAATTTCAAAGATTTCTTAAAATATTTAATAATAATAACTCTAAATAATCGAATTAAGTTTCAGTCACGTATTTACCTTCTAATCAACTCTAGAACACAATGACGAGATGAATTTAGTTTGAAATCTTTGGGGGCTCCTTCACCTCTTATAGGTCACAAGACTTTGTTCTACAATTGGTCAAATTGTTTTGGTTCCTTCTAATTTATTCCTTACGTGTTTAACACTCTTTTCTTCCTAGATTAATAGTGGGTTGAGGTTGCATTTGGGATTTCTTAAAATTTCATGAAAGGAATTTAATTCTTTAGAACCATATATTTCAATCAATTATTGGGATAGAAACTCAAATGGAAGCGTACTTTGATCCATAGAAATTAATTGATAAGATCAAACAATTGATTATTGGTTGAATTAAGTCCCAACAATGATTTCTTCTAAGTGATGATCAGACTTTTTTGCACATGCTAGTTTTTTTTTTTTTTTTTTGTTATTTTGTTTATTGATAATAAAAAAATTGAAACTACTACCTTATCGGGTGACCATAATCTTTATTTATAAGATAATAGAGTTTTTCACATTATAATTTCACCCATCACAAAAAAAATAACTATAAGAATTTACTGATTTCTACACAATATTATTCCATAATTAAAACATATTTATGTTTAGATCTTTATTAATTAAACTCAATTGATCACTTTAATTGACCATAACCATACCATATATACAACACTGTAATACAAAATAACTATATTTATATATTAACGTCATGTACAAAACCTTACATTACATCCACGCTAAAAAAAATGAATTTTGAGTTGGGAGGACAATAAACTGACAGAGCGAGAGGGGAAGGGTTTGGTTCGACAGTAGGGAAAAAGGAGGGAGGGCTACGAGATGTTGGAGCGGTAGATGGAAGAGAATGGAGGGGAGGGAGAAGAGATGGTGACTCGACAGTAGGAGGAAGGGAAGAACGCGCAAGAAAAATGAGGAAAATGGGGATGAGATTTTTGGGGGGGGGGGGGGGGGGGGTGGTGGGGGGTGGTTTGGGGAAGGGGTCTGGGATTGGACAACGAAGAAAACGAAGTTCCACACATGAAAATGAAGAAGGAAGACTATCCTCATTTCCTTTTATATATATATATATATATATATATGTTTAGATCAATAGAATCCACATCTAATATGAACTTTTAAATTTCCACTCGTTTCTTTAGTTTTGTTGGGTGTTCCCTTCCCTTCCCCCATCCACCAGTCCACCATCACCACCGAAAAACATGCACAACTCCTAGCTACTAATTGGAGAAATGAGGGTTGGACAGAGTGAATTGATTAGTTAAAGGTATTTTATTCGGTAGATTGATGATTAGAGGATTTTTTTAATTTTTTTTTCATTAGATAGGATTAGATGATATTTTTTCTGTCACATTTTAATTTTTTTAAGAATAAAATAAGTGATTCAAAGATTTAAAACTTTTCAATGAGTAAAGTCAACAGAGGAGAAAATTCCACATGCAAAAACTAACGCAGCCAGAGGTCTAAACCTACTAGTTTTTGTCTTTCTTGGTCGACCGACTAAGTACTCAATGGAGCTTCAAAGTCAATTCCTATACAGTACTATTATAGTAGTACAATATTATTGTACCCATTCTAATTTTTCACTTTTCATCAGTCGTAGCACGGGCGATTAGCAACACACGCTTTTTTTCTTTTTTTTCTCCAACTCTCCATCCATCTCTCTCTCTCTCTCTCTCTCTCTCTCTCTCTCTTACGCCGCCACCCTCCCTCGCTTGGATCTCCTTCAGCTCTATCGCGCATCCTCTTATTCGACTTCGGGATTTTCGGCGCCTCCTCTCCACTCTTCTCGACGTCTCGATGGGCGTCTTGATTGCCTCCTCTCCGATGACCTGTTCTGATATATGGTGTCATAATTTTTTATTTTCTGCTATCACAAGGCTTGGTTCTTCATAATTAATGGTGGTGGTTAGTACATTATTAGAGTGTTTCAAATTCCGCTATCAGTGAACATGTGGGAGTGTTAAGGATGCATGGAGTGAAATGATGCATTGGAGTGATAAGGTTATCATGTTCATAGTTTTATCTAGATATATTTTGTGATAATGAATATCAAGTAATCATTTTATCTACAATATCTCTTATGTTTATCACCTAGAGTAGCATTCTATAAAACGAGCCCATCATGTATTCTATCGGATGAGTTTTATGAAATACAATTGGGACTTGCTATTTGTATCATGAAATTGCTATTTGTATCATGAAATTGCTATTTGTATCATAAAAAAAAAATATGATGAAAATGCCCTTATGAACTAAATTCTTGATAAATTTGCAGATTTTATGTAACAAAAGGGGGCCAAATTGCGTTTTTCTTCTCCCAAAACACCATAAAAAAACGTTTTTGACATACAAAATTTATGCCAAATTGCGTTTTGATGGGTTGAAAATGCAAATTTACAGTGTTTTTGGCCCTCCAAAACGTCAAACTGGGATGTTTCCACCATGGTTCGCTCGTTAAAATGCTGCATTTTTAGTGAATCAAATCGTTAAAATGATGCGTTTTAACCATGGTTCGCTCGTAAAAATGGTGTGTTTTTGACATGTACAGAAGGTCAAAAACGTTTACATACATTAATGTGAATTGGAAGAAAAATTTATACACAACAACTATCAAAAAAACAAATACGAACAAATTCTTACGTTAAAAACATTAGTTACATCATTCAGTTGACGTGGAAAGAATATTTAGCACGCGAATCATCACGATATGGTAAGTTTTCGAACCGTAAAGTTATATATATTTTTTGAAAATTAATGTAGGGGAAACACGCTAAAATGACGTTTAGGAAGCGTATAAACGCTGCAGTTTGACAATTTCGCCATGGTAGAAACGTCAGTTTGTAGCTTTTTTACAGTTATTATATAAAAAGTGTTGTGTTTTGTACGTCTGTTATATAAAAGTGTTGCTTTTTTGACATGCATTATATAAAAAGTGTTACGTTTTATGTTGCTGAAAACTAAATCTTGGTGCGTTTTTGGCTGCTGGAAACGCATAATTGTAGCGTTTTTGGCTGCATGAAACGCAAAATTGTTGCATTTTTTATTGCAAGAATCATAACTGTGCTGTGTTTTTGGTAGAAATAATTGTAAGAATTTTTTTTTATTTTTTTTGTTTTTTGGTTTTTGTACGATAATTTTTACCATACTGCATACATACTGTTTCGTATGTAATTTTGATTGTGTTTTTGTATAATATAATAGTAAATGATGTTTTGTTTTAATTAATGTGTGTATTCACATACAGGATGACGATGATGAGTACGAGGAGGAGGAGGTGTATGAGGATGAAGAGGAGGCACCTAAACCTACCAAATCCATACCAAATTGCGTTTTTACATACCTAAAACGCACATAAACACAGATTTCTAACAAAAATAACGCAAATAAGCACTTATTCAATGCATATAAACGCCAAAAAATGCAGAAAAAATGCAAATTCATAACGATTTTTACCCTGTTTATCAGTGGACCTTTGCCCGCCCCGTGCCTTTGTGATGATTCACCATCTCCTCCGTCCATTTCTGCATTTTTGGCCAACAAAATCTAAACAACTTGGCGTTTTGGAACTTAAATTTTTAGGAAAAAGTTGACAAAATGCTGCTGCTGAGGAGTTGAGGCTTTTTAAGTTTTTGATGGGCAAAAATGCCCCGTTTGGGCGAGCGAACCGTGGATGAAACGCCCCATTTTGGCGTTTCATCCATGGTGCAAACGCACCATTCTGGCCTTTTTTGTTCCCAAAAAACGTACTTTTGTTGCTTTTTCTGTAGTTAAAATCGTTCAGTTTTGACGTTTTCAATCATCAAAAATGTCATTTTACTTAATTTTTACATGTAAAAAACGTTTTTTCATGCATTTAAGTGTGTGGTAAAAACGCATTTTTGGTGCGTTTTTGTCCCGTCCTTAGTCTTTTCTACAAATGTTCCATCATAAGGGCGTTTTGGTCTTATTATTATTATTTTTATTTTTTTTTGTGATACAAATAGCAATTCCATGATACAAATAGCAATCCAGAATACAATTCTTTACTTCTTACATTTTTATCTCTTTTCACATTTTACTCTATTCTAAGTGGATAATCTTTAATAGTTTTAAATCTCTTTTGAGTGTTTTGGTTGATATAAAATACCATTGTGTAGATATAATTCTTAATTTTGGTTCATATAAACACAATTTCAGTTGATATGAAACACTATTGTTTTTATCAGGAATATGGTTGATATAAAATACTACTGTATTGTATTTTTTTGTTCATATAAACTCTTTTCTGGTTGATATAAAACAATATTCTATATGATATTTTGTTGATATAAACTCTACTCAAACACTATTAATCAAATTTTTACTCTTTATACATGATATTAACCATTGTTATATTGATATAAATACATGCTCTACATGATATAAACTCGCATTCTACTCGATATAAACTCGTATTCTTCAACGATGTAATCAAATCTTTACCCTTGTACACATGATATAACCCCTTGTTCTATTGATATAAACACATGTTCCACATGATATAAACTCATGTCTCAAATGATATAAACTCATGTCTCAAATGATATAATTATCTTTCCTTTGTACATATACATATACAGAAGTGATCTTTGAATAAGAACGTTGTATATTACATTCATACCTCCTCCAATATCTAATTTCAGAAAGCTTTGATTTACGATCTTTACCTTTTCTAACACTAAATCCTAATCTAAAAGTATACTGATTATATAAATCGAAAGCATCATTCTCGTTCTCAACAATCTCACCAACCAAAGATTTGTTTGAATCATCAACAAATAATCCAGAACCTACAAACAAAAAATAATTATTAAAGCAAAAAATATAGAATCACATAACATAATAATTAACGTAACTTCAAACAATTACCTTCACCGGAAGCAATAACATTACTTTCTTGTAGCGTATTATCAATAAATTTGGATATTTCCTTGCCTCCTACATATTTCACAAAAAAAAAAAAAAAAAGATTATATCATACAAAACATTAGTTTATATCAGCGATAACTCCTCCTTACATCATAAAAACGTGTAACAATATACATACTAACCAAAACCGATACCTTATATCAACCATATCTTAAGATTATATCATACAAAATGTTAGTTTATATCAACGATAACTCCTCCTTACATCATCAGAAGCGTGTAACAATATAAATACTAACCCAAACCGATACCTTATATCAACCATATCTCAATATTATATCATACAAAAGGTTAGTTTATATCGAAGATAACTCCTTCTTACATCATAAAAATGTATAACAATGCACATACTAACCCAAACCGATACCTTATATCAACCATATCTCAATTTTATATCGACTAACATTTTAATTTATATAATTCATAACCAACCTTCATAAAAAATAACAACATCTTTCAAAACAGAAATCTCATCCGATGGATTATCATCTCCTCCACAAAAATTCACCGCAAATCCCAAAAAAAAGAACAAGTATTAAGGTTCTATCGTATCTCCAAATCATAAAATGAAAAATCATCGCAACATCATAAAACGAATCGAAAATACTTTCTCCGTTCAACACATTACAATCGCTTCTGAAAAAATTATCAACCGATCGATTAACATTAACGCGATCACAAATCTCCTTTCTAAACGAAAAATTACTAACAAAGCAAAATATCACAAAATAAACGAAGAACATATATCTTTAGCAACAAAAAATAAGAAAAAAAACAACATACCTATAATCCAATCGATCAACATTATAGGAGTCTTGTTTGTATTTGGGAATTGCTAACAAAAAAAGACAATACAATTCGGAATTCGGTAGGACACTAACTCGATAAAAAATCTACACTCTAAACAATAGGAAAGCAAAAAACCAGCAGAAATAAAAAACAAAGCAATAAACAAAATTTGGTAAATTGCATGAATGCAGTATTTGAAAATGAAAAAACAGGCGCCTTATATAGAAACTGTCTAGTTGGACATCAACGCACGCGTAAGGAAAATAAATCCGGACAAACTGACTCACTAATTAAAAAAATATAGGGACCACTAATTGAAACCCACTCCTTATACAAAAATCGCGTCGGGTACAATCACATGTTACTCCTATAATAGTACCATATAATTTGCCGCTTCAAAAATGATGGCGTAATTAAGGCGGATTTGCTCCCAATATGCTCAAATTGCGAGAAAAAACAAAAGTGGGTAAACGATATACAAGGTTTGCATTGAATGTCACGCAATACTACCACCATTCTAGAATATTTTTTAAAATTTTTAGAATTCTAAAATAAAAAAATAATATAAATTTCAAGTAATATTTTAACTTTTTTTATAGATAATTTTATTTTTTTAACTCTGTATATATATAACGCGAAATATTGTGAGAGTTGTAAGATTTAAAATGAGTGAAATAGTTATAATTATGCTCAATTAAATAATTTTAAAATTTTAATTAAAATTTCATTAATTTATGTAACATTATTAAATACAGTCTTTATGTAAAATATTTTAAAAAGTATGAGAATTTTTTTTATAAAATATTTTAGACTTTTGATATAATTTTTTATTTTTGATTTTGAAATTATCTATATTTAAAAATAGAGTTTAAATAGATTGAAAATGATACTTTTTGAATAAGAATTGATAATATTATTTTTTAAATAAAACAAAAAATAATCTATATGTTGTTTATATAATTTTAAATATCTTATATAAACAATTGGGAAGGTATTTATTATGGAATGGAGGAATACCTCGTTTTATCCAACAGAGCAAAAAGAAAAGAAATTCCTTAACTAAGGTTATGGAGAAATAATGGTCCAAAGCAACAATATATAAGAGGAGCTTTTTGGAAAAAAAAAGGTTGTTTGGTTTCATTAGGTTTGTTGAGCTTTTGTAGGGTCAGGACCACCGTGTGTGTTAAACTCCGATCCATCCAAAAAAGGAAAAAAAAATGGTAAGAATAGTTCCTGAAGTATGACTTAGTAACAAATTTAGTTATAAATATTTGATAATTAAAAAATTTAGTCTTAAAATTTGCTATTTACTATATATTTAATCTTAATAATTATTTTTTTATATTTAAAAGTTGAATTATTATTTCGTCAACCCTTAACCGCATAAATGTCATATGGATTAATTTAATTTATGTGATAAATTTTATGGCACATGGACTAACACGTTATTGTGGATCCAAAATACGTTTAATCTACCTAAAAATATGTTAGTAAGACTAAATGTGTGGTGAATAGTAAAATTTAGAACTAAATTTATCAACTACCAATTATTTAGAACTAAATTTGCAACTAAACGATACTATAGGAACTATTCTTATATTTTTTTCCCTCTAAAAAATAACACTACTCTTATTTAAATTTAAGGGAGAGTAGTTTTTTTTTTTTTTGATGAATTTTGAGTTTTTTTTTTTTTTTTTGGTACAAAAGAAGATGCTAATGCCTAGATCAACGCACAACTATTATTCGCAAATGTGCTACTCCGACTATATCATGGTGGAACTATTTCTTGACAATTTAAAATTAAATTATAATACGCAAAATTAAATTCAAACATTAAGATGATATTTGATTTAACTGTATAAAATTGGAACTGAAATGAGAACGAGTACAATATAAGTAGTTGAGAATGTATATAACTTTATTTATATGAAATTAGCACTATTTTTGATGTTTGGTTTGAAAAAAATATATTTAAAAATATAATGACAAAATTATAGGAGTCCGATTTCGTAAATATTCAGTAATTAAACTTATTTTTCTATTTCCATACCTCCAACTAAATCATTGGAAATGGAAATAATTCTCATTGCCCTCTCCTATATCTACAACCAAACGCTAGCTAAGATTTAGCTTAAACAAGAAGGAAGAGATGGTTGAGTGGAATATGCATTACCTACCCATTCCTAGGTAAGGGATGACTCTCCACATTTGTGGCTGTCGTAAGATATGGGGAGGAGAGTATGGTCCGGCAAATGCTAAAATGGTCACTCCATCCATCACCACTCCAGCAAGAGCCAATCCCTAAATTCCCCATTCCGCTTCTTTCTGGCTGTTATCCCATCTCGTTCCTCTCGTGTCACCAAACCCCAAACCACTTTATATTTTACGTCCTATTCTTCCTAAACCCCTTGCGCTTTTCTTTTTTCTTTTTTCCATAAGGATTTTTATGAGAAATCTTATATTAAAAAAAATGGCAAATTTAAAAATGTCTAAATATTGGCAGTTATATCATTCAACCTATATAATAAAAGGTTGGATTGATGAAACTATTAATACCCCTTAAATTTTAAAAATAACGTATACCCCATTCATTATTTAAATTAATAACAATTAATCCCTGATCGACATAAAAAATAATAAAAATATTGATGTAAACATTATTATTATGATGAAATACAAAATTAACATCATATTTTAAACTTATTTTGACAAAATATCATCAAATTTTTTTATTTTTTGATATTTTTTAATGTTTGACTTTGATCATGGAGATATTAATAGTTGTCAAAAATTTTAAGGGTGATTAATAGTTTGACCAAATTACAGGGATAATAGATGTAATTCACCCTATAATAAAATATAAATGAAGAAATGAAAATCGGACACGTCTTTGGGGTTTGATGATATTTATTGACCGATTGGTAGTGGCGGCCAAGGCTGGGGCTCAACAACAACCTCCATACCAGTATATGCAACGAATATTCATGTTTCATTAATATTATTAATTAAGCCTTTTATTCGGTGAAAAGACAAAAAAGTTGAAAGAGATAAGTATATAAATACTCAACCGCATTTTCTTATTTCCTTGTGGAGAAAAGGTGAATAAATAAGAAAATTACTACACATTATATTTGCCTAACTAAAATAAAAATTTAAGATTGTTTTTACTTATTTTCCTAACTAAAATCAAAATCGACAAAAATAAATTTATCAATATAAGAAGGGTAGTATTATATCGTGCCTCTCTTTTTTTTATTTAACGTTCTTTCTTTTAAAAAATTATTTATTTTCTCAAGTATAACTCAGTAATTCTTATTTCTCGCCCATTTAATGTTTATCTTCCACCATTCCTATTATTACCTAACTGTCATTAACTAATTTATCAAAAATTTTATAAATCTCTTTTTAATTTACTAAAAATTTATAAAAATTATAATTAAAGTAGCATAAATGAACGGAACTATAAATGAATTTTTTTTAATATTTTTAATAAATTGATTAAGAGTAGTTAGGTAATTTAATATATTATTATATTTTATATTTAAATATTATAATTGGTATTGTTTAATTTATTAAGGATAATTTTAATATAAAAAAGACACAAAAAAGAGATACGAACTAGTCGTTACCAATGAAAAGTCAATACAACTTAATTTCAATTGGAAATATCCACAACAACAATAATTTGATATCTTTGCTAGATTAATAAACAAATGGAATAGCTGTTGGTAATGATTTGATGATCACGACAATAAAAGAAAGGAATTGGGATTACATAATTAGACTGATAACAGTGTATATTAAAAAAAATTAAATGCAATATGTTAAAATTAAGGGTAAAATGCAACGATAAAGAAAAGGAAAAGGAAAAAAATTTAATGACACGTTATGCCCCGAGGATGCCTAGGTATGCACAAAGGGTGTTACCATTTTTATGGCATGCGTTGTCACCATTTTTATTTTTTTTAGTTTTTTAATTTTTTTATCATATTTTTTTTCTTTCTTTCCTTTTTTTTTTCTTTTTCTTCTCATCCCATTTTTTTTCTTTCCAAAATCATATATTTTAAGAAAAAACATAAATATATATTATCATCAATTTTTATTTTTTAAAATTTATTATTTTAATTAATATTTTATGAAATAATTATTTATATATATTTTTATGTTATATTAATTTTCATGTGTATTTAGTAAAATAACTTTAAATATTAATAATAATTATAAATATTTATATTGTGTGGTCTTATGTGACACAAAAAGAAAAAAAAAAATTCTTAAAAAAAATAAAAAACCCAGCCTTGGAATTCACCCACCACCCATGGTTTTGTTCATAAGTCAATTCTTAAAATTTAAAAGTACATTAAATAAAAACTGGTCAAATTTAAAGCAATATAAACCCTTGATTTAACGTAGAACATAATCACAGCCATCCACATAGATTCCACGTGGACCTCAAGGACAAGCGAGGCCAACGAACTTTTAATTTTCCAACGGCTCAACTTAAAAAATAAAAAGAATAAAAATTCTGATGTCAAAAATATTAGAGGGGGAAAATTCTATGCCTCAGAAATTGATCTCCAGCCCAAGTGTGGCTTAGCTTCTTCCTGTATTTATACACACAAAAACCAAGCCACAGAACCCAAAAGATCATGCACATTTACTCTCTCAGTTCTTCATCACTCACTCACTGACATCTTCCCACTTTCAAGTCGGTGATCGATTATCTGAGCTGATTGTGGGAAAAAAGCTACAATTTTCCCTCAATTTCTTGGACTGTTTGCTTTTGCTCCAAAAGGGCTGACCAGTCTTGTGCGGAGAAGAGGGTTTTCGTGTCTAAGAATGGCTGGGACTGGAGCTTTTGCTGAGATTATTGATGGGGATGTGTTCAAATACTATGCTGATGGAGAGTGGAAGAAGTCTGCTTCTGGAAAATCTGTTTCCATAGTTAATCCCACCACAAGAAAAACCCAGTACAAAGTTCAAGGTATATGATTAACTTCTTCTTTGGAAAAAGGGTTCGATGGTTAACTTGAATTGTGTTATTGAGTGTCCTAGTAGAACGTTTAGTGGAATTATTCGTAGCTTTTGCTTAAAGATGGGAAAGGTAAATGGTTTTAGCCTTTTGCTAGCTTTAGGAATTTTTCAAATTGACTACAATTTGGTCTTAATGGAACCCACCATACTTGGCTGTTTCGTTAGCACAAGTAAGCTTGTTTGGTTATCGTGTGTTATGATCAAAAGGAACAGACATTACCATAGAAAATGTAGCTCAAGGTTTGTTTTAAGTTAAAAAAAATGCATTAGGTGATCTTCCAATTTTAACATAATGATGATGCGGTCTTGTGCTTTTTATTATCAATGGTTGAGGCTTCAAGGACTTTGGTGTTGCATTTACGGGGAAATTATTGTCATTGTTCTATGGATCATTTAATCCTGTTATCAATTTTTCTGAACTATTTCTGTTCGTGCAAATTTGGCCAGCATGCTCACAGGAAGAGGTTAATAAGGTAATGGAGAGTTCAAAGGTTGCACAAAAGTTGTGGGCGAGAACACCACTCTGGAAGCGGGCAGAGCTGCTTCACAAGGCAGCTGGAATTCTTAAAGAACATAAAGCCCCAATTGCCGAATGTCTGGTCAAAGAAATTGCAAAACCAGCAAAGGATGCTGTAACTGAGGTAGTCCATAAAAATAGCAGATTTTTTTTGGCTCCTATATGATGCGAGCATTGCACCTAACGTTTAGTATATGCAATTTCAACAATGATGTTTGATATTTGTTTGAACTTGATGAAGGTCGTAAGGTCTGGAGATCTGGTTTCTTATTGTGCTGAAGAAGGAGTAAGAATATTGGGGCAGGGCGCATTTTTAACATCTGATAGTTTTCCTGGTAATGAAAGGACTAAATACTGCCTTACTTCTAAGGTATATTGGCGCTTGGTACCCTTCTTTTCATTTTGGGAACATTTACCATTAGACGGTTTGGAGCTCCATTTTTTACTCTAGATACTTCTACAGTCACATTGTGCTCGATATATTTTTCTTTTGATAATATCTTAACCTGCATTGGCAAGAAGATCATGGTTGATTGCTTATTAAACTTTTGGATTCCAGATTCCGCTTGGTGTTGTTTTGGCAATTCCTCCCTTTAACTATCCTGTGAATCTTGCTGTCTCCAAAATTGCACCCGCATTGATTGCTGGCAATTCTATCGTGCTCAAACCACCAACTCAGGTACTCACAAGCACTGCATAACAATGCTGCAAGTATTTCTCGTGCATGCTGGTATGCCTGATGCATTCCAAGTTCCTGACTATTTAATTCATGAGAACAGTTTATTGTTGTTTATTCGACTGTCAGTAACAGTTATGTAGTTAAAGTAAAGAATGGATTTTCTCATTCTTACAGTGATGCTGTTTCTCACATACAGGGTGCTGTTGCTGCTCTTCACATGGTGCATTGTTTCCATTTAGCTGGTTTTCCCAAAGGTCTAATCAGCTGTGTCACAGGAAAAGGTTCTGAGATAGGTGATTTCCTCACCATGCATCCTGGTGTAAACTGTATCAGGTAAATCAGATTTCAAGACTATGATAAGTGATTCCCCTAGCTACTTTCCACATGAATCCTTACCTGTTGCAAATTCAGCTTCACAGGTGGTGACACTGGTATTGCAATCTCAAAGAAAGCAGGAATGGTTCCATTACAAATGGAGCTGGGAGGAAAAGATGCCTGTATTGTACTTGAGGATGCAGATCTGGATTTGGTAGCAGCAAACATTATCAAAGGAGGCTTTTCTTACAGGTTCGTCATCCATTTTCTTATTGTTAAATGTCCTACAGAACTTCATTTTAGCGAACATTCTCAAAAAATTAACACGATGATAGAGGGTGCAGGAAAACTATATTTTGATCCTTATTTCTTCTGTAAACAACTTTATCTGTATAAAAATAGTTGTCAGACAAGTTTCCATGGTGTTATCTGCATATCTAGAAGTTGTTTCTGTGGTAGACCTCACAATTTTTGACATCCTTGTTACTTAATTCTGTTACTCAGTTAAAGGTGAAAATCCAACCATCCTGCTGAAAAGTTCTTATCTTCTTCCACTTCTTCACCAGCTTAAATCATAGAGCTTGATACTCCTTATTATAACATTCACACCTGTTGCATTGAAAAATAGAAAGAGATGTTAACTAAGATAACACATGTTTGCGAAAAGTAGGAGGAAATGATGGAAAAGTTTCAAGTCTTATGGGAAAGAAAATGAGACACTCAAGTCTTATGGATGATTTAGCATGAAGTGTGAAAGTGAGAAGAAAGAGAGAATTCAATAGTGAACAACCATCTCATATTGCTAATCAACCTAGGATATGAGAAAAGTTAGCATCTGTCCAATAACTTGTAGGATGAAAGTAAATGGACTACATTTTATCACCTTTTGACATTTCTTCATTTGATGCCTCAAATCATGACATGAGGTAGGTAACACTCCAGTTGCGATAAGTTTTGTTGTACTGACACTGCCGAACTACTTCAAACTGATTATTTTTAATGGTTAACAGTGGTCAAAGGTGCACTGCTATTAAAGTTATCCTAGTAATGGAATCTGTGGCTAATGATCTTGTTGAAAAAGTAAAGGCCAAAGTGGCAAAGCTTAAAGTTGGGCCTCCTGAAGATGATTGCGATATTACCCCAGTTGTCTCTGAGTCATCTGCAAACTTCATTGAAGGATTAGTTAAGGATGCTAAAGAGAAAGGTGCAACATTTTGCCAGGAGTATAAGAGGGAGGGCAATCTCATCTGGCCATTGTTGTTAGACCATGTCAGACCTGACATGAGAATAGCATGGGAGGAGCCATTTGGGCCTGTTCTACCCGTCATTAGGATAACAACTGTTGAAGAAGGAATTCACCATTGCAATGCAAGCAATTTTGGCCTCCAGGTATAAGTCAGTTTTTCTGCAAAAGCTTTGTGCCTCTCTCCCAAAATTCATATTCTGCATCATATATTGTTCTTGGAAGACCTTTCTGATCAATGATAATTCACTTTTAATACCTAACTATTTCAGATAACTGCTTGTTTAGTAGCTAGAATGAGAATTTTGGACAAGAGGTAGTAGAAATTGCACAACCATGCTAAGCTGAAAGTAAAAGAAGGACCAATTTATTGGATGGACTTGTTTTTTAACTTTGATTGTGGAAATATAACATGACAAGCTTCATCAATTCCTGATTGCAGGGATGTGTTTTCACTAAAGATATCAACAAAGCTATGCTGATAAGCGACGCAATGGAGACAGGAACAGTCCAAATTAATTCTGCTCCAGCTCGTGGCCCTGATCATTTCCCATTCCAGGTTAACTTTTTAGTCAAAAGCATTCATATCAACAAGAAACCAACTTATATGTGCAGTAGCTTCAAGTTTCTTATCTCAAGGGCCTCTTAGATATAGAAACTGTTTTACTTGCAGGGGATAAAGGACAGCGGAATCGGATCCCAAGGCATCACCAACAGCATTAACATGATGGTTAAGGTCAAGAGCACTGTGATTAACTTGCCTAGTCCATCATACACAATGGGCTAATAACTTGTGTCATGTAGTTAATCGTCGATCATTTGTATCCGCATTTCTTAACAGCAAAACCATGAATGTGTAGATTTTTAGCATCTTGAAAGCTCCCTTTAGAGCTTAAAATTAGCCTTCCGGGGGGATGAAGTAAGCGAATAAGAGTGTTATGGTAAAGCAGTATGTGTTGTTTTTGCAGCTTGATGCAGTTGCTTTCTTCTTTTCTGTTGAAAATACGATGCATCTGAGGGGCAAACTACCTTTGAGAGTTTGTATTTTTGTTGTTCCTACAAGAGAATGATCATTTATATTAATGTAAATCGATGGTGTTTGTTTCATCATGAGCCAAAGTAATTGGGTATTGCTAAATACTGCCCATGTTTTGCTAAGTATCACTTACTTTATTATTATTTTGCTTTTAACTATTTTATTTATTTATAATTATACTATTACTTTTATTTATTCATATACCACTTATTATATCATGTGCATAGTGGGTACCTCATTATAAGATAGTAAGATCCACACGTCTCTTCTTGTTCTTCTTTAAAAAATTAAATCGTCATTCAAACACAGATTCAACAGACATTGGTGATTGTATTTTCCGACGAACTTTAACCAACTACAACGAAAAATAACTTATTCTTCTTTAAAAATCACTTATTTTTCTTAAAAATCACTTCTTCTATTTTAAAAAACACTTCTTAAAAATCACTACATCATAAAGTATGAACTACATTTAATGCATTTACGAAATATTATTTTCTCCGTGAGGTATTGATACTTTCATGTGAAATGGGTTGCTTCTGATTCCTCCCGTCTGTTGGACGTAGCAGAAGTTGTTATGAGACGTAGCAGGACGTAGCAATAGTTGTTATGAGACGTAGTAGGACGTGGCCGACGAACAACACCAAATACAACGGAAAAATCACTTCTTCTTCTTCTTCTTCAAAAATCACTTATTCTTCTTAGAAAAGCACTACATCATAAACTATGAATTGCATTTGATACATTTACGAAACTTTATTTTTATAATTTGATGTTGGGTAATGTATTAATGATGTTATATTCGTGTTTTTTCTTCAAATAATGCTCTATTACTCTGAAATATGATATATAAATGTTCTCCGTGAGGTATTGTTACTTTACTGTGATATGAGTTGCTTCTGATTTCTCCCGCCTGTTAGACGTAGCAGGACATAACAATAGTTGTTATGAGACGTAGCAGGACGTGGCCGATGAACTGAAAGATTATCAGCCCGGGCCTAGCCAGAAACTCACTTTCGTGCTATGCATTCCAGAATCGGAATCTCTGGCCAGGCCTAGACGCTAGCACAATCACTATTCCAACCCTTGCTTGAAATAACATTGCGCAAGATCTTGGTTTGTATTTATTTGAATTATCACGCAACAAATAAATTCTTAATTAAAAGCGAAAGAATAAGAATTACTTATTGAAGCGTATACTCAGGTGATTCTCTTGTATGCCTCAAGACTTTGATTGCACGTTGTGTGGGCAACGATCTAGCAATCAATTGACCAGCAATCAACACAAACTGCGTCGGAAACCTCGCCAAAAAATTTCGCCGTCCGCCGCCTGCTCATGTAGTTTCATGCGCCACCGATTATCCATGCGCCACCAAGAAGCTAGGGAAGCAACCGGCCGGCTGATCTAGGAGAGAGGGCAGCCGCTAGGAATTCTCGAAATTCAACTTTGAGGGAGAAAAAATTATTTCTCTCTCTAGGATTTTATCTTTCTAGTTTTCTTGTCTTGAAAGCTTATGAATTGTATATGTGTAATAACTAATCCCTTGTCTATATATAGAGTTACAAGAGAGACCCCAAGTTGGTTTAGGATTGGTCTTCCTAATGGGTTTAAGTAATTAATTAGTTTCCAAATTCAATTAGGTAACCAATCTAATAGGATAAACCAAATCCAATTAGATTTCTTAATCTCTAGAATTTCCTAATTCTAATTGAAACATAAGACTTAATTAATTAAATAATTTCACTTTGTTAATTACTTAATTAACCATTAGGAATAATTAATCAATTAATTAATTCTATCTATTCAATTAACCCATTACAAAATTAATCGTACCACTAATGGATTAATTTTTGGCACTACCATCCTACACTAGAATTGCTTCCGGAACAACATAATTAATTTATTCTTAATCTCCCCACATCAAAGATATAGTGCTCATTAATTTATTAATTTACTGATAAATTAATTAATTAACTTCTTTAATTCCGAGACTAGTACCACTCGACCTTTTTACTATACTAGACATAAGTCCACCAGCTGGGTTTAGTATAATAAACATAACGAGCTCATCTCGGGAGCACCATCACCCCGGACGCACCGGTATATGGTTTCCTTTTGACAAGCAGCAACACACCAAGTAACTAAACACGCGCACCCAACCCACCGAGACTATTGGCCACCCATTGGCAGATCAAAGTACACTATGTCTGATCCTCATGCCCGCTCAAGTCTAGGGATTAAGAGATAGAATACTAAAAATAATTTGTCTATTAAATCAGTACAAGACAAATCATTCTAAATGGTCAAGTTCAATACGCCTTGGGCATATCTATATGATTCAATTAGTTTAGACAAACTAATTATCTGAATCATATAATAACCTAAACCGACCTGTCTCGGTTACGAACCTCATTTATATATATTATGTCTTTTAACCAATGATGAGATCTACTGTGTCACATAAGACACCTCATCATCTAACTACATAATATAAATGGACAAATAATGCACTACAAAATTTAACCAAAACATTAATTAATAAGTTAACTGAAAAAATGTACTATACAAGCATAGCTTATGTACTCAACTCCAACACGAACAACACCAAATACAATGGAAAAATCACTTATTCTTCTTAAAAAATCATTACATCATAAAGTATGAACTGCATTTGATACATTTACGAAACCTTATTTTCGCGATTTGATGTTGGGTAATGTATTAATGATGCTTAACTCGATTCCCGTTAAATTTATAGTTCAGTTTATACGTAATTAGTTAAATGACAACTCCTGATGTTGGTTTTGTACTAAAACCAATTTAATTCTAAGATAATTATTATATTTAATTGTCAATTGTTTAGAAACCTAAAGGGTCACACACAAAAGAGTAACTTATGATTAAACTGAGAATCTTTTTGTACCTATGTATAATTTGTTTAAAAGTTAGGTAAATTACCTTCTCGTAATTGTTATCAGACTTGAGACTTACCTTCAGTTAAAAGTTAAACCAGATTTTAGCTTTAACATAAGGTAAAGTATTGGACTTTAATGATACGTTCAGATTAGGTAAAGTATAAATCGGTTAATAACACGTTCACACTAAGGTGAAATATCAATCAGTTGATACTATATTCACATTACACCGTCTCCTCCTATAAATAGGTATTCATGCAAGGCTAGAAACATATCACTTATCACACTAGACAGAGAATGCGACGTAGTATTCTGAACCCATGTGATGGTGGAGTTTCCGGTAGTGTCTAGTTTATTCATTCTGTGTGATCACTCTGACTAGGTTCCATGATTTGTTCGTGCGGATACCGTTAGAGGCCGAACACTAAGGCTGCTGTTGATCGATGGAGTCCCTAATTTGATTCGGAGGAAAATCGATGTTTATGTTGATCCGGAGAAGAAGAAAAGCGCAAAGACTACACTAAAAGGTATGTTTTCGTTTAGAATATCAAAGTGATTCTTGGCTTAATATGGAAATCATGATCATGTATTATTCCACTGCGTGCAATAGTTATCTTATGTTGATTTTCTAACAGTGGTATCAGAGCCGTTTTTTATTGTTCTATTCAAAAACATTATTTTTAAATCTTTATAAACACGGTATGCAGTAACTTTTGATTGAAGACAAAAATGTTCCCATTTTGGAATTGTTCAAACAAAACCACTATGTGCCAAAACTAGTTTGGCAACAGTAAGATATTTTAATCCTTCTCCCCTCGTTCGATGACTTGAACTAAGGATGAAAATTGGTTTTCAAAGAGGATGAAAATTGGATTTCAAAAGGTTTTGAGATCTGATATGGTTTTGTTTTACATAATTTTAGTGAGATTTTCACGTATTTAGATCCACAATATTGTGAATCTTTCAAGAATTTAGACCCACAATATTGTGAGCCTTTCAAGGATTTACATCCATAATATTGTGAGTCGTCTATGGATTTAATCCAACTTTATTGTGAGACTATATCCATGTAAGTCCTACACTATCTAGAGACTTCCACGAATTTAGTCTCGTCTCAATGTAAGACTAAAATTTTAGAAGTCCCAGCTAAGTGGTGGGACTAAATCCATGATATAGACCACACCTTATATTGAAAATAAACTGGGACATTGGCGGCACTTTCATGAATTTAGTTTTACAATATTGTTAATCTTCCAAGAATTTAGTCTCGGTACATTGTGAGACTAAATCCTTAGAAGTCCCACAATATTTTGAGACTAAATCCAAGAAAGATTGTCATATATACCAGTCTTCTAAGGAAATAGACCTCACCACTGACGGGATTTTCAAAAAAATAGACTCTTCAATAGAAAAGTTTACAGAAATTATTCCATGTACCTAGTGGGTACATGTACATTGACCTAGTAAATACTAGTAACATCACCACTCTCACTATAAGAGGGTAAGATCCACGCGTCTCCTCTTCTTCTTATTCTCCTTCAAAAATCCACTTTCTTCTTCTTCTTCTTGAAAAATCACTTCTTCTTCTTCGCCGCACTCCATTTGAAACCACATTTAATCAAATCTTCATCCAAACACAGATTCAACGGAGATTGGCGATTGTATTTTTTGATGAACAACACCAATACAACGAAAAATCACTTCTTCTTCTTCAAAATCACTTATTCTTTTTCAAAAATCACTTCTTCTTCTGTAAAAAACACTTATTCTTCTTAAAAAATCACTACATCATAAAGTATGAATTACATTTGATGCATTTACGAAACTTATTTTCACGATTTGATGTTGGGTAATGTATTAATGATGTTATATTCGTGTTTTATTCTTCAAATAATGTTCTATTACTCTGAAATATGATACATAAATATTTTCCATGAGGTATTGATACTTTCAAGTGAAATGAGTTGCTTATGATTCCTCTTCGCTGCTTTCTCCCCACTGTTTGACATGGAAGTAGATGTTATGGGACGTAGCGGGACGTAGCAAAAGGTGTTATGAGACGTGGTAGGATGTCTCTGTGAAAAATTTAGCTTAAATTTGAAAGATTATCTGTCGAGGCCTAGCCAGAAACTCATTTTCGTGCTACGCATTCCAGAATCGGAATCTCTGGATAGAACTAGACGCTATCACAATCGTTATTCCAACCCTTGCTTGAAATAACATTGCGCAGGATCTTGGTTTGTACTTATTCGATTTACCACGCAACAAAAATTTCCAATAAAAGTGGAATCTTAGAAAAATACCTTTGAAGCTTGTACTCAGGTAATTCTCTTTTATGCCTCAAGACTTTGCTTGTATGCTGTGTGGACAGCAATCTAATTAGCAATTTGATAAGCTAATCACCACAATCCACCTGCCAGAAAAATTTTAGCACCGCTGCACCTGGCGCGTACAAATCACGCACCACCCGGAGAGAGAGAGAGAGAAAGAGAAAGCTACACGTTGTTGCCAAAAATTAAGAAGAACTTAATTTTTGGCTGCTATAGCTTATGGAAAATTCGAATTTCTTGAGAGGATTTTCTCTCTCTAGGATTTTCTCTCTCTAAGTTTTCTTGTCTTGAAATCTTATGAATTGTATATTGTGGAATAGCTAATTCATTGTCTATATATAGAGTTACAAGATAGACCCCAAGTTGGTTTATGATTGGTCTTCCTAATGGGTTTAGGTAATTAATTAGTTTCCAAATCCAATTAGGTAACCAATCTAATATGATAAACCAAATTCAATTAGATTTCCTAATCTCTAGGATTTCCTAATTCTAATTGAAACTTAAGACTTAATTAATTAATTAAATAATTCCACTTTGTTAATTAATCAATTAATTAATTCTACCTATTCAATTAACCCATTACAAAATTAATCGTACCACTAACGGATTAATTTTGGCACTACCATCCTACACCAGAATTGATTCCGGAATAACTTAATTAATTTATTCATAATCTCCCCACATCAAAGATATAGTGCTCGTTAATTTATTAATTTACTGATAAATTAATTTATTAACTTTTTTAATTCTGAGACTAGTACCACTCAACCTTTTTACTATATCGGACATAAGTTCACCAGTTGAGTTTAGTATAATAAACATAATGAGCTCATCTCGGGAGCACCATCACCCCGGACGCACCGGTACATGGTTTCCTTTCGACAAGCAGCAGCACACCAAGCAACTAAACACGCGCACCCAACCTACCGAGACTATTGGCCACAAATGACCTCACCCATTGGCAAATCAAAGTACACTATGTCTAATCCTCATGCCCGCTCGAGTCTAGGGATTAAGAGATAGAATACTAAGAACGATTTGTCTATTAAATCAGTACAAAACAAATCATTCTAAATGGTCAAGTTCAATACGCCCCGGGCATATCTATATGATTCAATCAGTTTAGACAAACCAATTATCCGAATCACATAATAACCTAAACCGACAGTTTGTCCAAAGTTGTCTCGGTTATGAACCTCATTTATATATTATGTCTTTTAACCAATGATGAGATCTACTGTTTCACACAAGACATCTCATCATCTAACTACATAATATAAATGGACAAATAATGCACAACAAAATATAACGAAAACATAAATCGATATATTAACTGGGAAAATATACAATACAAGCATAGCTTATGTATTCAACTCCAACAAAATTCGCTTGTCTGGATGTAGAGTTGCAGTAGGTGTTATGAGACGTAGCAGAAAGTCTTATGAGACGTAGCAAAAGGTGTTATGAGACGTGGTAGGATGTCTCTGTGAAAAGTTCAGCTTAAATTCACATTCCTGGATGTAGCCGTAGCAGTAGGTTTTATGGGACATAACAGAAGGTGTTATGAGACGTGGTAGGATGTCTCTGTGAAAAGTTCAGCTTAAATTCACATGCTACGTCCAACATACAAACCAACTGAAACGTTATCTGCCCGGACCCGGTTAAAAATTCACTTTCGTGTTACGCATTCGAGAATCAGAATCTTTGACCAGTCCTAGACTCTAGTACAATCATTATTCTAACCCTTGCTTGAAATAACATTGCGCAGGATCTTGGTATGTACTTATTCGATTTATCACACAACAATAATTTCTAATTAAAGCGGAAACATAGAAAGTACCTCTTGAAGCGTGTTACTCAGGTGATCGCTTATATGACTCAAGACTTTGATCGCACGTTGTGTAGGTAACGATCTAGCGAGCAATTGATTAGCAATCTACACAAAAAGACTCGCGGGAAAAATTTTGCAGCTTGACGCCGCCTGAATTGAACCGCCGCCGCCGCCGGAACTTGCTTCCTGCCGCCCAAAATTATTCAAGAGGGAGAAAAATATTTTCTCTCTCTAGTTTTCTTGTCTTGAAAACTTAAGAATTGTGTGTTATGTAATTGCTAATCCCTTATCTATATATAGAGCTACAAGAGAGACCCCAAGTTGGTTTATGATTGGTCTTCTTAATGGGTTTAGGTAATTAATTAGTTTCTAAATCCAATTAGGTAACTAATCTAATAGGATAATCCAAATTCAATTAGATTTCCTAATCTCTAGGATTTCATAATTCTAATTGAAACTTAAGACTTAATTAATTAATTAAATAATTCTACTTTGTTAATTACTTAATTGACCCTTAAGAATAATTAATTTAAAAATTAATTCTATTTATTCAATTAACTCATTATAAAATTAATCGTACCACTAACGGATTAATTTTTGGCACTACTATCCTACACCAGAATTGCTTCCAGAATAACTTAATTAATTTATTCTTAATCTCCCCACATCAAAGATTTAGTGCTCGTTAATTTATTAATTTACTGATAAATTAATTAATTAACTTCTTTAATTCCGAGACTAGTACCACTCGACCTTTTTACTATATCGGACATAAGTCCACCAGTTGGGTTTAGTATATTAAATATAACGATCTCATCTCGGGAGCACCATCACCTCGGACGCACCGGTACATGGTTTCCTTTCGACAAGCAGAAGCACACCAAGTAACTAAACACGCGTACCCAACCCACCGAGACTATTGGCCACAAATAACCTCACCCATTGGCATATCAAAGTACACTATGTCTAATCCTCATGTCCGCTCAAGTCTAGGGATTAAGAGATAGAATACTAAGAATGAATTGTCTATTAAATCAGTACAAGACAAGTCATTCTAAATGGTCAAGTTCAATATGCCCCAGACATATCTATATGATTTAATTAGTTTAGACAAACCAATTATCCAAATCATATAATAACCTAAACTGACAGCGTGTCCAAAACTGTCTCGGTTACGAACCTAATTTATATATTGTCTTTTAATCAATGATGAGATCTACTGTATCACACCAGACACCTCATCATCTAACTACACAATATAAATGGACTAAACATGCACAACATATAAACCAAAACATTAAATCGATATATTAACTGAGAAAAAGTATAATACAAGCATAGCTTATGTATTCAAACCTAACACCAACTACGTTCGCTACGTCCAAAATACAAAGCAACTACGTCTCAGCGAGGAAAAAAAAAAAAAAAAAGAGACGTACGCGTCAACGAAACTTACTATATTTTAGTACGTGTACAGTTGTCATACAAAACTTACTATATATAGTAGTAGACACATGTACCTAGTGCATACATGGTATAATTTGCGAAGAGTTTAAATGTGCGTTAGACTCGTCCATTGGAAAGTCTATTTTTATGGAAGACTCATTATTTGAATAAAAATTTATTAACAATATGATTAAGGGGAGCGGACTGAGTATAAAAGGAGCGGAGAATAACAATTTTTTTTCCTAGGTTGAGTAAGTGATTATATGATGGAGTTATCAAATCCTCATTCCCTACGCACTAGATGACGACGATGCTGATCGTTTGCTTACTAGATGTCTTAGTAAATAAATGTTGAATTTCCTCATATAACACGACTAATTAATAAAAATTAATATAATAAACAAGATTTTTTAATTGAAAAATGAATAATATTTATATGTATAATAACTTTGCGGTCTGTTTTCACTATTGTTTATCGACAAAGTTCCTTAAGGTAACAAAATATAATCTTGTAGTATAAAATTATTATCAGTCTTATTAATTGAAAGGAATTACTATTTACCGTCATAATACTTTCTCTTTATCGTCCCAATTTGAACGCCCCCTACAATATCTTCTCTCTTCCCCCTTTTATATAAAAAAATACTCTTATCAAAACGTACAGATTACCGCCTTAAAAAGTGAGGCGGTAACTAGTAACCCCTTAATTGAATTGATTATTTTTAAAAACAAAGTCAATATTACCGAGTCTTGATCACAGTAACATTTAGTTTCTTAAAATAAATATTTATGTTGGTATTATAACTTGCACGTTAAGCTATGATAGCTTAGTCAAAAATGTATGACGTAGCGTTATATTTTGGCATTACAGCAAGACTTTGTTGTCCATTGAGAGTCTAGACCAAGAAAGTTCATGGGGTTCGTATATATGTTCTTTACATTTTGAATATGTAGGCACACCTACAATCACCAGCGATTTCCAGGAAAGAACCCTTCACATATGGCGCAATATCCAGGTACTCCATTATTCATCAACTTCTTCTTTTTTTCCAATAACCTCTCCCCAAGGGGTGAACGCAAATTTAAAATTTTCGGGGTCAAAATTGCAGCAGTATGAAAGGTGGACATTAAGTTCGTCTAGAATAATTCTATTAAGAAAATTTCGACTGTTTCAAAAGGCAAACGCCCGCTAAAGCCATAATGTAGTTCCGCCCATGTCCGCCTTAGCATGGAATGATCATCCCCATCCTTTGAGGAAAATGATCTTGCTACTTCAATTTTATAATAATATTTATTTTTAAAAATTAGTTTTTAGTTAAAAAGAATAGTTTAATTTCTATATTTTTATTGTTAATATATATTAGGTTACTTTTAATATTTAAATTACTAGGAATAATCACGATTTTTGTATAGTTGAATAAAATATTTTATATTTTGTTTACATATAATTTTTTTTCTTAAAAAATGATGTACATACGTTTTTATATTTTTCTTTTAGTAATTCAAATTTAAAATTTATTAATTTTAAATGAGAAATACAGGTATTAATTTACAACTTTCCATCCTAAATATAACTATTTTTATGAGAGATATGGAGTATAATTTATTATGGGATGCTAACTCTTCTTAATTAGTTACCTTAATCGTATTGGATTGATCATATTGAATGCAGAAACAGGGAGGGTTGAGAAAATCGTAGTGGAGAAAGAGAGTGGGAAGAAACTTGTGGGGTTATTGCATGAAACAGGCTCCAAAGATGTTATAGTTTTGTGCCATGGATTTAGGTCCTCCAAGGTTAGTTACCCTTTCTTTTACCCGCCGGCCGGCCGGAGGATGGCCACCCTTACGCCGCACTTCTATCGTTCCAAATTGATACTATGTAGTCTGAAATCATCATTAAAAAAATAAATAAATAAGAATTACGAGATTTGACGAAACTGGGTGTAATTTGAAAAGAAGAAGAAGAAATTATTAATGGTTTGTTGACATGTTAATATGTAATTTCTCCGTTTTGCATTTGTTGAAGAATTTAATTAAATAAATATGTAAAAGTTTAAGAAACTAATATGAGAAATTTTATATAAATGATGTTGTTATAATACTAAATAATAATTTTATAATACATCATACACGACCAGCGAGAAATACAGATTATAATTGTGTTAATTATTATAAAAAATGACGGATTAATGTTGGAAAGAACGATATTCTACGTAGTAGAGTAGTGAATCTTAAATGTCATAATATGTTGTCCCTTTGTAATCGCAGAACCAAAAGACAATAGTGACAATCACTAATGCTCTAGTGAAAGAAGATTTCAGTGCCTTTCGATTCGATTTTTCTGGGAATGGGTAAGCTTTAATTTGCATTTGATTAATTTATTTAAAGAAAATAAAAGTGTTATTAATTTTTTTGAAAATTATCCGATCAAAAAATAAAAATTTTACGGTAAATATATCTATCCAATAGACTAAAATAATTGTTGGATGGGTATTACTTGTTACAACCTCAATTTTAAGCATTATCATTACAAAAGGGAGAAGAAAGAGGATATTGTAAGGGATGTTTTGGTCTAAATTTGGGGAGAAGAGAGAGTAAAAATTGAAGCCAATTTTGACAAAATGATCGTTTTGCTTAAAAAGGGAGAAGAAATAGAGAGTGTTGTAGGAAGGTATTTTAGTCTAATTTAGAGAAAAAAGAGAGAGAGAGTAAAAATTGGAACCGTAACTAATAAAATTTTTGCTATGGATTCATCAAGATTTTTCCTATAAAAACACCAAATTTTAGATATGATTGAAACTTGTTGAGCATACATCTCTAGATCAACTTCATCAATTCAAGTACCGAATTAGGGGGTTGCTTCCAAAAAAAAAAAAAAAAAAAAATAATAATAATAATACCAAATTAGGATTGGTAAATAAAATTTTTCGGTCAGTAAATCCTATTTCCGTCTAGTAATTTTAACCTGCAATGGTAATTTGAAATTTTCCCCAAGGGAGAGTGACGGCGAATTCCAGTACAGCAACTACTGGGGTGAGGTGGAGGACCTACGAACAATCGTTGTATACTTAACTAAAAAAGGACGCAACATTTTTGCAATTATCGGCCACAGTAAAGGTGAATCTTGTTTTTTGGTAACTTATATTTACTACCTTTAAAATATAACAATATTACTGTAATAATTATTTTGGGGACGGTACTGTAATTTTTTTAACAACTTATGGTTCAAACTACTGTGCATGCAGGAGCCAATGTGGTGCTGCTGTATGCATCCAAATACGGCGACGTTCCGAGGGTGGTGAATGTATCTGGGCGTTTCAATCTGGATATAGGCTTGGAACAGCGTTTCGGTGAAGGATTTATGGAAACACTTTTAAGGGATGGTTATATTGACGTGAAAAAGAAGAAAACTGGTAAATCACCTTATAATACTAGATTATGAGCCCTTCAAAAAGGGTATAATAATTATTTTTAATAAAGAATATACGAAAGAGAGTAATAATTGTTAAATTTATTAAAAATATAAAATGAACAGATGTTATTGAATTATATTTATTTTTTTTAAAATTATAATTAAATAATATTTAGACTTTTTAAAAAGAAATTTTAAAAAATCTTCTGATTAGATAAGTTATATATTTTAATTAGTTAAAGAATTATAATAAAAACTAAAATTATGACTCGTAAAATTTTTGTTTAGGTATCATATGAGAATTGTGCTAGTTTTATTTTCCTTTTTTTTTTAGTAAATACTTATGATTATGAGAATGCAAGGTCTAAGTGTAAGTTCACCTGTTAAATAGAGTAAAACTTTCTAAAAAGAAAAGTGTCTGTTTTTTTTTTTTTAATTTCAATTTTAACATTGACATTTAGCTTAAAAAAAAAAAACCATATTTGGTAAATAGATTTATTAATCTATACTAAATAACTATTTTTATTATCTCATCCTACTCAAAATTTAAATTTAATTAAAAAATTATTCTTACCAGAATCTTTATCATCTTTTATATCTTTTTGTTAGGATTTCCTCTTTAATCTGATTCTATGATCACATTCCTCTCTTTACATCATCTGGTCATCACCGACACCTACCTCCTTCCATCATTTAGTCTTAGATTTAAGTTTTTAGATATTGAAATAATAGAAAAAAATGTCCATGTTAACTTTTACTCACATAAAAAAACTTAAACTCTTGAACTTGTCATATAAGTGTCATATGTTACAGTAATTGATTTTGAGGTGCTTATATTGTGTTTTCAAAATCATATCAGAGCGGACTTTTGATCTGCAAATTTTGTGAGACTTGTGGGAAAGGTTTTGTTCCTTCTTGATCTCAATCTCTCTTTTGATGCTGACCCGATATTTGACTTGAAAATTTTGACTTCTTCAACGATACCGTATTGGGTTTAAAAATTTTACTAGTTCGGCAAGCAACAATTTATCCCAAAAAATAACCGGCACAAAAAGAATCTATTAGGCTTGAAAGGACTTATATTGGGCTTTCAAGAATAGATATTAAAATTTTTTTTACTAATATTATAATAAATTGGTGAAAAAAATATTGTAATAAATATTATTATTATAATGATAAATTAATTTATATACATAATAATTCTATAATATTCAACCCGTAAATCGTGCGAGTCATGATATAGTTTAGTACACACATGTTGAGATAATAACTTAATTATCCTGATATTAAATCAAGTTTAGTTAAAATAAATTTTAATAATCAGTAGTTTGATAGTTCCTATTTGATTTCAAGAAATAATATTCAAATAAAATTTAAATAGCAAAACTGAGTCTTGTTAAAATAATTTTGAAATTTATATAAAAGGATCAATTTAGTTCAAAGATATTTCATGATGGATGAGTTAACAAAATGACATAATCTGATTTCTTTGATGTTAACTCCAATTCCAATTATTAATAGAAAAATATTATTTCACTGCGTTATGTTATTTTATACAACAAATCAGAACTTTTTTTAAATTCGTACAAAAGTGGTGAACTGATCAACGTTTACTAATTAATTTGATAGGCAAAGTTAAATACAGTGTCACTCTGGAAAGTGTGATGGATCGGATCACAATAAACATGGAACAATTTTGCTCTCAAATCGACAAAGGATGCAGGTAAATACTAGTACGTCCCTTTTTGTGTTTTAATTATAAATTATAAAGAAAATTATAATAATTTTAATATTAAAAATAAAATTGTATATTAATAGTAAAATACGAATTATATATATATATATATGTATATATTTTGATTCATTTGGAATTCTTACATGCAGGGTGTTGAGCGTGCATGGTTCCAAGGATGAAATTATACCTATAAAAGAGGGTTTGTTATTTAACAAGGTTCTACCGAACCACATAACACGTATAATTGAAGGCGCTGATCATTGTTACTACTCCCACAAAGATCAACTCACTTCTGCCATTTTGTCCTTCGTTAAAGACGTGTTTAATTAATCACACATTTGCTACTTTAAAAATCTAGCTAATCACGCAATTAGTCAGCATTCCTAATCAAAGTACAACCTTAATTTCTTATTTAAGTACAACCTTGAAACATATATACATGTTTATATACGTGTTAAATATCGAATTTAGTAGTGTGATTTTCTTGGCTTCTCTCCCTCTCTATATAAATATATCCTCATGCCACATTAATTGTGAAGAATTGCAATTTCATAGTAATTAATTCATCATTCATCTTTGCCTTGACTAAAATATTTAATGAAATATTTACTTAGAAATAATAGTTTACTTCATTTTGAATTTGAGTCACTAAAAAAAATAATAGAATATATATAAAGGCCTTTTGAAAAAAAAGGTAAAATATCTTTTGGCAAACAAATCAATTAGTTCTTCAATTATATATTCGCCGGGGTTCAATTTGTCCTTTATTTTGAAAAAGGCTTCAACTTCTCCCATAACTTTCAAGTAAGTCCAATATTTGAAAGAATTGGTTAAAATTGAAGTTAAAAAATAGTTTTACTAGTTATCAACCCATTTCTTATCTTCTATCGCCCCAATTTGAATTAAAATACCCTCTATAATACCTTCCTTCTTCTTCCCTTTTTAAGTAAAAAAATAATTTCGTCAAAATTTAAGAAATACCATCCCAAAAATTGAGACGGTAACTAGTAATCCTTAAAAAATTCATAACAAAGTTAATTAGGACTAAGAAGTTACGATTGAACATGTATACAGGGACGGAAGCCGGAAATTGCTCGGCATATGAGTAGGAATGTGCACAAGGTGGTTGCGTACGGCTAAATAATTCAGCGGCCATAATACTGTGAAAGATTATCTGCCCGGGCCTAGTCAAAAACTCACTTTCGTGCTAGCATTCCAGAATCGAAATCTTTGGCCAGGCCTAGACGCTAGCACAATCGCTATTCCAACCCTTGCTTGAAATAACATTGCTCAAGATTTTGGTATGCACTTATTCGATTTATCACGCAACAAATAAATTCTTAATTAAAAAGCGGAAGAATAATAATTACCTATTGAAGCGTTTACTCAGGTGATTCTCTTGTATGCCTTAAGACTTTGATCGCACGTTGTGTGGGCAACGATCTAGCGAATAATTGATCAGCTAATCACCACAATATACCTGCCGGAAAAATTCCAGCACCACCGCACCTGACACGTACAATCCACGCGCCGTTCGGATAGAGAAAGCCACACGAGCAGCCCCGAAATTGAGAAAATTCGGCCGGCCTTAAGGCTTGGGAAATCTGAGTTTTAGAGAGAGAATTTTTCTCTCTCTAGGATTTTGTCTCTCTAAGTTTTCTTGTCTTGAAAACTTATGAATTGTATATTGTGTAATAGCTAATCCCTTGTCTATATATAGAGTTACAAGAGAGACCCCAAGTTGGTTTAGGATTGACCTTCCTACTTGGTTTCTGTTTCCTTCAATCCTGTTCCTGGACTGATACACATCCAACTGATACAGGGATTCATTTATCCCAATTCAGTTCCTGGTATGATTCACAACCAACTGACACAATGATTAATTAATTACTTAATTAATTAAATCTACCTTTGTCAATAACCCAATACATAATTAATCGTACCACTAACGGATTAATTTTTGGCACTACCATCCTACACCAGAATTGCTTCCGGAACAACTTAATTAATTTATTCTTAATCTCCCCACATCAAATATATAGTGCTCGTTAATTTATTATTTACTGATAAATTAATTAATTAACTTCTTTAATTCTGAGACTAGCACCACTCAACTTTTTTACTATACCGGACATAAGTCCACCAGCTGGATTTAGTATAATAAACATAACGAGCTCATATCGGGAGCACCATCACCCCGAAAGTACCGGTACATGGTTTCCTTCGACAAGCAACAGCACACCAAACAACTAAACACGTGCACCCAACCTACTAAGACTATTGGCCACAATTGACCTCACCCATTGGCAGATAAAAGTACACTATGTCTAATCATCATGCCCGCTCAAGTCTAGGGATTAAGAGATAGAATACTAAGAACGATTTGTCTATTAAATCAGTACAAGACAAATAATTCTAAATGGTCAAGTTCAATACGCCCCAGACATATCTATATGATTCAATCAGTTTAGACAAACCAATTATCCGAATCACATAATAACCTAAACCTACAGTTTGTCCAAAACTGTCTCGGTTACGAACCTCATTTATATATTATGTCTTTTAACCAATGATGAGATCTACTGTGTCACACAAGACTCCTCATCATCTAACTACATAATATAAATGGACAAATAATGCTCAACAAAATATAACCAAAACATAAATTGATATATTAACTGGAAAAATGTACAATACAAGCATAGCTTATGTATTCAACTCCAACATACTGAACATAAAGTCGGAAGAGGCCTTCGGGGTTACTACAGCCTAGGTATGTTGGTTTCTTCTCTTAGTCTTGTTGTATAAGTAGGCATGTCGTTTGGAGTGAAAAAGCCCTTCCATTGGAAAAGATAAAAACAAGATCAAGAGTTGCAAATAAGTGAAAAAAAAAAAAAAAAATACTCATTATTTATTAATTAAAGTAACTTGTTTAAATGTTATTTTATGTATGAAATAATTTTAAATTTTTTTTAAATAAAAACGAATTAGTATTACTAGTAACATTTAAATATTATACAATGTACACACCAGTAATGCTTACCATTATACCTTAATTTATGTTTTTTTTGGGGCAATTTATTGAAATGAGGGATTTATTTCTCTGATGTCGTTTTAATAGAAGTTTGTTACATCAACTCCAAAAGAATAAGTTGCGTTGGAATTGAGAAAGTTAAGTGTAGTTCATAATTGTATAAAGGAAAAGATCACAGCAAGACCTAAGAGAAAGAAGCTATTATCGACCATGACCTCTGGTGGTTGTCTTCCTCCATTTGATAGAGTTGAAGCGGGTTCAATAGCTGCCTATGAGTGCAAAAATAACAGCTCATTGTCCAACAACCGAGTCTTCTTAACTGACTTTATCACCAGCAGTTTTTTCTGGGCATGTCCTTGATACTAGTGTACTTACTGACTGCGGGTCTTCCTCCAAGACCAAGAACAACGGATATGTAGACAACACCAGGTACATTAACTATGTCACTTGCTGTTGGGGAAGCAATAGGGTAAAGCAGCATGGAGTGAATGCTTTCATACCAAACCATCACTTAGAAAACTATATTTTTTATACAAGCTGACTCGAATTCAAAACCTATTGTCTTGATCAGAGAGTGCGTACCACTGAGCTACATCATTTTTGTCGAAAATTTTTCGACAATTACATTTCTTTAATTAAATGTTACATTTGACTAAAATGAATTCCTGGAACTAAAAAAAATTGGAGATGAAGGAAAAGATGAGATTTGAGAGAGGAGGAGGTAGTTCTAGATAAGCACTACTCCTTCATCTAGAACATAGTGGTGAGTATTTCATGAATTAGCTTAATTACGTAATTAACTCATCTAAATCCATTCGTGAGATTAGGCATTTTCAGCTGCCTCAGAGGTCAAGCTCGCTGAGGGCAGCATTTGTAAACCCCCGCCCGCTTTTATTAAGGACGTGTTAAAGACGTGTTTGTTTTCTTCTCAACCACGTAAAGCGGGTGGATGCCGGAAATACCCTTCAGTCACTCTTTTTTTTAATTGCCGTTTATGGATTAATATTAACAAATTAATATTAATTTTTTTCCTTTCGATCTTATCCTATATACGTATTACTGACTAGGATTAACTTTTTAAATATATATCTAAAAATGAGCTTTAAAAATATTTTATCAAATATTGCTAGGACTTTAGTACAAGGTTATAAATTAAAATTTAACATTTTAAAAAAATGGCGTAGTTCTATTCATGTTTTTTCTTACAAAAAATAAAAAAGAATTGTACAAGAGGGTTAAAGAATAATTTCGAAAAGGTTCCTTTTTTAACATAGCTGGAAATTAGGGAATCCTAACTTAATATTTTTGTGTCCCAATAAATATTCCAATTTCACAAGTTAGAACTTTTTGTTGGGGGGGGGGGGGGGGGGGGGGGTGGGGGGTATTGATACTGCATGAAACAGTTGTTATATAGTAGTTAAAAAAAATATATTTTAAAAATTGAACCTAAGAGTCATACAGAATCAGTGGCGGAATTATCCTAGGTTTAGGGAATATTATCGCCAGAAACACTTTGTAGGTGTTTCCGGCCGAAGATCCGCCTTGGGGCACCAGCTCCTACCCTAATGTCTGCCAGCCTGCCACCTCATCTCTGCATTTTTTGTTTGGGAAAGAAAATGGCTGCGTTTCTGGGAGAAGATGACCTGGTGGGGGCTCCACTAGTTTTTTTTTTTTTTTTTTTTTTGTGTGTGTGGAAAAAGGCATTAATGAAATATCGTAGGTTTTTATTTTATTTCTTTAAACTGATGAGGCAATTTATAAATCGGCAGTGACTTATTTCATTCAATAATTAAACTCTTCCATTTTTATATTTTTAATTTATTTTTCTCCTCCCCGTCACTAAATACATAAGAATCCGCGTTGGACACTCTTATTCTAAAGTTATAATTTTAGTTTAATAAACGAAAGTATTATTTTGGAAAGACATAGTAATTTTGTTTCCTCTATTATTTAGCAAATTCAATTACAAAAATGCAAGCAGAACAAGATGGTTCCTTACTGAGGATGTATGATTTGATCTTGATTATAGTAGTGATTTTAGAAAGATGTAAATATCAAATTTATGAATATTAACATAAAAATTTTATGGGTAGTGTTATATCGTGTCTCTTTTTTGTTATTGAGTGTCTTTTTTTTTTTTTCAAAAAAGTCCATTTTGTTTAGTATTGCTTTCTTAATTTTTATTTCTCGTCCCCTTAATATTTATCTTTTGCCCTCATATTATTACCTAACTACTGTTAATTAATTTACCAAAAATTTTATAAGTCCCTTTTTAATCTACCAAACATTTATAAAAATTATGATTAAAGTAGTATAGATGAGTGAAACTATAAATAAATTTTTTTAGTATTTTTAGTAAATTGATTAAAGGTAGTTAGGTAATTTAATATATTACTATATTTTATATTTAAATATTATGATTGATATTTTTTAATTTTTCAGGGATAATTTAAGTATAAAAGAGGCGCAAAATAATAAAATAGGGAGCACGAAATAGACCTTCACCAATTTTATTTATGTGCAATAATTTTATATACGGCTAATATATTTACAGCAAATAAATATTTGACATTATTCAATCTCAATCTCAATCTCATCAAACTAAATACCTTCATTTGTAACTTTTAAAATGGGGTTATTATTTATGATCCCTTATTTTATTATTTATCGTTTTTTTTAAAAAAAGATTTTGTAATTTTTACTCAAATTTTTTTACTCTCCCCTTATTTTAAAGGAATTTGTGTAGAAGTTAGGGGTGTACAACGGTTTGGTTGGTTTGGTTTTTTACCAAACCACAAATCGAACCGTAAGCAACGGATTGGTGATTTTAACAAACCAATCGGAACTGTCGACACTTCAAAACCTAACCAATTCGAATCGCCATAAGTAGTTTGGTTCGGATTGATCTCACGGTTTGGGCCAGAGTTTTTGGGCCTATATTTTAGTTAGAGTGACTTAGCGGGACTGACGGAGGCGGCGAGCAACCGCTGAATTTAACAAAAAAACTAAAAAGAGAGGATGAGCAAAGAGAGGATGTTTTCGGGACAAGAACTTAGGAGTTGGAGATGATGTCGTCTTGCCGATTGAAGATAAATGGAGTGGAGCCGAGAGCGTAGGCGACAACGGTGATTTGCAGAGAAAAATTAAGAATTTAGATATTTGTCTTCGAAATGGGAAAAAAATGGAAAGTGAAACTAAGTATGAGGGTTTCGACTTTCCAATTTAGTAAAAAATAATAATAATAAACTAATATATATTACTTAATAAATATAATATAAATACAAAAAATAAAGATATTTAAATAAAATATACGATTTGGTTCGGTTTGAATCACGATTTAGATTATTGCAAACCGCAAACTGAACCGTTTAATCGTTTTTTCAATTTTAAAATTCGTCGGATTGTAAAATATTTTAAAAACCAACAAAAAACCAAACTATTGAACGGATTGGATCAGTTTCACGGATTAGACCGAACCGTGTACACCCCTAGTAGAAGTTAAACAATTTAAAAAAGAAAGTGATAAATATAAAATATTCTATTTAAATTCTACCCCATCGATATAAGAACCGAGTTTTACAACATTGCTGCACACCCTTGATATTTTATAATCCCATAATATGCAACAGCAATCTATGATCAGCAAGTTGGGAAATTCATTTCCCATATATATATATATATGAAAGATGTTAATGTTAACGGCAATGACAATGAAAAGATATTGAAACTATTTGTAACCGAGTTGATACAGACGTGGAGTTTCGTGGTCAACTAGTTATTATCTCTAAAGGTAAATTATCAAAGAGTTCCATCCTGATTAAGTGGAATTGAACCATAATTATTATTATACAAGTACCCAACATCTTTGTTATATTTGCTATATGCCCCATCTCCACAGTATAAATATCTTGATAAGGGAAGTTTTTGAATATCATTAGAGTGTTTGGCAAAAACAAAATCCTTCAACCAAAAGAACACAACATCCAGGTAATAATCAAACTTTTCTGATTCTTCATCGTATCCTTTCTGTTCAGTTATGTTTCTTCTTATATAGTTATCGAAGTCTGTCCACTTTAATTAACACACACAAACAAGCCTTAAACTAATTAAGAACATATAATTTATATATAATTTGAGGGTTTTTGTTTATTTGGTGGTTATTAAATTTGACATACTTTTTTCCCCTTATTTTTTGAAGGAGCTTATAAACTCTAATTCTTAATCTATTCTTTGATATTGATTTGCAGGAGAAATGGTCATGCATGGTTTGTATTTCCAAGTTTTGAAACAGCTTTTAAGATATTTTTTAATATTTATAAAACATATTTTTATATATTTAATCCAAATTGCTATACTTTTACTGCAAAAAATATACTATCCAAAACACAAACCATATATACCTGAGAAGGTCATCATCGTGGACGAAACCACCAGGAAGAAACTGGTGGGTTTGTTGCACGAAACTGGCTCCCGCAATATTGTAGTAATGTGCCATGGCTTTAGGTCATCCAAGGTACGTCGCCTCTTCTTCCTCTTCTTCTTCAGATCGGGAAAGAGATTAGAACAAAAAGAATACCGTTTCTAATCCAGATGTTAGGTCATAGTCACACTTTACAGCTTTTTGTTTTGTTGTTGTTTTTTTTTTTTTCATAATTTTTGTTTTTGACCAACATTTCTTTGTCTTCATATGCTATACGCTTAAAGACTTTGTTTATTCACAAATTATCATCATGAAATTGAATTGTTGACGAACATTTCGCTGCAATGTTGTGATTTTCCTATGGATCGCAGGAGAGCAGAACCATTGTGGAAATCACCCATGCTATGGTTGCACAAAATCTCAGCGTTTTTCGGTTTGACTTTTCTGGAAATGGGTAGATTGATTTTGCCAATTTTTTTTCGCTCAATCTTAAATAATACTTATATTTATTAAATTAAGATAACATAACAAATAGGACTAATTATTATTTACTATATAATTTATTTTCCTATTGAATTTAATTCATTAATATTCTGAGTAGGGAAAGTGATGGTGAATTTAACTATAGCAACTATTGGGGAGAGGTCAATGACCTTCGCGCCGTCACTCAATATTTTGCCGGAAAGCGACGCCCGGTATCCGCCATTCTTGGCCACAGTAAAGGTGTTTTTTATTTCAAGAACTGAGTCGTCTGTAAATGCGGCTGAATAAATTACTCCTTTATTTTTATTTGGGTCATTTTTTTCTCTATATTGGAATTTCCCATAAAATATCAACAACTGTTAATTAATAGCTTCCACTTAAAATTCGATATTGGTAGTGATTTCCCTTAGGTTTTACAAATGCATCTATGCATTAGTGGTTGGGATTTGCCTACTATTAGGACCAAGTCTTAATGAATCTTTTGGTTTGTTACTTGAATTTAGACTAAGTTAAAACATGTGACATCCAACCAGCTCATGTAGCTTTCACATAGCTTTAGAGTTCCAATGTCTTAGATTTGATTTATATCAACAGTTATTGTATACTTTCTAGTATGAAGATGGTGGATGGATGGGCATGCAGGAGCGAACGTGGTTCTGCTGTATGCATCTAAGTACAAGGATGTTGCGATGGTGGTGAATGTATCAGGCCGCTTCCATCTCAATCAAGGCATGAAAGAGCGTTTCGGTGAAAATTTCATGGAAACCCTCAAGAAGGATGGCTATATCGATGTCCCAAAAAAGAAAAATGGTACTATACCTACAATATTAATCCACCTCATTATTAGTCCCAGTAGTTATACGTTTAAGTACTAAGTTAATTACTGTAATACGACGTTGTTGTAGCATGTCTTAACCATCATTAATACTTAATTAAAAAAATTTAATTAAAAATTACTGAATTGTCATTCTTTTATTTTTAAATATAATAATAAGTATATATCCCCAACTAATATAAAGTATAATTTACATTGATTTCCTTATAATTTTTTTGGTTGGATTTGTTAATGTTTGAGACGAGACACCTTATTCTTTTACAGGTAAAGTTTGTAATTCACAGAAGAAGGAAACAACTGGTATAGTTCCCAGTTCAAAGAAGAAGAAAACAGGCAAAGTGGATTACCGGGTCAGTTTAGATAGTGTTATGGAGCGACTCAAAATAAACATGGAGGCATCGTGCTCTCAGATTCACCCAGCTTGCAGGTAACATTAATTAACTAATGCTCCCTCCCATTATTTTTATTTACATAATTTGAAAATCAAATATTGTTTAATTAAAAGAAAACGTTATTTATATTTGGTGGTTGGGGGATATATATAAGGTGTTAACAATTTTAATTATTATTTATTATGGGCAGGGTGTTGACCGTCCATGGTTGGGAAGATGAAATTACGCCGCTGGGAGATGCATTTCAGTTTTATACAATCCTGGGGCGCCTCAACCCTAATCACGTATTGCATATTATTGATGGGGCCAATCATTGCTACACCTCCCACAGAGATCAACTCACAGCCGCCATTATCTCTTTCCTCAGAGATGATCATTCTAAGTAGAGCATGATAACTATTTATTATAGTGATTTTTAAAAGTTAAAGAAACCTCCAATAGAAATTAACTTGTAGTTAGAATACCACACAATTAATGTTTTCTATTCGTAAATTAAGACGGTATAATATTTTAGTATTTATATCTTCATTTGTAAAAGAAATATATATACTCTCAATACTTTTGTTGAAACTGAATATTCACTCATTATAAGGAATAGCATAATTTGTATTGTATAATATCATACTCTTTGGTTCTCTCTCTTCATCCTTTAATTTTAAATTTCTTTACCCTTATTGCTTTTTTTTAATCAGAAATTCTTATTTGATATCTAAGTCCCATGGCACTTCATTAAAAACAAAAATTCATAATTTTAATTATTTTTCCTCGTGTATTTCATTATATGTGTGATTTTTACTTTCCTTAATTTTTAAAATATATATTTTACTCGCTTTTAAGACCCACGTAGTTGTTTGTCTATCTTACGTATATAGTGTCAACATGGGACTTATGGTGAGCTGCAATGCATTTTCTCCAAAATTAATACCATTTTCCCTATTTTTTACAAACTAAAATTAAATGCCTCAAATTATTGTATATGTGGAGTGGACCCCCTTTTTCATTCCCTCCACTTCTTTTGCCTGCAAATTATACAGTATAGTCCATGTATACATATCTATTATTATATTTAAAAATAAAGTAATCACAATCCAATATAAAAATTAATTTTAATTTAAAAAATTACTGAATTATTATTATTTTATTTTCAAATATACTAATAAGTATATATACATAGAATATATGGTATAATTTTTCCCTTTTGCCGAGGTAGACTAAACTATATATCACGCACCCAATTGTTAGATGCCACGTGTTCCATTTTACATTATACAATGATTATTAGTATATCATCTAAACATATAGAGTGAATTCCAAAAAAGGTCACTTATTTTGCTAAAGTTCAACTTTTGATCACTATCTTTTAAAATCCTATCTAAAATCACCAACTTTTCATTTTTGTTCGACTTTTGGTCACTCTGTCTATTTGCTTCGTTAGGCTTGACAGAAACCCCATCACGTGACCACTTTTAGAGGGCAATTAAGTATTTTCACCAATTTATTGGATATTGAACCAATGAAATTATTTCCCTCCTTTATTAACTATGCAGTCCTTTTGCAACACGAAATGATTTCCCTCTATTCACACGAATCCCAACTCTCTCTTCGTCTTCAACCCTCGAACCTTCCAACCTTTCCAACCTCGTACCCTTTGAAACTCAGAAGCATTCAAAAATTAAATCCGTACCATTCACCACGTAAATCATACCAAAATCCCATCTTCCCTTTTTGTTGTCGCTGCTATTCTGGCGTTACATTGTAATCAAAGAAAGTGGCGTAGATGAAGTTGTTTATGAGGAAGGATGGAGACTACTTCGACCCATATATTGCTTACGGTAAAAATCCCATCTTTTTTGTGTTTATGATGCTGATAGGTTTCTTCAAGTACTAGGTAGTACTTGATTCGGTAAGTTTGGGGATTTTTTTGCTTTCAAATCAAAGATAGTGTTCGAACGGATAGGTCGATCAAAATTTTCAAATAAAAAATAGGATTTTTTAAAGTTTGCATATATAAACATTGACATACCCAGAGGAATGGCTGACATACCCAAACCCAAGGCCCAGCAGTCCAAGTTGGAGATCATGTCCAAGGGCCAAAGTCTCTTCGCATCTACCCGAGATGTCGAATGAGCAATCAGTAGTAAGAAAAGTCTGATTTTAATTCGATATGTTGAGCGTACTTTAGAGACTAACCCTGCTAATGACCCCCTGCCTGCTAGTGTTCAAACTCCTTTAGATAAGTTTACAGATGTGTTCCCCGAGGAGCTGCCAAAGGGACTACCCCCAATTAGAGGAATCAAACACCACCTGGATTTCATCCCCGGATATGTCATCCCCAACAGACCTGCTTACCGAGCCAATCATGAGGAGACGAATGAGCTACAGAAGCAAGTTGAGGAGCTACTCGAGAGGGGACATGTTTGAGAAAGTCTCAGCCCATATGTCGTACCAGTCGTCCTAGTGCCCAAGAAGGACGGAACCATGCGGTTGTGTGTTGACTGCCGAGCCATCAACAAGATCACAATAAGGTACCATCACCTATCCCTTATTTCGATGATATACTAGATGAACTTCATGGTGCTGTAATTTTTTTGAAAATAGATTTTAAAAGTGGATATCACCAAATCCGAATTAAAGAGGGAGATGAGTGGAAAACTATTTTTAAAACCAAGTTTGGTCTTTATGAGTGGTTAGTAATACCGTTCGGATTAACCCACGCCCCTAGTACCTTTATGCATTTAATGAATCATGTTTTGAGAAAGTACATAGGGAAATTAGTTGTTGTTTAGTTTGACGATATCCTGATTCATAGTAGTACTTTTGATTTACACTTGTCTAATTTAAAGCAAGTACTACTAAACCTTCGTGAGGCTCAGCTTTACGCTAACCTCAAGAAGTGCACCTTTTGTGTACCAGAAGTGGTGTTTCTTGGCTTTGTTGTAGGTGCACAAGGGGTTAAGGTCAAAGAAGCAAAGGTGAAGGCTATACTCGAGTGGCCAACACCAACCAATGCCTCAAAAGTGAGGTCCTTTCATGGACTAGCCAGCTTCTACCGGTGGTTCATTCGAGACTTCTCTACCAAAGCTGCCCTGTTGAACGAGTTAGTGAAGAAGGATGTCAGATTTGAGTGGGGCCAGTGACAGTAAGAGGCGTTTGACCAGCTGAAAAGGGACCTGTCCTCTTCCCCTACTTTAGCATTATCTTGTTTTGATGATACTTTTTAACTTGAGTGTGATGCTTTGGGTATTGGGGTAGAGGGAGTTTTGATGCAAAATAAACGTCTCATTACTTATTTTAGTGAAAAATTGAATGGTGCAAGTTTAAACTATTCAACTTATGACAAGGAGTTGTATGTTGTGGTTAGGGCTCTAGAAACTTGGCAACATTATTTGTTACCTATGGAATTTATCATTCATACTGATCATGAGTCCCTAAAGTACTTAAAGTCTCAGAATAAGTTGAACAAAAGGCATGCTAAGTGGGTGTCATTTATTGAAACATTTCCTTATGTGTTGAAATATAAAAAGGGAAAGGATAATGTGATTGCTGATGCCTTATCTCGTAGACATTCACTTCTCACTTCCATGCATACTAGATTGTTGGGATTTGAGCATATAAAAAGTCTTTATCCTACTGATCCTGATTTTTCTTACCTTCTTTCAGCTTGTGATGTAGGTGCATTTCAAAGATTTTACAAAGAAGAGGGTTTTCTTTTCAAAGAAAACCGTCTATGCATTCCCAAGTGTTCTCTGGGTGAGCTGTTGACAAGAGAGGCCCATGGAGGAGGCCTGATGGGACATTTTGGCGTGGCCAAGACTCTTGACATCCTGCAAGAGCACTTTTATTGGCCCTGTTAGAGTTCAATACATAAGCTATGCTTGTATTATACATTTTCCTAGTTAAATTACTAATTTAATGTTTTGGTTTATATGTTGTGTATGTTTAATCCATTTATAATATGTAGTTAGATGATGAGGGTGTCTTGTGTGACACAGTAGATCTCATCATTGGTTAAAAGACATAATATATAAATGAGGTTCGTAACCAAGATACTTTTGGACAAACTATCAGTTTAGGTTATTATGTGATTCAGATAATTGGTTTGTCTAAACTGATTGAATCATGTAGATATGCCCGTGGCGTATTGAACTTGACCATTTAGAATGATTTGTCTTGTACTGATTTAATAGACAAATCGTTCTTAGTATTATATCTCTTAATCCCTAGACTTGAGCGGACATGAGGATTAGACAAAGTGTACTTTGATCTGCCAATGGGTGAGGTCAATTGTGGACAACAATCTCGGTGGGTTGGGTGCGCGTGTTTAGTTACTTGGTGTGCTGCTGCTTGTCGAAAGGAAACCATGTACCGGTGCATCAGGAGTGATGGTGCTCCCGAGATGAGCTCGTTATATTTATTATACTAAACCCAGCCGGTGGACATATGTGCGGTATAGTAAAAAGGTCGAGTGGTACTAGTCTCGGAACTAAAGATGTTAAT
Organism: Knoxia roxburghii; assembly: GCA_030378225.1. Taxonomy (NCBI): domain Eukaryota; kingdom Viridiplantae; phylum Streptophyta; class Magnoliopsida; order Gentianales; family Rubiaceae; genus Knoxia; species Knoxia roxburghii. Next base: position 26,571,693 of record CM059424.1, read on the forward strand.
TAATTAATTTATTAGTAAATTAATAAATGAACGAGCACTAATTCTTTGATGTGGGGAGATTAAGAATAATTAATTTAGTTGTTCCGGAAGCAATTCTGGTGGAGGATGGTAGTGCCTTAATTAATTCGTTAGTGGTACGATTAATTATGTACTGAGTTATTGACAAAGGTAGATTTAATTAATTAACTAATTAATTAATCCTTGTGTCAGTTTGTTGTGAATCATAGCAGGAACTGGATTGGGGATAATTAATCCCTTTATCAGTTGGTTGTGAATCATACCAGGAACTTGATTGGGGATAAGTTAATCCCTGTATCAGTTGGATGTGAATCAGTCCAGGAACAGGATTGAAGGAAATAGAAACCCATTAGGAAGACCAATCCTAAACCAACTTGGGGTCTCTCTTGTAACTCTATATATAGACAAGGGATTAGCAATTAGACAACACACAATTCATAAGTTTTCAAGACAATAAAACTAGAGAGATAAATTTTAGCATAGTTTCGGGTGGCCAAAATTTGTCCCAAGGCGGCGGCCGGTTGAAAATTTCAGCATGTGACGGTGGCAAGTGGTTTCCGGCGGCAGTGGGTGGATTTTTTCGGCGGTGACGAGCTGCTGAATTTTTTCTGACAACCTAGTTGTGTTGATTGCTGATCAATTGGTTGCTAGATCGATGCCCACACAACGTGCAATCATAGTCTTGAGTCATACAAGTGATCACATGAGTTAACATGCTTCAAGAGGTACTTTTCTATGATTCCACTTTTAATTAAAAAATTATTGTTGCGTGATAAATCGAATGAGTACAAACCAAGATCCTGCACAATGTTATTTCAAGCAAGGATTGGAATAGCAATTCTGCTAGCGTCTATGCCTGGTCAGAGATTCCGATTCTGAAATGCGTAGCACGAAAGTGAGTCTCTGGCTAGGCCTGAGCATATAATCTTTCAGGCCCAACATGAAGAATGACGTGGGGAGAATCTGTGACAGGTGTATCACGTGCAAAATGGCCAAATCTAAGGTCCAACCCAATGTTCTTCTCATGCCTCTGCCAGTTCCAACAACACCTTGGGTTGACGTATCCATGGATTTTATCCAAGGCCATCCAAGGCCCCAAAAAGGTAATGACTCTATCTTTGTAGTGGTAGATAGATTTTCTAAGATGAGTCATTTTATTCCTTGTAGGAAAACAGATGATGCTAAGGAGGTAACCAAACTCTTCTTTAATGACGTAGTTAGTTTACATTGGATTCCTCGCAGCATAGTGAGTGATAGGGATGTCAAGTTCCTCAGCTACTTTTGGAAATCCTTGTGGGGCAAGTTGGCTACGAAACTACTCTTCTCCACAAGCCATCCTCAGACAGATGGTCAGACTGAGGTAACTAATCGAACTCTTGGTTCATTACTTAGAGCATTGATTAGTAAAAACTTAACCCGTTGGGAAGAGACCCTTCTTTTTTGTGAGTTTTCATATAACAGGTCTACGCACTCAGCCACAGACTACTCTCCCTTTGAAATAGTCGATGGTTTTCAATCCCTTACTCCAATGGACCTTTCACCCCTACCCATTAAGGAGATCTCGAGCCTAGACGGTGAAAGAAGGGCAAAAATAGTGCAAGAGATCCATGAATAAGCCAAACTCAACATCTTCAAGCATCAAGAACACACTTCAAGGAGGGTGAATAAAGGGAGGCGCCAGATCTCATTCGAGCCCGAAGATTGCGTGTGGCTACACCTTAGAAAGAAGCGGTTCCTTCAAGCCCACAAGACCAAGCTGCACCCTAAAGGAGATGGCCTATTCCAAGTGGTCAAAAAGATCAATGACAATGTATATGAGCTGGACCTCCAAGGAGAGTTAGGTGTCCACGACAACTTCAATGTGGGAGACTTGACCCCGTTTGAGTTCGATGAAGAGTTGGAATCAAGGACGATTTCTTTCCAAGAAGGGGGCCTAAACCCACCAAGACTAAGTCTACCACCAAGGCCATACCAAAGAAATCCTTTGATTGACATAGATGGGCCTTTGACAAGAGCAAGGAAAAGAAAGGTCATGCAAGCCCTCAATGTCTTAGCCCATGAGATCTTCACTCAAGAACTTGTCATTCAAGACAAGTACCCACCCAAAGAGGTTATAGTGTTGAGCATTTATCTCTAGACTTTCTCATTTTAATTCATTTGGATTTATTTTGTTTTATTGTTCTTTTACTTTCAGCCAAAAGACTTGTTATTTGACTTGAATAATTTTGGCCCGATAGTTTAGGCCTTTGTCTTGTTTTAAATTTGTGATGGTTTTGGTCAAGACTATGTTTAATAGCTTATTAATTAATTTTGGCCCAATGTTTAGGCCATAATTAATTAATTAAATGTAATAGACATAGCTAAATATGGAGGAGAAGCCCAACCCAAATAGAAGATCCTTTTGGAGGGAAATGTTGTCAAAAATTGGGAGGAAGACTACACCAAAGGGAAGTCCGGTTTTTATTGCTTATATAAGGGTTATAACTCAGAGTTTTAACCCTAAGAGGAGTCCTAAAGATATGGGACTCATTGGTGGCTGATTGGAAGAGTTTTGGTCGAGTTACACCACTCCCTCTCACGTGGAAATCAACTTACAAGGTTTCTGAATTTTGCCTAGAAGAAGTCTAGTTGAAGAAGGATTCCTAAACCTACAAGAAATACTCCCCAAATCCGGTTTTTCAAAATAATTACACAAATTTGTGGAGTTCTAATCATCCAACGAGTTTAGGAGGCTGAACAAGAAGTTATAGTTGGTTACAACAACTCTCCGGAATTTCAGCACAAGTGAGAGTCCACTATTTCAAGAATTCTAGGCCAATTATTTCTCCAAAGAGTAGGAAACTTCTACAACACCCAAGACTCCAACCCTATAAGGACTCAAGGTCTATAAAGTGTCTTATTTACTTAAAAATTCGTTCAAAAATCAAGATTAAATCTCAGCCACACAAGCTAGAGTTTTGAGAGCTAAATTAGAGTTTGAATTGTATAAAGACTAGTCAAGGGTTGAGGGATGAGATTGTAACTTCAAGCCCATTCCTCCTACTATAAATAGAGAAGGAATTCAACCTTCTCAATCATGATTTGAAGAATTAAAACCGAGTTTTCATACTCATTTTCTCTCTTGAGTCATCATTTAGCATTTATCAAGTTTAGGGTAGAATAGAATTGTGGTTGCTCTCCTTAGGCTCTTCCTTTTGAAGGCCCCATCCCTCTATCACTCAAATTTACATCCCCTTGATCAAGCACTAGATTAGGGAACCTCTTGATCCTTCATAAACATCATATAATTCGGCCTCCATACTATACACTCACTCCCAAATTCCGAAACCATACAGCTCTCTCACTAGCCGAACCTCTGCCAGAGTTTTTGTGAGAAAGGATCATATCACTAACCTTGTAAATAATAACTAACCCCTAATCCATACGATGAAAACACATAACCATTAGATGAATAACTAAACCCCTAACCAATTTGATAAATAATTGAACCCTAATCTTTTATATAATAACTAAACCTAAACAAATAGATGAAAACCCCTTACCCATTTGATGAATAACCTAACCCTAACCATTTATATAATAACTAATTCCTAACCCATTTGATAAATAATTGAACCCTAACCTTTTATATAATAACTAAACTCCAACCCATTTGATGAATAATCAAACTCTAACCTTATATACAATAACTAAACCCCTAACCCATTTGATGAATAACCGAAAGCTAATATTATACATAATAACTAAACCTCTAACCCATTTGATTAATAACCAAACCATAACCATTTATATAATAACTAAACCCTAACCCATTTGATGAATAATTGAATCCTAACCTTTTATATCATAACTAAAATCTAACTCATTTGATGAATAACGAAACTCTACCCTTATATATAATAACTAACGCAGTTGATGAATACCAAAACGTAACCTTATATATAATAACTAAACCCCTAACTCATTTGATGAATTACTGAATCCTAACCATTTATATAATAACTAAATCCCTAACCCATTTGATGAATAATTGAACCCTAACCTTTTATATAATAACTAAACCCTAACCCATATGATAAATAACTGAACCATAACTATTTAGATGAATAACTAAATCCTAAATTGTTTGATGAATAAATGAACCCTAATATTTTCAATTAAAAAATTAAGCCCAAACATTTTTTATAAAAAGCTGAAAACTAACGTTTTCAATTAAAAAACTGAACCCTATCTTTTAATGAAACACTGAACTCTAACCTTTTTGATTAAAATATAAACCCTAACATTTTTGATGAAACAATGAACTCTAACTATTTTGATGAATCATTTAATCATAAAAATTTTTATTAAAATTTAACCCTAACCTTTTCCATTAAAACACTGATCTTAAACTGTTTGATGAAACACTGAACCCTAAACTTTTCAATTAAATAAGTGAACCCTAACACTTTTTATTAAAAAACTAAATCCTAATCGTTTTGATGAAACACTAAACCCTAACCTTTTCAATTAAAATATAAACTCCAACCTTTTTTATGGGACACTGAACTCTAACATTTTTACTTAATAAATTGACCCCTAACTTTTTTAATGAAACACTGAACCCTAACTTTTTTGACCAAAAACAAAACCCTCTCACATTTGATGAATAACTGAACCATAACATTTTATATAGTAACTAAAACCTAGCTGATTTGATAAATAACCGAACCCTAACTATTTATATATAACTAAACTCCTAACCCATTCGATGAATAATTGAACCCTAACCTTTTATATAATCACTAAACCCCCTAACCCATTTGATGAATAACCGAACCCTAACTATTTATATAATAACTAAACTCCTAATCCATTTGATGAATAACCGATCCCTAACATTATATATAATAACTAAATCCCTAACCCATTTGCTGAATAACCGAACCCTAACCATTTATATAATAACTGAACCCATAATTGAACCCTAACCTTTTGAGGTTTAAGTTTTAGGGGTTATGGTTTAGGGTTTAGAGTTTTAGGGGTTAAGGTTTAGTTATTTAAGTGATAAGCTGGAAATTAAGTGGTGGATTGAATGCAATTTGAGGGCTATTTTGAGGGATTTAATGAGTTGATAGGCTAATTTTACTTGCAGGGGAGATTTCTTAAAGGAGAGCAAAGGAAAGAGATTTTGGCAAATTTTGGAAGAAGTGGGCTGGACTGAAGAAAAGAAACTGCAAAGGGAGATTTATTAAAGTGGGCTGTGGGTTGAGACCCAAGATTTATTTTGGATTTTACAATCAGTTTTATTTTAATTGGTGTCCAAACTTAATTAGGGATAATTATATATATTCAATTGTGGGCCCGTTATGGGGAGGAGAATATATACCAAACGTAGGTTTAGAGAGGAGGCTATCTTTGACTTTAGTTTGCTGGGCAGATTTGGCGGACTGGAGCAGCCTTGGGCAAGGGCTTCCTGCGCTGCAGTTTTTAGTACTAGTTTTTCTTTCATTTATTATTCATGTCTAAATTGTTTATTATGATTAGTTCTGTTTTTAATTCGATTATGAGTAGCTAAATATTTAATTCTAGTCAGAGGAATTACACCCTAGATGTGAATTAAATTGTGAGATCAATTGTTCTTAATATCAATTGAGTTCTGATTATTTAATTATTCTCCGTTTTGTATGTTAGATTATTTGGCATTAATTGAATAGCTGGTAGCATTCAATTCTTCCTAGGTAGTCTAGTCAACTCGAATACACGAGGTTTGGTATTCCTAAGAGTTTCAATTCAACTAATCACGTGGTACGTCGGTTAGCGTTTTGAAGGGAATAATTAATCAACGTGCAATTAAACAAGGTTTGATTAATTGTAAATTGAATTGGGTTATAGACTATCGAAATCAATGTTCTAGGAGGTTCCAGGACAGATATTCGATTATAGATGCAGTTAACGGAGGTTCCTTAATTGCTGGGTTAAATTTATAGGACTGAACTGTTAGGAGGTTCCAACAGGGAAAACCAATATAATCAAGGTTAATTGGGAAAATTTGTGCATCGAGGATCAATTTATCACATCAGGGTGGAAACAATTCCTTTGACTAGATCATTTCTTAAATTAGAGTTAAGTCAATTCTCGTTTTCTTTATTAATTTTAATTGAAGTTTATTTAAGTAGATTAAATTCTCAAAAACCCCCCCTTTTGATTACCAGGTTCTGATTTAATTAATTCACTACCCTGCTTCCTGTGGAGACGATCCTACTCACTGCTTGCTATTTTATTCTGTGTAGAGTAGGTATTTATTTTTGATTGGTTGACGACCCATCAAATTTTGGCGCCGTTACCGGGGAGCACGGTTTAGTGTTTTTAATTTTATCAGAATTGTTTGTTCCTTTTTATGGTTCGCTCTTCTCGTACAGGCAAACTCGTCTTTGATCCAGAGATAGAGAAGACTGCAAAGAGGAACACCAAAGAGAAGAAACAAAGAGAGCAACTGGCTGAGTCAACATCTGGGGCTCCACCAGTTGACGAACAAGAAGAAATTCAAGTTCCTGAAGTGGAGGAAGAGTTGGTTGCAACACCAATGGCAGACCGCACCTTAAGGGAGCTGGCAACTCCTGATGCCAACCCACAATCTTTATGCATTGCTCTTCCTGATAATACACCTAGATTTGAATTAAAATCTAGTACGATTCACTTACTTCCAAAATTTCGTGGTTTGACAGGCGAGGACCCTCACAAGCATCTGATGGAGTTTCATATCGTCTGTTCGGCAGTGAGCTACGAAAATGTCACTGAAGAGCAGATTAAGTTGCGGGCTTTTCCTTTTTCTTTGGAGGACAAGGCAAAGCATTGGTTATTTGGGTTACCCGCAGGCTCAGTCACCACATGGAATGATCTGAAGAAGCTGTTCTTGGGGAAGTTTTTCCCTGCATCTCGGGCTTCTAATATCAGGAAGGATATATGTGGTATCCGACAATACAGTGGAGAGAGCTTGTACGAATATTGGGAGAGATTCAATGATTTGTGCAGAAGCTGTCCTCAGCATCAGATCCCAGAGCAGCTGCTGATCCAATATTTTTATGAGGGGTTATATGAGCTTGACAGAGATAAAATTGATTCAGCGAGTGGAGGAGCACTTATGAACAAGACTCCTACAGAGGCGCGCAGGTTGATTTCAGTAATGGCGGAGACCTCACAGCAGTTCTATAGGAGGGCGGAACCGGTCACTAGAAGAGTGAATGAGGTCGGTACTCCAAGTATAGAAAATCAAATTGCTGAACTGACTAGTGTGGTGCGTCAGTTAGCAGTCGGACAATTGCAGTCAGTTAAGGTGTGTGGTATTTGTGCAATGCAAGGACACACTTCAGAGGATTGTCATGTTATGCAGGAATGTGAATTGGTAAATACTGTAGGCGGATTTCAGGTTCCTCAAAGGAAGTATGATCCATATAGTAATTCCTACAATCCGGGATGGAGGAATCATCCGAATTTCAGTTATAAGCAACCTGGATTTCAGCAGCCTGGTTTACAACCACATCCACAGCCTCAACTTCAAATGAGGAACCCAGCTTCTGCACAGGGAAATGCTTCAGGACCTTCCATGGAAGAAATGATTAAGAATTTAACAATGACGGTGAATGGAATGGTTGAGAGAGAGCAAACACGTGAACAACAGTCTCAAGCAGCTATTAGGAATTTGGAGAAGCAAGTCTCACAGTTGGCCACTCAAATGAATCAGAGGGACAGAGCAAATGGGAAACTTCCATCTCAAGCGGGATCGAGCTCAATGGAGAATGTTAGTGCCATGACCCTGAGAAGTGGGAAAGAGTTACCGGACCTCCCAGCTCCCATTCCAGCTGCCAAAGCATCTTCACAGGAATCAAAAGAGGAAGTGGAGATTGAAGAAAAGAACGAACCTGAGGTAAGTGCTAAATATCCTGAGAAAAATACTGAAATTTTAGTTCCACCTTTTCCTGGCAGGTTGGCACCAACGAGGAAGGAATACAGTGATGATGAGGTTCTAGATGTGTTTCGAAAGGTGACAATCAACATACCCTTGATGGAAGCCATAGGTCAAATCCCGAGGTATGCAAAATTCTTGAAGTCACTTTTGACTAGGAAGAGGCGACCGGAAGGTAAAGTGTATGTCAATGAGAATGTATCTTCAGTACTTCAGCGGAAATTGCCTAAAAAATGCACAGACCCAGGTATATTTGCTATTTCATGTGTTATTGGGTCAAGGGTAATAGTGTTGGATCGTGTCAAGTGTTGAGAGGGGGGGGTGAATCAACACTTTATCAATTTTTCTTTCAACTAAAGGACTCCCTCTCAAATGTTAGCTCAGTTAGAGCTTATTGTTAAACTCACGTTCTTGGCTTAGATGGACTCACTCAAGGAGGGTTCACTTACACAACCACGACACTCCTGTTCAAGCTTACAGTTTGAGAACACCACACCAGTCAAGACACACTCAAAGCAGTAAATGTGCACGGGGGATTTTTACGTGGTTCGATCAAATGATCTACATCCACGGACAGATTCACTCCTGTCAATCTTCACTATCACGGAATCATTCAGCTCTGGCCTCACTGACCGTAAGCAACATAAACAAGAGCTCACTGCTCAACACATTGAAGTTCACTACCTCTACAAGTTCATCAACTAAAACAACAACATATAAACCTCTATTGTACTGCCTTTTCTACACAAATATCTTTCAAAATCACTTAATGAAAGACGTTTGATAGTGTTCTAGGCTTACCACCTGAAGCTGCAACCTCAGGGTCAGTTCTCCCGATTCTGCATCATCTTTGATCTTAGTTTCAGTCTTCCCTTTTTCTGCTCCTCCTCAGCTTCTTCTTCTCCTTGACTTCTGCTTCTCCAAAGCTTCAGCTTCTCCTTGTGCAGCTGACTGTTTCTTTCTCTCTTGTATTTCTCATATCATCTTTTTGCAGCTCTCACTCTTTTACTTCTCCCTTTTCTCGGTTTCGTTCGGTTCAGCACACATCTTGCCTGTTGCTCATCTCTCTCTCTATTTCTCTTCTCGTGCCTGCCCCTTTTTGGTTTTTCCTCCGTTCTACAGTTGTTGTACCTACCACACCTACTCATATGCCCGTTTTTTTTTTATTATCTTCCGCACTCTATCTTCTTTTTCCCAGAAGAAAAACTGTGCCCTACCGTGTAGTGTGTCAGCACATCATACACGAAAGGCGGCTCAAGATTCAAATAATCCATTTTCAACCTTTTGAGTTGCAACTTGCTTGCCATGTCATATTGTTGACTGTACTCCTTCATACTTCTCGAGTAGCTTGTCTTAGATATTTTGAAACAGCAGAAGTGATCTGATCTTAGCTTATAGCTGATCTGATGTGCGCGGCATTTGATCTGATGTCGCGCTTCGGTTGATCTGATGTTAGCTTGCAGTTGATCTGATGTTAGCCTTCGGTTGATCTGATGTTAGCTTGCAGTTGATCTGATGTTAGCCTTCGGTTGATCTGATGTTAGCTTCATGTCACAACGTTCTGTCCAGCAACTCAGAACCATCCATGTAGCTCCTGCAGTTCTTCTGATCGGGCACTGCTTGATTCTTTTGTATTTCTGCTCGCTCACAGGATTGCTAGATACTTCAACATGATGCTCCTGCGTCTTCTGAATCTTTGAGAGACTTTTAGAGTCGCGCGTTTGAGGTGTGATTCACTAGCCGTCCTTGACTTCAGCTTCTTAGGTGTCTGCTCTAGCTCTCCAGCCTTGAGTTGTTCTCTTCTGCTGCAAATATGTTTTGTTGCTGACTTGCCTTGCTTCTGTGAAACCAAGCTGCTGAGCAATCCCTTGAGAATTTGATTTGATCTTTACTTCCGTTGATCTGATCTGTGCTGTATGTGATCTGATGTGTGCATCCTTTGATCTGATGCGCACTGCATTTGATCTGATCTTCACTTCCTTTGATCTGATACGCACTGCCTTTGATCTGATCTGTGTGGCCTTTGATCTGATATGCCAACAGTACACTTCCTTCTCATTTTGGCACTTCAGTTTATTCATCGGCTTCTTGCTGAGATTTTGTCCAGATAAAATGCTTTCAAACCTCATGAACTCAGTCCATTATTGCCTTAGTAATTCACAGATTTGTCACAATGTGGTTGCAACAATTACAACAAAACATTGGACTTTAACAAAGGCTAAGAAAGCTTCATTGTAGCAGCTTATGACATCCTTACTGATTCAGCTCCATTGTAGCAGCTTCATTGTAGCGGCTCCAATGGCTCAACAATCTCCCCCTTTGGAATTGTTGGCAACCACATTTGCAGCCAATCAGTCAACTCAGTGCTAAGCTCCCCCTTGAGCCTTATTCTTCTTCATAGTAAGCTCCCCCTGCATAGAGCTTTTTCCAACGTCCTTCTCTCCCAAGGATAATACTGCTGCGTCTGGCCGGCTGCTGCGGCTATCTCTCCCCCTTTGACAACCAATTTCAAAGGGATTTGGGGATGCTCAACTGATTCAGCATGAGAAGGAGGACTGCACTCCCATTTGCATCCTCAAAGTTTCAAACATCTCGGCTGGAAGAGGCTTTGTCATTACATCAGCTATTTGTTTAGCTGTGGGAACATACTCTAGCATAATTTCTCCTTTCTCAACCTTGTCCTTTATGAAGTGATACTTGATTTCTATATGTTTGGCTCTCGAGTGCTGCACTGAATTCTTTGACAAATCAATGGCACTTTTGTTGTCACAAAGAATTATCAGTGGCAGGGGAACTTCTTCTTTAAGATTTTGCAGTTCAGATCTCATCCATATAGCTTGAGTGCATGCCTTGGTTGCTGCTATGTACTCGGCTTCAGCAGTGCTTAAGGCTATACTTTCTTGCTTCTTGCTTAACCAGCTCACACATCTATTACCAAGAAAGAATACTCCTCCTGAAGTGGATCTCCTGTCATCAACATTTCCTGCCCAATCAGCATCAGTGAAGCTTCTTAATCCCAAGCTTCCTTTCCTTGCATACCACAGACCATAATCTACTGTCCCTTGCAAGTATCTTAGCACCCTCTTTAGTGCAATCATATGAGAACTCTTTGGATTTGCCTGGTATCTAGCAGCTTGGCAGACAGCAAAGGTAATATCAGGCCTTGTTGCTGTTAAGTACAATAAGCTTCCTATCATGCTTCTGTATAGACTTTGATCAGCTTCAGCTCCTTTTTCATCCTTGCTCAGCTTGCAGTTAGTTGCCATGGGTGTAGACATTGGCTTAGCATCAGTCATACCAAATTTCTTCAGCACTTCTTTGGTATACTTGGTTTGAGAGATAAAAATTCCAGTTGCTTTTTGATGAATCTGTAGTCCAAGGAAAAATGATAGCTCTCCTATCATGGACATTTCAAACTCTTCTTGCATCTTTCTAGCAAATTCATGGCACAGCTGCTCCTTATCTCCTCCAAATATTATGTCATCAACATAGACTATGGCTATTAACTGTCCACCCTTTCCATCAAGGACATATAAATTGCTATTTATGCAACTTTTTCTGAAATTCAGATTCTTCAGGTAACTGTCCAGCCTTGAGTACCATGCTCTTGGGGCTTGTTTTAATCCATAGAGTGCCTTTTTGAGCTTGCACACCTTGTTTTCATCTTCACAAACTAGAAAACCATCCGGTTGCTCAATGTACACTTCTTCTTCCAGATTTCCATTCAAGAAGGCAGATTTAACATCCATTTGGAAGACCTTGTAGCTTCTTGCTGAAGCCACTGCCAAAAACATTCTTATGGCTTCAAGCCTTGCTACTGGGGCAAAGGTTTCATCCACATCTATTCCTTCAATTTGAGAGTATCCTTTGCACACAAGCCTTGCCTTATTCTTTACAACCTTTCCTTCCTCATTCAACTTGTTCCTGAACACCCATTTTGTGCCTATCACATTTTTGTTTGCTGGCCTATCCACGAGCTCCCAAGTTTGGTTTTTCTCAATTTGGTCCAGCTCTTCATTCATGGCTTGCAGCCATGACTGGTCCTCCAGGGCTTCCTCTATTGACCTTGGCTCAACTTGAGACAGTAGGGCAGTTGCAACCATACTTTTCAGTTGCCTTCTTGTTCTTACTGGAGCTTTGGGGTCTCCAATGATAGGCATCTTGTCAATTCTCTTGTTGTACTTTCTTTTTGGTATTTCCAGGCCTTCTGTAACTTCTGTCTCTGATCCTTCTGCATCAGTCTCCTCAGTAGCTGATTTCAGCTCCAGGTCTGCCTCATCTTGGCTCTCTAAGTCATCTAAGTGATCCAGAAAATTTTCAGGATCAGTGGCTTTCATCTTGACTTCCTCAACCACTTTCACATCATAGCTTTCCATAATCTTATCCAGCCTCTTGTTATAAACCTTGTAAGCCTTGCTCTTATTTGAGTAACCAAGGAAAATGCCCTCATCAGCCCTCTCTTCAAATTTTCCAAGGCTTTGCTCCTTGTTCTTGATGAAGCATTTGCTGCCAAAAACTCTAAAGTACTTCACATTTGGCTTGTGACCATACCAAAGTTCATATGGTGTCTTTTCAGTGTTTGGCCTCAACATGGTTCTATTTTGTACATGCACAGCTGCCATTGTGGCTTCCTTCCAGAAGTGCTTTGGAGTATTGTGCTCCAACAGCATGGTTCTTGCCATCTCAATCACACTTCTATTTTTCCTCTCTACAACTCCATTTTGCTGGGGAGTGTGAGGACTTGAGACTTGATGTTTGATTCCCATTTCCTCCAAGTATTCTTCAAATTCCTGCGAGGTAAACTCTCCTCCATTATCTGATCTCAAAACTTTGATCTTCCTTCCATGCTGGTTTTCTGCCAGTTTTTGAAATCTTTTGAAACAGTTGAAGGCTTCACTCTTTTGCTTCATGTGCATGATGCACATCATCCTAGTGAAGTCATCCACAAAAAGAATGAAATACATCTCTTTACCTGTACCTTTTCTTTTCATTGGTCCACATACATCAGTGTGAACTAGCTCCAATGGCTTAGAGGTTCTATGCTCCTTGGACTTGTGAGAAAGCTTTGCAAATTTCCCTTTTTGGCATGAGTCACAAGTGCTGTTGTCCCTCTTTAGTACAGGGAGGTTTAACACTGCATTGCACTTCACCAGGCTTCTCATGCTCTTTTGATTTAAGTGTCCAAGCCTGCAATGCCAAAGCGTATTTTCATCCATTTTGCTTAGCATGCACAACTTTTCCTTCACATCTATGAGGTATAAATCCTTGTTGTCTCTTATTCCTTTGGCCATGATTTCTCCAGTCTTGCAGTCTTTGATGAAACAGCCATTTTTTGAGAAGTCTACTTTGAAACCATTGTCACACAGTTGTCTTACACTCAGCAAGTTGTACTTCAGCCCTTCTACAAACAGCACCTCCTTAGATTTGAACTTTTCTGATCCAATGGTGGCTTCTCCAACAGCCTTGATCTTTAACCCACTCTTATCTGCAAACTTGACAAACCCTCTTTCAACTTCTTTTGTGTTTCTCAGTAGAGTTTTGTCTCCAGTCATATGGCTTGTGCACCCACTGTCAATGATCCATTGGGCTTCCTTAGCTTTTGTTTTCAGTGCAACTTCAGCAATGCAAGCTTCTTCAAATCTGTGTTTCTTCCTCCAAATTTTTCTCGCTGCTGGTATGCCTTGCTGTTCATTCAATCTCTGATTGCTCCTGCTGCAGCTCCAGTGATCATTCTCTTCTAACCCTTCAAAAATTTGAAATCTGTTTCTCAGATTAAGTGGCTGCATTAGAGACTGATTTCTTCTTGCGTAATCTGCTTGGTTTCTTCTTGTTCCTGCTGCAAAGTTTCTTCTATTTGTAGCTTGTTGCAGTGACTGGGCTCTCCTGCTATTCACTTCTTCCGACCACTTGCTTCTCTTATTTGGCAATCTGCATCTGCACCAGACATTCAATTTCTGATACACTTCTCCAGGTTGTATGATATGGCCTTTTCTGATTTCAGCTTCAGGGATCCTTCTTGAAGTACTTAGGCTTCTTTGATGATAATACTCTTTTCTATTCCATCCTCTTGACTGCATTGTTCTTCCTCCAAATCTCCAGAATACCTTCCTCCAGCAATTTGCTGCATAGTGACCTGATTCTCCACAGGTGAAACATACTCCAGCAATCAGCCTTCTACTTTTGAGCAGGCTTCTTTGATACATAGATTGCCTCCCCCTCAGCTCGTGCAGTCTTTCATTTTGCTCAGTAGACTTTCTTGATCCATTAGAAATTTCCATCTTCTTAGAATCAACAAAACTAGTTCCTGCCTTTACACCAGCAACACAAATTGAACCTTCTTTGACAAAGGTAACAGTCTTCTTGGTTGTTGCAGCTGGTTGTCCTTCTGATTTTTTATCTCCTTCATAACCAAGACCTTTCTTCCCTTCTGAATGAGATCTCTGCTTGCTGAGGCACTCATCTAACTTCCTGGTGGCTTCTTCAGTTTTTGCAGCCACTTCTTTGCTCCTTGAGGATTCACCAGGCTCAGTTTTGCTTGACTGAAGCTCCAGCTTTCCTTTCAATTTTGATTCTACAGTAGTTCCATCAGTCATTTCTTCAGCTTTGATCACAGTTTGTTGAGACAGCAGATCTTCTATCTTTCTTGTTGCATCCTCTAGTTCGGCAGTGGTGGCATCTAGCTTTTCTACCAAGGTTTCACATGTCTTTTGAAGTTCCATCTTTTCTCTTGTACAATTTTTGTGAACCTCAGCTTCATTTTGTATGAGAATCAGTTCCTGCTCCAATTCAATCACTCTATTCTCCAGTATTGAGTTTTCTTCTTGACTGCTCAAGATGACCTTTTCCATCTCCTTCATTGTCTTCATTGTCTTCTTGTGCAATCTCTTCTGCTCCTCTATCTTGTTGTATGCAAACTCCAGTTCTTCCTCTAGATCCACTTCTTCAGCATCAGCTGATTGGTTCTCTAGTTCAGCATCCTCCTTTAATGAAACAGTTGAAGATTTCATCACCATGAGAGTCTCCTCTTCAGCTTCAGACTCATCTTCACTGTCTGAGACATCAGTCTCTTCATCCTCCTCAGAGCTATCATTTTTCTTCTTGCTCAGGTAGCTCCGTTTTCTGTAAGCTTTCCCTTTTCTTGATTTGAAGCTCATCTTCTTCTTTCCTTTCTGCTCAGGCCACCTGTCTGATGGCTTGTCAGCTTCCTCATCTTCTGTTCTCTTGTTCTTCATGAAGCACTTGCTTGCAAAGTGGCCTATTTTGCCACAATTGAAGCATTTTAAGGGCAACTTTCCCTTGTACTTTCCAGTCTGGCCTCTGAAACTCCTTGAAATCAGCACCATCATTCTTTCAAGATCACTGTCTGCTGCTTCATCTTCACTGCTTTCCTCCTTTAGCTTCCTTGAGTGTTTTGTTTTAAATGCTATCTCCTTGACTGCCTTTGACGTCTCCTCCTTTGAATTTGAAATCCTCATTTCATATGCTACAAAGGTGCTTTGTAGCTCATCTAATGTCACTTTATCTAGGTCCCTCTCCTCTATAGCAGAGACCTTAGAATCATATCTTGCTGGTAGGGATCTAAGAACCTTTTTAACTATATTGGAATCTCCAACACTCTCACCCAGACCCCTCATTGAGCTAACTAATTCAACAACTCTGTTTAGGAAGTCCTCAATGTTTTCACCTTCTCCCATCTTAAGACCTTCAAACTTACTTCTAAGAACCTGCAATTTTGCCTCCTTAACCTTGATGTCTCCCTCATGAATATTAATCAGTTTAATCCATATTTCATGAGCAGTAACACAGTCTATAACTTTAAAGTTCTCTTTTTCCGACAGAGCTGCATATAGAGCATTCCTTGCCTTTCCATCAGCTTCTAAGTTTTTAGTTTCTGCAGCTGTAGGATTCTCCTCATCTACGGTTGGTGTAAATCCATGCAAGACTACTCTTTGTACTTGTAGGCCTTGTGCTAAGAGATAAGCACTCATTCTCTTTTTCCATAACTGGAAATTTTGGCCACCGAAATAAGGAACTCCCTTAACAGTCGTTGCTTGATTCTCCATTTCTACTGCTGGTTCTAAGTTTCAACAATCACTTGACAAAAGCGAACCTTGCTCTGATACCAATTGTTGGATCGTGTCAAGTGTTGAGAGGGGGGGGTGAATCAACACTTTATCAATTTTTCTTTCAACTAAAGGATTCCCTCTCAAATGTTAGCTCAGTTAGAGCTTATTGTTAAACTCACGTTCTTGGCTTAGATGGACTCACTCAAGGAGGGTTCACTTACACAACCACGACACTCCTGTTCAAGCTTACAGTTTGAGAACACCACACCAGTCAAGACACACTCAAAGCAGTAAATGTGCACGGGGGATTTTTACGTGGTTCGATCAAATGATCTACATCCACGGACAGATTCACTCCTGTCAATCTTCACTATCACGGAATCATTCAGCTCTGGCCTCACTGACCGTAAGCAACATAAACAAGAGCTCACTGCTCAACACATTGAAGTTCACTACCTCTACAAGTTCATCAACTAAAACAACAACACATAAACCTCTATTGTACTGCCTTTTCTACACAAATATCTTTCAAAATCACTTAATGAAAGACGTTTGATAGTGTTCTAGGCTTACCACCTGAAGCTGCAACCTCAGGGTCAGTTCTCCCGATTCTGCATCATCTTTGATCTTAGTTTCAGTCTTCCCTTTTTCTGCTCCTCCTCAGCTTCTTCTTCTCCTTGACTTCTGCTTCTCCAAAGCTTCAGCTTCTCCTTGTGCAGCTGACTGTTTCTTTCTCTCTTGTATTTCTCATATCATCTTTTTGCAGCTCTCACTCTTTTACTTCTCCCTTTTCTCGGTTTCGTTCGGTTCAGCACACATCTTGCCTGTTGCTCATCTCTCTCTCTATTTCTCTTCTCGTGCCTGCCCCTTTTTGGTTTTTCCTCCGTTCTGCAGTTGTTGTACCTACCACACCTACTCATATGCCCGTTTTTTTTTTATTATCTTCCGCACTCTATCTTCTTTTTCCCAGAAGAAAAACTGTGCCCTACCGTGTAGTGTGTCAGCACATCATACACGAAAGGCGGCTCAAGATTCAAATAATCCATTTTCAACCTTTTGAGTTGCAACTTGCTTGCCATGTCATATTGTTGACTGTACTCCTTCATACTTCTCGAGTAGCTTGTCTTAGATATTTTGAAACAGCAGAAGTGATCTGATCTTAGCTTATAGCTGATCTGATGTGCGCGGCATTTGATATGATGTCGCGCTTCGGTTGATCTGATGTTAGCTTGCAGTTGATCTGATGTTAGCCTTCGGTTGATCTGATGTTAGCTTGCAGTTGATCTGATGTTAGCCTTCGGTTGATCTGATGTTAGCTTCATGTCACAACGTTCTGTCCAGCAACTCAGAACCATCCATGTAGCTCCTGCAGTTCTTCTGATCGGGCACTGCTTGATTCTTTTGTATTTCTGCTCGCTCACAGGATTGCTAGATACTTCAACATGATGCTCCTGCGTCTTCTGAATCTTTGAGAGACTTTTAGAGTCGCGCGTTTGAGGTGTGATTCACTAGCCGTCCTTGACTTCAGCTTCTTAGGTGTCTGCTCTAGCTCTCCAGCCTTGAGTTGTTCTCTTCTGCTGCAAATATGTTTTGTTGCTGACTTGCCTTGCTTCTGTGAAACCAAGCTGCTGAGCAATCCCTTGAGAATTTGATTTGATCTTTACTTCCGTTGATCTGATCTGTGCTGCATGTGATCTGATGTGTGCATCCTTTGATCTGATGCGCACTGCATTTGATCTGATCTTCACTTCCTTTGATCTGATACGCACTGCCTTTGATCTGATCTGTGTGGCCTTTGATCTGATATGCCAACAGTACACTTCCTTCTCATTTTGGCACTTCAGTTTATTCATCGGCTTCTTGCTGAGATTTTGTCCAGATAAAATGCTTTCAAACCTCATGAACTCAGTCCATTATTGCCTTAGTAATTCACAGATTTGTCACAATGTGGTTGCAACAATTACAACAAAACATTGGACTTTAACAAAGGCTAAGAAAGCTTCATTGTAGCAGCTTATGACATCCTTACTGATTCAGCTCCATTGTAGCAGCTTCATTGTAGCGGCTCCAATGGCTCAACAAATAGAAGCAGCTATGCTGGATTTAGGTGCTTCGATTAATGTGATGTCTTTATCTCTTTTTAAGAAGTTAAAGATTGGAGCTCTTAAAGACACAAATGTAATAGTGCAATTAGCAAATAGATCAATGATATATCCTGAAGGGGTAGTGGAGGATGTCTTAGTTAAATGCGATAAATTAATATTTCCTGCTGACTTTTACATCCTTGACATGAATGATGAACATGTTATAAATGCTGATATTTTGTTGTTAGGAAGATCATTCATGAAAACTGCCAAAACAAAAATTGATGTTGATGCTGGCATTTTTACTTTTGAGTTTGATGGTGAGAGAGTGCAATTTAACATGTATGAAGCTATGAAGTACCCACCTGACTCTGAGTATTTTGTTAATGTTAGCTTAGTTGATGCTATTGTGCAAGAAGAGATAGAGTTTAATCTGATGCTTGATGAGCTGAACTTTGTGTTACAGCATAGTTTGCAGGAAAAAGACACTCACAAAGACATGAGTGAAGCTGTCATTGAGGCGATAATGGCGTTTCATGCCAATCCTGAGCTGCCACCAAGGTTTGCACATAATTTTTTGGAATTGCCTTCATTTTCTGAAAGAGTTTTACCTTCTGTGGTACAGGCACCCAAGTTAGAGCTGAAGACATTGCCGAGTCATCTCAAGTATGTTTACTTGGGAGAGCTTGACACATTGCCCGTGATCATTTCAAAAGGTCTCACTGAAGTGCAAGAAGAAAAGTTGCTGAGAGTATTGCGGGACAACAGAACAGCCATAGGGTGAACACTAGCAGATATCAAGGGAATTAGTCCTTCCATCTGCATGCATCGCATTTTTCTTGAAGCAGACTCGAAACCTGTCCGAGAAGCTCAGAGGAAATTAAATCCTGCAATGAAAGAGGTAGTGATGAAGGAAATAATTAAATTACTTGATGCAGGAATTATTTATTCTGTTTCTGATAGTAAATGGGTTAGCCCAGTCTATGTTGTACCTAAGAAGTCGGGATTTCAATTGGTTAAAAACGAGGCTAATGAGTTGGTTCCTATGAGATTACAGACAGGTTGGCGCATGTGCATAGATTTTAGGAAGTTAAATGCAGCTACAAGGAAGGATCACTTTCCACTTCCTTTTATTGACCAAATGTTGGAACGTTTGGCAGGTAAGGATTTCTTTTGCTTTCTAGATGGGTATTCCGGGTACTTCCAAATAGCGGTAGCTCCGGATGACCAAGATAAGACTACCTTTACTTGTCCATTTGGTACATTTGCATATAGGCGCATGCCCTTTGGTTTGTGTAATGCTCCGGGAACTTTTCAAAGATGCATGATGAGTATATTTTCAGATTTTCTTGAAAAATGCATTGAAATTTTCATGGATGATTTTACTGTGTATGGTGACTCGTTTGACCAATGTTTGGAAAGCTTGTCATTAGTTTTACAAAGATGCATTGAAAAGGATTTGGTGTTGAATTATGAAAAGTGTCACTTCATGGTGAGAGAGGGAATTGTATTAGGCCATGTGGTATCATCAAGAGGAATAGAAGTGGATAAGGCTAAAATTGATTTGATTGCTAGTTTGCCTTATCCTACTAACGTTCGAGAAATTCGAAGTTTTCTTGGTCATGCAGGGTTTTATAGACGTTTTATTAAGGATTTCTCGAAGATCACACAACCCTTGTCACGGTTACTGCAGAATGATGTGCCCTTTGAATTTGGGGAGGAGTGTAAGAAGGCTTTTCAGAAATTAAAGGAGTTACTCACGTCAACTCCAATAATTCAACCCCCCAATTGGGAACTGCCTTTTGAGCTGATGTGTGATGCCAGCCACTATGCTGTGGGGGCTGTGCTTGGACAAAGAAGTGGAAGACAGAGTCACATCATTTATTATGCCTCCAAAACCCTTGACTCAGCGCAATGCAATTACACCACCACAGAAAAAGAACTTTTAGCTATTGTGTTTGCTTTTGAAAAATTTCGTTCTTATTTGCTAGGTTCTAAAGTGGTCGTGTTTTCTGATCATGCAGCTTTAAAATTCTTGCTGTCGAAGAAGGAATCAAAGCCGAGGCTCATTCGATGGATTCTTCTACTACAAGAGTTTGATTGGGAAATAAAGGATAGGAAGGGTGCGGACAACTCAGTTGCTGATCACCTCAGCAGTTTAGTGCGTGAGGAGGACTCCAAACCCATTGCAGAGTTATTTCCAGAGGAGAAGCTGTGGGCGTTGCAAGGTAAAGAGCCATGGTATGCCGATATAGTAAACTACTTGACAAGTGGTAAGTTTCCTCCCAATATGAATGTTTACCAGCGAAATAAATTGAAAGCTCAATTTAAGCATTATGTGTGGGATGAGCCTTACTTGTGGAAAATTTGTTCTGACCAAGTAGTGAGGAGGTGTGTGGCTAATCATGAAATACATTCTGTGCTTGAATTTTGTCATTCTCATGCATGTGGTGGTCATTTTGGCCCAAAAAGAACTGCTAGGAAAGTGTTAGACTGTGGGTTTTATTGGACTTCTTTATTTAAGGATGCTTATGATTTTTGCAAGAGATGTGATAAATGCCAGAGAGTAGGAAATTTATCGTCTAGAAATGAGATGCCTCAGACTCCCATGTTATTTTGCGAAATTTTTGATGTATGGGGCATGGATTTTATGGGACCATTTCCAAGCTCATGTGGAAAGTTGTATATTCTGCTTGCTGTCGATTATGTATCGAAATGGGTAGAAGCGAAAGCTACCCAAACTAATGACGCTAAAGTTGTTACAGGATTCCTTAAGTCTAACATTTTCAGTCAGTTTGGAGTGCCAAAAGCGATCATAAGTGACCAGGGGACACATTTTTGCAATCGACAAGTCGAGGCATTGATGAGGAGATATGGCGTAAATCATCGCGTATCCACCGCATACCACCCACAGACCAACGGGCAAGCTGAAATATCCAACCGTGAGATAAAGAGCATTTTGGAGAAGACAGTGAATCCTAGTCGGAAGGATTGGAGTTTGCGGTTGGAAGATGCTCTGTGGGCGTATCGAACAGCATACAAAACGCCCATTGGAATGTCTCCGTACAGGTTAGTTTTCAGAAAAATGTGTCATTTACCTGTTGAGCTAGAACACCGTGCTTTTTGGGCAGTCAAACAGTTCAATATGGATGCAAAGGAGGTTGGGTTGGAAAGGAAACTACAGCTGCAAGAACTGGAAGAAATTCGATTGGAGGCGTATGACAACTCGCAGTTGTACAAAGAAAGGACCAAAATCATCCATGATAAACTGCTGAGAAGAAAAGACCTTGTGGTTGGTCAGAGGGTGCTTTTATTTGATTCCAAGTTGAAATTAATGCCAGGTAAGTTAAAGTCGAGATGGCATGGCCCGTATTTGGTGGTAAGTATTTCTCCGTATGGCATGTGTGAGATTCAAAGTTTAAAATCAGGCAAAGTGTTTTGTGTTAATGGTCATAGACTTAAACCTTTTCTTGATAATGACATTATTGAGCATGTGGAGGAGATTACATTATTTCAGCCATTGTATGTGGATTAGTTTGAAGCATAACTGTGTCTAGCCAAAGACATTAAAGAAAGGCGCTTGTTGGGAGGCAACCCAAAATTTTTATAATTCTTTTCATTTAGGTTGATCTAATTTTTATCATTTTTTTTTTTAGGTTTGAGGAGCAGGAGGACCAACAGAATACAAGTTTTCTTGTGACATGCCCATGTCAAAAATCTGTTGTGTTTTTAAAGAATTTTTGGTCCACCAACAGAATACAAGTTTGTTTGTGACATGCCCATGTTAACCACTTTTGTGTTTCTTAAAGATTTTTCGGGTCCCCAAACAGAATACAAGTTTCCTTCTCACATGGGCATGTTGACTAAGGTTCTTCCGTTAAACAAAAAAAAAAAAAAAGAGTCAGACGTTTTTTTTCTTTTCATCCTTTTCCAATTCCTAACCCTCGCAGCCTTCTCTTTTCTACCTGTTATCGTCCGCACTAGCCGACTTTTTCACAGCTGTCGTCATCGCAGTCGACCGTCTCACAGCTGTCGTCATCGCCGGCCATCTCTCAGCTCAGCGTTTCCATCGCCACCTCTCCCGCTTTTCTCCTCCTCGGCCCGTCAACAACCACTCGGCCCTCTGCTTCGCCGCCAACCGCCCGGCCATCTGTCCCGGACCCTACAGCACCCTCCTTCTCTCTTCCTATCTCGGTTCCGTTCAGCCGCGTCCAGGTTCCGGTTCAGCAGAGGACGGGCGACGCACCGAGTTCTTTCGATTTCGTCCGGGGGCCTCCGTCGGCGCTGCACACTGCCCGCGAATTCGGGGGATTCGTCGGCCATTCACAGCCGTGACTTCTTCAGCACTTTGCCCGGTCGTCTCTACGGTGCAGCGAGTATGGTTCGCCAGAAGGCCAAAGCCACCTGGCCACCACGGTTGGAGTCAACCTCATTGGAGTGGGAGGACACACCTCCATCATCCCCATCGCCGTCGGTTCGGTCCGCTCGGGCGCTAGTTCCTGTTCGAGGAACCCAAGCCAAGCGGCCGGCGGAAAATTCAGGTCCTCCCCCCACTTCCACTGCCGCGAATTCAACTGCGCATTCGGCTGCCGCCGAATCATCCTCAGCCAGCGATGTACCAGAGCCGCCGCCACCTAAACGGTCTAGATTGTCGGCAGATCAATCAAAAGGAGCAGACATAACGAGGAAAGGACGTAGGAAGACCACCTCGGG
This sequence comes from Knoxia roxburghii, assembly GCA_030378225.1. Lineage (NCBI taxonomy): Eukaryota > Viridiplantae > Streptophyta > Magnoliopsida > Gentianales > Rubiaceae > Knoxia > Knoxia roxburghii. The sequence continues at coordinate 26,594,519 of CM059424.1, forward strand.
CCCCAATACTCTGCCCCCTTCCGACTCTCGTTTATTCAAGGTAAAATTTGCTAAACCCAGTCACCAGGAGAAGTATAAACTGCTTTCTTCCAAAAGTATTTATGAGTGTAAATGTTTTGATTTGGAAGCTTTGCATAAGTTGAATGTTTATGATGCAGTGCGGGCAATGTTTGAGGGTATTGATTGGGAAGAATATTTTAATTTATCCTTGCCTGCTTATGTTGAATTAACGAGAGAATTTCATGCGAGTTTAGAATATAAACCTCCAAAGCAGAATTTTACTCTGGATTCACCAAATGTTATTTGTTTCCAACTGATGAATAAGTGCTTTAAAATGTCTTTGGTGCAATTCGATATAGCAATGGGTTTTATTTCTGAGAGTGAGTCTAAAACTGAAGCTTATACGTCATGTGAGTTAGATGTCCCGCAAGGTTTTTATCTTACTGAATGTCTTGCTGAATGGAAAAGATTAGCTCCTAAATCTTTGGATATTTTTAAACCAAGCAAAGTCTGTGATTATTTCTTTGAGGATCCTGTATTAAGATTGTGCCATAGATTCCTGGGCTATAGTTTAGCAGGGAGGAAGGATCAAGCGAACATAATCACCACACACGAATTGTTTTTAATTACTCGCATGATCCAGCGGAAACGTGTGTGCTTTGCTTATACTTTTGTGCATCAATTGAGAGCTTCTCATAACCGTAAGGGCAGGGGGTTAACCTTGGGGTCGTTAATAACCCATTTGGCAGTTAATTTAAAGGTTTTGGATTTACAGCATAATCCTTTGTGTGGCTCGTCCTGTGGTGCCTTTGAATTTGCCTAGTTTATTACGCATGCAACTCATTGTTTGTAAAGGTGATTCATATGAGTTTCTTCCGCCGGGAAAACCATTCCCGAGCACGCATGCCAGTTCTTCTCATGCTGGTGAATCCGAGGACGAACAAGACGATTCTTCCTTCGTGACCAAGGAGCAATTCACAGCTCTCCAAGCCCAGCTTAATAGCATTCAAGAGGTTTTAGCAATCCATCAAGCCACTCTCCAGGCCTTGTGTGATCGAGTCGGCCTCAATCCAGCAGCTCCTCCACCATAGGGAGTTCTCTCCATACCTTAATTTTGTTTAGTAATTCAATTTAGTGTCTAGTTATTTATTTATTTATTTATTTTATTTTATTTTATTTTTTTTATGCGTTGCTTGTTGACTTCATACTTATTGTCTACATTGAGGACAATGTAGATTTTAGGTGTGGGGGGGTGTTATTTTGGTTGCTTTGTTTTAAGTATGTTTTGTTTTATGTTTTGTGTGGATAATTGATAGGCAATGTGTGATTTAGGTAAGATAAGGATGAAATGTAGGAAGAATTAGTAGTGTTTGGTGTTGGATGACTATAACTTTTCTTTGTGATAATTCAAATGACGATGCATGTTGAAGTGACACCAAAAGCCATTTTAGGTGAGATTTTGGGCCTTAACGAGCAACAACTCTTTCTTGTGCTCAAATTGTTTTTTTTAGAGTGTTTCACACATAGTTTGCATATTCTAGAACTTGCTTTGTTATGCATGTTACCATTGCTTGTAAATTTGAAGTACAAAAAGGATAAAGGCAATAGGATAACCAAATTTGGCTTGCTAAAAAAAATCCAACCTTCAATGCTTACCCTTAGTTAACCTTTTTGAAGCTTGGACCTGATTCTTTGATTTTAAAGCCACTAAATTAAACCTAGGCCTGTGTTTAGCTTGCTCTTCTTCCCTAGTTATTGAAAGAAGTATATGCTTGGTTGTTAACTTGGGTTTGTGGTTTGAAGGCGGACATTGTAAGGCAATAGTAACTCATTAAGGATAAGTTGTGCTCTGACCAAGAAAAAAAAAATGAAGGAAAAAAAAAAAGAGACAAGAAAGAAAAAGAGCCAGTATAAACAAATTTAAATGAATTTGTGTGGCTAGAAAAAAAAGAGAAAAAAAAAATTGGAAATTGTGGAAAGAGCAAAGTTTGGAATTTTTGGTGAGTTACTAGTGTTTTGCATGGGTCATTCTCGGTAAGATGGTTGAAAGTTAACAATCAAGTGTGTTCTTTCTTTCATGACTTTAGCCTTTGTTTAATCCTTGTTTATCCTACCTTGTCCTGAGCCCCATGATGACCCTTGACGAAGACCTTTTGATTTGTACTTTGATTTATTTGAGTGATAGTAATGTGATAATTTTGCAAGCTTATGGCAAGAACATGCTATGTGATGAATTGAGTGCTTAAATGTCCTTGAAACACTTTTGAGTGCATGAGAGATTACCGGTGAGGTGGTTGTCACTTTTGTGTGTTATTTGAGTTTGGGAAGTTATGAGGAAGTGGTATAGTCATTACAAATGCTTGATGCTATGAAAACTCCTATGTGGATTGCAAATCTTGCTTAGTTACACATTGCATATTGAGAAGCCAAGTTATTGTGTGTGTTTGTTTTGTGATTCTTGTTTAGTGTTGAGTCATGCTTGGGGACAAGCATTGTTTAGGTGTGGGGGAATTTGATAAGCTGGAAATTAAGTGGTGGATTGAATGCAATTTGAGGGCTATTTTGAGGGATTTAATGAGCTGATAGGCTAATTTTACTTGCAGGGGAGATTTCTTAAAGGAGAGCAAAGGAAAGAGATTTTGGCAAATTTTGGAAGAAGTGGGCTGGACTGAAGAAAAGAAACTGCAAAGGGAGATTTATTAAAGTGGGCTGTGGGTTGAGACCCAAGATTTATTTTGGATTTTACAATCAGTTTTATTTTAACTGGTGTCCAAACTTAATTAGGGATAATTATATATATTCAATTGTGGGCCCGTTATGGGGAGGAGAATATATACAAAACGTAGGTTTGGAGAGGAGGCTATCTTTGACTTTAGTTTGCTGGGCAGATTTGGCGGACTGGAGCAGCCTTGGGCAAGGGCTTCCTGCGCTGCGGTTTTTAGTACTAGTTTTTCTTTCATTTATTATTCATGTCTAAATTGTTTATTATGATTAGTTCTGTTTTTAATTCGATTATGAGTAGCTAAATATTTAATTCTAGTCAGAGGAATTACACCCTAGATGTGAATTAAATTGTGAGATCAATTGTTCTTAATATCAATTGAGTTCTAATTATTTAATTATTCTCCGTTTTGTATGTTAGATTATTTGGCATTAATTGAATAGCTGGTAGCATTCAATTCTTCCTAGGTAGTCTAGTCAACTCGAATACACGAGGTTCGGTATTCCTAAGAGTTTCAATTCAACTAATCACGTGGTACGTCGGTTAGCGTTTTGAAGGGAATAATTAATCAACGTGCAATTAAACAAGGTTTGATTAATTGTAAATTGAATTGGGTCCTAGACTATCGAAATCAATGTTCTAGGAGGTTCCAGGACAGATATTCGATTATAGATGCAGTTAACGGAGGTTCCTTAATTGCTGGGTTAAATTTATAGGACTGAACTGTTAGGAGGTTCCAACAGGGAAAACCAATATAATCAAGGTTAATTGGGAAAATTTGTGCATCGAGGATCAATTTATCACATCAGGGTGGAAACAATTCCTTTGACTAGATCATTTCTTAAATTAGAGTTAAGTCAATTCTCATTTTCTTTATTAATTTTAATTGAAGTTTATTTAAGTAGATTAAATTCTCAAAAACCCCCCTTTTGGTTACCAGGTTCTGATTTAATTAATTCACTACCCTGCTTCCTGTGGAGACGATCCTACTCACTGCTTGCTATTTTATTCTGTGTAGAGTAGGTATTTATTTTTGATTGGTTGACGACCCATCATTAAGGGTTAGGGTTTAGATTTTAATCACAGGGGTTAGGGTATAGGTTTGAAATGAACAGGTTAGGGTTTATTTTTTATCGAAAATGTTAGGGTTGAGTGTTTCATCGAAATGGGTTAGAGTTTAGTTATTATATGGAAGGTTCATGTTTAGTTATTCATCAAATGAGCCAGGATATAGTTTTTTATGAAATGATATTCAAAACTATTTGTTTTCTCTTTATCGTTCGAAAATCCAGATAATTAAATTAGTGTTAATCATGTATAATTTTTTTACGAAAATAAATTTAAAATCGATTAACACTATAAGCATCTTTTAATAAAAGAAAGTCTATATAGTTATAATTTATAGTCATTCATTTAGACCTTATAATTCATCTAGAATGCATGAAAGAACAAGAAATAATTATTATATGAAATATGCTAATTACAAAATCCCTAGTTCTTCTAACTTTCATTTAACTTGTAACTATTGTTGAGTTTTTGGCCATGTCTCTCCTAGATGTTTTTCTAGAATTGTTGTAGAAAATGGCATAAAAGAATGGAGAATTAAAAAATCCACTAACCTACAAGGGCCCAATTAAAATTGGGGACCAATGAGTTTATTTATCTTTTGTAGGAAAGAAAAAGTTTGAAAGAAACGAAATGGTACTTGGATAGTGGATGCTCAAGGCACATGACCGGAGATAAACATCTACTAAAGGGAATCAAAACTTGTGTGAAGGGAAATGTGACTTTTAGTGATGATACAAAAGGCAAAATTATTGGTATAGGTAACATTTCTTCTAAACATAGTGATATAATTGAAAATGTGCTCTTGATTGATAATTTGAAATTCAATTTGATTAGCATAAGTCAAATTTGTGATAAAAATTTAGGAGTGAATTTTAGAAAAAATGCATGTTATATTGTTGATCCTACTAATGATAATATTATTTGTACCGGTAGTAGAAATAAAAATATTTATTTGTTAAATATTGAAGATTTGATGGATCAAATTGATCATTGCTTGAATGTATTAGTTGATAATACATGGTTGTGGCATAGAAGACTTGCTCATATTAGTATGGATTATTTGAATGAACTTTCATAAAAGAAATTGGTAAAAGGGTTGCCTAAAACCAAATATGTGAAAAATAGAATATGTGATGCATGCCAATATGAAAACATATTAAATCATCTTTTATAACTAAAAATTGTGTTTCAACTTCTAAACCTCTTGAACTTATTCACATGGACTTGTTTGGTCCTACCCAACAAATTAGTATGGGTGGTAAAAGATATGGCTATGTTTTAGTTGATGATTTTTCAAGATTTACTTGGGTGTTATATCTTGCAAACAAAAGTGATGCTTTCAATGAATTTCAAAAATTAGCTAAGAAAGTTCAAAGTGAACTTAATTTGAAAATTGTAAAACTAAGGAGTGATAATGGTACGGAATTTTCAAATGAAAGTTTTAATGATTTTTGTGATGAATTTGGAATTATTCAAAATTATTCGGTAACTAAGTCACCTCAAAAAAATGGAGTAGTTGAAAGAAAAAATAGGACACTTCAAGAAATGGCTAGAACCATGATTAATGAAAATAATTTACCTAAATATTTTTGGGCGGAAGCCATTAATACCGCTTGTTTTGTGCTAAATAGAGCTTTAATTAGACCTATTTTGAAAAAGACCCCTTATGAGTTAGTTTATGGTAGACCTCCCAATATTGCATATTTTAAAGTGTTTGGTTGTAAATGTTTTATTTTAAATGTTAAAGATAACTTGGGAAAATTTGATAAGAAATCGGATAAAGGAATTTTCTTTGGCTATTCATCTATTCGAAAACCATATAGAGTTTTTAATAAAAGGACACTAGTAGTTGAAGAAGCAATTCATGTGAAATTTGATGAGAATTTAGTGGGGATTAATGAAGTAAGAAAATAAGAAGAAGAAGAAACTATTGTAATTGACAATGAGCCCACTAAAAAGGTAGAAATTTCTTGTGAAACTAGCAATGTGAATGAAATGACAATTAGAGTTGAAAATAAAATGAGTGGTCTTTCTAAGGATTATAAATTTTTAAAGAGTCATCCACAAGGTTTAGTATTTGGTGATCCATCTAAAGGAGTTAAAACTAGATCTACGGTATTTAATAGTCATTTTTCTTTACTTTCTTCAATTGAACCCAAACATGTCAAAGAAGCCTTAAATGATGAATTTTGGATAATTGCCATGCAAGAAGAATTAAATCAATTTGAAAGAAGTAAAGTATGGATTTTAGTTGAGAGACCTAATGATTATCCTACAATTGGAATGAAATAGGTTTTTAGAAATAAACTAAATGAAAAGGGTGAAGTGGTTAGAAATAAAGCTAGATTAGTTGCCCAAGGTTATAAACAAGAGGAAGGAATTGATTATGATGAAACATTTGCCCCGGTTGCTAGATTAGAATCTATTAGAATGTTACTTGCTTTTGCTTGTTTTAAAGGTTTTAGATTAATTCAAATGGATGTTAAAAGTGCATTTGTAAATGGTTATTTGGAAGTACAAGTTTATGTTGAACAACCACCCGGTTTTAAAAATGAAATATTTCCAAACCATGTGTATAAATTAATTAAAGCTTTGTATGGTTTAAAACAAGCTCCTAGAACTTGGTATGAAAGCCTTGCCTCTTATCTAAGTGAAAATGGTTTTAACAAAGGTCAAGTTGACACTACTTTGTTTACTAGAACTAATGATTATGGTGATTTGATTATTGTTTAAATTTATGTAGATGATATTATTTTTTGTTCTACCAATACTTTATTATGTGATGAATTTGCTTCAATTATGCAAAAAGAATTTGAAATGAGCATGATGGGTGAACTTAATTTCTTCTTAGGACTTCAAATTAAACAAATGCATGAAGGTACTTTTATTTGTCAAGAAAAATATACTAGAGAACTACTTAAATGATTTGGTATGGATGAATGTAAACCTATAGGTACCCCTATGTGCACATCTACTAAGTTAGGAAAAGATGAAAGTGGACAAAATGTTGAAGAAAAAAGGTATAGATGCATGATAGGTATTCTTTTATACTTAACCGCTAGTAGACCCGATATCATGCATTCCGTGTGTTTATATGCCAGATTTCAAGTTAATCCTAAAGAAAGTCATTTTGTGGCCTTGAAATGAGTACTTAGATATTTAAAAGGAACTTTAGATTTTGGCCTTTGGTTTCCTAGAACAAATGATTTTGACTTAATTGACTATACGGATGCGGATTATGGGGGATGTCTAGTAGAAAGAATGAGTAATAGTGGCACATGTCAACTACTTGGGAAATGTCTAGTATCTTGGTTTAGTAAGAAACAACCTTCTATTTCACTCTCAACCGTGGAAGCGGAATACATGGCGGCGGGAAATTGTTGTGCTCAAATTATGTGGATGAAACACACTTTAATTGATTTTGGCCTCAATTTTGAAAATGTTCCCATTTTTTGTGATAATACTAGTGCTATAAATTTGACTAAAAATCCTATTCTTCACTCTAGGACAAAGCATATAGATATCAAACATCATCTCATTAGAGAGCTTGTTCAAAATAGAGAAGTTCACTTGAATTATGTTAATACAAAAGACCAATTAGCCGATATTTTCACTAAAACCTTACCTAAAAATCAATTTGAAATTTTGAGAAGCAAGTTGAACATTTGTGATTTTAATGCTTTATAATGCATGCTTATGTGAACTTATTTGTGCATGACCTTATTTGATTACTTGTGCATGCAAACATGTGTATGGGAAGTGATGAATTCCAAAGTCAAATTATTGACTTATGATCCTATTACACATGTAAAAAAATATATATAAAATAAAACTTTGATTTTCTATTTTTTTTTTCATGTCTAACTTTTTATTGATGACAAAAAGGGGAAGAAGAAAAACTAGTTTTAAAATTTTATTGTCAAAGTAAGGGGGAGTTCACTTGCTACTTGTAGTTTTCATTTTAAATTGTTTTGTCATCATTAAAAAGGGGGAGATTGTTAAACTTAAGTGTTGCAATCTTATTTTAATAATAACAAAACAAATATGTGAAACTAATAATTTCTTAAATTATCTAAAATTATTTTTTGTAGAAAGTGTAAAATTTTCAGATTTATACATTCATCTTCAAATGAGCATAACTTTCGTTTCACTTAGCCAAAAATTAAGACTTTGGATGTTTTGAAAACCTCTTTCAATTATATAAAAAGTGATGTCAAATAGTCAATGTGAAACTCAAATGGAATTTTGTGAAAATAGACAAAAAACAAAACTATGTCACTGCAATGCCACAGTTAAGTATATTAGATGTAACTTGACTTACAAAAGTCCAAATAAACTAATTTTGACGTCCTTGGAAAGCTAAGAGAAAGATATACAACATTGATTTCTGACACAAAAGTCAAAAACAGATGCAAGAAGTTAAAAAAGTTGAAGGAAGTTCAAACTATGTTAAATCATCTTTGGAGCCAAAATTCAAGTGTTTGAATTGGAGCCCAAATTTGCCTACAAATAGAGACCATGGGTGAAGGCATTCAAGACACATAAGCTATCAAGTCATTCTTATTATTTTCAAAATTCTCTCAAGTTTTCAAGTGCTCATTTCAAATTTTACTTTCAAGTTCCAGTTATTTTTCAAAGTGTTCTAGTTATTTTTCACAGTGTCAATCTTATACTAGAACCTTGTCACTTGTAAGCCATAAACACTAGGTTTTACTGTTCTTGAAAGCAAGAGGTTGCAATTCAAGAACAATTTAGAGGGTGAGTAGTGAAGAACCTCTTAGTAGAGTTACTAAGTTGTTCTTGGGAAATTTGTAAAGGTTTGAATTCCACCTTAAGAAATTTTTGTTTTTTTGAAAAAGAAATAGGAAGGGCCTCAACTTTAGAAGTTGGGGAGTGGATGTAGAGTTTGTAAGGGGTTTACAAGCTTGAACCACTTTAAAAATCTTGTCTCTTTCATTGCATTGCATTTTGCATTCATACTCTCTCTTCTACATTTCTTGCATCATAAAACATCACCATTAGAGTTGCTCAATTCAAGTACTACATCTTTAATCTTAAGATTTTATTTAAGACTTGTCCTTATTTCAAGTCTATATTTCTTTAGTATAAGTATTTACTTTATCTTAAACTTGTCTTTAATCAAGTCTAGATTATGCAACAACAACACTTTGATATCTGAAATTATATATGCATTAGGATCATCCTGCCTTATTGATATCTGAAATTTGCAACAACAACACTTTGATTTCGTATTTTTAGTACATTGAGTTTTACTGAATTTTTAGATTTGATTTCTTTGTTACATTTTAAGAAAATTACTTTTTTGTTTTAGTGGTGTGTCGCAATAGCAATTTCAAACATAAATGTGACTGCAAATGATTTAGTCCACTCAATAGCTTCCTTTTTATGAAGAAATACGTTGTCAATTTTAAAGCATCCACCCTAGTTTGTTATGTCTGCTTCAACAATAAAAAAAAATTTTGATAAATTTTACACAATTTCATTAAAAATGGTAAATAAAAAATAATTAATAATAAATAACTAACAGCCAATAATTACTATAATTAATAACTAATCTTGATAATTAATAATTAATAAATAATAAAATAAAATTACTACCAAATTTTAAATGTTAGATATTACTACCAAAAAATTCTAAATATCAAACACAAAATATTAAAAACATATTTCCTGTCTACAATTTCTAAACTATATTAGTAAATAATTTATAATTTTAATCAAATATAAAAATTTTAACCTAAAAATATACTTAATTTTTAACTAATATTAATAATAATCAAATAATAATCATTCAATTTAATTATAATGATAATGAACTAAATTACATGGCAAGGGAACTATCAATTTAGAGTTTACTTCTGAAAAAAATTTAACTTACAAATTGTATCATGTTCCGAATGTCGTGAAGAATCTTGTATTTGTAGATATTCTCAATAAAAAGGGAATACCGACAGTAATAGAGTCAAACAATGTAATATTGTCTAAGAATGGTGTAGTCATATGAAAGGGATACTCATGTAATGGCATGTTCAATCTCTCTATTAATAAAAGTTTGAATGATTCTGTTTATTATGTTGTTCCTTTTAGTTTATGGCATGAAAGGTTGGGTCATATTAGTAACAAAACTTTTGAAGTTTATGTCAAAAAATGGCCTAATTTCCTGCAAAAATTTAAGTGACAACAAGTGCAAAATTTGTGTTCAAGCAAAAGCTACAAAACTGCCTTTTCCTAAATTACAGAGAAGTACAAATTTGCTTGAACTTATTCATTCAGATGTTTGTGAACTTAATGGTATGTTAACTAGAGGAGGAAATAGATACTTTGACACTTTTATTGATGATTATTCACGTTTTTTGCATGTGTATCTAATGAAGCACAAAGATTAAGTGTTTGATTTACTCAAAACTTATAAATCTCTAGTTGAAAACCAGTTAAGTAAAAAAATAAAAGTTTTGAGAAGTGATAGAGGTGGTGAATACTTCTCTATGGAATTCTCAAAATTTTGTGAAGAAAATGGCATAGTGCATCAAACAAGTGCACCTTATACTCGTCAACAAAATGGATTGGCTAAAAGGAAAAATAGAACATTGCAAGATCTAGTGAATGCAATGTTGCTAAGATCTGGTTTGCCAAATAATTTGTGGGGAGAGGCTCTTTTAACAGCTTGTCATTTTTATAATAGAATACCTTCTTTGAAAATAAAGGAAGGCAACCAAACTTATCTTATGTGAAAGTTTGGGGTTGTATAGCCTATTATAGAGTTCCTGATATTAAAATAACCAAGTTGGGACCTAGAGCACTTAAAAGTTTGTTTGTAGGTTATGCAGAAAATTCCAAAGCATATAGATTGCTTCTTATTTATTCCAATGTCATCGTGGAATCATGAGATGTTCAATTCTTTGAAAATTTATTTTTCAAAGATAAAAACATCCATGAAAGCCCTATGGTTGAACTAAGTTCTTCTCAAAATGATTATATTCCTTCAAGTTCTTCAAGTGAACTTAAAAGGAAGGAAGTAGACTCTCCTAAAATTTTAAGGAAAAGTCAAAGGCAAAAGAAACCAAAAAGTTTGCCACCAGATTTTGTAGCTTCAAGTGATATTGTTTTCTTAGTTGACGACAATGAAAGTGGTCTTATAAATAAGGTTCCTATTCTACTTAGGGTAGAGGATGATCCTAGGACCTATACAGAAGCAATGACTTCTAGAGATTCACCATTTTGGGAAGAGTCAATCAATAATGAAATGAACTCTATAATATCTAATAAGACTTGGATTCTTGTTGATCTGCCACCAGGTTCTAAACCTATTGGTTGTAAATGGGTTTTTTCGTCGCAAGTATGCAACAAATGGTACATTTCTTACATATACTAAGAATCCAGACAATGAACATTGGAGAGAACTTCTCGTGTTCTTGGCTATCTAAAAAGAATAAGAGAATTTGGACTTTCTTATAATAGAACTCCTAGTATTCTTGAAAGATATACAGAAGCTAGTTGGATAACTAGCATAAAAGAGCAAAAACCAACAAGTGGTTGGGTATTTTCGCTAGGTGGAGGTGCTGTTTCTTGGGCCGCAAAGAAAAAGACTGTTATAACACATTCTACTGTGGAAGCTGAGTTAGTAGCGCTTTGGTCAACTTGTAAAGAGGCCGAGTGGCTAAAAGATCTGTTGTTGGATATTGGACTTTATCCTCAACCAATGCCACCAGTCACTATTCATTGTGACAGTGAGGCTACTATGTCTAGAGTTTTGAATAAAATGTACAATGGTAAATCTAGACATATTAGTCTGCGACATGCATTTGTTAGAGAAATGCTAAACAGAGATGTACTCACTGTTGTGTATGTTTGTACACATAAAAATCTTGCGGATCCGTTGACAAAGCCACTGTAAAAAGATTTAGTGCGTGCAACTGCATTTGGAATGAGTTTAAAACCTTGTCCTTAAAAGTTATTAGCAATGGACACCTAACCTTTTTCCTAGCTAATTGCTAGTTTACAAGGTTTAATAGGGTAACAATGAAGTTGGCAATAACGATCAAACATCAACACAATTTTAAAGTTCCATTCACAGGTTGGTGTTTACATTTGTTACTCTTAAGTGAGAGGTTGAGAAGAATCTCTTAATGGTTCATTTCTAAGTGTCTTATTACGGTAAAGTAATAAATTGAAATGCAATCCACCTATCTGGTGATAGAAGTGGTGCCGCTTCTAGTATGAGTTTTAGGTAATCTCATATACATGACCATGAATCAAGATGAGCAAAAACCAAGAAAATGTGCTAAAATGGTAGTGAAAACTAAGGAGTCATTGAGTGTTTATATGTGAAAACTAACAACACAACCTAAGGGGGGGGGGTGAATTAGGTTGTTTAAAAATTTTACTTAAAAATGAGCAAATCTTAAAATAATTTCTTTTTAAAATAAACAATGACTATCTATGTGTATGAAACAAATAACAAATAATTCTAAACTAAAATAGATGAAAACAAGAATAATAAGATTAGGTAACAATATAAAAATATACAAGGAAATAAGAAATTGTTAGTTCACAATATATAATAATCAAATTAAAATAAAGGTCAAGTATGTGACTTGAAATGGACAAGTCTTGAAATTGAATAATTTAAAATAAAGTTCAAGTATTGAGTTGATTAAGGACAAGTCTTTGACTTGAAATGGACAAGTCTTGAAATTGAATAATTTAGAATAAAGCTCAAGTATTGACTTGATTAAGGCCAAGTCCTTGACTTGATAAGGACAAGTCTAGACTTGATTAAGGATAAGTCTAAGATAAAGTAAATACTTAATTAAAGAAAGCTAGACTTGAAATAAGGACAAGTCTTAAATAAAATCTTAAGATGTAATACTTGAATTGAATAAGTCTAATAGTGATGTTTTATGATGCAAGAAATGTAGAAGAGAGAGTATGAATGCAAAATGCAATGCAATGAAAGAGATAAGATTTTTAAAGTGGCTCAAACTTGTAAACCCCTTACAAGTTCTACATCCACTCCCCAACTTCTAAAGTTGAGGCCCTTCCTATTTCTTTCTCAAAGAAACAAAAATTCTTTAAGGTGAAATTCAAACCTTTCCAAATCTCCCAAGAACAACTTAGTCACTCTACTAAGAGGTTCTTCACTACTCTCCCTCTAACTTGTTCTTAACTTGCAACCTCTTGCTCTCAAGAACAATAAATTTTTTTTTTTTTGGTGTGAAGTGTTTATGATTTACAAGTGACAAGGTTCTAGTCTAAGATTGACACTTTGAAAAATTACTAAAACACTTTGAAAAATTATTAGAACACTTTGAAAAATAACTAGAACTTGAAAATAAAATTTGAAAATGAGCACTTGAAAACTTGAGAGAATTTTGACAATAAAAGAATGGCTTGATAGCTTGTGTGTCTTGAATGTCTTCACCCATGGTCTCTATTTATAGGCAAATTTGGACTCCAATTCAAATATTTGAATTTTTTGCTCCAAAGATGATTTAACATAGTCTGAACTTCCTTCAACTTTTTCGACTTCTTGCAACTGCTTTTGATTTTTGTATAGAAATCAATGTTGTAGATCTTTCTCTTAGATTTCCAAGGACATCAAAATCAGTTGATTTGGACTTTTGTGGTTCAAGTTACATCTAATTTATTGAACTGTGGCATTGCAGTGATATTGTTTCGTTTTTGTCCATTTTCACCAAAATTCCATTGGAATTTGAAATTGACTATTAGACACCATTTTTTAGACAATTGAAAGAGGTTTTCAAAAAATAAAAAATATTAATTTTTGGAAGAGTGAAATGAAAGTTATGTGCATTTGAATATGAATGTATCAATTTGAAAATTTTGCACTTTCTCCAAAAAATAATTTTATACAATTTAAGAAATTATTAGTTTCACATATTTGTTTTGTTATTATTAAAACCAAGATTGCAACACTTAAATTTAACAATCTCCCCCTTTTTGATGATGACAAAACAAATATGATATTTTAAAATAAAACTCAAAGTAATGAGTGAACTCCCCCTTACTTTGACAATAAAATTTTAAAACTAGTTTTCCTTCTCCCCCTTTTTGTCATCAACAAAAAGTTACACATGAAAGCAAAAAAAATGGGAAATCAAAATTTTTACATGTGTAATAGAATCATAAGTCAAGAATTTGACTTTGGAATTCATCACTTCCCATACACATGTTTGCATGCACAAGTAATCAAATAAGGTCATGCACTACAAATTCTATCTTTCACATATTTGGTTTTAGGTAACCCTTTTACTAGTTTTTTTTAATGAAAGTTCATTCAAATAATCCATACTAATATGAGCAAGTCTTCTATGCCACAACCATATATTATCGACTAATACATTCAAATAATGATCACTTTGATCCATCAAACTTTCAATATTTAACACATCAATATTTTTATTTTTACTATAGGTATAAATAATATTATCATTAGTAGGATCAACAATATAACATGAATTTTTGTAAAATTTACCCCTAAATTTTTATCACAAATTTTTTTAATGTTAATCAAATTGAATTTCAAATTAATCAAGAGCCCATTTTCAACTATATCACTATGCTTAGAAGAAATGTTACCTATACCAATAATTTTGTCTTTTGCATCAGCATCAAAAGTCACATTTCCCTTAACACAAGTTTTGATTCCCTTTAGTAGATGTTTATCTCCGGTCATGTGCCTTGAGCATCCACTATCCATGTACTATTTCGTTTCTTTCAAACTTTTTCTTTCCTACAAAAGATAAATAAATTCATAGGTCCCCAACTTTAATTGGGTCCTTGTAGGTTAGGGGAATTTTTAATTCTCCATTCTTTTAGACCATTTTCTACATCAATTCTAGAAAAACATCTAGGAGAGACATGCCCAAACACTCCATAAGAGTTGCTAGTTAAATGAAAGTTAGAAGAACTAGGGATTTTGTAATTAGAATATTTTATGTAATAATTATTTTTTGTTCTTCCATGCATTCTAAATGAATTATAAGGTCTAAATGAATGAGCATTATTTTCTTGCACAAATGAAAAATGAGGCGGGGTATAAAATTCATAAGATGGAGTAGAAACATTTGAAACATAATTTTCATTATATCTCCAAGCATGAAAATTTGGTGCTTTGTTAGTGGATGATTGTGTATTTGAATGTGAATATCCTAATCCACTTTTTTCATCACAAACTTTTTGTTTACCCAATAATTTTTCTAAATTATCTCTCCCTTGGGTAAATTTTGCAAGACTATTACTTAAATCTTCAATTCTACACTTAAGTTCTTTATGTTCTAATTTCATCATTTCATTGAAAGATAATTTTTCTTCGATGAAATTTTTTTTCTCATTCTTAAGTTCAATAATTTCATTATCTTTGATTTTCAAATTTTCAACATGCAAATTATTTTCCTTTTCTAGAGTATCTAATTCTGATTTCAAACATTCCTCTTCTTAGCCTTTTCTAAGCGAGATGCAAGACTTTCCACATATTTTACAAACATTTTATCATCAAGATCAAGTACAGAACATGCTTCAATTTCATTTTCATCATCACTTAAAAGAGTAGAATTTGTTACCTCAAGATGAGCCATAAAAGCCATTTGAACTTCTTCTCCATTAGAATCTTCATCATTCGAGTTGGCTTGATCCCAATTTTTGGTAACAAGTATTTTACCTTTCTTTCTGTTCAAGAGCTCCTTCTTCTTTTTTGGACAATCTACAAGAAAATGACCTGGTTGTTGACAACCATAGCATTTAGGTGATTCACCCTTAGACTTTCTCCTAAAATTTCCTTTCTTGAGAATTTTTCTAAAGTGTCTAGTGAGCAAATTCAATTCTTCTTCTCCTATTTCATCATCACTATCATCATCTAAGTCACTTTCATTTCTATTCACCTTAAGTGCAATTGATTTAATATTTTTAATATTCTCATCTCCCTTATTTCTCATATCATGAACTTTTAACATAGACATTAATGCATCCAAAGAGAGAGTGTTAAGATCTCTAGATCTTTCTATGGCTATTGCTTTAGTTTCATAATCTTTCTTTAATCCACTTAATATTTTTCTATTAATTTCACATTGGGGATACACTTTCCCTAAATCTTCCAAGTCTTTAATTAGAATATTGAACCTAAGATACATGTCATCAAGAGACTCATTACAAGTCATTTTAAAAAACTCATATTGTGACACTAAAATTGATTTCCTTTCTTCCTTTATGCTTATAGACCCTTCATGAAATTCTTGTAATTTTACCCATATCTCATGCGCATCTTTAGCACCCTTAACTCTAGATGATTCTTGCAAGTCTAGTGCATTATACATGATATAAAGAGCCTTTGCATTTAAACTTAATTTTTTCATATCAATTTCATCTAACTCATTTCTTGTTTTAGGCCTAGATGCACCTAAATTATCACTAGTCATAGGGATAAATGGACCTTCATCTACAATTAACCATAAATCATAATCCATTTTAAAAAAAGTTTCCATTCTTTTATTCCATTCGCCAAAATTAACACCTTTAAATAGAGGAGGCCTAGTGGTCGAATTTCCTTCACAAAAAGGGCTTCTAAGATTTTCCATTAGATGGATCTTTTAACTCTAGGAGGTGAATCAGAAATAGTTTAAGAGTCCTGCACTGATACCAAATGAAAACTAACAACACAACCTAAGAGGGGGGTGAATTAGGTTATTTAAAAATTTTACTTAAAAATGAGCAAATCTTAAAATAATTTCTTTTTAAAATAAACAATGACTATCTATGTGTATAAAACAAATAACAAATAAGTCTAAATTCAAATAAGATGAAAACAAGAATAATAAGATTAGGTAACAATATAAAAGTATACAAGGAAATAAGAAATTGTTAGTTCATAAAATATAATAATTAAATAAAAATAAAAGCCAAGTATGTGACTTGAAATGGAAAAGTTTTGAAATTGAATAATTTAAAATAACATTCAAGTATTGACTTGATTAAGGACAAGTCTTGACTTGAAATGGACAAGTCTTGAAATTGAATAATTTAGAATAAAGCTCAAGTATTGACTTGATTAAGGCCAAGTCTTTGACATGATAAGGACAAGTCTAGACTTGATTAAGGATAAGTCTAAGATAAAGTAAATACTTAATTAAAGAAAGCTAGATTTGAAATAAGGACAAGTCTTAAATAAAATCTTGAGATGTAATACTTGAATTGAATAAGTTTAATGGTGATGTTTTATGATGCAAGAAATGTAGAAGGGAGAGTATGAATGCAAAATGCAATGCAATGAAAGAGACAATATTTTTAAAATGGTTCAAGCTTGTAACCCCCTTACAACCTCTACATCCACTCCCCAACTTCTAAAGTTGAGGCCCTTCCTATTTCTTTCTCAAAGAAACAAAAATTCCTTAAGGTGGAATTCAAACCTTTACGAATCTCCCAAGAACAACTTAATAACTCTACTAAGAGGTTCTTCACTACTCTCCCTCTAACTTGTTCTTGAATTGCAACCTCTTGCTTTCAAGAATAATAAAACTTTTTTTTTTGTGTGTGATGTGTTTATGGTTTACAAGTGACACGGTTCTAGTCTAAGATTGACACTTTGAAAAATTACTAGAACACTTTGAAAAATAACTAGAACTTGAAAATAAAATTTGAAAATGAGCACTTGAGCACTTGAAAACTTGAGAGAATTTTGAAAATAATAAGAATGGCTTGATAGCTTATGTGTCTTGAATGTCTTCACCCATGGTCTCTATTTATAGGCAAATTTGGGCTCCAATTCAAACACTTGAATTTTGGCTCCAAAGATGATTTGACATAGTCTCAACTTCCTTTGACTTTTTCAACTTCTTTCAGCTGCTTTTGAGTTTTTTTTAGAAAACAAAGTTGTATATATATCTCTTAGCTTTCCAAGGACATCAAAATCAGTTGATCTGGACTTTTGTAGCTCAAGTTACATCTAATTTCCTGAACTATGGCATTGCAGTGACATAGTTTCGTTTTTGTTCATTTTCACCAAAATTCCATTGGAATTTCACATTGAGTATTAAACACCATTTTTTAGATAATTCAAAGAGGTTTTAAAAACATCAAAAATCATAAATTTTGGTAGAGTGAAACAAAAGTTATGCTCATTTGAAGATGAATGTATCAATCTGAAAATTTTGCACTTTCTACAAAAAATATTTTAGACAATTTAAGAAATTATTAGTTTCACATATTTGTTTTGTTATTATTAAAACAAAGATTGAAACATTTAAATTTAACAATATATGAATTACTTCTAGATTTAGTCTTTTAAACCATGGTTTAGGCACTGAGCCACCATGTGTTTAGCTAACTTTGTGTTGTAATTTACTATGGTTTGGTTTAAGACGAAAGTCACCAAACTTGATGTATAATTCTCAAGAAACCATTGTTAAGGTTGTTACTCAAGACATGGTGAAATTGGATTTGCTGCAAGATGTAAGAACAAACTACAATCGTTAGAAAGACATAATGCTGTTTTTTCTCACTGCACTCAAAGTGGCCTACTTCTTAGATCCTACATTGGAGGCAATTGCTGCTCCTACTCCTGATGAAAGTGAGAAGATCACTCAGAAACAAAAAAAGCACATGGAAGATGAAATAATTTGCAGAGGTCATATTCTCAGCAATGTGTCGGTTTCAATCTATGATCTTTTCACCAAAGTTGCTGACCCAAGGGAGATTTGGAGCACTATTGAAAAGAAGTATGCTACTCAGAAACAAGGATCATATAAGTTTCTAATTCAAAAGTATTTTGATTTTAAGAATGTTGATTCCCTTCCTTTGACGGATTAAATACACAATCTTCAGTTGATTGTGTCAAAGTTGAAGGATATTGGGATTGAGTTGTGTGAAGATTTCCAGGTTGGAGCAATTATCACAAAATTGTCTTCAAAATGGAGTGATTATCAAAAGAAAATGCTTCATACAACTGAAACCTTAAATGTATCCTCTCTTTGTAAGCACTTAAGGATTGAGGCAAATGCTAGACAGTTGCAAAACTTAAGTCTAACTTCCAAGAGAATAAGCTCTCAAGTTGGAAGTAATCAAGAGATATAGCTCTTGACAGACACACAAATTACCAAGAGATGTAACTCTTGTATTTGTCTAACTTCCAACCACTTCTACAAGCAGATAGGTGGATTGCATTTCAGTTTATTACTTTACCTTAATCAAACACTTAGAAATGAACCATTAAGAGATACTTCTCATCCTCTCACTTAAGAGTAACTTGATGTTTACATTTGTTACTTTTAAGTGAGAGGTTTAGATGTATCTCTTAGTGGTTCATTTCTAAGTGTTTGATTACAGTAAAGTAATAAACTGAAATGCAATCCACCTATCTAGTTATAGAAGTGGTGCCGCTTCTAGTATGAGTTTTAGGTAATCTCATATACATGACCATGAACCAAGATGAGCACAAGGCCAGAATATGTGCTGAAATGGTAGTGAAAACTATGGAGTCATTGAGTGTTTATATGTGAATTACTTCTAGAGTTAGTCTTTTAAACCGTGGTTTAAGCACTGAGCCACCATGTGTTTAGCTAACTTTGTGCTGTAATTTACTATGGTTTGGTTTAAGACGAAACTCACCAAACTTGAGGTATAATTCTTAAATTCTATTTCTTTTATGTCTTAAACCAAGTGGGGGATTATTGGAAATGTTGGTTGGTTGAAGATATAAAATTAATGTTGGCATTAGAAGTTAGACAAAGACAAGAGTTGCATCTCTTGGTGATTGGGTGTTTTGCTTTGTCAGGAAGTTATTGGAAGTTAGACAAATATAAGAGTTACATCTCTTGGTAATTTGTGTGTCTGTCAAGAGTTATATCTCTTGGTTACTTCCAACTTGAGAGCTTATTTAATAAGCTTTTTTCTGCAGATTACAATGTCAGAAAAATAACTCCATCTTAGTTTTCTTCAAGATATTCCAAGAAAGTTGCAACCTTGTAAATCTTGATTGTTCTTTGTATCTTGGGAGAGGATTTGCTTACAACCCTGTTGCAATCCATAGTGGGGGCAAATAACTCTTCGAGGAGAGTTTGATAGACGCCTAGAACAAGATTCAATCCTTAATTTCTTCTTAGTTCTTGATAATCTTAGTTTGTCTTTATATAATTATAACATTGGTTTGAGTATCTTCTTCATCTGCTTCATATTTCTTTATCAAGCCCAACAAGCACGATAATTTTTATACTTGTTGTTTAGTAAACTGTTATTCATCATTCAATTTTTACTTAGGCTTAACTGCAGTTTTGGTACCCCATAATATGGGTAATTCTATTTTTAGTCCCTCTTATGTTTTTAATGAAAATATTAGTCCTCATCCATTTTTTTAGCAGATTTAGTCCTTTTATATGAAAAAGTTTAGAAAATAACAGATTAACTTATTTGATCACTAATTAAACCTAATTTTTTCTTCAAAATGATTTGTACCATGATGTTTTCAACCAATTTTATGATATGGATCCTCATGAATGTTCAACACATTTAGGGTTTCAGCCGTCATTTAGGATTGTGAGTCGATCTAAATAGGTTGAACATTCATGAGGAACCGAGTCATAAAATGGATTAAAAATATCATGGTACAAATTATTTTGAAGAAAAAATTAGGTTTGACTAGCGATCAAATGAGTTAATTCGTTATTTTCTAAACTTTTTTTTGTAAAAAATGACTAAATCTGCTAAAAAATAACAGGATGAGGACTAATATTTCCATTCAAAATATAAGAGGGATCAAAAGTGAAATTACTCCTATTATGGGGGACCAAAAATACATTTAAGCCTTTTACCTTATTACAGTCTTTTTTTTCATTCCATTATGAATTTTTCATTTTTTTGATATATGTATATATATATATATAAATGCACATTTCTTTTCATGTATATAATTTTTTTTTAAAAAAAAAATTTCATCTATGCCAACCGATGACCATCACTCCTTACTACCATCACAAAACGATACTTCTACCCTCACAAAAATTCATCTGTCCTCAATTGTTTAGGCAATTTTAAAGAACTTATGGTACCAAAAAAGGCCACGGGAAAAGGTAGAGAAACAAAGGGGAAACAAGTACACTATTTTTTATGATAAAATATGTAATTTTTGAATTTAATTTTAATAGAAAAAATGCAAAAAAATTATTCTAAAACAATAAGTTTTGAAATCGTGAACACCACAGATGCGCTAACACTTTTGTGCAAAGCTTGCAATTGTGCTCAATGGATTTGAACACGAACATAGGTCTGTGCGCAACCTTCGTGCGCACAGACTTAGGTTCGTGTGCAAGACAATTATGCATAGATATATGTTTGTGCGCAATTTCTTTGCGCCTGATCAAATGTTGTATGCAAATTTTTTGTGTTTGGTTGCTAGAAAGAATGAATTGAACCAATTTTAATATCAAGCCATAAGTTCTGAAAACTTATCATTTAATATTTTTTCACAAATTTATGCTAGTATTGTGGGTATTATGAATATGGTCAGATAAATTTGTATTGATGTAATGGAGAAAAATTTTATGATGGGATCGGGTGCATGTGCACATAAGATCAACATGTAATTAAAAATGATTAATGATTAAACCATATTTTTGGTTCCTTACATTTGACCAAATAATTTTTTTAGTCCCTCACATTTTAAAATAACTTTTTTTGATCTCTTACATTTAAAATATGTATTATTTGATCCCTATTATTGATTCAATCCAAATTTTATCAACTCTATTAATATATAAGGCATTCATAAATGAATAATATAACAATTAAATATTAATCTAAATATTAAAAAGTTGCAAAAATTTAAATTGAACGATTAAATTTTACAAATAACTTACTTGAAATTTACTAAATAGAGAAGAACTGTTTCTGATTTTCATAAACTGGCTTAAAATTTAAATATTTTAATGTATACAATGATATATATCTTTCATTGACAATTTTTATATGCTATTCATAAAAAAATTTGGAGCAGTTTGGAAAAAATAGACATTACGATGACTAAATAATATATTTTCAAAATATAAGAGACTAAAAAAAATTATTGGACCAAATGTGAGGACTAAAAATATGATTTAATCAAATTTTATTTAATTTTATCTCATTAATATATTATTAATATGAAGTTACAAAATCCAAATAAAAAGAAAAGATTTTTACATAGATTTTGTAAATAAAAAATATATGAAAAGCAGAAAAGTCTTAAAATAGTTGTAATGGATAAAAAATGGTTGTATTATAGCGACACGTTGTTTATCTGCCTTTTGAGCCACCTAGTGACCAGTGAAGGATGGACACATTTATAGGCGAGGGATTTGACCAAATAAGAATAATTTGAAAAAAAAAATTATTCTAAAAATTAAAATCTGCTGACAATGTGGCCAAACCAACAATGGCCCTCCAAAATTGTCGACACTTTCTAAAGCTTTCGCTTAAAAAAAAATTTCTGATTTGTTTTAGCAAGGCAATTCAAATCCCCATTCATTTTGAGACTCTTGATGTTGCTGCAGTTGGTGGAATCGATGATATTTTTGGTTTAAACGCTTGCAGAACTCTAACCTGGCTGCAAAGAAATTTTCACAAACTTCCACCAAGTGGACTCACTCTGCAAAAATTCAACTTTTTGTCTCAGCAGAACACTTGCAGTGATCAAAAGATAAAAAACATAAAGAGCAAGTTAAAACCTGAGACAAACAACTCCTGCAGCTGTTGCTGTTGCTGTTGCTGTTAGTATTGTTGGTTCCACAAATGCTTGCAGAACATTTACCCACCTGCAGAGTGTCTTTTACAAACAACTTGAAGCTTCCACAGAGTGGACTCGTTTTGTAAAATAAAAACAAAACTCACATTATCTCAGAAGAAAAGTTGCAGAGATCATAAGATTCAAACATCGCTGAGAAAGCAAATTAAGTCCATCTAACCTGAGCATCTATATCAAGAAAATACTTGTTCGGCTCGGGGATCAGCTTGAGCAACAATTAGCGAGACAACTTTAGGAGATACTTGTTCAAGTCTAATGTGCTCTCTGATGTAGTAAGGTGGCATATCGATGCCGTTTCTAGTTCTGCTTGGAGTCAGACTGCCCCCAAACATTAGCAAAGCGTAATCCGAGATGTTCGTAGAGTCTCTTATGTAATTGCTGGTAGTTTTGACCTTTTCGCTGTAAACCATGTAAGGAGGAGAGGTAAAAGATGAACACCAGCATTTACGGAAGCAGGGTGAATATCAACTTTTCCAACATCTTTAGTATAGAGCGCCCGTTGGCTTCCCTCTACGCTTGCATTGCACAACATTGGGATAGAGACTGACAGAGGATTGCACATACCATCTCTTAATCACTACTGTATTTATTGTAAAGCTGCACAAAAGTCAAAATACAAATACAACAGAATTATATAAAATCAGCTCATATCAGTGTTTGTAGTTTCTATTTATTTTGCAGTTTAAAAGGTACCAGCTATTCAACTGATCCCATCTTTATGCATCAACACTTGTATCTTATAATTTTAGATAGAAAATTGCACCATCAGAAAAACCATAAAACAGTAACTTACATCGGCACTGTGAGACTTATCTACGAAACCAATTTGTGATAGAAGATCTACAAACTGTTTCCTCAGTGAATTGATGATCCATTACCCTTGAAAATACATTGGTTAAAGAATTGGCTTTATTGAGTAATGATATCATTAATTTGCAGTAATAAAGTCATTATGGGAACTGAACCACTGTCATCAAAATATAAGAAACTACAATACAATGAAATAAAGGGTAAATTGGACTACTTTCACAATAGCGGAGCCAATGGTGGTAACTAACTAACCTGCAATTTTGAACTACTTGTTCGCTAAGTTCTTCGACATGCATATCTGCCTCATCAAGTTGGAAAACAGAACAAAATTATCCTTTCATATTTATCTGTGTAAGAGGGGCTTGAACAACTAAGTTCAGATTTCAAAATATTAGGGTCCTTTCATATCAAATTGTCACTTAAAGAAAGCTGTTAGATAGCCTCAATGCTTAAATCCCTAACCATTTTGGCATAAGCAGCCTCCTGTGCGACCTGAATATCTAATTGAGATTCTGTTTCCTTCTCCTTAAGGGAATTTATATTGTACTACTACTGTAGTACTACAAGCAGCAATTATTGACTTTTTGTTCGGCAGCAGGTCCATGCGTGTCTCTGGGTGTCTCTGAGTTTCACTTACTTTTGGTTCAATTGCTTTACAATTGAAATATTACTGTGCACATGTTTTTTTATTTTATTTTTTAATCAATCATTCAATTTTTCTTTTTTTTTTGCGTTTATTTATTTTTATTTTTATTTTGAAAATAATTTTTATTTATTTATTTTATTTCAAAACAAAAAAATTTAAATTTTTTTAAAATAAAAAATTTTAAATTAAAATTTTAAAATTATTTAATTAAGTTAAAATATGTGATTATATCAAAATTTTAATTTCATGAATTTTTTATTTTTGAAGTTTTGTATATATATAAATTAAAATTTTGATTATATCAGTCAAAACATTAGTTTATATCATGGTTTCATGAAATTTTATATGTGTATGTATATATAAAGTAAAGATTTGATTATATTATTTAAAACATGAGTTTATATCACGTAGAACATAAGTTTATATCATGTAGAACATGTGTTTATATCAATATAACAATGGGTTATATCATGTGTACAATGAGTTAATGAAATTTTATATGTATATAAAGTAAAGATTTGATTATATCTTTGAAAATAACTTTATATCTCGTAGAAGATGAGTTTATATCATGTATAACATTGTTTATATCAATGGTTTATGTCATGTGTACAATGGTTTTATGAAATTATATATATGTATATATAAAGAGTAAAGTTTCGATTATATCATTAAAAATACGAGTTTATATCAAATACAACGTGTGTTTATATTAATATAATAAAGGTTTATATCATATAAATTTATATCAAATAAGTATAGGGTTTGATGACTGCAAGAACTGTTGTGTACTTCTTCTGCTTGGCAGTGATCGAAACCGTGGATGATCATATTGTGCATAATTTGCTGTTGATTTCACTTGTCTACTCAGAAGAGTTGTAAGTTTGTCACTAAACTAAATATTGTGTAGTATTAGATATTCCATCATATATGCAACTTGCCATATTTTGACTGGCAGAATGACCATACTGTATTCTGGTTTGAGCATGGAAAATGTAATAAGAACGTTTGATGAAAATATTATATATATATATATATGAGTTTATATCATATAAGTATAGATCTATATCATATAATATATGAATTTATATCAACTCCAAACCAATCCATATTCATTTTCCCTATTACAATGGAGGATAACGATGAAAGTAAGAATAATCAAGCAGAATCTCCGAAGATAGTACCCTTATTCTCAAAAAAATAACTTTCTCACATGACAAAGATAGTACATCCGAGATTATTTCCATGACCGAGTTTGTTCCTCTTTCTCTTGTGTGTTGAAGCCTACTACCATGTCTGTAAGAATCGAATAAATAGGAACAAAAGTTCCATTGAGAGAGACAATATGATTTGGCACAAGATTAGCTCTCGCCTAAACCCAAAGCTAATTCTATGGCATTTTTCTAGGTTTAGAATCAAGTTTCTATTTGCTTCTCTGACGTGATGGAAGACTGGTCTTCTTACCCGCCAGTGGAGCCCAACGACCTTGACCTCATTGTCACTGGCACCAGCCTCCATGAATCTCTTTGCTACAGCTGCCTCCGCTGCCAAAAAAAACTGTCAAAGACTTCACTGATTTCCACCAAGCCAACTCAAAACCCCAGCCTTTTTCTACCCAATTCGAACCCGATTCTTTCGGAGAATTTGCTCGTCAATCGAAAAGAAGTTAAAAACTGACCGAAATTCAACCTTGATTTGGTGGAGTCTAGGATTTTGTTTTGTACTGATCCGATGATTAATTTGATTTTGAAAATGAATATAAATCAGTACATGGATTTCAGGAGCGTGGAATCGAGCTTTATTTGTGAAAGGGAGAGATCGGAACGAGGGGAAATAGGAGAGAAGGGGAGGGAAGTTGGTGAGAGGGAAGGAGAAGGTTATTTACACGCGCCCGTATTAGATAGAGGGTAAAAGAATAGAGATGGGTATGGAGGATGCTACTACTATAGTAGTACAGTACAATATAGGAATTTCTCTTTAAGCCTTCTTTTCCTGCAAAATGCAATTTTTGAAAATTAATACATGCACTGAAAAGAGGTAAAACTGCTCAAAGCGCATATTATAAAATTAAAAATCCGCGCCCTAAGGAAGGAATGAGTATCCGAGATGAGTCTATTAGGCAACTTCAACCCAAATATCTATTTTACAAATAATACACTATCAAATTCTATATATTTTACAATTTACAATTAACTCGTCTCTCACTCAAATCTTCATATTTTACCGTTGTAATAATATTATAAACATCTTCTTTTACCAATCATTTTATATTATTTTTATTATTGAAAGATTATCTGCCCGGGCCTAGCCAGAAACTCACTTTCGTGCTATGCATTCCAGAATCGGAATCTCTGGCCAAGCCTAGACTCTATCACAATCGCTGTTCCAACCCTTGCTTGAAATAACATTGCGCAGGATCTAGGTTTGCACTTCTTTTACCAGGTGATCGCTTGTATGACTCAAGACTTTTATTTCACGTTGTGTGGGCAACGATCTAGAAACAAATTGATCAACAATCAACACAAAAACAACCGCTGGATTGACCAACGAAGAGCAGCCGCCCGCGCGTGTATTACATGCGCCGCCGCCTTCCCGAGAGTTACACCCAAGCGTCACCCAGAACAGTCCTTACGCCCCGACTCAAGAAGAGATCTGAGCGCCTGAACTTGAAGACCGATCCACCGAGCAGCATTGTGAAAAAATTCGACTATGAGAGAGAATTCTTTTAGATTTCTCTCTCTAGAATTTTCTTTCTCTAGTTTCTTGTATTATGAAACAATATTGAAATTGTGTGTCTTGAATAGCTAATCCCTTGTCTATATATAGAGTTACAAGAGAGACCCCGAGTTGGTTTAGGATTGGTCTTCCTAATGGGTTTAGGTAATTAATTAGTTTTCAAATCGAATTAGGTAACCAATCTGATAGGATAAACCAAATCCTACTAGATTTCCTAATCTCTAAGATTTCCTAATTCCAATTGAAACTTAAGACTTAATTAATTAATTAAATAATTCCACTTTATTAATTACTTAATTAACCTTTAGAAATAATTAATCAATTAATTAATTATACTTATTCAATTAACCCATTACAAAATTAATCGTACCACTAACGGATTAATTTTGGCACTACCATCTTACACCAGAATTGCTTCCGGAACAACTTAATTAATTTATTCATAATCTCCTCACGTCAAAGATATATTGCTCGTTAATTTATTAATTTACTGATAAATTAATTAATCAACTTCTTTAATTCCGAGACTAGTACCACTCAACCTTTTTACTATACAGGACATAAGTCCACCAGCTGGGTTTAGTATAATAAACATAACGTGCTCATCTCGGGGCACCATCACCCCAGACGCACCGGTACATGGTCTCCTTTCGACAAGCAGCAGCACACCAAGCAACTAAACACGCGCACTCATCCTACCGAGATTATTGGCCACAATAGACCTCACCCATTCACAGATCAAAAGTACACTATGTCTAATCCTCATGCCCGCTCGAGTCTAGAGATTAAGAGATAGAATACCAAGAACGATTTGTCTATTAAATCAGTACAAGACAAATCACTCCTAATGGTCAAGTTCAATACGCCCCGGGCATATCTATATGATTCAATTAGTTTAGACAAACCAATTATCCGAATCACATAATAACCTAAACCGACAGTTTATCCAAAGCTATTTCGGTTATGAACCTCATTTATATATTATGTCTTTCAACCAATGATGAGATCTACTGTGTCACATAAGATACCTCATCATCTACTTACATAATATAAATGGACAAATCATGCACAACAAGATAGATATATTCAAAATATAAATCGATATAGTAACTGGGAAAATATACAATACAAGTATAGCTTATGTATTCAACTCCAACAATTATTATATAAATATATTTAATTATCTTAAATCTTAATATATATTTTAAAATATATATATCTAATAAATGAGATTAACATTCTCAAAAAAAAAAAATGAGATTAACAAATTCAATATAACATAATTTAAAAATTTAAAATTAATTAGTAATAAAAATATATTATTTTTATATAACATAATCTAATAAATTAAGTAAATTTTATTAGCATATTGAACCTATGTAATTAATAAAATATTAAAAAATGAAACACGATTAATAGATGGAAAACTAAACGAAACATTACAATTGCTTTATTACATAAAATAATAAAATTAAGTAACATAATTAGAATATTAATTTATAATTTTAATTTGGAATGATTATGTTTTTAATCGTAATTCTATTGCGTATTTATTTTTTCATTTAAAACACTTCACAATGTAATATTAATTAGTAAATTATATTTTAATATTTTTAAATGTAAATTTATTTTAAACACTTTAATAAAATAATTAAAATAACAAAAAATAAAAAATAAATAACATGTGAGGAAAGGAAAATAAATATATAGAATGAGAAATATATATGGATTTGGTCATTATAGTTTCTTATTTTGATCATCATATTTTAAAAACTATTTTTAAGGTCATCATACTTTACTTTTCCTTTCATAAAAGTCACCCCGTTAAGTTGGAGTGTTAAAACACTAACGGCTAACTTTTTTTAAGGTTATTTTTATCTCTCCCCTCATTAAATAATAAATAAATAAATAATAATAAAACCTAACTTCCAATTCCATTAGGGTTCTGAACAGCGCCTCCCTCCCTCCCTTCACCACTGCCCCAACATCAAATTAGGATTTTTGAAGCGCCGCCGCCGCCGCCCTCCTCTCTTTCTCTCCCCATCTGCCCTCCTCCTCCTCCGCCACCGACCTCCTCTGCCAAACTTCACCCCCGACCTCCTGACCTCCCCCAGATCTCCTCCCCTGCCTTTCTCGATCTCTTCCCTGACCTCCCCGAAATCGTCGATCAACGCGAGATCGACGAAAACCCTCGTCGATCTGCTTTGCCACTAGAGATCAACAAGGGTTTCATCGATCGATGCGAGATCGATGAAAACTCTCATCGATCTCGAGTAGATCGATGACTCCCTCTTCGTCATCGATCTGCTTCGTCCCTGGAGATCGGCTCGTCGATTTGACGCGAGGAGATCGAATCGTCGATCGACATGTGATCTCGTGTCGATTCGACGAAACCCATGTCGTCGGTGCTATTTGTAGAGGGTTTCGTCGCAGGTGTTGGTTAGATCGGGAGACGCCTCGTCGATCGGATTGACAACGATCGTCGACGAGAGGGTTTCATCGGGGGGAGGGAGGGAGGCGGCGGTAGTAGAACCCTAATGGAGGAGGAAGGTGAGCAGCCACCGCCGGAGGACAGGGAAATGAAGGAGTTGTCTTCTAGGGTTTTAAATTTTTTAAAATTGCATTATTAGCCACTTTACTCTATAACTCCTGTAATTTTTACCCTTTTATTACTTTGAGGTAAGTAAAAGACAAAAATAACCTTATTAAAAATTGATAGTTAGTTGACTAACGGTCGAACTTGACGGAGTGACCATTTTTTAAGAGAAAAGTAAAGTATGATGACCTTAAAAATAGTTTTCAAAGTATGATGACCAAAATTAGAAACTGACTATAGTATGATGATCAATTTTGAAATTTACTCTATATATATGTGAAAAAAGAAAATAAGAAACATAAATATTTATTAATAGGTCCCACCAATTAAAAAATTAATATATATATATATATGCTATAGTATATCTCTATTTTAGAGATCTACTATAGCAAATGTCTAAAATAGAGATATTTTTAGAGTTGGATTGCAGGGCATCCAACTCTAAAAAATAGAGACCCAACCCATTTTGGAGATGGGTTGGAGATACCCTTAGTAGGGCTCTCTATACCTCTTCATCAACTTTTTTTGCAACAATTACAACCATTTCTTTTCAAACTTCCCTAAAAGAGTTTCGGTCATTACATGCACATCATCCCTAATTCGAACACTTTTGAACATGTGTGAAAAAGGCTCCGAACACTGTTTAGCATACACAGACAAGCCAATTTGGACAAGGGAATACCAAAACTTATTCCTTGCTTCTGCAGAAGGTTGTAGGATGGAGAATCAAGGACTCAAAAATTTTGAACCAGGGCAGTCTATTCCAAAAAATAAAGTCTTTTTGGAATCAATTTACCTTGAAAAAGCTTCCAAGAAGTCGCTTTGACCTAATCCGTTCCACCCATCTAACTTCCGACCTCTAGAGACTGTCTACACCGGAATTCGCAACTTCCCTGACCCCAAAGTCCACCTTCTCGATCCTCACCACCATCCCCTCCTACCACCTCAGCAAGCTCATCACCGACTGCAACAAGGAAAGGCGAACAACAAAAAGAGGTAGATTCGAAGTCAGAGGAATGTCATCCAAGTCGAAGGAGAAAGTAGTGGTGTTGGTTCGAAAGAATCGGAGGAATGGTAGAAGAGTAGGAAAGCTTAGGGTACCGAAAATTCTTCAGAGAAATGAATGATTGAAGAGACGAATGATAAAAGAAAAAAAAAATTCCCCACATGTGAATGACTAAGATATACACGTGGGAAGGAGAACGTAGAAACCCACTGGTTTCTTTATATATATATATATATATATATATATATATAGATATACTTAGATAAAAAATTAAAATTCAAAAAATATAAACTATATCAGAAAATTTATAACCTATTTTTTAACATTGTAGGTCTGCCTTTTCCTAATTTATTTCTTTAAATTTATGATCAAAATGATATTATTTTAGTCTTGCATTATCTCTAAATCACGAAGCGAGTACACGATGGTTGCAACTCCGAGGAAATTAAGAAATGGTTTGATCACGACATAAAGGTCATTTCTTATTTCCGCAGCATAGACATCTAATGAGTTGGACATACCTCTTTCTTTGTACAAATAATAATAATAATAATAATAATAATAATAATAATAATAATAATAATAGTAATAATAATAATTTTTTTAATTCAATTTGAATTTGTAACATTGATTACCATTGATTGAAATATTAACAAATGTAATCTTAAAAAGGTGAATCACTTATGATTAAATCATATTTTTTTAAACTTACATATAAAATCACTAATAAAAAATTGACTTATTGTTACACCCATATTATCACACTAAACACAAAATGTGATAATTGACCTATATTAGCCCACTAAGTTACTACTTAATAGAACATTACATAATCGATGTCTCTATAAATATGTTATTGGGACACCAAATTAAATCTTATTATGACATTTGATATAGTTGTGGTAATATATTTAAATTATGACATCAACAAATGTAATGTATTTTTATGGGAATATAGTGACATTGTTTAGTGTAATTTATATCATGTATTATCATATTTATTTTTTTTAGATATTAGCACATTAATAAGTGTAATTATAAACATTATCAAAAATATATAATTTTTTATTTATATTAACGCACTATATAATGTGATAATAATAATAAGGGAACTTTAGTCCCACATCAAAAAAAGAGAGGAGTGTATACCACTATTTAAGTAAATGAACTTTTTGTGGGTATTGAAATTCCTACTCTACATTATAAGTCACACCTCCCGCTCGCATGCGCGCGCGACAAAATAGCTTGAACTTGTGTGCGAGCACGCGTTTTGCTTCGTTTCACAATTAATTACAATATTTACATATGTTATAATAAATTTAAATCGTGATCTACACAAACAATGCAAAATGTCACAACACACACTTTATTAAAACATTTATATATGTTATAATATATTTAAATCATGGACTAATATAACACTTTTAAGCACGTATATTGACATTTTATGGTGTTTTGATAGCTCTTAGACTTATTATCACAGCACCATATAAGGACACTAAAATTTCGTGTCACAATAGCCCAAAATGTGACAAATTGTTATATATTAAGACATTTTCACATATATTAATAAGTCAAATTTGTACTAATGAATATATTTTTTTGGTTCATATTGTTGATTCCAGTTAAGTTATGTCAACTCTACTCATGTATAATTTATAACACCTTTCTAAATGAATAATATAACAGTCTAAACATTAATTTAACTATTAAAAATTTTTAAAAATTTAAATCATACTAGTGTTTAAATCTTATATCTTTCATTTAAAAATTTTTGTATATGACACATAAGTAAAATGATGACAGTTTAGATAGAATAGACACTATGAGAATGAAATAGTATATTTTAAAATATAAGAGACTAAAAAAATCAATTAAAATTATAACATACAAACAAATTATTCAACATAATGAAAAAGGCCAAAAATAGGTTTAATCTTGAATTATCGTTATGAAGAGGAAAAGAAGAAATACTAGTTTCCGTTGACCCCAGTTGGAGTTGACCAAGCCCGTGGGAAATTAGTTAGGTTAATCAAGGAATTCAGTTTGGGTTGCAGTCTTGAAGATCAGGTGAGCGAGTCTCGCTAAATTCTCTCAACCAACCCCAGGTTTCCGCAAATCTTAACAAAAGAATGATGGGATTCCACTATCAACACGTCCTCACATATTTTTTTCTCTCAATTTAAAATTAAATGTTTAGTCAAAAATATCAAGTGTCAGAAAATACGTAAAACATGACGTCCGAGTAAGAATTATTTGACTTTGGATTGATTACGTTCATATAGATTTTTTCTTATCATTGGATTCTAATATGTTAATTGATATATTTTTTGGTTAATATCAAAAACTCCATAAAATTTCCATATAAATTAAACGCCGGCCTCACCTTTAATAAATATCAAAAACTCCCCTCAACTAATTAAATTAAAATTATATTGATACTCCCTAATAAATGTGAAAGTATTTAGACAAATTTTTCATTCACCAAACTAATTTAAAATTTTTACTTTTCTCTTAACCCTAATTTTAACCTTGAGTTTTACGCCGGAATGGCACCGAAAACGTTGTTTCCAAGAACTTTCAGGCTGCGGCAAGTCTTTGTATGCTTTCCTTCTTTTGAATATTCAATTATCGAGCGTTGCTTATGCTCTTTCCCCCAATTTTATTGGTTCTTTTCTTTGGTTAATAAAAGGGTGTTCTTGATGGAAATTATTGTGAAGATGATTATCAATGTGGCATTCTTCTTGATGCAATGAAGAGGATGAGGAAAGAGTCTTGTATGTGGTGTGGGGTGTATATCAATTGGGGTTACTAGTTACCGCCTTATTTTTTGGGCAGCAATCTATACGTTTTGACAAAAATATCCTTTTACATAAAGGGAGAAGATAGAGAGTATTGTAGGTGATATTTTCATCTAAATTGAGGCGGTAAAGAGAAAATATTGGGACGGTAACTAGTAATTCTTATATCAATTTTATGAAAAAGAGACTTTGTTATTAAGTCATATTTTTGGCAAAACCAACCAGGGTGCTGAGGAAGAAGATTTTGTTCAGAAGATGTATCAAAATTTGAAGGGCGGGAGGTATTTAATTGTGATAGATGATATGTTGAGGTATGGAATGATTTAAAAAGAATTTTCCCAACAGATAGAGAGCTGCAAATTGTTGTGGTTAAACGTATTTGGTGGGGAAAGTTTTCCTCCAAAATTGTCAATTATCTCAACGCATATTGCAATATATTGTAAAGGTTTCATCTTGCTCTTGTTTTGGTTTCTGGGGTTCTGAAATGACAAGGAAGGAATATTGGGAAGAAATTACTCGAAAAATGAGTGTGTTAAGAAGTAAAGGTTTGGAAAGCATAAGCTATTGAGCTTGGCTATAAGCCAATAGAAATCGAGCAACCAGAAATTTTTACATGAAGAGAATCTTTGCAAACCTCTTTCGGAAAATACAGAAGCGATGGTGGAAGGGAAATACTACTTTTTCATGAACAGAAGCCACGGTGGAAAGAAATACCTTGTATGTTAGGACAAAATATAATTAATATATTTTCACTTTTTAACTTTTTTTTAATTAGAATTTGTATGGATTTTTAACTCATTTTGT
The DNA here is from genome assembly GCA_030378225.1 of Knoxia roxburghii. Taxonomy (NCBI): domain Eukaryota; kingdom Viridiplantae; phylum Streptophyta; class Magnoliopsida; order Gentianales; family Rubiaceae; genus Knoxia; species Knoxia roxburghii. Next base: position 26,628,513 of record CM059424.1, read on the forward strand.
CAAGTTTATTAGTTGGGGGGGGGGGGGGGGGGGGGGGGGGGGGTGGGAGGGCGTGTTTGATATTTGGTAAAGCTCAGGCGGGTTTTTGGTTTATAAATAAATTTAAAAGGGGTTTTTAATATTCACTATATTTTTTTGGATATGTATGATGTCATTATATATATATATATTTGATGCAATGTTTCAATTCGTTACGGTTAAATATCTTATGATTGCATATTTGATGAAAACATATAGTGTATATGGGCCCGACCTAAAAAATCTGTATTTAAAAAGTGTGGACTGAAAAATGTGTATTTAGAAGATGTGGGCGGAAAAGAGGGTTCCGGGATTTGCCAAATCCGAACTTGTAAATTTAAAAATCGGATTTGAAAAATCCAAAAAAATATAATATTAATAAAAAATTATAAACGTTTGAAATTAAAAATAATAATAATAATAAAAAGCAAAACTCGAATTTTTAAAATCTGAAAAAATTGAAAATTTAATTAATTAAAATAAATTTCATAATTCGGATTTCCAAAATCTAAATTTCTTTATATCGGATTTGGTAAATTTGAACTCTTTGTTGACATTCTGTCTTGCGAAAAAAATTTTGAGGGTTGAACACATTCGGATTTCTATAATCTGATTTTTCATAAATTCGGATGTAGAAAATCCGAATTTAGGTTAATTCGGATGAAGGAAATCCAAATTTCACTAAATTCGGATTTTCCAAATCCGGATATACCCAAAAATTGAAAATCGGATTACTAAAATCCGAACCCTTCACAAACATGTTGTCCCACCGAAAAAAAAATTGAGAGTTGAATAAATTCGGACTTTAGTTATCCAATTTTTAATAAATTCGGATTTAAGAAATCTGAATTTGGTTAAATTTGGATTTTTGAAATCCAAATTCTTGTATCCAAATTTAACTTGGACTATAAAAAGCAAAACCCTAGCAGAAATTTTCATTCTTGTTCTTCTTCTTCCCTCAAACTTTTACTCCCTAGCTGCTCACTTTCTCTCTCTAGATTTTCTACAACATTGATCCAAAAATATTGGATTTCGGCAATTTTTCGAAGATCTACGTCACGTTGTGATATCAGACTAAGGTAAGTCACGGTTTAAGTATTTTATGATTGATATTTAATTATTCATATGATTTTCATGTGGTTATATGATGTTTTGAGTAGTGGTGTATGTAGTAGATGAAATGTGATTAGGAAATATACGCACTAGTAGTTTGTGACTAAGATTTGTGGACTTTTTTAATAAGTAGGTATGGATTAGTAGTGTTATTATTTCAATTAAGATTTTAATTATGATTAGTAATAAGTGGTCATGAAGTTACAATTAAAATTATATTATCGTAGTGGAAAGATTGACGTATGTTTATAATGTTGTTGGTTGTTTCATGTATTGTGGTTTATAAATTTTATTGATAATAAAGTTTGATTAGGAAAGTTGAAGATAAATTGTTATAATGACAATTTTATGATTGACAGGTATAATGGCATTTAATGGACCGTATATATTTAATTTCTATTCGACATCTACGTATGCTATTGATAACACTCCGACTGTGGATTATACATTAGTCTTTAATCGTAGATTGTCAATGGATGATTTGTTAGAAAGTATTTGCAATGAAATTGGGGTATCAATGAATTCTTAGAAAATCACACTTACAACATTTTTTAAAATAGATGGGACTATGAGACATGTAGTAATTAGTGCTGATGATGTGCTAGATTTCATTTATAATGTTCGAGCATGGAGTTTTATTGATGTGTACGTCGGGCTTGAGGAAATTCAGTTTTCATAAATAGTGGATAGGCGAAATGTTGCTTCGAGTTCTTCACATGGTGGAGAAGATCAATTTGATTTTGGAATGAATGAAGCATTCCATTTTGATTTCGAAGAGAAGTTAGGGGACTTGGATTATAACATTAAGGACGATGCCGACGATGCTCACGATAACTATACATCTGACGATGATTTTTGTTCAGACTCTACCGAGTTCAGTACTGATGAAGATGAAAGTGAGGAAGAGTTTAGGACGTCGGAAATGGGACATTTCGTCTACTCTGATGTGGGTCACCAAGATCGTTATGCCATTGATCAAGATGAACATGCTTTGCCCCGATATAATGGTAATCACGATAGTATTACCTTAGGAGCTGTTTTCAAAGACAATGGAGAAGCACAACGGGCCATAGCCGCATGAAAGGTGCAAAGGTTTAGGGAATATGTCAATGTTGAGAGCAATAAAACCACATGGTGTGTTGAATGTAAAAGTCAAAAATATTCAACGCTCGAAAATCCGTGTTCCCAAAAAACTACGGTCACGCTCACAGTCTATGGCTAGTGACTATATGGTGTCCGAGTCACAATTGTGTTGCAATGTTCGTTGGAAATGACCACTATAATGTGACTGTCCACTATTCTGGAATGCATAGCACGAAAGTGAATTTATGATCGGGCCCGGCAGATAATCTTTCAACAAGATATACACCAGCATATGAAGCATGCTGAACAAGTGCACCCGGAATAGTATAGTAGGTTGATTTAACGGCTTCTGAATAGTGCAGGTTGCTTATACGACTGAGTGTCAGCATTTGTCCCCTGGAAGATGCCAAGAAACCAACTTGCAATCCTTGGCCTCAAAGTAACTCGAAAATTCCCAAATTAAACATCCAACATTTTCCTTCACTAGATTTTTCTATTAATAGCAGTAGCCAACTCCGAACTCATTAACAAGAGACAGTAGGGAGTAATAAGTAGTAGAAATAGGAGTTCAGAGTTTTTTCACATGTAACTTGTTACTTGGGTTTTTTTATCCGAAACTCATATTTTTCTTTCTCTTTATTCATGTTCTTCTTTTCATTTGAGTGTTGATAAAGAACCGATGAGGTTCTAAGTCTTTATAGGAATTTTTGCTCCTCTAATGAGGTAGAGGCAATGTGAAAGTCTCATTTGCAAGATGTGCACTAAAGCGGATTTGTTAGTGACGAACCATATGCATATTCCTCTCTGTCGGTTGATTAGTGAGCTAAACTGCTATGAAATCTGCTGAGCACTATATTGTATCTTAGTTTTCACTGATTCTGACTATGGGGAGTGTTATAGTTTAGGTTCTCTAGTTTAACTAACAGTGTGAGTAGGGAGTTGAGTGTGGATGTACAGAAGTCTAAATCATAGCAGTGCCATACAATTTAAGGGGCTGAGGGGAAGCAAGATTGGAATGCTTGTAGGGACATCTTAATTGATAATACCTTAACAATCAATGATCCTGTTAACTCTAGAATCCCACAGAGTTAGAATGCTTGTAGGGAAAATTTAATTGTTAATACCTTACAACTATATATTATATGGTATTCAGGTCTTGGTATGATGCTTGTTATGGTGAAGAGGTTCAGTCCCTAGTGGTAGGACTGATGCTAGGCCGTAAACTGGAGTAAACAGGGACTACATGGTCGAATTGGTTGGGCGATCATGGAGTAAGTGACACAGGTGTTACTCGAGTTGAGTCAGATATGGGTGCTCTTCATATCATTCATAATCCTTGTTGTTAAGGAGCTTTAACTTTTCTTGTCAACTGCAAACCGTAACCAGAGCCTCTATTCTTACAGGGAAATGAAAATCCCAACTCTCATCCTCTGTTTTCTTGTTATGTACATTTTCTCTTTTCATCCTTATTTTACATACCTCACTGAACTGCTTATTTTTACTACTTTTATACTTGCTATGTTTTACTGTTTTTTCTAACTTAGCATCAGAATTTTACCCTCTGTTCCCTGTGGATTGACCCTTATACTACGTTATTTTGTGGTGCGAGGTTTATAAATTATTAATTTTGAGTGGTACTGTTAGGTTTGAATACTAAAGCTATGTTTGTATTATATTATTTTCCAATTAATATATCGATTAAATGTTTTGGTTTATATGTTGTGCATATATCGTCCATTTATATTATGTATTTAGATGATAAGGTGTCTGCTGTGACACAATAGATCTCATCATTGTTAAAAGACATAATATATAAATGAGGTTCATAATCGAGACAGTTTTGGACACACTGTCAGTTTAGGTTATTATGTGATTCTGAAATTGGTTTGTCTAAATTGATTGAATCACATAGATATGCCCGGGACATATTGAACTTGACCATTTAGGATGAATTGTCTTGTACTAATTTAATAGTCTATTCATTCCTTGTATTCTATCTCTTAATCCCTAGACTTGAGCAGGCATGAGGATTTGATATAGTGTACTTTGACCTGCCAAAGAGTGAGGTCATTTATGGTCAATAGTCTCGGTAGGTTAGGTGCACGTATTTAGTTGGTTGGTGTGCTGTTGTTTGTCGAATGGAAACCATGTACCGGGTGTCCGGGGTGATGGTACTCCCGAGATGAGCTCGTTATGTTTATTATAATAAACCCAACCGATTGACTTATGTCCGCTATAGTAAAAAGGTCGAGTGGTACTAATCTCGGATTATAAGAAGTTAATTAATTAATTTATTAGTAAATTAATAAATTAACGAGCACTATATCTTTGATGTGGGAAGATTAAAGAGTAATTAATTTAGTTTTTCCGGAAGCAATTATGGTATAGGATGGTAATGCCATAATTAATCCATTAGTAGTACGATTAATTATGTAATGAGTTAATTGATAAAGTAGAATTAATTATTTAATTAATTATTCCTAAGGGTTAATTAAATAATTAACAAAGTGAAATTATTTATTTAATTAATTAAGTCTTAAGTTTTAATTAGAATTAGTAAATCATAGAGATTAGAAAATCTAATTGGATTTGGTTATCCTATTAGACTTGTGACCTAATTGGATTTAAAAATGAATTAATTAACTAAACCCATTAGGAAGACCAATCATAAACCAACTTGGGGTGTCTCTTGTAACTCTATAAATAGACAAGAGATTGGTAATTCTACAAACACAATTCATAAGTTTTCAAGATAAGAAAACTAGAGAGAGAAAGTCTAGAGAGAGAATTAATAAATTCTCCCTCAAAATTGATTTTCCAAACTCCAGGCTGCTGCACGTTCTCCGAGGATCGGGTCGGCGGTTCAAATCAATCAAACCGGCAGCGCGTGGAGAAATTTGCAGCAGAAATTAGGAGTTCTCGGGTGGCGTGTGACTTGCACTCGGGGGTAACTTGGGAGGTGGGATTTCTGAGGAGATTCCGGTGAGTGGAGTTGTGGTGAGTTGTTAGTCGTTCGTTCGTTGGTTCATTACCCACACAACGTTCGAGCCTGTCTTGAGTCATACAAGGGATCACCTAAGTACACGCTTCAAGAGGTATTTCTAAACTTCCGCTTTAATTAGGACGTATTTGTTGCGTGGCAAATCGAACAAGTATAAGCTAAGATCCTGCGTAATGTTATTTCAAGCAAGGATTGGAATAGCGTTTGTGCTAGAGTTTAGGCCTGGCCAAGAATTTCGATTATGGAATGCATATCATGAAAGTGAATTTTTGACCGGGCCCGGGCAGATAATCTTTCATGTACACGACGATGAATCGGTTTGCATCATTAGTATTGTGGCTTCAGGTTCTCTAGTTTGGCTAACTGATTAAGTAAGGAGTGAGGTGCTGAAGATTTCAGTCTAAATCGTGGCAATGCGTTGTGCCGTTTGAGATTAGATTTGAAGCAAGGTCTAATGCTTGTAGGGAGATTTTAATTGATGATACCTTAGCGTCTGTTGGCTCAGTGGAAACTCTATGTCCTGGTGTGTTGTTGTCATGGTGAGGAGGTCAGTTCATCAGAATGAGAACTGTGCTAGGTGAATGCTTGAAGTAAACAGGGATTTCATGGTTAAGTGATAGGATGACTGTGGAGTAAGTGACACAGGTGTTACACCAAGTGAGCCCATTGTGAATATTCTTCACTTCGTTATTTTTGGTAAAATTCTAACCCCGTTCCTTGTGGGATCGACACCTTTTACTACATTTTATTGTGGTGTAAGGTTCTTTAGAAATATTAATTCTGTACGGTACATGACAGTAAATCCGTCATCAGCTCGCAAAATCACAGACTCGCAAAGTAGGAATTTGGAGGCATATGAGAATCTTGGATTAAAGGCGGCAGTTTAAAAAAAAAACTTTGAAAATATTGCATTGCTCCAATATACATATACGTATATAATGAATCATGTGCTTCTCTGGTTACAAAAAGAACAAGAATTACAAGATCATTTGCAGGACTAAAACTTCTACTTCTTCATTTTAGACATACACATAAATTTATCCAAAAGGGGTTAAAAAAAAAATTAAGGAGTTAGTTCTTGGCATGATCTTACATAATACCATTTACAGGTGCTGTGCTAAAAACTGGGCTATCTTTGTTAGTAGCATCAGTAGTGCCATGGTTGCTACTTCAAGGCTTTGCTTCTCGAAGCAATGTTATGACTTCTCTCATAAAAGGTTTGTCCTTTGGGAGCTTGGCTGTACATAAGGGTCTAATGTGTTTTTAGAAGGGCATTATGGATAGTAAACTTTGAAAATAGGATAATTAATAAAAGTGGGATACAAATAGTAAATCAATTTTCTCTTTTTCTTTTATTGTGAGGATGTGATTTCTTGTTAACTCATCATTTGTCCTTTCTTTTTTTTTTTTTTTCCGAAGAACTAATAGATGATGTCGAATTCACAAGAACAATCCCTGTCAAAAGGGAAAAGACAAAATATTTTACTTGGACACCAGTGATGGATAAAGTTCTAGGAGCTTGCTTCATACCAGAAATGAATCAAGGAAACAAACTGGATGGAAAATTGGCATGGAAGTCAACATCCTGGACAGCTGCTTCAAATGCCCTATTCGAACAACTAGAAATTAGAGTGGATAAGGGTAATAACCAGTCTCGTTTGAAGACATGGGAAAAGCATTATGATGTTTTGCACACATTATTGGTTTCAAACAATTCAGGTTCTCCATTTACATGGGATCATTCAAAGGGAATAACTGAAGTCCATGATGAAAACGTGTGGAAAGAAAGAGTAGAGGTAACCCTTTTTTGCCTCTAAATCTTATTCTTAATTTTGTTAGGTTTGATTGTTTGATTTGATGAATCTTGAATCTTATTCTTAATTTTGTTGCGTTCACATTCATTTTGTAATCCTCATAAAAAAAAAAAAAAACACTTCCATGCCGGATATGGGGTTTGAACCTCAAATCCTGAAAATTGTTTCCCAAGTTTCTTCTGGAAGTTTCTTCTGAATTTGAATGTTTCTTCTTTTGGGGAAAGGGCAAGGGCGCATTCAGAATTCTTTTGGCTCTGAATTTGAATGTTTCTTCTTTTGGCTCTGAATTTTACTTGTAGTTTACGGTCAGAATTTTGCTGACTGACTATGAAAGTGAATGGAAAATGAATGTTGAGATGCCCCTGTGAATGACTTAATGCTAGACTTAGATAGCATAAGCAGTGTAATTTGGACCCTTGTGTAGGATACTTTTAGTAACACTTGTTCAATAGATAGAAATAGGGAATTACTTAACTCAAAGTCTCAAACTAAGAGGAGAAAGGGGCTGTATCAAAGGTTTAGAAAGAAATAGATGAGTAAGCTTCATAGGCATATTAGAAACAGTAACTGATCATATTTAGTGCTTCTACGTGCTGGTTTGTTATTGAAGAAATTTCTAGTTTGCAGGCAAATCTCAAACTAGCAGCTTATAGAAGAAAAATTGTGGTTGAGAATTGGGACGATATCTGCATACTTTTTTCACAAGAACGTGCTAATGGACAAGGTGCAAAAACTATTGGAGAAGCCAATATTGATATAGAACTTGAGTTTTCCTCCAATGTAGGTGGGGAGTCTTTTCAGACAAATGAGAGAAAGATAGAGGATGATGAAGTTATGAGCATTGTAAGGGAACGACAGAAGCGATTAAAAAGAAATATGTCATCTTCATCTAATTCACAAAGGGTAAATAACAAACTTAGTGCTAAAGGGCTTTGCATGATGCTTTAGGAAGGATGACTGATTCCCTTGATCGGTATTTGGTGGCAGAACCACGAAAAGCTGCAATGAGTTGCAGAAAGTTGAGTTGAATATGGAGCAAAAATATAAAGCTGTTAACATTATGATGTATGATCAAAGGCTATTTGATATATTTTCAGGGATGCCAAATGAGTTGAAGCATGGGTGGATTTTAAGGTGTCTTGAGGCTGGAGGCGAATTCTAGTGGTAGCAATTTTTAAGACTTGATAGAACTTTATTTTATATTTTATCAGTACTTTAATATATGGTTGGATTCTTTGTTCTTGAAGAGCTATGGTTATCAAAGTGTTTTGATTATCCTATATACTTGTTGGAACGATTAGTTTTTTAATGGTTACATTGACTTGCTGGTTGAACTTGAATGGTTACATTGCTTATCCATTAACTTGCTGGTTATCAAAGTGTTTTGCTTATCCTATATACTGTTGTATGTAAATATGATGCAAAGCTTGGTGAGTTTGAGCTGTTTTTGGCTCAAATATTGAAATAGTTATATAAACATATGAATATGGGCTCTTTTTTTTTTTTTTTTTTTGGAGGATTATGGGCTCTTTTCTTTGTTTGAGGAGGATAGAAACATATGATGAAACACTAATTAGTTCTTTCTGGTTATGAATCCTGCAGACGGAATGTTGTTTAGTAGTTTTATTGGTTATCTTTTGATGTTGTTTCTGTGGCTTTATGTTTATCTTTTCGAATTGAATTTTCTGGAATAATTTGATAGTGGCTGAAGATAAGCTATTCGACAAGACTTTTATCACTTTGGTGAATTGTAGCTTCATGTTTCTGTTTCATGGCAAGTTACTAGAGATATTATGGGTATCGAAATTTTGAACTCGTGCTAGGCTTCTATGGAGTATCTACTGTTGGCTCTGCTTTTCATTATTTAGTCGTTACCTCAAAGCAAGCTAGCACCGGTGCTACTGAAATGGGCCTCTACCCATATACCCTGTGATGGGACCACGTTTTCTCGATCCACTATCTTATTCATTAGAAGAAAGATGGTTTACCTTCGACCACCAGCTACCTGTAATTGTGATCCGTTTGCCAAAATCAAAGGTTCTTTCTGTCGAAACCTCCACGAACAATCGTCGTTTTTTGATGGTTCTTCTGCTTTTGTCAGTTGATCTTTCCATACATCTTTGATGGTCTCCTCAAAGAGGATAACTCCCCTGAGACAGTTAAGGGCACCAGGAGTAGTCACTACAAGAAAAAAGGGTTTCTAAAACACTTGAAAATGTTATAATAGGTAAAATTTCATCACATTTTATCTATGGCGACACGAACATTTTTTGCGTGGTCCAAGTAGGTATGGTCAAAGGGGTATTGGATAACACGACACTTTTTAATGTGAATATACATATGAAAAATGTGGAGTTATAATATATATGAAAGCACAAGCATATGTCATGATCAATCATCTATTATGGCAGAGTTGTTGGCTATATAGTGTTGTATATGTTAATACATAATAAAGTATTTGGATAAAAAATCTATTATGGCAATTTTAATATTCATACAAATATCATAATATCATAAAATTATTGTTATTATATTATATAATTGAAAATATAAAAATATTTTTAAATAGATAGTATATGACGTTATTTGTAAGTAAATATACAAATATTATTAGGCTGTTGAAATTCTAGCCTATAGGCATCCAAACTCAATCCTTTTCTTTTAATACTACAGTTAACACCCAATCATTCTCTACATTTTCAATGTGGAACAACACCAAACGACTTTAAACCACACTTAATAATGTAATTATATATGTATTACAATTACACTATACATAATAATCTATTAATACCTTAAGTTAATATATTAACAAATAAAATAACACTTAATTGTGTTTCTATACACATGTAGTACGGGTGTGGCGATAGGTCAATTTTGCTTGTGGATATATTAACAAATAAAAGAACACTTGATTGTGTCTTTATACCTATAAAATTTTAATTACACTTCTTAGTGTTTTGATATAAATTCTATTATAACACTTATTTTTAGTGTCATGATAGAATTTTATTTGATAACACGTTAAAATAGTTATAACAACATCGCTATTGCAGTGTTTTATTAGATATAAATAAAGTTATATTTGATGTGATGGTAGATAGTAATAGATATATCTATAGTTTAGTGTTACGAAAAGGGCGTGATGAAAACCCAATTTTCTTGTAGTGAGTGAAAAGTAGTTAACAAAGAGCCATCCTGTTTGTCTCGACATTCTCAGTAGTCACGCAAAGAGTAGCAACAACTCCCTTTGGCGAAGGGTCTTCCAAGCCCTGAGATCACGGGGGCGAGTGACGAAGAAAGAAGTGCTATGATCAAGCTCATCAATTTTTAAAATTTATACAATAAATTATAATAAAAATTATTAAATCTAATAATACAAGTCAATTCTAATTTCATGGAACCACCAAACAACTAATTTAGAATTTTAATTATAATTCTAAATCAATTCTACATTTTACGAAATAAAAGAACTTGAATTGAATTTTGAAAGAATTAGAATACCAATTCATTTGCAAAGCCATGGAACCAAACGGACCCTGCATTGCTTTGTGGACTCTTGTTGGTTGAGCAGCATACATGAGACAAATGAGATTCAAGTCATTTGTTGTTTCTCTATAATTTTTTGTTTATGGTTTTGTCATTTTTCGGTGAAATCTTGATATTTTAGTTGTTGTGGGAACAATGCAACTCTGAAAGAAAACAAGTGTCTGTATCTTTAGTGGGTGTCATGGATAATCTCGAAATATTATGTGTTCTGATCTTCCTTTTATTTTCCCCTCCTAATATGCTTCTTTATCTGTACTATTGTTTTTTGCTTGAAGAAAACAATAAAATAGTCCATAGTTTTTTTTTTTTATTATGATTTGGTTTTGTTGTTTGTGTTTGTTTGGTTCTTAACATGAGTTGCTTTGGTTCTGATGTGGTATAACTAGCAGCTTTAGTTCTCAAGTTAAGATGGGGAGGGCCCATTCAGCGGGAACAAAACACCACCAATTGTAGCTTAGACGGTAACTATTCTTCGGACTGTGGAACGGGCTCTCAGTGTTCTCCAACTAAAGGTAACTTTGCAAATGATTTTCAGCCCAGAAAGAGCTACCCAAACTTAATCTTCTCTGTGCGATTTTATCTATTAATCCAAATTAAAACTGTTATTGCGACTAGTTGTACGACTAATGATAAGTATTATTAGTAAAATAGAGACTTGTTTTGACGAGTTATCTTGTTCGAAATACAAATGAACAAAGAAAGCGAAGCTGTCAGGCTGAGCTGCTTCTCGAAAAGACCCTAAGTTTTTTCCGATCTTTCAAACTATTCTCTTATTCTACCTCCCAAACCATGAATTGAAGTGGCAGAATTGCTCAACTCAAGAAAATGCACTATTGTTTAACCCTCTTTGCGCGAAAATAATATTCAGATGATAGGTGATGGTTTATGATTGATTTAGTCAACGCGTGACAAGAGTTAATAGTTCAACCTAAATTATTGAAACTAACAAAAGGTTGTGGTTTCCTAGCAAGGACAACACACGATTGATCTCGCAAGATCAAGATTGTCGAGTCGTAACTCAAGGGAAGAATTCGCAAATTCAAAACAAATATCAAGACTAAACTTCTATTAAAATTTTGTGTAGGGTGGCCTATTTATAGGCAATTACAAGAAGTCTCTTCCTTTTCTACAATGTAATCTCAAATCCAAGTGATTTGGAAATTAAGAAAACAAAACCTATTATAACTCTAATGGCTTATGGAATTCGGCCAAAGAGATAGAGAAAAACAAGACAAAAATAAAGTCCTAGTTAAAACGAAAAACTTCATCTATCCTAGTTGAATTAGAATAGACGTACAAAACCTTCTAGTCTAAGGAAATGTAAAACATAAAGGAGAGTTTTCCTAATATCAGTTGGGTTTAGGGAATGGTTGGACTTTTGTAGTAAGCCTTTTAATCCCTTAATTCAAACTCACCATTCAGAAAGGGGCTTCAGTCCACATCTACGTTTCATCTGCAAGTCCATTATTGAAAAGTCTTGTGACCTTAATAGGCTTGGGCCTCCAAGTTGGTAGATGTATTTGGGCCTGTTGTTGGACTTCAATTATAAGTGGTAAGGGTTCTGTTAGGCATTACAAGTAATACGGTGTCATTTCTTTTATTCACGTTTTCTGTTTTGTTAGTAGCAAGTGGGAACTAAATATAGGGGAAGGAGAGTAGTCAGTAGTAGGCTTCGGAATTTTTGTCTAGTTCTTCTCTGAAATCTTCTTCCTCTTCTTCTTTGTATTTCTCTCTGTTATTCTCTGTATTTCTTCCTCAACTCTTCTTAATGAATTTTCTTCTTGGTTAATATAAATTGCTCTAATGCATGACAAATTGGTATCGGAGCGATTCGATTCTCAGCAACGAATCAGGGGCAAAGATGGAGGAAAATCGATCGGAATCGGTGTATGAAGACTTCCGGCGATCGGAGCCTGAGATGAGGGAGTGGATAAAATCACAGCTAGATGAGTGGAATGCGATCAACTTGAAGCTATATGAGAATTGGGACCCGAAAGTGAAACTGCCGAGATGCTCACTCGCTTAGATAAAAAATTGGATGAAGTCGTTAATCGATTTCTTCAGAGGGAGATGAAAGTGGACAATACTCATCTGCTTCCGGCTCCAGGTATATCTCAAATTTCCATTGATGTTGAGAATGGTAATAATCCTAAGATTGAGCTGTTGTCTGTGTTTAGTGGTGATAACCCTAAGGATTCGCTTATTGAATGCGAGAATTACTTCCTGTTTTATAATATTGAGGATAAATAGAAAGTAGATTGTATTGAACTGTACTTGGAGGATATAGCTAATGTTTGGTTTCAGAATTTTAAGTTAGGGAAAGAAAAAATGAACTGGAGTGAATTTTCTGAAGCTTTGATAGTTAGATTTGGATAAGAAGATAGTGTAAGCTCTCCCAAATTTGTTTGTGCTGATGAGAAAGTTGAGTTCACTTCAAAGTGCATGGAATTTAGTGTTGGTAAATTAGGTCTTCTCCCGAATTCCTATAAAACTAAGAGTCCATTTGGGCTAGCTAATGAAATCACAGGGACAATGTTCACAGTAGGAGCTTATGACACAATGACTTCTTCTACAATTGATGGTTTATACGTAGACTGGTATATCATGGAGAAGTTAAGGATTATAAATATTATTCTCATTGGGGAAGATTGAAAGAGAAGGATACATACGGTATTGCCAAAGATATGATACTAGCTGGTGTGAAGTCTATGACCTTGCATGATGATGGTTCAGTTGAGCTTTGGGACCTGTCCAGCAACTTCATTTTCACATAGAATGATATTGGTAAAAACAGGGCCCTTGTTTCCATTCAAAAACTGCAAGAGCTTAATAATGTTGTGGTAGTGACTGTTTTTCTTCAAAACTGACTAAAGAACAACTGGCCGATTTCCAAGCTATAGTTCTTACTGATAGTTGTTTAGACGATGCAATTTCTTTCAATGATTTATGTCATAATCATCAACCACCGATTGCTTTCATAGAGACTGAAGTTAGAGGCCTTTTAGGAAACATCTTTTGGGATTTGGCCCTAGATTCACTGTTTTTATGTTGGTGGCGAGGAGTCTCACACGGGTATCATTGCAATTGTTAGTAATGACAATCCAGCTCTTATAACTTGTGTGGATGATAAAAGGCCTGAATTTCATGATGGAAATCTTGTTATTTTCTCAGTAATCAAAGGAATGACAGAACTCAAGGATGGGAAGCCAAGAAAAGTACAGAATACGAAGTCATATTCATTTACCCTTGAGGAGGACACTACAAATTTTGGTGTGCATGAGAGAGTTAGCACTGTAACACAGGTAGATTAGCCTAAGGTCTTGATCTTCAAACTAATGAGAGAAGTTTTAAAAGATCCTGGTGATTTCCTTCTTAGTGATTTTGCGAAGTTTGGTTGTCTAACTCTGTTACATTTGGCCTTTATGGTACTGGATAAGTTTATATCCAGACAGGGTCACCTTCCTTTTCCAGGTTCAGTAGAGCATGCTCAAAAACTGATATCTATAGTCAGAGACTTGAATGAAACCCTTGGAACTGGAAAACTGGAAGATATTAACCCACAAAACTTACAGCAGTTTGCCCTTGGTTTCCCAGTTATGCTGAATTCCATGGTTTCAGTTGCTGTATCCATATATCCCAATTTTCACATTGAAGCCTTGAAGAAAAGTGTTGGCCCTGAGACTGAGAATGTGTTTGATGATACTTCCTGGGAAAACATAACTGTGGTTATTAATGCGTTTGACAATGTGAATGCTAGGCTGTATGTTGATCCTACTTTAAGTACTTGTGACAATGTCAGGGTTGTAAAGCTCTGGGGCGGATGTTTGCATGATAGCACTATTGTACAAGGTATGGTTTTGAGAACGGATGATGTTGGAAGTATTATGAGGATTGGGAAGGCAAAGGTTGTTTTCCTTGCTTGGGTTGTTGCTACATCAGCCACTGAAACAAAAGGAACTATATTGATTCAGAGGGCAGGACAGCTTGAAAATTATTCTAAATCTGAAGAAGCTAAGGTTGAGGATTTTATAAAAGCAGCTGCAGAATCTGGTGCTCATCTACAGCATTTATGTGCATGGTTTGTTGTTACTAGTAGCTTTCCGGAATGTCTTTCACCAATTGTGTCTGAAGAGGTAACCAAAATAGGGCGCGATGAAGGCAGCAAATCTAATGAGTTTAACATCCAGGCTTCCTGCTCAATCATTCAAGTCACTAAAACATGTTGCTGGTTTCCACTTTCCAGGTTTTGAGAGTTACCCTGCTAACAGTGAATTTATCAAAATGTTAGAAGCAGCTGAATATCAGGAGATTCCATTGAACTATCTATATCCACGTCTTTTTGTGGAATCCCAAATGCATCATGAAGTAAACCATCCATATCATCTATAGTAGCCTTTGAAGCTCTAGAATCTGTAAAAGGTGAAGAACTAATTGGAGTGTGTATTGAAGACTCTCCATGAGCTATCCATTGGGTGTAATCTTTAATAAATCCTGTAAAAATCAAATGTTCACGTGCATGATTCTGTGTCACAAATACACCAAGTTTGCATTCCTTGCATGGACATAAAACCTTTCCGCTTGAATTAGAAAAGGCAAAGTCCAAAAAACTTTCAAGTCCAACCAAGTACTCTTGACAATGCCTCGGTTTTTTCATCCAACCCTTATCCATATTTCAGTGAGGACTTTAAACCAATGCCTAGTAGTAATGATAAGAATTATAAGGGGCTCATGCTACTCATACCAAATAAGTTATTACCTAATTAATGATTAGGTGAGGAATCACAGGGCAAAACATATGTTGACATGTAATTTAATGATTCTTGCCAATGAATATGAAATAACGGTCACCAAATTAACCAACCTTATATAAGAAAAACATTGAACTACAAATTGCAGTACCTTAAATCCTGCCTATCAAGGCAATACCTAACTTATTTCTATTCAAACAAGACTTTATGATTCAGCAACTCCAATAAAGCTTTCTTGTCTGTCTATTAAGTAGCAACTCACTCTAAGGTTTTTTCACAGAGATTCAAAGGGTGAAAGGGGTTCATACATCCCTCTCTGTCTGGGCTTTTTCTACCAACAATTTACGACTGAAGATAAATGCTTGATTTGGAACCTAGGAACTTTTATACGGGCTCAAAATCCTTATCTAATTCCTGGAACTCCCAAGTTTCACACTGAAACCTCAATGCTAACACCCACCAAATCCCATCCCCAATTAAGAAAACACAAAAACGAAGGAACCAAATATCAATGACCCAAAACCAAAGGAAAGGGAAGTGAGAAAATGGTACCTGCGCTGGGAAGTATTCACATGAATTCGATCGGACCAAAGCAAGCAAAATTTTCCGACAATCGTTGAAGGAAAAGTCGATTGAGGGCTTTTGATGCTGAAGAAATTGAAAAATCCGAATTTTGTTATAACCCGATTTATTGACCCGCGAATTATTATAAGTGAAAAATGTTAATATTAATAGAATGTCTTTAAACATATTGTTTAGTGACATTTTTAATAAATGTCTCTTAAAATAATACTTTTATAATGTAAAAGCATAAATAAGTGTCATATTAAGAATTTGATTATGACACTTATATTAAAATGTCTTTATAAGAGTGTCATTACAAATAATTATTATTTAAATGTCTTGATAATATTTCTATGATGACACTATTATTAAAGTGTCTTAAAATAAGTGTCCTAATAGCTAAATTTTTTAGTAGTGAATGTTGTCTATTTTAGTTTTTATGTGATGTTTCTGGACGTTGCGTAAGTTATAACTGGACGATTTGGGACGTTGCGGATGTTGTTATTATTACTATTTCTTTTTAAAATATGAAATTAATGGATGATGAATCAATGCTAACTTTGATTGGTCGTACAGTTGGTAGTGAAGATGAGGCAAACGATTTGTATAACAACCATGCTTTCGAATTGGATTTTAGTATTAGGAAGCATAGGTCTTGTAGCAAGGAAGATGTGATATATTTGAGACAGTTTGTGTATTGGAAGCAAGGTGAGAATGATTATAAAAACACGACTGAGAATGAGAGGAATTATTCGAAGCTAGACGTTCGAACGAAATGTAATGCTTTTGTTGAATTTATGAGGATTGATGATGGTATTTGGGAGGTGCAAAAGCATTTCTGGAAACACAATCACGATATGTGTGTTTTGAACATTAGAGACACTTATTGCGTTCTAGTAGGAATATGCCTTCTTCTTCTGTTGATTATTTGAAGACTTTAAAGGATTCTAGTGTTCGTGTTTCAAGTGGGTACAGAGTGTTTTGCACAGAGGTAATTGACTTTACATAATATTTGTGTAGACATATGTGGACATGGCGTTAGTATTATAACAAACGTTTCTGGCATGGCCGTCATAACTTTTTACTCTTTTTTTTTTTTTTTTTTTTTGGAACAGGCTGGTGGACCATCTCAAGGAGGTTTTACTTCACGAGATGTTTATAATCATATGGAAATTGAGAAGAAGAAGACTATTGACGGTTGTGATGCAAATACGTTTTTTGAGATATTGAAGAAAATGTCTTGTGATGAACAGAATTTCTATTTTGACTATGATTTGGACAGCGATTCATCATTGTATAACTTGTTTCAGCGTGATGGACAAATAAAGGCATATTACAAGATATTTGGAGATTTGGTTGTTCATGGCACGACTTATAGGACAAACAAGAATGGTTTGATCTGTGGACCATTCATTGGGATGGACAATCACTACCGTAATATTATGTTTGGACTTGGTTTCATAAAGAATGAGAAGATTGAATAATTTAATTGGTTGTTTAAGACGTTTTTTTAGGTCTATGGACGGTCAAGCACCAATTACTTTGATGACGGATCAAGTATTTTTTATGGCAACACCTATAGAGGATGTATTTCCATCAACTCATCATCGGTTGTGTCTTTGGCATATAAGTGAGAACTCCTAGAAGAACATACTGTTATTGCGTGCGCAGAAAGGTTTTTCTAAATTGTTTCAATGCCTTCTTTACAGTGTGGTTACCAAAGAAGAGTTTCAGCATGTTTGGAACAAATAAGGACGTTGCGGTAGTGTTTTTCCGGATATTGCACTAGTGTTTTTCTGTAATTTGCAGTATGTTTTTTTGATGTTGCGATAACATTTTTTCATTTATTATTTTTGTGTTTACGACATGGTGGCTGAATATGAATGCGGCGATATTACGTAGTTGAATGATCTTTCTGAGATTCGCGATAAATGGTGTGCTGCATTTAACGAAGATTACTTTTCAGGAGGGTTCTCTCATCTCAAAGGAGTCAACAAATCGTGCGATTTCACGACGGCTAACCAAAACATCATCACTTTGCGATTTTTACCATCAGTTTGTAAATATGGTGAATGACTAGAGGAATAATGAAAATGAAGAAGACTACAGGTGTCAACAAGGGAAGGTGGATTTGTTTGTTCCGAAACATTCGATGCTAATGCAAGCTTCTGAACTTTACACTATTAAGGCATATCGTATGTTTGAAACTCAGTTTAAAGACATGAATTTATACGATTATGAAAAGAAGTTTGAAAATGACGGGTTATGTCAATATCATGTCTAGTGGGGTGGACAAGATCATGTTGTGTTGTTTAATAAGGTAAGACATTGGATAGAATGCAACTGCAAATATTACAGTGAAGTTGGGATATTATGCGGTCATTCCCTTCGTGTTTTTAACCTGAATTGTGTTAATGTATGAATTTTTTTTGGTTCAATTTTTTTTTTTTTTGGACGTGGTGGGTGTATTAATGTTGACGTTGCGGATATTATACTGGACATGGTGGATGTGAAACTTGTTTTGCTGATTAATTCTTTTTTTTTTCTATTTTTATAGAGGCTACCAGATAGTTGTATATTGCAAATGTGGACTCAGGGAGTGACATACAGCCGTCAGATTCAGTTTTGTATTTCACGTCCGAGAAATGAAGGAGATTATGTTTACTGCTCTATTAGGAGGCATAATGCCAGCAAGAAGTATCTGGCATTGATTCAATTATGTCAGTCAAGTTCTGTTGCTCGTGGCATTATAGATGATAAATTCAAAGAACTTAGAGATTGCATTGCTGAGTTAACTGGTATTAAATTTAAATGAGGAGGTAAAGATGTGGATGATGATGGTACAGAAGAAGAAGTTAGAGATCCGAAAGGAAAGAGACCCAAAATTGTTCGAAACGTACGCCCAAAAAGTACAACAGAGAAAATAAAAAATATTTTGAGAGGTATGAAAAACAAAAAATAAGTAGATGAGACTTTGTAGTTGATTGAGATGATTACAGGGATTGAGATGATTGTAATTAACACTTGATTTGACAATTTGAAAATAAATTTTTATTATTTTTGATATGAGATTTTTAACACGTACTTAGACGTACTGGGATGTTGTAGCAGTATGAGTTGTGTTTTGATATTAGTTATTACGTCCCACCATGTCCCGTTACGTCCCAAAAATAACAAACGCAACGTCCAACAGCAAGGACGCAATTCTTATTAGTTGTTTTATTTGGTTTTCTTATTAGATGTATCGGGACGTAGCAGTTTGGTTTTCAGATGTTGTAGCAGTAATTTTCAAACTTAAAAATACTGATATAAAAAATAGAAAGAAATTATATTAAAATTATTATTACAAATTAATAAATATCATCATTGCTATCTACGCTCGAGACATCATCCTCATCAAGAATAATGCAAGAGTAGTCACCAAGATATGCATGTAGTGGTGCCAGTTCATCACGATAGGATGCTCGGATTCCAGCCATTTCACACATGTCCATTACTAGGCTGGGGTAAAGGATACACGGAGTCCATCCATTTGCCAGGCCAGCATCTTGATATTTTTTTGTACCTTTGTTGCAATTAACAGTGCCAACCTGAATGACTTGGAGACTTCTCCTTCAGCGATATCGGAACGTAGGAACGTGTATAGGGTCATTGCAAATGTGCTCAGATATTCCAATCTGATGTCCAATAATTGTTTGGGACATCTACGTTTTGCTTTAATACTGCTCGGACTTCTTCTATAGTCGGTTCTAAACGGGCGATATCATCATGTTTTGATGCATCAGGACCCAGGGTCCTTAGATCCAAGTTGTCGTTGATTGCTTGAGGTGATATTCTAATTGGATGTTCCTCACGTACACTGTATTTAATCTGTCTTTATTATGCAGAGCATCATAGAATTCTAGGACCAGTGATTACGTGTTGGTCATTCATTGGCATCAATCCACTCCAACGATTTGTTCTGAGAAACAGTAGAAGTTCTGAATGATCTTTTACGCTGAACATATGCTTCATTGGCATGTGGTCAATTGGGAGTGATGAAGGCATTGGTGGTCGTGGGACTTGATTTTCTTCAAAAATGTTCATGCTAGGAACAATGTAGCGAGTGGCCATTGATGAAATTTAGTATTTTGAAAGTGAAGTACAGAAGGTTTTGCAGCTTATTGTTTTTAAAGGGAAGAAGAAAAGCATAGGAATTTTTAAGTTTTTGCAATGTGAATGTTAAATCATGTTTATACTAATTGTTTTATACGAGAATTTTTTTTTATAGAAGTAATGTGTAAAGAAGTTGGATGGTTTTTTATCTTGTAACAAAGATATGCATGAAGAGTCGAAGTTTAATTGATGCATGGACGGTTTTCATTCGGTTGAAGAGATAGATAGTTGATGCAGTTAATGAAATAATGAAAGACATGTCTGTTTGTATTCTCGACATTTTGGGACGGACGTATTTGAACGTATCAGGGCGTGACGTAATTGTTAAAAGATGTTTTCAGAAGTGGTGGATGTATTTGGATGTATTGGGATGTTGTACAGAAGAATTTTAGATATAATTATGTTTAAGGAAGTTGAACGTTTGGGGACATGGTGAGAAGTGTTTACAGATGTGTCGGGACATTGTGGACTTAATGTTAATAATTTTTATTCATTAACTTGATTTTATTATTTGATTTCAATGTTGGTATGAATTATTTAATGTTAGATTTTAATAAATGACATGAAATTATAAATTGATAAGTTATAAGTTCTGGACGTTGTTGGTATGATTGTTGGACGTATGGGGACGTAGAGGTAGTTTTTACAGACATTGTAGTAGTAAATTGAATCAACAGATATATAGATACTAAAAATTCAAAAGAAATCCAAGATAATATTAATATTAAAGATACAATAAATTCAAAATAAATGCTTTTGGAAAATTGGTATCAATTTGTTCTATTAGTTCCTTTGTTTCAGGATCAAGGCAGGAATTGTAACCAAGATATTTATATCTCGGCATTTGTTGGATGTCATCAGTTTGGTAAGTCGGAACTCCAGCATTGTCACAGATGTCCATAATTAGACTGGGGTACAGGACATTCCAAGTCTATTTTTCTGGGATGCCAACCTGTTTCATGTATTCTTTGATTAAGCTGCCCAAATTCATATCATTTTCTGACATGGTTGCAAGTAACAGTTGCAACCTTATAAGAAATGTGTATAGAAACCTTGCCTTGGTGTTCAAATCTAACAATCTGATTGTCCACCAATCCTCTGGGAACTGTATGTTGTCCCTTAAGATTTTTGTGATTTGTGCGTCTGTCGGATGAAAACGAAATACATTCTTTTGTGTGAATGTGGGGTTGTTGTTCCACACTATAAAGTGTTCGTTGATTGATTTAGTTGATATGGGGACTCTCATTTGCCTCACTTTGACTGAATTTCTTATTTTTGTATTATGTAGAGCATGGTAGAATTCTTCTACCATCGTTCTGTTTATGACCAGCTTGTTGGTCGGCATTAATTGTTGTTAGTTGTTGCAGTTTAGAAATGCCATAAGCCATGTACCAGGTTCAACATCGAACATTTTCAACATAGACATATTTTCAATTGCACGTTGTGGTGGTAATGACTCCTGGACTTCTTCATTTTCATCAAATATGGCCATAGTAGGAAGAATGTAGGGATTCTGTAGTGATTTATGGCCTTTTTTTTTTTAAAGTAAATGAGGTTTTTAGAATAGAAGAAGGTTTGTTGTTTTTGAAAGGGAAGAAAAGTAGAAAAGTTTTTGATTGGTTTTTGAAGTGAATGTAAAAATCTGTTTCCAAGTAGTTTTGTAGGAGTAAAATTTAAGAGATAATGAATGTTGAAGGAAGTAGTTGAACGGTTTTCTATTCTACCGAAGAGATTGCAATTCATTAATGAAGGTGGTTAGAACGTTGTAATTAATGATGAAAAGTTGTACCGTTGTTTAGTTACAAGAGTTGTACCGTTGTAGGGCTTTTGGACGTATAGGGACGTTGTGATTGTGTTAACAAACGTTGTAGGAGTAATTATAACAGAATTTATATAAATATAATAGGGAAAAGTTGGACATATGGGGACATGGCGGGAAGTGTTTTCAGATGTTTCAGGACGTTGTAGGCATACTGTTAACAAATTCTATATATGTTTAAATAAAAACATGATTTAATTAACATGGTTAGACGTAGCAGTATGTGTTATATGACATAGTGAACATTTGTTCATAATAACAAAGCTATTAAGAAATTTTCTTAAGAAAAGAAAATTATATATATTGAAAATGAAAGTGGAATATTTATACAAACATACAAAATCATAACATTAGTTTTTTAATTATAAGAAATCTATCTACTATTTGTTTGGTTGTTTTCCCTTAGACTTCTGATTTGGTTGTTACTTCGGTGGTTGCTTTTGCTGTGGTTGTGGCTGTGGCATTGGCTTTAGATCTGGCTTTGGATCTCGCTTTTGTTGTTTCTCTTTCTCTGTGTCTGAATCGGACACATCATATTCTTCTCCTTTTTCTGCTAC
The DNA here is from genome assembly GCA_030378225.1 of Knoxia roxburghii. Lineage (NCBI taxonomy): Eukaryota > Viridiplantae > Streptophyta > Magnoliopsida > Gentianales > Rubiaceae > Knoxia > Knoxia roxburghii. The sequence continues at coordinate 26,650,934 of CM059424.1, forward strand.
GTTTAGATATGATATTGGCATAGACTCCTGTTCCATGGTTGATAATGTTGGCTTAAATACTGAAAGCTTTGCTTGTATTAAAACTATTTCCCGGTTTATATATTGATTGAATGTTTTAGTTAAATTTTTTTTATGTTTTTACATATGTTGTCCTCTTATATCATATGACTAGATGATGAGGTGTTTGGTGTGACACAGTAGATCTTATCATTGGTTAAAGTCATGATATATAAATAAGCCACGTAACTAAGACAGTTTTGGACACAATGTTGTTTTAAGTTATTATGTGATTTTGAAATTGGTCTGTCTAAACTAATTGAATCATATAGATATGCCCGGGGCATATTGAGCATAACCGATTAAGGATTGAATTAACTTTTATTATTCTTAAGTAGTTAAATCAAACCTTGTATTCTGTCTCTTAATCCCTAGACTAGAACAGACATGAGGATTAAGCGTAGTGTACTTTAATTTGCCAAAGGGTGCGGTCACTTGAGGCCTATATTCTCGGTAGGTTGGGTGCGCGTGTTTGATTGCTTGTTGTGTTGTTGTTTGTCAAAAGGAAACAATGTACCGGTGCATCCAGGGTGATGGTGCTCTGGAGATGAGCTCGTAAAGTTTATTATACTAAACTCGACCGGTGGACTTATGTCCAGTATAGTAATAAAGTCGAGTAGTACTAATCTCAGATGGGAAGGAGTCGATTAATTAATTTATCAGTAAATTAATAAATTGACGAGCACTATATCTTTGACATGGGGAGATTAAGCATAATTAAATAAGTGATCCCGGAAGCAATTTCGGTTTGAGCGGTAATTTCATAATTAATCCGTTAATGGTATGATTAATTATGTGTTGGGTTAATTCACAAAGTGGATTTAATTATTTAATTAATTATCCTTGAGTCAATTAGTATTAGGAAATCCAGTTAAGATTTGGAAATTAATAAAACTCAAACCCAACAAGAAGGCCTAACTCAAGCCCACCTAAAGTCTCTCTTGTAACTCTATAAATAGGCACAAGAGTCAGTAATACCAACATACAAATTCATAAGTTGTCAATGAAAGACTCACTTTTGTGCTACGCATTCCAGAATCGGAATTTATGACCAGGCCTAGACGCTAGCACAATCGCTATTCCAACCCTTGCTTGAAATAACATTACTTGGTATGTACTTATTCAATTTATCACGCAACAAATAAATTCTTAATTAAAAGCGAAAACATAAGAATTACCAATTGAAGCGTAAACCCAGGTGATTCTCTTGTATGCCTCAAGACTATGATCGTATGTTGTATGGGCAACAATCTAACGAGCAATTGATCAGCTAATCACCACACCTGGGTCACCGGAAAAATTCAGCAACCAACCGCCTAGCGCGTGAGAGTTCACGCACCGCTGCACCCCTTAGAGAATAGCCCACACGCGGCCCTCGATTTTTGCACGTGCTACAATTCAACAAGGAAAAATGGCATCCAAAGTTTGGAGGAAAAATCGATGGCACAAAGCCTTAAGAAATCTGAAATTCTTGAAGATAATTTTATTCTCTCTAGAATTTTCTCTCTCTAGTTTCTTGAATTATGAAACTATTGAAATTGTGTGTCTTGAATAGCTAATCCCTTGTCTATATATAGAGTTACAAGAGAGACCCCAAGTTGGTTTATGATTGGTCTTTCTAATGGGTTTAGGTAATTAATTAGTTTCCAAATCCAATTAGGTAACCAATCTGATAGGATAAACCAAATCCTACTAGATTTCCCAATCTCTAAGATTTCCTAATTCCAATTGAAACTTAAGACTTAATTAATTAATTCAATAGTTCTACTTTGTTAATTACATAATTAACCCTTATGAATAATTAATTAATTCTACTTATTCAATTAACCCATTACAAAATTAATCGTACCACTAACGGATTAATTTTGGCACTACCATCCTACACCAGAATTGTTTCTGAAAAAACTTAATTAATTTGTTCTTGATCTCTCCACATCAAAGATATAGTACTCGTTAATTTATTAATTTACTGATAAATTAATTAATTAAATTCTTTAATTCCGAGACTAGTACCACTCGACCTTTTTACTATACCGGACATAAGTCCACCAGTGAGTTTAGTATAATAAACATAACGAGCTCATCTCGGGAGCACCATCACCCCGGACACACCGGTATGTGGTTTCCTTTCGACAAGCAGTAGCACACCAAGTAACTAAACACGTGCACCCAACCCATCGAGACAATTGGCCACAATTGAACTCACCCATTGGCAGATCAAAGTACACTATATCTAATCCTCATGCCTGCTCAAGTCTAGGGATTAAAAGATAGAATACTAAGAACGATTTGTCTATTAAATCAGTACAAGACAAATCATTCTAAATGGTCATGTTCAGTACGCCCCATCAAATTTAGATATGTGTACCCTGTCGAAGTGAGGAACCATGGCATATATGTTTGGAATAGATTCCATTTTGATTGAAAAGTTCTATACAACTGCCCTTTCTCGACCCATTTCATTTTCTTTAGACAAATACTCCATTTTTTCCTCTTTTAGGATGGTAAATATTTCTCAGAACATGGAGTATGAATAAAACCCATGTTTGAATTGAAATTGGGATACTGATGCAAGTTCTTACCTTCTGAATCATATAGATTCATATCTGACAGAGGTTGACAATAAGTTCTTTCCAAATTGACTATTTGTGTCTCTGTTAGAGGTGTTCCAGAAATGTCTGCGTTCGAGTAAATAGCTCTACGAACGAATGGATCGGATTCAATCAGTTTAGACAAACTAATTATCCGAATCACATAATAACCTAAACCGATAGTTTGTCCAAAACTGTCTCGGTTACGAACCTCATTTATATATTATGTCTTTTAACCAATGATGAGATCTACTGTGTCACACAAGATACCTCATCATCTAACTACATAATATAAATGGACAAATAATGCACAACAACATTTAACCAAAACATTAATCGATATATTAACTGGGAAAATGTATAATACAAGCATAGCTTATGTATTCCACTCTAACAGTCTAGACAAGAAACTTAGAGAGAGAAACTCTGATAGAAATTCCAGAGAGAGAAAGTGAGGTTGAACGCGCGGTAGATCGACGGAGTAAAACCCAGCAGCGGCTGCATCTCTTCTCAGCAGTGGCGGCGGCGGCTCTCAGATAATCCTCCCGGAGGCCGCGCATAGAGCTTGATGGCGGCGGCAAAGACATAGAACGAAATCTAAACTGGTTTTCAAGGTTCTAGTGTTGTGTTTGAATACTAAAATTTTGCTTGTATTAAAAAATTTCCCAGTTTATATATATCGATTAAAAGTTTTAGTTAAATTGATTTTATGTTTTACATATGTTGTCCATTTATATTATGTAATTAGATGATGAGGTGTCTGGTGAGACACAGTAGATCTCGTCATTTGTTAAAAGACATAATATATAAATGAGGTTAGTAGCTGAGACAGTTTTGGACACACTGTCAGTTTAGGTTATTATGTGATTCAGACATTAGTTTGTCTAAACTAATTGAATCATATAGATATGCCCGAGGCATATTGAACTTGACCAATTAGGATGAATTGTCTTATACTGATTTAATAGACTATTCGATCCTAGTATTCTATCTCTAAATCCCTATACTTGAGCAGGCATGAGGATTTGACATAGTGTACTTTAATCTGCCAAAGGGTGAGGTCACTTGAGACCCAATAATCTCGGTGGGTTGGGTGCACGTGTTTGATTGCTTGATGTGCTTTTACTTGTTGAAAGGAAACTATGTAACGTTGCGTCCGGGGTGATGGTGCTCCCGAGATGAGCTCGTTATCTTTATTATAGTAAACCCAACCGGTGGACTTATAGTAAAATGGTCGAGTGGTACTAGTTTCGGATTATAAGATGTTAATTAATTAATTTATCAGTAAATTAATAAATTAATGAGCACTATATCTTTGATGTGAGGAGATTAAAGAATAATTAATTTAGTTGTTCCGGAAGCAATTCTGGTGCAGGATGATAGTGCCATAATTAATCCGTTAGTGGTACGATTAATTATGTAGTGGGTTGATTAATAAAGTAGAATTAGTTATTTAATTAATTATTTCTAAGGGTTAATTAGTAATTAACAAAGTAAATTATTTAATTAATTAATTAAGTCTAAAGTTCAATTGGAATTAGGAAATCCAAGACATTAGGAAATCTATTTGGATTTGGAATCTAATTAGATTTGGTTACTAATTGGATTTGGAAACTAATTAAGAAATCTAAACCCATTAGGAAGGCCAATCCTAAACCAACTTGGGGTCTCTCTTGTAACTCTATAGATAGACAAGAGATTAGCAATTCAATATACACAATTCATAAGTTTTCAAGACAAGAAAACTAGAGAGAGAAATCAAAAGATTTCTTTATCAAAGTCAAATTTCTTCCCAGCAGCTCCGCGGCTCGATTTTCCAAGCTAGGCGGCGGTCGAACTTCTCCTGAGGTTGGCGGCGCGTGGGAATCATTCTGGGCGGCGCGTGGGTATTACTCTCGGTCGGTGACATGTGAATTACACGCGCAGGCGGTGGCTAGTTTTTTCTGGCGATTGTGGTGGTTTTTGCGGATCGTTGGCTCATTGGTTCGTTGTCCACACAACATACGAGCTGGTCTTAAGTCATACAAGCGATCACATAAGTACACGCTTCAAGAGGTAATTCTTAAATTTCCATTTTAATTAAGAATTTGTTGTTGCGTGACAAATCCAATTAGTAGAACTTACGATCTTGCGCAATGGTATTTTAAGCAAGGGCTGGAATAGTAATTGCACTAGAGCTTTTGATTCTGAAATGCGTAGCACGAAAGTAAATTTTTGACTGGGTCTAGGAAAATAATCATTCAACTAGTTTTTGCTGATTTATTTTCATGATATATAATATATCATATCAAAAAAGACAAGGTTTCATATCATACAACAGAACGGATATAAATAAAAATCAAAGAATACATTCATATCAGAGGACATAATATATCATATCAAGTAATATATATATTTTTTTTTGGCCAAAACAGTCTCCTACGAGACCGGCTGGTTGAGACTGATATATTAATTGTTAGAAAAATTACAAAGAGATGTTCTTGCTTACAAGTTTTACAAACAACAAAGTTGCTAACAATTGCTGTCACCTATATACTTTAGCATCAAAACTCCTACTGCTGCCTCTATCTTAATTTATAAAACACCTACTACTGTATCTCAGTCCTAAGACTCCAAAACCATTAGAACAAACGACACCTATGAAAGATTATCTGCTCGAGCCCGGTCAAAAATTCACTTTCGTGCTACGCATTCTAGAATTGGAATCTTTGACCATGCATAGACTCTAGCACAATCGCTATTCTAATCCCTGCTTGAAATAACATTGCGCAGGATCTTGGTATGTACTCATTCGATTTATCATGCAATAAAATAAATTCTAATAAAAGCAGAAACATAGAAAGTACCTCTTGAAGCATGTTACTCAGGTGATCGCTTGTATGACTCAAGACTTTGATCGCACGTTGTGTGGGCAACGATCTAGCGAGCAATTGATCAGCAATCAATACAAAAGGACTCGCCAAAAATATTCTGTAGCTCGATGCTGCCTGAATTGAACCGCCGCCGCCGCCGAAAAAAACATTTACCGCCGCCGCCTCTAGGAAATCCGGCCGCCCGAAAATTATTCAAACGGGAGAAAAAACATTTTCTCTCTCTAAACTTTCTCTCTCTAGTTTTCTTGCCTTGAAAACTTATGAGTTGTGTACTATGTAATTGCTGATCCCTTGTCTATATATAAAGTTACAAGAGAGACCACAAGTTGGTTTAGGATTGGTCTTCCTACTGGGTTTCTGTTTTCCTTCAATCCTGTTCCTGGACTGATTCACATCCAACTGATACAGGGATTTACTTATCCCAATCCAGTTCCTGGTCTGATTCACAACCAACTGACACAAGGATTAATTAATTACTTAATTAATTAAATCTTCCTTTGTCAATAACCCAATACATAATTAATCGTACCACTAACGGATTAATTATGGCACTACCATCCTACACCAGAATTGCTTCTGGAACAACTAAATTAATTTATTCTTAATCTCCCCACATCAAAGATTTAGTGCTCGTTAATTTATTAATTAACTGATAAATTAATTAATTAACTTCTTTAATTCTGAGATTAGTACCACTCGACCTTTTTACTATACCGGATATAAGTCCACCAGCTGGGTTTAGTATAATAAACATAACGAGCTCATCTCGGGAGCACCATCACCCCGAATGCACCGGTACATGGTTTCCTTTCGACAAACAGTAGCATACCAAGTAACTAAACACGCACACTCAACCCACCGAGACTATTGGCCACAATAGACCTCACCCATTGGCAGATCAAAGTACACTATGTCTAATCCTCATGCCCACTCAAGTCTAGAGATTAAGAGATAGAATACTAAGAACGAATTGCCTTTTAAATCAGTACAAGAGAAATCATTCTAAATAGTCAAGTTCAATATGCCTTGTGCATATCTTTATGATTCAATTAGTTTAGATAAACCAAGTATCCGAATCACATAATAACCTAAACCGGCAGCGTGTTCAAAGCTATCTCGGTTATGAACCTTATTTATATATTATGTCTTGTAACCAATGATGAGATCTACTGTGTCACACAAGACACCTCATCATCTAATTACATAATATAAATAGACAAATATACGCACAACAAATTAACCAAAACATTAAATCGATATATTAACTGGGAAAATGTATAATACAAGCATAGCTTATGTATTCAATCTTAACAACCTAAACGAGCTAGACCAAAATATTTTCCAAAAAGCAAAACAAGCAGTAGCCACCTTCAATAACATCAGTATCTTCATAAAATTTAACAAGCAGAATAAAAATCTCAACCAACAAACCAGCCAGTAGAACCACCATCAATAACTACAGAACCTTCAGTAGCTTCATAAACTTCCAAGATCTATCCAGTTAACCGCATCAAGATGATCCAGTAGCTTCATAGTTAAAAATTCTATCTAGTAGCAAAAGTTTGCAACTAAAATTTCTATTCATAGCCAAAAATTCTATCCATAGCTAAAGTTTCATAGCAAAAGGTTCGTACAAAAATCTATCCAGTAGCTTCATAGTTAAAACATTTCAAAAAGATCAATGATCCTACTTTCCAATTAACTGCAACAAAAATTTTGAATCTCACAAAATTTCCATGTGTTTTCAAATGTCATAGCGGGAAGTTTTCACCTTGATTCTTATCGACCGTCGAGATGGTGGTGTGTCTACGCCTGTTTTCTGGTGACCTCTTCTTTTCACTGGGGTGAAACCATCTTCAACCGGTTTGAGAGCTGAGTCATGGAGTCTGAAAGCTAAAAATTCATTATTTTGATCTTCAAAGGGCAAAAGATCTTTTTCTGAGGCAAAGTCTAAGCTTCCCTCATCCATCCAGCTCAAAAGGGAGGATTCTGTGGTTGGGATTGCAGCATCCACCGAAGCAACATTCATCAAAGGAGATTCTGGGGAGAGCATCGTTTCTTCTACTTGTTGAGCCACATTGATGAGTCTGTCATCATTGTCATCCTCTAAATTTTTCTCCTTTCCGTCTGGGGATCTGGGGGGGGTCTGCAGGCGGCAACATTTTCACCTGGGCCATGCTGGAGAAGGCTCCTAAATTTTTTTTTAGCCTTTTCAAAATAGCATCCACTTTGATCAGACTCTTTTCCCCTTAAATTGGGGCTTTGGAACAAACATTTAAATCCTATAGATTTTTTCGGGCAAGCTTTAGAACAGCCTCCACTTGGGCAAGCTTATCTAACAATATAGAGGATTTTTTTGGTTCCAAGGCAAAGGTTAGAATCCTTAATTTTTCTTTGTATGATAGACCCGAAGAGCCCTCTAAGGTCCCCTGCTCTGTTCTCACCGGAAACTCGACTACTGCTCTTTTATCAGATACTAAATTTTCCACCCCAGAGGGTTTTCCAAGAGTGGGATTTTGACCAATTCTATAACCTTTCTCATCATGTCCAATTTTCTTGCATTTTATACAGTATTTGGGCACATAATTGAAAGAAAAGAGCTGTTTATGGTGTGCATCATTTTCCGCTATTTTCACTGATGTAGGTAGAGTTTCTAGTAAATTTACCTCATCGCAAAATCGTGCCACCGACGGGCGTGAGGTTAGAACATCAACTTTCAGGGGCTTTCCCACTACTTTTGCCATTGAAAACAAGGACTCTTCAGAATGAAATTCTAGCGGGAGGTCATAGATGGAGACCCAGACCGGCACAATTGGAGGATTCTCCTCGAACTTGAAACCCATAGTCCATTTGAGGACTCTCATCTGACGGCCTCTGATCATCCATTTCGCATGGAGCCAGCATTTATGGTAATCTTCTTTTAGCTCAAATCTCATCTATAAGTGCCTAAGGTTTAAAAACCCCAATTCAAAGTTGCCGTAAAACCTGTCAAATTCATCTCTTTTTTTATGTCAACCATTCGAGGACGCCCATACAAAAATTTTCCGACTAGACTTAGTCGGTGAGGAGCAATTAGTTGCTGGAATTCGGACTTTGAGTACTCAATTACAAATTCACCATCTATGAGAACCGGGTCTTTTGGGGGAACAGGTGAGGGCCGAGAGGGGTCTTTGAAAAGTGAGGAAAAGATTTTTGCCTTTGAAGCGAGAAGGTCCCCCTGACCGGGCGGCGATGCCATCACCGACCAGAAGGATCGATGATGGACAGGAGACTAGGCGGGAAAGACGAGAATGCTCAGGTTGATGGAAGACTGGGCTTTCTTCTTGAACTTAGCGATATTCTTATGAGCATTCCTCTGAATCACATATCTTTCATGGAAGTTTACAATTGCATATATCATATCAAGTAACATAAGAAATCATAAGGATACATAATATATAATATCAAAAAACACAAGGTTTCATATCAGACAACAAAATTGAAATTAAAAAAAAATCAAAGAATACATTCATATCAGGGGACATAATATATCATATCAAATAATATAAGAAATCATATCAGGATACATAATATATCATATCAAAAAATACAAGATTTCATATCATACAACACAATGAATATAAAAAAAAAAAAATCAGAGAATGCATTGATATCAGACAATATAAGGATTCATATCGTATGAAATCCTACTATGCATGATATGAAAATAGTTTTTTCCTATATGAAAATATGTTTTGCGTGATATAAACCCTTTGTTTGTTTTCATATAATTTTTTTTGTTATAATGATATGAAAGTATGTTATACACTAGGTTGTATTTGATATAAAAGTCTGCTACGCATGATATGAAACTATGTTATGTTTTATAAGATATGAATATATGAATTTATGTTCTATATAACATGAATTTTAAAATAAAATTTTTGTATTTTATATTAAAAATATAAAAATAATAAATAATTTAATTTATATATAATTTAATTTCTTTTAAAAAAAGTTATGAATTAAAAAAGATTGATTGAAAAAAAATTAAGCGTGCCTTTGAAGAGAAAGAAAAAAAATGCATGGAGAGCATTGGGGAAGAAGAAAAATAATAATAAAAAAATAAAATGGAAAGGGGGGAGCGTCAGCCCCTCTCAAAAAAGAAAAGAAAAACTAGTGTCCCTCCAGTTTTAAAAAATAAAAACACAATTTTTTTTAATTAAAACTCGTTATTGACGCTCGTCAGGCCCACTAAGGACATAATAATTGGTATCCCTATGCGACCGTGATATACTAATTGATTTGTATATCCTACACCGATAGATGTACAATTGCAAATTACAATATATTTCTACCAGGACACATTACAACATGTTCCTACTCCTTTTTTATATAACAATTAAAAACTATCTTGTAATATACCCTCTAATATCCCCCACCCCCCTCCCCTCAACACCTGTAACAGGACATAAAGTAATATAGTCATAAGACTATCATATATGAATTGTACAATTGCGGTACCCCACCCATTAATTAGCACTCCCATGGGGACATTGAGCAACCACTTCTAATGGTCCTCCTAATTGCCCACTGTTTCCCCCACCCCCCTCAAATCAATCATTTCTCTTATTTCTACACAGGACAACCTGCAATATAGTTCTAGAACTAGCATATAAGCATTGCCCGATTTTCCTGCCTCCCTCCTTCCCAGTCACACTTTCGGATCTGTACAGGAAAGAAGAGAAATTTATATCGGAGACAGTTCCTGATCTTTGTTGGGGGTTGGCTCAACTCCAAGATACGTATATCTCCAAGGTGATTATGATCTGAAGGTCATGCGGAAAGAATTCTGCATCAATCGACAAAAATAGTTCATAAACCACTTAGTCCATGCTTGGCGCTCTTTACTCAAAGTTATTGAATCAGAGTTGCAAGGATATCTCTCCGCAGCCAAAGGTCGAGTGGTTCGTTGTCTGGCATTAATACAAGCTTCTTTGGCGAAACAAATCCTTCAGTTCTTCTGCCGGACCTTTGGATACAAGAAACGAAATCTGTATTTTGTTTTGAATCGAATACCAGTAGAATGAACTCTAATTGTTGTTTTTTGGAATACAAAGGAGAGGCCGAAAAAGATACTTGTGTGGGTCTATTCTCGCTTCCTTTTCGTAGTTTGAATTGGATTCAATAGATTTACCACTTAACTGTTTAGCTGATGTAGTTGGAAATAATATGATTTTGTTGTATGAACTAAGATTTGTTAATTTCTTTTCAGTTACTGTAATAATTTTCCTCATTGCCGTTATTTGTTACATACTTGGTACCGCTATTCATTGATGATTTCGTATGCTCCTATATTGATATCCTTCATGAAACTTCTGATTCTGGTTCGCATGAAGAAGCTTCGTCAGCAGATGAGAAGCAGCTTTCAAGTGATTTAAGTGTGTGTATGTATGGTTAGGAATGTTGCTTTCCTTCAAATTTTTTTGGAGCGAACTATCCATTAAATTCATTCTGTAGAGTGAACTTTAACTTGTGAATGCTCTCGTGCTGATTCAAATATGTTGTTTTTCTTGAAAAAAAAAAAAAAAAAAGGTGATTTTTACAGTTTTTGGTTCTTATAAAACTCTGTTTTTGGAAAACTTTATTTTTTGTTGATCATATAAGACTGACTGTATAGATATAAAACTCTGTTTTTAGGAAACTCCATTTTTTTATTGATGATATAAATCTACTTTAGATATGATATATACATTAATGTTTTTGTTAATATAAACTTTTTTTAAAAAAATTAAATGAAATCTGTGTACTAAAACTAAATGTAGCATAACCAACTTTCAGAGGTATTAGATTAAAATTAATATTGACAACATGGTGTAGTTTGAAGGGTGCCCTCTAAAAATTGATATAAACTTCTAGTAGTTCATCAAAAATTCATATTCACGTATATTTATTTTCATTTGATTTTCTTAGTGGAAAACCCAAAATAATCATTTGATTTTGAGGCCGAATGGATGCAGTATGGATTGTAGCGCATTACCTTGTGCTCTTTATGTTTATGTTTCTTCTTATTGGGTTATTAGTACTGAAAAAAAAAAAATTGGCTAGATTCGGCAGATGTTTACAAGCAATGGAAGTTGAAGATGGGAGATGTTTCTAAAAAAACGAGGCACTGGATGGGTGAGAAGCACTTCTAGTACAACGTTGTTTATCAAGTTGGACACTTCGTTTGGTTTGATGTTCATGATTCTTGCTGGAAGTCATAGGTTCCAGTTGTGAATATTGTGCATCAGCCTAAATGTACTTATTTTTCTGTATTTGGGGTTTCCGAGTAAAAGGGATAGGCGAGGGACATGATTTATCCAGGTAGCACTTAAGTATGTGGTAAATATAAACTCAAATTATATGATATAACTCTATTAAATATTATATAAATTGATGTTTTGTTGGATATATACCTCATACTAAAACTCATATAAACTATTTGTTGATATAGCTCATCTATTTGATATAAACTTTATATAAGGTGCTGATTTATTTGATATAAATTTTTCTTTTAATTGATATAAATTCCCCAGTTGATATAAACACTCAATTTTAGTTAATATAAACTCTATATAAGTTGTTCTAAACCCTTTATAAGGTCTGATATAAATTTTATTTTACTTGATATAAACAGTTACTTAATGAAATATAAGATATAGAACCCTTTGTTATATTGATATAGAAACACGTTTTACATAATATAAACTCACATTTTATAATAGTATAAACTCGTGTTTTGAATGATATAATCAAATCTTTACTTTATATATATACATATACACATAAAACTTAATGAAACCATTGTATGCATGATAAACTATTTTATATTGATATAAACACATCCTCTATGTTAGGACTTTTTCGAGTCAGTCCCAAAACTCTAGAAGGTTTAAGATTAAGAAGAGAACAAATGACTTTTACTTCATAGATTCAGAGTAATTATCTGCTAGTTTTATAGTTAGAACTATAGGTTGATCCCTATCTTCCTATCTCATCCCTATCTTCCAGACACTAAAACACTAACCCATGTTCAAAATTAAGCACGAATCTCTATGCCTAAGTATACCACGTGGCATTTGCATCACCCTATCATTACCCTCCCCATCAAGAGAGACCTTGTCTGCAAGGTCGCAGAGTGAACCAGTTCAGGAAAAACAGAGCATCCGATAGTCATTGATGAAGCAGCGTCACTGACAGATCCAGAGGTTTGCAGGAGGCTACCATCGGTTCAAAAGGTATTTCTTCCCCAATTTGTTCTACTTTTAATTCCTGGAGATCGGCTGGTGTTGTGTATGTGCCCTTGTGAGGTTTGTGTATTGACATTTGTCGTCTGATTGATATAATATCAAATGAGTTAATTTCATCAGTTAATATTCTTGTGCATATATAAATGATAAAATGATCCATGTACTAGAACATCGGCTTATAAATGAACCTTAAGAGTGTCTTGGTTCTTAAACCCTTTAAGCCATAAAATGTTCTAAGTACAAAACTATCCCTAGTCGATTATTAATGTGGGAACATCAATATGATAAGACTAATATGTGCTTTAGTGTTGGTAGAGTTTGACTAGCCATGATGTAGTGACATCAACTAAATATATAAATGAATATGTTAGGGAACATATCATTGGATCGATCCGGCAGAAGAAATACTCCAAGAACTACTTAAATCATGAGTGATTCTTTTGAGTAGTACTTGTACTAGAATCCTTAGACCATAAATCACTACATGGTCTTAGGTGAAGAGTAGTGTAATTTGACATACGCCTAACGGGGCCGTAACAGGTTATCAAATACGTGTACGATTGGGTATGCTATGAATCAAGCAAAGATGTGTGAGTAAAGTGATATGACTACAAATCTCTTTTAATTGAGAGATGATATTTTGGCCACTTGATAGTGAACTGCGAAGTGCATGGTTGTGTCCAAGGAATGATAAGAGTTATCATTTGCTTGATAAATTTCAGTGTCACTAAGAGATCATGTAAATGTTTAGCTTGTAAGGATGATGGTTCCATGCCTTATGCTAAACGGGATATCATTGTAGAGGATCGTACGTAGTATGCTCTAAAGGTTGTGTTGAATCACCATTTGACCCTCCGTTCTAGATTGGGTAGTCATTATGTCTTGCTAGAGACCACTAATGACTTATGGCTTAATTAATGAGATTGAGTTATCCATTGCTGATATTAGAATGAGCCTACAGGATTGCACAAAAGAGAATTCAATGATACAAAATATGTAATCATGTCTGCACTACATATAATTGTTATTCTTAGGTAAATAATGCTTAATTAAAGGATTTAATTAAGTATTATTAAAAGTTATGTGGTATTAATTAAGAGTTAATTAAGTACCTTGGAACTATTGGGATAGGCTGATAAATCAAGGGACCAAATTGTAATTGTTGTGCTTCATGACCCATCAGCCTAATCCATGGGTCCAAATCAGTAAAAGTAATATTGGAATATTACTGACCATTCCGTTATATATCCTAGGGATATACGTTCAGAATGATGAGCAGTTGAAAAAATAGAAAATCCAAAAAAAAAAAAAAATTTTGTCTGCAGGCTTGAAGGACTAACACTCTGTCTGTGAAGGACTCTCGTGCTTGAGAGTAGAGGATTCTTTCGAGAAGAATCTGCAGTGATCAATAATATCAAAAAGGGTTCAGACGTCGGACACCGATTACTCTTTAAGGGTAACAGTTACTGCTTTGAATCGTAATTAAACAACATTAAAATCGAACAATGCACGACGAATCTCAAAGCTTTCGCTGCGAAATTCGATAGTTCGTGTCATCGATCCTAACAGCTAGTACCATGAATGCCGAAAATTGAGCTGTTGATGCGAATTATTTTACACATATTTCTACATGATATGATCTCAAGATCACTTCATGGTTCACAACCTACCGCATCAAGTATTGTACAAGCTCTAGACATGAAGAGCATGGGCCTAGTACAACTTGTGGATATTTGAGATCCAAGATCAATAGTTAAATTGAAGAAGGAAATTGAAGCCCTTAGCATAGTGGTTCTTATTTTCAAAGATAAGCCACCATCAAGAGAAGTCATTGCACTAAGCAAATTGGAAAGGTAGGCTTCTTATTTTATTTTTCAAGTCAAAGACAATTAATTTTAAGTATTTTAAATTATTGAGTTTTTCTACTTGTTTAAGGGCTTTTGTAAATCCTTTTAAGGATGAGTTTTTCCCTTAAACAAGTCCAATAAAGTCCATGAAGCCCAAGGAGGGATGGATTCTCAGCCAGCATGCTTCTAGAAGGTCCACAAGAAGATTACTTAGATAAGAAGTCAACAAGAAGGCAAGGGTGACCCCTTTTTGCCCAATTCAGCCGCTGCCCCTTCAGCTCCCGGTTTTTTGTAGTTTTCTAATTTTCGCTGATTTAAGACAATTATGGTTTATTCTTTTAGGAATTTAGAAAGAATAAATCTCAGCAAGAATCCTAGTTTAATTATAGTTTGATTAGAGTTAGAATAAGGAAACAAGTCTTATTCTTTTCCAAATTGTAAAATGAAAAGACCTGTGCCTAAGAAAAGGAAATTCTTGTTCAACAAGAATTCCTCATTCTTTGTAGGAATTTCAGCCGCCCCTATAACTCCATAAATAGAGGGTTGTGCCTTCAATTTTCTTATGCATTGATGATTATTTGAAACCTATTGGTGAGAGCTTGGTATAGCCCCCTTTTCGAGCGTTTGATAAACATAGTGCATCAACCGGATTTATCAATAATACGTGGTTGTTATTGTTGTGGTTCCTCCTACCCGTCTTACAGCCAATATTTCGCTAGTTTGTAAGATACTGAAACTAACATCTCTAGGTCGGTCAAATTTGTCGAGAATTTCTTCTACCGAAGAAATTCTTTCTACGAGGATTTTTTGTTGGAAGAAGAACTCGCATCAGTTGGTATCAAACCAATCTGATCTCACATCAGTTGGTATCAGAGCCAACCGAGATATATTCATGCAATTTCTATTTCAAGGAGGACGTGTCAAACCTCGTTGATCATCACGACAATGCACGAGTTCGCTTGTCAGCGTAATTCTTGAAAATATCCATTTTCAAGCGAGGTATAATTTTTAAATGGTTTGTTTTTCTTACAAGAAGCCAATGTTCGAGTTTGCCTACTCTTGAAGTTGAATAAATTGTGCCAAAAAGTTAAGCTTTATTTTTTTTTTTTTTTTAATTTAATAAAATTTTCAAAATCGCGTGGTCAGTGACGGAATTAGAAATAATTATATTAGGGTGCTAATTTTGGAAAATCTCGATGTGAATTTTTCTCTGAGTCCATGAAAAAATAGAGATATTAATAAAAATATGTACAAGGCCCTAGAAAAAATTAATTTAGTTTTACACTAAAATTCATAAGATAAAAGAGAGAAATTATGAAATTGGAAATTTTAGAAATTTTGATTAGGGAATTACTTAAGTTAAGAACTAGATAATTTATGGTTAAAACAATTTAATAGGGAATAAAATCAATTAATTTATTGGGACATAATTGAAATGAATACAAAACCTACTAGGGGCAAGAGGAGGTAGGAACCTAATTGAGGGACTTAATGTGTAAATATCTAAAACATATAAACATACCTTTTCCTCCAAACCCTAATCCATTTCTCCCTCACTCCTCTTGGCCGCCGCAGCCCTTCCCCTGCCCTCCCCCACGATCAGTGCTTCACCACCACCATCTCTTTGGTTGCACATCCTTTCTCTTCCTCCTCTTCCGTCTCGATTCACTCCTCCCTCATCGCCACCCCTCTTCGTTCTTCTCTACCAAAATTGAAAACCCCAACCTTCCTCTCTCTATACCCAATTAGTCTTCGTTTCATAGTTTTTTTGAAAAATTGTAGACCCAGCAGCCATGAGGTGCTGTTCCATGGCTGTTCCTCCTATCAAAATGTCCAAAAACACCTACCTATTAAGGGCTTTTTCCCCATGATGGAGGTGCTTCAGCACCCATGGGCTCCATGCTAGTTCCACCCCTGCTTGTGTTTACCCTTGCGATCGCACCATTACACCCCAAAGTGTCCAAGAAAATTTGAAACTTTCCTTAATAAAAAGATAGTGTCTTTATCTGGTCTTTTAACTTTTTCAGTTAAAGGTCCATATCCTTTTTCTTCATTTTTTAGTCTAGTTTATTGTTCTAATTTTCAATTTGTGTGTTGGTGTGTGCAAGAGTGTGATCGCACCTCATCTTCACCAAAGTATCAAAAAAAATTTCGAAAATTTGTATCACAAAAAGTGTTGTTTTGAGTTAATTGTTTTATTAGTTATTTCAACTTGTCCGGTTGAAAGATCATATCCAATTTGTTCATCTTCAAGTCTAATTTTTAGATTTAATTTTTAATTTTTGGTTCGGTGGACTTACCCTAGTTGTCGCACCCCTATAGTGTCCGAAGGTCAAGAAAAAATCAAAAATTGTGTTACACAAAAAGATTGTTTGTTTGTGATCTTTTAACCTTTGTTGGTTGAAAGATTGTGTGTTTAGTGGTTATTTGGTGTCTAGTTTGTTGTGTTAATTTTAGTTTTTGAGCCTAGAGTGTTTGGTTGTGTGATCACGCCTCATATCATAAACCGAGTCAAAAAATTGAAAATCTTGTTGCACAAAAAATAGAGTCTTTTGTGTCTTCTTTGCATTAATTAAAGTTTGAAATTGCATCTTTTGTACTTATGTGTGATTTATATTGCATCCAAACATAGAAGTCAAACTAATTAATAAAAAGAAAACGTTTTTGTCTCTAAGTGAACCCGAAGTATACTAACTTGAAATTCTTTGTGATTTCTTGCTAAGAGTTGGTATCATTTTGATTGAAATAGAGAAGGTTGTTATAAGGTCTATTCCATTGAGGGATTTTAAAAGCCTTAAAACTTTCATCTAGTGGTGTTCTTACTTGAGACATTGTGTGTGTTTTGATTTTTGTTCTATTAATCTTCTTTTTGACTTGTAGTGTGGTTGGCTTGTGCGGTCATCAAGTTGGAAAGAGTATAGAAAAAAAAATGAGAGAGAATTCCCAAAGGAATTCGAAAAGAAGAATTTTTGAAAAAAGAAAAGAAAAGAAAAGTAGACATAATTTATAGTGTCTAAAAAGTGAAAGAAAAAGAAAAGGGCTCAAAGAGTTTCCTTGAGTGAAAAAGAAAAGAGAATCCCAAATGATTCCAAAATAAAAGAAAAAGTGTAAAGTATGAAAAAGACAAAGTCACTTAAACAAAGGGAAAGTCGAGACTAGATAGTCCTTAAGGCGAAAGTACAAGTCTTTAGAACTTATACTTGAGCTAAAAGGAGGGTCAGTGAAGTAAAAGTTGAGATTCACATAACTATCAACATTAGGACCCACACTTATGTGAGAATAAGTGTATAGGTGAACTTACCGGAGTCTTGATTCTTATAACAGGTGTCTAACAACTTTGAGTGGGATAACCGAGGTTGAGAGAATGTTTGCTAAAGTGAAGCTTAGAGACTTAAAGAAATTTAAATTTTTAAGAAAAAAGCTAGAATTTGATTATGTTCACACTTGCACCTTGTATATTTGTAATTTTTTTAATTTATTTGATTTTTTTATAGTTTTTAGAATTTTTAGTTTTGAGTTTTTGGGTGTGCCGCAATTTTGTGGTTTTTGTGGCCGGTTTTTACTAAATCTTTTAGTTTTCTATTTTTTATTTGTTTTGTGATTTATTTGATTTGTTTGTTTTAATTTTTCAATTTTTGCCAACTTTGGTAGTTTCCTCATTTTTGTAGTATATTTTTAGGTTTGTTTTGATTTTCAATTCTTTGTAGTTTAATTGTTTTGGTTACTAATCTTCAAGGAGAAGTCTTTACTTCTACCTGAGTTTGAGTGTTTGATGGATAGAAAGATGGAAACCATCCCGGAAGAACCACGCAGCACTGAAGAACCAGTTCCTTCATAATGTATCAGAAAAGATCAACTTCTTAGTTGAAACCAGGTCAAACCTCAACAAGTCACTAGTTGATTCTCCCGTCACCCCAAAATCAAATCCTCAGAAACCCTCAACATCCAAAAATAGTTTTTCATACAAGCAAAGAATTTCAGTATTCAAAACTAACAATCTCCCACTAATACTCAAAGTTGCGGCTTTTAAGTATAAAAACTGTTCAATACACTTATTCTGTTGTCATACCAACAACTAGAAAATTCTCATGACTCACTCAAGTATCTAACTCCCATGCCCTCCACATGGATCTCAAAGATTTTTGGAGTCAATGCCTTCATGAATGGATCTGTAAGGTTGTCTGCTGATGCTATCTTGGTCACGACCACGTGTCCCCTCTTTACGATCTCTCGTATCAGGTGGTACTTGCGCTCTATGTGTTTATTTGCCTTGTCGGCTCGTTATTTCCTTGAGTTAGCAATTGCACCATTACTATCATAGTAAACTGTGATAGATCTCGGCAACTCATGAATCACATCTAAGTCCACTAGGAAGTTCTTAAGCCATACAGCTTATTCCACTACCTCTGATGCTGCAACGTACTCAGCTTCCATGGTGGAGTCTGCCACGCATTTCTACTTGACACTCCGCCAAACTATGGCTTCACCTCCCAGAGTAAACACAAACCCAAAGGTAGACTTGCTCTTATCCATATCACCTTGGAAATCTAAATCTGTGTAACCCTTTGGAACTAGCTCTTGCGTTCGATAGATCAAAACATGGTCTCTCATCCTGTGCAAATACATGAGGATGCACTTGACAGCCTCCCAATGAGCTTTTTCAGGGTCACTCTGATATCTACTAACCATGCCAACGGCAAAGCAAATATCAAGCCTGGTACACAACATGACATACATGAGACTTCTCACTGCATATGCATAGGGAACTGCCTTCATGGTTTCTATCTCATCAGCATGTTAAAACGGGCTAGAATAAATCTTAGGAAGAATCCTAGTTTAATTATAGTTTGATTAGAGTTAGAATAAGGAAAGAAGTCTTATTCTTTTCCAAATTGTAAAAAGAAAAGACTTGTGCCTAAGAAAGAGAAATTCTTGTTTCAAGAATTTCCCCTTCTTTGTAGGAATTTCGGCCGCCCCTATAACTCTATAAATAGGGAGTTGTGCCTTCAATTTTATAATGCATTAATGATTATTTGAAACCTATTGATGAGAGCTTGGTATAACCCCCTTTTTGAGTGTTTGATAAATATAGTGCATCAACCGAATTTATCAACAATATGTGGTTGTTATTGTTGTGGTTCCATTCTACCCTTCTTACAACCAATATTCCACTAGTTGGTAAGATAGTGAATCTAACATCTCTAGATCGGGCAAATTTGTCGAGAATTTCTTCAGCCAAAGAAATCCTTTCTACGAGGATTCTTTGTTGGAGGAGGAATTCGCATCACTACATGTTTTTAGTATGGTTTTAAGCTTCCTGTAGATATATTCTTAATCTATTTATGAGGTAAATATACTAGTTACGGCTTTACTTGTACTAATTGCATATGAAATATAGATAGAGTGAAGACAGTAGAAAACCGCACTAAGGACTAAGCATTTGGAGCAGAGCAGAGGATTATCAAGGTAGCAGAGGACTCGACAAGCAAACAACATCTTCACTTCAGCATGATATGCATGATGTCCAGTTAAATCCAGCATTTTGTGAAACTGAGCGGAAGACGTCCAATTTCACGACACCGTCTCACAGACGCAATGAAGACAAAATGGAGTTAACATTTAGATGAAACAGCAGACGCTGGACAAGAGGAGATCATGGCGTCCGAATGATAGCATCTCTGGAACGTGACAAGATGATGACTAGTAAACGCCAGAGTCTAGTGAGCGTGAAAAGATGATGACCCAGAACTGCAGCATCTAAAGAAGTCAAATCCACCCGACCAGTGCACGGTGACTGTGATAGAACATTTCTAGGTGACGCTCAGTAGAAGCTAACGTCTACTGAGCATTCGATGACCATCACTGGCACGGGCAGTGGGAAGATACTATAAGGATAGTTAGTACGACGGCATGAGCTGTGCGCAAGACCAAAGGAGACAAATAGTACATTATCACGAGCTATGATCATGCCCGAGGGGACAACTAGTACACCAGCACGAGAGAAGCATGCTGAAGAATGACAGCCAGTACATTGCTACAGGTTGCTTTAACGACCTCTAAACAGTGCAAGTTGCTTTTACGGCTGTGTCAGCAACTGCCTCCTGGAAGAAACCATCTTACAAAACTTATCCCCGAAGCAAAATTCTAGAATTTACAAAATAGCCATCCTGTATTTCCTTCCTTAGATTTTATCTATAAATAGATGTAGACTTAAGGGCAGAAAGTAGTAGTGAGTTTAGAGTTTTTTCCCTTGTAATCTTTACTTGGGTTGTTTTATTTGAAACTCAATTTTCTTTCTCTCTATTCATATTTTTCCTTTCTTTTGTGTCTTTCTAAGAACCGATGAGGTTCTAAGAATCTTGTAAGTATTTTCACTCCTCTAATGCAATAGAGACAAGGTGAAAGTCCCCTTTACAAGATGTGCATTAAATCGGACTTAATATGTCCGTACCGCTTGCGTATATCTTTTGTTCTCATGTACATTATTCAATACATTTAGAATAATGTGTGTGTTTTCCTCTATCGGTTGATTAGTGGTTTAGCTTGCTATAAAATCTGATGAGCACGTCTTGTACTTGGCCTTTGATTGATTTCGATTATAATTAGTATTGTGGCTTCAGGTTGTCTAGTTCAGCTTACTGATTGAGTAAGGAGTGAGGTTCTGAAGATTTCAATCTAAATCGTGACAATGCGTCGTGCCGTTTGGGATTAGAGTTGAAGCAGGGTCTGATGTTTGTAGGGAGATCTTAATTGATAATACCTTGGCGTCTGTTGGCTCAGTGAAAACTCTATGTCCTGGTTTGTGGTTATCATGGTGAGAAGGTTAGTTCATCAGAATAAGAATTGTGCTAGGTGAATACTTGGAGTAAACAAGGATTTCATGGTTTGGTGATAGGGTAACCGTGGAGTTTAACACAAGTGTTACCCTAAGTGAGCCGTTTTGAATATTCTTCACTTTATTATTTTCGGTCCTGACTGTTAGGGAGTTTTAACCTCGTTTGATGTTAGAAAATCATAAATGAAGTCTCCAATTTCAGAAATGAAGTGAAAATCTCATCTTCTATCCTTTGTTTCTTGTTTTGTGTCTTATTTTTCCTATTTTATACCTCACCAACGGCTTATAATTTACTGTTTTTTTACTTGCTCTATTTTACTGCTTTTCTAACAAGTGCAGCAGAATTCTACCCATGTTCCCTGTGGGATCGACACCTTTTACTACATTTTCTTGTGCTGTGAGGTTATTTATAAATATTAATTTTGTAAGTTACACAACAGTAAATCCGTCATCAGCTGTCTTACAGCGATGTCCCGGGGCAAATTTCTCATCACAATTGAAATAAAGCCCCTTTAAGCGCCTCTGTTGAATTTTCATTTCTGACAGTCGGCAGATTGGAAATTGCTGTCGTGCTCGATCTGGTACTGGGAGGAGCGACGTCGATGGCGTCGAAAGAGAAGCTGGAGGAAGCGTGCTACTGAAGAATTCATAGCAGTGGCTGAGATTGCGCCAGAAGAGAAAGCCTAACTTGGAAAGCCACGGCGATCTGTTTGTTTGGCTTCTACCAGTTTTGCCAAACCTATAGCTTCTGTGATTGTTCTTGGATGGTGCAGTACCAACTCTCTCTGGATTTCCGTCTTGAGTCCTGACACAAAACAGTCCAAGCTGGCATTAGTATGTAAACCCACCACACAATTATTCAATTTTTCAAACACATAAAGATATTCTGCCACTGTTCCAAGTTGTGTGAGTTTGAAAAGCGCTAGTTGAGGATTCTCATATCGTGTTGGTCCAAATCTTACTTGCAGCGCGTGAATAAAAGCTTCCCAAGTAGAGATGAGATGGTTGAAATGCATTCACTTGAACCAACTGATGGTGTTTCCTTACAAGTAGAAGGAAATTATGGGTTGAAAGATTATCTGCCCAGGCCCAGCCAGAAACTCAATTTCGTGCTACGCATTCCAGAATCAGAATCTCTGGCCAGGCCTTGACACTAGCACAATCACTATTCTAATCCTTGCTTGAAATAATATTGCGCAGGATCTTGGTATGTACTTATTTGATTTATCACACAACAAATAAATTCTTAATTAAAAGCGGAAACATAAGAATTACCTATTGAAGCGTAAACTCAGGTGATTCTCTTGTATGCCACAAGACTTTGTTGGTATGTTGTGTGGGCAGCAATCTAACGAGCAATTGATCAGCTAATCACCACAATCCACCTGCCAGAAAAATTCTAGCACCACCACACCTGGCACATACAATCCACACGCCGCCCGGAGAGAGAGAGAAAGCCACAGGTGGCGGCCAAAAATTGGGAAAACCAGCCAGCTATTTGGCTTGAGAAATATGAAATTTTGGAGAAAAATATTTCTCTCTCTAGTTTTCTTGTCTTGAAAACTATTGAATTGTATATTGTGGAATAGCTAATCCCTTGTCTATATATAGAGTTACAAGAGAGACCCCAAGTTGGTTTAGGATTGGTCTTCCTAATGGGTTTAGGTGATTAGTTAGTTTCCAAATCCTATTAGGTAACCAATCTGACAGGATAAACCAAATCTTACTAGATTCCTAATCTCTAGGATTTTCTAATTCTAATTGAAACTTAAGACTTAATTAATTTCACTTTGTTAATTACTTAATTAACCCTTAGGAATAATTAATTAAATAATTAATTCTACTTATTCAATTAGCCCTTACAAAATTAATCGTACCACTAACGGATTAATTTTGGCACTACCATCCTACACTAGAATTATTTCCAGAACAACTTAATTAATTTATTCTTAATCTCCCCACATCAAAGATATAGTGCTCGTTAATTTATTAATTTACTGATAAATTAATTAATTAACTTCTTTAATTCTGAGACTAATAGCACTCGACCTTTTTTACTATACCGGACATACGTCCACCAGCTGGGTTTAGTATAATAAACATAACGAGCTCATCTCAGGAGCACCATCACTCTGGACGCACCGGTACATGGTTTCTTTAGACAAGCAGCAGCACACCAAGTAACTAAACACGCTCACCCAACCCACCGAGACTATTGGCCACAATTGACCTCACCCATTGGCAGATCAAAGTACACTATGTCTAATCCTCATGCCCGCTCGAGTCTAGGGATTAAGAGATAGAATACTAAGAACGATTTGTCTATTAAATCAGTATAAGACAAATCATTCCAATTGGTCAAGTTCAATACGCCCAGGGCATATCCATATGATTTAATCAGTTTAGACAAACTAATTATCCGAATCACATAATAACCTAAACCGACAGTTTATCCAAAACTGTCTCGGTTACGAGCCTCATTTATATATTATGTCTTTTAACTAATGATGAGATCTACTGTGTCACACAAGACACCTCATCATCTAACTACATAATATAATTAGACAAATAATGCACAACAAAATATAACCAAAACATTAATCGATATATTAACTGGAAAAATGTACAATACAAGCATAGCTTATGTATTTAGCTTCAACATGGGTAAGCGTTGGTTTGATGATATTTGGTAGAAATCAAAGTACTATTATGCTTGGAATAACCAATCAAGTGGGTTAGTTCCATCAAAAGAATTGAGATGTATTTTAGGAGGTTTAATGCTAGTAAAGAGTGGATTAAAATGTTGTGAATGGTTGATGGGCTCGGCTTGTAATTTTGGAACAGATGGATGATTAGTTGGTTGATTGACTTGCAGATGTAGGGTGCCAACGTAAGTGGTAAGAGCCTGAAAATCTGATGATATTTTCTTGTTTTGATCTTGTGTTTGCTGAGCTTGCTGCTGCATTTCATGTACTGCTTCTGCTAGAGCATGTATTGTGACGACCCTGAAATTTAATCATAATCTTGATAGGATAAATTGTGAAATAAATAAAATTTAAATAAACTTATTCCAGTCATTAGAATTTATAGGATAATTTAATTTTAAAATATATCATAGGTTGATAATTATAGAATTTTGATTGAGATATAGGATAAGTATTTATTTAATTAATTAAGGTAAATTTGTTCTAGGTTAAGCTTTCCTTGTAACCAAAACCCAAGCGGCAGCCTTTCTTCTCAGATTAAATTCATAAAAACACCAGCCATCCCCTCTAGTGGTAGGAACCACCAAATCCACCCAATTTACCCAGTACCAGACCGTTGACCGCAACCCATTGCCCTCCAGTCGACCATCCCCGATTTACAAGTAGCAGCGGCAACAGACGCATCGGGTTCGTTTCGCCGCCATCTAAAGCCACCGCCATTTGAAGAATAACCCAGCAACAGCAGCGCCAGGTATAATTATATTTGGTATATCGGGATGTCCTCCTTGTTCCCTTCGATTATTCATCCTCTAGAAAATCATTATGTTTGGTTTTATTTTTCCTGATTTACCCGAACCTACTAAAAGCCAAAGTAGTTAAGGTTGTTTTAAGTTTTCTTTTAGGAAGTCCAGTAATTAGTTTAATATTATTAATTTTAGTCAAATGCCTAGATAGAGAACAATTTGAATTGGTTAGTTAATTAGGCGATGAAATCCCGTTTAGGCACCTTTAATTGTTCACACTAAATTCTATAGAAATTAACATTGGAGTTATTTTATCTTATTGCAGGAACTGAATATTGAACCTTTGATTTAAGGTGAGGCAAAGGTGAGGAAAATCAGGGGATGATATTTTCGTCGATTATGAGGAATATCAGAAATAGATTTTTCTTATAATTGACGGTTATGAAAGTTTATAGTTTTAACTTTATCAGATTTTATATAATCTTATTTCCTATGTCTTAGTGCATTTGATATTGAAAATGCGTGCTTTTTTTTTTTTCTTTTTTAATAAAATTATTGGTAGTTCATGCGTTTGACTATACTTGATTGACCGTGAAATTTAAAATTACTTTTAAACTATTTTAAAGTAAATTTTGATTGAACTTCGAAGCAAGTGAATTTACTATTTTAAATCTCGTGACTTCTCGAGTGAGAGTTTTAATTTAAAATTTGTTCTCGTCAATGAATTGGAGTTTAATTTAAAAATCTCTTGTCGTTAAGTGATGATGAGTTCCAATGAAGTAATGCTAAAGATGTCAAAGATGATGATAGCGAATGTCACACCCCCAAACGCTAGCCAAAGATTTAGCGGAACTCATTAAGGCAGCAATTAGAAATTGAAGCCAAAAATACCCAAACGGAACAAAATTCTAGCACGCAAGTGATTTAAATGGGCTGACGCCCCAAAACTCAGTGCAACCTTTATTGAAATCACTCAACTAGTTACAAAGAATTTTCCCGTTCAAAACTAAGGCCTCACACTTAGCCAAAGCTTGAACCAATTAGTCTATCTCCCTCCCAAAATTAAACTAGCCAGCCCCGATTTTCTGGAATTCCTTTACCAAAAATCTCGAGCACCCCCCTCAAATGAGTGAGGTTCCACCTATTTATAGGCATAACATGCGTGCTTGACAGCCCCAAGCACTAGGCTCGGCTAAAACTGAAAGAAACAGTTACCAGCCACGTTTGAAGAAACTGCCCGCACTTTCCGGTCGACCATCCCACGTTCTCAGCCAACTCCGCACGTCTCCAGCAACTTCAGCCCACGTTTTCAACCGCCTAACCGTTCTTCAAGCCTTAGCTCCACATCGGCTCGATCGTGTCGCAACAATCCCCGTTTGCCGCAACCGAAGACCAGCCCGTTCGAAGTTGTGCGCAACTTCTGGCAACGTCTCGCAACTGAAAGCCAACCTGCCCAGCCGTGCATGCATTTCTCGCAACTGAAGACCAGCCCGCTCAGCCGTGTGCGCATTTTTCCGCACATCTCGAACCATCTCTCGAACATGCCCACAAATTCTCGACATCTAATGCTTTTGTGCGCATCTCCTCAGCCGTGAACATTGAAACTCGCCCCACAAGCCCCTCCGTTCATTTTCTCTCAGCCAACATGAATTAATTCTCAGCCAATCCACCAAATCCAAGCTAACTATGCATTTGCATGAACACACAAGTTAGTAAAATAAGGAGATAAAATTAGCCGACAAGTTTACCGCTAACACACCTCCCCCACTTAAAGATTTGATGCCCTCATCAAACTTCAAGCCGGTCTAGCAATTCTCTAACCACTGAACTCCGTTCGATCCCACCTGGAACCAAAACTTAACATTTCTTCGACCATTTTGAAGAAGAAACCGGCAATTCAACCTCTGAATTGCTCCACACCCCATCGGGCCTCGAGGACGTTGAACTTAATTTTTCAATTCAACAACATTTCTCCAACTCAGCTTGAAGAAATCGGTCATGCTAGTTTCCTCGAACCAACTAGCACAACTCCAAGGCAACTTCCACTTCCCCACTTCCTGCATCCCATACTACTAGAAAATGGACTCAATGGTTAGCGGCCTCCCATAACGACCCCAATGATAGAAATGAAAGCAACCTTACCCACGCCCGAAGGCTACTCGAGCAACTGAAGTGCTCCAACACGTACAATCTCATCCGAGACTTTCTCTACTTGAACTGAGTTTGCACCAACGACTTGATCCCTCATTGGACAGTCTCAAACCCGATGCCCCTGTTTGCCACACTTGAAACAACCTGTTCCCTTTGGTTTCTCACTTGTAGCCGGAGTAGGGATGTTGCCTTTTCTTAGATTCTCAGCAACAACTTTCTCCTTCGCCCATGCCTTGTCCTTCTTAGGCATCTTGGCCGCATCACCACCCATTGGTGCCTGCAATTCAACCAACCCATCCGCCACCTGAAGTGCTTGGGTTAGGTTCCTCACATTGGAGCGACGCAACTCCGCTTGCGCCCACGGTTGCAATCCCGCCACGAAGTTGAAGATCTTGTCCTCCTCCGACATGCCTTCAACATCCAACATTAAAGAAGAAAATTCTTTAACATAAGCACGAATGGAACTTACTTGTCTGAGCCTTCTCAACGATTCCCGAGCCATCCAACCCGCATTCGATGGTAAGAATTGAGCCTGTAACTCTTTCTTCAACCCACCCCAAGTCTGGATTTCAGGCCGACTATGATCCTTAGCCCTTGTTCTCCACCAGAGCTTCGTGTCTCCCTCGAGATACATGCTAGCGATCATCACCAGTTCCATTTCGAGCACATGTGCAGCAACAAAATACTGCTCCATATCCCACACAAAATTCTCAAGCTCCTTTGCGCTTCGAACTCCTCCAAAGCCCTTTGGTTCTGGAACTTTAAATTTCCGACCAAACGAAGAAGTCCCACCGTCAGTTGAACCAGATCCGACAGCCTTCTTCAACAAACTTACATCTTCCGTCACCCCACGTAACTCGGAAAGATCATCCTCTAGTTTTTCCCTTGAAACCGTGACCTCCAGCCTTCTCGTCAAGACCACTATGTCCTGCTTAACCGACTCCAACGCATCACCAAACGATGGAGACTGAGAAAAACTTAATGAAGCAACACCGACCGAAACTTTTCTTTCGAGCTCCCGAGTTCTAATCTCCAAAGACTCAAGAGACCTTCGCAACACATTGAACGAAGCAAAGAAATTCACCGTTTCATCCTTAGTGCCAAGAAGACGAAGCAAGCTCTCAATTTGAGACTCAATTCGGCCCACACGATCCCCCAACGGATTCACCATGTTGAAATCTTCAACACGCACACTGCACTTGCAACAGCAACGAAGGTAGAACAAATCGAACGAACCAACCTTGGCTCTGATACCAAAAATTGTCACACCCCCAAATGCTAGCCAAAGATTTAGCGGAACTCACTAAGGCATTAACTAGAAATTGAAGCCAAAAATACCCAAATTGAACAAAATTCTAGCACGCAAGTTATTTAAATGGGCTGACGCCCCAAAACTCAGTGCAACCTTTATTGAAATCACTCAACTAGTTACAAAGAATTTTCCCGTTCAAAACTAAGGCCTCACACTTAGCCAAAACTTGAACCAACTAGTCTAACTCCCTCCCAAAGTTAAACTAGCCCGCCCCGATTTTCTGGAATTTCTTTACCAAAAATCTCGAGCACCCCCCTCAAATGAGTGAGGTTCCACCTATTTATAGGCATAACATTCGTGCTTGACAGCCCCAAGCACTAGGCTCGGCTAAAACTGAAAGAAACGGTTACCAGCCACATTTGAAGAAACTGCCCGC
The DNA here is from genome assembly GCA_030378225.1 of Knoxia roxburghii. Classification (NCBI taxonomy): domain Eukaryota; kingdom Viridiplantae; phylum Streptophyta; class Magnoliopsida; order Gentianales; family Rubiaceae; genus Knoxia; species Knoxia roxburghii. Next base: position 26,679,695 of record CM059424.1, read on the forward strand.
ACTTTCCGGTCGACCATGCCACGTTCTCAGCCAACTCCGCACGTCTCCAGCAACTTCAGCCCACGTTTTCAACCGCCTAACCGTTCTTTAAGCCTTAGCTCCACATCGGCTCGATCGTGTCGCAACAATCCCCATTTGCCACAATCGAAGACCAGCCCGTTCGAAGTTGTGCGCAACTTCTCGCAACGTCTCGCAACTGAAAGCCAGCCCGCCTAGCCGTGTATGCATTTCTCGCAACTGAAAACCAGCCCGCTCAGCCGTGTGCACATTTTGCCACACATCTCGAACCATCTCTCGAACATGCCCACAAATTCTTGACATCTAATGCCTTTGTGTGCATCTCCTTGGCCGTGAACATTGAAACTCGCCCCACAAGCCCCTCCGTTCGTTTTCTCTCGGCCAACACGAATTAATTCTCGGCCAATCCACCAAAGCCAAGCTAACTATGCATTCGCATGAACACACAAGTTAGTAAAACAAGGAGATAAAATTAGCTGACAAGTTTACCGCTAACAGCGAAGGCATGGCCGAACAACCCTCAACTCCAAATAATTCTGCACATATCATTCCACCAAATCCACTTGAAGGGATGACGGGCCCAATGACTCATTTGAGAAAGAAAATGATGCAATAAGCCTTGAACATTTTGATTATTGAGGTCTATTCAAAAGAGGATCCAAAGGCTACCTCAATTCATGGCAAATATTACAACATATTGCAAGTCTTGGATCTTGATCCAAATGGTGTGGGAAGTACTTTTTTATGACGATTCCAGAAGTGAACATTTCCTCCGACATGCCCATGTCACCTGAGGAAGGTTGGGCAAAATATAACTTTTCCTCAGGCGACATGCCCATGTCGCCTGCCCATGTCGCCTGAGGAAAGTTGGGATAGAACTTTTCCTCTGACATGCCCATGTCGCCTGAAGAAGGTTGAAAGTCGCATTTATAAGCTGGATTTATGGACGAAATTCAACAGCAATTGGGTGATATTTTCAAGTTGTTTTCTGCATTTTTTTTAGTATTTAGAATATTAGAATTAAGTGCAAGAGTCTTCTAGGTCAAAGAGCTTTTCTTGGTCAAAGAGAAGTGTTAATGCTAGTCTTGACTAGAAGATTTAAAATTGCTCATTTAATCCTTTTATGATTTCCAACCTTGGTCCCTCTTGAAACTCTATAAATAGGGGCCTTGGTTAACTATTAGAATTCAAGATTTGATGTTATAAACTTTAAGAAATTTTCATTTCTTTGCTATTTTCTTAGTGAGCTAGTTTTAGTCTTGCAAGTATGCTTGCAAAACTTATTTGGCTTATCAACTAAAACTCTTCCTTTTAGTTGTGGCGCCTTCTACTCTTCTTTTCTAATTCATTTCATAATCCAAAGGTGTTAGGTTTATCCTAGTGTTGTTGGGTTTGAAAATTAGAGGGGTTGGGAATAGTAATTTCAAAACTACCATTTTATGATTCAAAGGTGATAGGTTTCATCCTATTGTTGTTGGGTCTATTTTGGTTTGGGTTGTTTTTGCTTGGAATATTTCAAGACATCTTTCAATATAGTGTGATTCAAAGGTGTTGAGTTCATTAATACTCAATATTGTTGAATTCACTTGAGCTAGTTGTTTTGCTCAAAAGATCAATCGAGGACGATTCTACAATTCATGTAAATTCGTACCTTGGATTCACATCAGTTTGGTATCAAAGCACAGTTTCCTTGATTTGATCATATCATTTTTTTTATCTATCTATCTTGCATCTTATTATTATCATATTTGTTTTGTTTCTATTTGAAGGTTCAAGTTTGCAAGAAGAAAAAGAAAAAAAAAAATATTGTCAAAAAAAAAAAAGTATCTTTCTTGCTTCTTAAATTAATATTGCAGGGATTTGTGATTCCAAGTGTGGGAAAAGTTTTGAGGAAAAGGTATCATCATTGTTTCCTTTCTACTCTTATAATTTCATTCTAAATCTTATTCTTGTTTCTTTTACCTAATCATTGCATACTATCCTTTCTTTGGCCTCTATACTTTCTTTGTTGCCAAGTAAGATCTTTGAGTAACATCTTGTAAGGGTTTAACGATTCTCACAAGAACTTGCAAGAGGAAAAGAGAGGTAAAATCTGAGTGCAACTTACCCCTACTAGATCGTCCTTAAACACGAGTGAAAATTTCTTTTCATTTGGGTTGAGACATATTAGGGAAAGGGGAAAAGGGGTGCGAGGTACTTTTATCTTTTGTTGTTCTAATGGCAAATCCAACCGGTGAAACACCTGAACAAAAAGCATGGAGAGAACACACCACAAGGCGATTGGAACAAATCATTGATAGGGTCACCACCCGAATTGACCAACTAGAACTTGCTTTTCAGCAAAGAGAAGAAAGGCAAGGAAGTCAACAAGATGACGAGGAAGAAGATAGGAGGTCCGATGAAGAAATGTCTGAAGTATCTCGAGGGAATGGGAGGAGAAGGAATGGATTTGGAGTTGATAGCAACCTTAATGGTCTCAAAATGAAGATTCCTAAATTTGATGGAAAGGGAGATCCCGAGGCATATTTTGATTGGAAAATGAAGGTGGAAAAGATCTTTTCTATCCACAATTATTCGGAAGAAAAGAAGGTAAAAATTGCTTCCCTTGAATTTCACGGTTACGCACTAACATGGTGGGATCGATTGATTGTTTCTAGAAGAATGAATAGATAGAGGCCAATTGCAACTTGGGAAAACATGAAGGCTGTTTTGAGGAAACGTTTCATTTCCCCTCATTACTATAGAGATCTTTACAACAAGTTGCATAATATCACTCAAGGAGCAAAGACCGTGGCAGAATATTACCAATAGATGGATTTAGCAATGACAAGAGCAAGCATTGAGGAAGATCCCAAAGCTACTATGGCACGGTTTTTGGGTGGTTTAAGAAGAGACATTGCTGATGTTGTTGAATCACAACATTACTTGGATTTGGAAAAAATGATGCATGTAGCAGAAAAGGTGAAAAGGCAATTGAAAAGAAAGAGTGGTTCAAGTAAGTTTCTTTCTAACCAATCCTCTTGGAAAAATAATAATGGAAACAAAAGGGATTTTGGTAAAAAGAAAGATGAACCAAAGAAGCATGATTTTAAAAGGTTTGAAAAGGGAGAATCAAGTAAAAGTTCTTCTTCTACTTCTAAACTCACTTGTTTTAAGTGTTTGGGAAAGGGCCATATAGCTTCCCAATGTCCTAACTCTAAGACTATGGTAATGCGAGAAGATGGTTCTTGTTTGAGCCAAACTGAAGGAGAAGAAAATGAGGAGGATCCGGATGTTGAAGATGAAGGTGAACAATTTGAAACAAGTGGTGATGAGGTTTTGGTCACTTTGAGAGTATTGAATACTCAAGTTGGATCTTATGATGAAGAGCAAAGGAGTTCTATCTTTCACACAAGATGCAAAGTACAAGATATGGTATGCATGCTCATCATTGATAGTGGGAGTTGTACTAATTGTGTTAGCTCTTATCTTGTAGACAAATTGGGTCTATCCATGACTGCTCATCCCAATCCTTACCGTTTGCAATGGCTCAATGATAGTGGAGAGCTAAGGGTGAATCAGTAAGCAAAGGTAAAATTTTTAATTGGGAAATATGAGGATGAAGTTTTGTGTGATGTAGTACCAATGCAAGCTGGCCATATTCTTCTTGGCCGACCATGGGAGTTTGATCATGATGCTAATGATGAGGGAAAGTCTAACAAGTATCATATTGTTCATAATCGTAAAGCTTTTACTCTTGTTCCACTTTCTCCTCAACAGGTGCACAAAGAACAAATGAGAATAAGAGAGAAAAGGCTAAAAGAGGAGAGTGAGTTGAAAAAGACAAAAGAGTGTGAAAAAGCAAGAGATGTGAGTGCTAAAAGCAAAGTGAGTGAAGAAAAATCAAGAGATGGAAAAGCAAAAAGCAAAGTGAGTGAGAGGGAAAAAATCAAAGGCAAGTCAGACAAAAGGTGCCTTCTTTGCGAGCATGAGAGATGTAGATAGAGCCCTCAATTCTCACAAGCCAATTTTTATGCTCTTGTTCCATGAAGAATGTCTTGTTCTTGATGAGCTTCCTAACAATTTGCCTTTAGAAATTGTGGCTGTTTTGAATGAATTTGCAGATGTGCTACCAGAGGAAGTGCCTAAGGGGTTACCTCCAATTCGAGGAATTGAGCATCAAATCTACTTTCTACCCGAAGCTTCCATTCCAAATAGGCCAACCTATCATGCAAATCCGGAAGAAACAAAAGAACTTCAAAGGCAAGTTGAAGAATTGCTAAGCATGGGATATATTCGTGAGTCTCTTAGCCCTTGTGATATTCCTGTCATTTTAGTTCCAAAAAAAGATGGTACATGGCGTATGTGCATTGATTGTAGGGCTGTGAACAAAATCACCATTAAGTATCGTCACCCCATTCTAAGATTAGACGATATGCTCAATGAATTGTTTGGTGCAAAATTTTCCACAAAAATTGATTTGAAATCTGGTTATCATCAAATAAGAATCAAAGAGGGTGATGAATGGAAAATGGCTTTCAAAACAAAATTTGGTCTTTATGAGTGGCTTGTTATGCCTTTTGGTTTAACTAATGCCCCTAGTACATTTATGAGGCTAATGAATCATGTTTTGAGACATTTCATTGGAAAGTTTGTAGTTGTCTATTTTGATGATATCTTGATCTATAGTAAGAACATAGGAGAACATGTTGAACATCTTAAGCTTGTTCTTACTACTTTTTAAAGAAAAATTGTTTGCAAATTTGAAAAAGTGTACTTTTTGTGTTGAAGAAGTTGTTTTTCTTGGCTATGTTGTGAGTTCTAATGGTTTGAGAGTTGATGAAGCAAAGGTGGCAGCAATTCTTGAATGGCCAATTCCCACAAATGTGACTGAGGTGAGATCTTTCCATGGACTTGCAAGTTTTTATAGGAGATTTGTCAAAGATTTCTCAACAAAAGTAGCTCCACTAAATGAGTTGGTAAAGAAATATGTTAAGTTTGAGTGGGGAGATTCTCAACAAAAGGCATTGATCAATTGATGCATGATTTGACTAATGCTCCAGTTTTAGCCTTGCCTAATTTTTCTAACACTTTTGAAGTTGAATGTGATGCTTCAGGAATTGGAATAGGTGTTGTGTTGCTTCAAGGAGGCCGCCCCATTGCCTACTTTAGTGAGAAGCTGAATGGAGCAACATTGAACTACCCAACATATGACAAAGAGCTCTATGCAGTGGTGAGAGCATTGGAAACTTGGCAGCACTACCTTATTCTGAGAGAGTTTGTGATTCACACCGATCATGAATCCATCAAGTATCTCAAAGGACAAAAGAATTTTCACAAGAGGCATGCAAAATGGATCTCATTAATTGAAACTTTCCCATATGTGGTAAAGTACAAAAAAGGTAAAGAGAACATTGTGGCTGATGCACTCTCTGGAAGGTATGCCTTGATTACTACTGTTAATGCTACAATCATGGGATTTGAGTATATTAAGGAGTTGTATGCTAAGGATCATGATTTTGCTGACATATTTAATGCATGTGAAAAGGGTGCTTTCAATAAGTTTTATCAATGTGAACGGTTTTTGTTCAAAGAAAACAAATTATGTATTCCTTCTTGTTCACTTAGAGAGCTTTTGGTTCATGAATCTCATTGTGGAGGTTTAATGGGACATTTTGGTGTTCTAAAAACTTTAGATATTTTGAATGAACACTTTTATTGGCCAAACATGAAAAAGGATGTTGAGAAAATTTGTGCTAGATATCTTGACTACAAGAAAGCTAAATCTAAGTCTCTTCCCCATGGATTGTATACTCCACTCCCTGTTCCTCAATCTCCTTGGACTGACATTTCTATGGACTTTGTTCTTAGTTTGCCTAGATCTCAAAGAAGCATGGACTCTATTTTTGTTGTTGTTGACAGATTCTCCAAAATGGCTCACTTTATTGCTTGTAGGAAAGCCGACAATGCAAAACATGTCGCTGATCTCTTCTTCAAAGAAATTGTTCGTCTACATGGTGTTCCTAGGACTATTGTGTCCGATAGGGATGTAAAGTTTTTGAGTTATTTCTGGAAAACTCTTTGGGGAAAATTGGGAACAAAACTTTTATTTTCAACCACAAGTCACCCACAAACAGATGGCCAAACGGAAGTAACAAATAGGACTTTGGGTGTTTTGTTAAGGGCCATAATTAAAAAGAATTTGAAAAGTTGGGAGGAGTGTTTGCCAATTGTTGAATTTGCATACAATCGCACACTACACACTTATATTAATTTTTCTCCTTTTGAGTTGGTTTATGGCTTCAATCCTTTAACTCCTTTAGACTTATCTCCTTTTTCTTTACAGGATCAATTGAGTTTGGATGGCAAGAAGAACGCTGAAACCGTGAAGAAATTGCATGAGCAAGCTCGTGCAAACATTCAGAAGAAAAATGAGCAATATGCAAAGAATGCAAATAAAGGCCGTAAGAAAATTGTGTTTGAACCCGGTGATTGGGTTTGGGTACATATGAGGAAAGAGAGGTTTTCAGCCTCGAGGAGAACTAAGTTACAACCCCATGGTGATGGACCATTTCAAGTTTTGGCACCAGTCAATGATAATGCTTACAAGCTTGATCTTCCCGGAGACTATGGTATAAGTGCTACTTTTAATATTTCTGACTTATCTCATTTTGATTTTGATGTAGATCCAATGGATTCGAGGACGAATCCTTTTCAAGGGAGAGGGGATGATGAGTTCCAAGGAAGTAATGCTAAAGATGTCAAAGATGATGATGGCGAAGGCGTGGCCGAACCACCCTCAACTCCAAATAATTTTGCACATATCATTCCACCAAATCCACTTGAAGGGATGACGGGCCCAATGACTCGTTTGAGAAAGAAAAGGATGCAAGAAGCCTTGAACATTTTGATTCTTGAGGTCTATTCAAAAGAGGATCCAAAGGCTACCTCAATTCATGCCAAATATTACAACATATTGCAAGTCTTGGATCTTGATCCAAATGGTGTGGGAAGTACTTTTTTACGAAGATTCTAGAAGTGAACATTTTCTCCGACATGCCCATGTCGCCTAAGGGAGGTTGGGCAGAATAGAACTTTTCCTCCGACATGCCCATGTCGCCTGAGGAAGGTTGGGCAGAATATAACTTTTCCTCAGGCGACATGCCCATGTCGCCTGAGGAAAGTTGGGATAGAACTTTTCCTCCGACATGCCCATGTTGCCTGAAGAATGTTGAAAGTCGCATTTATAAGCTGAATTTATGGACGAATTTCAACAACATTTTGGGTAATATTTTCAAGTTGTTTTCTGCATTTTTTTTAGTATTTAGAATATTAGAATTAAGTGCAAGAGTTTTCTAGGTCAAAGAGCTTTTCTAGGTCAAAGAGCTTTTCTTGGTCAAAGAGAAGTGTTAATGCTAGTCTTGACTAGAAGATTTAGAATTGCTCCTTTAATCCTTTTGTGATTTCCAACCTTGGTCTCTCTTGAAACTCTATAAATAGGGGCCTTGGTTAACTATTAGAATTCAAGATTTGATGTTATAAACTTTAAGGAATTTTCATTTCTTTGCTAGTTTCTTAGTGAGCTAGTTTTAGTCTTGCAAGTATGCTTGCAAAACTTATTTGGCTTATCAACTAAAACTCTTCCTTTTAGGTTTATCCTAGTGTTGTTGGGTTTGAAAATTAGAGGGGCTGGGAATAGTAATTTCAAAACTACCATTTTATGATTCAAATGTGATAGGCTTCATCCTATTGTTGTTGGGTCTATTTTGGTTTAGGTTGTTTTTGCATGGAAGATTTCAAGACATCTTTCAATATAGTGTGATTCAAAGGTGTTGAGTTCATTAATACTCAATATTGTTGAATTCACTTGAGCTAGTTGTTTTGCTCAAAAGATCAATCGAGGATGATTCTACAATTCATGTGAATTCGTACCTTAGATTCACATCAAGTGAAAATCTTGCTTGCAAGTGTCATCTTTCGTGATTATAAGTGTTTTGTTCATGAAAGTGTTCTTGCGTGAAATATTTTACGTGAAAATTCTTGTGTGTTTCGTGCGTGTTCAAGTGATAGACCGAGGCCAATGGTGGTCAATGGGTCAGTGAAGTGTTCGGTCACTGGTCTTCAGACAGTGGGCCATCATTGAAGTGTTTATTGTTAAGTGAATAGTGTTATTGTTTGTGTGACATGTGATGTCCGTTTAGTTGAATCAGGGTGTTGAAATCGCAGTTTTTGTGCTGATTTGTTCACCGGGGTACCTGTGTATGTTATACTATTATTTGTGTGACGCGTGATATCCATTCAGTTGAATCAGGTGTCGAGATTCTTAGCCGAGTGGACTGCCATAGTCACTTGTGAGCTAGGTTTGTTCACCCGGGTACCTGCGTGATATTGTACATTATTTGAACTACTTGAATAAAAACTTGCTTTCTTAAGTGACTTAATTTTAGTGCATTTTTCAGAAAGTGAAATCGTTTTATGGCCTTCTTTGGAAGGCGAAAATGTTTTAGTGCTCTTACGCGTTTAGAAAGTGTTTTAGTTTTGAAAACCGACCATAATACAAATCAAGTTATAGTTTATATTTATGTAAACTGTTATTCTATCTATCTATGTTATTTGTCTGCGTGTTTATTGCGTGCCAGAAACTTCTTTTGGCTACTTCACTGAGAGGTGGCTCACTCCTTCATATTATCAGTTTCAGATTAGTTTATCTTAGTGAAGAAATAATGGCACACATCTTGGAGATCGTGGTTCAATCGTGCTGCGGAGAATAAATCTCAAGTGGAGTTATATCGATAGTGAGAGTTTAATTATCATTGAATGGTTAGTTATTGTCTATAGTACCCTGGATTTGAAATTTGGTATTGGATTTGAGTTGAATTTTAAATTAAATCAATTTGTTTAGTTTCACGCTTCCGCATAATTTTAGTTAAGAAACCTCATGTAAAATTAGGGTGTTTTGGATGTGATGTTACATGTATGGTGTCCTCTAAGAAAGGAGATGAAGCCTCAGATTGCTCCTTGCGTAGCGGCATCTCTCAACGAGAGCACTAATTGTTAGGACTTCTTTGAGTCAGTCCCAAAACTCCAGAAGGTTTAATATTAAGAAAAGAACAAATGACTTTTACTTCATAGATTCAGAGTAATTTCCTGCTTGTTTTATAGTTACAACTATAAGTTGATTCCTATCTTCCTATCCCACGTTCAAAATTAAGCATAACTCTCTATGCATGAGTATACCACGTGGCATTTGCATCACCCTATCAAGTAGAAACTCATGTTCTACTTGATGTAATATAATCAAATCTTTACTCTTTATATATATATATGCAAAACTTCAAAAAAAAAATTCATGAAATTAAAAATTTGAAATAATCTCATATTTTAACTTAATTAAATAATTAAAAATTTTGTAATTTATAAAAACTTTTAATTTTTTATTTTGAAATAAAAATAAATAAAATTTATTTTCAAAATAAAAACTAAAAAAATTGAAGGAAAAAAAAAAAAGAAAAATGGGATGATTAATTATAAAAAGAAAAAAAAAAAAACTCGAGGCTAATAATTGAATTGCAAATCAATTGAACCAGAACATGTGCAGCCCACCATCTCTGACATGTACAATTGAATTATCGTATATGTACCATTTAAATTGCCATGATTTAAGTTCAATTATCATTAATTTCCTTTAATAAAACGTCAATTCAACAAGTCAACGAAGTCAAGCCGTCAACGGCCCTTGCAATACGTTCCTGCTGAGTCAATCATATCAATACCAATTTTTCTAAATCTAGACAATCAATTCTTCCTTTTTTTTTTTTTTTTCTTCAAACAATGAAGTCAATTAGTCAACGTCATTATTAATATGTGACCCAATAATTTCGTAAGTTCCAAAAAAATCGAGAATGACTGATTTCATATTTTAATATATATACAAAAATATAAATGTTAGATGTGCAAGCTGGTTTTTCAAACAAAATTTAGTTTAACTAATTAAGTGAAAAAATATTTACAATTAAAATCAACAAGTGAAGAAAATATTTTTTATTTAAAAATCGTTACATTTTGATTGTGTGTTCGTTTAGATCAATTTTAATTACTCAATTACCATTAGATATTAAGTGATCGCTTCTTTATCCATCCCTCTTTTTCTTTTTCTTTTTTCTTTCTTTTCTTTTCTAGAATCAAAAAAGTCAAGTTGGCGCTGAGGATTCATAAAAAATTTTATTTAAATAATATATAACTATTATTTTTATAAGATATAAATCATAGGAAACATCTTTTATTACATTTTTCATAAAAAATATCTGTCCTAAATTATAAAAATGTCTCTATTATTTTTTTAATTAAAAAACCAAAAAAAAAAAAAAAAACAAAGCAACAAGGTCCAATTTTTTCCACAATCAACAAAGTCACGCAGTCAACGGCCCAATTTTTTTTTAAAATATAAAAATATACGAGAATATATTACTTCTTAAAATATAAAAATATATTAAATATAATTTAAGAATACGTTAATTATAATATAAAATACTAATAAAATATATTTTTAATGGAGTAAGATGTAATTACTGTCATTTGCATATTTCCAGGCTAATACGGCACATCATGGAAATCTCTCAAGGAATGAACAAAGACAGTTCGTATATCCTACTCCTAGGAGTAAACCGGCGGTTTACTCTTAAGAGATTTATCTCTAAAAAATCAGTCCCACCGTACTCCCACCCACACACATTGGTATTCTCTCTCTCTCTTGTTGTGCAAAGATCTTTTGTCCATTTTGATTGGATGGTCCTCCAGTTCAATGATAATCGTTGGATTAAGAACAATCAATTATAACATTTGGATCTTCTAATATTACCGTAAAAATAAACAATTTATTAACAAATTATAATTATTTTAATAAAAAATATAATTATTTTGATAATTGATAACCGATTAATTTAATTTATCTAATCTATATTTTCTGCGATAATATTTACAACGCAATGAAATTAGTTGATATGTTTATTATAATTTAGATGAATAAAATTCTAGATATTTTTTAGAGTTGGATTTTTATTTTTTTAAAATTATATTTTATTAAATTTTTATTCTATTTCAATCCGTATATGATAGTTACAAAATAGTATATTGACAAGTGAAAAAAATAGCAATCCAGGGGTCTGTATCATTAAAATAATTTTAGATTCTATTCAATGGACTATCTTGCATGATAGTTCTAAAATTATGATATAAAATGTGAACTGGTTGTGGCAAGCTATTTACTGGCAAATAATTCGCAGATTCTAGAGGGAGAAAAAACCAGTGAGATTGGTTACTATACTTCTATATTATACTCTTATTAGATATAATAATATATTAAATATAATTAAAGAATACATCAATTATAACGTGAAAAATATATCAAATATTATATGAGAATACACTACTTTCTAAATATAAAAATATTTAAATATTACATGAGAATACATAATTTTTCAAAATATGAGAATAAATTAAATATAACTAAAAAATATATCAATTATAACATGATAATATTAGTAGAGTATTTTCCTAATAGAATATGATATAATTTGCAATGATTCAGGGGTTTAGCTGTGTTTACATTAATTTTTAAAAATTAATATAAATAGGTTCATTTTATTACAAATTTAATTTTTTAATATTTAAACAAAAATTAATAAGATTTATATGTTAGTTTATGAAAAAAAAAAAAAAAAACCTTATAGATTTTGCATTGCTCTATATTTTCTTTAACTCGTTGATGTCTTAACTTTTATTGTGGCATGAAACCAATAATGGTGTGGAGTCGGGAACAAGTCACACATTCCAATTGGAAAAAAGTGGCATATAAGACATACATTGACCGTATATGAATCACATAAATATTATCATATTTGTAGATATTTTTTTTAATTTTTGTCTTATAAATATTTATTTTTTCTGTTTTTTTTTTCTCTACATAATGAAGTCAAGTGGCCAACATCATTATAAATACGTTACTTCATAAATGCATAGTAAGATTGACGAACACTACTCCTCTAATGGTGAAGTGGTCAATTACGTTCATGTGTGACCTGACCTATCCATACAGTAATTTTAAGATAATAATTAAATATAAAATTATGTTTTCCCTAATGTCCAAATTTAGGAAATACTCACGATCTAATAATAATCAAATTTTATTAGTGTTATACTAGGTTTTGACTTGTATACTTGCAACTCATGACGTGTTATAAAATTATTATTTATGTATTATATTAACTTTATCATTTATTATTATTTAATATAAAATTTTTTATGCTATACAAATTCTTAATACTCCATCACAAATACAATATTAAAAGAGTACATTAAAAAACTAATTAAGAAAACTAGAGGATGGAAGAAGACAGTCGATGATGACATGATGATTTGACAATAAAAGACGAACTATGGATACATAATTAGAGTTTTAGTTCAATTTGATGAGTAGGATATGAATTCAAATTTTTGAACAAGAAAAGGAAAAAAAATTGTTAACAAAGGTTTGAATTGGAATAAAGAATAGAAGGTAACAAAGAAATTAAATAACATTTTAATATGTATACAGTTTGAGAGGAAATTTGTTTAATTTTATTTTAATATAAATTAATAAATTATTATTGAGCAGTATTACCTAATCTTGAAATCAACAAGTGAAGTTGGTAAAATGTTTGGGTGGACCGGCATTACCTAATCTATATATGGAGTGACTTATGTCCACTACTACTCCTGATCTTGATTGATCCAACGGTCATCAGAAGTTCAAGCCCATACCAATCTCAACTATAAATATATATACCTCTTACTCAATACAAATCATCAACATTAACAATTTCCGTACTTGTTATAATATTCTTCATCTCCCAATGGATAGACTATGGTTTCCACATCTCTTCCTATTTCATTGTGTAATGATCATGAGTTGTTGCCTGGCCATCAAACACACCGACATTGCAACCGATCAATCTGCCCTTCTAGTTTTGAAAGCATACATCACTTCAGACCCTTATGAAATTTTGTTTAAAAATTGGTCTTCTACTAATGCATCCTCCTTTGTTTGTGACTGGATTGGGGTCCGATGTGACTCTCTCCATCGTAGAGTTATTGCCTTAAATATTTCAGGCATGGCTCTTAAGGGAACTGTACCCCCACATTTAGGTAACCTCTCATTTCTTGTCTCTCTTGATATGGAAAGGAACTTTTTCCATGGAACATTGCCTCGAGAGCTATCGCAATTACATAAAATTAGATTTATCAGGTTAGGTTTCAACAATTTCAGCGGACCAATTCCTACTTGGTTTGGACCACACCTTCAAAATTTGAGATTATTACAAAACGATTTTAGTGGAACTATTCCATCTTCCCTCTCCAACCTGTCGAGATTAGAATCCTTTAATTTTCATGGCAATTTACTCACAGGAGAGATTCCTAAAGAGATTGGAAATCTCCAAAATTTGAGAATTTTGGGTCTCGAAAAAAATTATCTAGTTGGTTCTATACCTTCCGCCATCTTCAACATCTCAACGTTAGAGGCTGTTGGTTTCGCATCTAATAATTTGACAGGGAGTCTTTCAAGTGATATTTGTCACCGTACTCCAAATCTTAATTGGATTTCTGCATTTGAAAACCATCTAATTGGTCCAATCCCATCGAATTTGTCCCAGTGTTCAGAACTTCAGGAACTAGGACTCTCATTGAACAATTTCATTGGATTCATACCAAAAGAACTTGGTAAGTTGGAGAAGTTGGAAAAATTGTACCTTGGTGGCAACAATTTAGAAGGTACGCTGATTATTCTAGCTAAAGTATTTGTTAAAGGATTCTTTACCTTATTGATAAATTATTTCCTTGCCGCAAATGTAATGGGCTGAAATTTTTTGCTAAGAAAATGATAAATAGTAGTTTTGATTTATATTATTAGTGATTTAAATCTCTTAGAAATGTGAAACAGTGGTCATTGCTTACATTGAATCTTTATAAATACTTTTCGACCAACGAACTTTAATTAGGAGGGTTGTGTTGGCTACATAATCACAAACAACCAAATTACCAAATTTTATTTAAAAACAAAGATAGGAAAATTTTATTGTCTTTGTGTTTATTATTTTTTTTGCTTATGAAAATTTTATCAATTATCTTATTTTATGTTATATTTCATAAAAATATTTTTTAGTTATCATTTATCTCTTTTAAATTTTAAATTTAAAATTCAAAATGAATTTTTCAGTAATCTGAAATTTTTTATTTTCATTAGCCCACAAACAAATTCACCATTTGATTACTATTAATTTTATAAAATTAATAGGTGAGATTCCTCCAAAAATGGGCAGCATTCGTATTTTCAAGACGCTAGATATGTCATTCAATAGAATTTACACGCTTCGTACCGAACAAATTATAGAATTTGACCATGCTTACCTCTCTAAGATTGGGAGTTAATTCCTTAGAATTTTTTAATTTTATTACAATTTACTTACAGGAGAAATTCCAAAAGAGTTTGAGAATCTCCAAAGGTTGAGAGTTCTGAATTTGCAAAAGAATTATCTAGTTGGTTCCATACCTTCTGCCATCTTCAACATCTCAACATTGGAAAGTATTGCTTTATCATCTAATAACTTGACAGGGAGTCTTCCAAGTGATATTTGTCATCGTACTTCAAGTCTCAAAGAGATTTATTTATCTGATAACCATTTAATTGGTGTAATCCCATCAAATTTATCCCACTGTTTACAACTTCAAATACTGTCATTGACACACAACAATTTCAATGGATTCATACCAAAAGAACTTGGCAACTTGGATATGCTGGAGATATTATACATTGCAAGCAACAATTTACAAGGTATGGTTTGATTATATTACATTGATCCGAACATATTTCTTTTTAATAATTTTTCACCTTGTAGTAGTTAGAAAGGGAACTAGGCTCAATAAGATGTAAAAATTTTATTTTTATTATATTAACAATTATTATATTTATAATAGTTGTTGGCAAACGAATTTACTATCTATTTACGAATAATTGTTTAAAAATTAATAGGTGAGATTCCAAGGGAGATCGGTAACCTTCAAAATCTCAAGAGGTTAGGCGTGGGACTCAATAGACTTACAGGCTTCATACCAAAAGAATTAGAGAATTTGACCATGCTTACGGTTCTGGATTTGGCAGCCAATTCCCTAAGAGGTACAGTCACTACTTTATTAAGCTAATTTAGTGCAAATATTGTACCATTATATATTAGTTAATGCTCTCTATTCATTTATTTATCTATTCTTCTATCTCCAATAACTACCACAAAACTCACTCCTAATTCTTCCGAGATATTTTATCACTGTAGATTTTTTTTTATTTTTTTAAATTTAATTTAAATGTCAAACTAATTTGAAAATACCCTACTCTCAAAATTTTTTTTAAAATATCCTAATTCATTCATACGCAATTTAAAAGAATAATTTTATTTATTTTATTATTTTATTTTTAAAAATAGGACTATTATTTTAAATAAAAGAAATATTTTTAAATTTAAAAATATTTTAATTAAATAAATTTTAATTACTCAATTAAATATGTATATAAATTGCTCAATTAGGTACTAATAATCACTCTCTTTACACCATCAAATAATTTTGTTCCCACCCTAAAGAAAAAGTAAGTTTTTGGAGTGAGAACACGCGCACGCCATTTATTTATTTATTTTTAGACCCGGACAATTACGTGCGTGCTATTTTATTTTTCCTCCAAGCGGACTTCATTCTTATGTTTTTTCCTTCATTTTATTATTATTATATTATTTTTATGGGTTTTTGTCATTTTTTTCTTTTTCTTGAGACTTTTTTTCCATTCTTTTTTTAAAAATTCAGTATTTTTTAATTTTTTAAAAAATTTTAAAAATAATATTTTTTAATTATTATTTTATTTATTTGATAATTAAATAATTTTTAATCATGTAAAACTATTTAATTGATGTAAAACGTGAAATTATACATATATAAAAAAATGATACACAAGATTTCATATCATGTAAAACTTGAATTCATATCAAATCAAACAAGATTTTATATAATGTAAAACTTGAATTCAACACAACGGATATAAACAAAAAGTTGAGAATGCATTCATATCCAGGGGTATAGTATATCATATAACTCAATAAGAAATCATATCATGATACATAATATATCATATCAGAAAACACAATGTTTCATATCATACAATTGAAGGTGTCATTTCATGTAAATCTTGAATTTATATCATGGGACATAATATATCATATCAGTTAATATAAGAAATCATATCAAAATATATAATACATCATATCAGAATACACAAGATTTTATATTATACAATTGAAGATTTCATATCATGTAAATCTTGAATTCATATCAAGAGACATAATATACGATATCAGTTAGTATAAGAAAATCATATCAGGATACAAAATATATCATATCAAAAAACACAAGATTTTATATCATACAATAGAACGAATATAAACAAAAAGAAGAGAATGCATTATATCAGACAATATAAGGATTCATATCATCAACAGAAAAAAAAATATCAATTAATACAACAGAACATATATAAACAAAAATCAAAGAATGGATTCATATCAGGGGACATAATATATCATATCAATTAATATAAGAAATCATATAATGATATTAAACCATGTTATGTTTTATATGATATGAATATGAATTCATATTCGGTATAATATGAATTTTAAAACAAAAAAATAAATTATTTTATATTAAAAATATAAAAATAATTAAATAATTAAAATTATATATGATCTACATTTTTTTAAAAATAAATTTGAATTAAAAAATATTGATTGCAAAAAAAAAAGTGAGTGTTCTTTTTGAACAGAAAGAAAAAAAAAAGAGAGAAAAAAAAAAAGAAAAAAGAAGGAAGTGGCCTAATTGGGGAAGAAAAGAGAGAAAAAGAAAAAAAGAAAAAAAAGGGGGGCGCGTTAGGCCTCCCAAAAAAAAATTAAAAAAAAGGAGAAACTGTATGAGAACTGCTCTCTTTAACGTTTCATTTAAACATTATCACATATAGTTTAATTGATTATTTTCATTTTTATAATTTTTTATTTTCAATATTATTTTATTTTTTATATATATTTTTTAAAAAAATATCAATAAAAATCATATTTAATAATTTAATATGTGCTAATCTTTAAAAAAAGTGAACCACATCGTGTTAAAAATGTTAAAAATATAAGACTGTAAATGATTATGTATTACATAAAAATCAATCGAAAATACAATATATGGCTTAGGATCTTCTGTGACACTTTTCTGTGACACTTCCTGTAACAAATTCCAATTACTTTGTCTATATATTGTATTTTATGTTAATTTATATATATTGGCAACATATAGTTTTAGTAGATTATTTTTATTTTCATACTTTATTTTTTTAGTATTATTTTATTTTTTATATATTTTTGAGATTTTTTTAACAATAAAAATTATATTTAATTAATTAATATACCCTAATCCTCTAAAAAAGTGAACCCGTCGTGTTAAAAAATATAAAAGTGTAAATGATTATATATTACGTAAAAATTAACTAAAAATATAATATGTAGATAAAGTAATTAGAGTTTGTCGCAGGGAGTGTCACAGAGGATCCTAAATCACAATATATACACAAAATAATTAAAATTTTTCACAAAAAATGTCACATAAAAGTGTCACAAAGGATCTGAGCCTCAGTCATCACATTTTAATTTTAATTTTGGTAACAATACTTACAGTATATCTTATGGCCCTATCGGGTCGGGAAGTTTGGATATGGGTGAAAATTTGTAATTTGGATTCTCAATATTCCAATCTAATTTTTCTAAAAAGAAAAAACAACACATTTTATTTTTTCCTTATATTTTTATGCTAGTTAAATCGTTTAAACAATTATTACTCCCTGTCTTATGACTTCTACTAGACCTTGTCCATATATATATATTTGGGAAAATTTTGTTGTTATCCCATAAAAATGTACTTAAATGATATTTTTATTCTTTAAATTTTTATATGATATTTAAAATTATTCACATAAATTAAAAATAAAATAAAATAATTATTTTAATAAAACACAATATTATTTTCACTTTTTATTTATTGAAACTTTTTCCTCAAAAAACTCTTTTCTTTTATTTAAATTTTATCATTAAATATCAGTAATTTAGAAACAAAAAATTAAAATTAGATAACCTCTGGATATATTGTATCACTTTTGTATAGAGAGTGAAAATTGTTGTTTTACCTAAATTAGTATTGTCAATTTTAGGCCTTAAATTTCGCTATCACTTGTTTTTTACCCATAGTTGTGATTCTTGTTGCCTCTCGATATAACACTCTAATCATACTTGTTGTGATCATCATCAATTATCTACAGGAAATATCCTGCTTTCAATTGGAAATTCTTCTAAATTGGCCATTTTAAGTGTTGGACACAACCAATTTACGGGCTCAATTCCAGAATCTCTTGAGAACCTTCAAGTTCTAGAGCTATTAGATCTTTATGATAATCATTTCACTGGTGATCTAGCATCTATTCTAAATTCCTTGACAAATTGCAAGTCTTTGAGAATTTTGTACATGGATTCCAATCCACTTAGTGGGATTCTGCCAAATTCAATTGGAAATCTTTCTTCGTCCCTTCAAGATTTTGTGGTATCTGAGGCAAATATCAGAGGACCTATACCTAGTGAAATTGGAAATCTAACCAGCTTAGTCCGGATATATCTGAACAATAATCAGTTGGCAGGAGATATTCCAAGAAAAATTCAGGAATTAAAGAACCTTCAAGGACTTGATCTTTCGGCAAACAAGCTAAGGGGAACTTTAGATAAATTATGCAACATGCCCAGCCTATCTAACTTGAACCTGAGTGAGAATGAATTTTCAGGACCAATTCCAGATTGCTTTGGAAATTTAACATCTGTGAGGAATCTCTATCTAAGTTACAACTTATTAATCTCAAGCATTCCTGGAACTTTGTGGAAACTCTCAGATGTTTTGGAGCTCGACCTTTCCTCCAACTCATTGAATGGATCATTGCCTCTAGAGATGGGAAACATGAAAGCTGCAATATTTATGGATTTGTCCATGAATCAAATAGCAGGGGTTATTCCGAACACACTAGATAGTTTACAGAACTTGCAGAGTCTTTCTTTAGCAAGTAACAAACTAGAAGGATCCATACCCGAATCATTTGGGAAAATGCTAAGTTTATCATTTCTGAACCTATCACATAATGACCTCTCAAATTCAATACCAAAGTCATTGGAGGCACTTAAATCTCTCCAAGTCTTTAACGTTTCTTTTAACCATTTAAGAGGTGAGATTCCCTCTTTGGGTCCTTTCGCAAACTTCACAAGTGATTCATTCATTTTCAATGATGCATTATGTGGAGATCCCAAATTCCAAGTCCCGTCATGCCCAACTAAACCAAAACATTGGTTAACAATGAGGAGAAGAGTGGTTCTTCTTATATTGATCCCATTGGTGATTGTTGTTTTGGTTATATTGGCTTCTGCTTATATATTTTTGAGATCTCGAAGGAAAAGTGAGCGTCCAAGTGAAGACGATTTGTCGTCCATATTGAAAAATAAAAGGATTTCTTACTATGAGCTTTTGCATGCAACAGATAATTTTAGCGAGGGTAACTTTCTTGGCTCAGGTGGTTTTGGGTCAATTTATAAAGGTATCCTTAATGAAGGAAATTTTGTGGCAGTGAAAGTGTTTAATTTACAACATGAAGATTCACTCAAGAGTTTTGATGTAGAATGTGAAGTGTTACGCAACCTTCGTCATCGAAACCTCGTGAAAGTCATCACCAGTTGTTGTAATTTGGATTTCAAGGCTTTGGTGCTAGAATACATGCCAAACGGGAGTCTTGAGAAATGGCTACACTCTGAAAATCTTTTCTTGAAAATGTTGCAAAGGTTGAATATAATGATCGACGTGGCAAGCGCTCTGCATTATTTACATGAAGAATATTTAACTCCTGTGATTCATTGCGATCTAAAGCCAAATAATATCTTAATTGATGAAGAGTTGGTCGGCCATGTAAGTGATTTTGGAATCGCTAAATTTCTAAGTGAGGATGAAAGCATTGCATTGACCAACACTATGGCTACAATTGGATACATGGCACCAGGTAATCCTGATTAATTCTTTTTTCTTTTGTTTCTTAATTTATAATCTTATATAATTTTGGGATCAATTGTTATTTTTCCTTAGAATATGGAAAGGAAGGATTAATTTCGACAGCATGTGATATCTATAGCTATGGAATTCTCCTAATGGAAGTGTTTACGGGAAGAAGGCCTAATGATGAAATTTTTGGTGAAAATATGAGTTTGAAGAGTTGGGTAAGTAATTCGATTCCTAATTCAATTGAGGAAATCATAGATGCTAAATTGTTAAAGGAAAATGAAGAACAATCTAACTTCAATGAAATGTTAGAGTGTCTATCATCAATCATGGAATTGGCCTCAAATTGCGTTCGAGAATCTCCCAAGAAAAGGCTCGTGGTAACTGACGTTGTTAATTCACTCAAGAAAATCAAAGTTAGATACACTGGAAATCACAGGGCCATATAGGGTTTTTTTTTTTTTTTTTTTTTTTTTTTGCCTTTACAAAAATAAGGACAAGATCTGATTCTATTGTTCCAAATAGATATAGTTTGAGGAAATATTACTGAAACTCGTTTAAGAGCAAGTTTGGAGTTCATAATTAGTTTATGTTGATGTTATTATAAGATTTGAAAAGTCCTAAACATCTTCTATTTTAAAATTTAGAAAACTTTTTTTATATATATATATATATATTTTATTATGGAACAAAAGAAGAATATAATTAGCAGAGAATAACATAAACAGGAGATTTAGGATAAGACTAAACCGTCTTATTTTGATATTTTATTGTAAGGACTAAATTATATTGTTATATTTATTGGTCTTTACATCTCAAATTTATACTCTTCGGTTTCCTAGATATGATTATGTTCTTTGTTTTCCTTAATATCGATTCCTATGTCTGGCGAAAACCTTTTTAAATGAAAAATATAACTGTTAGACATCAATTTAAATATTAAAAACTCAGTTTAAGTCAAACTTTAAAAACTTAAAACATGTGACTTTCATTTAGTAAATTCTCAGGTCAACCATTTTGAATTCTTAATCGTCATTTGATTGTTTTAATAATTATGCAAAATTGTTTTACTTTTTACTTTAAAAATCACATTATTCATGGATAAAATTGATAGTAATTTCAATGAAATCAACATTATGGATCAAAAAGCACATTTTTAAAGGAACCAAAAATATATTTTAATACCTCAAAAAAAATTACAAAAATATGAGAAAGCAAAATTAAAAAACCAAAAATAAGATTTAGTTACAAAATTATGTTTAATAATAAGAATTTATTTTATAATAATAAACATACTAAAAATTTTATATTATAAAATAAATTACTTAAAACAAATAGGATTATTAAGAATTGTGTTTAGTTGTAAAATAGGATTGTAATAAGTACGATTATTAGGGATGATTTAAGTTCAATTATCTAAATAAAAAAAAAGTTCAATTATCATTAATTTCATCAAACGTCAATTCAATAAGTCAACGAAGTCAAGCCGTCAACGGCCCTTGCGATACCTTCCTGCTGAGTCAATCATATCAATAGCAATTTTTCTAATTTTAGTCTTATAGACAATCAAGGGCTGCTTGGTTCGATGTAAGGAATCGGAGTTGGTATCGGTATGATAGTAGTATAGAATGACAATGAATTATTAATTTAGAATTGAAATGATTGTTTGCGATTGGTTATGTCGACATTTCCCAACCACCACTGCTCTTCTATCCTACTCTATCGCCTCCGCACACAGTAACCGTGAATCCCTTTCTTCTTCTTCTTCTAATCAATCTCATTCCATCATACTCTATCACCCCCCCCCCCCCCCCCACTAATCCAAAACAGAAATCTCCACAAAGTCACCATAATTTCTTCCTCCAATGAAAACCATCTTCTCACATTATCAGAATAATTAAAACAGAGAGACAACATCGTTAATTGTTTGATCCGAAAAAAAAAAAAAAACTAAACAGAGAAGAAAAACATCGATTCAAACAAAAAAACAAACTAGACAGAGAAAGAAGAAGGAATTGAACAAAACAGTCGTTACTCCTTTTCAATTCGTCACAAAATTTTCTCATGCATGCTCAAGATACTTTCTCCCTCTGCGAAATTCTCCAACATCGCAGTCCTATTTTGCGGGATATGGGCGGGGCATAAAAGGAAAGAAAGTTAGAGATGAGAGGAGATAAGATTCTACTCCCTGCGGAACGACTTCAACAGAGGAGATAAATGAAACAATTTGAAAAATAAATTACAAATTCAAACAGATCTAGAGATTAGCAACCCAAAATATCAAAACACTTGAAAGGAAGTGCAAATGGGTGATATTTGCAAGTGGTTGTGGTTGTGGTTGTGGTGGTGATGGTTTTTTGAAGTGGTAGTGTAGATGAGTTTTGTTTTGTGATGGTTTTTGCTCTTCTGTTCTGAATCCTGACGAGGAAACCCTACCG
This sequence comes from Knoxia roxburghii, assembly GCA_030378225.1. Taxonomy (NCBI): domain Eukaryota; kingdom Viridiplantae; phylum Streptophyta; class Magnoliopsida; order Gentianales; family Rubiaceae; genus Knoxia; species Knoxia roxburghii. Next base: position 26,702,323 of record CM059424.1, read on the forward strand.
ATGACCGGTGATTGTCCCTTGGTTGAAGGCCAAGAAGTGAGTAGCTAGTGGGATGATAAGGTTTCGAAGGCTACTTCTGTAACATCCCGCCCTAATGGTTACGAAACGGGAAGCCTTTATCAACTCGCGCTGAGATTTATTAATTAAAAATAGCAATATAATTCTACAAATCCTTCATAAATCATACATTAAAATGAGTAACTGAAATTTGCCCTAATAACCTAGAGCTCTCAAATGCCTTATTCCTTGACACGTGTCACGATCTCCGGAAATCACACATCTTTATATAAAATATAGCTAAAATGGTAATATATAAAGGGATGAGCCACAGCCCAGTGAGAGAATTTAATAGTATTTAACATGCAAGCAAAACAAGGGTAAATTATAACCGAAAATTATTTCAAAAATACGTATCAGGAGATTTTAAAAACAGAGGCACAGCGGAAGACATTTAAAATTGGTTAGAGGTTCAAAACAGTTCCCATAGCACGTATGAATAGTTAAAATATAACAGCAACAGAAAATAACAAATAGTGCCCGAAGGCCAGTACCCGAAGGCAAATAACAGTACCCGAAGGCCAGTACCCGAAGGCTAATAACAGTACCAGAAGGCTAATAACAGTACCCGAAGGCTAATAATAGTGCCCGAAGGCTAAAAATAATCAGTCATATAACAAGTCGGACATATAGCGAAAAATCATATAACGAATAGTAATCATTTCAGTCAAAACAGTAGTCAAAATTTCAGTACAAGTATCAAAATGCCAATTGATTTCGGGGTAAAAATCAAAAGTCAAATTATCTCATTACGATAGTAAGTAAAACAATACGAAAGTCAAAATCGATATTTGTCGTCACGAAAACAAGTGATACAAATTTTAACAAAATAGTCAAAATCAAATGGGTTTTCGTTATGAAAGTCAAAATCAATATCGATCGTTTAAAAAAAATGATAATAATATAAAAATATATTAGTGAGACAAGTTTTAATGTAACAGTCAAATTCAAATGAGTTTTCGATATGGAAGTCAAAAGTCAAAATGATAATCAAAATTAACACGCAGAGTAATCAAATAGCCAGATCAAATCTAAGCATGCAAGATAATAATATAATAATATAAAAATATGGGTTGGTTAGACCCGACAATTTTACGAAAATTTCCTACTAAAATCCCTCACCTTGATTTTGTTTAAAACCGTCTTGCACTTGAGATGACTCTTTAATTTTCGTCATCTTCTCTTTCAATCCACCTACTTCTTCATCCTTATATCTCTTTTCTTTCTCTACTCTCTCTCAGTTGGGCCAGGGAAAAGTTGACCCTTAATCCCCATAATATAAGAAAAAAGTTGGGTGATGGATTGGCTCCTAGGTTTGCAGCAAATCTTTACTGGTCACATTCAAAATATAAAGAACGAGCAAAGGTTTAGAAAGAAAAAAAAATAAAAATCAAACGTAGGACAAGAGTGATGGCATGGGCAATGTTGGGTAGATCTGGTACTGTAGAATGCAGGGCAAGAAATAGTTGATGGCATGGTATTTGTAAAGAAGGGAGTGAAGTAAAGAGGTTTGAACCTAATTTATGGAGGAAACTCTAATTAATTATGACACTAATTATGACATATACAAATTTACCTAAAGTCGATTGATCCTTATCATATTTACAAAGATGCTAATGAGGACCCGATTGATACGTTACATTTAATTTGATTTGCTTGATCGTTGGGGATAATGTTTCACTTGATTTTATTTCACTACATTTATTCTAAAAATTAGATTAATGTAAATTGGAAAAAAAAAATTTATGTTCGAATTTTTGGATCCTTACATTCTCCCCCCCCCCCCCCCCTTTATGAGAATTTCGTCCCGAAATTCCTTTTTCGATTCGTAAGATGAATTACGAAGGTTGTCATTTACAAACCTAGTTTATAACTAATTTGCTTATTCAACTTATCATGTTTCGTTATATTTCGCCAAATCAACAGTCAACCATCATCCCTTCCTAGGAAATTTCAAACTCACAATACCCTCCAAAATTCATAATAATATCCTCTAAAATTGTAACTAGCCCATTTGCATTTTATTTTCAAAGGTTGCACATCAGTAAGTGTTATCCTTAATCTTTTGTTATAAACAATGAAACATCTAAGCACTAGTATTAAGAGTCATCAACACTCGCTAGGGTGTAAGTAAAATTTATGTCCATTAAGAGCTCGCCAGGTATAGATAAGTTAACACACTTATATATCATCCCATAAGTACGTGTGAAAGGATTCAATAACTAAATTGTTATTCTTACATGGTTTAAAAGAATTTCATTCCTAGAGCGACAACAACCAAAAGATTCACAGCCCAATCATAAAATCCATAAGCACATCTAACTCTTAATTATATGAGATCGAGACCTATCAGGAACATCACCCACTATGACAACTTTAAAAGGGAAGTAAATTTATATACATCAGAATCCTTCACGTTTAAGTAACCAGTGGGTTTATAAGACATATATCGAGGACGACATTGTTGAGGAGAAAATGTAAGTGAATGAAAATGCTCAAGGAAATTGATATCAAAGTTTTGATGAACAAAATTCAAACTTAATTCGTAAATTTCAATATCATCGTGATCCATGACTTAGTCCAAATTTTTAATATCCTTGCTATCCCTAAACTTATTTGGTCCCAAAATCTGAGTTGCCCTTGTTGAAAATCCTAATATAACGATTATCTGTTTCATTATTTATTTATTTAATTATGATAAAATTTTTTACTTTAACGTGTACTCAACTCCAAATATATTCTAAGAAAGTCGTGGATTTGTCAAGCATGAACCTTTAAAATATTCATTTATATAAGTTTGTATGGGTGTACTCGTGTTCACCTTAAGATCATTTCCTATATATGCTAATTTTTATTTTGTGACATCATGATCAAAATTAAAATGTTCCATCATAATGTCCCTTTAGTAATTCAATTTGTATATCATACCTCCAAGTACTTCCACTTAAAAATTTTCAAGCAAGTATTATATTCACCAATTAAATCTCAAGTTATGACCTAACCTCAAATATTTTATTCTAATCCTCTGATTGCTCCTTTAAATATTAAATCTCTAGTCTCAATTTATATATTCCTTTATTATGATACAAATTTCAGCCTTTTAAGTTATAAGTGTCTCTCTAAAGTTAGGGCCCTTATTTCCCCTGTAGCCAGTTTCATCTTTATGTTGGACTTGTTCTCGTAATCGATTCATAAATAATATTAGTCAATTTGTATTTCCTTTTGGATGATTAAAATCCATACTTAAATACTAAATGTTTTGCTATTGTTAGCTAAATTCCATAATCCCTTGTTCACTTATTCCCAATCTACAATTAACAACATCACTGGATGTTTGTTAAAATTATTATCACTAAAAGTTTTCATTAGACCTCTTGATCGTGAAATTAGTGTAATTTATTACTAGTATTTATAAATCATCCGAACTAGACGAGTAACGGGTGTTTTGATACAACTCTGCACAATCTACAAATTCTAAGGTTTTGGCAATCCATTCACTTACCTATAAGGTTAAGAAGACTCTTTTCTTATGCCAACTACACTATAAAAACTTTAATAGGACAATAACTCAATTATGGGCGTCTTGTAACTTATTCTTTCCCAAGTTAACTCAATTGTTAATAGAATAATATAAATGATGCCAATAGTTAAAATAACGTAAGAATATTTTTAGGAAAGTTATAAATATCATTCTCATAACTAACTAAAATATTCAATTAATCCATGTGGTAACAGTCTTAAAGTAAGTGAGAAAGTTATAATAATAATAATATAGAGATGTGATGTGTGTTCCTAAATAAATTTTAAAAAAAATAACTAATAACATAACAAGGATATAATTTTAAATTGTTTTTTTTTTAAATTCATGAGATGTATAGAAGGTAAAATAAGTTAGAAGTATAGATGTATTGTCTTTTTTTTTCTTTATATAAATACATATACGTATATATATATATATATAAATGTATTACTGATGATAATGATTTAAACAAAAAAAAAATTTTTAATCATATATATTCAAATCAATAAAACAAGCTGCTTAAAAAAAAAAAATAATAAAACAAGCCATTAGAAAAATTACCATCCTTGGTCGTTTTCAAAGGGGAAAAATATATATAATAATAATAATAAATAAATATAGAAAGTTCTATACATAGTTTATAAAATTTAATAGTAAAGTAATATTCTGTTTTTTTTTAAAAAAAATTATGAATTATAAATTTATATTAGAAAATTAGAAATATAAAAAATAATCAGGAGAGTTGTCAATTCATGTTACATCGAGATTCAAGTTTAACTTCAAAATACTCATCTCCTTCCTCACCATTCCCAATTCCAAATATAAGCAAACCTCACAATTTAAACTCTAACCGTCCCATCTTTTATTTTCATTAAATCTTTTTCTTAAATTTGTTGTTTCCTTTCTTATTTTCATTAAATCCTTTCCTTAATTTATTTTCAGTTGAAACTATACTGGCTTAGAACTATTATTTACTATCAATAAGTGAAGACTATAGATATAAGTAGCATACCTACATGTTGTCCACAAGACTTAAAAATGAATTTCCATTTATCATATGCTTGTTAGTTCTAAAGGGATTCAGTACTTAAACTAACCACACAACACAATAAAACTCTTGCTAGATAAATAATTTAATGTATAAGCAACTCTCTCTCTTGTTTCCTTCGTGTCATCTCAGAGATAAAAAATCTAAAATCATTTACTAAAATTTTCTAAGATATGACTAACTATAATTAAGAGAAATAAATTAAAGACCAATTAACACTCAATGTCGAACAGAACTTTTAGGAGCCAATTAGTACCATTTTCCTTATTAAGGATGTCAATGGGTGAAACGATTTTAAAAATTTATGAAAATTATATCCCTTATTTTGACAATTAAACTTTTAGAATGAAGTATCGTGATCAACTTTTAAATATAGTATTTTAAATAAAATATATATATATATATATAAATTAAGAGGGAATATAGTTAATGACATACAAAAACTTTTTTTAAAAAAAATGATTAATAATCCAATTGTAATAATCACATTAATGACAATACCAAAAGAAAATATATGAATTACTTCAAAAACAGTCTGGCGAAACAAAAACATGTGAGAACAAATATTATATATATATATATATTTTAAACTAAATAAATAAATCAGAATCATAAGAAATGCTATATACATTTTAGAAAGAAATGGTAAACTATAAATTTATATGTATTTATTAGAAAGATAATATCATGAGAATAATTAAGAAAATTTTCAATATATATTATCCTAAGTTATTGAGATTTCAAGTTAGCTTCAAAACTTTTCTCTCTATTATCATTCTTTGAATTTCCAAGAATTCCGATCAAGACTTCCATTTTTGTTATTATCCTTGAAATCCTACTCAAAACTCCCTAAAACTCGTCATTATGATTAGTCAATCACTCCTCAAATTATAACTATCCATTCACTCCAAAATAACATCCAAATCAATCAATCGATCTCAAATTTTAAGTAATCAATCACTCATAATATAACCTAATATTTTTTAATATCATTTACTAGTTATCATAAATAACTTTAAATTTTAAATCATACTACTAACCGAATCATTCTTAATTCCCTTAAAAAAAAAATTTTTTTTCTCACATCATTTTCTATTTTCAAATTTTTCTACAAACCATATGCACATTACTTAAATTCAAACTTTTCTTAAATAATTTTGACTCCTCTAATTCACTATTAATTATACTCCACTCAATTCAATTCAAGTCTCTAGAGAGGTCCTTAGAGCGTTGCTCTGATACCAATTGTAACATCCCGCCCTAATGGTTACGAAACGGGATGCCTTTCTCAACTCGCGCTGAGATTTATTAATTAAAAATAGCAATATAATTCTACAAATCCTTCATAAATCATACATTATAAAATGAGTAACTGAAATTTGCCCTAATAACCTAGAGCTCTCAAATGCCTTAGTCCTTGACACGTGTCACGATCTCTGGAAATCACACATCTTTATATAAAATATAGCTGAAATGGTAATATATAAAGGGATGAGCCACAGCCCAGTGAGAGAATTTAATAGTATTTAACATGCAAGCAAAATAAGGGTAAATTATAACCGAAAATTATTTCAAAAATACGTATCAGAAGATTTTAAAAACAGAGGCACAGCGGAAGACATTTAAAATTGGTTAGAGGTTCAAAACAGTTCCCATAGCACGTATGAATAGTTAAAATATAACAGCAACAGAAAATAACAAATAGTGCCCGAAGGCCAGTACCCGAAGGCTAATAACAGTACCCGAAGGCTAATAACAGTACCCGAAGGCTAATAACAGTACCCGAAGGCTAATAATAGTGCCCGAAGGCTAAAAATAATCAGTCATATAACAAGTCGGACATATAGCGAAAAATCATATAACGAATAGTAATCATTTCAGTCAAAACAGTAGTCAAAATTTCAGTACAAGTATCAAAATGCCAACTGATTTCGGGGTAAAAATCAAAAGTCAAATTATCTCATTACGATAGTAAGTAAAACAATACGAAAGTCAAAATCGATATTTGTCGTCACGAAAACAAGTGATACAAATTTTAACAAAATAGTCAAAATCAAATGGGTTTTCGTTATGAAAGTCAAAATCAATATCGATCGTTTAAAAAAAATGATAATAATATAAAAATATATTAGTGAGACAAGTTTTAATGTAACAGTCAAATTCAAATGAGTTTTCGATATGGAAGTCAAAAGTCAAAACGATAGTCAAAATTAACACGCAGAGTAATCAAGTAGCCAGATCAAATCTAAGCATGCAAGATAATAATATAATAATATAAAAATATGGGTTGGTTAGACCCGACAATTTTACGAAAATTTCCTACTAAAATCCCTCACCTTGATTTTGTTTAAAACCGTCTTGCACTTGAGATGACTCTTTAATTTTCGTCATCTTCTCTTTCAATCCACCTGCTTCTTCATCCTTATATCTCTTTTCTTTCTCTACTCTCTCTCAGTTGGGCCAGGGAAAAGTTGACCCTTAATCCCCATAATATAAGAAAAAAGTTGGGTGATGGATTGGCTCCTAGGTTTGCAGCAAATCTTTACTGGTCACATTCAAAATATAAAGAACGAACAAAGGTTTAGAAAGAAAAATAAATAAAAATCAAACCGTAGGACAAGAGTGATGGCATGGGCAATGTTGGGTAGATCTGGTACTGTAGAATGCAGGGCAAGAAATAGTTGATGGCATGGTATTTGTAAAGAAGGGAGTGAAGTAAAGAGGTTTGAACCTAATTTATGGAGGAAACTCTAATTAATTATGACACTAATTATGACATATACAAATTTACCTAAAGTCGATTGATCCTTATCATATTTACAAAGATGCTAATGAGGACCCGATTGATACGTTACATTTAATTTGATTTGCTTGATCGTTGGGGATAATGTTTCAGTTGATTTTATTTCACTACGTTTATTCTAAAAATTAGATTAATGTAAATTGGAAAAAAAATTTTATGTTCGAATTTTTGGATCCTTACAACTTCATTGTTGGGGAAAGGGAAGCCCCAGGTTGAGAAAAAAGTAGGGTTTGTAGAATCTCAGAAAATGTATGATAGCATAAACAGTTTGTGGGGACAAATGTGTGGTTGCGGTGGTGGCGGGGAGAGAAAGTGGTGGTGGTGATGAATCAGGAAGAAGAAGAAGAATAAAGTCATTCCAACATTTTCAATCCCACTAAATTAGAGAGGAATGGACCAATAAAGTATACTAGGGAATGGGCCACTTTTCTCAAACCCAAATAAAAGAACCAAACACCTAATTAAAATGATTTTGATAGCCATTATCATTGAATGAATACCATACCCTCAATCAAGCAGCAAGAGCATCTCCAATCCACCCCCGAAATTGGGAGGGGGGGAGATGGGTTGCACCATTTTAGGGGGGGTTTGGGTTCCAACTATCACGACCTTGACACTGTCGGCTTGGCCCAAATGGCACGGATGCTACAATGGCCAAGATTCAGGGTCGTTTGCATGAAATAGGATGGACCGTAGGGCGTTTGGAGTGCACGGGGCACGAGCCAAACCAACGGGACCAAGCTGGGACGGTTCTAGGCGCAACGGGCAGTCAATCATGCCCTAAGAACGGATTCAAGCGAGTTCTAGATTTGCTACAATGTTTGGGACAATTCCAGAAGTTTCTAGAAGATTCTGAAGGAACGTGGGACCTACTGGAGCTTGCTGGAGCATTCTGGATACGACCGGAAGACACCGGATTCTCTAGAGCAGGGCCAAAGTTTCTAAATCGTGCTGGAACGGGCTGGAAGCTAACGAAAGGGACCGGATGGGGCTGGAGCTGACCGGAAGAGCCTAGAAGCACCCAAAGTGCACCGGCTCAGCCTAGAATGTGACGCAACATTTTAGAGCCATGTGAAATCGGCTGGAAACGTGTGGAATTCTCTAGAACCCGGTAGAGAACTCCCCTCTCTCTCTTGTACATAGAAGTCTCTAGAATAGGTTAGAGTGGACAGGAATATTTTTGGAATATTTCTTTGTGTAGAAACTTCTTGGAGGATCTATAAATAGCCCTCACCCCCCTCATTTGTACATAGAGAAGTTGACAAGTAGAGAACCAAGTGTAAGCAAGAGTTGTGAGCAATACAAGAGTTAGTTCCAAAAGTATTCTCTATCTTTCTCTTGTGTTCTTGCTACTTGTAGCAGGCAACCGCTACAACGGTGGGACGGAAAGGCTAAGCTAGTAGCACAATCGTTTGTGGTTTGTGTACTAGTGCCACACTGGTTCGTTAGTTCAAGAGTTAGCCTGTGACACAGCCCACCCCCAACCCAACCCCCATTTTGAGGGGTTGTACAGTGACCTCCCATCCGTGGGGGGTCACTGTTTATCACCCCCCATTTTGGGGGTGATATAAAATAATATAATATTATTTATATTATTAGTTTATTAGTTTTATAATTTTATAATTATAATTTATAATTAAATAAAATTTTTTAAAAAGAATATTTAGGTAATTTTAAAGTTAATTTATTTAATTATTAAGTAATTAATAAAATTATTATAAAATGTAACAAAAAAATTAGAAAAATGACAAGAGAGAACTAAATATTTCGAGCTGAAAATGTAATAGTCGAAATAATATCGAATGGTTTTGTAAAAAAATTATAAAAAAGGTAAAACGTTCAAAATAGGCGGTATAGATTGGAGTTGTAAATACTATAGCAACCCTCCCCCCCCCCCCCCCCCAATAAACAATTTTAGGTGTTGAGACCATCTTCAACCCATACCGCCTAAAAATAGCTTCAACCCATACCGCCTAAAAATAGGTGTCTGAACAGCCCAAAATGATTTTAGGAGGATTGCTACAGTACTTGCACTCTAACCCATACTGCCTATTTTAGGTATTTTGCCTTTTTTATAATTTTTTTAATCTTTTCATATAATAAATTTACAAAATCATTCAACATTATTTTGACAAATTATATCTTTACCTTGAAATATTTAATTCTCTTTTTTATCCACATATAAAATTATATATTATTTGTAAGTTACTTATATTGAGGGTTAGAGAGCACAGATCATTCAAGAAGCACAACAACGACTACGCTTTCACCCAACAAACAATCAATTTAGCCAATTTTTTTTCAACAATGATGGAGATAATGATGATCTTGGAGACTATTAATTATTTTACTTAATTATGTATTGTATGTGTATTTGTTTAGACTATTTCGGGTCAACTTTAGTATTATATATTTAATTTATGTGTAATTTTTATCGCATTTAAATAATTTATATATTTTTAACGTATTTCGCACATATGTCTAATATTATTTTTATAATTTTTACGTTACATTTTATAATAATTTAATTAATTAATTATTAAATAAATAAACTTTAAATATTTTTAAAATAATATTTAAAATACCTTTATTAAATATTAAATATTATATTTAATTAAAAATTAGAAATTTTAAAATTATAAAAGCAATAAAATAATTATATAAATAATATTATATAATAATATAATGTTTAAAACTTAATAATAACACTAAAAAAATAATATAATAATAATATATACATCCTCCCAAATTTGGGAGGATGTTTGGGGTTTGGTTGGAGTTGTCCAAACCCCAAATTTGCATCTTCAACAAAAAAATAGGGGAGGGTTGGACATGCTCTGAGAACCCCCATTTTAGATGGTATGGGTTAGAGATGGTTTAAGAGTAAGAAAGACTAATTCGTTGAAGGCAAAGCAGTAAAAATTAGTATATAGTAGTGTTAGACTATCTAGTAATGTCTAGTATATAGTAGTGTTAAACAATTAGTATATAGTAGGTCTTTCTGGGGACATCCGATAAAATTGGAACGAAACAAAGAAGATTAGCATGACTCCTGCGCAATAATGACACGCACAAATCGAGATATAGTATATAATATGACTCCTGCACAATCGGTTGATTTGCCTCTCAAAGAATAACCAAGTTTTGTCCCGACCTTTTGAACTATTCTCTCTCACTATCTTCCAAAGAATGAATTGAAGAGGTGGAATCGCTCAACTCAAGAAAACGCACTATTATTTAGCGCTCTTTGTGCGAAAATAAGATTCAGAGGATGGGTGATAGTTTATGATCAATTTTAGTCACTCACGACAAGGCTTAATAGTTCAACCTAAACTATTGAAACCAACAAAAGGGTTTGTAGTTTCCTCGCAAGGACAACACACGATCTCGCAAGATAACTATAAACAGAGATTTCAAAAGAGTTCACAACTCAACACAAAGTTTCAAAAATATCAATAATCAAGTCTATTAAATTCGTGTATAGGGGGCGCCAATTTATAGGCAATTACAAGGGTACTCTTCCTTTTCTAAAAAGGTAATCTTCAATCCTAGTGATAGATAGATTACAAAAATAAAGTCCTAATCTAACTCTAGTTGGTTGATAATTTCTACCACTTAGAGAGAAGTTTATAAGAAATAAAAGTCCTACTATAGAAGCGAAAAATCCATTTATCCTAGTTGTAATATGATAAATTTACAAAAACCTTTTAGAACTAAGAAAGTAAAACACAATCCTAATAGGAAGAGACTTGAAGATATTCAGATGGGCTTAGGGAGTGGATGGGCCTTACAGCTAAGCCTTTAACTCTTTAACCCAATCTTCAACCTTGTAATCTTGGGCTTCATTCCTCATCTATGTTAACTCTACAAGTCTATTATCGAACAACCTCGTGACGTTAATGGGTTTAGGCCTCGTTATAGGTAGATGGGTTTGGGCCTGTTGTTGGGCTTTTTCGATCGGCAACTTCAAGGCTTCTTCAATCCTGTCATTTGCTTCTCATCATAGGTCCAACAATATCTACTGATGGATCTCTCTGGCATAGATTTGGATCCACAACTGGGGTTTCCATGGACTCTCATAGGGAAATTCGCAATTAGGCATGTCCTGAAATTTGAACATGCATATTGATGTCATGTGATATCTTTTCAGACCCGTTTGAGGGGCTTGACCCATATATTGGTCCAGGTGTCTTTTAACATGAGAAAATCTTCAATTTAGACTCATTCTAAGACTTTTTGGGGCTCCCTAAACCAAAGTTGCGAAAATCCCTTGTCAATTTAGGGAGATTATGCGCAGTTTTGAAGGGAGTGGAGGAAGAGCTCATGATGTTCACATCAGACTGTCTAGTAAAATTGTAATTAGACACTCTTTCAATCCCAAAAAGGCAGTAACCTGCAACAATCACCCCAAACTTCCGCCAACCTCTGACTCTGATACCAAAATGATATAATCCTTAATGTATTTGACTAGTTTGGAACTTGGATTTAGAAAAGTTGAGGTTTTTTATGTTGAAAGAAAGAGTGTGAATGAGAGAGAGGTTTGGGAAATATGCTTGCGCTTGTGGACACGAATGTCGGACTGCTCGTAGGCTTCAACGACAGGCCTAATCAACATCCGTTTTGCTAGTTAACGGATTCGGTTTTTTCCAAATTTATTTGCACATTAGTGTGGCAGTTTTTAATCTGAATTAAAATCTGCTTAATGGCTGCAAATAACTCTCTACATTTGAATGACTGTTTTATTCTTCAATAAAGAAAATGGTTGCTTCATGATTGAATTAATTAAAAAAATGGTTTCTGCATTAGTGCATGAAACGTTTGAATTAATTCCAACCCTTTTGAAGAGTAATAGGTGCAGTGTCTTTCAAGACTAAATTCGGCACACTAATTACTGTATTAATCCTAAAACGAATTAAAACAGACGAAGAATAAATATGGAGCAATCAAACCGTGGTTTAATTTTTCGTGTAAAAGGTTCCAACCTTCACCTATAAATACTGCACACTAGAGCTTCCACAAGACACCTAAGAATTCATTCTTACTTTTCCAAAAAAGAATTCTCATCCTTCTCTCTACAACTCTCTAAGTTTCAAGCCTTTCCTGAATTTCCTTCCTTCAGTGTTCAAACTTTTGTTTTTGTTCGTTGGTAAGGCAGTGTTTGTGTAAACTGATCTTATGATTTCCATTGTATCATGAGAGATAGTTGTCCACGTATTCTCTAGCACAGTTGTAGAGAGGACAAATCTATCTTAAGGAAATTGTGCTCTACAAGCCTTGGAACAAATTGTTCTTCATATTTTCTAACATTTTAAAGATCAAAGAGTCCCTAATCTAGTGTTTATTAAAGGGGGTGGAATTATGGTGGTAGTGGAGTGAGACGTTCAAGAGAAAGTCTCCTAAGGATGCAATCACAAAAATTAACTACCTTAGTTTTGGATAAATGCTAAAAGAATGATTCAAGAGAATTTTTGGAAGTTCACCGACCCAACTTTTTCTTCAAAATCATGTTTGAATATGTTGAATTCCTTCTTTATTTATAGGAGAAGGAATTGCCTAGAAATTACAATTAATTAAATAATTAATTTAAACTTTTTAAAACTAAAATAATAAAAAAGTTTTAGTCAATTTTTTTATAATTCTTTGGCTGTTGTAAATCCAGGAATTCTCGGCTTCAATTTGCAGCTTTTGGACTTGTTCTTCCTTCTCGGTTGAAAAATTTTGGTTGAGTTAGAAATTTACTCCAGAACTTCCCGGCTGCTTTAATTTTTCCGTTCAGCAAATTATTTCAACATCCTTGGCTATGGGCTTGGGCTGTCTTCTTGGCTGGCCACTTAATTTGTGGACCCAAACTGGCCCGCCGAAAAACCCAAAAATGAATTGGTTTGCTGGCTTGTTTTTGTCTCCATTCTTTATTTATTGGCTTCGGCTGCTCCAATAATTTAATAAAAACGACTAAAATCTTGGAACCACTAATTTACAAAGGCCACACAAAATTAATGGGCAGATTGTTTTGTTTGGGGGCGGTTGAGGCTTAGCCTATATTATTTGGCTTCGAACAAACCGCATGGGTTTGTTAGGACTTTTTCCATTTAGTCCCAAAACTCTAGCAATAAAGAGGGAGAATAGATTAAACAAACGTTTTTCTTTTTGTCTTCTACAAATAACTCTCAGTTAATTTATAACTACATTTGAGATTGGTAATTCCTATCTTTTAGCAACTAAAACGTAATCCCCACGATCTCCACTACTGTAGATATCTAACCACACTCAAATACTAATATTAATTAACTACTAAATGAAACAGTAAAAATATATCAAAAGTAAAAATCATGTTATTCCCAGACTCATCATATCATTACCCGCCCCATCTAAATGGACCTTGTCCGTAAGGTCGTAAGACAGGTCTGGAGACGAGTCATCCACCGTCTGGTATGTCGAAAGTACTTGGGGCACTTCTGGTGCTATGAAGGCCAAGAATTGTGCCGCCTTGCACCGATGTCCCGGGCCAAACTTTTCATCACAATTGAAGCAAAGACCCTTGGATCGGCGCTGTTGGATTTCGTCCAAAGACAGTCATCGAATGGGAAAAGTTTGTTGGGCTCGGACTGGCGCTGGCAGGAGGGAGGTCGACGGCGTTAGAAGGGATACTTGAGGCGGCCTACTGCTCGGCGATGATGTAGATGGTGGTGGTACTGACATTGGAAACCCACCGGGTGTTGGAGTAGAATACATAAGCTATGCTTGTATTGTACAGTTTTCCTAGATTAATATATCGATTTGTGTTTCAGTCATATCTTGTTGTGCATTAATCGTCCATTTATATTATGTGAGCAGATGATGAGGTGTCTGGTGCAACATAGTACATCTCATCATTGGTTGAAAGACATAATATATAAATGAGGTTCGTAACCGAGACAGTTTTGGACAAACTGTCAGTTTAGGTTATTATGTGATTCGGATAATTGGTTTGTCTAAACTAATTGAATCATATAGATATTCCCAGGGCATATTGAACTTGACCTTTAGGAATGATTTGTCTTGTACTAATTTAATAGACAAATCGATCCTTGTATTCTATCTCTAAATCCCTAGACTTGAGCGGGCATGAGGATTAGACATAGTGTACTTTGATCTGCCAATGAGTGAGGTCAATTGTGGCCAATAGTCTTAGTAGGTTGGGTGCGCGTGTTTAGTTACTTGGTGTGCTGCTGCTTGTCGAAAGGAAACCATGTACCGGTGCGTCCGGGGTGATGCTGCTCCCGAGATGAGCTCAAAATGTTTATTATACTAAACCCCGGCTGGTGGACTTATGTCCGGTATAGTAAAAAGGTCGAGTGGTACTAGTCTCGGAATTAAAGAAGTTAATTAATTAATTTATCAGTAAATTAATTTTAATTAACGATCACTATATCTTTGATGTGGAGAGATTAATGAATATAATTTAATTAAGTTGTTCCGGAAGTAATTCTGGTGTAGGATGGTAGTGCCAAAATTAATCCGTTAGTGGTACGATTAATTTTGTAATGGGTTAATTGAATAGGTAGATTTAATTAATTAATTGGTTAATTATTTCTAAGGGTTAATTCAGTAATTAACAAAGTGGAATTATTTAATTAATTCATAAGGGTTAATTAAGTAATTAATAAAGTAGAATTATTTAATTAATTAATTAAGTCTTAAGTTTCAATTAGAATTAGGAAATCCTAGAGATTAGGAATCTAGTAGGATTTGGTTTATCCTATCAGATTGGTTGCCTAATTGAATTTGGAAACTAATTCATTACCTAAACCCATTAGGAAGACCAATCCTAAACCAACTTGGGGTCTCTCTTGTAACTCTATAAATAGACAAGGGATTAGCTATTCAAGACACAATTCATAGATTCATAATTCAAGAATTTAGAGAGATAAAATCCTAGAGAGATAAACTCTCAAAGTCTGATTTTCTAACCAAAATTGTGGCAGCCTTGATACCTCTTTTGGCTGGATTTTTCCAATTAATTCTGGCGGCAATATTAAGAGTTTAGGCGGCGGCGCGTGTTGGTTTTTATCTCGAGGCCAGGCGGCGCGTGAAGGTCACGCGCTAGGCAGGTGGGTTTGCTGATTTTTCAGCGAATTCTGTTGTGGTGATAGCTGAGCAATTGACTTCTGGATTGTTGCCCACACAACAAGGAGTCATAGTCTTGAGGCATACAGGAGAATCACCCAAGTCACGCTTCAAAGGTACTTTTCTAAGATCCGCTTTAATAGAAATTTTTGTTGCGTGGTAAATCGAGCTAGTGCGAACCCAGATCCTATGTGGCATATTCTTTTAATTGGTATCAGAGCCTGGTTTAGGAGGTTCTGTGCTTGTTCAATTTATTACATGGTTTTATTTGCAGGTGGTTTAGAATCCCGACTATTATGGTTACGTTTGTATGGGTTTTAATTAAACTCTGGGACATGTCCGGATTTAATTTTATTATGAATGTTTGTAATAGTATAACCACGTGCTGGAAGCCGTGTAGGAAAAGATTAAATCTGTAGTAGGATTTTTTCTATGTAATTTTAATTATTTAATTTTCCTAGAAAGCCTTGTAGTTGGGAAATTGTTTTTTTATGTAATCGAAGGCGTTATGGTAGGCGACTTGGATTCGTGGGTTTTGGGTTATCATGAATTTGAAGAAACCCAGGAAAACCCAGAACGAATTGCAACAAGACCAAATAGCGTGGGAAAAAGCGAAGGAGGAATTGGCGGCAGGAGGCGACGCCGGCAGCAGTCGCGCCGGCCAGGTGGTGCTGCAGTAGGCAGCTGCTGCGCTGCTGCTGGGCACGAGCCGCGTGCGCAGAGCCGCGCGCTGGACCGCGCGGGCAGGGCCACGTGGCCTTCGGGCCGTGCTATTTTTGGCCCGTTTTTCCTCCAGTTTTCATTTTTTGAAGTTCAAGACTCTTTCCATCGAGTGACGTGACGGGACACGAGATCAAGGCAAAGAATGGAAGCAATTAAAACCATAATAGTTGGGAAATTTATTTTACATATTTATTTCCCGTATTTATTGTTTTAATTTTTATGCTTTATTTTTATGCTGTATTTTAGATGCATAAATTAAAGCATGTCTGGTTTTATGGTTGCATATAACTTAGGTTAGTTAATTGCATGTTAAAACCGGAAAAACCCTCAATTTGGAAATCTAAGTGGGAGCGGGTTGGTTTATATCCCCATGGCCACCATTACGGATTCATATGCGATGTGGGTGGGCTTACGCGTTGGCATTAGGGCCTTCCTCCATTCGGATGAGTCCAGCCCCGAGATCGCTAGACTATGAGCTTCTGAGTAAGATGACTAGAGCAAGTTTAACTAGGAGAAATGCGACACCCTCTCCATCTGAGGTGCACTATCCTGAGGTAACAAACTCAGAAGTCACCTAATGGCACACACTTAGAGTACGATCTGCAGCATTCCTCCCGCGAGGTTACGCTGCTTAGTTTTACGGCTAAAAGCACCGACTATTAGCTACATTGATCAAAAGATCGTTGGTCAGATATTGTAGTTAATGAACTTGGTTCTTCTCAAACGAATGTGGGTTAGCATAAACGTCCACACTGCGTGGCTTGCGAGAATCCCGGTGGATGAGATGTTGGTGGGTTATAATTATTATTTTGAGGGAAGTCAATAATTAATAGAATTTCATGTTTTTGAAATTCTAGGCATATATAACTGAAACATTGTTTGTTTACTTTCCAGTTTAAATCGATATGGCATTCAACCCCTTAGCTACTATTTTGAAAAACAACAATTTAACTGGAACTAATAATGTCAATGGAAGTCGTAACTTGGACATTGTCCTTAGGGCTGAGAGCGCTCCTGTGAGAGATCATGTCATTAACATGATTAGTAACATCAACAAGGTTGAGGTAGTGGGAGGCGAAATCGTTGGTGAAACCAAAGCCGATATTGTCCTCCGGAGCTTGCCTCAAAGCTATGGGCGGATTCGGTTGAAATACAACATAAGTAAGATGTGGAGTTCATCCGAGCTCTTGGCAGAGTTGGTGGCGGCTAAAAGTCTTCTTCAAGAGAAGAAGCGAGCTTTAGTCGTAGTCGAAGCTTCAGAATCTTCTTCTGAGCCTGAGGCTAGAAAGAAGAAGAGGAAGCTCGAGGGAATAACTCAAGTGGTGCAAATTGCGCCTAAGCCATGTATTGTAAAGAAGAAGTCGAAAGACAAGTGCTTCAAGTGCAATAAGACGGGACATTGGAAAGTGGATTGTCCAAAGCTTATAAGTACGATAAATTCTGCCTTAATTACTAAGACATGTTTAGCGGCGATTCCCACAGATACTTGGTGTGTGGATTCAGGTGCCACTGACCATGTTTGTAATTCTTTGCAAGGGTTCCAAGTAACCCGGAAGCTTAGAGAAGGTGAATTGGATATCTACTTGGGCGACACTACAAAAGTGTCAGTAGAAGCAGTGGGAGTAGTTAAGTTGAATTTCGAAAATTCTAGCTTAGAGTTAGTTAATTGTCTTTATGTACCGAGTTTTAGAAAGAACTTGATTTCGGTTTCTAAACTCTTGAAGAACGGTTACAAGTTTATTTTTTCTGATGAGTCTGTATTTATTAGAAGAAATGGGAAACTTGTTTGTTCTGGTTCATTGGTGGACAATTTATTTGTGGTTAATTCTAACTCCCCTGTTGCGCAAAACATAGAGATAGATAGCTCAGAATCTAACATTAATAAAAGGAAGAAACCTTCTGAAATGAATCAAACCTATCTTTGGCATCTAAGGCTAGGTCATATAAACCTTAGTAGGATTCAGAGGTTGGTCAATGATGGACCTTTGGGTTCATTAGATATTGACAGTTATGCAACCTGCGAATCTTGCTTGGAAGTTAAGATGACCAAGAGACCTTTTAAGACAAAAGGTTATAGAGTTAAAGAAGTATTAGAGTTGATTCATTCTGACTTGTGTTGACCTATGACGGTCCAGGCACGAGGGGGATTTGAGTATTTCGTGACGTTCACGGATGACTACTCTAGGTACGGATACATTTACCTAATGCGCCACAAGTCCGAATATTTTGGCAAGTTCAAAGAGTTTAGGGAAGATGTGGAGAAGCACCATGGTAAGAGTATCAAGACATTGTGTTCAAATCATGGTGGGGAGTACCTGTCCCATGAATTTCGAGATTATCTCACTGAGGTAGGAATTCAGTCTCAGTTGTCTTTACCTGGCACGCCACAGCAGAATGGTGTAGCAGAAAGGAGGAATCGAACTCTTATGGAAATGGTTAGGTCCATGATGAGCTATAGTGATTTGCCAAGTTCGTTCTGGGGATATGCCTTAGAAACGGCAATGTATATTCTTAATCTTGTACCATCAAAAACCGTGCCTTCAACCCCAGTAGAGTTGTGGAACGGGCGGAAGCCCAGTCTAAGATATCTCAGAATTTGGGGCTGCCCAGCACATGTGCTTAAGGCAGATACGGCTAAGTTAGATGCAAGAACAGAATTAATGCTGTTTGTAGGATATCCGAGGGGAACAAAAGGTGGTCTATTCTATAGTCCTAAAGATCAGAAGGTGGTGGTAAGTACCAACGTTAGAATTTTAGAAGAGGACTATGTCTTAGACCACAAGCCCAAGAGTAAGATAGTACTAGAAGAGCTTAGACGACAAACTACTAATCCTGATGCACCAGCACAAGTAGATGCACCACACACTGCACATGAGATCACAGATAATGCGCCTACACAAGCGGTGCCTCGTCGTAGTGGGAGGGTTATGAGACAGCCCGACAGGTTTCATTGGCGTGGGAGGCATCAGACCTAGTCCCAGGTGTGCATGAATCTGACCCAGTTAACTACAATGAGGCGCTTCGAGATAAAGATGCAGAATCTTGGCGTAAGGCAATGATATCCGAGATGGGGTCAATGGACCACAATCAAGTCTGGGAGCTTGTGGACCTGCCTGATGGATTCAAGCCCATTGGATGCAAGTGGGTCTACAAACGTAAGAGAGGACCTGACGGGAAGGTGGAAACCTTTAAAGCTAGGCTGGTGGTGAAATGGTATACTCAGAAAGAAGGAATCGATTATGAGGAAACCTTCTCCCCGGTAGCCATACTTAAGTCGATCCGGATTCTCTTGGCCATAGCTGCTCATATGGATTATGAGATTTGACAGATGGATGTCAAGACAGCTTTCCTAAACGGAAGTCTTGAGGAAACTATCTTTATGCAGCAACAAGAGGGATTTATTGAAAAAGGCCAAGAGCATAAAGTTTGCAAGCTTAAGAGGTCTATTTATGGACTTAAGTAGGCATCCAGATCTTGGAACATCCAATTTGATGAGATAATCCAGTCCTTTGGATTTACTCAGTGTCCGGATGAGCATTGTGTATATCACAGATGTGATGGAAACTCAGTGGTGTTTCTTGTGCTTTACGTAGATGACATTCTATTGATTGGCAACAACAAGAAAGTGTTATCAGACGTAAAGGCATGGTTGTCCAAGCAGGTTGATATGAAGGACTTAGGGGAAGCGGGACATATCCTTGGGATCAAGATTATTCGAGATCGTAGGAAACATTCGTTAATGCTCTCCCAAGCTTCGTACATAGACACGATTCTGGCCCGTTTTAACATGCAGAACTCCAAGAAAGGTTTTCTACCTTTCAGACATGGAGTGTATCTATCTAAGGAACAGTCTCCTATGACTGTTGAGGAGATAGAGGCCATGAAGACAGTTTCGTATGCTTTGGCAGCAGGAAGTCTCATGCATTCCATGTTGTGTACGCGGCCTGATATCTGTTATGCCATTAGCATGGTGAGCAGATATCAGAGTAACCCCGAGAAAACTCATTGGGAGGTAGTAAAATGCATTCTCAAGAATTTGCGCAGAATGAGGGACCAAGTTATGGTCTATCAGGCACCTGAGCTGATACCCCGAGGTTACACAGATTCAGATTTCCAAGGCGACAGGGACAAGAGCAAGTCTACCTCAG
This sequence comes from Knoxia roxburghii, assembly GCA_030378225.1. NCBI lineage: Eukaryota > Viridiplantae > Streptophyta > Magnoliopsida > Gentianales > Rubiaceae > Knoxia > Knoxia roxburghii. Next base: position 26,722,728 of record CM059424.1, read on the forward strand.
GGTATGTGTTTACTCTAGGAGGTGGAGCCATAGTTTGACGGAGTGTCAAGCAGAAATGCGTGGCGGACTCTACCATGGAGGCTGAGTACGTTGTCGCATCAGAGGCAGCGAAAGAAGCAGTATGGCTCAAGAACTTCCTAGTGGACTTAGATGTGATTCCTGGTTTGCCGAAGTACATCCGGTATATTGTGATAACAACGGTGCAGTAGCAAACTCGAAGGAACCACGAGCCCACAAAGCGAGTAAACATATACAACGCAAGTACCACCTGATACGAGACATCGTAAAAAGGGTAGACGTGGTCGTGGCTAAGATAGCATCAGAGGATAACCTTGCAGATCCATTCACGAAAACATTGACTTCAAAAGTCTTTGAGGCTCACGTGAAGGGCATGGGGATCAGATGCTTAAGAGAGCCTTGACAGTTTTTCTAGATAGATAGCAGTAGATTGTAAAGGGATTGTATGTAGTTGTATACTTAAAGCACAGTTTAAGTATTAGTGAGAGATTGTTGGAGTATAATACATAAGCTATGCTTGTATTGTACAGTTTTCCTAGATTAATATATCGAATTGTGTTTCAGTCATATCTTGTTGTGCATTAATCGTCCATTTATATTATGTGAGCAGATGATGAGGTGTCTGGTGCGACACAGTACATCTTATCATTGGTTGAAAGACATAATATATAAATGAGGTTCGTAACCGAGACAGCTTTGGACAAACTGTCAGTTTAAGTTATTATGTGATTCGGATAATTGGTTTGTCTAAACTAATTGAATCATATAGATATGCCCGGGGCTTATTAAACTTGACCTTTAGGAATGATTTGTCTTGTACTGATTTAATAGACAAATCGATCCTTGTATTCTATCTCTAAATCCCTAGACTCGAGCGGACATGAGGATTAGACATAGTGTACTTTGATCTGCCAATAGGTGAGGTCAATTGTGGCCAATAGTCTCGGTAGGTTGGGTGCGCGTGTTTAGTTACTTGGTGTGCTGCTGCTTGTCGAAAGGAAACCATGTACCGGTGCGTCCGGGGTGATGGTGCTCCCGAGATGAGCTCAAAATGTTTATTATACTAAACCCCGGCCGGTGGACTTATGTCCGGTATAGTAAAAAGGTCGAGTGGTACTAGTCTCGGAATTAAATAAGTTAATTAATTAATTTATCAGTAAATTAATTTTAATTAACGAGCACTATATCTTTGATGTGGAGAGATTAATGAATATAATTTAATTAAGTTGTTCCGAAAGCAATTCTGGTGTAGGATGGTAGTGCCAAAATTAATCCGTTAGTGGTACAATTAATTTTGTAATGGGTTAATTGAATAGGTAGATTTAATTAATTAATTGGTTAATTATTCCTAAGGGTTAATTAAGTAATTAACAAAGTGGAATTATTTAATTAATTAATTAAGTCTTAAGTTTCAATTGGAATTAGGAAATCCTAGAGATTAGGAATCTAGTAGGATTTGGTTTATCCTATCAGATTGGTTGCCTAATTGGATTTGGAAACTAATTCATTACCTAAACCCATTAGGAAGACCAATCCTAAACCAACTTGGGGTCTCTCTTGTAACTCTATAAATAGACAAGGGATTAGCCATTCAAGACACAATTCATAGATTCATAATTCAAGAATCTAAAGAGATAAAATCCTAGAGAGATAAACTCTCAAAGTCGGATTTTCTAACCAAAATTGCGGCAGCCTTGATACCTCTTTTGGCCGGATTTTTCCAGTTAATTCCGGCGGCAATATTAAGAGTTTAGGCGGCGGCGCGTGTTGGTTTTTATCTCGAGGCCAGGCGGCGCGTGAAGGTCACGCGCTAGGCAGGTGGGTTTGCTGATTTTTCAGCGAATTCTGTTGTGGTGATAGCTGATCAATTGACTTCTGGATTGTTGCCCACACAACAAGGAGTCATAGTCTTGAGGCATACAGGAGAATCACCCAAGTCACGCTTCAAAGGTACTTTTCTAAGATTTCGCTTTAATAGAAATTTTTGTTGCGTGGTAAATCGAGCTAGTACGAACCCAGATCCGATGTGGCATATTTTTTCACTGGGGTCATAACTGCTGTCTAATTGCTTGGCTTCTATCACTCTCGCCACTCCAATAGCTTCTGTAATTGTTCTCGGGTAATGAAGGACTAACTTCCTCTGAATTTGGGTCTTGAGTCCGGAGATGAAACTGAAGGAATTAAGATCCGGTACGGGCCAAATCGAAAACCTCACTTTCGTGCTATACATTCCAAAATTGGAGATTTTTTATCGAGCCCAACCCATGAGCGAATCTAGGCTTATACTTGTTAGATCTATTAAAACAACACATAAAGGTTCAATCTTTAAATAAAACAGAAACTAAAGATTATACCTTTGAAGCGTGTCCTCGATGCAAATAAAAAAAACCAAATCTTTAGCAACGAACTCCACCAGAAATCCCTCAAATGACTCCAACAAACCTGGAAGTTAAGTGGGCAACTATCTACCTGGTGGATCTACCGAAATCCAAGATACCCACAAGAAACCCGCCTCGAAAAGGTTAAAAGATATGCCCAAAAAAGGATCCCAGACTGTAGCTGCCCAGCCTACTCAACGCCACGAGCTAAGCACCAATCCAGGCCGCGATCCAGATGCCGCGCACTGCGAGGTGCACGGCGGATCTGCGCGTGCCGGTTAGAAACGTCGCGGCGGTAAGAATTGGACTCCGGGCAGCCAAAAATAAAAGCGGGCAGCAGCAAATGAAAGATCCTTTCTTTTGGGCAAAACTTTTCCAAGGAAGAAGGATCGAAAAACCGACTTCGAGAAAGATCTTCGAAGAATATGAAGTTCTCTATATAGGCTTCTCATTCTCTCTCTACGCTAGTTGCCTCTCAAGTTTCTTATGCCTTGAAATTGCAAGACTTAATGATTTCATAAGGAGTTTCAAGGGAGACCTAGTAGACTTTTGAGGTGGGCCTTACTAAGTAGATTTAATTGACTTTCTTAGTCTTCACTAGACTAGTCAATTCTCAATTAGCCAAAGGATTATTTATTCGACTCACTTCGTCAATTAAATATTAATCGACCCAAGAATTATGTCGTAATCCACTTTGTCAATTAAATATTAATTAACCCAATGGTAAATATTTAATTAATCCACTTTGCCAATTAATCTAATTCATAATTAATCGTACCATTAACAGATCAATTATGGAACTACCGCTAAAAAATGAAATTACTTCGCGCACACTTTAATTATTCTTTTATCTCCCAACGTCAAAGATATATCACCTTGTTGAACCTCACTCTCGTCTTCAATGGGGTCTGCTATTTTATTGCCTTCCCCTAATTTTCTTGGATGAGAAGAAAGAAACCAACTCGACTTATCATACAACAAAAATAATCATAACATGTATGCATAGCTGCAGACTTTAGAAATCATATCACAACACAAAAGAAATCATATCACAAAATAAAAAAAATCATATCATACAACAAAAATGGCCATAACATGTATTCATATCTGCAGACTTTAGAAATCATATCACAACACAAAAGAAATCATATCAACAGACATAAAAATCATATCACAATATATAAGAAATCATATCATAGAACAAAAATGATCATAACATGTATTCATAACTGCAAATTTTAGAAATCATATCACAATAGAAAAGAAATCATATCACAATATATAAAATTATTTAATTATAAAATAATTAAAAAAATTTTAAATTTTTAAAAAATTTTTAAAAATTCAAAAATATTAAAAAAATACTGAATTGTTTAGGAAAAAAATAAACGGAAAAAAATCTCAGAGAGAAAGAAAAAAAAAAGTCCAAAAAAAATAATAATATGACAAAACAGCAAAGAATGAAATTAGAACCTATGCCGCGACAAAAGCCCACGAGAGGAAAAAAACAAATACGCGCACGTCTTCAGTCAAAAATCCTGCATCACTCATGCGCTTCCCAATATTAACTCATTCCCAAAAGTTATTATTTTTAAGGTATGAATAAAATTGCATGGTGGTCCTATATGAATTGCCGATTGAAAAGATCAAGGAGAAATTTGCTACAACAAAAGTATAAACAAAAGTATAAAAGAATTGTTTACAAGTTATGAATAAATGAGAGGTGCATTTTGCAATTTATTCAAGAAATTATAGGGTATCATATGTGGTAGTCAGGCTTCCAATGTGATCTCACTGACAAAGTTACAGGTCTGCACTTTGCCCAATATGATTGGTTAATGATATTTTCACTCTTTTTATAATAATATTTTATGTATTAAATTAAATTAGTATACTAAATAAATTATTATTTTTAAACAATTGGTTAATGATATTTTCACTCTTTTTATAATAATATTTTATTTATTAAATTAAATTAGTATACTAAATAAATTATTATTTTTAAACAATAACAATTTATATAAATGTCTAATCGAGCAAAAAAATGAATCGATATTTCTACCTAATTGAAAAGAATTATAAAATGCCTTGTGTTTCTGCTTCATTGCATGCAAATATTAATTATTCTACCTCTAGATTGTCATATAAAATATTTTTAAAATGAGTATAAGTTTTTTAAAGGTATCTTATATTATTAATATAAATTTATTTTGGGTACAATATTAATATAAATTTTAGCTATTTAGAAATTTTTTTAGAATAATATAATATAAGAAAAGTAAAATTAATATTATGTTAAAATTAAATAATAATAATATATTTTTAAATTATAGGTATACCTTTAAACATTGTTAAAAAAAATCAAAGCCAGTATTTGAATGTAAGGATCCGTGCCAAGCAGAATATGCTCTTCTCCCATAACTATAAACTTTAAGTACCGTTTGGCAGAGTTTAAAATATTTTCTTTTGAAGGTATGGGTTTATTATTAATAATATAAATAAAGAAATCCATGTAATAATATACTCCCGAGTCCCATGTAGTATAAAAATAACTATCTTTTTAATACTATTTAATTTTTTTGTGTAAATATGAGCATAATAATATTTTTAGGGAATTAATACACAAAATAATATAGCGGAAATAAAAACAAAAAATTATATTATCTCCATTGAAAATAATAATCATATTTATTAAGTTAAAATTAATATTATAAATATGATTTTTTAGACAAAGATAATATATTTATTTCTAAAGTAAAATATAAAACAGATAATAATATATATTTTTTCACTTATGTTGTATTAGTTTGTGTACTATTTCATGGTCGAATCTAAATGGGTTGAACATTCATTAGAATTCGATCATAAAATTAGGTAAGAAAAATAGATTTAACTAGTGATCATATGAGTTAATTCGATATTTTCCAAATTTTTTTGTAAAAAAAAAAAGACTAAAATTACTTAAAAAAGGAATGTAGACTAATATTGACACTTTAAATATAAGAGGGACCAAAACTACATTTAAGCTCATAATTTAATCATAATCTTAGTTATTGAATAACTTCCAATCCAGAGAATTCATTTCGGTTGTTTTTCTTTTGGGTTTTAACGACTTCAGTTTTTTGTTTTTGATTAAACGGCTTCATTCGGCGGGTTTCTTTGGTGGTCAACGGTTTCAGAATCATTCGGCGGGCTTCAGTATTTTTTTGTTTTTCAGCCGACGTTTGTTTTGTTTTGTTTTTGTTTTTGTTTTTTTGTTCTTTTGTGTTTTGGTTATTGGGGTTCTTGTTTGAGGTGTTCATCGGCGATGGATGTTGGAGATGTTATTGCTACGGATGATGCAAGTGTTGATGGTAATGGTCATAATCGGTGTCATTTGAAGGTTGCTCCGAGATTGTTCCTTGTAGCGATGGAATGAATGAGGATGATTGTGGTGGCAATGCTGACAGTGGTGGTGAGGGAGTTTGTGGTTGTTGTGAATATCATGATGATGATGAAGATGGTGGAGAGGATGACTGTTTTTTTTAGGAAGATTGTGGTGATAAGATTTTGTGGGATTGTTGTTGTTTATTTGTGGGATAATGGTATTTTTATTTATTTATTTTGAGTAAATTTTAAAATTGATCATTATACTATAGTCAATTTTTTTATTTTGGTCATCATATTTTGAAAACTATTTTAAAGTCATCATACTTTACTTTTCTTGTAAAAAATTGTCACTCCGTCAAGTTGGACCGTTAACCCACTGACGGTCAACTTTTTTATGGCTACTTTCGTCTTTCATTGACTCCTGAAATTAAAAAAAAAAAAAAAAGGCGCAAACTCTGAATTTGGTTATTATACTTTCTCAAATCCAGCTTTTTGTCATCTTACTTTAAAAATTATATTTGAAGTCGTCATACTTTCATTTTTTATTCAATTTTGGTCATTCCGTCTAAGTCTCTAATGGCCATAATTTTTTGAGAGTAAATACCGAAAAACACACCCTATCATGCACGTGAAATTTCATACATGTGGGTGTTGGCGGCGGAGATACGAAATATTTAGACGGAATGATCAAAATTGAATAAAAAAAGAAAATATGATGACTTCAAATATAATTTTTAAAGTAATATGACCAAAGCGAAATTTTAGATAAGTATAATGACCAAATTCAGAGTTTATCCTTTTTTTAATTTAAGGAGTCAATGAAAAGATAAAAATAGCCCTAAAAAAATTTGAGCGTTAGTAGGTTAATGACTCAACTTGACGGAGTGACCATTTTTTAAAAGAAAAGTAAAATATGATGACCGTAAAAATAGTTTTTAAATATAATAACCAAAATCAGAAACTGGCTATAGTATGGTAACCAATTTTGAAATTTACTCATTTATTTTTGTTTTTCGGGATACATATATGCTTTATGAGGTATGAGATTTGTTTGTTATGAAGTTTAGGATTATTAGCTTTAGAAAGTGGTACTTTTTTCGATTTTGTGTTAATTTAGTTTCAAAATATATATATATATATATATATATATTTGTAGTGTTTTTGAATAATCGTGAGGATGCTAAAGGAATCATAGGCCGTTCCGATTTTGATGAAGATAATGGAGGTATGTTGATCCCCTGCTGCTATAAACCCTCATGAATGTTCAACCTATTTAGATCGACTTATAATCCAACATGACGATCGAAACCCTAAATGGGTTGAACATTCATGAGGATCCAGATCATAAAATTAGCTGAAAATATCATGGTATAAATCATTTTGAAGAAAAAATAGGTTTGACTAGCGATCAAATCAGTTAATCGGTTATCTTCTAAACTTTTTCGTAAAAACTGACTAAAAATGTTCATAAAAAATGTTAAGGGACCAATAGTGCAGTCGTACTATTATTTAGGACCAAAAGCACAACTACTCCTATTAAGAGGGACCAAAAAAGTAATTTGGTCTTTTATTTATGAATAATATACAAAACTTTTTCAATAAAGGAAGTAATCGTTTAAATACCGATGTATATATTAAAATATTTAAAATTTAAGTCAAGTTATGAAAATCTAAAATAATTAGTCTCTAATTAGTGAATTTTGGGTTACTTATTTAGAAAGGTCTTGTAGACTGTACATCAATCAATAATAGATATTACATAATACATATTTTATATGTAATAAACAAAAAAATTATTTTAAAATGTAACTTAATCACCAATCTCACTAATTACTCTGGCGCGTGTAAAACAACACCTAAACACTCTTCTCCTCCTCCTCTCTCTCTCTCCTCACACTCTTGTCGCCTCTTCTCCATAACTCTCCTCTCCCTCTTTCGTCGCCTCCCTCCTTCACAATAACAACAACAAACTCTGTTTTTTTTTTTTTTTTGTACAAAATAAGAGGCTAACGCCTACTAATTCAACACTTGCCGGAGATAAACTGTCCCCTTATTATCATGATCTAACCACCTACCCACCTCCGCCGGAGGAAGATCAAGCTTAGTGAAACCGCGGGGGCCTTTAATTGCTAATTTAGCTAGACAGTCTGGTGCATGATTCGATTCCCGAAACACATGAACCACTCGCGCCTGCCAAGTCCGATCTAGGAGCTCCCTAATTCCTTGGATCAGGTTGGCAAATCTGCCAGTATCCTTACTACCCTCCACCATCTGAATTGCCTCTAAACTATCCAGTTCCACTAGCAAACACCTTACTCCCTCATTTCAAGCCAATTCCAAACCCTTGAACAGCCCCCAAAGCTCTGCCCCTAAACTACTACACCGCCCAACCTTCCACAAGAATCCCTCCATCCAAACCCCATCATGATCCCGGAGAAGACCCCCTGCCGACGAGCGGCCAGAGACCAGCGCAGAACCATCGATGTTCAATTTAACCACCCCAAGATTCGGCTTCTCCCACTTTACCCACTGCTCAGTTCGCACCAACCCAGGAACTAACAGTTTTTTGGATCCATCAACTGCTTCTTCAATACTTAACACATTCGCCCTTACCTCTTGAATAATGGCTGATGTTGTCTTCGACACCCCCTTAAAAATATAGCCATTACGACACTGCCACACCTTCCAGACTGTGGCCCCAAACAAACGATTCCAGCCCAAAGTTCCGTTCCCCTGCTTAAGGTTAGCATGTAGCCATTCGTGCAGCTCCGTTGTGAAGAAACTTGACCACCACCCTCTTGGCAATAACCTCTCCCATGTGGCTCTAGCAACCGTGCAATCCCGTAGAACATGCAAGGCTGACTCCACCCCCGCACCACACAAGGAGCATGCAGGCGTGGGTGCAAGATGGCGACGGAACCGCTCCTCATTGGACATTAATCGCCCTTTCATCAGTAACCACAAACACTGTCTAATCCGCTGGGGACCAGTCCAGCTCCAAATTACTTTCCACCTTGGATCCGTTGTACCAACAGAGCCCTCACTCAAAGCTCCCGACAATGTGTGACGCCAAATCAGTCTATTCTCAGACCCACCTCTCCTTGGTGGAAAACATGTTTTAATCAAGTCCAAAATCTCAGCCGGAAGGAGATGCCTGAATAACTCCCACCTCCAATGCCCAAGCGAATTGGTGAATTGGGAAATTGGGATGTGACGTTGCGCGACAGGAATCGCCGCTAGTGCGTAAGCGGAAAAAGCTGCAGGCAAAGGTAACCAAATATCCTCCCAAAACTTCGCCACTTTCCCATTGCCAACAGCCCAGCTCGCGCCAGCACGAACAGCTGACCACCTTCCTAATTCCATTCATCGTGGCCGACCCTTTAGGCAAGTTGTTCCTCCACAGGAGCTGGTTATGGTTCAGTCCATACTTAGCAATAATAATCCGAACCCATAATTCATTTGGTTTAGTGAGTAATCCCCACCCTAGCTTAGTCAGGAGAGCCTTATTCATAAGCCTTTGTTGCTTGAAACCCAACCCACCCATTTCCCTTGTCATGCACAGCTCACCCCAGCCCACCAAACTTAGCTTTGGTTGATTATTTTCAGAGCCCCATATGAACCGCCTACACTTCTGCTCCAGCCCATCACAAACATGATTGGGAATCCATGCCGTCTGCATGGCATAGGTTGGAAGAGCACTTATCACAGACTGAGCTAAGGTGACACGCCCCGCCATTGATAACGACGATGCCTTCCAACCTGATAACCGCTTCTCAGCCTTCTCAAGGAGGTTCCCATAAGTATGTTTAATCACCCTCCCATGCAATATCGGCATCCCTAGATAGCTACCCAGATCATCCACAACACTGAAACCCATATCATTAGCCAACATGAGCTGTTGCCTGGCATCCACATTTGCCGAAAAGTACATTTTGGTTTTGGCGTCATTGACCTTGAGTCCCGAAGCACCGCAGAACTCCTGCAGGGTCTCCTTAACTACCCGACCTTGTTCCGGAGAGGCCTCTGCAAATAATAGGAGGTCATCCGCGAACATCAAAAATGGAACTTGGATCTTGGCCCTACCAACCGTGATAGGCCTCCACTGCCCGTCATCAACCTTGCAATTAATTAAGTGAGCCAAGCACTCCATGCACAAGACAAATAGATACAGCGAAAGGGGATCGCCTTGGCGAACACCCCGCGTGGGCTGAAATACATCCCCTGGCCTGCCATTCCATAATATCTGCATGGAAGCCGACCGGACACACAACATCACACTATCAACTACAGAGGCTGGACAACCCGTTCGAGCAAGAGTATCAGCAAGAAAGTCCCAGCTCAGATAGTCATAGGCCTTTTCAAGGTCGACCTTGACCACCATAAATCCTGCCCTCTCACCCTTGGTCCGCATAGAGTGAATCAACTCTTGGGCAATCACTATATTGTCAGTAATATGTCTACCAGGTATAAAACTAGCTTGCGCCTGGCCAACTATTTGTGGAAGTATCGGCTTGAACCTATTAACCAATACTTTGGTCGCCACCTTACACACAACATTAAGGAGGCTAATTGGGCGAAACTCCTTAACCCTCACAGGGTTGTCCACCTTTGGAATGAGAACAATCAGAGTATTGTTCAATCCTTCAGGCATGAATCCACATGCAATATCCCTTTCACTACAGCGCACACAGACTGACCAACTATAGCCCACTGACTTTGATAGAACAAGGCATGAAACCCACCCACACCGGGAGCCTTTAAAGGGCTCATTAACGACAATGCAGCATAAATCTCCGTATTCACTACCCGTCTGCCCACTGATGCCCAACGGTTTGGCTCCACCTGTGGAAAATTCGAGACAAAATCCCAATCCGCCGGGCGAGCCGGTGCCGCATAAATATTGTGGAAAAATGACTCTGCCATTTGTTGTAGCTGCCCTTCCTTTGAGACCCATTCTCCCACATCATTTTGCAGCCGCAGAATTCTACTACGCCTCCTCTGTATTTTTACCTTCCTGTGATAAAATGCCGTATTCCTATCACCAAACAGTGTCCAATCCCTCTGAGATTTCTGCAGCATCAGGAGCTCCTCTTGTAGCATAGCTTCCTCAAGTAACTTGGTAAAACGAACCTCCATTTCCTTCAGTCTTTTTGTAGTATATTTTTGGAGCTCTCTCTGCACCCCTCCCAATCTGACCATAAGTTCCTTTTTCCTTCTGAAGATATTTCCAAAAGACTCATAATTCCATGCCCTCGCTTTCACCTGCATATTCCCAACTCTGCTTAAAAAGTCTACTTCTTGTCCCCAAGTATCCTCCACAAGCTTCCCAAACCCAGGGTGTGTCAGCCACGCAGCTAGGAATTTGAACGGTTTGTTAGTCTTTCCCAGCGCCGGCGGCACCGGTGCTGTTCGAACCAGCAATGGTTTGTGATCAGAGTGAACGCGTGGAAGATGTGTCACAAAGCTACCTTCCCACCATCGCAGCCATGCCTCATTACAAATAAACCTGTCAAGTCTCTCCTCAATTCTGCCCCTCCTGTCATCTCTGACCCAGGTAAATTTGACCCCCTCAGTAGGAACTTCAAACATCATGTTGTGATAAACCCAATCCACAAACGCTTAGCAAACACAATTATGACTCCCTACTCCACCTTTTCTCTCCCGCCGACTAAGGAGGCTATTAAAGTCTCCCCCCAGCAGCCAAGGTCCCGAAACAGTACTAGCAATCCCAGTCAACTCATGCCAGAGAGCCCTACGCACATGTTGCCTAGGACTAGCATACACAATCGTCAGAAAAAAGTTTTGAGTCCCCTCACTGATCTGCACATGAACAAACTGATTATGGTAACGCAGAACAGTAACTTGCACATTACTCCGCCATAAAAGCCAAATTCCCCCCGCAAAACCCACTGCCTCCATCCTTAAGGAGCGGTCAAAGCCACTACCCCTAATAAAATCATCCGCACAGACCCCACTAATTCGAGGTTCGAGGATGCCCATCAAATCCGGCCTATACAGCCTGGTAATAGTGGAGAAGGTTCTTTGAGTCTCTGACGAACCTGCTTCCTGTATATTTCATGTCAATATTATCATTGGAAACACAAATAAATACTAACAAACAACAATCAATCAAGCTAGAGGAGTCTCAGGGATAGAGGAACCCAAAAAGTCCTCCTGTCCTTCATCCCTCCTCTCTTCCTCCATAACAACATCCTTCCCCGACGTCACAACATCCACACTCATCCTATCATCCGGTGGATCAGTTGCTGGAAAAACTGCATCTTTCTTGCTCCCCGGTATTCCTTGGCCGGCAACCACCGCCCCTCTCTCCCCTGACTATCGACGACGGCAAAGACAACATGTTTCTCCGGGTCGAGCGTTGTACTCCTCTGCTCCACCCGAACCTCTACCCCACTCTCTTGAGCCAGCTCAACTCGACATTCACCCCACCTTCTGTTACTCCCAACCTCTCTCTCACCACCCCCTACCTGTGCCATATTCTCACCACTTATCACCTTCCCCGCGCCATCAGCGCTTCCCCTCTCCTCAGTCCTAAGCAAACCCAAAGGCTGACCCTCCTGCGGCATCCCCTTGCTCCTACGCCTACCCTCTGTATCCACTGTTTTCCCCATCCGAAAAAACCCTCTCTTCCTGCCCATCAGCCGCCTCATTTCCCTTCCTACTCCCCTGCCTCACGTCATTGCTTCCTTCCCTAACCTCATCCACTCCCTCCTTCCCCAACGCCTCAAACCTGGACCCAGTCCCCATATACAGCTCCTTCTCCATCCCCGAGCGAACGCTCTCAACAGATTTAGGACCCCTCCTCCTAAGCAGAACCTGAACCCACAAGCCAAACAGGCCATTTTCCATCTTCCCATTGGCTCCCTCCTCAGTCCGCGCACTCAGCTCACGCTGGCGCACCTCCTCGCTATCCGGGCATGCTATCCTGGCATGTCCACACCTCCCACAATTGAAGCAGATATCTGGGAGGCTTTCATACTGTACTCTTTGTGACCTTCCCATAATCCTAAAACTCGGGCATATTGGCTTAGTCAGATCAAGCTGTACCGCCAGTCTCGCAAACCTGCTTCGAGCTTGCGCAGCAGTCTGGTAGTCAACTTTCACTACTGGCCCTACAAACTCACACACAGTCTTGAAAACCAGATTGCTATACAGTTCCACAGGCATCCCTGGAAGACGTATCCATGCAACAATGGAGGAAATTTGGTGTCCCCATGGATCAAAGTTCGGCTGCCAGGCTTCCACGTGGAGATAACGACCCAGCACCACATAGGGGCCACCAACCAGCACTTCCACTTGATATTCTGCGGACTTCAGCCGCACAATAAAATAGCCATTGTCCATATCAAGCATATCACACCCAGCCATCATAGGCCACAGGCTAACCAAACGATGGTGCAGAGACGTGAACGACATAGTTCGACCATAACCTTGACCAGCACAGCGTGTTCCCACTTTTTCTTCAGTGTCGCATAATACTCTGGTGAAATACGAATTTCCGATTCCAGTTCACCCCGCACCACAGATACCTTCCTAACCCCATCTCCATCTAACCCAACCTCCTCATCCTCCTCAAACAACAAAGAAACATGTGGCTTGTCATTACCCAAACATCACGGAAAGTCCTACCCGCTGCTGGTTGATTGGAAGTACCCCTCGGCTGCATGGCAACAAACGGCATACCCTGGTGAACACTTGGTACCCATCCTCCCTGCGTCTTTTCTGAAACCTTCCCTGAGCACCACTCGATGCCGAAAACTGCGCATCATAGCCCCCGGGAGGGTCATCACACGGAATCCCTCTGTTTATCCCGCCGCTAGGGTTTTCGCCGCTAGAGGTTTCACTCACTTTTTCTCCCATGGTTTTTTTACGACTCATTATTCTTCCCACTTTGCTTCAAAGTTTGTGTGCAATACAACAAACTCTGTTTTAATTACACATCCTCAAATTTTCTGCTATTATTTTCCTCTTTCAAATGTTCATATTTTCTCTCAACGTCTCCATCTTCGCTCCTATTCTAAGTTCCCCCGCCCCGGTTCTATGCCTTCTCATCTCTCTATTGTTTGCAGGTCTCCGTTGATTCGATCATCGCGGTGTTTTTTATGGTAGAAGTGTGAGTTAGGGTTTCCCGGGATGGAGGTTGAATCCAAGGTGAAATTGGGGAAAAAGAGCCGCCGGAGGAAAATTGGGGAAAATAGGACTAGTTAAGGTTACCATTGTAGAGGCGAAGAAGAAAAGTTCTACATTACATTCATTCCGCTATAATCAAAGGCCTTGTAAGCACACGACACCAATGGGAATGGCTGTTTGATTGTATTCGATTTCAATCGGAACTCTAAATTCCAAAGAGTGATATAATTTAGTAGATGAACTGGATTTCTGAAATCGAATACAAAATATTATGAGATGAGACTAAGGACTCACTGCAAAGTAATGCCAGGGGAAAGATGGTATTGGAAGCCGTGTGCTAATATAGCTTCTGCTGTAAAAGTTGGTATTGGAAGTCGTGTGCTAATATAACTGTGTTGATATAAAATCTCTTATAGTATAATCCCTTAATTTATTTTTATTTGACATTTTAAAATTTTCAGACAAATTAAAAGAAGATAAAATTTATCACTTACCTTTTTTACTTTAATTTAATTACTCTAAAATATGATCTTGATGGGAAGATAAAGATTAGACATATAAGTTATCTCGATAAAGATTGGATGTTAAAAATATTAAAAATTGTAAAAAGTAAAAAACGTCAAATAAAAATAGATTTTTCAAAATTTTTAAAACGTCAAATAAAAATAAACGGAAGGAGTATAATATAAATTTATATTATACATTATATAAATTGATATTTTGTTTGATATAAACTCGTCTTCTTTTTATATAAACCCTATTGAAACTCATATAAACAATTATAATAAACAGAAATTATACCATTACCTAGTAATACATGTATCACATGTACCCACGTGTTACTATATTTAATAACATGTGGGTACATGTGATACATGTACCACTAGGTAATGGTATAATTTGTCTATACTAAAATACACTATTCTATATTATATAATCCAATGTTATATATTTATATAAAACGATGTTTTATTTGATATAAGCTCAAAACTTCATGAATCCGTTGTACACATGATATAAACTATTATTATATTGATATAAATACATATTCTACATGATATAAACTTATGTTCTAATTGATATAAACTCGAGTTTTGAATTATATAATCAAAACTTTATGAATCTATTGTATACATGATATAACCCCTTGTTATATTGATATAAACACATATTTTACGTGATATAAATTCGTGTTTTCAATTATATACTTAAATCTTTACTATATATATACATATACATATAAAAACTTCATGAAACCATTATATAAACTCATGTTTTGACTGATATAATCAAATATTTACTTAATATATATAAAACTTCATGAAATTAAAAATTTGATACAATCTCATATTTTAAATTAATTAAATAATTTTTAATTTTTAATTTAAAATTTTAATTTATAAAAAAATTAATTTTTTATTTTAAAATAAAATAAATAAATAAAATTTATTTTCAAAATAAAAATTGAAAAAAAATAAAGGCAAAAAAAAAAGGAGAGAAATTAGATAATTAATTAAAAATAACAAAAAAATGAAAAATCCGAGTAGTAGTATTTCAATTGTAAAGTAATTGAACCAAAAGCAATTGATGCCACCACTAGAGATACGCGCGTGGGTCTTGCTGTTAGACAAAAAGTCAACAATTACTGCTGGATCCATTAAAATTAAAAATAATACAAAAACTAATAGGAGTACAATTGTATTGTACTACTATAGTAGTACTATATAAATTGTCTTTTCGCAGTTAACAATTGTTTCATAATTAAAATCATAATTATAATTAGGGTATTACTAGTTATCGCCTCAGTTTTAAGCATTACCACCTCCATTTTGACAAAATTATCCTTTTGCTTCAAAGGAGGAAAGAAATAGAGTATTATAAGTGTGTTTTAGTCCAAATTGGGGCGGTAGAGAGTAAAAATTGGGGCAGTAATAGTAAAATTTTTATAATTATAATTATAGTTTTATAATAAGAGCAAAATTATGTGGTATAGTATACATATTCCTTTGTGCCATAAAAATAATTATGTTTTCCTATAAAAAAATAGTCTATCATTTCTATATTTTACTGTTAAGACATCTTTTATGTTCAATATTCGTAAAAAATATAATACTCTCTCCGGTTTAACTTTCAACTTTTTTGAATCATAAATTACTCATATTTAATTATAAATTGGCTTAAATTCATTTTTGGTCCCTTATAACATGGATTATTCCAGTTTTGCTCCCTAATATTTTAGTTACCAATTTTAGTCCCACTTAATTTTTTTTACCAATTATGGTCTTTTTTAACTGAAAAGTGCAGAAAATAACGGATTAACTCATTTGATCGCTAGTCAAACCTAATTTTTTTTCTTCAAAATTATTTGTACCATGATGTTTTTAATCTATTTTATGACTCGGTTCCTCATGGATGTTCAACCCATTTAGATCGACTCACAATCCAAAATGACGGCCGAAACCTAAATGCGTTAAACATTCATGAGGATCTTGATCATAAAATTGGTTGAAAACATCATGGTACAAATCATTTTGAAGAAAAAATTAGGTTTAACTAACATTCAAATGAGTTAATCCGTTATCTTCTGAATTTTTTGTTAAAAAGGACCATAATTTGTTAAAAAAAAAATTTATGTGGGACTAAAATTGGTGACTAAAAAATACGGAAGACCAAAACTAGAATAATCCATGTTATGAGGGATCAAAAATAGATTTAAACCTTATAATTTTTAAATAGATAGAACATGGATGTTTATTAGGAAAATAATTATAATAACAGTAAACTAAGGATAATATTTATTTTCTAAGTAAATAAAAGTTAATTTTAATTTGTATAAATAATTTTAAATATTTTATTTAAAATATTAGAGGGAGTAATAATTTTTTTTATGGAACTGTACCACCTAAAATAAAAAATAAGAGATGACCAAAAATAGCACTAAAATTTGAAATCTTTATAATATTAAAAACAATACTTCCTCTATTTTTTTTATGTAATATATTTTAGCTTTTTAATACAAATTTCTTAGTTAATAAAAAAATAAAAATTCTATTCATAAGAATTTTTTTCTGTTTTTTTTTTTTTTTTGTTCCAATTTTATCTGTTATGCTTAAGGGTTAAAAAGCCGTTTTGATTTTTTTGTAGCCGAAATTATTAATAAAAAGAATTCTTTGAAGCATTAGTATTTTATTTGCAAGAACTTTCTAATAATATTCGTCATCAATCTGGTCTTGTCTAGTGTGCAAAGTACTTCAGTGTGATGAGCTGTAAAGAGAGAGTTTGATTAGGTGAAGGACAGTGACAAATAAACTGCGTCTCTCTCTTTGGTTTTCTTCTTCCATTATTAAAGTAGAAAAGCCATTTGTTTTATTTGGAGGAGAATATATGGAAATATATATTAAATCTGCGGCCCATTTTTATAAGTACAATCCCACGTTTATATGGATCCAAATTGTGATTCGGCCCGAGTTGGGAAAGATTGCCACCAGCCCACTTTTATTACTTTAATTCTCTCTCACAATAAGGAGCATCTAGATGGAACAAAATAATGAAAGGTGTTAGGTGATTTTGAATTTTGGTGTACTTGGTTGTTATATTTTTTATATATTAAAAGAGTTGAAATAAAATAAAAAATATTAAGGGTTTGGTGAAAACGAAACATGATATGTTTTCGTAGAGATTAATAAAGTAGCAAGATATAAATTTATATACCTAAGTTTATTTACATTTTTAAAGTGATACAACTAATTAGAAATTGTATGTTTATACGATTTTTATAAAGTTAAGATTGACAATTGGTTTTGATCCGTACCAAAGTTAGTTCTGGTCTTCAGGATTGTTTGACTGATTCGATAGTATATCCAATTTGTTTGTCCATAATTTAAATCTATTTGACTGATTTGACAGTATATTCGGCTTGTTTGCTCATAGGTTGATTTCAGAGTATGTTGTGAGTTAGAGAAGATGTTAAAATTACTTCAATCTCACATCGATAACCCACAACACTTGTGAGTGATATAAAAAATCTAAAAATCTCTTTATCCATTGCTAATAACTTTTCGGTTAGACGCTCATATTAAATCATAGATATATAAAAGTGGCACTTCTTTAATTTAATTTTGGGAGGAGATATTATAGTTCTAACCTATAATTTCTTAAACTTATCATTTTCCTGAGTTATTAATTAAAAAAAATAACTACTTCCATCTGTCTCAAATGTCACAACTAGTAAATATTAGATTAAATAATATTTTTGGTCCCTTATATTTGGTCAAATAATTTTTTTGGTCCTTTACATTTTAAAATGATTCTTTTGGTCCCTAACATATAAAATATGTATTATTTGGTCTCTTACATTTTAAAATTGTATTATTCAGTCCCTGTAATATCTATTTTATATAAACTGTCCAAATAAGACTAGTATAAAAAAAATTTAAAACCAATGTATAATAGTTTAAAAACCAATGTATCTATTTAGTGAATTTTGGGTTAGTTATTTATAAATTTTAATCTCCTAATTTAAAATTTTGAAATTTTTTAATAGTTAAATTAATATTTAGACGGTTATATTATTCATTTAGGAATGCCTAGTAGACTGTATATGAATAGAGTTGATATAATTTGGACTGAATTATCAATAGGGACCAAATAATATATATTTTAAATGTAGAGGATCAAAAAATTATTTTGAAATATAAGGGACCAAAAAAATTATTTGATCAAATGTAATGAACTAAAAATATAGTTTAATCTAAATATTAATACCTTTTGGGTTATTTATTTTTAAATTATTTTTTATGAAAAAATATTCTCCCTATATGTGAACATATATCACGTTGAGAGGCCATATAATTAGTTATTTGGGTCTTCCATTATTATTTTTTTTTTTGCTTTACTTGCTGTGATTTTCATAACAAAAGGGTTTGGTGCACGAACATAAAACCAACTAATAATGATATACATTTGAAAATGGATGAACGTTGAGCCAGGTAATTCAAGAAAACAAAAAATTCGAAATTAATGATAACTTAATGAAAATGAAACTAAGTAAAATATTCTCCAGAAACCATTTTGTGGTAGAAATAAATGTTGTTTTGGTAATAAATTTTGTTGGAATCTTTAACTTTTAAGTTATTTAAAGTATACACTGTATTGTAATAAATTTATGTTAGGCATATATTTTTATTTTGGGGTTTTCATGTTCATATTTTTTGCTGGATTTATTTTCTTTTCTCATACTCTTTAGAAACCTATTGTAATTTTTATTTTATAATCATGAATGAAAAACATTTTTATATTAAATATTTTGTCCTACTTTTTTGTTTTGAGTTTGAATTACCTTAAATTATTACACATGGTGGAGTTTATAGGAGCGGAAAGATAGTTATGAGGAGACTCTATGTAAATTATATCGTATACCTACAAGACACCTTGCATTTAATAAAATTTTTTTATTATTTAATACAGTGAACCCCTGAATGTCCATTGTTTCCCTTTTTAGCTAATATTGTCATATCATTTGTCAAATGACATATTGCAATATACTTCTAATACTATTCTATAACTATTGGAGATTTATGTGCATGTATATTTTGCTTGATATTTTCTATCCTTTAAAGTAAACCACCTCTAACACTTAATCAATTGACTAATTTTGTTATTATATATAAAAAAATCAAATTTTGAACTTTAAAACAAACATCTTAGTCCCTGCATTTTTGTTGAAATTCTAACGGCTAACTTGCCTTGCTCTGTTAATTTTGTGTTTGTTTTATTCTAAATGATGGATTTCTCTATGAAAAATATGAATCAGAACTTGAAAAGAAAGAGAGAAGAGAAGCCCTTGACCCGTAAGAGATAGAGGAAGAATTTTTATTTTTTAATTTTTGGTTGCTGATCTTGAGATCTCCAACCAACCAAAAAACATGTTAGTAAATCTCCAAGCAATTAAAAAGTGTTTTGTTCATTCTCTACCAATTCTTCCCTCTTATATATATATATCAAAGTTAGATTTTATTTATTGTACAATTATTGATTCGTTTTTTGGTCCTGTAGATCTCGTTTTGGTACATTGTACTAGGACCTTAACAGCACACCTAAAATAACAAAGAGATCTTACTATTACAAAATCAACCCAATATGCTCAAAGAACAAATATAATACCTAATTTCTTGATTTTGTGACGATTATGTAGGATTGATATTCTTTATTCTCAGAGTAATAATCTTATTTATTAAATTAATAATAAATTAAACTAAATTTTTGTGGGAGAGATTAATCAAAATCGTCGGCCTAATTGTTAGTTATGTCTAATTAACAAAACTTTTTTTTAAAGCAAATTAACAAAACTAAATTATTATATTTAAGATAAAAAATAAAAAATACTAATTATCCACCAATTTTAAATGGAAAAAATTACAATTTTAGTCCAATATGCTTGCCGAATTTACTCTTTTGGTTCAACATGTTTAGACCCCCAAAAATATACATTATGTTTGAAATTTTACACACCTTTGATCCATAAAAAATAAACATGTTGGACCAAAATTATATAAAATTACAAACGTAAGAAGTATTTTTAGAGATTTAAACAAGTTAGATAAAAAATAAATTCGTCAAACATGTTGTACCAAAATTATATATTTTTTTCAATTTTAAATAAAACAACGTATTTTTATATAGTGGACACAATAATAATAGTAGTAGTAGGGAGGACACATCATCATTCAACAAAATCCCAACATTGTATCAAAGTACAAAGGTTCTTGGTCGGGAGTTCTACCAGCATTTATATATTAATTTGTATTAAGCATTTGAAATTCCAACTGAGGATCCTAACGAATATTTACAAAATAAAAAATGTGTGAGGATCATCAACCACTTCGATTTACAGTTTCCCTTAATATTTACTAATTAGTATACATAATATATAGTCTATAATGATAATAATAAAAAGGTATAGGTGCATAGAAGAAACAAAATTTTGATTTTTATTAATGAAATATTATATTTAATTATGACAAAAAGGAAAAAAATAAAATATATACCCCACAAAGAAATCCTAGAATTTTATGTACTTTATTTATTTCCACAATCATGTAACATCCTTATTGATATGGCCATAAATGGCACAAACTAAGATGTAATTAGGGTACAAGTGAAAAAAATTGCAACAAAAGGCTTAGATATTTTATTTAATGTATTTTGCATAAAATAAATAAAATATAATACATTATTGAACATTGACCTTTTTTTTTTTCATACAAATGTTATGTGGCACTCAAAAATTTTAATAAATTGCACTCGATCACTTTTCATAATGCTATCATAATGCCTATAACTTTACCTCCAATATTTTAATTGATATAATTATTCATAATTACTAGAAAAAAAATATTTTCTAGAATTTTAATAGAAGATATTTTAAAAAGTGAAAAAAAATTGTATAGATATTTTAGACTTTGAATGTAATTATTTATTTTATTTGTCCAAATTATTTATATTTTATAATAGAATTTAAATAGATAGAAGAATGATATCTTTTGAGAAAAAAACTTATAATAAAAGAAAAGTAAGAATATAATTATTTTTAAAATTAAAAAATAATTAATTTTAATATGGAAATAAATTTTAAAATGAAAAACCTAGAGAAAATAATAGATATTTTTAATCGATATAAAACTACAAAATTATAGGTTAAGAAAATAATTTAATAATAGATACCGACATGAGTTTTTGGTATGCTTTTGATGTTGTGAAGATGGAACATTAATTACTTCAGGGTCTCTGGCATCCTTTTTCCAATGTCTAGGTTCTGAATTTCTAGGCGATATATTAGGAAACTTTATTACCATTCTTATCATCCGTAGCTACACTAACTCCTAAAGATGCCCTCAATTTCAAAATATAAGTCATTTTTACTTATTAAAAAATCGATCAAAATATAAATTATTTGTCTATTTTTAAAAAATAATTCATTATTTTTACTCAATTATTTTCACTCTATTGCCCTTATTTAATTTACAATTTCATTAGGACTTATTTTTATTATAACTATTCTAAGTTATAGCACTATTATAAAAAATGTATTGAATATTGGTATAATAGGTTTAATTATTAAAAGTTATGAGAATTTTCAAAAATTAATTATAGCATTAATATTTATGTTTTGGTCAAAACGATTTATATATTGAAATGGAAGGAGTAATCATATGGGATATTCTCTTCCCAACTAGAAACAACTACTCTGGATCGATTTGTATTATATTACATCGCAATAAATATGTTATTGTTTCTGTATAATATTACGTGGATCTTTATATGTTTTGGTTACGCCTATTTAACGCTCTAGAAAAGAAAATTTGGGAGTCACTATTACCTCTAATGTATCATTCAATAAAGATAAAGGTAACAAAATTTCTTTGTGAATTTTGTTTTCAAATAGTTACTTGTAAGGAGAGTCTTATCTCGCATGAATTTATATTGTATATCTATAGGAATATTAATTTGTGTACTATTTTTAAGTTTTAATGTTTCTTAACCGCAATTGTTGACTTTTTGTGTAGTAACTTTCTACGCGTGCATGGCTTCAAGTTCAGGCTTTGGCTTCAATTGCTTTGTTGTTGGTTCAACCATGCACGGATTTTTTTTCTTTTTCTTTTTATTTTCTCATTTTTTAATTAATCATCCTATTTTTTTTATTTTTTTGCCTTCAAATTTTTTTAGTTTTTATTTTGAAAATTAATTTTATTTCAAAATAAAAAATTTTTAAAATTTTTTTATAAATTAAAAAAATTTTAATTAAAAATTTAAAATTATTTAGTTAAGTTAAAATATGAGATTGTATCAAAATTTTAATTTCATGAAGTTTTTTTTTTTTTTGAAGTTTTGTATATATATATATAAATTAAAGATTTGATTATATTAGTCAACACATAAGTTTATATCATGGTTTCATGAAGTTTTATATGTATAGGTATATATGTAAAGTAAAGATTTAATTATATCATTAAAAACACGAGTTTATATCAAGTAGAACATGAGTTTATATCAGGTAGAGCATGAAGGAATTATCTGTCCGGGTCCGATAAAAAATTTCACTTTCGTGCATAGTATCCATAATCGAAAATTCTCAATCAAACCCGAATGTTCGTGCAATCCGATTCAAAACCTTTTGAGATATCACACGAGCATAGGATCTTGGTTTATCTTATTTGAATTTGTCACACATACAAAATACGATAACTAATAAAAGCAGAAAGATAGAAATCGACCTCTTGAAGCGTGTCCCTTATCTCTTGTATGACTCTGAGACGCGTCTAGAAGTTGTGTGGGAAACTTTCTACCAAACGAATAGATCAACAATAAGAAAACTCCTCACGAAACTAGTAGAAAAAACACCTAGCCGCAGCTGGAAATCCCAAAACGCCGCCGCCGATACTACCGCACGTGTCACACATACCGTCGGAGGAAAGAGAAACGCTGTCACTGCGCGTGATTCCACGCGCCGCCCGTCGCCAAAAGATGTCACCGTCGGTTCTCGGTTTTCACGCCAACCAGGTAAGTCTTTCTCTCTCTCTCTCTCTATAAGATTTTCTCTCTAAGTTTCTGTGCCTTGTCAATTATGACTTGTATATGTCGTATTGCTGACCCCTTGTGTCTATTTATAGAGTTACAAGAGAGGCCTTAAATGGGCTTGAGTTAGGCATTCTTGTTGGACTTGGGTTTATTAGTTTCTAAATCTCTTCTAGATTTCCTAATACTTAATTGAACCAAGAATTAATTAAATAATTAAATCCACTTTGTCAATTTACTAATTGACCCAAGGATTAATTAATTAAATAATTAACTTCACTTTATCAATTAACCTAACACATAATTAATCGTACCACTAACGGATTAATTATGGAATTACCGCTCAAATCCGAATTGCTTTCGGAACCACTTATTTAAATATTCTTTATTTTCCCCACGTCAAAGATATAGTGTAACATCCCGTCTCACATCGTTAGTTTACAACTTGAGTGACTTGTATATAACTTCTAGTCTCATAGGTTATTAATAACTTGAATTAACCATTTTGGGCTAGTGAGGACGAAGCTTGAAAGTTTTTAAGCCAGTTTATGGGACTGGGATGTTACAGTGGTATCAGAGCGGACCCTGGTTTGGGAGCTAAGTGCTACGTTACCTCTAAGCCCAAAGGGACAAATGCTATGTCACCGTTGAGCCCAATGGGATAAGTGATGGGAGCCACCTCTAGAGTCCCACTCCAGGGGAAACTAGGCCATAAGTGCTTACTTGTTGGGCTTTGCGAGGATGCAAAGATCCAAAGGGGGGGGGGGAATTGTAACATCTTGTCCCACATTGTTAGTTTGCAACTTGAGTGACTTGTATATAACTTCTACTCTCATAGGCTACTAATAACTTGGGTTAACCATTTTGGGCTAGCGAGGACGAAGTCTGAAAGTTTTTGGGCCAGTCTGTAAGACTGGGATGTTACATATAGTGCTCGTCAATTTATTAATTTAATGATAAATTAATTAATCGACTTTTTCTCATCCGATATTAGTACCACTCGACTTTATTACTATACCGGACATAAGTCCACCAGCCAGGTTTAATATAATAAACTTTACAAGCTCATTTCGAGAGCACCATCATCCCGGACGTACCGGTACATGGTTTTCTTTCGACAAGTAACAACACACTAAGCAACTAAACACACATACCCAACCTACCGAGACTATAG
The DNA here is from genome assembly GCA_030378225.1 of Knoxia roxburghii. Lineage (NCBI taxonomy): Eukaryota > Viridiplantae > Streptophyta > Magnoliopsida > Gentianales > Rubiaceae > Knoxia > Knoxia roxburghii. The sequence continues at coordinate 26,747,391 of CM059424.1, forward strand.
GCCTCAAGTGACCGCACTCATTGGCAGATTAAAGCATAAATTACACTATGCTTAATCCTCTGTTCTAGTCTAGGGATTAAGAGATAGAATACAAGGTTTGAATTAACTACTTAAGAACAATACAAGTTAATTCAATCCTAATTGGTCATGCTCAATATGCATTCGGGCACATCTATATGATTCAATTAGTTTAGACAAACTGATTTCTGAATTACATAATAACTTAAACAGACAGTGTATCCAAAACTGTCTCAGTTACGAGTCTACTTTATATGTCATAATCTTTAACTAATAATGAGATCTACTGTGTCACACCAAACACCTCATTATCTAGTTATATGACATAAATGGACTTTATATATATACATGCATAAATATGAATCAATTAATTGAAATTTTCAATCGATATATAAACTGGAAATAGTTATCATACAAGCAAAACTTTAGTATTCAAAACTAACAGAGCATGTGTTTATATCAATATAATATGGGGTTATATCATGTGTACAATTGTTTCATGAAGTTTTGATTATATCATTTAAAACACGAGTTTATATCAAGTAGAACATGAGTTTATATCATGTAGAGCATATGTTTATATCAATATAATAAGGGTTTATATCATGTGTACAATGGGTTCATAAAGTTTATATATATAAAGTAAAAATTTGATTATATCATTCAAAACATGAGTTTATATCATGAAATACGTGTGTTTATATCAATATAACAAGAATTTATATCAACGATAAAATGGTGTTCTATATTCATACTTCATTAAGTGCCCACTAAATTTGATAAGTTTCCCCATTATTTGAATTTCGCAATATGAAGGTAGTGGTTTATATCAACAAAAACATGTGTTTATATCAAGTAAAATCTCACTTTATATAATATATAATATAGGTTTATATCATATACAATATGTCTTTTATTATAAGAGTTTATATCGGGTTTATAGAATAATTTATATTAACCAAAACAGTCTGTTGGGATCGATTAGGCCTAGTTTTCAAAAACTCGAGCGAAAAATCCTAATTGATTGTTTTAGTTTTTATTAAAAACTACGTTTAAAGCTTCTAAAGCTTACCCACGTACCGTAATCGTTTGCCGCACCTGGATCCTTGTTTGATGTTGGTCCAAACCTTCTACTCTGGTTACTCTGATCACCACCAAAAGTTTCTTCCTTGAAGAAGCTCTCCACTCAAGCACTGGATTCTCACAGAATAGGTGCTAGCCTCTTTTGCCATGAGAGAAAAAGTTTTTGGGAATTTTCGTTTTAAGTTTTTGGTAAACCGTTTTCTCAAAGAAAATCTGATATGAGTATCTGACTCAATATCCCCGGGATATATAAGAGTCAGATACTCATTCAGTTAAAAATATTATTAATATTAATATTAATTAATATTGATATTATTTTTACTGACATGGGTTTTTACCAAAACCATGAATCAACCCATTGACCCATAGATCAGGCTGATGGGTCAAGAACCTCAATTGCAATTAGGTCCCTTGATTTGTCAGTCTATCCCAATTGTTACTGGGTACTTAATTAACTCTTAATTAATACCACAGAACTTCTCAATAATATCTAATTAAGCTATTTAATTAAATACTATTTGTCGAAGTATAACAATTATACTTAGTGCAGGCAACTCTGTATCATTGAACCCTCTTATGTGCGATCTTGTAGGCCCAAATTGGCAATAGATAATTAAATCTAATTAATTAATCCATAAGTTATTAGTGGTCTCTAGCAAGACATAATGACTACCCAATTCATAACGGAGGGTCGAATGGTGATTCAACACAACATTCCGAGCATACTACGTACGGTCCTCTACATTGATATCCCATTTAGCATAAGGCATGGAACCATCATCCTTATTTAGCTAAACGTTTACTTGATTTCCTAGTGACATTTATTCTATTCGAGCAAATGATAACACATATCATTTCTAGGGCATGGCCATGCACTTCTCAGTTCACTATCAAGTGGCCAAGATATCATCTCTCACTTAAGAGAGATTTGTAGTCCCATCACTTCACCTACATATCTTAGCGTGACTCATAGTGTATCCAATCATACCCGTACTTGGCAACCTGTTACGGCCCCCTTAGGCGTATGTCAAAGCACACTACAATTCACCTAAGACCATGTAGTGATTTCTGGTCTAAGGATCCTCGTATGAGTACTACTCAAAAGAATCACTCATGATCTAAAAGTCGATGGAGTGTTTCTTTTGGCTGATCGATTTCATGAAATTAAATATACACAAGAATATAATTATTATGAAATTAACTCATTTGATAAATCATTAATCAAACGACAAATGTCTATATAGCCCTTGAAAATGGCACATACACCAACAATCTCCCACTTGCCCGTCGAAGGGCTATGTCCCAAACATTTTACGACCATGCTCGATTACATGTCTCTCAAACATTGACTGTGGTAGAGCTTTTGTGAGAGGATCTGCTATATTGTCGTCTGACCCTATTTTGCACACTTTCACATCTCCTCGATCGACATTCTCTCGAATGAGGTGAAATCTTCTGAGTATGTGTTTGGTCTTTTGGTGTGACCGGGACACCTTAGCTTGTGCGATGTCCCCGTTGTTGTCACAGAAGAGGTCTATCAAAACCTGGATACTCGGTATCACTCTGATGTTAGACACAAACTTCTCTCAACCAAACACTCTCATTGCAACATCTCATGCAGCAAAGTACTCAGGTTCTGTTGTAAAGTCGGCCATTCTATCTTGCTTTGAGTTTTTCTAACTCACTGCACCACTATTCAGGTTAAACACGTAGCCTGATTGTAATTTCATGTCATCTTAATCTGTCTGAAAAGCAGCATCGGTGTAGCCTTGTACAACGACATGTTCTTGTCCTCCACACACTAGCATCAATCCTTTAATTATTCGCAAGTACTTTAGGATTGCCTTAACTGCAGCCCAATGAGCCATTCTTGGATCTTGTTGGTATCTGCTAGTCATGCTTAGTGCATGTGCGACATCTGGGTGGGTACATAGCATGGCATACATGATAGATCCTATTATCGAAACATATGAAACTCTACTCATTGTTTCCCTCTCCTTTTTAGTTGAAGGACATTGGTTCCTCTTTAAGAGGAGGCCATGTCTGAACGGTACCATTCCATTCTTAAATTTAGACATATTGAACCTCTTTAATATCTCATCTATGTACCCTTCTAGAATTAGTCCTAGAAGCCTCTTGGACCTATCTCTAGAGATCTTGATACCTAGTATCGTCTCGGCTTCTCTTAAGTCTTTCATAGAAAATACACTCCCCAACCATTGTTTGATATCTAATACCATGGGGATGTCATTTCCTATGAGTAGGATGCCGTCCACATATAGGACAAGAAAAACATTCTTTCTCCTACTAACCTTCTTGAAAACACAAGGCTCATCTTCGTTCTTTATGAAATCGTAACCATTACTGCCTCATCGGAACGAAGATTCCAACTTCGAGATGCCTGCTCTAGTCCGTAGATGGACCTCTGAAGCTCGCATACTCGATTAGGATGCTCCTGATCGATGTATCTCTCAGGTTATTTCAAGTAAACATCCTCGAGTAAGTTTCCATTCAGGAAAACTGTCTTAACATCCATCTGCCATATATCATATTCATAATATGCAGCTATGGCGAGCATAGTCCGAATGGACTTGAACATCACGACAGGGGAGAAGGTTTCATCATAGTCAATACCATGAGTCTGTCTGAAACCTTTAGCCACTAGTCATGCCTTTGAAGATCCCGCCAGGTTTTAACTTGAAAATCCACTTGCAATCGACAACCTTTGCCTGAACAAGAGGGTCAATCAAAGTCCAAACTTTATTGTCCCTCATGGATCGCATTTCAGACTCCATGGCTTGTAGCCATTTATATGAATATAGACTTTCTAAAACCTGTCTGTAGGTCGTGGGCTCATTAGAGTCCACCAAGATCAAATCTTGATCGTCAGTCACGAGAAAACCATATCTCTTGGGTTATTGACGAGATCTAATAGACCTTTTTGGTTCTTGTGTTGTTGACTCAGGTTGCTCATCTTATGAGTTTCCACACCAACTTCCATATGAGTTTTTGTAGATGGTTCTACACTCTCTTATGGGTCTCGAACCTCTTCGAGTTCTATTCTACTCCCACTGTCTTTCTTGTACAGAAAGTCTTTCTCTAAGAAAGTAGCTCATCGAGCAACAAACACTTTGTTCTCATTTAAGAGGTAGAATTGATATCCTTTGCTTTTCTTAGGATACCCCACAAATAGGCATTTGTCAGTTTTAGGTTCAAGCTTATTATTTTGTAAACGCTTTACATGAGCTTGACAACCCCAAACTCGTAGATTGGACATATAGGGCTTTTGGCCCATCCATATCTCATATGGAGTCTTGTCTACTACCTTAGATGGAATATGGTTTAGTAAGTATGCATCAGAAAGGAGAGCATAACCCCAAAAGGACATAGGGAGAGTCGATTGGCCCATCATTGATCGAACCATATCTAATATTGTCTGATTCCTCCTTTCAGATACACCATTCCATTTAGGTGTTCCCGATGGAGTTAGCTATGAAACAATTCCACATTGTTTTAGATAACCATCGAACTCATCACTTAGGTACTCACCTTCCCGATCGGAGCGAATAGCCTTAATCCTTCTATCCAACTAATTTTCTACTTCGTTCTTGAAATCTTTGAAATTTTCAAATGTTTTATTTTTATACCTCATTAAGTAGACATAACCATATCTACTATAGTCATCAGTAAAAGTCACGAAGTATTCAAATTCACTTCTGGCTTGTGTGCTCATTGGTCCACATACATTCGTATGTATTAGAGTCAATAGCTCACTAGTCCTTTCCCCTTTCTTGTTGAAATGACTCTTTGTCATTTGCCTTGTAAACAAGGTTCACATGTGTCATACGATTCAAAATCAAATGACCCAAGCACTCCATCTTTATGAAGTCTTTGAACTCTTTTATTGCTAATGACAGTGCCATAGGTATGAAGGATTTTTCTTGATACACTTTACATTTTCTTTTCCAATGACATTCATTGTTATAGAAACATGTAGTGTCATTTCCGGGTTTAGTCTTAGAATCTGGCTTGGCATTGGCAACAGTCTTACCGTGTGCCTTCTTGTTCCCAACAAATTTGCCTTGCCCTTGAACTTTCTCTTGTTCACTTTGCCCTTTTCAACCACTAACACTTGAGTACCCTTCTCAAAGGCCTGCCCAGCGTTTTTCCAGCATCTCATGCATGTTGAATTTTACCACGAGGTCATTGTACTCATCTAGCAACGAAGCCAAAATGACGTCAATGTCTAATTTCCTGAACCAAAGTGCACCTAGTCTCTCTAGAGTATCAGTATACCCTTTTATAATGACTAGGCAAGTACTCACAGACGAACCCTTCGTCATATTGCAAGAAATGAATGTTATCAATGTAACGAACCTTTTGTTACGAACCTGCTCCATATTCATGTTTCTAAAGTATTCCTCAAAACATGTCACATAATTGGATTTGTTCATTTTGCCTTCTAAAGGCCTTTCGAGCAACCTTTGTAGCATTTTTCAGGTATTTCGGGCAAAATAGCTTCTAAGACAATAACGCTTCCTTTCATGTTTTAAAATGTTTCTTATGGACAGTGATTTGAAATTTAAGTGCAAGATAATGCCATCCACAAAAGAATAATGCAAAATATTAGAATGAGTTTTAATAAAATCATTTCACAATAGCCAAAATTAAAATTCCATACAATTTTGTGTTGGTGCTAGATTGTGGACTGAAAATCCACAAAGAACCAAACCCCAGTCTTGCTTTGGCAAGTATCGTAGGGATCGGGCCCTTTTGGTAGGCAACGTTCAAATCACATCTCATGCAATTTAACGCTTTCCAATTGCATCACCATGCAACTTTTCGGTGATAGGATGAACATTCCAAATGTTTGACAGAATCCTATCATTGCAAAACCAGCCCTAGTCAACTTATCGGGTTAAACTAGACAATTTCCCTAAGTCAAACCATCCCTCGAAGCATCACATCAATAAATACCCAAATAGTTTTTCCACATAGTGGTAGTGAGTAAAGTTGGGCACCTATTATGCAACAACTAGCCTAACGAAGAAAACCTGCGGCCCTTGTGCTCTCCAAGTCCACAGACATTCAACGCTCTGGCGAGCCTCCAAGTATGGAAGCAATTTACGACTTAGGTTTTTAGGGATTTAGTTTGAGCGGCTTAACATGCATTTCGTTATCATTCACATTAACATATATCAAATATATTTAAAGCGATTAAAATGCAATGAATTGGGCTCTAGTCTATTACAAGGCTTTATAAAATTATTTTCTTCATTTGGGCCATCTCAACTGGGCTCCAGTTCCTTGGCTCCGTCTTAGTCTTCTTAGAAGTTTGGGCCTATCTAATTCTATTCTATTACATAGAATTTAATAGGCTCACATGCCCAATTTAATTGGCTCGCAGGCCCCAAATTAAAATAATTAAAAGCCCAATTCATGCATGAGAAACACATAATATTTTAATTAAGCCGAATAATTTTAAAGGATCGTGTAACTATTATACTATTAAAATTGATCGTTTCATTATCAACTTTAATCAATCCCTTGTTCATTTATTTTGGTCAAAATGATGCATGAACATATTTAACATGCTTCCGTATGCATTTCACAATTCAAACAATTTAAATTTGAAATCATAAATTAATCATGAAAAATGAATAAATAAATAAACAAATTAATTAATTAACTAATCTCATTAATTAATTAATTTTATTTATTATTATTATTTAATTATTCTAATATAATTAAGATAATCTTTTAAATTCAAAATTTAAAATATTTCTAATTATCCCAATCTAATTAAGGTAATTATTTAAATTTAAAAGTTCAAATATTTCCTAATTCTAATTAAGATAATTATCTAAAATTTAAAATTTTAAATATTTTGATAGGATAATAATTTTTAAATCAAATTTTAATCCTATCTCTAATTTAAAATAAAATTTAATTAATTATCAATAATCTAATTAATATAATTAATCAAATTTTAAATATTTCAAAATCCTAATCTGATAAGATATAATTCTATCCAATAAAATATAAATGAAAATCTTATCAGAATTTAAAAAATCAAAAAAACTATTTTTCTGAAAATTATAGGGCTATTCGGTAATTTAATTAAAATACTGGGCTAGGGTTTAAAAGAGACACAATGTCCAAGGGCTATTCTGTAATTTTAAAACTATTTTAAAATCTTGCCAGGCGGGGCAGTTTAGTAATTTAAGCCCATTAGGGTATCTGCTCTAGCATTTCCTTTTAGGGTTTCATGGGGTGGCGGGGTTAATTTCGTAAATTCAGCCCCTAGGGCTTCACCCTAGCCGCCAACCCTCTTTGTCCTCTTCGACCTCCCGCTGGCCTTCTCGACTCCCGGTGACATTCACCAGTCATCTCTTCTGGTGTCGATAGCCTCTCCTGGCAGTAACCTTCCCGATCACGGCTTCCCAAATGACGGAGACCGCCTTTCGAAGAACGCATTGGGAGTCAAGATCTCTGGTCGTCTGGACTAGAGAAGACGCAGCGGCAACACTCATCGCTACTCGTTCTCGTCTGACCGAGACCACGCACCGGCAGCCTCCGCCATGGAAAATCGAAAGTGCATAGACACCTAGTCCAGCTATCCCGTTTTTCCGGCCATTGACTTCCTTAGAAGACCAGCGAGAGAAAAACAAACCAGCCCAGAAACCATTTCCGGCTGATTCGTTTTCCTGGCGAAGCAATAACCAAAATCCAGAAACAAAAATAAAAAATAAAAAATCCAAATCCAGGACCATCCCGACGTTGCCCGTTTTCCCGGTGATATTCTAAACACCCTAGAAAAGTTTTTCTCATTTTTCCGATGAAAAAGTTTAAAACCCAGAAATGAAAATTGTTTTTTCGGTAATAAAATCCAAGAATCCAAAAGAAAAACAATTAAACTGGGTTTTTGAATCTTTACCGGAAAACCGATTTGGCAAAAAGGGAAAGCTTATGGTTTTGGTTTAGAACTCAAATCTGATTTTGGTTTGTTTTAAACTGGGCAAAGTCACCGGAAAAACACAACCATCTGGGTTTTGGTTTTCAAATCTTTGCTGGGTTAATTTGTTTTGAAAACCTTGCTGAAAATTTTTTTTTCTTTGTTTTGCTCACCGAAAAAATGGAGAACGGAAAAAATTGAGGTTTAGCTGCAGTTTCATGTTTTAGATTAATTTCCCAAAAGAAACGGAAAAAAATTGAAGATTGAGTTTTGGTTTTTCAAATTGATGTCTCCAAAATCGACTTGGAGATTAATGCCCAAAATTTGTAAATTGACTAGTGGTTTTGTGAAACCAAATATGCATGTCAAAAACCAAATTTAATGGGCTTTTTATTGGCATCGGTTTTTGGAGTTTAAGCTTTGGTGTGTAATCTATAAATTGATGGTTACCAAAACGGCTGGAAATATTGCTTGCTAATGAAATTTATTAAGGAATTAATTTGGTGATTAATTCTATTTTTACCCTACAGCCTATAAATAGTTCATTAGGATTATTGGAGAATAGTTTCAGTTTTAATTAGAAGGACCATTTGATTTGACTTAATTAATTCAAAGATTAGTTGAATAATGCCAAAACCAAAATGTGAAGGTTTAGCTGCATTGATGGCATTACTTTGAATAATGCCAGAATTGAAATTTTGCTGCATCAGGTTTGGTGTTTGGAAATCTTTCGAGTAAATGAAAGAAAAACTGATGACTTAATGCCTTATAAAGTCATGAATCGGTAAGAAGACTTAATCTTTTGATTAATTCTATGATTCTATGCTAAGTAGTATTGAAGTGCTCATTCTATGTATTTTGATTATGCATTTGTACATGCTAAAATGTGATATGAAGCATGAACCATGAGAATTGTGGAAATTTTGTCACATAGATGAATTTGGAAATTATGAAGAACTCTTCTTGTGCTATGAAAGAGTTGAGAAAGAACAACATTGTGTTCATTATGTGGTCCAAACCTCGTGGTGGCAATGGACACATCTATGAGTACAAATAGATAAATGGGATGTGAGAGACTTGTTTCCTACGAGAATTTTTTTTATGAGATTAAGAAGTGAATAACGTTGTGAGTGAACCACCTTTTAGGTGATTTCTTCGCACAATATAGATTTGTCTATAAATTGCCTACACGTATTTATTTCAATGAAAATCTGAACGTGAAAAAGGGACAAGTGAGATATTCTCAATAAGAGTTCATTATTCTCGATAATGCATCTTTTGAGATATATTCTCTATGAAGAGATTTTATTCTTTATGAGATTAAGGTTGAGTGTCAACTCGATATAAGAATTCATAAACTGAATAGTGGTACAAGTGGTGAGTGAGACACCAATTGGTGATTTCTTTACACAACATAGAGTTATCTATGAAGTGTCTACCATAGTTACCTCTATATGATGAAAATATGAGATGAAAATCGCATAATGAAAGAAATATCAAATGTGATATTTCCTGAGTTTAACAAGACCTACCAAATGTGGGGGGACGATTTCTTGTTAAACGAACATTTTTAAAGTAAAATATCTTTAAAATAAAAGAAACTACCTTATAAATACATGCAAGTGTGGGGGTCGTCATATGAGGAGTGCAAAAGGCATTTCTGAGATTTGTCTTGCAAATTTAACAAGATTTGCTAGAGGCTATAAAGATTAAGTCATCTGTGATGGATTGAATCTTTATAATCTATGACTTGAACGTAGTTGTGTAAGTGGTTCAAAACGTTGAACGCAAACACAACAACGAGTCGAATGGGAAAGTCAATGATGAATTTATGACTTTCTGAGTTTGATCTTTTCAGAAGAATCCATGCAGAAAAAATGATTCTATATTAAAGAATCATAGTTAGGTGTTAATGGTTCTCCTACATATGATAAAAGTAAATAAGCAATAACGGGCTTAGATTACTTTGATAGAATTATCTCCCGATGATATAAAATTTTATAAAAAGTGATACTTGGTATCATACACTAATGAATTGTGAAATAGTCATAAAATGATGGTTCGTTTAAAGGAAAACTAGATATTGAATCCTGTGTGGGATCTAGATGTTGAACCATATGTAGAGCAAACCTGAGGGTTTCAAAGTCCAGATACCACAAATGAAGTCGAGAAATTGGTAAGGTCTCTTATTGTCTTGAATAAGACAAGAGATTACCAATAGATTCGAAATCAATGAGTTTTAAAAAAATGTTAATGAGAAATAGACATAAGATTTCTTAGTCTTGCAATGTCTATGTATGAATAACATACTCATTAATAGCAATGGAAATTGGTGTGTGTTACCTATAACATGTTAAATTTGAAGTTTGATATGTTGAATTTGCTGATTTGATTTTAGAGGATAAAGTCATATGAATAGCAAATGGTCTTGTTTTGAGTCAATCTCATCACAAAGACAAAACTCTTGTAGAGTTTAAATGAAAATGACTCTGGAATTGAAAGAACACATTAGATAACATAATCCAATTATCCATAAATCATAGAGAGAGTATTTCTCAAGTAGAATACTCCAGAATTATAGGGAGTTTGATGTATCTAATGAGTTGTTCTATAATGGATATTGCTTATGCGGTAAGCAAATTGAGTTCATATACGAGTAAACAGGAAATGAGCACTGAAATGCCATAATTATAGTACTAAGATACTTAAGGTTTACTCGTGACTATGAACTTCATTATACTGGATATCATGTTGTGCTTGAAGGATTTACAAATTCGAATTGGATATCTGATATAAATGACTCTACGTGCACAAGTGGCTATGTGTTCACACTAGATGGTGCAGTTGTGTCGTGAAAATCCTCAAAATAGACAGTGATCATTATATCAACGATGAAATCCGAGTTTATTGCACTCGATTAATGTGGAGAATGAGCTGAATGGCTTCAACACTTCTTAGAGGATATTCCAAATTGGGAAAAAACCTGTGCTACCTATTTGTATACATTGCGATAACCAATCTGTGATTGGAAGGGCACAAAGTACTATGTACAATGGTAAGTCGAGAAGTATTCATCGTTGACATAATACCATTCAACAACTACTCTCTACAGGGGTTATCTCAATTGATTATGTAATATCGAAGGATAACATTGCGGATCCGCTAACGAAAGGGTTAAATAGAGAGGCAGTTGAGAGATTGACAAGAGGAATGGGTGTAAAGCCTGTGGAAATGAACAGTCTTTGAAGGAAACCCAACCTAGTTGACTGGAGATCCCAAGATTTAGGTTCAAAAGGAACAACCTACTTAAAGACTAAGTACGGTCACTGTGGGGGCATCGAAACCTCATTAACCTCACTCCTGTCAATAAATAGTGATTGATGAATTCAGGATAACAATTATTTGCTTTAATGACTCTTAAAGGAAGTAATCGTGATTTACTTTAGATTTAAGCAGTATGTAAGAGAGAAGTGGGGTCGCTTCAAAGGAGAATTGGTTAGGCTCAATTCTTTAGCAATCTCGCAGAACCAGGGCTTGTTCATGGCCATAATGAACAAAACCATGAGAACAGAACATTTATAAGAGGGGTTTTTGTGTACTGTAGGGACTTCATTACACTATACAGCAGGGCAGTTTAAGGGTATCATATCTATTGGCCAGCTAGTAATGCAAGTGTACTTTACAAAGGGGAAGTTCAAAGGTGCTGACACCTACTTTCTCTATGCAGAAATCAGATGATGAATATTTTCCTCCAATTCAAATCAATATCTCATTTATGTGGGGGATTGTTGGAAATGAGACGAATTCGAATGAGAATTGAGTTTCTCATTATATTGGGAAAATCAAGGGTAATACCAAAAGGCCTGATCAACCTACGGTTTACTCGGTAATGTGCTGAAAGGTTGTGAATATTAATGAATGAATTTAATAAGCAGAATGAAACGTATCTAATATGTTAGATACATTGAAATGTTTCTACAATGAATCTAATTTGTTAGATACATTTAAACGTATGTACATTGAATCTGCTATGTAGCTATTCAGTTAGTCTAAAGGATTTTCCACCTATAAATAGTGGCTCATTTTCAAGCATTTGGCATCCCCATTCAGAAACATTCTTCTTGAGTTTCTTAAGCCTCATTTATCTCCTTTTCTTGGTGTTCATCATTCCTCTATGTTCTAGTTCGTGGTGAGACTATTTTGTGCAAAACAGATTTCACGTATCCGTTATTTCTTGAGAAACAGTTGTCCAAGTTAACCTCTAGCACAGTGTAAGGGGGCAAAATTGTTTTAAGGAAAACGTGTTTGCACATGCCTCAGACTTTTCCTTCTCCTATCTATTTGCTATTGACCATCACAGATACTACGAATTTTTCCAACATTAATAAATTTGTATGAACACATTTAAAATTACGACCATTCTTATTTTCGATATCATAACAAAATTTTTAAATTTTATAATTGATATTTGAATGGATATAAATGATATTTAAATAGTTTTTTTAAAATAAATTTAATTTTCATTACAAAAATAGACATTTATGTTTCGTATGTTATCTTCTAATTGTCAAAATATTACGATATAATAATATTATTATATAAATTATGTGATGGGTATTACTAGTCACTGTCTCAGTTTTAAGCATTATCGCTCTAATTTTGATAAAATTATCCTTTTACTTAGAAGAGATAGAAGAGAGAGGGGATTGTAGTCCAAATTGAAACGGTAGAGGGTAAAAATTAAGACAGTAACTAATAAAATTTTTTATGTGATTGTTATTTGTTAGAAATTGGGACATTTGTATTGTATAGTAAATTCAATTCAGATATAAAAGAACACAAATCATTCGCAATTTATATACTAGTCAAATTTACTTTTTATTTAACCATAATTTTTATTTTTTTGATACAACGTGACTCAAATTCAATACCTATTGTCTTGGGCAGAGAGTGCTTACCACTGAGTTACAACCCTCAGATCAATAAGAAATTATACCCCATACACAGGATACATGTACTCAGTTACTAATTATAGTAACTAGGTACATGTACATTATGTACAATATATAATTTGCCAGGTTACTCTATTAAATTAATTATTTCTATTTCGCGAATATATTTATGAGTATATAGTCTTTCTTAGATATAAGATATAATTGCCCCCTCATCGTAGACTTTATCAAATAATAACACATAGATCTCAATAATGTAATCAGAATCGTTCATTCTTTAAAAAAAAATAAAGAAATCTTTGTGCAACTCTCTCTTAGTCTCCTCAAAATAATCATTTGAAGAATGCATTTTTTTAATAAAATACAGTTCAAAAAATATTGATTATTATTTTTGTAAATATATATTCAATTATAAATATGTTTAAATTATTTATAATGATATTAATTATAATATTAAAGTAAATTAGAGGCATTAAATGTGAAAATATCCAAATTAAACTAAGATATAATTAATTTTATTGAAGCGAGCGAAAGTATAACAAACTATTCCCTTCATTAAAAAAGAATTGTACAAATTAAATTATTTAGTTCAATAATCTGAATTATTTTTGGTAGAAAGGCGGTACTATAAAGTGTATAAAATATATAAGATGAGTTGTTAATCATATCATTTTTAACTATTACTTTTAAATAGTACTTGTGGGTCTTTCTTCATTCATAAAGAAATTTATCTAATTTTTTCAGACTAAAATAATTATAAAAGAAAATTAAGAATGGGGTTAAGCTTAGCCGCATCTCTCTCTGGTGGTGCAGCCCTATTTTATTTAGTAGTAGTATTTTTTTTTTTTTATATATATAAATAGTCGGAGAAAGAAGTGGTTTCACTTCTCCAGATGGCTTCTTCTCAACTCCAAACATTCCCATTCCAAACACTTCTTCTTCTTCTTCTTCTCCCCCATTTTTGTACCTTCTAGTTCTTCAATTTCAAGGGTTATTTTGCATATTAACAATTTAACAGAGTATACTAAGATGCAACCTTGTAGTAGAGAAATGCAAGCCATGAATTCACTCTTGAACCAACAACAGCAGCAACAATCCCACATTTCTCTCAACGACCTCCACAACCGCCACCACCACCACCACCACCACCAAACTCCTCATTTCGACTCTTCCGCCGCCGCATCTGCGTCTTCCTCCCACGACGACTTCCTTGAACAAATCTTATCCTCCAACGCCTGGCCTCCTCCTCTTGATCCCACCGCCCTCTCTGCCTCTAAACCCCAGCAGTCCCCTTGGGATGCTCTCGCCTCGCTCGAGGACCAGTCGGCCTTCCTCGCTTCCAAGCTCCGACAACACGAGATCGGTGGCGGCAACAAGGCCCTCATGCTCCAGCAGCAGTTGTTACTCGCCAGAGGCTTAGCCGCTGGAAATGGACTCAGATCCCCTCCCGGTGGCTCCTGCTCCGGCGGCCTTTTACCCTTGCCTTTGAGCTTGTCCGGCAACGGGGATCAAAATGACGTTATCGTTGATGGCTCTCCCTTCAAATCTGCTAACTCGGTCGGTTTCTTTTTTATTATTTATTTTTTCTGGGAAATCAAAATTCGCCAAAAGCTTCATTAAGAAAGTTTTAACGAATTAAAGGGGTTCTTAATTAGGAATTTAATTGCAGGGAAATGATGCATCAGTACAAGCTCTATTCAGCGGATTCAATGGATCCCTCGGTCAGCCCTCAAGTCAATCTCAACATTTCCAACTCCCTCAGGTCACCGATTGCTTCCAACTATTATTGTATTCAAATCATGAAGAAAATAATAATAACAATAAAAATGCGCTAAATTAAACAGACTGGTGATTTTCCCTCTTTCTGCTCATGTATTCAAATTTTTACAGGGAGGGCCTATGCAATCTCAGAATTTTACCGCACCGGCAATGAATCAGCAGGCGGCAAGTGGTTCAACTGCAACCGGAGGAGGAGGAGGTGGGGCGACGGCACAGCAGCCACGCCAGCAGAGGGTGAGGGCCCGAAGAGGACAAGCAACTGACCCTCACAGCATTGCTGAAAGAGTACGTCAAGTTACAAAGTGCCAAAATAAAAAAATTTCCCTCTTCATTTTTCTTTTGTTTTCTTGTATTCAGTTGGGTTCTGAATTTTTTGTTGATTCTGTTTTGGGGTTTTAAAATTTACTTAACTTTTTTTTTTTTTTTTTTTTGTGGGGGGTTATTTTGATTATTGACAGTTACGCAGAGAGAGAATTGCAGAAAGGATGAAGGCTTTGCAGGAGCTTGTACCCAATGCTAATAAGGTAGTACTTAATCTTCATATTTCTCTTTGTAGTAATTATTTTTTAGGATAATTAATGAACCTGTATTAAAAGTTTTCCCATATTTATTTATCGTAATAATCATATTTTAAAAGTTTTCTTCAGTTGTTGAGAATTGAAGAATTTAAATGAAGTACTGGAGTTTTTATTATTGGCATTCTGTAACTGCCTGATCCCAATTATTATTGCAGTAAAAGATAAAAATAAGAAACTAATTACTTTTAACAGTTTGACTTAGTCTTCGATCCATCCATTAGAAAAAGGAAAAAAAAAATGTTTCCACGTTTGCCTAAATTATGCATTTAATAAAAAATAACTCAGTAATTTATTAGTAAATCATTCTACAGTCTAATAATCTCATGCTTAGGTTGCGTCCAATATTTTGTAAGGACAGTAAAATTTAAAATGGGTAAATTTTAGTTATGATTACTATCTCCTCGAGAATACATTATTTTTGTGTCTGTAACGCTTTTATATTCTTAATTTTTAATTATAAATTAGAAGTATTTGTATTGTTGGAAGACTTTTCTGGGAAGAAATTTGTAGCGTAGTAAAATTTAAACAAATAGGAAAGAAATATTCAAATTAATAAAATAAAAAGAGAGAAAGAAATTGGTAGAAAGGGTAGGAGGAATGGAGGAAAGTTAAACGTAGGGGAGCGGTGGTGGTGGAGGTAGGGTGGCGGCGGCGGCGGCGGCGGTGTTGGGTAGGACATATAGTGGGATATTGGTAAAATTGGGAGTATATCTTTCCGTGCGTACTTGGGGGGAAAAAAGTAAAAGCGGGGGAAAACTAGAAAAGGAATAGCGGGATCATAATCAGATGATAGCTACTCATCATCATCATCATTATTCATCGGAAAAAAAGCACAGTAAAGTAAAGATAGCAGTTCCTAGTAAACTAGTTCTCACCCTATGGTCCAACTACACTTGTATTTACAAATATGCCCTTTGTTTCTTTTTGTAATTGCTTAATGTAAGAATTAAAAGAAATTCAGTTTAATTAAACATGTCATTTTATTGGTCAAAAGATAGGGAGGAGGGAGGGAGGGAGGGAGGCAGAATTATTGTAATTTAATTTTCTGGAAATTTAATTATTTAAAATGTTAGAGGATAAATATGTAAATAGTCAGTGTGTATAGTTTAATCTGGGGTGATAACGTGTTGGCTGTTTGTGTTATTGTTGGTGGTGGGTCCATTGGGCGGGGAATGACAGACAGACAAGGCTTCAATGCTGGATGAGATCATCGACTATGTCAAATTCCTCCAACTCCAAGTCAAGGTAATATTCTATTTTTTTCTAATGCTTATGATAAGGAACACTCAACACGTTGATTTTTGAAAAAAGAAAAGAAAAAAATGCAAAAGGGCATCATTCTTTAGCTTCTAATATATAGTTGGTGGGTGTGTGTGTGTGTGTGTGTGTGTGTGTGTGTTTTTTTTTTCATTTTGTGTTTATGAATAAATGAAAATGAATGGGAATGGCATGGTTTATATAGGTTCTGAGCATGAGTAGATTGGGTGCTGCTGCTGCTGTTGCGCCTCTGGTGGCCGATATGTCCTCCGAGGTACTATTGCTTGGTAGTATTTTGTCAGTTCTTATATCACATTAATACATATACATATGTAATTTACAGTATTTTGGTGGTAGAAAAATGTATTAATATAAGCTTGCCAAATCCACCATAACCACCTTTCCATATATAGAAAAGATAACGAATATAAGCCAGAGAAGAAATGATTCATTACGCAAAATTAGTACTACAAAAGGACCCAACAATAGCTGATACCTGATGCCTCCTAGCTCACCTAAAGTCCCTAACCCCACACACACACACACTCACACAGTACTCCATTTCCAAACCCTAAAACGACAAATATCAAAAGTGGCACGCGTGCTTCACTTTCCAGATTCCACTACTCCTCCCTAACCCCATCAAGATTGATTTTTTATGAGAGTTTTTGTTGACTCAAACAGGGTGGAGGAAATGACTCTGGTGGGAATGCCAGGAACAGTAACGGAACGCAGACGCCGTCATCATCCAACAACGATAGCATGACGGTAACGGAGCACCAGGTGGCTAAGTTAATGGAGGAAGACATGGGATCCGCCATGCAGTATCTTCAAGGGAAAGGGCTATGTCTGATGCCCATCTCCCTCGCAACGGCTATTTCTACCGCAACGTGCCACTCAAGGAATCCCATGAATCACGGCCTTAACGGTAACGCCGCTAACAACCCACCCCACTTCGGAGTCGGAGGTGAAGCCTGTGGTGGGCCATCTTCTCCTAGTATGTCGGTGTTGACCGTTCAGTCAGCCACGATGGGGGGTAACGGCGGAGGAGGTGGTGGTGGTGGTGGTGGATGTGAACCTTCCTCCGTTAAAGACGCAACTTCCATTTCGAAGCCTTGAATGTAGGGTGACCGTTTTAACGGCGTTGACAGTTTTACTCAAGTCTGATATGATCATCTGACCCTTGTTTTAGTGAAGAGAGAGTGCTGAGACGGCCGTCAAGTCTACCCGAATAAGGAGGAATACGCTACGATGCCGTATTTAGGTAGACTTGGGCTTAGTTAATTATTTTTATTACTATTATATTACTTTTAAAAAGCCGCTAACAAAACGGATCCCAATGGATTCCGGTTTTTCCTTTGTGAAATCCTTTTTCTTTTTACAATTTTTAAGAAAATCAAATAATCTCTCTCTCTCTCTCTCTCTCTCTCTCTCTCTCTCTAATCAATTCCAAATGTCTTAATTACTCTTGCCACTTGTCACGCCGCGGTTCGTAGATCAAATAATGCTAAAAACTCATGTATTATTATCGTTAGTCATATATTTCCCCATCGGATATGTGTAACGTTATTAATATAAATTAAAAAAATAGATTTATTATCTAATTTAAAAATAATTTATTTTATTTTATTTTTATTATAATTGTTCTATTGTATTAACAACCCACTTGGAACGGTGTCGGGAGGAACTTCTTGAAAGCCTGATCAATGATGGACTAGCCCGAAATCGACCCGGATGAGCTGAGCTCCTCTCGGGTTTCACCCGCCCAGATGACCCAAAAAAAAAAAGAGATAAGTGTGAATCAGGATCATTAATTTCAAAGAGGGAAAGAGCCATTAAAATTCCAAGCAGATGTGATTAGCATGTGGTCAAGATCAACTTCTTGCTGGCATTTACTAATCATTCATCACTTTAAAATTGTAAGTCGTTTAACAATGAAATTATTAATAAAATTTTCACTATTTATTGTCGTTTTTACTCTTATTTATGGTTAATTCTTAGAATTAATGGTATAAATACTACTTCTTAAAGTTAAAGTTTTAAAAAGAATGTGTAAATATTTCTTTTTTGAGTACAAAAAGTGTAAATATTAGTAATTTTTTTTATAAAAAAATACCCAATAGTATGAAATAACAAACTAAGAAAATATAAGAATAATGTAAAGAGAAATATGAGGAAAGTCTATTTATATGAGTGGAAAGGGTTTACATATAGAAACTAAATATTCCAAATAATCATTCTATATAATAATTATGGACAATCAATTATTTCACATAATAATTATGGACATTCAATTATATAATACTTATAGACATTCAATTTAGAATCAATAGAATATTTTCATAACAATTTTTATTTTTTTAATGTAATCTTAAATTATTTAGTCTTTTTTTAAAATAAAAGATATATATTAATTTACTTCCACCAACGATTGATAAAATAAACATACAGTTAAAGAAACACACATTTTGGATAAACTTATATAGATCTACCCTATCAAGCAGTGAATATACCACATGCCAAAATTTTAATCCGAATAATGATACATCACTAATTTTCCAATGAAAATTTCAAAATATAGATCTAATAATTAGATCTATGATCACTGAATTTTTTTGGACCAAACCAACGAATATTTTCAATAACGCCGCTACCAATTCAACGAACTTCACTAACGAAATTGTCGTCATAACAACGAACACCATCAATGAAACCGCGATCAATACACTATCAGTAAATCTGAATTTACTGAAGGACAAAAGAAAATAAAAATTGAGGATAATCTCTTTTATTAGATGACGAAATTAAAAATAATAAAACGAAAACAGTCAACAAATTTATTTCTTCCATCCTCCCATGATGGAAAAATGAGGAAAGAAATATTGGTTGATGGTTGAATTTAGAAGAGAAGAAATGAGAACCGTGACTGGTAGATTGGAGTTTTTAACTTTTGTTTAGAAATTGGGTACGATAAGAACTCTTAAATTATTTAGTGTTCAAACGAATTATATTTTATTAATAAATTGAGTGAACAAAGACAAACTAATTAAGACACGGAGATGAAGGATCAAAATGGTCTTCTTTAGTTGTCCCTTATTTTTAATTAAGTAATTAGTACTTTATTCTCTCACTAATTACTGCTATTATTCTAATGATTTTTTTCCTTTTTTAAAATCTGTTTTTGTGGTTCATTGGTCATTTTGCTTTGGTCCAACTTTGTTGTGTTCAGTACCCCATCCTTAAAATATAACCGCTTTTTTCCCGGTTGGCTCTTTCGACGTTTGAAGACAAACAAAAAAAAAAAAAGCTGTTGCCAAACGAATACGTGTAGGATTGCTTCAAGTCAACGCCAACTTTTTCTCCCCATTTTTGAAATTTCTATCGCTATATGTTTATATTTATTCATAACAAGGATGGTAAAATCAATAAATTTTGATCAAGCAATACTTTTATTTATCATAGATAAATGTTGGAAAAAAAAAGTAAAATTGATATGCTTTAATAAATTATCCTTTTAAATATGCATGTTATGATGCTCTTTGATTCATGAAATTATTAATTAAGGACGAGTTGAAAGAAAAATAATGAACATATGATAAATTTACATCTAAAAAAAAGAATATAATTATTTTTGTTATCATTATTGAAATAGTATAATTTATAATTATAAGGATTTGAAAAGGTGGTAATAGTGAGAATTTATATCGTAAAGCCCAATTCAAACCTCAGTTACAAGGAAAAGAAAGCATAATTTGTAATTTAATTATTTTATATATGTCATATCGTTTATTATGTAAATATTATTGTATATGTCAATTTTTTTTCCCCGTAAAAACTGAAAGATTGGATCAATTATTAAAAATAATGCTTAATATAAATAATCATTTCTTAGTTTTCGACCCCAATCACTACGAACGCTTTTAATAACAGTGATTCAACTAAATTATAACTAAAATTGAAACTGATAATTTCGATTTGTGTCTTAAAAATTATTAAAAGTAACTAAATAAATATGTCATAATTTATTTTTAGTAGGAAAATTTTCCTCAATATTTTTTGTTATCTTGAAGAACATTTATTAACTAAGTGTTTTTCTTTTTTGGTTTGAGAATTGGATTAGGTATTTTAACAGCATCGATGTTTAGTTAGCCAAATTGCTCCAAAAAGTTGGTGGTGATCGGTTGACTTATTATTATTAGTATGGGTTATTCAACTCCATTAAAAAATAAATAAATAATTCAAAAGAGTCCAATAAATAAATGAACAAACTTTTATAGTACTCATTACTGATTGATTCCAGATATTTTAACTGCTCTCATCCTTGGTAATATATATGCAGTCAAAATGGACCGGTTCCTCTCGACAATTTTATTTTTTTAATTTATAGAAAAGGTCAACGGAGATGATATTAACTCATTCTATATGGACCAATTAGGAATTATTATACTTTAGATTTCTAACTTGTGAATTTTTTTTTTTCTTATAGAAGACATTTAATGAGAAAATTTTGTTTTTAGAATGTTAATATTAACTAAATTACGACGCATAAATTGTTAAAATTTAAGATATGAGTGATCGGATAATAATTCTTTTAATAATTATATTTATAATAAAAAATTATAATTTAATTTAATTTTTATCATGAAAGAGAAGTTGAGCGGTAGAATTTTTATATATAAGCAATATTATCTTTTAAATTAAATAATAATTTTTTTATACAGAATTGAATTGAACTCAAGACTGCCTACCATGCATTACATCTCTCTTGCTAAATTAAATAATAATTGATTCTTAATTTTTTCATATAATCTTAAACATCTTATGAGAAAACGAAAAAGAAATTATAATTTTGTTTAGATGGAACTTTAAAAATTATTTTAATTTTCTATCTTGGATTTTTATTTTATTAATAGTTAATAAAATTTCCATACAAGTGGCTGGAAAAGAATAAATAAATTATTTATTATTAGTGTTGATTACAATAAAAATAAGGGGTGTCTACAGATGAAAGGCATTTGTCAATATATTTGCATCTTTTGGTAAGTTTGTTTTAGCTTTAATATATTTTATCAGAGTGGAAAAAGTCATACTAAAAATATTTAAAACCTAAAAGAAAAGGAAATAAATTACTAGACTATTGAAATGTTTTATTTGTTAGATTGTTGAAGAAATTATTGAAGAGTGACAAGAGTCCCTTTAGATAATGGTTTGATTATTATTATTATTACTATTGTTATTGATGCAAATGAGAAGGGTTAAACTTTTTTATTGGGGGAGTCAAATTAAAGTAAACTATGAGTGCTGAAGTTTAATTTGACCTAAAAGTTTACATTAATGGATATTTAAATTTATATATTTTATTAAGTATTTTATGTTTTAAATTTTTTGGTGAATTACATCTACTTTCCTTGTGGTTTGGTTAAACTATCAATTGCCCCCCGAGGTTTCTAACAACTATCAATACCTCCCTTGACCAAAATCAAATATAAAAAAATGTCAAAAAATTGAAAATTTTGACTATATTTTGTCAAAATGAGATTATAAAACGATGTTAATTTTGTTTTTCATCACAATAATAATATTTACGTTAGTATTTTTACTCATTTTTTTCGTTGATAAGAGGCTAGTTGTTATTAATTTGAATAGTCAAGGGATATACGTTATTTTCAAAACCTGAAGGGGGTATTGGTAGTTTCACCAAACCACAGGAGAGGTAAATGTAATTCACCCTAAATTTTTTTCATAAGTATTCCTTCACGCCTACCGTCTTTGCCGTAATCCATCTGTTTTCACAATCATTTTCTTTGTTCATTCATAACCATTATCGACGGGATCTATTATCGCAAAACAACGTCGTTTCGAGTATACCCAAATCTATTTTTCTTTGCTCGCATACACCATTGGACTCAAGCAATAGGTGTTCGTTAGTGGAGTTTTTTGTTCTTGGATCCCATCGTAGCTTTATCCTTCTATCCTGTCCTAGTCGTCTCCATTGGTTTCCACCAGCTTCTCTGTACGTCATTTTTTCCACCACCACTATACGATACTGTTTGTTTATCGATTTCTATCGGTCTATTTCTTGTTGACTGGCGGCTTATTGCTTATTGATGAAAATGTTTTTTGTGGTTGATTTTCGCACCCAGAAATTTGCTTTGCCTACTATTGGGTTTAGTCACTTTGTGCTATCAGTTTGGCTTTTTATTTGGAATCATCCGTTGTTGGCTTTGTTTCTTGTTATTTTATCAGCAAAAGAGTAATCAGATTAATCAGAATGGAAGTTCATATCAAGCAAAATATTGTTTCATATCAAGCAGAATGGAAGTTCATATCAAGCCAAACATTATTTCATATTCGCCCTATCTGCAAATATTAGACGCCTTAGACTTGACACTGTTATTAAGGAGTAATAATAATTATTGATGTAGTTGGGTAAGTTTTTTTTTTTTTTACCCCTAACTAAACATGATACTTGATGTGCCATAATTTTACCTATCAAAATAATATTTATAAACCTTGAAAGATTTTGGTAGGATCTGGGTTTGCACTTGCTCGATTTACCACGCAACAAAAATTTCTATTAAAGCGGAATCTTAGAAAAGTACCTTTGAAGCGTGCACTTGGTGATTCTCTTGTATGCCTCAAGAATATGACTTCACGTTGTGTGGGCAACGAACTAGAAGTCAATTGATCAGCTACTCACCACAATCCACCTGCTAGAAAACTCTAGCCCCGCAGCACCTGGCACGTACTATAAACGCACCTCCCGCAGAGAGAGAAAGCTACGCGCAGCTGGTATAGACCAAGGCCAAAATTTTAGCCACTAGAAACCCAAAAACCAGCTGCACACTTTCTTGAAAATTCAACTTGGAGAGAGAAACGTTTTCTCTCCCTAGAATTTTCTCTCTCTAGAAATCCTGTGGATTAATTGTGTTATTGTGTTTTCTGAATGACTGATCCCTTGTCTATTTATAGAGTTACAAGAGAGACTCCAAGTTGGTTTAGGATTGGTCTTCCTACTGGGTTTCTGTTTTCCTTCAATCCTGTTTCTGGACTGATACAGATTCTGTTTCCTTCAATCCTGTTCCTGGACTGATACACTCCCAACTGTCACAGGGATTCACTTATCCCAATCCAGTTCCTAGGATGAATCACTCCCAACTGACACAGGGATTCACTTATCCCAAACCAGTTCCTGGGATGATTCACAACCAACTGACACAAGGATTAATTAATTTCTCAATTAATTAAATCTACCTTTGTCAATAACCCAGTACATAATTAATCGTACCACTAACGGATTAATTATGGCACTACCAACCTACACCAAAATTGCTTCCGGAACAGCTTAATTAAATTATATTGATAATCTCCCCACATCAAAGATATAGTGCTCGTTAATTCATTAATTTACTGATAAATTAATTCATCAACTTCTTTTATTCCGAGACTAGTACCACTCGACCTTTTTATTATACCGGACATAAGTCCACCGGCCGGGTTTAGTATAATAAACATTTCGAGCTCATCTCGGGAGCACCATCACCCCGGACGCACCGGTACATGGTTTCCTTTCGACAAGCAACAGCACACCAAGTAACTAAACACGCGCACCCAACCTACCGAGATCATTGGCCATAATTGACCTCACCATTTGGCAGATCAAAGTACACTATGTCTAATCCTCATGCCCGCTCGAGTCTAGGGATTTAGAGATAGAATACAAGGATCGATTTGTCTATTAAATCAATACAAGACAAATCATTCCTAAGAGTCAAGTTCAATATGCCCCGGGCATATCTATATGATTCAATTAGTTTAGACAAACTAATTATCTGAATCACATAATAACCTAGACCGACAGTTTGTCCAAAGCTGTCTCGGTTACGAACCTCATATATATATATTATGTCTTTCAACCAATGATGAGATCTACTGTGTCACACCAGACACCTCATCATTTACTTACATAATATAAATGGACGATTAATGCACAACTAAATATAATTGAAACACAAATCGATATATTAAACTGGGAAACTGTACAATACAAGCATAGCTTATGTATTCTACTCCAACAAACCTAAATCCACACTAAGGGACTCAAGAATCCTGTCGTAGAGCACTCAGGTTTCGATCCACAGGGAGCACACAAGGGTTATGTTTGTTTGTAATTACCGATCCTGTTGATGATTGGAAACAAGATTTATTAATTAACTAGAGCTAGACAAAGCATGCAACTACCAAAAGGTAGATTATGAAATATGAGTGGGAATTTCGACCACCATCCAGCAGTTTTGGTCTCTTGTAATAGGGTCGTATCACTTTTGTCTCTATTAAAATTTAGTCGACCAAACTAGTCTCTCTTAACATTTTCTTTACATCAAATTTAGTCTTATTTAATGAAAAAATTAATGAACTAATAATTTAACCCATTTGACGGCTAATCTAGTTTATTTTTTACTCAACTATAATTTGTTCAACCCATTTTATGACTCGAAACCTCCTTAATTTTCAATTCATTTGTGGTTTCAACTATTGTTTTAAGTTATGTGTCAATTTAAATGGGTTGAACATTAAGAAAGATTCGAGTCATTAAATGGGTTGAACAGACGATCAAACGAGTCAAACCATTAATTCATTAATTTTTCAATTGAAAATGACCAAATGTAATGTAAAAGAGATTGAAAGAAATTAATTTGATCAACCAAATTTGAAGAGGACTAGGAGTAATACAACCTATTACAAAGACCAAAAACGTATTAAGCCTATTTTTTAGATAAAGAGTTGTAACAAACAAAAGAAAGTAAAACTAAAATTATCTTTTAAATTAAACTATTATTATTGATCCTAAAATTAATATAATAACTCATCCCCCTCCCTCCCAAACGGTACATGAGTTAATATGTAATTAAAAATTTTCCCTTTAAATATATCATTTTTAACATAATATTTATTATCTTTTACATATTGTTTCAAGCGAATTTCAAGATTTGTCTTTTATACCTTTCAAAAATATTATCATATATTATCAAGTTATAATGAAGGTATTTTATTTAAGAGTGAATTATAAATTTGGTCATCTTATCTTAGTAAAGTTCAGATTTTGGTCATTAACTTTTAAAAATTTAAAAAACATTACTAACTTTTATATTTTGATTTCAAGTTTGGTCACTCCGTCCATAACTGTCGTTAAATCCTTTAATGGACCTATTTTTAAGGATATTTTTGTCATTTTGCATTGCAACTCTCCATTCTCTTTCCCTCTTAAGATAAAATTAAAAAGACTACAAGAAGTCAAGGATTTAAACATAATTTCTATACTTTTCAACCTAAATCCCTTTTCTTTTCTTTCATCTTCAAGCCGTAATTCCCTTTTCCTTTTATTCTTTCCCCTCCCGAAGTGCCCAACCACCACCACGCCACCTCTCTTTGCCTACGTTTTGGCCACGCCACCACCACGACCTCTATTCTTCAAAACCCAACCCTTCTCTCTCTAGCCTTCACGTTTTCCTCTCCCCGAACCTTCCCGCTACTGTCCCAGACAAGACCGTCGCCGCCGCCGATTTGCACTACCACCACCACGATTGCATTGCCCACACCTTTAGGATCACAACCCTTTTTCTCTTCCGGGTTTCTCTCTCCTGGACCTTAGCTCTATTTTTCTAAATCTATTCAAATTTAGACAACAGAGAAGCTAGAATTTTTAGGAGTAAATTTTATTTGAGAAAACGACCCTTTTCTGTTTTGTGAATTCCGGTGAATATTTATTCATTTATTTTGTTTTTTCTTATAGAATTGGAAATTGGGAACCATTGGCTTTGGGGGTTGATTCCTAGGTTGGGTTGAATTTGGCGGATGTGAAAGTTGTTAATTTTGATCAAACTTGGGAAGGATTTTAGCTGAAATTTTGTTTGGGTTTCTTACTGTTGTAGGGATTGAGGGTTGCAAAAAAGAGAAATTGTTCTTAAAAGAAATGTGATGTATCACTAAA
Organism: Knoxia roxburghii; assembly: GCA_030378225.1. Classification (NCBI taxonomy): domain Eukaryota; kingdom Viridiplantae; phylum Streptophyta; class Magnoliopsida; order Gentianales; family Rubiaceae; genus Knoxia; species Knoxia roxburghii. The sequence goes on from CM059424.1 coordinate 26,774,004, forward strand.
AGCAATAAATTAGGATTTGGAGGGTGGTGCCGATTTTAGACATCGTTGATTTTGGGCTTGACTTTGATTGTGGCCGCTAATGCCAATGCGTCAAATGCATTTTGTAATCTATTTCTTTGTTTGAACCACCCAGCTTGAATTATTTTGACGGAATTTGATAACATTGGATGGATGCTTTTGTTTGCTTCTTGCATTTTGCCCTTTTGTAATTTGCTTATTGGGCTTAGCGTTTTGTTCAGTTCGCTGGGATTAACTAGGATTAGGCTATTTAGTTGGTGGTGTTTTGTTCGGTTAGCTGGTGGCGGTGGTGGCAACCATTGTGGTGGTGTCAAAGGCAACAATGACGAAAGGATAGATGAACAGGGTAGAAGACATATATTTTGTGGATTGACAAAATTAACCGCACATATAATGGTTCGTTAACGTGTTAACGACCGAGTTGGATAGAGTGACCAAAAATAGAATTAAAATGTAAAAATTAGTGATTTTTTTGAATTTATAAAAGTTAATGACCAAAACATCAACTTTATCAAAATATGATAACCAAATTTAAATTTCACTCTTTATTTAATGATTTTAAAAATAAAATTGAGAGTGACTGCTAATCGTGTTAATAGAAGTAGAATTTTCATTTGAAACTGATACACCGTCTTTTAATCATCCTTTTGTAAAACTTAATCTACCTAGTATAGCGATGTCTACCTAACATTTTAACCAAAATTGGACTCATCCTAATCGATAGTTAGCTTCCACGTTGACTTTTTCAGGAAAATTGTTTTTGACCTAAAATGCCTTTTATTTTTGTATTCTAGTTCTGGACGGAAAAGCAAAGCCCCCAGAGGACAACAAACCAGGACTTCAGTCAAAGACGGCAACTGCACTTTGAATTAAGGATAGTATCATAACTGAACCTAGATTTCAAGTTTGATGGCGGGCCGGGGGTGGTTCCACACAGTGAAATGTGAAACTGTGTTGACCAAATCAGCGTTTCACTTTGTCAGAGAAGAGAAAAATAAAACACTGTATCAAGAGTAGGGGCGAACGCATGGACATTGGCCGAAAATCGGACAAAATAACCCTACTAGGAAAAATTTCGGTCATTTCGGAGGACAGGCGTTTTCTCTCGCCATACTATACGTCCATCCCTTATCAGGAAGCAGGGACATAAAATAAGCAATGAAAGGAGCTTTAACAGTACCACTGCCCCTGGAAATGGACTAGTGAATACTGAGTACTAAGCACAACACAAATAAGATTAGCAGCATAAAGCAGTGAAACTCCACACATTACTACTGAACAATCAAAGCAGTGCAGAGCAACATGGAAAGAATGTGTTTAGATCTATTACTAATAAAGAGGGCTCACAGCTTCAACAGGTTTTCTTCACAGAATTTCAAACTTGGGAGTAAAAATGTTGACATGAGAGATGAGATTGTCTACTCAAGAACCAACAAGCCAGGAAGATATAACTGAAACATTAGGGAGAAAAACTTTCAAACACATGAAACGTTCATGTGAATATAGAGTGGATACTAGAGAAACAAAGCAATTTAAGAACAAAATTAGTAGCCTGAATAATAGCAGCTGAACCGTCTTTGAATTTGATAGCAAACAGAAAACATCTCCATCTTCACCAAAGCTGAGATGCTCCTTCATAATGTTCCCCTTTGAAAAATGTTTCACATAGGCTCATTTAGAAAATAATAACTCATCAATCTTACCCCAGGCAAAGACTGCGACTAGATAGCTTGAAACAAACCTAGAGATGAAGAACCTCTTTTTGGACATAGTGGTGCTTTCCCGCCTTTCGAACTACTACGGTGGTACCCTATACTTTCATGCATAAAACCAACACCGCTCTTATCAGTTTCTTGTTGCTAGCTCTCATAGCAGCTTCTTACAGTTTAAAGATAACTGTAGGCGGAAAATGGCAGCTATTGATTATACTTGTGGGATAAGCCGAGTAATCTGACCCTTAGTAAATGACCTTTGTCAGGTACTAGTACCCTCTGTCATTGTGGAGGGACTAGTCCCGGCTGGGTTTTGACAGACAGTCATTCCATTAGGTATCTATGATTAACTAGAAAGGGAGCACAAGTTCACAACTGCCTTTGGAAAACTCTGAGATGGTATTGATTTCTACAAGTATTGAATTACACAAATGTTGCCATCTTTAACACCGAATACAACAACTAGGAGGTGATTGGTGTGAGGGTTTTGGATTATGGAAATGGGAATGAAAATCTATACTTGGTACTCTACTATAATTAATGAGCAGTGAAATGCATTCCCCTATTACTGGGTTTCCCCCATACCCCTCAAACATGAAGGGATGAAAAAACAATTGTTCTCTCTTTTCCTCATATCCTAACTTTTCCTTGTCTCATAATTTGCTACAAAACGAGCAACATCGGTAGTAATAATAATCATCCCTTCATCCTAACCAAATAACATTTATAATGAGTATACCTAATTCCATTCCCCACCGCTATCACTAGCATAACCTTTCTCATTACCTGTTTGAACCAGTACCCCCTCAAAGTACATTCCTAAATCATGCTTTCTTCTTTCCCAAATCACGCCATTACTAATCTCAGGCAAATATAAAAGAATCATGTCTGGGTTTCACCATTGTTATTCTACTTTGATTGGGTAAATTTCATTTTGCAACTTCCCCTGTACATTTTGTGCTAAAAAAAAGTATAGAAGGAACATACTAGGAGCAAGAATCCACTATTTAAGATCTTTTTTTAGACTGTAACAAGCTTCGTATGTCATTAGTAATTCATCTCACATGCTTAAAATTCATAAATTTGGACAAAACAAATGATACTTTTGAGACAGGTTTTAACATGAAATTGTACTTCCATTAAAATGTAGCTACCCAACTTCAAACATTCTTCATTCAAGCAAGCAATGCGGTATCAGGCAGAAAATTCATTCACAAACACGTCATTGACTTTAGTATAAGCTAACAAGCTACTTGCAGGTCTCAACAAATTCATGGCAATGACTTTCAATATAACTTCGACAATGGACACGCTTTACAAGCCTATGTAAAGAAAACCTTCCTTTGCGGATAAGTATTAGAGTTAATGTGCTGCCCTTGAAATGACTCACAATTTCCAATCCTCTTTAACTAGAGAATGTGAAAGCACTTTTGCTTCAAGTGTGCACCCCTTCCATGGTTATTTGGGAATTTCAGATTCAATTTACAAATCATAAGTGTATTTTCAGTCCAAACAAACTCAAAGCTCCCTAATGTATTTTCAACATACCTAAATTTGCTAACATACATAGGTATCAAAACAAAATCTGCTTCACTTAGGAACTTCTGTTCACAAACAAAGAGATCCGAAACCAACTCGAAATCTCCCAAGGTATTTTCAACATCCCTAAATTTGCTACATGCTCAAAACCAAATATGCATTTTCCCAGTCAATGACTACAACTATTTTCTGTTTACCTTTAGGGAACAGGCCATGTTCATAAAACAGAGTCTCTCTTTGGTAAATGAAACTTGCATTCTAAAATAGTGGTTGAGATCAACCTCATGAAGACGTTCCAAGACCAAAATATTAACTGCATTTTAAATCCTTAGACATAATCATTCCACAAGCATATGAATAACTTCCAGGTAATGATTCCACAATAATGGGGAGATATACCATGTAAAGTAGTGTACTAGCAACAAGGACAGCAACAACAAGAAATGATGCTGACACTATAAACCTTTCAAATACCTTCATAAAACCAATCTGGTCCCAATGAAGAATGAGACAATGACAATGCTGCAGATAATCATTTCAAACCCCAGATATACTGCAATTACTTTACAGTTGATCATCCTGCTTCTCATGATCAAGCATAACTAAAAGGTTTAACTTGCTTCTCATATATCAAGTAGCAGAATTTGAACATTGTCTCATAATTCGCGTATATTTGGAATCATACAAAATTTTTCACATTGCACTCTCAGCCAGTTGTTTTCTTCTAGGTTGTGGATGCATTTCTTTTTCTGTTTTTGGTGTAATGAGAAAGTTTGGAAGAGAAGGATTCACATCCTGGCTTCTTCACAGACCATATGTGCTTGATTGAATTAAGATGAACTCTAATTTGTGACGTCTATATAACCTTTAGATGCATTTGAGGGGGCCAAAAACCATTTCCTTCCAAACCAATCTTCTTTCAGTAACTATTTTAGGAAATATCAATTCAGTAGAAATCTAAGTCATGATGGATAATAAGTTTGCAATAATACTAGAAGCATCACTTTATCTGCTCAACCTAAAGGACTTGCTTAAGAGGCTAAGAAGGTAAAACTAATTTCCACAATACCATTAAGTAGTTCAAGAGAAAATAAAGGAAACACGTTAATATTTTCTAGCCCAGTTAAATTTACCAATCTACATGGAATCCTCGAATTAGAGATGGTGAAGAAAACTAAACCCAGATGGATCACGGTTTGACCAAGTCAGCATATCAATCACTCTGCAAAGCATGACTTTGGAAGGAAGGTGAAAAAGAAAAAAAATTAAGAAGAAGAGTGAAAGAGAGATAAAGAGAGAATGAAAGTGAAAACATGTACAAGCAATGGCTTGCTCTATTGATGTTATGATAGTACACATCCTTCACAAGAAATGCAATGATCCAGAAAAACACATCACCGTTAACTAACACTTTATTGAGGTCACTATGTTACAATTTCATCCAATGAAAATGAAGGTATCTATTAAAGCACAATCATTAACAGCTCAAACACCATGTTCATAAATAGAATACACTTGAAGATATCCAAGCAGGTTGAATTATGTTTAGCTATCATGCCAAAACTAAAAGATGCTACTTTCCAAGCAAATCCTTACTCATTCAGCAAATCTAAATTACATGAAACTTTTGCAAAGTCGATCGCAAGGGCACCCCTAATTAACAGGTACTGAAGAAAGTAACTCGCTTCTTCCTCAGGGGCCAACATCTACACCCCTGCCAAAATAGTTGGATTCAAGCGAACAAGGCCAGAATCTATTAGAACGATTCCAAAACAGTTCTATTTTTCTCCCAAAACTAAGCAACTACAAGATCTGTAGAAGGCACCTTCTCATTATCAATCAAGCATCCCTTTGAAAGGTAAAAGATAATTATGGAGTAAAAATCAGCACACAACAACTTTCTCAAGGCCAAAACTGCGCTAATAGTATATGCTAACTTCAAATTGATTTTTGCACGGTTAACTGCCAGAAAGACATCTGAATTTACATGCTATTGATAATATTTCTAGAAAAATTAATGTCAAGATGAAGTGGTTTGGACATATGAATACGAGACATTTATAGGAACTAATGTGGCATCTAGAAAATATAGCGATTTTAAACTCAAGTTAGATGGAAATACGAATATCCGAGTATGGTTGGGATGAAGCTATTCACGAAAAATCTAAACTTATATGGAACTACATATTTTCATATATCGCAATGGCAAATATGATCCATATAGACAATCCCAAGTGTGGCTTATCAGCTTAGTTGCTTTTGTCCTTGTGGTGGGCTAAAACTAAGCAGCGGTTCTGAAAGTATAAGGCTGTGGGAGTATCAACGGACCTCTTCTTGACTCATTATCATCCAGATGCCTCTGAACCCTCCTCTTAGCGCAGTACTGCCGATCAAAATGCTTCACCTAATCCCAAATGATGAAACACAATTAATCACAACCCAGAAATTATAATCACAAGTAAACACCTAGAAACAAAATTAACTAACCCAAGTAGGCCTGCATTGCTTCACAAATTCTTCCCGGGTTTTCTTGCATTCCACAGGGTACAGCAGCCCCACTGATGCAATTTCAGTGGGTTTCTTGTTTGAATTTGCCTCCAAACAGGTGTAGAACGCATCACGCGCCTTTATTCATAAAGAATTTATTATTAATAAGTCTTTTAAGACTTGGTTCAAACAAGAAAAATATACTCGTACAATTCCAGTTTCAGTTCATACATGCCGAAATCGAAATGAACCACAGAACAATAAATAATAAACAACAAACTTTAACTTACTTTGTAGCACGATAGTCTAGCTTTTGAGAGAACATCGGTATGAATTTCTCCAGGATTTTGCGAGGAGTATGCTGCGAAAGACATAGTGGGCACTGTGTGACTGCCTAGACGAAAAAGAAGGTGAAGAGTGAGGAGCCTCTTCCGAGCTCTGTGAAGTGTGAAGAACGACAGATCGGATTTCTATGTATGGGGAATTTGGTATGTTCAAATGGGCCTTTTACCATAAATAGGATGTATTACGGGGAAGATAAGTCATGATCTTGGGCTGAATTTAGTTTTCAGGTAATACTATTTGTATCCATTTTTTACTATTTGTAATCTATTTTCAAAACAATCTTCTTAAATTGTCATTTTACTAATTTTTAAATAATTTATCAAAATTCAACAAAATGAATATATATTTTTTTATCCGAACAAAATGAATACTATCTTAATTATTTTAAACATATTTAATCCTATAATAACTAATTATATGAACAATTCTCACATATATAGTATTTTTTAGAAAAATAAAAAGATTAAAAAAAAGAGGAAATGAGGGAGGAAAATAATCAAAAAGAATTTTTTTGGTAAAAAATTGAACAACTACTTGTGTTAATCGAATGAAACCCGGATCAATTACTAGAACCAGTATCATCACCATCACAGCTGTCTCCATGGGCATGATCGCAACAATGATTTTGATTTTCATCCTCGTGATCATCATTGTCATCTTCATCAAAGAGTTTATTTTTGTGAAAAATACAGCATTTCTTGGAGGGGTTCTTCCTACTACTGTTGTTGCAGAGAAGACAAGGAAGACGACGAGGACATGGTTAGGATTTGGGTAAGGCTGGAAGAAGAAGATGATGACGTGAATTGCCACATGGTGGCTCTGGCCATCGTTAAATAGTATCTGCAGAAAGAAAAATAATTGTAAAAAATGGGAAAAATAAATAAATAAATATATATGTGTAATTATGAACAAATTCTATTATGTTATTATCTTGTTATGAAAATATGTTATGCACTAAGTAAAAATAATTATTTCAGAATTTAAATGTTCTTTAATTAAACTTTTTTGCAGAAATTTTTTCGATGGTAGAGTGTTAGTGGTGGAGTTTGAAAAATGAGAAGAAGAAATAAGGAAAAATATTGAGTTTTTTTTTTTTTTTTTGGAAGGGCATTTTGGATAGCAAACTTTAAAAATAGGGCTACAAATAGTAGTCCAGTTTTAGTATTTTATCGTAGGCCCTCTTTTCAAAATTTACAACCCTTAAGGGTGGTAAAAGAGTTAAAATTAATAAAAAAAAGTACAACTTTCATATAATTTAGATTAAGGGCGGTAAATTACTTTATTCAAAATATAAAATTAGAATATTTATACTATGACGTAAATATCTTTCTTATAAAGTTGTGCAATTTATGTCTCCTCCAGATAAACAGCTGATCACGGGTGAGATTTCATATTTTTAATTTATTTTAATACATAATTTTCTATTGTGATTGTCGATTTTTTTTTACTCCAATAGTTGGGTTTAATAAAAAAATAATTTTATATTTTTTTCTATTGTATATGCTTTTATTTCTCTTCTCTGTAAAAAAAAAAAAAATCATGCTTTCATTTTTCCGTAAGCATTCATTCAAACTAAAAATTTTATTTTTTGATTCAAATTAAAAATTTATTTTTAGAAAAAAATAAATATTAGATTTTAAAATTTTTTTGTATAGTATCTCCGTAAGCCGGAATACTTGACAGAAATGATTTCATGGATGTAGACAGAGGATATTTGTGTCATAGTATAAATATTCTAATTTTGTATTTTGAACAAGGGTACTGATTTTGCCAGAGCAAAAATTAGCATCCAGATCAATTTTTATTTGATTTTACAAATGTGCCCTTATCAAATCAAGTATTTTTTCCCCTTTCTTCTTCCATTTGCAGCCGCCCCCACTCCCTCCTCGGTTCTCCTGCCACCACCACACCACCATCTCCTCCAAACTTATCATAGCCGGAATCCAAGCTTTCTTCTGCAACATTTACTTGTGCAATCCAAGCTTGAAACAAGTCGTTACTCTGCCCAAATCAACCAATTTTCAAGATCCCTCAATCTTTCTTCTACAACAGATGATTGAGTTCGGATTCGCCATTTCCAGAAAAGAATATGTGTTGGTTAACATGTTCCTGAAAGGTAAATTCGTGTGTTATGATTCAAATATTTTTTGTGCGATTGTGATATCGAAGTTCGAGACGTTGTGAGCGAGATTTACACATTTGGTTCGGAAAATTCCGTTACTTGGTCGTCGTGGAGAGCTACAAAGTATCCTTGTGAACGTTGGGTTGAAGATCGTGGTGGGTTTGTGGTTGGTGGAAGCATGTATTGGTTGATTAGTTCTTATATGGCTCAAGACACAAAATCCCACTGTTCATATCTTTATGATAAAGAAGAAAATGAGCTGACTCTTTGCTTGAATCTTGAAGATGAAAAGTTTGAAACCATCTATTGCACGCCGGAATGGAATTCCGATGAAACAGAATATCGCCGGAAACATCTGGGATCAGTTTGGTCAATATCAGAGGTATACTCTGTGTGGCAGACACGAACACCTTGTTTTAGGGCTCTGTTTTGGTCATCTGGGCTCTTAGGAGCATTAATGGAGGAAGAATTTGGGTGAAGGAATACATAATCAGAATGGAGAGGATCTCACTTCCAATCTCCGCAGATGATGGTACTGTTGTCTTCCTCAAGTCGTCTGACGTTGGCGATGTTGCGATGGCTTCGCGTGGCGGCCGCCTTGAGGATAGTTCGATGCTTTCGTTTGTTGCCAAGAAGTACTACATTGTCAATGTCAATAGCGGATGTTTTGTTAAGGAAATCAGTTGCCCATTTGAGGAGGATGATGATGATACGACTCCGTTTTTGGGGTTTTGTTGGTGGCCAGAGAACCCAAGAGGGAGTGGGGCGCTGGAAAGGGAAGAAATGAGAGAAAGAATTTGGGATGATTTGGTTGGTAAGGGACAATTTGTAAGTCAAAAAAATTGATCTGAATGCTAATTTTTGCTCTGACAAAATCAGCACCATTTGAATAAAATATAATTCACTGCCCTTAATCCAAATTACATGAAAGTTGTACTTTTTTATTAATTCTAACTTTTCCACTGCCCTTGATCCAAAGTTTCCCAAAATAAAATATCTCTATGACAAGGCCAAAACGAAATGCACCTACAACATGGTTCTGCGGCTCAAAAAAAAAGGGCCAAACTATGGATATGGTGCAAATTGCCCAGGAACCATGGTTAGGGCGCAATTTGTTGTGCTGTGTCTATGGTTTGATCCCTCTAAATTAATTAATTATCAACTATGGTTCGACGACGGTTAATTTAATCAATTGGTTTATCAAATATACCTTTAGACATCATCAAATTGAATGTTTAATCTTAATTGATTAATTAATTAATTTTTGTTGTTAGATAAGTTAACTATTATATTTAGTTCTCTGCCCTAGCCACCCTCTCTTCTCTCCCAACCTCCACCTTCAAAAAAATATTTCTTCCCCCATATTCCCATAATATGGGAGGATAAGTGAAATAAATTTGTTGCAAGCTTTCGTTTTATTGTTTTTAGTTTCGTCAATAAAGGGGATTAACCCCAATCTTTATTTTATTGTTCCTTCAATAGATTCAGATCTCGGAAATTATATCCTGTATCGTGGATACATGTACCTACCTACTATATATAGTAATTTTTTGCATGACAGTTGTACACTTACTAAATATAGTAAGTTTCGCCGATGCACACGTTTTTTTTTTTTCCTCGCTGAGTCCACCATGTCTTCGCTGAGTCCACCACGTCCAAAAAACAATTGTCGCAACGTCGAAAAACGTCTACATCTAGGCATGTAAATTAAAGCTAAAATTTTCACATAACACCTTCCGCCACGTCTCATAACACTACTGCAACGTCCAAAAAATAACTGCCACAACGTCCAAAAACGTCTACATCCAGGCATATGAATTAAAACTGAAAATTTCACATAACACCTTCCACCACATCTCCTAATAATACTGCAACGTCCCCGTATGTCCAAAAAATAACTGCCGCAACGTCCAAAAAAATGTCAGGAGCGAGTATTGAACCCTGGTCATATGTGTCTTGTGTTTCTCCAAAAAATCAATTGTCATTAATCCACTTAAAGTTAGTTGACATTTAATTAACCTTTTTTGGACATGTCATTTAAAAGATCACTATTTTCAATATTGAATTTCTCATCTCCCAATGGGTAGTGTTATATCGCGCTCAATTTTTGTTATTGGGCACCCCCTTTTTCCAAAAAAACCTTTAGTTTGTTAAGTATCGTCCCCTTCATTCTTATTTCTCGCCCCCTTAATGTTTATCTTCCGCCCCTCCTATTATTACCTAATTGCCCTTAATTAATTTATGAAAAATTTTATAAGTCTATTTTTAATCTACCAAACATTTATAAAAATTATGATTAAAGTAGCATAGATGAGCGAAATTATAAATAAATTTTTTTTGGTATTTTTAGTAAATTGATTAAGGGTATTTAGGTAATTTAATATATTTTTATATTTAAATATTATGGTTAGTATTTCTTAATCTGTCAAGGATAATTTAGGTATAAAAGGGGCGCGAAATAACAAAATAAGGGGCGGAAATAGGCCTTCACTCTCCGAATACATAGGTCAGTAGACCCTCGGAGGAACAAGGTTCTCATGTAGGTAAATCGCAAAAAACTATTTTTTATACATATCAAATGTTTCGTCAAAAGTTAAAAAAACCTTGTAATTATTAAAAATCTTCCGTATCTTTTAAAATACAGCATTTTTGGAGTTTTGAGCGGCCCAAACCGCCGTGGGAAGTTTACGACTGGATAGATCTCGAAAAGTTATATGAAATAAAAAAGATCGTCTAAAACGGACCATGAGTGCAAAGTTATGACCCTTTAAATTTTTCGTCCAAAACCACACATTTTCCAATGTCGGACCCATCTTCAAACGCCCGTATGCCATGTCCATTGTGTAGATCTCGTTGAGACCCATCAAATCGACTACTCGCGTGTCCAAATCGAACTATCGAGTGCCGAGTTATGCCCTCCCGAACCATCCCTGCAATACAACTTCATAGATGACAGCAATTTCCCTTCACAAAGACAGTCCACCACGTCCATGTAAATTAAAGTTGAAGTTTTCACATAACACCTTCCACCACGTCTCCTAACACTACTACAACATCCCCGTATGTTCAAAAAATAACTGTTGTAACGTCCAAAAACGTCTATCACTTTTTTTTTTCATGTAAGAATAAATTAATTGGAATATAACTACTACCACCACATCCAAAAATAACTACCACACCACGTCTATATCCAAACATGTGAATTTTAAAACTGTTCGGCCTATAAATATATATATTTACTGGCCAAACTGAAAAAAATGATGGTTGGTTTGGCTGGTTTAGACAATTTCGGCCAAACTGTGTACACCCCTAATGATTACAATATGAATGTACATTAATAACAATATCATAGTGTCAAGAATATCTCTTTACTAACCTCTTGGCGGATAACAGATTAAACACAACGTGCAGTTTAAAATTTATATCCGCTAAACTTTCTTTTCAGGTCATTAGTCTGCATATATGGTGTACATCAGCAGCCATATCAAAAAAGAGGCTGCATCGGTGGGGATCTAATGTTAGAAGTGCTTGTACATCCCTGAGAGCTCCAAGACCACGCAACTCAATGGATTTTGTTCAATCTCTGAAACAAAACTAGACTGAAAAGAAATAAAACTGAAAACTGGAGTTTCTTGTATTTTAAGCTAAAAACTGGATAGTTTCTTGTCTTTTTAGTACCAAGGAAAAGTTTCTTTTTGAATGTTTGTACTCGTGGAATAGGAAAAGGGCTGAAGCAGACATGGGAGTACCAAAAAGATATATAATGATTAAAAATTGTCACACATCTCATTTTTATTCTGCTATAATGCCAATGATTTGGAGGACTTGATTTATGGTTTTTCTTTTACATGCACTTATCACATTCCAGTAGATGGAGATATTATATATGTGACTATAGATTCAGGTGTTTTGTTCGCAGCATGCAAGGACATACTTTCAATTAGTAAACAGTAGTCCTATGACCACAATAATAGATAGTCGACCACTGTAAATATCAAAAATAGGTAAACAGTAACAACATTAACAATGCGCATGTAAACACACCAATGAAAACAATTTCCCATTCAAATATATCCAAATCCCTATTTCTCCACCTTGAATCAAGCAACAACCATTGCAGACGTTAATATCTCGTCCTCCATTCTGTAAAAATTATTCCAACCATAAACAAAAAATAAAATCATGCCGGAAAATAAACGACACTGAAGAAAAAAAAGAAACCCCTACGATTTGGCCGTCATCGTAACATGGATCCATGTAATTTCTAAGCACATAAGATCGGATGAGTTAAATATACAATTTTCAACAACAGTAATATCGATATCTTCTTCGACCCACCTTTATACAAAGGTAGTAAAGTTTTCCACTCGGATCAAGGTCACCGATTCGAACCCCTCTCAACCTAGCAGTAGCCGCCAGTGACTGCTCCACCATTTCTGCGCCGGTTATGGTGGGCGTGGTTGTCTTTTTCAGCATAGAGTTACTATTATAGTATAGGTTTGGTCTTCAGAACCCTTATTCTGGCCATAAAAAAACCATATCATAGTTTTTTGGATCTGTAAAAGCATTTTTTGATGTTTTCTCTGGCTCTCCTTTATTATGGTAGCCACAAAGCATTTTTTTGATGGTTACTCGGCTGGGTGCTTCGAAATTAGGCTGCATATTGCATCAATGACATGTCTTTTTCCTTGTGTGGTAATAAATAGAGGGACTGTGTTGCGTTGTTGGTAGGATTATCGTCACCAAAATGTGGGATATTACAATAAATGATTTGTAATGAAAGGTGATATATTACAATAAATGAGTTTAATTTATAAACTAACTTTGTGTTAGGAAAGGTGGATACTTAAATAAAAAAGGTGAGATATTACATCACAGAGTTTCAACGTAAATCAATGATTTTAATCATAATACAAATAGATTTATATCGAAATGATTACAATATGTTTCGAATTGATTCATAAAAGAATGTAGGACGATCTATGATGAAAATTGGGATTGTTAAACCAAAAAGAGTGGGATAAACAAGTTTGAAAGGTGTGTAAGTAAAAAAATCAATGGAAAGAGACGTGCATGTAGACTTAAAAAATGTGATTAACGTGCAAAAAATCAACACCGTACCGTTATTAATTGAATGAAAAACATGGCTAAATAAAATTAAAAAAAAGGATAAAATTAAAAAGTGATAATAACAACTACAGAAAAATAAAGAACAAAATATGGACAATTAAAATCCAAAAAAGGATATTGACAACTATCAAAAGATAAATAACAACATATGGATAATTAAAATTAAAAAAAATACAGTTTAGGAAACCCCAAAAATCAGCTCTCGTTATTAATTGAATCCCAAAAATTAGTGTCCGTTATTAAGTGAGTGAAAACTAGGTGCGTAACCTTAAAACAGTAAAAAATTTGTAAATCATATTTACATGGACTTAAACTACGTTTTATCCAATAGACTATTGTGTATGCTACATATAGGAGTACATATCTGAGATTGAAGATGACGAGAATGCGTGGAACAAATTCTATGATGGTGGGGGTTTATACTCTGAGAAAGTGATTTAGGAGTGTAGTCAGGTACATAGATCTTTAGGGGAGTAGATGGAGGCATGGTTGTGAGTTTGTTATGATCTACAAGTAAAACTTACATTTTTTTGCCTTTATTTTTATTTTTCAGTCCAAATCTTTATTTTCATTTCAAATATTTTTGAGCTTAAAATGTTTATTGGCCTTTCCTATTTTGTTTCCTTTAAATTAATTTATTTTTATAGCTAATAATTTATTTTATTGCCTTTAATTTCTTTGGGCCAATTGTAGTTATTTTGGGCCAATATTATTTTTAGGCGGATTATGTATTATGCTAGGCATTACAATAATAAGGCACCGGACGACACTGTTTCGTTGTCTTCTTCACGTTCTTGTGGCTTCAGGAGCAGAGTGGAGCGGTATAAAGGAGGAGAGGTAGTTTTGAGAGAGAGTTAACTGATTTTTGAATTGTTCTACAGACTTCTTCCTCTTTTCCTTCTCTGTAATTCTTCCCTACTTCCTCTCTATTTTTCTGAACTCTTATCTCCCTTGTTTTTCTTATTTGCTGAATTCTGTTGAATTAATATAAATTGCCCCAGGCATGACATATTATGCCTTGTATTTTAGTGGCCCAATATTAGGATTTTTTTGTGCTTTATCAAACTGTAATTCTAGGCCGAATGAACTTCAAAATTCAACCCAAGTTAGCCGAAGGAAATAAGCTAATTTATTTCGGCCAGCCAAAGAAATGACTACAAAATTATTTCGGGCCACAAAATTATTTGGAGCAGCATGGATTCGGCCCAGCCAAGGAGTAGACTTCACAAAGGAATCAGCCCGACTCCCGAGTTGTTTGAGCAGATTATTTAAGCCAGCAAACAAAGTTAATGTTGAATAAATTTGGCCCAGGTGTTTCGGCCTTAGTTTTAATTTCTAAATTTTGATGTGTCAGGGTTGTCCATCAAATGAAGTCCAGCCCGTGATGATCAGGAGGAGGACGACTGCCAAAGATTCTAGAAGGAACTCTCTCTCAAAACCCTACATTCTAGAAGAATCTCATCAAAGAAGGCAAGGCAAGAATGACTCAACAAGGGCCGGCTGTTTTATTCAAAATTTAGACTGAATTATCATGTTTATCTATCCTTAAATGTTTAATTTTAGACAATGATTGATAGGTTTGAATTGTAAGTTTATCTCTCATTCAAAATAATGTCAACTCGGTCACTCTACCCTTATAAATACCCTATGGGATGGCTAGCCATAATCATGCTTGGTTGAATAAGAAATCTTGAGTTTTCACTGTATTTTGCCGTTTATCAATAGGAGGCTAGTTACTATCGTGGTCTCTTTCTTATGAACTTGTGTAAACTTTTGAGGTGGAAGCAGTATGGTGTTCCCCCATGAAATAGCTCTAATAAAGATCCGGCCACGTAAAATAATTATTTTATTTTTTTCTTCTCAAAGAAGATTTATATATGTTTTCATATTACTTCTTTTTTGTGACTCAAATTCAAAAAAATATTGTTCTAAATGAGAAGTATCAACCAGATTACAACCTAGTTGTTATTATTGTTAATTATCTTGTTACATGTGCTATTTTCCCTAATAAAAGGTACAACTTATAATTATAGTTTATACTTTATCATAAATAATATTTAACGCATGTAAATCATATATAGTTATAGTAATGGTAGAATATATAAGACAACGAAAATATACCTCTATATATCAATAATAACTATTTTTTATTTATAGGATGTAGACTACAAGTATACAGGCTATCTATCAATAAGATACTCAACGATGTCCACTTATCGATCATAGTGGTTCTTCGCCATCACGGCAACCACACCGGTCTTTTACCAATTTTTTTCGCAAGCGTACTTGCTCAAACATTCATGATTTTTTCTCTTATTTTCTAGTCTAACATCAAATTTAAACTCTTGCCCTAAACTATTTAGGTCCTTTATATATACCTCAAAACTCGCAAATTATATCGTAGTACTAGGAGACACTTTGTGTTGGGTATTTTTTTTATACCCACACTTCAAATGCTGGTTGTTTATGTTCAAAACAATCAACAAATAAACAACTAAATAAAACACACAGATTTACGTGGTTCGATCATCAACATATTTACTCCATGGCAGCAACACAAAATTTCACTAGTATAAAAATAAAAGAGATCACAAAAGTGTGTTCTTTCTCTCTCAACATACTATTTCTTTCAAACTCTTAATTTCATGTATATGCTAATGAAATTACCCTTACTGCTGCAATACACATTAGTACAAAAGCATATATTTATACTAAAGTGCTTTGAGCCCTATTTGGCTCAACTCTCACCCACTTTACAACAAATTTGAATTTTGAGAAGTTAACCCAACACCTTAACCAATGTTTTGTCATTTAATATTGTGCCCCTCCCCCTAAATGTTCATTGTTTCCCCCTCCCTTAACCAATGTAATCCTGTCATTTGTCAAATGACACTTTTCAATATAGTTCTAGGACTACTATAGAACGATTGCTCAAAACTATCCTAACAATACTAGGATTCGCTATCTAAATCTCATTGGGATATTATTTGTGCTAAACTAAATAGGAAACAACTAAACTATTTCCTAATATTGCCAAAAAAATCCTCCCCTAAATCAAACTTGAGAAAAAAGAACATATTCAATTTCATCTGGAACTTGAATGTTTTCACATCTTTTTGCTAATCACCAACTCGATATGCAACTCAGTAGATTAGCACCACCAACACTTTTCTTTAGCCCACTCACCGGCTTGTCTTTTTTTTTTTTTTTTTTCTTTCTTTGATCGGAGGACCATTTTTTTTTTCTTCTCAAGATCAAAGGACGATCATGCATAAAACTTCTTTGCCAATTCTTTTAAAACTCTTCTGACTTAACTTTTTTTTTTTTTTTTTTTCCTTTCTTGTGCTCATGTGGTTTTTTTGTATGCCGTCACTATGCATGCAGTAACATCCTTGCTTTAACTCAGATAACCCAAATGGATTGTTCTCACTCCGATACTAATTGCAGAATATAAAACTTTAACAATACAGCATAAATATATCTCTATACGTGTCAATAATAACTACTTTTAATTATATGAGACAGAATACAAGTATAGAGACTATCTATCAACAAGATACTTAATGATGTCCACTCGTCGACCACAGTGATTTTTCGCCCATCATGACAACCACACTGATCTTTTACCTGATTTTTCTTACAAGCATACTGGCTCGGCCGTCCATGAATTTTTCTCTTATTTCTAGTATAACCTCTAAGTTAAACTCTTGTCACACATAAATCTGAATTACTTAACTCCCAATTGCTATATGGTGCAACCATAAGGACAACAATTTTTGGTGTCCCTATGGGGTACCTTTTTTTTAACTCCAGATAAGATGCATTTTTTTTTCTTTTCTTTTCTTTTCTTTTTTCTGGCTGGAAGGAGCTTTCTTTTCTTTTTTTTTTTTTTTTTTTTTTTTTTTTCCTTTCTGTGGAAGGCGCTTTTTTTAATATTTGGCTTTTGCTTGCAATCAATTTAAAAAAAAAAAAAAAAATCCTATATCATGTACAATTGTTATTTATTTTAATTCTTATATTTTTTTAACATATAATAGTTTAATTTTTTATTTTTAAAATTCATATCATACCGAACATGAATTCATATCATAAATAGTAGGGTTTCACATCCATACAACAAAAAGATTCTTATATGAAACAGACAAAGGGTTCATATCATACAAACTATAATTTCATATCAGATAGAACATGGTTTCATATCATGCGAACAGACTTTCATATCAATACAGCATAAAGGTTATTATATGAAAGCAAACAAAATATTCATATCATACAGAACATAGTTTTATATAAGACAGAACATGGTTTCATATAATCTATAATAGAACATGGTTTCATATAATCTATAATAGAACATGGTTTCATATCAATACAATAGACAAGTTCTTATATGAAAGTAAACAAATGGTTCATATCATAGTGAACATAGGTTCATATCACACATAACATGGTTTCATATCAATGTATAGTTAGGTTTCATATCAATACAACATATAGCTCTTATATGAAAGTATACAAAGGGCTCATATCATACAGAACATAGGTTCATATCACACATAATATGATTTCATATCATGCGTAGCAGACTTTCATATCAATACAACATAAAGACTCCTATATAAAAAGCAAACAAAAGATTCATATCATATAGAATATATTTTCATATCAGACAGAACATTATTTCATATCATGTATAACAAACTTTCATATCAATGCAACTGATAGGTTCTTATATGAAAGTAAACAAAGGGTTAATATCATACTGAACGTTGGTTCATATCAGACATAACATGATTTCATATCATGCATAGTCGGTTTATATCAAGACAACATACAACTTCATATATAAAAACAAACAAAGGGTCCATATCATACAGAGTATAGTTTCACATGAAAGAAAACATGATTTCATATAATGTATAACAGGGCTTCATATCAGTACAACATACATATTTTTATAAAAAAGCTAACCCTAGCTTTGATTGATATGAAATCTTGTTTTGCTTGATATAAAAAAATACTTACTTTGTGTGATTATATTAAAAAACTAAATCACATGATTACTTGATATAAATTAAATGTTTACTTTGATATAAACTCATGATGATGTAAAAAATATTTTTGATGTATTAAAATAGAATGTGATAGCCTATATAATTTTTTGATATAATATTATGTTTTAAGTCAATTAAATAATTTTAAAAACTTATTTAAAATTTTAAAAACTTTTTTTATAATAAAATAATTTAAAAAATATTTTTGATAGCTTTTAAAAGAATTGAAAACATTAAAAAAATAATGATGAATTGTTTAAGAATAAAAACGGATGGAAGCAAAACAAAAAAAAGAAAAAGAAAAAGAAAAAGAAAAAGGGAAGCATTAGACGAAGAAAAAAAGGGCCTCCCTCCCAAAAAAGAAAAAAGAAAAAAAAACTCCTCCCTCCAAAAAAAGAAAAAAAAAAACTCCTCCTTAAAAAAAAATAAAACAAAACATACACACAATACAATAAAAGGTGAGTACACCAAAAAAAAAAAATAGTGATCCTATAAGACCATCATATAATTTTCCACTTAACTCCTCCATATCGATCTCAAAAGTATCGATATCTAAATGTCATTGAATATTATTTGTACAAAAATAAACGGAAAACAACTAAAATATTTACTATTCTAATTAAATTTGATTTAATAATTTCAACATTCATCGACATATTAGGTAAAATTAAAATATTAAACTAATTTTTTTAAAAAATAACGTTATATTTATAAAAACATAATTAATTTGACTATTACATTAGAGCATGATTAAAAATAATACTACTAATAAACAAGGATCATGACTTATAATGTTCCAAGTACAAACGAACATGGTTTATAATCAGTCCCGGTCCTGAACTTTTCGGGGCTCTAGACAAAATAGTTGGTTGGGGTCCATAAAATAAACTATAGTAAATTAAGATAAAAACATATCATAATAATTGTAATAAAAATAACCTGTTATTTTTAAATGAATACAATTCAACTAATAAAATAACAAAAAAATAAAGAAAAAATTGTTTGAACATCTCATATGTCATCATCTTATACATAAAATATTAAAATAACATAAAATGAGTTCTTCGAGTTTTTCGACTTGCAAAATCATTAATGACAACATCAACATCAATTTTTTCCAAAATTTCCTTCCGTTGCCAAAACTATAAAGATTAATGACAATAATGGTTAAAATTTTTAAGAAATATTAAAAATTATCATGAGATTAATAAGGGTTGAAAATAAATTTAAAAAATAATTTATTAATACATAAAATTTTGGGCCCCTTTAAAATTTGGGCTCTAGGCTATTGCCCCAAAAAACGATGCTCAGCATCGGCCATGTTTATAATATCTGGACTACTATTTGTAGCCCAATTTTTACTATTTATAGCCTTATTTTCAAAGTTTACTATCCAAAATGCCTCTTTAACAAAAAAAAAAAAAAAAAAAAAACTCAACATTCTTTCTTATTTCTTATTTTCCTTTTTCAAACTCTACCACCAACACACTACCCCGGGAAAATTTTCTGCACAAAAAGTTTAATTAAAGAACATTTGAATTCTGAAACAATTATTTTTTCTTAGTGCATAACATATTCTCGTAATAAGATAATAACATAATAGAATTTGTTCATAATTACACATATATATTTATTTATTTTGTCCATTTTTTAGAATTATTTTAATTCCTGCGGATACCACTTAACGATGACCAGAACCACCATGAGGCAATTGACGCCGTCATCTTCTTCTTCCAGCCTTACCCAAATCCTAACCATGTCCTCGTCATCTTCCTTGTCTTCTCTGCAACAATAGTAGCAAGAATAATTGCTCCAATAAATGCTGCATTTTTCACTAAAATAAATCATTTGATGAATATGACAACGATGATCACGAGGATGAAAATCAAAATTATTATTGCGATCATACCAATGGAGACGGCTGTGATGGTGATGGTACTGGTTCTAGTAATTGATCCGAGTTTCATTTGATTAGCACAAGTAGTTGTTCAGAAATTTTTTACTAATTTTTTTTTTGATTATTTTCCTCCCCCATTTTCTTTTTTTAATCTTTTTATTTTTCTAAAAAATACTGTATGTGTGGAAATTATTCTTATAATTGGTTATTATAGGATTAAATATGTTTAAAATAATTAAGATAGTATCCATTTTGTTGGGATAAAAAAATATATATTCATTTTATTGAATTTTGATAAATTATTTAAAAATTAGTAAAATGATAATTTGAAAAGATTATTTCGAAAATAGGGCTACAAATAGTAAAAAATGGGTTACAAATAGTACTACTCTTATAATATTGTTAAACCTACCTAAGTCTTGAGAGTACTTGTCGAGGCAAAAGTTTTGTAACGTATCTAGGGAAGGTTTCTTGGTTTATAGTGATGCTTAATTATTTCATTTTTTATTGATTGTAAGTATATGGGGAAGGAAAGTTGCGTGATTAATAAAAAATTATATAAATTAATTAGTGTCAAATGAGCAAAATCAAACTAAAAAATGATTTAAGGTTGAAAACGTAGTTTACCAACAATTCAATAATGAAGTTAAATAATGTGTAATTATCGATGCGACTTGGCACAAAGGAATCTCACCTTGTTTACTTTAATGATTAATCAACGTCATAATCATGATTAATATGTTTTCGTTTCCAACATCATTGTCGAGATTAAGTTAATGACTTTATTGATCAACTGTCATGTTAGAATTTTTGATGTGGTGGGACGCGCACTTTCTCTTCATTTGAAAGAAAATATTATTAATTATGATCAATTAAATTTTTGTCTACATTAATAATCGTTGTTAGACGATTGATTTCTTTTGGGGTTTTGATATAAATAATTTTTTAATATGTATATATATATATATATATTTGTATATGTGGAGCCAAAAAAATCGTAAAAACTAAGAGGAGAACTAACTCTTTAAACTCGGGCTTCCAGGGTCAAAACCCTCTTAAAACACAGAGTTAGTCTATAGTACTACTAGGAGTAAAGAAAAATGGAGTACTCCTAGCAAAAAAAAAAAAAAAAAAAAGAAAAAAAAGGCAAAAAAGGAAGCAGATGGATGGTGTTTTAAAGCGCCTAACCTCCCCTAATTTGCAGGCCTATGCGTCCAGTTTACATCATATCAAAAATCTCGCGGATCCCATCAAAATTAAATTAAAAATTTTTGGTGGGCTTCGGATTGTACTGACTTTACACAAAGAAGGAACAAAACTAATGGAAACTGAGGGGTTGGGAATTTATTTTCTATTCGAAGAAGCTGCAGCTCTTCTGAAACTCTCCGCGCGTTTTGAAAAAATAGCAAGCATTAATAGCACGATCGTTCGCGCAACCGAGCAACTTGAACGACAGAAGACTACCAGCGGAAGGCGATTCGACTCAGATTTTCAGTGGGGGAAGCAAAAAAATCGATCAAACCGTAAAAAAATGGTTAGGGTTAAGCTAGTTACGAGTGAAGCAGAAGCCCAAAAAATCGAAAGCAGCACGAAATGTATGTTTATAACAAATGTAGAACTAATATTTGCAGTTTAGGGTTACTGGATGTTGTTCATAATGGTGGTATTTTATTTTTTTTTTGTGTACAAAACGCAACACAGTTGGGAGGACTGTAAATATTCTTGGTGTAAAGAGACTGAGCAAGGAAATCGGCGACGAGAAATCATACAAACAAGTTTCAGAGAGTAAGTTTTTTGTAGTACATCGTTGTGTAAAGTACTGTTTTCTCATGTAAACTCCCTTATCTTGATTTCTCAGTAATTTGGGGTAAAAGTATGATCTGATCTGGTTATGTAAACTGCTTGTTATTTATGTAAAGTGCTAATATGCTTGTGTAACGTACTGTTTTCTGATGTAAAGTCCTTTTTTTGGTTGTAGAGTAGTGTTCGTAAGACTAGAATGCTCATAATTCTAGTAAAATCATCGTCTGATTTATGTAAACTACTGGTTGTTTATGTAAAGTGCAGATATGCTTGTCTAAACTACTGGTTGTTTATGTAAAGTGCTGATTTGCTTGTTTATGTAAACTGTTTTTTCATGTGAAGTCCCTTTTTTGGTTTTAAATAGTTGTTTCTAAGACTAGAATGCTCATAATTTGGGTAAAATCATCGTCTGATCTGCTTATGTAAACTACTGGTAACTTATGGAAAGTGCTCATTTGCTTGTGTAAAGTACTGCTTTATATTGTAAAATCCTTTTTTTTGGTTGTAGAATGGTGTTCCTAAGACTAGAATGCTCATAATTCGTGTAAAATCATCCTCTGATCTGCTTATGTAAACTTCAGGTTTTTTATGTAAAGTGCTGATTTGATGTGTAAAGTACTGGTTTCTAATGTAAAGTCCCTTTTTTTGATTGTAAAGTAGTGTTCCTAAGTATATAATGCTATTAATTTGTGTTTAAACTACTGGTTGTTTATGTAAAGTGCTAATTTGCTTGTTTAGAGTACTGTTTTCTCATGTGAAGTCCCTTTTTTTGGTTGTAGAGTAGTGTTCCTAAGACTAGAATGCTCATAATTCGTGTAAAATCATCCTCTGATCTGCTTATGTAAACTTCAGGTTTTTTATGTAAAGTGCTGATTTGATGTGTAAAGTACTGGTTTCTAATGTAAAGTCCCTTTTTTTGATTGTAAAGTAGTGTTCCTAAGTATATAATGCTATTAATTTGTGTTTAATCATCGTCTGATTTGCTTATGTAAACTACTGACTGTTTATGTAAAGTTCTGATTTGCTTGTTTGAGTACTGTTTTTTCATGTGAAGTCCCTTTTTTGGTTGTAAATAGTTGTTTCTAAGACTAGAATGCTCATAATTCATGTAAAATCATCGTCTAATCTGCTTATGTAAAATACTGGTAACTTATGGAAAGTGCTCATTTGTTTGTGTAAAGTATTGCTTTATATTGTAAAATCCCTTCTTTTGGTTGTAGAATGGTGTTTCTAAGACTAGAATGCTCATAATTCGAGAAAAATCATCCTCTGATCTGCTTATGTAAACTACTAGTTTTTGATGTAAAGTGATTTTGCCCTTGTTGATGCGGTTTCAGGAAAAAGAAAGAAGATCATTGAAGTGGATTCAGACGATGATTTTGAGGAAAGAATGACTTTCAAAAAATTGCAGAAGCTGAAAAAACAAAAGGATAACACCGAGGGAAGAAAAAAAAGAAAAATGATAATAAAAAGAAAAAGGGAGAGCTTGTCATTCAAATCTTTCAGCAAAAGACCCAGAGACACCATGTGTTCGAGTAGAATACATAAGCTATGTTTGTATTGTACAGTTTCCCAGTTTAATATATCGATTTGAGTTTCAATTATATTTTTTTGTGCATGTTTATGTCCATTTATATTATGTAAGTAGATGATGAGGTGTCTGGTGCGACACAGTAGATCTCATTATTGGTTGAAAGACATAATATATAAATGAGGTTCGTAACCGAGACAGTTTTGGACAAACTATCGGTTTAGGTTATTATGTGATACAGATAATTAGTTTGTCTAAACTAATTGAATCATATAGATATGCCCGGGGCATATTGAACTTGACTCTTAGGAAAGATTTGTCTTGTACTGATTTAATAGACAAATCGATCCTTGTATTCTATCTCTAAATCCCTAGACTCGAGTGGGCATGAGGATTAGACATAGTGTACTTTGATCTGCCAATGGGTGAGGTCAAATATGGCCAATAGTCTCGGTGGGTTGGGTGCGCGTGTTTAGTTACTTGGTGTGCTGCTGCTTGTCGAAAGGAAACCATGTACCGATACATCCGGGGTGATGGTGCTCCCGAGATGAGCTCGAAATGTTTATTATACTAAACCCGGCCGGTGGACTTATGTCAGGTATAATAAAAAGGTTGAGTGGTACTAGTCTCGGAATTAAAGAAGTTAATTAATTAATTTATCAGTAAATTAATTTTAATTAACGAGCACTATATCTTTGATGTGGGGAGATTAAATGAATATAATTTAATTAAATTGTTCCGGAAGCAATTCTGGTGTAGGATGGTAGTGCCAAAATTAATCCGTTAGTGGTACGATTAATTTTGTAATGGGTTAATTGAATAGGTAGATTTAATTAATTAATTGGTTAATTATTTCTAAGGGTTAATTCAGTAATTAACAAAGTGGAATTATTTAATTAATTCTTAAGGATTAATTAAGTAATTAACAAAGTAGAATTATTTAATTAATTAATTAAGTCTTAAGTCACAATTGGAATTAGGAAATCCTGGAGATTAGGAAATCTAGTAGGATTTGGTTTATCCTATCAGATTGGTTGCCTAATTGGATTTGGAAAGTAATTCATTACCTAAACCCATTAGGAAGACCAATCCTAAACCAACTTGGAGTCTCTCTTGTAACTCTATAAATAGACAAGGGATCAGTTATTCAAGAAACACAATTAATCCACAAGATTTCTAGAGAGAGAAAATTCTAGAGAGCTCTCCAAGTCGAATTTTCTAGCAAAATTGGCGGCTGGTTTTTCATAGTAGTGGCCGAAAATTCTTGGTCCATTTACTAGCCCCGTGTGTTGCTTTCTCTGTCTCCGGGCAGTGCGTTTGCAGTACGTGCTAGGTGCGGAGGTGCTGAATTTTTCTGGCAGGTGGAGTCGTGGTGATAGCTGATCAATTGACTTCTAGTTCGTTGCCCACACAACGTGAAGTCATAGTCTTGAGGCATACAAGAGAATCACCAAGTGCACGCTTCAAAGGTACTTTTCTAAGATTCCGCTATAAATCGAGCTAGTGCAAACCCAGATCCTACCAAATCTTTCACCATGAAGATGTGCAATTGGCATGTTTGGAAGAATCTGCAGGATACCAAGGGGATAAAGAAACAAAAAAATCATTTCAGTCAAGAACCTCTGCTGCTAGAATATCTTCACTGCTAGCGGAGCTCAATGAAGCGCAGAGGGAGCAGCTGACAAATGTGGGGCTGGGCTGCCTGTTCCACATTAACTATGGGAGGTTTTCGAATTCGTTCGACCATTACTTGATCTCAAACATCAATACTAACAGTAGCACTTTGGAGTTGGATGCAGGTACAATTCCAATTACAGAAGCTGATGTCGAGTTAGTAATGGGATTTCCTGGTGGGGAAGTAGATGTGGAGGAATACACCAAGAAAGATCAAACATCTCGGGTGTATATAGAAGACAAGAAAAAGTGGGATCTCAGGCACCCCGTTCCACAAAACAAGGCGATAATATCAGCAACAAGCCTATCTGATTACATCAAGAGCCACAAGGACGCTGGCCTAGAATTACTTCAGGATTTCTTGATATTCATGGTGTCCATGATCATTCACAGCAACGGGACCAATACCGTTCAATGCCGATATCTGAAATCATTCAGGTCGGTAGAGAATATCATGAAACTGAATTGGCGAAAATACGTCCTTGCTCGCTTGATGGAGAGCATACAAGAATGAAGAAAGCATCATAGAGGCCAATTCACAGGGCCTCTTACATTCGTTGTGGTATTACTTTCAGTTTACATAACTTGCTCAGTTTACATATCTTGTTCAGTTTACATATATTGTTCATTTATGTAAACTTGAACTTTACATCATACATTTTAGTTTGTTCATAACAGAAAACTGACATTTTGTTGCACTATCACAGTTGTTGTATGCTGATAGGCTTGGGTATTCCGCGGTAAATACCGATAATCGCCTTGTCCCGACAATCCAAAATTGACCCCAAAGCAAGCTGATGGAGCTTGCACAGTGAAACAAACTCTGGGGAAAGGGCATAATAAGAGAACGCCCTGAAGAGGATGATGACTTTTATGAGGTTTGTATTTAAAATTACTTTTATAGCATTATGCAACATTACTTTACACACAATCTAAGCATTTTTCCACATTATGTTGGCAGATTGATGGAAGTGAATCATCCCCCGATGGAGGGGATGACACAGACGAGGATGAAGCAACCGAGGTAGAGGAAGAAGCTGCGGATGAAACCGCCCTGAGGAAGAAGATTCAGATGAAGAATCCCCTCGGGAAGCTGAGGATGAAGCTGGGAAGGCAAGTATACATGAATCTAGTTTACATGAATCAAGTTTACACAAACCTTTATGTAAAGTGTGATCTACCATTCAAATAATATTTCTGCAATTAATACAGTTGTGGCAGGAACCAGAACACATGGAAGTGATCATTGAAAAGGAGGGAGTTGAAATTCAAAAGGAAGCTGAGGGTGATGAAGCTGAGGAAGTTGAGGGATCTGAGGATGAGGATGAGGATGAGGAAGCTGATAGATCTGAGCCAGTAAAAGGGGATGAGGGTGCTGTAAATATTGCTCCAATTGTTTCAGATATGATCATATCACTTGTGGAAAAGGGCAACCCTTCTGCATCAGCAAAGCAAGATGGACAGGTAAATATCATACTCAATGTAGTTTTCATGATTTTTTGGAATAAAACACTTCATGTGAGAAATGCAATGTGTGTACAGGATGACGATGAGCTCCTGTCAAATTTTCTAGAAATGTACATTCAATTGGGTAAATATAGTAGATCGTTCATAGACTACTTGGCAAATATGAGGGCTTTAAAGACTCCGGATTTGGGTACATTACAAACAATCCTAGAAGATGTTCAAGGTGTAATAAATGACCTCCAAAAAGCAGTGGACAATGAGGAGGAGAAAACTGAAGAGAAAGTGGTAATCATAATACTGGATAAGTTTTTGTTAAGTACTATTCATTCTGATTTCTTTATGTAAAGTTGTTGTTTATGTAAAGTGCTCACATGCTTGTGTAAAGTACTGTTTCCACATGTAGAGTCGCTTTTTCGGGTAAAATCATAGTCTAATATGCTTATGTAAACTACTGGTTATTTATGTAAAGTGCTGTTGATATATATAAAGTACCGATTATATTTGTAAAATGCTCTTCCTATGTAAAGTGCCCTTTGTGTAAAGTACTGTTATTGCTGATATGCTGGTGTTCTTAATGATTTGCAAAATAATTCTAATAATGTTTTGCTTATGTTTGGAGCAAAACCAGGGTGCAAATCCCGTGAGGGTGGAACCTGCAGAAACTGAAAAAACACCACCAGCAAACAAAATACCGGCAGTGGACAATGAGGAGGAGAAAGCTGAAGAGAAAGCGGTAAGAATAATACTGGATATGTTTATGATAAGTACTATTCATTCTGATTTCTTTATGTAAAGTGCTGACATGTTTGTGTAAAATACTGTTTTCTCAATCATTTGCAAATTAATTATATTAATGTTTTGCTTATGTTTGGAGGAAAACCAGGGTACAAATCCCTTGGGGGTGGAACCTACAGAAACTGAAAAAATACCGGCAGCAAACAAAATACCAGCTGGAGAGGTATTTCATGTAAAATCATGTAATTTGTTATTTTAGATTGCACATCTTTGTGGAATAACTTTCAATGATTAAATAATAACAACTTGCAGCCAACAGACACACCAGACACTCAGTTGTTAAAATAAATGTGCCTGCTGACTGATCTTGTAGAGAAAAGCTTTGGACAGACGCCCATTCCAATTAAGAAAAGGACGCTAATGACTCCAACTTTTGATCTAGGCTTTTCACAACTAACGCCAGTGCGTTTGATTCATAAATTTTAGGAAACTAAGAAAGATAAAACGGCCGATACGCATGGAGCAAATGCCTTGGTACATGCATCCATGCAAGATGTTCAGTCCCACTTATTTAGGAGACTTGACTTCGCGGATCAACCATTGCTTGTAGACGAGCTTGACTTTGAGTAAGTATTCTTATCATCTCCCATTTGGTGTAATTAAACATTGAATATAGATTAAACAATTTGAATCCAACATTTCAGCGTGATCATGGGGGATCCGGATAACACAGAGGAAGTAGCTGCATTCTGTCCCAACAGGGCACATCGAGCAGTTAAAAAACCAAGGAAATTGCTGTCTCCTTACATCACCAGCTGGAGGAAGGATGCACTTGCAAGAATCTCGGAGAAGGAGAGGATAGTCAATGACTATGCACTTTTGCCTACGGATGCAAGCAAGGGCAAGTTGAACTAGTAAATGTTCTTGACCTACATGTATTTTACATAAATCTATTTTACTTAAGTCATTTTACATAAAGGTTTATCAAAACAAGTTTACATAAATGTACTTTACTAAACTCAGTTTACATAACTCACTTTACATAACATATTTTACACAAGGTCAGTTTACATAAGTCTATTTTACATAACACTTGTCAGCGAGAAACTGTTTGGTGGGGAAGGCAATCTTGCCATAGACCGGGAGCAGATGTCCAGCATGGTTTGGGGTGAATGGTTGGATACGGCCATCATTGATTGTTGGTCGTATCACTTGAACAGAGCCAAAAATTTGAAACAAATTGAGAAACCTTCGAGGTTTTTCTGCTTAGTCCAGTTTTTTGTGAGTTAATACTTACACACTACTTTACATCACTTGGCCTGATATGGTTTGTTGATAACCTCTCTATTTAACATTTCAAATTATGCAGCTCATAGTGAAAGATGTGGGAATGGCA
Source organism: Knoxia roxburghii (assembly GCA_030378225.1). NCBI lineage: Eukaryota > Viridiplantae > Streptophyta > Magnoliopsida > Gentianales > Rubiaceae > Knoxia > Knoxia roxburghii. The sequence continues at coordinate 26,802,914 of CM059424.1, forward strand.
CCAGGAAAGAACAAAAAATGTATGCACAGATTTTCAGAACAGATGACAACAGAATTATGGTTCTTCAAGAAAATCGAAAATACTTTTCTGCTGTCCATGGTAATGAGTACATCCATTCCCATAGTTTACATTACATTTTTTTAAAAAAAAAACTCATTTTTTATGTATACATATGTTGGAGTAGAATACATAAGCTATGCTTGTATTGTACAGTTTCCCAGTTTAATATATCGATTTGTGTTTCAATTATATTTTGTTGTGCAGTTTTATGTCCATTTATATTATGTAAGTAGATGATGAGGTGTCTGGTGCGACACAGTAGATCTCATCATTGGTTGAAAGATATAATATATAAATGAGGTTCGTAACTGAGACAGCTTTGGACAAACTGTCGGTCTAGGTTATTATGTGATTGAGATAATTAGTTTGTCTAAACTAATTGAATCATATAGATATGCCCGGGGCATATTGAACTTGACTCTTAGGAATGATTTGTCTTGTACTGATTTAATAGACAAATCGATCCTTGTATTCTATCTCTAAATCCCTAGACTCGAGTGGGCATGAGGATTAGACATAGGGTACTTTGATCTGCCAATGGGTGAGGTCAAATGTGGCCAATAGTCTCGGTGGGTTGGGTGCGCGTGTTTAGTTACTTGGTGTGCTACTGCTGGTCGAAAGGAAACCATATACCTGTGCGTCCGGGGTGATGGTGCTCCTGAGATGAGCTCGAAATGTTTATTATACTAAACCTGGCCAGTGGACTTATGTCTGGTATAGTAAAAAGGTCGAGTGGTACTAGTCTCGGAATATTAAGAAGTTGATGAATTAATTTATCAGTAAATTAATAAATTAACGAGTACTATATCTTTGATGTGGGGAGATTATGAATATAATTTAATTAAGTTGTTCCGGAAGCAATTCTGGTGTAGGTTGGTAGTGCCATAATTAATCCGTTAGTGGTACGATTAATTATGTACTGGGTTGTTGACAAGAGTCCGTTTACGGTGGTACTATAGGAGTAGGATGAATTTTACTCCTACTTACTGTAGCGCGCGCTACAGTAGCGCTACAGTGACGCGCTATAGTTTCGCGCTACAGTAACGCGCTACAGTTTTTTTTTTTTTTGACGCACAAACTTTTAAAAAAAAATACCTTTTTTTAAAAAAAAAATTCTTTTTAAAAAAAAAAAATACTTTTTTTAACAAGGGAAATCAGATCAGGATTATATAGACATCAGATGAGAGAATACAAGAGATCAGATCAACAGACTATAGATATCAGATCAAGAATATAAAAGAAATCATACAGTAGAACTAAAATATAATTAACAAGCGAGATCAGATCAGGATTATATAGACATCAGATCAGCGAATACTTGACATCAGATCAACAGACTATAGATATCAGATCAAGAATATAAAAGAAATCATACAGTAGAACTAAAACATACTTAAAAAGGGAGATCAGATCAACAGACTATAGACATCAGATCAAGATTTTAAAAGAAATCACACAGCAGAACTAAAACATACTTAACAAAGGAGATCAGATCAGGATTATATAGACATCAGATCAACTCATACTTGACATCAGATCAACAGACTATAGACATCAGATCAAGATTTTAAAAGAAATCACACAGCAGAACTAAAACATACTTAACACAGCAGAACTAAAACATACTTAACAAAGGAGATCAGATCAGGATTATATAGACATCAGATCAACTCATACTTGACATCAGATCAACAGACTATAAACATCAGATCAAGATTTTAAAAGAAATCATACAGTAGAACTAAAACATACTTAAAAAGGGAGATCAGATCAACATACTATAGACATCAGATCAGTGTATACTTGACATCAGATCAACAGACTATAGACATCAGATCAAGATTTTAAAAGAAATCACACAGCAGAACTAAAACATACTTAACAAAGGAGATCAGATCAGGATTATATAGACATCAGATCAACTCATAATTGACATCAGATCAACAGACTATAGACATCAGATCAAGATTTTAAAAGAAATCACACAGCAGAACTAAAACATACTTAACACAGCAGAACTAAAACATACTTAACAAAGGAGATCAGATCAGGATTATATAGACATCAGATCAACTCATACTTAACATCAGATCAACAGACTATAGATATCAGATCAAGAATATAACAGAAATCATACAGTAGAACTAAAATATACTTAACAAGGTAGATCAAATCATGATTATATAGACATCAGATCAGAGAATAAAGACATCAGATCAACAGACTATAGATATCAGATCAACAATATAAAAGAAATCATACAGTAGAACTAAAATATACTTAACAAGGTAGATCAAATCATGATTATATAGACATCAGATCACAAAATAGCAGACATCAGATCAACAGAATTTAGATATCAGATCAAAAATATAAAAGAAATCATATCATACAACAAAAACGTCCATAATATGTATCATAATATCTAAAATTATTTAATTATAAAACAAATAAAATGATAATTTAAAAATAATTTTTTTATAAAATTCAAAAACATTAAAAAAAATACTGAATTGTTTAGAAAAAAACGGACGAAAAAAAATCTCAAAGAGGAAGGCAAAAAAAAAAATAGCCAAAAATAACAAAAGAAATGAAGGTACTGTAGCGCGTTTACTGTAGCGCGCGGAACTGTAGCGCGTTACTGTAGCGCGCGCGGAACTGTAGCGGGGTAGGAGTAAAATTCATGGTGGTCCTATAGGACCACCATATAAATTACCTGTTGACAAAGGTAGATTTAATTAATTGAGAAATTAATTAATCCTTGTGTCAGTTGGTTGTGAATCATCCCAGGAACTGGTTTGGGATAAGTGAATCCCTGTGTCAGTTGGGAGTGATTCATCCCAGGAACTGGATTGGGATAAGTGAATCCCTGTGACAGTTGGGAGTGTATCAGTCCAGGAACAGGATTGAAGGAAACAGAATCTGTATCAGTCCAGAAATAGGATTGAAGGAAAACAGAAACCCAGTAGGAAGACCAATCCTAAACCAACTTGGAGTCTCTCTTGTAACTCTATAAATAGACAAGGGATCAGTCATTCAGATTACACAATAACACAATTAATCCACAGGATTTCTAGAGAGAGAAAATTCTAGAGAGAGAAAATGTTTCTTTCTCCAAGTCGAATTTTCAAGAAAGTGTGCAGCTGGTTTTTGGGTTTCTAGTGGCTGAAATTTTGGCCTTGGTCTATACCAGCTGCGCGTAGCTTTCTCTCTCTGCGGGCGGTGCGTTTATAGTACGTGCCAGGTGCTGCGGGGCTAGAGTTTTCTAGCAGGTGGATTGTGGTGATAGCTGATCAATTGACTTCTAGTTCGTTGCCCACACAACGTGAAGTCATAGTCTTGAGGCATACAAGAGAATCACCAGGTGCACGCTTCAAAGGTACTTTTCTAAGATTCTGCTTTAATAGAAATTTTTGTTGCGTGGTAAATCGAGCAAGTGCAAACCCAGATCCTACCAAAATCTTTCAACATATAATGCAGGTGTTCATCCTCATCCACCTAGATGGCCATTATGTGTTTGTGTGCATCAACAGCAATGAAAAACAGGTGGTACTGATTGACAACGCATGCGGAGAAGCGGTATCCTACGGTGGTCTTCCAAAGAAACTAATAAGTACAATATAACATAATAATATACAATTTACAACATTGTAGACTTCATTTTACACAAAATCTTATGTAAAATGCTGCAGGTGTACTACTTCCAACACTAGACATCAGATACACCTTGGGCTAAACGCTATGAGAAGTGCTACCATTGGAAGTGGACCTACGCTAACATTGCATGGAAAAACCCTGACGGATTCAATTGTGGCCTCTACATCATGCGGCATATGGAGCTTTATCATGGACAACAAGTTTTCAACTATGACCATGACTTGATTGCTGCAAAGGACAATCCTGAGATCTTGAAAACGTTGAGGGTGAAGTACCTGTTTAACTTGCTAATGTCACCACACAATACCCTCCTGGTTCTGCTCAAGAGAAAGATATCTGAATTTTACTATAAAAACAAATATTCAAATGATAACTACTGTGTTCATGTAGAACGGATTTATATTTGTTGTTGTTGTTTTCTACATTGATTGTAAGTTTATGTAAACTGTAATGTAAACTTACAGTTTACATAAGGAGATTATAACTGTGAGTTTACATAAAGAGATCAATACTTTAAGTTTACATAACGAGATCAGAAAATATCAGTTTACATAAGGATATCAGAATCGCCAGTTTACATAAGGAGACCATAACTTTAAGTTTACATTACGAGATCAGAACATTAAGTTTACATACCGAGATCAGAAATATCAGTTTATATAAGGATATTAGAACCATTAGTTTACATAAGGAGACCAGAACTTTAAGTTTATATAACGAGATCAGAACCCTCAGTTTACATAACGAGATCAGAAATATCAGTTTACATAAGGATATCAGAAATATCAGTTTACATAAGGATATCAGAACAGCCAGTTTACATAAGGAGACCAGAACTTCAAGTTTACATTACGAGATCAGAACATTAAGTTTACATAAAGAGATCAGAACATTAAGTTAATATAACGAGATCACAACATTAAGTTTACAACATCATTATAAAACAGAAAGACAACACTTTACACCAACAATCATGATTTTACATAAACAAAATAGTACTGTACACAAGTAAATCATGAAACATCAGTACATTATACCAAGAAAAGCAACGGTTTCCATAGACGAACCATGCTATATAAGAAACATTCTACATCTAAGTTACTTTTAATCCTTCTTTTTCCTTTGATGTTTCAATTTGGGTTTGTGCACCCTCTTCTCAACTGTACTTTTAAAATGAACATTTCGGACACCTCTTGCCCTCCTAGAAGTGGGGTCTCTAATCTTCTTCGACAAAGGCAATTCAAAATTCTCATAAAAAATATCAGCTTGGGCAGCAAGTGTATCTTTGGCTTTCACATAGTACTCATCCAAAATACTGCGACCAATCTCACTGGTATGCTATAATCTAATTAAATCAAAATACCTTATACTAGCATCTGCCCTCCACAAAGATGGTGAAAAAATTGATGGCAAACACATCGACTCTTCTGAAACATTAGACTTTCCACAACGGGAAACTGAAACAGCTTTTGTCCACCTATCGAGGATATACATTTGTGGAATTTTCTGCAAAAAGGGAAAAAAAAAAAAAAAAAGGAAAACCAGACTAGTTATGTTGTTTTATATCAATTTTAACTAGTTTACATAATTGACATCAACATATAGAGAATACCGTAAAATTATTCTGAAAAAAGGATACGAAGGCAATGAGAACATAGAATCCCAACTTCAGAAACTTCTTGCATGAACACTTTACATAATAATCAGTGTCATCGTAAATGACAACGTGCCGGAATATGGGATCATCCTCATCTTCTTTTGAAATCCAAACTTCAAACACACATACACCATTTGATTGGGACTTCTGTTCCATCTTCAATTCCAGCATATTAAGATATTGCTTCTCAAAATATGTGTACATCTCAAGTGTGTACACTTCACGGGCATGCCTCAACATTAGACATTGTTTAACAGGCACGTCAACCTTGCCATAAAAGCACCTATGGTCTTCGCAAGCAGCTTGATATCACCAATCCATAACAACATCTACAAATTGATGGTAAAAATCACATAATGTTGAAGTCTTAGACAATCTTCGAGAAATAGAGTTATTTGTACTCTCACTCCTCTGGGAAGATAATGTTCCACCAGAAAAATAATCCTTGCTGAACGCAGGACACCACTTCTCTCTTGATTCGTAAGTTTTTATCAACCACTCATTGTCTTCGTATCCATATTTTTGTTCCATCCTGAAAACACATCAAAATGTGGTTATTCCCTAAAAATTCACTTCGTGAGAGTGGAGGGGATAAAGTGTGGCTACACACACCTAATATTACCCTTTTTATTATTTTCAATTTTTGATTTTTTTGTATGGACTATCTAGTATAGTAATCCTAGCACTACTATACATACTAATTGCATTTTTGTGGGTCAATAAATTTTGCTCAAAAATCTCTTCATTTGGAGCCGAAATTAAGTAGACTTCTTGCTGGGCCGAAAATATATCTTGAAATAATTCCTGGGTCTCTTTGCTCCAAAAGTCTTCCTTGTAATTTTGATGAGCCGAAATGAATTAATTTTGTTGCTGGTGAGAGGTTGACCAGTTATATTTATGTGCTGGTTCGTTCCACACATGCGATTACTTTAGTTCATTTTGTCATTTCTAGTACTATCCATGGTTCAATAGTGGACCATCCATGTTTGAGTGTGAATTGTTCACAGGTACAACATCATATAAATATGGATAATATTCTCAAAACGCATAGATGATCAACATTTTTTGTAGTGGATAATTCACAATTAAAAAGTCACTCAATAACTCAAAAAATGAATTAATTGATGAATAATTTGTACCCGAACATGGATACTTTCACTATTAAATTATGCGTTGTTAATAATACATGAAAAATATTATTAAAGATATACTATTCACAAAAAAATTATGGATAATAAATAAAACTATTTTGATATACAACCACAAATTTTAGAAAATAAACCATATGAATATCAATGAAAAATCACATCAAGTAATGTAAATAAATATACATCACGTTTATTGATTATTTATCAATTAAAAGATGATATTTTTTTAAAAAATATATAGTAAAAAAATAAAGAATAAAATGTGTGTGAGCCGATGAGAGTGAGTAAAAACTTGAAGGAAATACAAAGAATAGCAATAAATGGTACTCCTTATGGTACTGTTTGAATATTAAAAACCCCACCCACCCCTTGTATCAAATTATGAAATCTTTATTTTTTTTATAAATAATAAATTATTACATAAAATTAATTGCTATTTTTATTTTAAAATGATAATTATATTTATAATATTATTTTAATTTAATAACTTAAAGATGGGAAAATAATTGTTATCATTAATTTTGATAAGTTGATAATGGGTCTGGTACAAACATGTCATCCGTCATTCAACGGCCATACCGATGGATGATGGCGGAAGAATAATTGTTATTCATTAACCATTTTGGTAGGTGAGCCAATCAATGAGAGATTGAAAAGGTTTTAGGTTTGCTTTCTTGCTATTTTGGGTAATGTTACTATTAGCTATATACCATCATGGGACCATGGGATTAGGTTCCAAATGTCATGCTTACATGCATTTGTATAATCTTATTGTTAGGTTACATGCATTTGTTCAATCAACGAGAGATTGAAAAGGTTAGTTTTTCTTTTCTCACACCAACTTTGTCGCATAAAATTTCTTTTAAGATAAAAATAGTATTATAAAGATAAATTCATTATGAAATTTTAGATATGAGGACGAGGTATTATAACCTATTATTTTTTTTTTTTTGTGTTTTACTTAGGATCCTATCAAATGTGAAATTAATATTTACGATATTTTTGTTATGTTATTTGAAAAGTTGAGTTTAAAAGGCGCTGAATAATTTCAAATTTTACATTTTCGTTTTGTTTCTAATTATAGAAAATTAAGTTTTTTTTTTGGGGCAAAAGTTAGATATATATGACATTGAATTAAACATGTAAATGTAACATTAAGAAGTTAAGAATTATTTATAAAAATGAGAATTATGACAAGGCCTACCTCGTAGGTGTATTCTTTTTTAAGAAAGTGAATTAATGGGAAAAAATTAGGTGATATATATGTGTTGTCACCCTTTTATTATTTTATGTCCCCTCTTTTCAAAATTTCTTTTACTTTTCTTATTTTCTGTCTCTTTTTTATTTATAACCCCCTCCCCACCGCCACAAGCAATTGCTGGAAACCGTTGTCGCTGTAGATCGTCGTGTCGCCAAAAATTCGAAATCACCGCCACTGACTTTTTCTTCTTATTCTTTTTTTTTCTGGATGAACGGGAGATGCGGTAGCAGGAAGAAGAAGAAGAAGACGACAAAGAAGAAGAAAAAGAAGAAGAAGAAGTGGGCGATTGGGAACGGTGGCAGCAGCGAGAAGAAGAAGAAGAGGGAGAGGCAGCAACGGCGAATGTAAGGGCAGAGGGGAGAGAGGGGAAAAGGAAAGGGGAGGATAAAAAGTTTTACCTAAAAGTTTGGGACAATTAGGTCCAAAAAAAGAGGAAGAATAATAAAAAGGGCGATAAATATGAATGCTAAAATACAAAAGATGTGAACAACGCACTCATAGACATGGACAACTAAAAAAATAATAATGAATAACTAACATGGAGAACTAATACCTAAACAAGAACAAGCAACCAAAAAAAAAAAAAAATCAATGAATGAATTCACGGACAATTCAAACCTAAACATGGATACTCCACCATCAAACCATCCAATCTTGATTTTCTCTCTCTTAATCCCGTCAGTTCATCGACACAAATCAATTGTTGTTCATCACCTTCCCACCCTTGTTGCCATTCAACTACTCCCAAACCACAATTATTAACGGCCCTCACCTTCTTCAACCACTGCATACAACTAACCACGACCATCAGCCGCCAATCTATATAATCAACACAAATCGATTACGTGAACTTCATCAACAGTTGAAGAAGCCGTGAACTTCATTGGCAAACCCACTAATCTGTGAACTTCAATCCATCATCCGCAACCACATTCATCATCTTCATAGTATACATATTTTGTCTCTATAATATACATATAAATATTACATAATGTACATGCAAATTTGGTGCAATCTACGTGAATATATATATATATATAGACACACACACATGCTATCACTTTGTAATATACATTTTAGTTTGTGAAAAGTAATGAAGATCTCTGACGTTCTGTAGTAATATTTCGTTTCCCTATGAAATTTGATAACAACTACGATGAACACTGGCGTTGAATTCAACAGTTGAAACAAAAGCAAGAGAAAATCGTGGGAATAAATAAATTTGAAAATTATGAAAAAGAAAAATACTAAATCTATTGTAGAAGAAAAAATCATGAAAACTGTAAGTTCTGCTTCCTGAGAAAATTTGTCAAAAACTCCGACGTTGAATTTATGGTTGAAAAAAAAAAAAAGAGACTGGTGATAGATAGGAAAAAGAAAAAAAATAAAAAAAAATGAACAGAAGATGGGAGAAGAGTCGACATAAGATAGGAGAAAAGTCGATAGGAGAAGAAAGATGATTAAGAACGCGCAAATTATATGGTACCCCTAGGGCATATAACATTATGCCCTTATTTGTTTTTTAGGCAAATTTTTAATAAATTTAATATTTTTTGAAAATTTTTCTCAAGATTCTTTCACTCTCCATATATTGTTGTGTGTTGCACAAACTTTTTCATGATTATGGTTATAATTATATTACCTAAAATTTAATATTCTTGCATTAAATAAGGGAAACATAAATATGTTGAAGATTTTGTTCTATATTTAAGATATCAATTAATATATTATAACTATATAAACTTTCTTCTATTAAAAGATACTTATAGTGTTAATCAATTCTGAATTTATTTTCATAAACATTAATACCTGATAAAAAGTAATTTAATTATCTGGATTTTTTGAACGATAAAGGAGAAACAAATAGTGTTCATCAATTTTCAATATGATTTCATAAAAAACTATACCCTGACCCATTTGATGAATAACTGAACCATAACCTTCTATATAATAACTAAACCCTAATCCCTTTTGATGAAACACTGAACCCTAACATTTTCGATAAAAAAATAAACCTTGACTTTTTCGTTTAAAACCTATACTCAAACAACTTTGATTAAAATCTAAACTCTACCTCTAAAATAAGTAAACCCTAACCCTTAAATAACTAAACCCGAACCCCTAAAACTCTAAACCCTAATCCCTAAACCTCAAAAGGTTATGGCTCGATTATTAATTAATGTGTTAGGGTTTAGTTATCATATAAAAGGTTAGGGTTCAATTATTCATCAAATGGGTTAGGGGTTTAGTTATTATATAAATGGTTAGAGGTAGGTTATGTTAAAGTAAGTGTTTCAATCTTGGTTTTAATAATAACAAAACAAATATTTGAAACTAGTAATTTCTTAAATTGTCTAAACTTATTTTTTGTTGAAAGTGCATTTATTCAGATTGATACATTCAACTTCAAATGAGCATAATTTTCTTTTCACTCAGGCAAAAATTAGATTTATGATGTTTTGAAAACCTCTTTCAATTATCTAAAAAATGGTGTCTAATAGCCAATGTGAAATTCCAATGGAATTTTGGTGAAAATAGACAAAATATAAACTATATCACTGTAATATCACAGTTTAGTAAATTAAATGTAACTTGAGCTAAAAATGTCCAAATCAAAGGATGTTGATGTCCTTGGAAAGCTAAGAGGCAGATCTACAACATTGATTTCTGACATAAAAGTCAACAGAGGCTGAAAGAAGTCGAAAAAGTTGAAGGAAGTTCAGACTATGTCAAATCACCTTTGGAGCCAAAATTCACGTGTTTGAATTGGATCCCAAATTTGCTTATAAATAGAGACCATGAGTGAAGACATTCAAGATATCACAAGCTATCAAGCCATTGTTATTATTGTCAAATTCTCTCAAGTTTTCAAGCGCTTATTTTCAAATTTTACTTTCAAGTTCTAGTTATTTTTCAAAGTGTCAATCTTGGACTAGAATCTTGTCACTTGTAAACCATAAACACTTCACACATAAAAAAAAGGTTTTATTGTTCTTGAAAGCAAGAGGTTGCAAGTCAAGTACAAGTTAGAGGGAGAGTAGTGAAAAACCTCTTAGTAGAGTTACTAAGTTGTTGGGAAATTTGTAAATGTTTGAATTCCACCTTAAGGGATTTTGGTTTCTTTGAGAAAAAAATAGGAAGGGACTCAATTTTAGAAGTTGGAGAGTGGATTTAGACTTGTAAGGGGGTTACGAGCTTGAACCACTTTAAAAATCTTGTCTCTTTCATTGCATTGCATTTTGCATCCATACTCTCTCTTCTACATTTCTTGCATCATAAAACATCACCAATAGACTTGTTCAATTCAAGTCTTACATTTTTAATTTCAAGATTTTAGTTAAGACTTGTCATTATTTCAAGTCTAGCTTTCTTTAATTAAATATTTACGTTATCTTAGACTTGTCCTTAATCAAGTCTAGACCTGTCCTTATCAAGTCAAGGACTTGGCCTTAATCAAGTCAATACTTGAGTTTTATTTTAAATTATTTAATTTCACGACTTGTCTATTTCAAGTCAAAGACTTGTCCTTAATCAAGTCAATACTTGAGATTTATTTTAAATTATTTAATTTCAAGACTTGTTCATTTCAAGTCAAATACTTGACCTTTATTTTAATTTGATTATTATATATAGTGAACTAACAATTTCTTGTTTCCTTGTATACTTTTATATTGTTGACTAATCTTATTTTTCTTGTTTTTATCCTATTTTAATTTCAAATTATTTGTTATTTGTTTCATACACATAGATAGTCATTGTTTATTTTAAAAAGAAATTATTTTAAAATTTTCTCATTTTTAAGTAAATTTGTTAAACAATCTAATTCATCCCCCTCTTAGGTTATGTTGTTGATTTTCAGGTTATTCATCAAATGGATTAGGTGTTTTCATCAAATGAGTTAGGGGTTTAGTTATTATATAAATAGTTAGGGTTCGGTTATTTATCAAATGAGTTAGGGGTTTAGTTATTATATATAAGGTAGGGGTTCGGTTATTCATCAAATGAATTAGGGATTTAGTTATTATATATAACGTTAGGGTTCAGTTACTCATCAAATGGGTTAGTGGTTTAGTTATTATATATAACGTTAGAGTTCGGTTATTTATCAAATGGGTTAGTTGTTTTCATCAAATGGGTTAGGATATTCATCAATTTTGAATATGATTTCATCAAAAACTATACCCTGACCCATTTGATGAATAACTGAACCATAACCTTCTATATAATAACTAAACTCTAACCCCTCTCGATGAAACACTGAATCCTAACATTTTCGTTAAAAAATAAACCTTGACCTTTTCGTTTAAAGCCTATACGCTAACCCGTTTAACTAAAATCTAAGCCCTAACTCTTAAATAACTAAACCCTAATCCTTAAATAATTAAACCCTAACCCCTAAAAACCTAAACCCCTAAACCTTAAACCCTAAACCTCAAAAGGTTAGGGTTTAGTTATTCATCAAATGGGTTATGGGTTTAGTTATTATATAAATGGTTAGGGTTCGGTTATTCATCAAATGGGTTAGGTGTTTTCATCAAATAGGTTAGGGGTTAGTTATTATATAAAAGGTTAGAGTTCAGTTATTCATCAAATGAGTTATGTGCTTTCATCAAATGGGTTAGTGTTTAATTATTATATAAATGGTTACGGTTCATGTTGGTGTTGAATGCATAAGCTATGCTTGTATTGTACATTTTCGTAGTTAATATATCAATTTATGTTTTGGTTATATCTTGTTGTTCATTATTTGTCCATTTATTATGTAGTTAGATGATGAGGTGTCTTGTGTGACACAATAGATCTCATCATTGGTTAAAAGACATAATATATAAATGAGGTTCGTAACCGAGACAACATTGGACAAGCTATCGGTTTAGGTTATTATGTGATTCAGATAATTGATTTGTCTAAATTGATTGAATCATATAGATATGCCCGGGTGTATTAAACTTGACTATTTAGAATGATTTGTCTTGTACTGATTTCATAGACAAATCGTTCATGGTATTCTATCTCTTAATCCCTAGACTGGAGCGGGCATGAGGATTAGACATAGTGTACTTTGATATGCCAATAGTTTCGGTAGGTTGGGTGCGCGTGTTTAGTTGCTTGGTGTGATCCTGCTTGTCGAAAGGAAACCATGTACCGGTGCATCAGGGGAGATGGTGCTTCCGAGATGAGCTCGTTATGTTTATTATAATAAACCCAACTGGTGGACTTATGTCCGATATAGTAAAAAGGTCGAGTGGTACTAGTCTCGGAATTAAAGAAGTTAATTAATTAATTTATCAGTAAATTAATAAATTAACGAGCACTATATCTTTGATGTGGAGAGATTATGAATAAATTAATTAAGTTATTCCAGAAGTAATTCTGGTGTAGGATGGTAGTGCCAAAATTAATCCGTTAGTGGTACGATTAATTTTGTAATGGGTTAATTGAATGGGTAGAATTAATTAATTGATTAATTTTTCCTAAGGGTTAATTGAGTAATTAACAAAGTGAAATTATTTAATTAATTAATTAAGTCTTAAGTTTCAATTAGAATTAGGAAATCCTATAGATTGAGAATCTAATTTGGATTTGGTTTATCCTATTAGATTGATTACCTAATTGGATTTAGAAACTAATTAATTACCTAAACCCATTAAGAAGACCAATTTTAAACCAACTTGGGGTCCCTCTTGTAACCTTATATATAGACAAGGGATTAGCTATTCCACAACACACAATTCAATAGTTTTCAAGACAAGAAAACTAGAGAGAGAAATTTTTCACACTCTGAAAATTAGATTTCCTAGGCTTATTGCTGTCGATTTTTCTCCAATTTTTGGCTGGCCGATTCTGGTCGATAGATCGGTGGTGCCTGAGAATTTTGGTGGCGCGTGAAGCTTCTCTCTCGGGTCCTAGGCGGCGCATGTGATTCACGCGCTAAGGGCAGGAGGTTGCAGAATTTTTCAGGTTACCCAGTTGTGGTGATTAGCTGATCAATTGCTCGCTAGATTGTTGCCCACACAACGTGCGAACAAAGTCTTGAGGTATATAAGAGAATCACCTGAGTTAACACGCTTCAAGAGGTATATTCTATGATTCCGCTTTGTATTAGAATTTATTTTGTTGTGTGATCGAATAAGTACAAATCAAGATCCTGCGTAATGTTAATTCAAGCAAGGGTTGGAATAGCGATTGTGCTAGCGTCTAGGCCTGGCCAGGGATTCCGATTCTGGAATGCGTAGCACGAAAGTGAGTTTCTGGCTAGGCCCGGGCAGATAATCTTTCAGTTCAGTTATTCATCAAATAGGTTAGGAGTATAGTTATTATATATAAGGTTAGAGTTCGGTTATTCATCAAATGGGTTAGGTGTTTTCATCAACTGGGTTAGAGTTTAGTTATTATATAAAATGTTAGGGTTCGGTTATTCATCAAATGGGGTTACGGGTTTAGTTATTATATAAATGGTTAGGGTTCGGTTATTCATCGAATGAGTTATGTGTTTTCATCAAATGAGTTAGTGTTTAGTTATTATATAAAATGTTAGGGTTCAATTATTCATCAAATGAGTTAGGGGTTTAGTTATTATATAAATGGTTAGGGTACGGTTATTCATCAAATGGGTTAGGTGTTTCCATCAAATAGGTTAGTGTTTAGTTATTATATAAAATGTTAGGGTTTGGTTATTCATCTAATGGGTTAGGGGTTTAGTTATTATATAAGGTTAGGTTCCGGCTATTCATTAAATGAGTTAGGGGTTTTCATCAAATGGGTTAGGGTTTAGTTATTACATAAAAGGTTAGGGTTTAGTTATTCATCAAATGAGTTAGGGTTTGGTTATTCATTAAATGGGTTATGTGTTTTCATCAAATTGGTTAGAGTTTAGTTATTATATAAAAGGTTGTGGTTCAATTCAAATGGGTTAGGGGTTTAGTTATTATATAAATGGTTAGGGTTTGGTTATTCATTAAATTGGTTATGTGTTTTTATGCAATGGGTTAGAGTTTAGTTATTATATAAAAGGTTATGATTCAATTCAAATGGGTTACGGGTTTAGTTATTATATAAATGGTTAGGGTTCCATATTCATCAAATGAGTTTGTGGTTTAGTTATTATATAAAATGTTATGGCTCAGTTATTCATCAAATGGGTTAGAGTTTAGTTATTGTATAAAAGGTTTGGGTTCAATTATTCATCAAATGGTTTAGGGGTTTAGTTATTATATAAATAGTTAGGGTTTAGTTATTCATCAAGGGTTAGGGGTTTAGTTATTATATATAAGGTTAGGGTTCGGTTATTCATCAAATGGGTTAGGTGTTTTCATTAAATAGGTTAGGGGTTAGTTATTATATACAAGGTTAGGGTTCAGTTATTCATCAAATGGGTTAGGGGTTTAGTTGTTATATATAAGATTAGGGTTCAGTTATTCATCGAATGAGTTAGGGTTCATTGTTTTATCAAATAGGTTAGGGTTTAGATTTTAATCGAAAAGGTTAGTGTTCAATTTTTTAATCGAAAAGGTAAAGTTTCAGTGTTTCATAAAAAAGGTTAGGGTTCAAGTCTTTCATAAAAAAAAAGTTAGTGTTCAATATTTGATCAAAAAGGTTAGGGTTCAGTTTATTAATTGAAAATGTTAGGGTTCACTGTTTCATAAAAATTGTTAGGGTTCGATTTTTAATCCAAAATTTTAGGGTTCAGGTTTTTAATTGAAATATTAGGGTTCATCGTTTCATTAAAAATGTTAGGGTTTAGATTTCAATCGAAAAGGTTAGGGTTCATTGTTTCATAAAAAAGGTTAGGGTTTAGTTTTTTAATTACAAAGGTTATGGTTTAGTGTTTCATAAAAAATGTTAGGGTTCTGTTTTTAATCGAAAATGTTAGGGTTCGATGTTTCATAAAAAATGTTATGGTTCAATTTTTAAATGAAAACGTTAGGGTTCAGCGTTTCATAAAAAAGGTTATGGTTCAGCGTTTTATAAAAAAAGTTAGGGTTTAGATTTCAATCAAAAATGTTAGGGTTCAATTTTTTAATCGAAAATGTTAGGGTTCGGCGTTTAATAAAAAAGGTTAGAGTTCAGCGTTTCATCAAAAATGTTAGGGTTTAGATTTTTAATTGAAAAGGTTAAAGTTCAGCGTTTCAAAAAAATGTTAGGGTTCAGGTTTCAATCGAAAAGGTTAGGGTTCAGCGTTTCATAAAAAAGGTTAGGGTTCAGTTTTTTAATCGAAAATGTTAGGATTCAGCGTTTCATAAAAAATGTTATGGTGCAGTTTTTTAATTGAAAAGGTTACGGTTCAGCGTTTCAGAAAAAATATAAGGGTTCAGTATTTCATCAAAAAAGGTTAGGATTTAGATTATTTAAGGGTTAGGGTTTAGTGTTTCATCGAAAGGGGTTAGGGGTTAGTTATTATATAAATGGTTACGGTTCGGTTATTCATCAAATGGGTTAAGGTTGAGTTATTATATAAAATGTTAGGGTTCAGTTTTTCATCAAATTAGTTAGGTGTTTTCATCAAATGCGTATGGGGTTTAGTTATTATATAAATGATTAGGATTGGATTATTTATCAAATGGGTTAGGTGTTTTCATCAAATAGGTTAGAGTTTAGTTATTATATAAAATGTTAGGATTCAGTTGTTCATCAAATGGGTAAGGGGTTTACTTATTATATAAATGGTTAGGGTTAGATTATTAATCAAATGGGTTAGGGGTTTAGTTATTATATAAAAGGTTAGGATTCAGTTATTCATAAAATGGGGTAGGGGTTTAGTTATTATATAAATGGTTAGGGTTCGATTATTAATCAAATGGACTAGGGGTTTAGTTATTATATAAAATGTTAAGATTCAGTTATTCATAAAATGGGTTAGGGATTTTCATCAAGCGGATTAGAGATTAGTTATTATATAAAAAGTGAGGGTTCGATTATTCATCGAATGAGTTAGGGATTTAGTTATTATATATAAACTTCGGGTTCGGTTATTCATCAAATGGGTTAGGTGTTTTCATCAAATGGGTCAGGGGTTAGTTATTATATATAAAGTTCATGTTCGGTTAATCATGAAATGGGTTAGGTGTTTTTATCAAATAGGTCAAGGGTTAGTTATTATATAAAATATTAGGGTTCAGTTATTCATCAAATGGGTTAAGGGTTTTTATCACATAGATTAGGGTTTAATTATTATATAAAAGATTAGGATTCAGTTATTCATCAAATGAGTTATAAATTTTCATCAAATGTGTTAGGGTTTAGTTTTTATGTATTTTGTAGATTTATCAATATTTTTCTAATGAATAAGTCAAATGCCCATCAACTAATGCAAAATTCGAATGCTTCTCAAATAAATAAAGACAATATAAATTGTACCTGAAAAAATATACAAAAAAGTTATTGCATAAACTTCTCACACAGAACAAATGTAAACAAATGACATAAAATGGAGAAAACTATGGTCATCAACATAAGAATATATTATTTTCATGAACATTATTTTATTTTTCATCAGAACTGCGTGTAATCTTACAAAAGATCCAGTTTTCTTCAAATATAGTTCAAAAATTTTTTTTAAAAAAATCAAATTTCAGTACTACCGTGTTCTTTTTAGAAAACAAACCATACATACAATGCATAAAGCAACACAAACTGAACAAATTTATATAAAAAAATTTTAAAAATGTTTTCATCAACTATTCTTGAACCATACCATGTTTTATTCGTGTATAGTTTGTCCCTTTTCACCAACAGAAAAACAAATCACATATTCCTACTCTTTTCCTTTGGAAAAAACATTTTCAATTAAATAGGTTATACAAATAAAGTGTACGTTAAGGATTGATACTCAAAATATTAACCAGTCTTTTATGTTTGTGAGCGATTCATCAATATATTTATGATGAATAAATTATATTTTGAGTGAAAACGTGAAATATTGCTGATGGTCTAAATTTTGTTCTGTTCCTCATACACTACGCTTTGTCTCTCCTGCAAGACTCGAAAGTCAAATTTTTTTGCTTCACACTCTCTTCAACACATTACGAAACAACAACAAATCCCACCTAGAGCATAGATTTTTTAGAATTCAATAGACAATGGAAAAGGCAAAATCTTACAGTTTTTGCTTGCGATTGCAAAGCCTTAAACTCTGCTGATTTGGCAGCTAACCGAATCTGATTTATCTCTTCTTGTTTCAATATTATTTTGAATAACTACAAAAAATCATTACATCCCATTCCACGAAAATTTGAACGGCCGTCGTCGCAGGAAGCTTTTTCTATGCCAAAAGTTGCAGCGGCCATGGCTACCACTAGCTATTCACCATTTGTGCAGCAGCGTAATTATTTATGCCAAAAGTTGAACGGGCAGCAGCATAATTTTTCACCATTTGTGCCCTTTTTTATTTTTTGCTGAATTTTTGGGTTTGTTATAAAGAAGGTGTGTTCCATTTTTAAGAAAGAAATCTGTATTAGGAATCAGTTTAGTTTTTTAAATTGATTTAGTTAATCTTAATGGATTTACAGCAATTAATTTTTCATGTTTTCATCTTTCCAAATTTCATTGATGACGGGTATATTTTCAGCACCAATTTGCAGCAATTTTTTTAATTTTTTTTTTAGTTAAGGGTATATAGCAACATATACCCTAGGGTACTATATACTAATTGTTAAGAACTTGAGTTGTGGGGGAAAGAATGTGTGAAAAGATAGAGATAAGATATTCATTTATTATCTTAAAAATAAGTAAAATAATTAATAAAAAATTTAAAATTAATCTAAAATTAAACAAAAATTACATTTACTAATCCTTACTAACTGTGTTCCGAGTCCCGAAACTACTCGGATTGAACTCGACATCATGATTTCGAGCGTTACTGAAAATCAAGGGAATTTTTACTGTCTTTCATCCCGCCATGTGGGATTTCGGTATGAGTGAGGCTCTTTCATCATCTTACTAAACAAAGATGTAAACATGAAGCGATAGCCCGGAAGAGTAATTTTGGGTGGGGGTGTTTAATGTGAAGAAGCAAACTTATCCATGCCCCATTCGATGATTGTTAGGTTTCTCCAGATCTTGAATGCACATGCACTTCGATCGCATCATAAAATTTTTCAGTAACCCCTCTAAAATCATGAATTGACAATGCACTACATAAATACACATATGACCACATGACTAACATAGATTGATAAAAAAAAATGTCCAATATTAAAAAATTCCATGAACAAAAATATTAAACCAAGTCACAAATTTAAGCCTAGGAAACCCAAAATCTAAGCCACATATTCAAAAAATTCTGTTAACAAAAATATAAAAACAAACTACAAATTCAAGTTAAAATTCAAACTGCATATTCAAATATGAACGCAAAATATGAATACTCAACACATAATTATGGACAACCAGCACGAAAACATTAAAAACTAAAAAAAAAAGTCTCTCAATGACATTAAAAGAAGGGTTAAAAAGCTGTGAGATTACTAAACTTATCCAATAGTATATTTTTAGTCATTGAACTTTTTGGTTTGACTAATATGTTATTAAACTCTTACAGCGTAACACTGGTCATACTTTTCAATGAAAAAATTATTTTATACAAAATCAGTTAGTTTTTTAAAGAATAAAATCAGAATACTCACTATAAACTTTCTTTTTTTAAAAAAAAATTAGGTTTTCTTATTTGTTAATCTCTTCACCGTCAGCGCCACCTCCTTTTTCTTCACCTCTTTGGCAGCCATTATAAGCCTTCTGTAATCAATAATCTGTTGTGGATTTTGCTTTAACTTGATTTTTGTTATAAGTAATTTAAATATTTAGTTGTTTTAATTTTTATTAATGTTGGACGTTCGAATCTCAGTATTTAGGAATTGGGTCAAACATAAATATCCAATATAAGTATGACAAGTGTTACTTTTTAAGATTTTAATGACCTATTAGTCAAGTTAAAAAGTTCAGTGGCCAAAAATATACTATTGAATAAGTATAGTGACCTCTCAAGTTTTCAACCCTTCAAAAATAAAAAAACTAAAATAATTCATGAACAATATGGCCAAAAACATGGAACTCGACTATTAAACCATGGATAATTTACACTCGTACATTCATATCATGCTAACACATTAAAACAAATAAACAATAAATTCCTTCCAAACACGAAAACTAAAAAAAAAAAAAAAAAATTAGCATGGTACTGATCAAGTAATAAAATCGATACTGATGTATCTTTCCATTGTGTCATTGTCTAATTATCTAAAAACTTCCACAGGCAATTTATGCAACAATTAATCGAGCAGGCCAATCATGCACCATTGGAGCAAATACTCAAACTTTAAGAAACCTCCACCACATGCCCCTTTCTCAATTCTCATCCATGTCAATCGACTGCTCAAGTATCCATAATAAGAAAAGAAACAAATTTCACAGAGAAACATATGAAGATTAGTTCTTTTAATTTCAAATTACTAGTTAATACAACAAAGAGAAATTGAAAAACCCGATAGATGGAAAAAATATATATTATTTTACTTTTTTTTTATGCTCAAAAGTGTAGAATATAAAACAACAGGGTTTGGGAGTTAAGGGGGGTAAAGTACTCTCCCATGTCAATTTAAATGATATCGCTTCGTATAAAAATAATAGTTATTTTAGTATTTACACAAAAATTAAGAAAGTTAATAAATGTATTTTTATAATTAAATTCCTTATTTATCCTTAATTAAATTATTAAAAAGGTATTTGTGCATATAAATATGAAACAAAATAGGGATAGAGTTAGCAAAAAACTTCATTAAAAAGTGAGATATAAATAAAAATAAAAATAAAATGTTAAAATGACTATTATTTATAAATGGGGTAAGTATATTCTAAATTTTTTATTAAAATTAAAAAAAACTAATTACATTTTTAAATTATGAATTTATAACCTTATTTACTCCTTAATAAAACTTCACATCAATCCATATAATTACATTCAAAATGATAAAATACTTTTTGAAAGTGGGCAACGAAATTTAATATGAGATAAGAGAGGAGTTTTCTAAAATGTTACACTATTTACTTTGAAGAAGGAAATTTCATACTACTACTAATTTTGGAATTGATTACATACGTACTATTAGTGCATTAGATATTGATGTATATATGCGTGCCTAAATCAATCATGCATGAAAATTTCGTCCATTCATTTTGTGATTAATGCGTGGGAAGTGAGGCCAATCGATAAGATAATGATAAAAATTACTATTGATTGTTAAGTGCTGACTTGTTGGTTATGTATGGGAAGTAACTTTGGAAATCTTCTAATACTTGTAATATTTGTAATGTGGAAGATCAATCCCATAAGTGTTTTTGATAATTACTTTAATTTTTTATTATTAAAAAATATATTTAACACGTCTAAAATTTCATAAATTTATTAATTTGACGAGTAAAACAAAGAGAAGGGCTTCTGGTGACGAGGAGGGCTAGAGCTGGGGCTTGCTGAAGGATCACAAAGGCAGCTGGTTGGAAAGATTCCTGTTCAATATTGGCCATGGAAGTGCCAACTGGGGCAGAGTTATGGGGTGTGTATCATGGACTGTTAATAACTTGGGATAGGGGCTGCAGGCGGGTAGAGGTGGAAGTGGACAGTGACGAGGTGTCCAGCTAGTTATTGGGCAGTGCGTTGACGCCGGACAACACAGAAACCTTGTCCAGGGAATTCATCTGCTGAAGCAACATGATTGGAGTGTGAGGATGATCCATACGTTTCGGGAGGTAAATTTGGTGGCAGACTGTTTGACTTCTTTGACATTCCATAGTTTGAGTTAGGGTTATAAGGTTCGGGTCAGCCTCAAAAGAGGTGAATGGCTGATTGGGAATACGATATGAAGGAGATGATATACATTAAATTAAATATGTATTCAGGAATTAGTTAGGCTCAAATCTCTTTTATTATACTAAAGAAAAAAAAACATCCTTAAGAACCTTTCTCGTTAAGGCTATGGACATTTAATGATGTAATGGATCAAGTTCATTATCTTTTGGATGTTGTTAATACTGCTAAATAAGTTTTCCTAAAATTGACCGAGATCCATTTTATCTCTTTCTTTATCCGAGTGGGACTTGTTGGCTGAACCCTGTTGTTCGTGTCTTATGTGCAACTCGGTGCTATGATGAGTCACACCAATAACAAATAATGGAAACTTCATTCTCATGTTTGGATGTGTAAGATCATGGCTAACCCAGAAGCAAAAGACCAAAACAATGGTCTCATCATCGGTCCATTTGATGGAGTTAAGGAAGCTAATTGAGCATACAGTTGGTTGGGACTACGTTTTCATCCTTCAAATATTGAATGGACAACTCAAATCAAAAAACAATGTCTCAAGTTGTCACAACAAAGGACGACATCTAATCTTATCCAATTTTTAGTTCTAATTGTTCCATCGTCGAAAGGTGACTGTTCAAAATTCCCCAATAATTCAAGGAAAATAGTTTTATTTTTAGGCAAAAAATTTATTGTAATTTTGAGAACCCAACTTATTAATTATGTGTTGAATTTTTCTTGTGAATTGATTTTAAACATGTTTTTTATTCTACTAAAATTTGAATTTTTTTTTCTATTATTATTACAATTAGTCTAGTTTCTTCTATGGTATATATTTACAAAAAATTTTATAATGTTATCTATATTTGTAATTTTTATTTTTGTGAAATAAGATTTTTTTTTTTTTTTTTAATCAGCGGATATAAGTCTTCTTGATTGAACTACATAATTTCTAAGTATTTTTCAATAAATAATGGCTATCTTAGTTCGCTCCTTTTATTTTGGAGAAATTTTTCTTATCAAGATAACATTTTTTGTAGGCAATTTTTATAGGAAAGAAAACATAGAAAGTGGATTGGAATAAATATTTTTTTGAAATAATGTGAGCATAATTCTAAAGAAATATATATAATTTATATAAGAAGTAATTAGATATATTTTTTAGATATGATGTCTTTCGTTGCCAAAAAATAAAAAATTCTCATAAAAATTGCAATCAAACATAGCCAATCATTTTTAAGGCTTTCAAATTAAACTAGAGGAGAAGTACATAAAATATTAAGTGTGAATTTTAAATTTAGTCACCTATTATAT
Source organism: Knoxia roxburghii (assembly GCA_030378225.1). Lineage (NCBI taxonomy): Eukaryota > Viridiplantae > Streptophyta > Magnoliopsida > Gentianales > Rubiaceae > Knoxia > Knoxia roxburghii. The sequence goes on from CM059424.1 coordinate 26,825,803, forward strand.
AAAAATTAAGAGAAAGGTCATCGTATTTTAAAATATTTTTTATGATCACTAATTTTTCAAAAATAAATTAAATTTATCATTTCGTCAACTACCTCCTTTAATCACACTTATTTTTTTATTTTTCATTCTTTAAAATTTAAGGTGAATTATAAATATGATCATGATACATCAAATCAATTTAACCTATCATTACTTACCTTCATATCAAATCTTGTCGCCTTGTTTGTTTGTTGTGAAATTCAATCAAAAATATTATGAAACATCTCTAATCTAATTAAATTGCATTGATTATATGGCAAATGTAACCATCACACCTCACGAATAAGTTAAAATTAATTATATATTCTCATTTAGAATAATATTTAATCTAACTTTTATTCCTTTTTTTTCCCTTTTCCTTTATACTTTTTATAATTTAATTTACTTTTTTTTTTCGTTCCTTCTTATTTTGAGAAATCATTGTTCGTTTTTTCACTAACTACTTTGTCGGATCCTAAACTTTTATTTGTTTACAGTTTTCATATTTTATTTACTCTTTCTTTTCTATTTTCTTTTAACTTTTTTCTGAAGCTCTATTTTCTTTTAACTTGTCATCACGTACATTTATTTAATCTCTTTTTTTTTCATAGATTCATAAATTTCAATTTTCGTTTTTCAATAATTTTCACTCTTGTTTTTTCCTTTATCATAAATTTATTTTTTCCTCTTGTTCTCTTTTCGATTAATAAACTCCACCACCATTACTACCGGTTTCACCTGTGCGCCACCACCCATTCAACCAACCATTGATAAGTGTCACTCAACCATAATTATCACACCACCAATGTGACATCCCGTCATATATTCAAAACTTACAAATGAGTTTCTAGAATATAAATGCTAACTTCAAAAGCAGCTAAAAGTTTCCATTCAATATTTTGGCTTAATGAGAATAAACCATGAAAGTTAATGAAACATCCCGTGAGTTTAAGATGTTAAAAACGTTTTGAAATTGAAAAAGAGATTATTCTTAACCAATTAGAATGAGGGTAGCGTCGAAATATATATAAAAAAAAAAAAAAAAGAGTGAGTTACAGCTATATCACGATGGAAAGAAAAGGTTAGGGGCGGCAGTGGCAGTCTGAAGAATGGTGATGGTGGAGATGGATATGTATATTGGATAGGAGGAAAAAAGTTCTGATGCAGTGATATGGTAAACGGGAAAGAAGAGGAAGAACGGAGATGGTGGAGGAAATGAAAAAAAAATATATATATATCAAGAACCGCATTCTGGGCTGCTATTTGTAGCTCAGTTTTGCTATTTGTAGCTCAAAAAAATTGATGAAATGATAAAATTGCCCTTAAAATAGAAAATGTGAAAATGTAATGAAAAATCGGACCCAATGTGCGAAATAAACATAAAAAATCGGACCTAATTTGCGAAAAACTGAGAAAAATTCACCTACAATGGGCGAATTTTCAAGGAAAATTCGCCCCACTTATGCGAAATTTCTGGAAAAATTCGCCTGCTTTAGGCGAATTTTTCCAGAAATTTCGCATAAGTGGGGCGAATAATTCGCCTAACACAGGCGAATTTTTCTGGAAAATTCGCCTAACACAGGCGATTTTTGCCCAAGTTTTTGTTTTTATATTTGTCTGCAAACCTTACAAAATCATAAGTCATTTCAGATTTTCTAACCAAACTCTCTCAGACCATCGAAACAAATTTTCCAAAAAAATCGCACGTAATGGAAGCCGGCGGATCTCAACCACCACAGCGTACCGGGAAGGGGAAAGGATTGTTTGGACAGGTAAAAAGCGTAAAATTTCGGTTAAATTATTGAATTTCGCCATAAAATTCGCACCTGATGTGCGAATTTTAGGGTAAAATTCGCACCTGATGTGCGAATTTTCCCAAAAAATTCGCACATCAGGTGCGAATTTTTTGGAACAATTCGCACATGAGGTGCGAATTGTTCAAAACAATTCGCACATCATGTGCAAATTGTTGTGTACAATTCGCACATCAAGTGCGAATTTTACCCAAAAATTCGCACTTGATGTGCGAATTTTTGGGCAAAATTCACACATCATGTGCGAATTTTTGGGTAAAAATTTTTTACATTAGTTTTGTATTATTTTTAAATATTATTTATATTTTGCATGTTTCTAACTTATTATTTGCACTTTCTTGTAGGTTGTGGGGAAAACCCTCCCGCGACAGCGGCCCACTGTTTCTGCTCGGATGAAGAAAGCAGCGCGACGTGTGCCTGCACATACGCTGGTAGACGAGGACTCCGATCAGGAGGAGCAGCATTTTACTGGCGGCGAGGAGATTCCGTCGCCCTCAGGACGCGGTGAGGAGATTCCGTCGCCCTTAGGACGCGCTGAGGAGCCCCCACGAGGTAAGTTTTAAATATAATGCACTAATATCATGTATATGTTTTGATTTCTATTATTTAAATTTTGTAGTGCATCCGTGATTATAATTATTTGTGTAATTTGATTATATGATAATATGGTGTTATATAAATTACATTGTTCAATTATTATTATTTATGTAATTTGATTATAATGATTACGTGTTTCTATTTCAAATGATTGTGTGTTGCTATTTCAATTAAATTATTGGATGTATTTGTTTTATGTTTTTTTAAATAAGTTTATTTATAGTCCATATTTTTTGAAATTAGTTACGAATTGGCGTGGGCGGAGCGATACGTCTTGGATTGTGACCGAGGCGTGTACGGGTGGCCCTATTGATGGGTCGGTGATACCTAGTTGGAAGGGCCATGTGGCCTATAGGTATAGACCGGACGGAGAGGAGGGTGAGGAGGTCGTACCACCTAGGTCCACACTGAGATGCAAAAATAGGGCAAGTGTGTGTGAGCGTCTGGTATCTTGGTTGGCTTCGATGCCATCTGACTGGCAGCTTTTGTTGCGCGCCACTGGTTTAGCACACTTGCCGTACATTATGCACACGTCCATCGATACCCCACTGCTTATTGCATTTATTGAGCGGTGGCAGCCGGATACGAACACGTTCCATCTCCCTGTCGGTGAGATGAGTATACTCCTGCACGACGTGTGGGAGATACTTCGTATCCCTGTGGATGGTCCCATGCTTGCTGACAGCACTGACAAGTCAGTGCTTTGGAGCCTGTGTGTAGATTTGCTTCATGTGTCCGAGAGGGACGCGGATTGGTTGGCGAGCCACAACGATGGTGGCGTTCTAGCTGACTACGTGCTCAGGAGGGGGTCAGCTTTAGTTACGGACTTGCCGCGCGCTTTGGAGACTTGGTTGTGGTTGACTATTGGTTCTACTCTTTTTGTGGACAAGAGTGCCAATAGGATTAAACCACAACACCTTGTGCATATTCGGGGACAATTGCAGACTGTGCATCAGAATGCTTGGGGTACCTCTACATTAGCCTACTTGTATAGACATCTAGGTAAGGCTAGTAGAGGATCTTGCAGCGGGATGGCGGGTTGTATGACCCTATTGCAGGCATGGATATACGAGCACTTCCCAGCGTTCAGACCGCATTCAGTGCCGATGCCTGATGATCCACACACCCCGCGCGCTGCTTTGTGGACCACTGGACCCCGTCAGGCCAGCATTTCCCGACTGCAGAGGTACCGGCATGCCCTTGACCACTTGCGTCCGGAGGAGGTATGTCAACATATATTTGCCGATTTTAGTAATAAAATGTTTATGATAAATTGTAAATATGTAATTGCTTCACATATATGACATTAATTTTTATATATAACAGGTGACATGGACCCCATACGGTCACTTTCCGCACGTACGCACCCCGATCACCACGTACAGGGGGTTGATCGCATGTGGTGGTGAGGTCGAGCCGTACATGCCAGATAGGTGCGTCCGACAGTTGGGATACGTGCAGGATATCCCAGCCGACATCCTCCTTCCGAAGACGGCGTTTCGGCCGTACAGTGGTGGGTATAGTGTGGTTTATGACTTGGCGTTCGCCAAGAGCATATGGCGGGCACCACGTATGGCGTGTATACATCCCGATGACTTCCAGCCTGCTGACGTTCCCGGTGCAGTCACCCACGATTACCTTACATGGTATCGTCAGCACTCCCACCCATACCTGTTCATCGATGGCCCCCCAGCTGATCATGGTGGAGTTCCGCCGTGAACCAACACTGAATATGTAAGTATTTTTCGTTACATAATTTGATTAAGTATAATGTTATATTGTTATATAATAAGTGCAATTACTCATTGTGTTTTATTGTCTTTGTAGTGGGTTAGCCGTTTTACACAGTTCGGTGAGGACTGTGTACATATATTCAGAGATGCTGGGTACGCACAGACTGAAGAAATGGAGGCTAGGTTGAGGGCTGAGATAGATAGGTGGCATTTAGCTGGATGATTGTATCAGATTACTATATATATATATTTATGTAGTTTGTGATGTTATGAGGATTCTGTTATGTTATATTTGACATGTTAATCATTTTTTAATTGTTTGGTATTTCATTTAGCCATGTTCAAGGGTTAGTGCACTTATGAAATTAAAATTGGAAAATTACATAAATGACAATTATTAAAAGAACAAAGTAATTTTCAAAACAAAGTGCAATTGCCACAAAAAAAATCATGGTCCACAAATCATGTCCCAATGGTCCAGCCTATTTTTAAATTCATCTTCTGCTGCAAAACCAGCCATAGCCGCATCACAGTGATGCCTCCACACCAATGCCAATGAAGGTACAGGACAATCACCAGTCAAACTGACATGAACGAAATGATTACCACGTACGTACGCAATGGCTATCTGTCGAGATGGTCTGGCGACACCACGTAGGGGCCGCACAGGTAGAATTGAGAAACAGCAACCGCGAGCAAGACTGAGGTGGATTACCAAGGCGTTTGCATAATTGGCGATAGCAAACAAATCCGTTGGGGTGATCATCCAGCCAGCAAAGGGGCATGGTGATGTAAAATGATTCAATCGACCAATTGCCCAAGCAATAGGATCTGCGTTGGCCTCAACAAGAGCCTGTGGTAGACATGCACCGAGGAGGCGTCTGTAAGTATCCTGATGCATGAGAATCTCTCCAATAGACGCAGTTCGTACCGTCTCCCAGTCATTCTCATTGCCATGCAGTCCGAGTGCAACGGCGCGAAATCCGCAATTGCCATCTGCCTCTACGTCCGTAATGGCATTGCAGAAAGGATGGACATAATGTGGAATCATGGGGATACTCTCACTGTCCGCTCTAACTACAAATTGGAATATAAACACGTAATAGTAATTTTTGGTCTTATAAAAAAAATAAACTAACCAATCAATATAAATTCACAAAAAGAACAAAACATAGATTACCTTCATCGAATGGCAACGATCTTTGAGAAGATCTCCTGGATGCATTACTGCGTCTTAAACCTCTCTCGCGAGCGCTCTGCTCGCGCCGCACGGATTCATGTAATCTTGGTCTACCCCTTGATGTTGACAAAATGGCTGGTTCGAACACACTGGCATTGTCAGTATTGAGGGACTCATTCATCTTGACAATCAGACCTCGCTGCACCACGCGTGGACTATTCTCGAATTGAGGAACGATTTTCTGGCAGAAGTATCTGTTAAAAACAATGAATTACAACAAATTAAAATTATTTGTATAAATGTATGTTAATGAATCAAAATATCATAAAATAAAATACATAATGTAAATCTTACTGAAGTTCTGCAGATAATGTGTTCGAATCTACTTCAGATGTCTCAATCGTCAACCGCTTCCAAAACTCGTGCACCATTTCAACGGTGATCGTGTCGTGCGATTCCCTCAAATTCCATATTTCACAGGCACAAGGAATCCCATGCGTGGCCTTGCAGACACATCCACATCTCTCGAACAAGTCATTACCCAACTTGGTAATCTTTTCAACTTGTTCGCTGATTAACTCCAAACAATAGTGAGAGACATGGCCATTCAATAATTCATACGGGAAACACAACATAGCTGTTGCTTTCTTGGAAATGCATGCCTCAAGGGTTTCCCTAAAATTACATCAATAAAGTCAAAGGTACGTAAATTAAATAAATACCGAAAAAGGCGAATTAATCTAATTAATAAACGTACCTTATCTGTGATAACTGGTAATTGACGTGGTCGTCAATCACCCCAAATAGCGTGTCAAGTGAATGTGTGCCAGCATTCATCCAATCCTTCAGTGCGGCATGCGTACTCTCAACTCTGTTACTGCTAGTATTGCCAAAGTGCAGAATCTTGTTTGTCCAAGCCCTACAAAACATATCTTTATAGGACAGCCAAGTCCTCTCCAAGTAGACAACAACAGATCCAGCAACTACAGAATAACCATTCTTCAACCGCTGCAGTAACACTTCATACTCTTCAACTGTTGCCGCATTAACAATTCCCTTCCAAAGCTTTTTTATTGCTTTTTTCCTATCACCCTCACCAACAAGCTTTCGCAACTGATTATCAACATCGCGGTCGATATGCCACAAACACAGCAGGTGGTGTGATCCAGGAAAATGATCCCTTATAGGATCCATCAAACTCATCTCGCGATCAGAAACAATAACGCTAGGTACATTTTCAACATCCAACAACCCTCTCAATTGTTCAAAAACCCAATCATAACTAATTCTTTTCTCATCTCTCAAAAGGGCACATGCAATATTAAAATTCTTGTTGGAAGGAGTCATACCTATAATCTGAAAGAGTGGCATCTTGTACTTGTTCGTCTTGTATGTCGCGTCCACCACAATCACCCAATAATATCTGTTCAACAGCTGGATTGAAATTGGATGGGCTATGAATGCATGTGTGATAACATCTGTGCCCTCTTCTGTCAAAACTTTTACATAGTAATGCTTCTCCTCGGCGTAATGAACAAATTGCTGCGCAATATTTCTACCCTCGAACTTTGCTCTCCTGTCATCAGCTTTAAGATTGTTTAGCTGCCTCACTGTCACATTATCTTCAGGATACGTCTCGGCAAGATGATTCCTAATCAATTTTGGCTTCATATTTGCATTGTTCAAAGTCCTAGCAACCTCCCTTGCGCCAGCACTCATGCGGCTAAGCTGCCTGTGACCCTCTGGATACACTATAGCAGTGTGATTGTGCATTGAATTCGGACCAGGTGTGACTCTGACCCACCAACCATTATCCTTCACCACCTTGCAAAATAACTTGAACCTGCACTTACATCCTCGCCGGCTAGTGTTCTTCCTCTCTTGTGGGAGAGGCCCTTGTTCAACCGGATCTCTGAATCTGTTGCAACGATATGTGACTGAGTTTCCATTGTTACCCCTCCCCACTTTAATCAGCTCGAAGCGAAATGTAAGAGCCAACTCCGAATAATACGTATATGCTTGTTCTTCAGTTGGAAAAAAACCAGGACACTGAAACTCAAGACTCAAATCCCTCTGAATGTCTGGTAATCCATTTGGATCCTGCGTCATTAATCAAATTAATACCAAAAATAAGTAATTACATATACAATTAAAACATATAAGTTTGAAGGAAAAATGGCCTGTAATTGGCAAAATGGCTGGAAAAAATCGCCCAACTTAGGCGATTTTTTGTGGAAAGTTCGCCAATTGCAGGTGAAATCTGTGGGAAAATTCGCCTGCAATGTGCTAATTTTGCTGTAAAATTCACCTGCAGTGTGCGAATTTTGCAGCAAAATTCGCACATTGCAGGCGAATTTTCCCCCGGATTTCACCTGCAATTGGCGAACTTTCCACAAAAAATCACCTAAACTGGGCAATTTTTTCCTGATACTTCGCCAATTACATGCGATTTTTCCATCAAATTTCGCAAAACATGTGCGATTTTTACACCAGTATGCAAAAAACTATACAAAAGTATTAAATTCGTACCATATTTGCGTATATTTTGGAGTAGACGCTGTCCCAAATTAACCAAAATATGTGTTCTAATTTGCTTCGACGATTTTGAACGTTTTTTGGAATGATTTCGAATGGTTTTGTTTGATTTTTGAAGGAGTTTTGTCTGTTTTGATATGTATTTTGAATTGCATGAAGTATATACCTTATTCATATGTTAAGGGCAATTTTGTCATTTCACTTTTTTTTTGAGCTACAAATAGTAAATTTGAGCTACAAATAGTAAGATCCTTTTTCTAAAATAAGAATATTTATTTATTCCCCTATAAATATTCGTATTTGCAATTTCCGTCCTTGACTGAAGCCATAGGGGTTTATTTATAATTTTCTTTTGTAATTGGGTGGGAGAGCGTAACTTTCTCGAACTAGGGAATGGGGGAGAGACACGTTGTTAGCCTTAGAAAGCAAGAAAGACCACCTATTTGATTGTAGGCATGGCAAGTTCAGGTACGAATTGAAAAGTAGCCTGATGGCCACTGTTAAGGTTTTGGCCCACTACTCATCAAACAGTGTTGGTACAATCGCGCACCAATCTGACGATTGGGGAGTTTTTGGCAGGGATGGTGCTGGGACGGTTGAAGTATCCATTTTGGTTTAGTTATGGATTATGGGTTTGGATTTTTGAATTATAAGGGTTTTACTATTATAAGGCATTAAATTTTAAATGACGTAGTTTTAATTCTTGTCAAGTTGTCAAATATTGAAAGTAAGTAAAGCCTGAGTGAGTTTTTTAGAGGGAAACTTCGTGTTTTGTGGGTGAAGTATTTCACCAAGAGTGGAATTGTTTATGCTGAATTAATTAGGTTCTTTCATCATGAATATACTCTCTGTTTCCAGTTCTTTTCTTCCTTCTTCTCTGAAGTTCTAATTCCTTTATTGAACTCATTCTTTTGAATTGTTCGTTTCGAAATCCTGGGCATAACAAATTGGTATCAGAGCAAGGTAAAACTTCGCACGATTCCATTAAGCACAAAATGATAGAAATTCGTTCTAAATCTCAGGAGGAGCCCCTAAGGCGTCTACAACATGCAATGTTGGAGATGATGAAATCAAAGAACGATTATTGGAATGCACGAAGTGTGAAACAAGCAGAGGAGTGGGATGAGAAATTGAAGTTACAAATGGAAACTATGAGTATATTTTTGGATCAAAAAATTGAGCAAAGCGTAACTCGTCTAACTATAGAAGAAGAAATTTGTGGTTAGAAACATCTCTTATACCAACTTATGGTATTGCTAAAATTAACGTTGAAGATGATGTGGAGAATTATTAGAAGAAAATTAATGTGAAATGGATGAGCAATAACAATATTTAGAGGAGATCACCAAAGATAATGGTTAAGGAAATGTCAAAAATATTTCATTTTTTATAATATTAGTGACAAATGGAAAGTAGATTTTGTGAAATTATATTTAGAGAATAGAGCAGACATTTGGTGTCAAGGGTTTCAGTGTGGTAAGGGCCGACTGACTTGGAATGAATTCTCTGAACTGTTGTTAACACGATTTGGTGATAAGGGGAGAAATATGATTTGGAGGAGTACAATAAAATATAGCAGATAACCAATGCTGTGGAGTATCAGGAAAGGTTTGAATTGTTGAAATCTGGAGTGCTCCATGTTGATTTGAGATTGACTGAACAATATTTTGTATTTGAATTCATTAGTGGATTGAAGGAGGAGCTTAAATGGGGTTAAGGATGTAGAGACCATCTAGTTTTCTTAAGCTGTGGAGCTAGCATCTCTACAAAAGCAATCTCTAGAGATGTCAGTTAAGAAAATGAAAGCTATTTTAAGTCATTATAACAAGCCAGGGGTCAATATTTTTAAAAACCCTAAGATGGTGGCAAAAGAGGATGAAAAAAGGTCTTGGCATGAGAAGTTTAAGCATATTACACCTCAGGAGCTGCAATATCAGAAGAACAATCATTTTTGTTACAAGTGTGGAGATAGGTACACAACTAGATGCCGATGTAAGTTGCAAGATTATACTTTCATACTCATTGATGAGGAGGAATCTGAAGTGATTGCACCACCTCTAGTAGAGTTGATAGACACTAGTGCTGAGTTGGATAACCCACAAAATATGACTTTACATGTGGTTGATAATACAGTGCTTAAAACTATTGTCGTTTAAGGAAAGTTATATTGAAGATATGTTAAATCTTGATTGATATAGGGTCTACTTACAATTATGTTGCACTTGGTATGGTTAGGGAAACAGTGTTAAAGGTTCATAAGGGTAATCCATTTTCAGACACTATTGCTCATGGGAACACTGTAACAGGATCTTATTTTTGTCCTAAACTGACTTGGGTGATGCCGAAAGAAGTTTTTTATAATGATTTCAAAATTATGGAGTTAGGAGTTTGGGATGTGTTGTTAAGAGTGGATTTGATGCATCATTTCAGTCCCATCATGTTTGATTTCAGATGTAGATGTATTGGGTTGTGTTTTGAAGGAAGCTGGTTTATGATAGAAGGTATGGCTCATCTTGCAGAATCCCTGTTTATAGTTGAGTTAGGGATGGATAATTCAGTTAACCAGAACAATACTAGAGTGAGTGTAAAACATGAACTGTCAAATGGAAATCTTCAGTGTGTGCATCGACTAGATACTCCAACACTGATTGAGGATGTACTCCACAAGTTTCATGATGTATTTGCAGTTCCTAACTCTTTACCCCCCTGAAAGGGATGTGGTGCACAAGATAATGTTAAAGAAGGATGACAAACCGTTTAAACTTAAACTTTATAGGCACCCTTATGCTCACAAAACAAAAATTTTGACGTAGGTTGGTGAGATGTTGAAAACAGAAATCATACAAGTCAGTAGGAGTCCTTTTGTGTCTCCTGTCTTGCTAGTGGACAAGAAACATCACACATTGAGACTTTGTGTGGTTTATAGAAAGATGAACATGCTTACAATCAAAGATAAGTTTCCTATTTCAATAATTGATGGGTTTATTAGATGAGTTGCATAGATAAAAAATTTTTTCTAAAATATATTTGAGGGCAAGATATTATCATATTAGGGTATGTTATGAAGATATACCTAAAATAGCCTTCCAAACTCACAATGGTCATTTTGAGTTTCTGGTAAGGCCTTTTGACTTAACAAATGTTCTTTCCACATTTCAGTCTCTCATGAACTACATTTTCCAGCCTTAACTTTGCATATTTGTATTTATATTATTTGATGATATTTTAGTTTATACCACCACTTTGGACAGTTATATAATCTATTTAACTTGTGTGTTGGAAATATTGAGAAATCATCCACACTAACAATCCATCCTTCCCCCTCAAAGGGCGATTTTAACAGTCGGTCCTAGAAACGGCGGCAGTTGCATGAGGAATTAACGGTGGGGCGTGTGTTTAAAGGCTATCCAATTTTTCTTATTGATTGGTTAGAACATCCATCCGGCATTGTTTTTTTCTTTGGGCATCTTCCTCTTAGTCTTCCGGTGAAGAGTAGGCTTATAGTTTCTTTCTTCGCTCTTTTACCACCAGAAGTGGATAGGCGTGATGCTGATGCATGAACCCCCGAGTCCATAAGCCAGTCGGCTTACAGGAGAGGATCGAGTGCTTGTTTAAAGAAGTTATTTTCCAATCAATCTAAATGTGTGTTACTCAAAGTAGGGTTGCTTACTTATGGCATACTATAACTAGTGAATGGGTGTAAATGGATGATAAGAATGTTAACTATATAAAGATCTACAAACAATTTGCTAATATCAAAGAGTTGAGGGGATTTTGGGTCTTACTAGATATTGTTGAAGGTTTATGCAAAATTATGGGGTGAAGGATAAGTCTTTAACAATTTGCTCAGTAAATATCATTTATTTGGTCAGAGGGAGCTACATTAGCCTTCCAGAATTTGAAAGAGAATGTAATTACGACACCTGTGTCGAGGAAGTCTGATTTTAAAAAACATTTGTGTTAGAAACTGATGCTATTACAGTTGGAATGTGGGTTGTATTAATGTAGGAAGGACAACCTATAGCTTTTCTCAGCAAGACCTTTCCTCCATAAAATTTGGGATTGTCATTTTACGAGAAGTAATTTACGGCTACAGTGTTAGAAGTAAAAAAATTAAGGCATTATTTGTTGGGAGATTCTTTTTTGATAAAAACTTACCTTTAAACTTTGAAATATATATTTGAACAGAGATTAAACAATCCCTTACAGCACAAGTGGCTTACTAAGTTGATGGGTTTGGACTATGTTATTTAGTATAATCAATGGAGTGAAAACAAAGTAGTTAATGCTATATAAAGACTCATTGGCAAAGAACCACCTGAACAAGAGAATCTACAATGCTATGATGTATCTTTAGTGTTTCCAAAATGGATAAATCATGTACAACAAAGTTATAAGGATGATGAGTTAACTCAAGAGAAGATTACTACAACACTTTTACAATAGCAAGTTTGTACAGAGTGGAGTTATAATAAAGGATTGCTCCAAAAAAAAACTGAATTTTTGTGGTAAAAACTAATTGAATGAGAGATTTGTTGTTAGAAAGTGTTCATTCTTCACCAATTGTGGACATTCAGGACAAAATGATTCTTAGTAGAGGCTGAAATTATTGTTTTATTGGCCTCAAATAAAATTGGATATTGAAGAGTATATTCAAAACTGTGGAATTTTCTAAAGAAACATAAGTGAACATGTGCCTTATCCGGGATTACTCAGCTAATTCCTATACCACAGCAAGCTTGGAAACAATATCAATGAATTTTATTGAAAAACTTCCCGAATCTAATGGTTTTATCGTGATACTTGTGCTGGTGGATCGTTTGACTAAATATGGTTATTTTTTTACCTTATAAACATCCTTATGGTTCCAGCAATATTTTTGAATCATTTTTGCATGAAATTTATAAACTACATGGATTGCCAGAGACACTTATTGGCAGTAAACAAGTAGATTTTCCTTTAGGACCCTATAAAGAGGTGTTAATTCCTTATGCTGAAGATATAGTGCAACAAAGAGTTAGGATCTAGAGGGGGTTCAAAACAATTTAAAACAATCTCAAAGTTGCATGAAGTTCTTTGCGTTGGGGGGAGGATCCTCACACAGCCCACATCAACCTCAAACCCAATATATAAACCCATGAGATTTCACCCTAAAACCAATTGGCAATAGGGAGAGTAGCCCACCACACTTATATATTGAGATTGATACTCTCCGTCTACCGATATGGGATTGGGTTTGCACCCACCCTCAAACCCAAGACCACCAAACCCATTTGAATGCTACTCAAATTGATCCAACCATCTTGCACTGCCATTCATAATGGGCAATGACCACGAACATCCCCTTCATGAATTAATCAAACTATTTAGTTATGGAATTCTCTTCATTCCTGAGATTTTAAGAGCTTATTGTGATTAATCATGGATTGGAGATTGAGGATCAAGAAGTGATGAATCCATGCACAATTTGAGCTTTGGAAGCTGCTGATGAGACTTACCAATGAAGCCACTGCAATTACCACTTGAAAGATTTTGGTAGGATCTGGGTTTGCACTTGCTCGATTTACCACGCAACAAAAATTTCTATTAAAGCGGAATCTTAGAAAAGTACCTTTGAAGCGTGCACATGGTGATTCTCTTGTATGCCTCAAGACTATAACTTCACGTTGTGTGGGCAATGAACTAGAAGTTAATTGATCAGCTATCACCACAACTCCACCTGCCAGAAAAATTTAGCACCTCCGCACCTAGCACGTACTGCAAACGCACTGCCCGGAGAAAGAGAGAAAGTTACTTGCAGCTAGTATACACCAAGGGCTTACAAATTCAGCCACTAGGAAGAAAAACCAGCTGCCAAAACTTCTTGAAAATTCGACCTGGAGAGAGAAACATTTTCTTTCTCTAGAATTTTCTCTCTCTCGAAATCCTGTGGATTAATTGTTGAATTGTGTATTCTGAATGGCTGATCCCTTGTCTATTTATAGAGTTACAAGAGAGACTCCAAGTTGGAATAGGATTGGTCTTCCTACTGGGTTTCTGTTTTCCTTCAATCCTGTTTCTGGACTGATACAGATTCTGTTTCCTTCAATCCTGTTCCTGGACTGATACACTCCCAACTGTCACAGGGATTCACTTATCCCAATCTAGTTCCTGGGATGAATCACTCCCAACTGACACAGGGATTCACTTATCCCAAACCAGTTCCTGGGATGATTCACAACCAACTGACACAAGGATTAATTAATTTCTAAATTAATTAAATCTACCTTTGTCAACAACCCAGTACATAATTAATCGTACCACTAACGGATTAATTATGGCACTACCAACCTACACCAGAATTGCTTCCGGAATAACTTAATTAAATTATATTCATAATCTCCCCACATCAAAGATATAGTGCTCGTTAATTCATTAATTTACTGATAAATTAATTCATCAACTTCTTAATATTCCGAGACTAGTACCACTCGACCTTTTTACTATACCGGACATAAGTCCACCGGCCGGGTTTAGTATAATAAACATTTCGAGTTCATCTCGGGAGCACCATCACCCCGGACGCACCGGTACATGGTTTCCTTTCGACAAGCAGCAACACACCAAGTAACTAAACACGCGCACCCAACCCACCAAGACTATTGGCCACATTTGACCTCACCCATTGGCAGATCAAAGTACACTATGTCTAATCCTCATGCCCACTCGAGTCTAGGGATTTAGTGATAGAATACAAGGATCGATTTGTCTATTAAATCAGTACAAGACAAATCATTCCTAAGAGTCAAGTTCAATATGCCCCGGGCATATCTATATGATTCAATTAGTTTAGACAAACTAATTATCTGAATCACATAATAACCTAAACCAACAGTTTGTCCAAAGCTGTCTCGGTTACGAACCTCATTTATATATTATGTCTCTCAACCAATGATGAGATCTACTGTGTCGCACCAGACACCTCATCATCTACTTACATAATATAAATGGACGATTAATGCACAACAAGATATGACTGAAACACAAATCGATATATTAAACTGGGAAACTGTACAATACAAGCATAGCTTATGTATTCTACTCCAACACTATTTCACCCTAACTTTTGTAATTATTTGCAAACCTAATTTGTAGTGGGTATAAATTCCCAAAGATCATTCTACTAGGGCATCTTTTGTTCCCTTTTCATCTCGGTCACTTTGTAAATCCTCTAGAGTACTCTTCGAGCTAGGTTTTCGCATCTACTGGGTTGTGAGCTTGGATCGATGGAGTGCTAAGCTCCATATTGGAGAGGAAGCCCCAGATGAGCTAGTGTTGGTGGATTCGGGCATTTTTGTAGCACTTTCCATCTTGACCGTAGTCCAGCTAAGGAGACCGTCTTTCACTGGGGTTGCGTCGCTGATTCTTCACCGCTCCTCATCGCTAAATCACACGGTAGTTTTCTTATTGGTCGTCAATACTAGGTGTTATAATCTTGTCTGAATATTGTGGTTATATATATTGCGGATGGTTGTTGCTTCATTATCGTTGACTTTTAGTACAGTGGTTATCTTTCTTGCATGTTCATAGCTGGACCTAGATTGTTATTCCCCTTCCCTTAGGCGAGTGCAATTAGAAGGGATTCTTTTTCTTCTCGGAGAGAAATCAAGACTTGCGAACTGCTAGTATAGGTTAAGATAACCCGCTGGGACAGAACCCGTTATAATCGCACTTATCCACTGTTATATGACACAACCGAACTCAAATAGTGACCGAATCTCCTCCTCAAACTCAATGCTATTTCCTAATCTTGCTATTTGTGTGTTGTGTGAATTAATAGCCTGCTTATGTATGTTACCCCTACCCATTAATCATAAGAAAATTGAATATTACTTCACGAAGAGATATTGGAATCCCTTAGTGCGGATCTTAGGTTTTTATTTTGGTGTGTTTTCCACACTCCACCAACCCATCCTGCACCATCATTATCCACAAACGGGACTTGCTGCCTGACTACCAATGTCAAGAAGTCTTTCGACACAAGGAAACACTACACGATCCACATGCTCCATCTGAGCCCGCAATTGAAATGCCCAATGCAATATAGATCAACATGCTCTATCTGGGCTAAACCTCGCTCTGATACCACTTGTCGGGAGATGGATCCTCACAAACCCACATCAACCTCAAGCCTAATATATAAGTCCATGGGGTTCCACCCTAAAACCAATTTGCAATAGGAGGAGTAGCCCACCACACTTATATATTGAGATTAGTTATCGCCGTCCACCGATGTGGGATTGTTTTTACACCCTAACAATCTCCCCTCAAACCTATGACCACAAAGCCCATTCAATTCGAAAACTTAACTTGATCCAACCCATCCTGCACCGCCCCCATTTTCCACAAACGGAACTCGCCACCTGACCACCAATATCATGAAGTCTTTCAACACAAGGAACGCTACATGGATCAGCATGCTCCATCTGAGCCCGCATCGTTAAAAGGGCCAACACAATGGTGGAACCCCATGGGATTATATATTGGGCTTGATGTTGATGTGGGCTGTGAGAGGATCCTCTCTTAACAAGTTGTATCAAAGCGAGATCTAGTCCAGATAGATCGTGTTGATCTCATGCTGTGTTGGACCTTTCAACAATGCGGGCTCAGATGGAGCATGTTCATCCATGTAGTGTTCCGTTGTATCGAAAGATTTCCTGACATTGGTGGTCAGGCGGCGAGTCCCGTTGGTGGATAACGACGGTGCAGGATTGGTTGGATCAAGTGGAATATCATTGAAGGGGATGTTCGTGGTCGTTTCCTGTTTGTGATACCGGCAATGCAAGATGGTTGGATCAAGTTGAGTATTCGAATCGAAGGGGTTTTCTGGTCTTGGGTTTGAGGGGAGGATTGTTGGGGTGCAAATCCAATCCCACATCGGTAGACGGAAAGTACGAATCTCAATATTAAGTGTGGTGGGCTACTCCCCCTATTGCCAATTGATTTTAGGGTAGAACCCCATGGGCTTATAAATTGGGTTTAAGGTTGATGTGGGCTGTGTGAGGATCTTCTCCCAACACTTAGAAAATCAACACAAATCAGAAAGGATTTTAGAAATAAGTGATTGGGTGTATCTCAAGCTGCAACCTTATCAGCAATCCACAACTGCTGCCCGTAAGCATTTGAAGTTGACTTCTAAATTTTTTGGTTCTTTTTCAACTGTTGGAGAAGATTAGAATGGTAGCATACAAGTTCAAGTTACCTCCTAAATCTAAGGTGTAACCAGTATTTCATGTGTGTTTACTAAAGAAACATATTGGTTTAGCTCCTATTAGTTTAGTATCTACACCTGAATTTAATTTAGATGATGCTTTGGAGTTGTTACATGAGCAAATATTACAGAGACTATTCATTATTCAAGAGGGTTAGAAGGTAGTTCAATGACTTATTAAATGGAAGAATTTACCAACTAAAGATGCATCTAGTGAGGATCAAAACTTTGTCCAGAAATAGTTTCCTCAATTTCAGTTTTGAAGACAAGACTGTTTTCAAGGGGAGAGAAGTTGTAAAGCATTAATAAGTTCTAAACGGTGTAGTTTCAATCCTTGCCAAGTTGTTAAATATTGAAAGCAAGTAAAGTGAGAGTGAGTTTTTTTAGAGGGAAAACTTCATTTTTTGTGGGTTAAGTATTCAAGAAGAGTGGACTTGTATCTCACGGAGGTGGTATGTAATTTTTTTTTTATTCTGAATTTTTTGTTTTTTCATCATGAATATACTCTCTCTATTTCTGGTTCCTTTCTTCCTTCTTTTCTGAAGTTCTAATTCCTGCATTTCCTACTTCTATTCTGAACTCAGTCTTTTGATTTGTTCGTTTAAAAACTCAGGGCATAACACTTTTTTGAAAATATATTCATTGGTTTGGTGGATTATGGGTTAATTGGAAGGGCCTTTGAGTTAAATTAGTATTAAAAAATTTTGAGTTTAGATTTGATTTATTTGTTCTGATGTAGGGTTTATGTATTTATGTTAAATTAGAGTTTAGTATTATACATAAAATTATATATATTTAATGGATTAGACTCAGAGTTTATGTCTTTCGTTAAAGTTAGAATTTAGTTTAAAAATATAGGTTTAAACTTGAGATTTATACATTTCGATCAAGTTAAGATTTTATTAACAAAAACAATAAAAAGTATTGATACATTTCGTAGAGATATCAGGGGAAAAAGAAGGACGAAAAGGAGAGATTATCCCGCTGGGCAATCCGTCATTTTCTATTGATTTGATTGGTTTGAGGGAGGAAAAAGATGTGGCGGTAAAACATGTAATGCAAAGGCTCAAGAATAATCTGGAAGTAGAAGAAAGGCCAGAAGAGGAAGATCAGTCAATAAGTTCAAGTCCCAGGCAAGCTTCGCCCGCCGGCTTTGAAGGAAAAAATGACATAACGGACATGGCCCTCCTGGAACAGACTCGAGATACAGTCGAATACTACTCATCCGACGGCAACTTCACTGCATCAGAAATGGACACGAAGTCATACGAGGATGAGTTCATCCCTGTCAGGAGAAAAAGAGGCAGAAGATGCAAAGGAGAAATAACCAATCAAAGTTTCACTCGACGGTCCTTGAGAATTCAGGTCCATCAAAACTCCTCATTTTAATGATCAATATTATGTCATGGAATATTAGGGGAATAGCGAATGGCCCCTCGCTCAGACGTTTACATTTTTTGGTTAACTTCAGAAAAGTCTCTGTATTAGCAATATTAGAACCTATGGTGGCGATAAGTAAAATTCAGGAGTATCGTGTAAAGTTAGGATTTAATAAGGCTTGGGCATCAAATGCTGGTAAAATTTGGGTATTTGCAAGGAAAGAGGTTGATTTAGTCTTGTTGAAAGATCATGATCAGGTGTTACATTTCAAGGCTACTAATGATGATATGGATTATAGTTGTTTTCTGTCATTCATCTATGCTAGTTCCGGTCAAGTGGGAAGCAGAATTTTATGGGCGGAGCTGGAGAACTTCAGGAGACAACATCAAAACAGCCCCTGGGCACTAGGAGGTGATTTCAATGTAATCAGAGAACAAAGTGAGTACAAAGGTTGGGCTTCTCCAAACAAAAAAGCAATGCAGGAATTTAATGATTGCATCAACACTCTTAATCTATATGAAGCTGCTACAGTCTCAAGGACATTCACTTGGGGTGAAAATAGATCTAATGGTTGGGTGAGCAAAAGACTAGACAGATTCTTGGCTTCTCGAGAATTCTCAGTACTCTTCCCAATCTCAGTAGTACATGTGCTCTGCAGAAATTCATCAGATCACTCTCCTCTTCTACTTCAGCTGAGACGAAATCAGGAATCAAGGCCGAAAAGATTTATCTTTCAAAAAATGTGGCTAAATAGGAAGGATTTTTTGGAAGTTGTTAAGACCAATTAGGTTCAACCTACGGGAATGTTTGGAATGCTGGCTCTATCGATCAAACTCAGAAGGTTGAAGATGGCACTCAAAAGCTGGAACAAAGAAATCTTTGGTGATGTTCACAAAAACTGGATGGAGGCAGAAGAAGAAGCAAGCAGGGCAGAAGCAGAACATGAACTAAATCCGAACCCGGCAACTAGGACAGCAGCTTCCTTGGCTGAAGCTAAACTTACCAGAAGATTAAAAGAAAGAGAGGATTTCTTAGAACAAAAAGTAAGGATCCGGTGGCTAGCTAAGGGGGACAGAAACTCGGAATACTTCCATGCAACTCTCAAGGAGCAGAGGAACTTCCTACAGATTGCAAAAATAAGAACGGAAAGAGGAAATGGGGTTACAAAATTGGAAGAGATTGAAAAAGAGGCAATTTTGTACTTTTCTAAACTATTGGCAGAGGAGCAGATTTCAATAGAGCAACATGACATGAACAAGCTGCTCCAACACATTCCTGAACTCATCAAGGAAGAACAAAAGAGTCAGCTCATGAAAGCAATCACTAGGGAGGAGGTAAAAAAGGCTATCTTTTCTCTAAATCCGGATAGTGCAGAAGGTCCGGACGGTTTTCTTGGTATTTTCTTCCACAAGGCCTGGGAGATTGTCAAGGAGGATGTCTTCTCAGCATGTCAAGATTTTTTTGCGGGAGTGCCGGTTCTAAGAGCAATTGCTAGTACACTCATAGTTCTCATTCCAAAGAAAAAAGTCACAGCTTCCTTTGCAGACTTTCGACCTATCAGCTTATGCAACTTTATTGGAAAAACTTTTTCTGCAATATTGAAGAGTCGGATGGTTCCGATCATGGATTCTTTAATTTCACAAGAGCAGACTGGGTTCCTCTCTGGTCGACATATTTCAGACAACATCATGCTAGCAAAAGATCTCATTGCTTACCTGAATGCTAAAATCCCTGGACATAATCTAGTACTCAAAGTGGACATGTTAAAAGCGTTTGACAGAGTTTCTTGGCATTTCCTGAAAGCAATCATGGCTAAATTCGGATTCCCTCAGCATTTTATAAATCTGATATTGAACAACCTTGGCAGTAGTATGTTTTCTGTTCTGATAAATGGAGGTGCAGTAGGCTTTTTTCCGGCAACTAGAGGTTTGAAGCAAGGAGACCCGCTTTCCCCTCTCTTATTCAACATTGTTTCAGAAGCTATGTCAAGAATACTAACCTCCTTATCAAATCGAGGCAGGCTCTCCCCCTTCCATACTCCAGCTGGTTCTCTAATCATCACTAACTTGGCTTATGCGGATGACCTTATGATCTTCACTAGGGGGAACTCCAAATCTCTCAGAATTCTCATGCAATTCTTTGAAGATTATGAAAGAGTAACAGGACAGAAAGTGAACAAGAGCAAAAGCTTTTTTCTAACTTCGGACAAAGCATCACACATGGCAAGGCAAAGAATGCAAGGAATCTTGAACATTCCCGAAGGTCAATGGCTGATGGAGTACTTAGGTTGCAATATTTACAAGGGGAGAGGGAAAATCAGTCATTTCAACAACATTCTGGAGAAACTAGAAAAAAAATTGGGGCATGGCAGAACAGGTTCCTTAGCTGGGGTGGCAGATTAAATTTGGTCAAAATGGTTTTGCTAGCTATTCCACTGCATACTTGGGCAGCATTGGATCCTCCAAAAGCTTTACTGAAGAAAATCGAAAGGAAATGTCAAAAGTTTCTGTGGGGCCAAAGTATAGAGGGTACAAGGAAACATTGGAGATCATGGTCAAAAATGTCATTTCCGATTGAAGAGAACGGAGTTGGAGTAAGAGATTTGAGAGTGATTGTTCAATGTTTTGAAGCAAAAATGTGGTGGACATGGAGGAAGCAGCAAGGTCTATGGGCAAGATTTGTCCAATCCTTATCTATCACAGCTCAACTAAGAAGTTCTTGGAAAAGAGCACACAGGATTGCATCCAAGATAGTCAGCTTGACCAAAATAAGGATTGGAGATGGTTCGTGTATGTTTTGGTATGACAACTGGTCGGAGCTTGGCTGTATCTGGAAGAGTAAAGAAAAGCCCCCTGACCAAAATCTCACACTCAGGGATTTTGTCTTAAACAGGACAGCAACATTGGAAAGGATATCCTCAAGATTGTCTGAAAGTATGGTGCAACAGCTAGCTGGAATGGAATTTAATCTACTGTCTTCCCCGGATTCACTTATCTGGCAACCTGAACGGAATGGGAACTTCACTTTTAAGTCAGCATACAATGCTTTGAGGAAAGTACAATCAGTAGATAAGTATAGGAAGGTAATGTGGGATACATGGTGCCAACCAAAAGTGGCGGTCTTTCTTTGGAGATTATGGAATTCTTTGTTGCCTTTCCCAGAAAATCTCTGCAAAATCGGAATACATGCATACCCATCAAGGTGCCCTTTTTGTAAAGAAGCTGCAGAATCAACAAAGCATGTTTTCTTTTCATGTCCAAAAATCGTCCCTACTTGGAAATACTGGTCTCCCATTTCGATTACATCCTCAAGGCTGCAGCTGGGAAGGACATTGGTGCAAAAATGGTGGCTGAAATATCAGGGCAAATCGGCAGTTAAAAGACTACAGAGAATCATCCCATCCCTATTACTATGGGGAATATGGAAGGCCAAAAACAGAATAGTATATGACAATGTTGGTTTGGACAGCAGATGGTTGTTTGAAGATGTTCGCACGGCATTAAGAGAAACGGCCTTAGCCTTCTACCCTGCAGCAAGCAAATCTGAACAGCAATTTATTTTCAAAAATTTTGGCTGTTGGTTGACAAGGAGAAGACATGTAGTTCCTCAACTGCTATCATGGAAGAATCAGACGACAAGTACTGGTCTAACACTACACACGGATGGAGCATGGCGACAAAATGGTGAGAGTGGAGGGAGCCTGATTCTGCGAACCGGGGAAGGTGAAGTTATACATGCGGAAATGTTCAAAGTTCATGCAGAAACACCAATACAAGCTGAAATCAGAGCACTACTCAGGGGAGTAAGGTACTGCAAATCTATCAATATTTTTGGTTGTGAAATATTCAGTGATTGTCTGCAAATGATAAATATGTTGCAACAAGGGGAAGAACATTTTTGTTGGAAGAACTACAGCGCCCTCAAGGAATTCAGGGAAGAGTTGAACAGGAAGAAGCATAGGTTATCTCACATTCAAAGAGAAATTAACGCACCAGCAGATCAAATGGCAAAGATGGCATGCACAGAACAAGAGCGTTCTTTTGATAGCTTGGAGTCCATGAATACAATCACCAGAAGGTTATGCCAACTTGACAGGGATTTGATTCCAATTCTGAGAACTAGAATTGTTCAGGTAGGTTAAGGTCAAAAGCTGTGGGCTTCTTGGGTAAAAAAGCAACATAAATATGTTTAGGATCTTCCGTTGCAATGTAAATTGGGTGTTTAGGAAAGTTTTTTGGTACAGTTGGGGTAGGGTAAGCTTAGATGGATTCCGTTGAGGTATGGAACCAATCTCTTTTGTATAAATTCAGCTTAGATCCTTAAAAAAAAAAAAAAAAAAAAAAAAAAGTATTGATGAATTTGGATTTGGATCAACGGTTTAGATTTCAGGTTTTTCATTTAACTCAAGTTAGTGCTCCCTTCCTCCGTAAAAATTAGACGTTTTAGGATATGCACTGTTATTAAGAAATAATAGGAATAATTGATGTCTAACAGATAAGTTTTCTTTTTTACCCTTAACTACTACATACTACAAACTCATCCTGCTTTACTGCAAAACAAAATGATTATTTCCGAGAGGTTGAATAAAAAAAGTTACTGCAAATGATTCTTTTCCAGCCGTCCATTGAGTAAAAAAATTATTTATTTTTGTTTTTCAATTTTTGAGCCAAACCTGCAATCTAAATTAATATTGTCATCATCAACACAGTATTTCATCATTCATGATAAATATTTCATCCATATTTCCCACCAAAATATAATAAAAAATTTTATAAAAAATACACAAATGGTCCTATATAATGATCCTGTTACACAATTGGTCCTACATGTTTGGAACTTGACAAATTTGGTCATAAACATTTCAATTACAAATTTTACACCAACTTAACGGTTGACTCATCAGCCGTTAAGTCAACCACCATATGGCAACCTATGTGGCATCCATGTGGTGTATGATTGCTACGTAGCACCAACCGTTCACTCACATGTCACGTCGCAGCCATGTGGGATCCACGTGGCATAATTATTAAGAATTAGGGAAAATGCAAAATTAGTCTTATATAATAACCCTGTTACAAAATTGGTCATATACATTTGGAACTCGACAAATTTGGTTCTAAATATTTTTAAAATTGAGACATTTGGTCTAATTTAATATTTTTTAATAGAGTTTAATGACTGACTTAGCAACCTTTAAATTTTTATGCCACGTAGCACAAACGTGGTCGCCACGTGTCATCCACGTGACACATTTTATGCCACGTGGCAGTCAATAGTCCTCCCCCCCCCTAACATGCCACGTGGTATAACAATGTGTCTATCTTAAATCAATTCAGTTGATCATACTTACACGGGTTGACCAATGTTGACATTTTTTATTTCATTTGTATTAATATAAATTTATTTTTTCATAATTTTAACCATTTATTAACACGGATCAAATCATATTAGTCTAGTGAATTGATTTGACCCGAATTGAGACGAATACAAATCAAATCTGGCAAAAATAGACTGATTTTACTTGAAATATGGCGAAAAGGTACAAGTGGCTTCCATGTGGCATGTGTGCGGATAATTTTCTGCCACCTGGCACTTTATGCCATGTGGATGACGCGTAGTAACCACGTTGGTGCCACGTGACATAAAATTTAACGGTTTCTGAGTCAGCTGTTAAACCATATTAAAAAAATCATAAATTAGACAAAATGTGTCAATTTTATAAACATTTAAGATCAAATTTGTCGAGTTTCAAAATTATAAGACCAATTGTGTAATAGGGTCATTATATATGACCAATGGTGCATTTTTTTCCTAATTTTTAATAATTATGCCACGTGGCATGTGAGTGGATGCCATGTGGCACCAACCATTCACTCACATGTCACGTGGCGGTTGACTTAATGGCTGATGAGTCAGCAGTTAAACCCTGTTTAAAAATGTTAAATTAGACCAAATATGCAATTTTAGAAATGTTTATAACCAAATTTATCAAGTTCCAAATGTGTAGGACCAATTGTGTAACAGGGTCATTATATAAGACCAGTTGTGTATATTTTTCAAAATTTTAATTAAACAATTTGAAATTGTATTTCTCCCGCCAAAAATTCCTCCCAAATTACATTATATAAGTTTAAAGGGAAGTAAAAACAACACAAATCATTTCTTCATGACATCAAAAATAGTCAAAACTTATTTCATATAGATTTGAATATTGATCCAACAACAAGTAATGAAGATAGAAAAACCAATGAAGATAGAATAACCAGTGTGAAGATAGAATAACTATTCTAGATCTTAATATTGATGTAACAGATGCGACACATGCGAATAATTTGGTTCCTGGCGTTAATCTACTCCCGAGTTCTCCAAATTATCCGAGTTTAGATATAAACCAAGAATAATTGGTTTTTGGAAGTAATATAGGTAATAGATATTTGCTATTATTTTAAGTTAATTTTTTTATATAATATAGATGTTTTAAAATAACGATTTTAAGTTAAGTGTTTAATTTTGTTTGATCGGATTATTTTGTGTAACTTATTTTATTAACTATTTATTATTTTATGTTAATCTTTTGTTTTATTGTTTGTTTTGATGGATTAGTGTGAAATGAGTTTTTACTTGGTTACATACTAGAGTGGGAAAATCTTGTGTTTTATGGTATATCTATTTTAAATTAACTTAGTAAAAAAAGTGTGAAATGGGTTGGAAAAAGTAGTTTGTTATGGATTAGAGTTAATAATTTTAAGATAAAAGTTGAATAATGGAAATTGGCAGAAAATTGAGCAGTCGGATTGTAATGATTTTGGCAGCGTTTTTTGCCTCTCTTCTCCCGAAAATGGTTTCCAGATTGTTTGATGTTCAAATTTCTTTTAGATTTGGTTTATTTTGGTTTCTAAAATGGATTTAGAGTTTATGGGTTTTAGAAAATGGCTTCGCCTGAAAATTTTGAAAGGTTTGGGGTTTTCTGGTTTGAAAAACGAGGGGAAGAAAAAGGGGTTTTTGGTTTTGATTTTGATCAGAAATAAATCCCGGAATGGTTCCGAGGATATTCGGTTCTTTCCAAAAATCATTTTGTTTGTTTTTCGTCGGAGTTCGCTAGACTTTTTCTGGGTTTTGCTTTGTGTTTTTTTCGCCGGAAAACCAGGCTGGTGAAGAAGAAGAAGAATGTTAAGCAAATGATTTTCTCTCAAGTCCCTGTGCAATCTTAAACCAACAGCCCTTCTGTTAATTCATTGATTGTTTCTGAGAAATCTTGCTTTCATCTGGGTATCCAAATCAAGTATGAACTCAGTTTCCATGAATTAATGTTTGGAAAGTACTACTACTACGTTAATTAATCTTTGTGTTCCCTGCATGAATAATCCAAATATAAACCTCAATTAAGTTTGTTTAGAAGAAAAAGAAGAGTAGTAGCGGGCAGCAGCGGCAGGCAGCGGGTGGTGGCTAGAAGAGAGAAGAGAATATGGAGGAAAAGAAATTAGGGTTTGTAGGCAAAAAAAATTGGAAACTTTAAAAAATTGCAAAAAGTTCCTCTAATTAACCCTTAACTAAGGTCAAACGTTAGTTGACCAATTGTCCATCCAAAAGAACTAAAATTGCTTTTAAAAAAAATAGTTGGAACTAAAATTATCACTCAAAATATAAGAGGGACCAAAAATACTATTACCCATATTATGAGGGACCAAAAATATAACTAAGCCCTATATTTATCAAATTTAGAGTATGATTAATCTTTTAAAATTATTATATTTATTGTATTTGTTTACTTTCTCCATCAGAGGATAATACACATGATGTTATCGAGAATGCCAATGATTCAATAGGAAGTCAAAAAAAGATACATATGATGAAAAATGAAAATGGTACTGCTATATATTATGTTTTATTAGAAAAAAAGCTATAACATCCGGAACAAAAAGGTGGAAATACTCACCTGGTTTTGTAGGATATAACTTGGAATTAACAATTTGGGGGATAAATTGACGAACGTACGTAATTAGAGGGTAAAAAATGTAGAGGGCTTATACTGGAGGGACTTGGGGTGTAATTAAGTGCTGTATAAATACCCCAATAAGCCCAAACCCTAGCCAACACTCTCTCCCTCTTCTTTCTCTCTTCCCGCTATAATCTTTTTACCCGTCGGTTCCTCTTGGTCAACCGTATCTCACTGGTCGTTCCTGCCTTTCCTGACATCAGTTCCATCACATGAACACTCGAAAATAATTCCCATCTTCCCTAGAGTAAAACCCAGCTCTCAATCCCCTCTTTCCGTGGCATTTTCTCTCTCCCCGATCCATGTTTCCACGCCGCGGTTCGCAGTCGATTCCGTCCTCTCCGGTGATATTCAGATTCGACTCTTATACCAAAACATTCCTCGTGATTTCAAGAAAACCACCACCTCTTGGTGTCTTCTGAAGTCACCGTCACCAGCAAATGAGCCCTCACTACTTTCTGTACAAAACCCCTCAGTTGGTTCTTTATTTTGAGGGTGTTTCAAGGGTCGTTGAGTCGGTCCACCGCCACCGACCGACCACCGGCGTCATCGGGTTCTCTCCTCAGTCATCGGCCGCTACTCCCTCATGCTGATTCTGGTCTTCCTCAGCCGGCCTTGATGGTAAACCCTGTGATTCTTAAGGCTTTGCCTTTTCTTTCATAGTTACACGGTTATCTTAAGTTTTAGGTAGTTCCTTATGTTATTGGGATTACCGTTAAGCGCCTAGACCTGCATGATTGCATTAGTACTGTATGAGGGGGGTTTTGAATTGGAGTTGTGTTGTCTGAAACTGTGTAGATTTTATTGTGACGAGGAGACCTGTGGAGAACCTTCCTAGAGCTAGGTCATTAAGGCAAAGGGTTCGAACTAGGTGAGTGACTTACCCCTTGTATGTTGTTCAACCCCGGACTATATGTAATAGCTCAAAAGTGTTATATGTAGCCTAGGTTGAACCTGGGAAACAATCTTTGGTGTTATGCGCGATTTATTATGTTTACATGTATGTTAGAAGGTTATGACCTTGCCGGCACATAGGATTGGCTTTCTATGGATTCGTATGGTGCTGTGATACATGAACAGTTGGTTTATGGTCTTGTGATTTGATGTGGCTGCTGTTTGTATGAGTCATGGTTGGTGCTGGTAGTTTTGTCAAATCGGCATGATGCCTGATGGTTTTTATTTTCTGTATTTGAGTGTGTTTGAGACTTTTGAGGATCCTCTCCTATTCGAGCCTCCCTCTCACCAATGAACAAGACTGGGATCGGGACTAAAGGTCGTTCAGTGATTTTGCACAGGTTATATATAGACAATCTTGGGATGTCTGGTGGACATAGGGTGGATGCTGAAAGATTATCTGCCCGGGCCTAGCTAGAAACTCACTTTCGTGCTAGGCATTCCAGAATCGGAATCTCTGGCCAGACCTAGACGCTGGCACAATGCTATTCCAACCCTTTTGAAATTACATTGCACAGGATCTGAGTTCGCACTTATTCGATTTACCACGCAACAAAAATTTCTAATTAAAAGCAAAACTTTAGAAAAATACCTTTGAAGCGTGCACTTAGGTGATTCTCTTGTATGCCCCAAAGACTTTGATTTCACGTTGTGTGGGCAACGATCTAGAAACCAATTGATCAGCTAATCACCACAATCCACCTGCCAGAAAATTCCAGCACCGCTGCACCTAGCACATACTGTAAATGCACTGCCCGGAGAGAGAGAAAGCTACACGCACAGCTGGTATAAACAGGCCTAAATTTTGGCCAAAAGAGGAGAAAAACCAGCTGCACAAAAGCTCAAAAAATTTGACTTGAAGAGAGAAGAAAATATTTCTCTCTCTAGAATTTTATCTCTCTAGTTTTCTTGTCTTGAAAACTTATGAATTGTATGTCTTGAATAGCTAATCCCTAGTCTATATATAGAGTTACAAGAGAGACCCCAATTTGGTTTAGGATTGGCCTTCCTACTGGGAATCTGTTTTTCTTCAATCCTGTTCCTGGACTGAAACACATCCAACTGATACAGGGATCCACTTATCCCAAACCAGTTCCTGGTATGATTCACAACCTACTGATGCAGGGATTCACTTATCCCAAACCAGTTCCTGGTATGATTCACAACCAACTGACACAAGGATTAATTAATTACTTAATTAATTAAATCTACCTTTGTCAATAACTTAATACATAATTAATCGTACCACTAACGGATTAATTATGGCACTACCATCCTCCACCAGAATTGTTTTCGGAACAACTTAATTCAATTATATTCATAACCTCCCCACATCAAAGATATAGTGCTCGTTAATTTATTAATTTACTGATAAATTAATTTATTAACTTCTTTAATTCCGAGACCAGTACCACTCGACGTTTTTACTATACCGGACATAAGTCCACCAGCTGGGTTTAGTATAATAAACATAACGAGCTCATCTCGGGAGCACCATCACCCCGAGCGCACCGATACATGGTTTCCTTTTGACAAGCAGCAGCACACCAAGCTACCGAGATTATTGGCCACAATTGACCTCACCCTTTGGCAGAGCAAAGTACTCTATGTCTAATCCTCATGCCCGCTCGAGTCTAGGGATTAAGAGATAGAATACCAAGAACGATTTGTCTATTAAATCAGTACAAGACAAATCATTCTTAATGGTCTAGTTCAATACACCCGGGCATATCTATATGATTCAATTAGTTTAGACAAACCAATTATCCGAATCACATAATAACCTAAATCGACAATTTTGTCTAAAACTGTCTCGGTTACGAATCTCATTTATATATTATGTTTTTCAACCAATGATGAGATCTACTGTGTCACACAATACACCTCATCATCTACTTACATAATATAAATGGACATATCATGCACAACAAGATATAACCAAAACATAAATCGATATATTACTGGAAAAAAGGACAATACAAGCATAGTTTATGTATTCAACTCCAACAATCTCCCAGTAATACTTAAGCTGTGCTTTAAGTATACAACTACATACAACTCCTATACATTCTACTGCTATATATCTAGAAAAACTGTCATGGCTCTACTAAGTATCTGATTCCCATGCCCTCCACGTAGCCTCAAAGACTTTCGAAGTCAATGTCTTCGTGAACGGATCTTCAAGGTTATCCTCTGATGCTATCTTAGCCACGACCACGTCTTCCCTCTTTACGATGTCTCGTATCAGGTGGTACTTGCGCTGTATATGTTTACTCGCCTTGTGGGCTCGTGGTTCCTTCGAGTTTGCTATTGCACCGTTGTTATCACAATAAACCGTGATAGAATTCTACAAACCAGGAATCACATCTAAGTCCATTAGGAAGTTCTTGAACCATACTGTTTCTTTCGCTGCCTCTGATGCGACAACGTACTCAGCCTCCATGGTAGAGTCCGCCACGCTGCTTGACACTCCTCCAAACTATGCCTCCACCTCCCAGAGTAAACACATACCCTGAGGTAGACTTGCTCTTGTCCCTGTCGCCTTGGAAATCTGAATCTGTGTAACCTCGGGGTACCAGCTCAGGCGCCTGATAGACCAGAACTTGGTCCCTCGTTCTGCGCAAATACTTGAGAATGCATTTTACTGCCTCCCAATGAGCTTTCTCGGGGTTACTCTGATATCTGCTTACCATGCCAACGGCATAACAGATATCAGGCCTCGTACATAACATGGCATACATGAGACTTCCTACTGCCGAAGCATAAGGAACTGTCTTCATGGCCTCTATCTCCTCAACAGTCTTAGGGGGCTGTTCCTTAGATAGATACACTCTATGTCTGAAAGGTAGAAAACCTTTCTTTGAGTTCTGCATGTTTAAAATGGGCCAGAATCGTATCTATGTACGAAACTTGGGAGATCGTTAACGAACATTTCCTACGATCTCGAATTATCTTGATCCCAAGGATATGTCCCCCTTCCCCTAAGTCCTTCATATCAAACTGCTTGGACAGCCATGCCTTTACGTCTGATAACACTTTCCTGTTGTTGTCAATCAATAGAATGTCATCTACGTAAAGCACAAGAAACACCACTGAGTTTCCATCACGTCTGCGGTACACACATTGCTCATCCAGACACTGAGTAAATTCGAAGGACTGGATTACCTCATCAAACCGGATGTTCCAAGATCTGGACACCTGTTTAAGTCCGTAAATAGACCTCTTAAGCCTGCAAACCTTATGCTCTTGGCCTTTTTCAACGAATCCCTCTGGTTGCTGCATAAAGATGGTTTCCTCAAGGCTTCTGTTTAGGAAAGCTGTCTTGACATCCATCTGTCGAATCTCATAATCTAAATGAGCAGCTATAGCCAAGAGATTCCAGATCGACTTAAGCATGGCTACCGGGAAGAAGGTTTCTTCATAATCGATTCCCTCTTTCGAGTATACCCCTTCACCACCAGCCTAGCTTTAAAGGTTTCCACCTTCCCGTCAGGTCCTCTCTCACGTTTGTAGACCCACTTACATCCAATAGGCATAAACCCATCAGGCAGGTCCACCAGCTCCCAGACTTGATTGTGGTCCATTGACCCCATCTCGGATATCATTGCCTTACGCCAAGACTCTGCATCTTTATCTCGGAGAGCCTCATTGTAGTTAACCGGGTCAGGTTCAGGCGTGCCTGGGACTAGGTCTAAGGCCTCTCCCACGCCAATGAATCTATCGGGCTGTCTCACAACCCTCCCACTACGATGAGGCACCACCTGTGTAGGCGCATCATCTGTGATCTCATGTGCATTGTGTGGTGTATCTACTTGTGCAGGTACATCAGGATTAGTATTTTGTCGTCTAAGCTTTTCTAGTACTATCTTACTCTTGGGCTTGTGGTCTAAGACATAGTCCTTTTTCAAAAATCTAGCGTTGGTACTAACCACCACCTTCTGATCTTTAGGACTATAAAACAGACCACCTTTCGTTCCCCTAAGATATCCTACAAACAACATTAATTCAATTCTCGCATCTAACTTAGCCGTATCTGCCTTAAGCACATGTGTTGGGCAACCCCAAATTCTGAGATGTCTTAGACTGGGCTTGCGCCCATTCCACAACTCTAATAGGGTTGAAGTCATGGTTTTAGATGGTATAAGATTAAGAATATACATTGTCATTTCTAAGGCATATCCCAGAACGAACTTGGCAAATCACTATAGCTCATCATCGACCTAACCATTTCAATGAGAGTATGATTCCTCCTTTCTGCTACACTGTTCTGCTGTGGCGTGCCAGGTGCGGACAACTGAGACTGAATTCCAACCTCACTGAGGAATTCTCGAAATTCATGGGACAGGTACTCCCCACCACGATCTGAATGTTGTTTCTTGATACTCTTACCATGTTGCTTTTCCACATCTGCCCGAAACTCTTTGAACTTGCCAAAATATTCAGACTTGTGACGCATTAGGTAAATGTACTCGTACCTTGAGTAGTCATCCGTGAACGTCACGAAATACTCAAACCCACCTCGTGCTTGGACCGTCATTGGTCCACACAAGTCAGAATGAATCAACTCTAATACTTCTTTAGCTCTATATCCTTTTGCCTTAAAAGGTTTCTTGATCATTTTACCTTCTAAGCAAGATTCGCAGCTTGCATAACTGTCAATCTCTAATGAACCTAAAGGTACATCATTAACCAACCTCTGAATCCTACTAAGGTTTATATGACTTAGCCTGAGATGCCAAAGATAGGTTTGATTCATTTCAGAAGGTTTCTTCCTCTTATTAATGTTAGATAAAGAGCTATCTGTTTCTATGTTTTGCACAACAAGGGAATTAGAGTTAACCACAAACAAATTGCCAGCCAATGAACCAGAACAAATAAGTTTTCCATTTCTTCTAATAAATACAGACTCATCGAAAAAAACAAACTTATAACCGTTCTTCAAGAGTTTAGAAACCGAAATAAGGTTCTTTCTAAAACTCGGTACATAAAGACAATTAACTAACTCTAATCTATAATTTTTGAAATTTAAATAGACCACTCCCACTGCTTCTACTGACACTCTTGTAGTGTCACCCATGTAGATGTCCAGTTCGCCCTCTCTAAGCTTCCGGGTTACTTGGAACCCCTGTAAAGAATTACAAACATGATCAGTGGTGCCTGAATCCACACACCAAGTATCTGTGGGAATCGCCGCTAAACATGTCTCAGTAATTAGGGCAGAAACTATCGTACGTTTAAGCTTTGGACAATTTGATTTCCAATGTCCCGTCTTATTATACTTGAAGCACTTGTCTTTCGACTTCTTCTTTGCAATATCTGGCTTAGTCTCAATTTGTGCCTTATTAGCTACTCCCTCGAGATATCTCTTCTTCTTTCCAGCCTCATGCTCAGAAGAAGATTCTAAAGCTTTGACTGCCACTAAAGTTTGCTCCTTGTTGATGTTACTAATCACGTCAATAACATGATCTCTCACAGGAGTGCTCTCAGCCATCAGGATAATGTCCAAGTTACGACTCCAATCGACATAATTAGGTTCATTTAATTTATTGTCTTTCAAAATAGCAGCTAAGGGGTTGAATGTCATATCGATAAAACTGTAAAAATTAACAAACAGACAATGTTTTAGTTATTAACCTAGAATTTCGAAAAAATGAAATTCTAATAACTATTGACTTCCCTCAAAACAATAATTATAATCCACCAACATCTCATTCACCGGGATTCTCGCAAGCCACGCAGTGTGGACGTTTATGCTAACCCACATTTGTTTGAGAAGAACCAAGTTCATTAACTACACTATCTGACCAAAAGATCTATTATCAATGTAGCTAATAGTCGGTACTTTCAGCCGTACAAATAAACAGCGTAACCTCTTAGGAGGAATACTGCATATTGTACACTAAGTGTATGCCATTACGTGACTTCTGAGTTTGTTACCTCAGGATAGTGCACCTCAGATGGAGAGGGTGTCGCATTTCTCCTAGTTAAACTTACTCTAGTCATCTTACTCAGAAATTCATAATCTAGCGATCTCGGGGCTGGACTCATCCGAATGGAGGAAGGTCCTAATGCCAACGCGCAAGCCCACCCACATCGCATATGAACTCGTCATGGTGGCCATGGGGATATTAAACCAACCCATTTCCACTTAGATTTCTAAATAGAGGGTTTTCCGATTTCAACATGCAATTAACTAACCCTAAGTTATATGCAACCATAAAACCAACATGCTTTAAAATCATGCATCTAAAATACAGCATAAAATTAAAACAATAAATACGGGAAATAAATACGAAAAATAAATTTCTCGACTATTATGGTTTTAATCGCTTCCATCTTCTGCCTTGATCTCATGTCCTGTCACGTCACTCAATGGAGAGAGTCTTGAACTTCAAAAAATAAAAACTGGAGGAAAAACTGGCCAAAACACAGCCCGAACGGGCCGCACGCGCGTAGTCCACACGGGCTGTGCACGCGGCCCAGCAACGCACGGCAGTTGCTGCGCGCAGCCTCCTGATGCGCCGTGCAGCAGCGCCGCTGCTCCAGGCGGTCGCCGGCGGCGACTGCTATCGATGGGTAGTCGCCGACGCCGCCCCCTGCCGCCAATCCCTCATTCGCTTCTTCCCATGCTATTTGGGTTCTTCTGGGTTTTTACGAATTAACGATAACCCAAAACCCACGAATTCAAGTTGCCCACCATAACGCCTTTGATTACAAAAAATTAATTCTCCTACTACAAGGCTTTCTAGGAAAATTAAATAATCGAAATTACATAGAAAAAATCATACTACAGATTTGATCTAATCCTACACGGCTTCCAGCACGTGGTTATACTATTACAAACATTCATAATAAAATCAAATCCAGACATGTCCCAAAGTTTAATTAAAAAACCATACAAACGTAACCATAATAGTCGGGATTTCTTAACCACCTACAAATAAAACCATGTAATAAATCGAACAAGCACAAAACCCAAAACCAGCCTCTGATACCAATTGAAAGATTATCTGTCCGGGCCTAGCTAGAAACTCACTTTCGTGCCTTGCATTCCAGAATCGGAATCTCTGGCCAGGCCTAGACATTGGCACAATGTTATTCCAACCCTTTTAAAATAACATCGCACAGTATCTGGGTTCGCACTTATTCGATTTACCACTCAACAAAAATTTCTAATTAAAAGCAGAACTTTAGAAAAATACCTTTGAAGCGTGCACTTAAGTGATTCTCTTGTATGCCACAAGACTTTGATTTCACGTTGTGTGGGCAACGATCTAGAAACCAATTGATCAGCTAATTACCACAATCCACCTGCCAGAAAATACCAGCACCGCTGCACCTGGCACGTACTGTAAACGCACTGCCCGGAAAGAGAGAAAGCTAAACGCACAGCTGGTATAAACATGCCTAAATTTTGGCCAAAAGAGGAGAAAAACCAGCCGCACAAAAGCTCAAAAAATTTGACTTGGAGAGAGAAGAAAATATTTCTCTCTCTAGAATTTTATCTCTCTATATATAGAGTTACAAGAGAGACCCCTAGTTGGTTTAGGATTGGCCTTCCTACTGGGAATCTGTTTTCCTTCAATCCTGTTCCTGGACTGAAACACATCCAACTGATACAGGGATCCACTAATCCCAAACCAGTTCCTGGTATGATTCACAACCAACTGATACAGGGATTCACTTATCACAAACCAGTTCCTGGTATGATTCACAACCAACTGACACAAGGATTAATTAATTACTTAATTAATTAAATCTACCTTTGTCAATAACCCAATACATAATTAATCGTACCACTAACGGATTAATTATGGCACTACCATCCTCTACCAGAATTGCTTCCGGAACGACTTAATTAAATTATATTCATAATCTCCTCACATCAAAGATATAGTGCTCATTAATTTATAATTTACTGATAAATTAATTTATTAACTTCTTTAATTCTGAGACTAGTACCACTCGACCTTTTTACTATACCGGACATAAGTCCACCAGCTGGGTTTAGTATAATAAACATAATGAACTCATCTCGGGAGCACCATCACCCCGGACGCATCGGTACATGGTTTCCTTTCGACAAGCAGCAGCACACCAAGCAACTAAACACGCGCACCCAACCTACCGAGATTATTGGCCACAATTGACCTCACCCTTTGGCAGATCAAAGTACGCTATGTCTAATCCTCATGCCCGCTCAAGTGTAGGGATTAAGAGATAGAATACCAAGAACTTAAATCAGTACAAGACAAATCATTCTTAATGGTCTAGTTCAATACGCCCGGGCATATCTATATGATTCAATCAGTTTAGACAAACCAATTATCCGAATCACATAATAACCTAAACCAACATTTTTGTCCAAAACTGTCTCGGTTATGAACCTCATTTATATATTATGTCTTTCAACCAATGATGAGATCTGCTGTGTCACACAAGACACCTCATTATCTACTTACATAATATAAATGGACATATCATGCACAACAAGATATAACCAAAACATAAATCGATATATTACTGGAAAAATGTTCCATACAAGCATAGCTTATGTATTCAACTCCAACAGATGCAGTATTGGTTAAGGTGAGATTTCTGTCTCTATTTCTGGCTCTGATTACTGCAGCAGTGATCATTGTGATCAGGCAGACTTGTTTTGATTTTGTGGTTGTAAGTGTGGTTGTGGCTTGTATGCCCTGATTTGCCATGTATGATCTTGAACCTGTTATGTGGGGGTGTTTGCCTTTATGTTTATTACTTATCTGATCCTCCTTCCCACGCAGGCGGCGCCAAGTAAGAGTTGTGGGAATCTTCATTGGGTATGCCTAGCATACTCATGTTTAATTTGCTGTTTTCCAGGTGTTCTAGTTGGAGAGCAACCTAGAAGAGAAACCTTGGGTGTTTGGGGAAGAGTAGACTTTAGAAGAGAAGAACACTACTCCATGGCGTTCTTTTCGGTTAGAGGTGTAGTTTAAAGATTCAGCATCTTTTATGTTATAGGCTTGAATATATAGCTGGAGTGTTGTTTTTGTAGTCCTGATGTACTGTGTTAGAGATAATGAACTTTGTAAAGGTTATTAAGTTTTGGACATTAGTTTATTAAGTTTGAATGTGTTAGAATTGGATATATGATTAACTTTATTGGGGTTTATAAATCTTTTGTCTTTGGGATTCTCAGTTAACTTTTAATTGACACATGAGTTTTTGGTTTATATTACTTGTGTACTGATTCAGGTGGAACGACTTGTTTAGGGTCTTTACAAAAGCATTAATGGAAAGTTAAAAAATGGGATAACAAGAATGGTGGCTTCATTATTTTCAGTGTCCATCAAAACCATACAACATATTTGGGAACGAGCAAGAAAGTTTGGTCATGTACGTCAAAAGAATAAAGGAAAACTGTGGTCATAAGCGTGTTCAAATTGACTACAATCAGATCCGTCAGATACCTTTTGCTCAGCGAACAACACTTTGATCCTTAGCTCATGCTATGAATGCAAGTAGGGCACATTGGCAAAATGTATTAAGGAGAAAAAGATACGAAGACATACAAATTCTATAAGTTCTTTTTTTACAGAAGAAAATAAACTGGTGCCCCTGAAATTTTGTTTGTCAATGTTCGAGTCTGATAGCATACCGCATAATCCTACTTTTAAAGGTATGTACAACATTATCCATATAGATGAGGAATGGTTTTTTATGACAAAGAAAACTGCCAATTATTATTTACTACCAGATGAAGAACATCCACACCGCTTTTGTAAAAGTATAAATTTCATTTAAAATGTTATGCTTTTAGTAGCTTTAGCTAGGCCAAGATTTGATTTTGATGGTAATGAAACTTTCTCTGGTAAACTTGGTGTCTTTCCATTTGTTACCCAACAGGTTACTAGAAGGACAAGTGCTAATAGAGTTGCAAGAACATTAGAAACCAAGTCAATAACCTCTATGACCACGGATATTACAAGGTCAATTTTTATTGAGAAACTTCTACCAGCTATAATGGAAAAGTGGCCAAGAGAGGATATAGGAGTTCCAATCTTTATACAGAAACAAAATGTCAAACCTCACATTACCCAAAATGATGTTGAAGTTGTTCAAGCTGCTAACAGTCCTGGTCCTCACCTTTTCGGGGCCCTAATAAAAATAGTTGGTTGGGACCCCTAAAATAAACTGTAGTATATTAAGATAAAAACATATCATAATAATTATAATAAAATAACCTGTTATTTTTAAATGGATACAATTTAACTAATAAAATAACAAAAAAATAAAAAAAATTTGTTTGAGCAACTCATATGCCATCATGTCATACATAACATGCTAAAATAATATAAAATAGGTTCTATGAGTTTTTCGAGTTGCAAAATCATTAATGACAACATCAACATCAATTTTCTCCAACATATCCTTCCATTGCTAAAACTATGAAGATTATTGACAATAACGGTTAATTTTTTTAGGAAATATTGAAAATAATTATGAGATTAATAAGGGTTGAAAATAAATTTTAAAAATATTTACTAATACCTAAAACTTTGGGTCCCTTTAAAATTTGGGTCCTAAGCCATTGCCTCAGAAAACAATGCTCAGGATCGGCCCCGGCTGCTAGGCAACTTTGACTCGATATTTGTTTGATGCATCAACCGCCAAACTAGCGTGACTCATAGTGTATCCAATCATACCCGTACTTGGCAACCTGTTACGACCCTGTTAGGCGTATGTCAAAGCAAACTACAATTCACATAAGACCATGTAGTGATTTCTGATATAAGGATCCTCGTATGAGTACTACTCAAAAGAATCACTCATGACCTAATCAATCCATGGAGTGTTTCTTTTGGTGGATCGATTTCATGAATTCAAACATGCACAAAAATATTACATTCATGAAATTAACTCATCGGATAAATCATCAATCAAACAACAAATGTCTATATAGCGTTTAAAAGGGCACATACACCATCAATCTCCCACTTGCCCGTGGAAGAGCTATGTCCTAAATATTTTAAAACCAAGCTCTATTACATGTCTCTCAAACTTTGACTGTGGTAGAGCTTTCGTGAGAGGATCTGCTACACTGTTTTTTGACCCTATTTTGCATACTTTCACATCTCCTCGATCGATATTCTCTCAAATGAAGTCAAACCTTCTTAGTATGTGTTTGGTCTTTTTGGTGTGACCGGAGCACCTTAGCTTGTGCGACGGCCTCGTTGTTGTCACAGAAGAGGTCTATGAACTTGGATACTCGGTATCACTCTGATGTTAGACACAACCTTCTCTCAACCAGACACTCCCATTGCAACATCTCATGCCGCAAAGTACTCAGATTTTGTTATAGAGTCGGCTATTGTATCTTACTTTGAGCTTTTCTAACTCACTGCATCACTATTCAGGTTAAACACGTAGCCTGACTGTGATTTCATGTCATCTTAATATGTCTGAAAATAAGCATCGGTGTAGCCTTGTACAACGATATCTTATTGTCCTCCATATACTAGGATCAACCCTTTAGTTCTTTGTAAGTACTTTAGGATTGCCTAGACTGCAGTCCAATGAGCCATTCCTGGATCTTGTTGGTATCTGCTAGTCATGCTTAGTGCATGTGCGATATCCGAGCGGCGGGTACATAACATGGCATACATGATAGATCGTATTGCCGAAATATACGAAACTCTACTCATTGTTTCCCTCTCATCTTTAGTTGAAGGACATTGGTTATTCTTTAAGATGATGCCATGTATGAATGGTACCATACCATTTTTAGAGTTAGACGTACTGAATCTCTTCAATATCTTGTCTATGTACCTTTCTTGACTTAGCCCTAGAAGCCTTTTAGACCTATCTCTATAGATCTTGATACCTAGTATCATTTCGGCTTCTCCTAAGTCTTCATAGAAAATACACTCCCCAACCATTGTTTGATATCTTTCAACATGGGGATGTCATTTCTTATGAGTAGGATGTCGTCCACATATAGGACAAGAAAAACATTCCTGCTCCCACTAACCTTCTTGTAAACACAAGGCTCATCTTTGTTCTTTATGAAGCAATAACATTTTACTGCCTCATTGAAATGAAGATTCCAACTCCGAGATGCTTGCTTCAATCTATAGATGGACCTCTAAAGCTTACACACTAGGTTAGGATGCTTCTGATTGATGTATTCATCGGGCTGTTTCATATAATATCCTTGAGTAGGTTTCCGTTCAAGAAAGCTGTCTTAATATCCATCTGCCATATCTCATAGTCATAATATGCAGCTATGACAAGCATATTCCTAATGGACTTGAGCATCACGACAAGGGAGAAAGTTTCATCATAGTCAATACCATGAGTCTGCCTGAAACCTTTGGCCACTAGTCGTGCCTTGAAGTTCCCGCCAGGTTTTAACCTAAAAATGCACTTACAATCGACAACCTTTGCCTGAACATGAGGTTCAATCAAAGTCTACACTTTATTGTCCCTCATGGATTGCATTTAAGACTCTATGGCTTGTAGCCATATATCTAAATCTGGACTTTTTAAAACCTGTCTGTAGGTCGTGGGCTCATCAGGGTCCACCAAGATCAAATCTTGATCGTCAGTCACGAGAAATCAGTATCTTTCGAGTTGTTGACGAGATCTACCAGACCTTCTAGGTTCTTGTGTTGTTGGCTCAGGTTTCTAATCCTCATGAGTTTCCATACCAACTTCCATCGGAGTTTCTGTAGATGGATCTACACTCCCTTGTGGGTCTCGAATCTCTTCGAGATCTATTCTACTCCTACTGTCTTTCTTGTAGATAAACTCTTTCTCTAAGAAAGTAAGCTCTTGAGCAACAAACACTTTTATCTCAGTTGGGTTGTAGAATTGATGTCCTCTAGTTTCCTTAGGATACCCAACAAATAGGCATTTGTCAGTTTTAGGTTCAAGCTTATTACTCTGTAAACACTTTACATAAGTATGACAATCCCAAACTCGTAGATAGGACATATGGGTTTTTTTTTTTTTTCCCATCCATATCTCATATAGAGTCTTATCTACTGCCTTTGATGGAATACGATTTATTACATGACCAGCAGAAAAGAGTGCGTAACCCAAAAGGAACGTTAGTAGAGTTGCTTGGCCTATCATTGATCGAACCATATCTAATAGGGTCGGATTTCTCATTTTAGATACACAATTCCATTGAGGTGTTCTCGGTGGAGTCAGCTGTGAAACAATTCCACACTGTTACTGTTTTAGATAGCCATCGAACTCATCACTTAGGTATTCACCTCCACGATCGGAGCGAATAGCCTTAATCCTTCTATCCAACTGATTTTCTACTTCGTTCTTAAACTCTTTGAACTTTTCAAAAGTTTCAGTTTTATATCTCATTAAATAGACATAACCATATCTACTATAGTCATCAGTAAAAGTCACGAAATATTCAAATCCACCTCTGGCTTGTGTGCTCATTGGTCCACATACATCCTTATGTATTAGAGCCAATAGTTCACTTGTCCTTTCCCCTTTGAACTCTTTGTCATTTTGCCTTGCAAACAGTGTTCACACGTGTCATATGATTCGAAATCAAATGACCCAATGACTCCACCTCATGAAGTCTTGGAACACATTTCTCGCTAATAACAGTGCCATAAGTATGAAGGATTTTTCTTGACACACTTTACATTTTCTTTTCCAATGACATTCATTGTAATAGAAACATGTAGTGTCATTTCTGGGTTTAATCTTAGTATCTGGCTTGGCCTTGGCAGCAGTTTTACTGCGTGCTTCCTTGTTCCCAACAATTTTGCCTTGCCTTTGAACTTTCTCTTATTCACTTTGCCCTTTTCAACCACCAACACTTGAGTGCCCTTCTCAAGGGTCTACTCAGTGTCTTTCAGCATCTCATGCATGTTGAAATTTACCACGAAATCATTGTACTCATCTAGCAATGAAGCCAATATGACAACAATGTCTAATTTCCTGAACCGAGGTACACCTAGTCTCTCTAGAGTATCAGTATACCCTTTCATCTTGACTAGGCAAGTACTCATAGACGAACCCTTCGTCATCTTGCAGAAAATTAATGCTATCAATGTAACGAACCTTTTGTTACGGGCCTGCTCTTAGAACACTTTTCCTTAGTGACGCATAAATATGGAACACTTCCATATTTATGTTTCTGAAGCAAGCCTCAAAACATGTCACATTATTGGATTTGTTCCTTTTGCCTTCCAAAGGCCTTTCGAGCAACCTTTGTTGCATTTTTCCGGGTGTTTCTGACAAAGTAACTTCTAAGACAATAATGCTTCCTTTCTTATTTTAAAAACGTTTCTTATGAATAGTGATTTGAAATTTAAGTGGAAGATAATGTCATCCACAAAAGAATAATGCAAAATATTAGAATGAGTTTTAATTAAATCATTTCCACAATAGCCAAAATTGAAATCCCGTACAATTTTGTATTGGTGCTAGATTGTGGGCTAAAAATTCACAAAGAACCAAACACCAGTCTTTTTTTGGTAAGTATAGTAGGAATCGGGCCCTTTTGGTAGACAACGTTCAGATCACATCTCATGCACCTTAACGCTTTCCAATTGCATCACTATGCAACTTTTCGGTGATAGAACATTCCAAATGTTTGACATCATCCTATTATTGCAAAACCAATCCTAGTCACTTATCGGGTT
Organism: Knoxia roxburghii; assembly: GCA_030378225.1. NCBI lineage: Eukaryota > Viridiplantae > Streptophyta > Magnoliopsida > Gentianales > Rubiaceae > Knoxia > Knoxia roxburghii. The sequence continues at coordinate 26,867,923 of CM059424.1, forward strand.
AAACTAGGACCGATTTCCCTAAGTCAAACGATCCCTCGAAGCATCACATCAATAAATACCCAAACAGTTTTTCCACATAGTGGTAGTGAGTAAAGTTTGGCACCTATTATGTAACTACTCGCCTCACGAAGAAAACCTGAGCCCCTTGTGCTCTCTAAGTCCACAGACGTTCGAAGCTCTGGCGAGCCCCCAAGTATGGAAGCAATTTATGACTTAGGTTTTTAGGGATTTAGTCTAAACGGCTTAACAAGCATTTCGTTTTTGTCATTCACAATAACATATATAAAATATATTTAAAGCGAATAAGATGTAATGAATTGGGCTCTAGTCTATTACAAGGCTTTTAAAATATGTCTTCATTTGGGCCTTCATTGTTGGGCTTCCGTTCCTAAACTCCACCTTGGACTCCTTGGAATTACTTGAATTTGGGCCTATCTAATTCTATTATATTACATATAATTTAATAGGCTCGCATACCCCAAATTAAAACAATTTAAAGCCCAATTCATGCATGAAAAACACATAAAAATGCAAGTGCTTCATACACGCTCATTTTAATTAAGTCGATAATTTTAAAGGATTGTGTAACTATTACACTATTAAAATTGATAAAATTGAGCGTGTCATGATCAATTTTAATCCATCTCATGTTCATTCATTTGGTCAAAATGATGCACGAACATTTTTTCACATGATTATGTATGCATTTCACAATTTGAACATTTAAAATTTGAAATCATAACTAAATCATGAAAAATAAATAAATAAATCATAAATAAAATTAATTAATTTATCAGATAATAAATAAATTTATTTTATTTTTTTTAACTATCCTAATCTAATAAAGATAATCATTTAAATTTAAAATTTAAAATTTCAAATATATTTTTTTCTAATTATCCTAATCTAATTAAGATAATTATTTAAATTTCAAATTTTAAATATTTTCTAATTATCATAATCTAATTAAGATAATTTTTTTTCAATTCAAAATTTTAAATATTAAAAGAAGATAAGAATTTTAAACCGAATTTAATCATATCTTCCATTTTTTATAATATTTTTCCTTTATTCTAAATAACCAAAATCTTATCAAAATAAGATAAAACTAAATCTAATAAGATATTTTATATTTCTCATATTTAAAATAAAACTTAATTAATTATCATTAATCTAATTAATATAATTAATTAAATTTTAAATTTTAAATTTTAAATTTTAAATTTTAAATTTTAAATATTTTAAAATCCTATCTTAAAGATTTTAAAATAAAATCTGATAAGATTTAATTTTATCTAATAAAATCTAAATGAAAATCTTATCAAATTTAAAAATTAAAAAAAAATATTTTTCTGAAAATTTTAGGGCTATTTGATAATTTAATTAAAGTCCTGGGCTAGAGTTTGAGGAGGACACAAAATCCAAGGGCCATTCTGCAATTTTAAAACTATTTTAAAATCTTGCCAGGCGGGGCAATTTAGTAATTTAAGCCCATTAGGGCATCTGCTCCAGCCTTTCCTTTTAGGATTTCATGGGGCGGCGGGGGTAATTTCGTAAATTCACCCCTAGGGCTTCACCCCAGCCGCCGCCAACCCTCTTCTTCCTCAAACTTCCCAGCGGCAGAATCGAATCCCGACGTCTCTCCGGTCATCTCTTTCCGCTCCGATGGCTCTCCAGGCATCTTCAGTCTCGGCAACCAGAACTTTTCTGGCCCCGATTGCGGGCTTTCCGACCGATGACAATCGCCATTCGTAAATCCTGCATGACTTCTGGTGAAGAATCCGCAGCAACATCTGCGATTCTCAGCTCCGATTGATGACAAAACACAGCGGTGATTTTCGCCGATTGCTTCGTTCCGGTCAATCGAGCCCAGACGAGAATCCACCGACCACTTCGATGAAACCGAAACAGCCCGGCAAACATGGATCCTGTCTTCACCAATTTTCCGACGAGAAACTAACGCCAATAAACCCTTTCTTGTTTTGCGTTTTACTGGCGAGGAAAACCTGCGAAAACGAAACAAAACAATCTAGAACAAATCCATTTTTCGTTTTTGCAAATTTGGTGACAACATCAGCCCAGAAAAAGCTTTCCGAAAATGAATTTGGAAAAACCTAGATTCTGGTGAAGGAAAGAAAACGTTTTTCCTTTCCCCGGCGAGACAGCCACCCAACAAATGAAGACCAAATTTTGAAATCCCAGGCAAAATCCAAAAAATGATAGACATCGGAACAAAAACCCAATTTGGTACCCTTTCGTTCAATTTGCTTATCCGGCGATAGTTTACAAAACCCCAGAAAACTAAAATAATTTTTTTTTTTTTTTTGGTAGAGGGTTTTGAAAACCAGAAACGAAGGCAAAAATTGGGAAAAAGTTTTTCCAGTAAAACGTAAAATCACTTCCCCGCAAAACCTTTTACATTTTCCCGATACCAATTTCCAAACCTTTTTTTTTTTGAATAATAGTCCAACTATGGACCTGGGCATAGCCTTTCATTGCCAGAGGTAAAGATTATACAAAATCAGAGTGCTTCCTACCATATTCTACCCCTTTACAAAAAACAAAAGTTGACGCCCTTAGCAAAAACAGGGGTGGATGTTACTATCTACAAATGCATCTAATCTACCTGTTAAATTGAGATGTAATCTGCCTTTACTTAAATCTTATAGTTGGAATTGCTGCAGCTTCGAGATTGATGAGACCTCTGAGCCTTTGAGGAATTGATCTAGGTGAAGTATATCCAACTGAGGTTCCTTTTGCCCCCAATCTGGCCAGGAAATCCGCCGGTTGATTCCCCTCCCTGACTATGTGTTTGATAGTGGATGCACTCCCAGCCATGAATGCACAAATTTCCTGCAATGCCCTGTATTCACGCCATAACAGATCCTTTCCCCTGGTTACCATATTTGCCAGGGATGAATTATCTGTAAGGAAAGTAACATTTGTGAGGTTCTTTCCATTGCAGAATCTGGAGGCTTCCAAGGCTGCTCGAACTTCTGCTTGCAGGGGATAAGTATTCTCCAACTCTTGTGCTTCACCATATATAAATTCCCCAGTATTCCTTCTTACAATGAAACCGAAGCCCCCCTTCCCTTCCTTATTGCATGAGCCATCCACATTTACCATCACAGAGCTGCTGCAGTACTCCTTCCAGATTATTGCTTTCATTTTCCTGATGCGGCTGGCTTTTGGAGTGGAGGAAGTGGCAATTAACAAGGTTTCCTTTCGAAGAGCTCCAGCCAGGTCCCCTATCTTTGGACTTTTTCCTTCAAACACAAAAGAGTTTTTCTCTTTCCATATAAGCCATAATAGAACTAGAGGAGCATTTCTCCAAGGGTTAAGGTTTGTTTTTGACAGAGGAGTGGAGAACCAGTTCAACAATTGATTCCATCCCATCTCCCTCGTCAAGCCTAACCCGGCCGAGGCTAAAAGAGAATCCCACAATTTTTTAACCGGCGGGCAATTAAAAAAACAGTGGTTTATGGTCTCAGAATTATTCCGACAGAAACAACATCTTGAAGGCTGAATATACAAATTTCCAAAGCCACATAAGATTTCTGGAGATGCTAAATACCTGTTGTAGAGTCTCCATAAGAAGCAGGAGATTTTTGGGGGAAGCTGGCGGTTCCAAAGCAGCTGCGCCATGTTATTTTCGACTCCGTTGAGGCAGAGGCTCTTGTAGGCTGAGGCTGTTGAAAATTTTCCACTTGGAGTTGGGCACCAAACCAGGACATCCGGGGAAGCAACAAAATCAATGGTCATTATACTCAACCTCTGTAAATGATGTGTTTCAATGTAGCCTTCCAAACCGTCAAGGTACTGATTTTTGTTCCTGAAGAAATCCTTTACCGTGAGGTCCGGAAAGGGAGGAAGGGAGTCTTCTTTCCAAAGCACTCCATGATCGTCCCAATTATCCATCCAAAAAGATGATGTTCCACAGAAAATGATGGATTTTGAAAATGATGCGAATTTCGGAGAAAGTTTCCATACTCTACTCCAAGAGGTGTGCATCCTAGCTGTGTGGGAGAGGGATGCCATGAAGTTCGCCCAAAGTCCATCCTTGTTTTTCCATTTCCACCATAATTTGGCCCAGAGGCTTTCCACCATCACCGAAAGTTGCCTTATATCCAGACCGTTTTGATTTAGTGGAAAGGTGATTTTTTTCCATGCACTCCAATGCCTTCTTGATTCTCCTTCCGAAGCTGCCCAGAGGAATTGCTGACACTTTTTCTCAATCTCACCAATGACTGTCTTAGGAATCCAAAAAGCTGCAGCTATGTGTATCGGCATTGAGAGTAAAACTGATTTAATCAACTGAAGACGGCCAGCCTGAGAGAGGAACTTATTTTTCCAGCTTGAAAGCTTTGCATCTATTCCTTCTAGCAGCTGACGAAAGTAACACACCTTCGACCTCCCCTTGAAGATGTTGGTTCCTAGATACTGGAAGGGAAGAGGAGCTTCTTGCATCTTTAGTACCCTCAAAATTCTTCTCCTTCTAGCTGTATCACAGTGATTAGGAAAGATAACTGCACTTTTTGCAAGGTTAACTTTTTGCCCCGAACCAGCCTCATATGTCTCTAGAAAATCCATAAGGGTTTTGAGAGAGGATTGAGTTCCTCGTGTGAAGATTATGGTATCATCTGCGAAGCTCAAGTGGGAGATAATTTTCGCTCCCGGCGTTGTATAATAATGGCCAATATTTCCACTTTCTGTTCTTCTTTTGATTCCCCTGGATAATGCTTCTGATGCAATTATGAATAATAGTGGGGAAAGAGGGTCCCCTTGCTTCAGCCCGCGGGAAGCTTTGAAGTAACCAACTGGGGATCCATTTATCAGAACTGAGAACCACCCACTCCTTAGAACATTGAGGATGAGATTGACAAAGCTGTTTGGGAATCCGAATTTGGTGAGGATCTTTTCTAGGAAGTACCACACTACTCTATCAAAGGCCTTCTCCATGTCTAATTTCAATATCAAATTCAGTCCAGCAGCCTTGTTTTCTATGAACTGGGCTAAGTCCTGTGCCACCAAAATGTTATCAATGATTCCTCTATCTTGCATGAAGCCAGTTTGTTCTGGGGAAATGATCTTTGGGAGAATTTCTTGTATCCGATTTTTAAGGACCGATGACAGGATTTTGCTGGCAAAGTTACAAAGGCTGATTGGCCTAAAGTCTCCAAAAGAAGTGACCACCTTTTTCTTTGGGATTAGCGAGATGAAGGCACTGCCTATGGCCCTGGGGATGGGCACACCGTTCATAAATTCATTTGAGGCTGAGATTAAATCCGTTTTAATGATTTCCCATGCTGCTCTGAAGAAGTATCCTGAGAAACCATCTGGCCCTGGTGCGCTGTCTTCTGCAAGGTTGAAAACTGCACGTTCCACCTCTTTCTCCTCCAGTGGCCTAGTTAACATGTCTCTATCCTCCACGTGCAGGATTTCTGGAATATCCACTAGCAGTTCCTCTATGTCTTCGGGGGATACAGGTCCTTCAGCTGACAAGAGGTTCGAGTAGAAAGATACTGCATGGTCCTCAAGAGACTTTTTGTCTGTTACCCAAACATCTCCAATCTTGATCTTGTTAATTGCCTGCCGTGCCTTCCGATCTCTCAAAGAGGCATGAAAAAACGCAGTGTTCCTATCTCCATCTTGAAGCCATCTAATTTTGGATCTTTGGCTAAGAAAATCATCTTGCTCTTTTAAGCATTGAAAGAACTTAGCTTGTGCTTTGGAAAAAGCTTCACGGCTAGAATCATCCGGGGCTGACTGAAAAGCTTCCTCTCTCACCTTCATGGTTTCCTCGCTATCCTTTAGGTTCCTAAACACATCCCCAAACGTGACCTTGTTCCATTCTTTTAATTCTGTTTTCAGCCTTTTTAGCTTCACTGCAAATGCTAACATTCCTTTTCCTAGAACAGATTTAGTCCAGCTTTCCTCCACCATCTTAAGGAACCCTTGCCTCCGTAACCACATCTTCTGAAACCGAAAGGGTTTGGGGCCTGAATCAGAGTTCAGTTTCCCTTGATACAGGACCGGACAGTGATCTGAGCCTGCCTTTGATAGGTTATGTACCACTGATGTTTGGAAGAGGTCTTGCCATTCCTTAGAGAACAGAAATCTGTCTAATTTTTTCAAGACATGCCCTGAAGACCGTTTTCCACTCCATGTGTATTGGTACCCAACAGCGGGTAATTCATCCACTTCTGCTTGATTGATGAACTCATTAAATTCTTCCATATGTCTTCTTGCAGGCTGTGAACCTCCTTTATACTCCTCTAGGGTCTTGATCACATTCCAATCGCCACCCAAACACCAAGGAGCATCCCTGTGCATATTTCTCAATTCCAGAATTTCTTCCCAGAGAATTCTCCTTTTAATGTAGTTTGTGCTTGCATAAACCCATGAGCAGAGCATAGGACAAGGCAAAATTGGGTGCTCCACAAAACCACACATTAGTTGCTCAGACAAGATAATAGGCTTAAATATTACATATTTTTTGAAAAGTATCCAAATCTTTCCATTTGGATTAGATGCAGCAAAATCAAATTTTAATCTCCTAGCATAGTCAGTAATTCTACTTTTATCTACCATGGGCTCTAATATACACAGTATTGAGGGATTATATCTTGCACAAAAAGTCTTTAATCTACGCAGGGATGCCGAGTTGGCAATCCCCCGTATATTCCATACTATTTGTTCTATCATTGAAGAGGGGTGGAGCCACGAACCTGTTCTCGATTGTGGCGGTAGGCTGAGCGACGTGGTGTTGAAGTATTCAGGATTTTTGATCCAAAAGCTTTGGGGTGTGCTGCTTTGCTGTGGCCTTTTGGGGGGCGGCCTCTTTTCTTCTTTCCAACCAAGGTAAAGTCATCCTCCATTCGTTGCACAGCATCATCGAGAGAGTATTCTGAGGCTACTTCAGTTTCTGATTCACAGTTAAAGCTTGAGAGGTCTACAACCAATTCCTCCAGAGTTCTTGGGGCGGAGTTTGAACGAATGATTCCCGGCCTTTCGTTTAACTCTTTGAGCTCTAAGGCAGCATTTATTTCCTCCGTCATTTTCCTTATCTCCTGCATATCCGCCAGTTTTTCTACTTCCCCTTCGCTGCCTGTCTCTTGCGGCTCGGGGGCCTTAAGAGTTGATTGCTCGGCACTTTGACAAAGGTGGTGAGTTAGTACTGGAATTTCCTGAGATTTGAGTTTCGGGGCCTTTTCCACGTGCTGTTCTGTGGATTTTTCTGCCTCTTGACTAGGGGGAGGCCTGGCTAAACTATTTTTTGATGGGTTCGGGATTGAGAGAATGTGCTCTTTTTCCTTTCCCGTGATGCCAGAGGGCCCTGCTTCACTTTTCCCATTTTTTTCTGATTTCGATCCAGCTTCATCTCCTTTGTTATCAGATCTTTCCTTCAACTTTTGAGGGATTTTTTTGCATTCACGAGCCGCATGTCCGATTTTCCGGCATATTTCACAGTACTTTGGGACATTTTCGTATGTGAAAAGTTGCTCCATGAATCTGCCCTGTTTTCCGATTGTTATGCTTTTTGGGAGATCCTTCCTGAGATCGACTTCTACGCACACACGCGCAACCGAGGGTCGTGATAAAAGCATCGTTGCCTTGTCCACCTGAAGCGGGGTTCCCACCGCTGCTGCAATTTCACATACTGATTGAGTGTTCACGTACTCGATTGGAAGTTGTTCCATTGAGACCCATATTGGGGCAAAAGGCGGATCCTCCTCAAATTGGAAATGAGGTGTCCATTTGAGCACCCGAAGTTGATAGCCTCCAATCCACCAAGTGGTCTTCATCCAGAATCGTTGATAATCTTCATCCCGTCTGAATCGTAGGAGGATATGCCTATCATTAAGAAGCCCTAAATCATATTCCCCTTTGAAACCAATTTTGGTTATTTCCTTCCTGATTTCTGTCATCCTTGGACGTCCATAGGAAAACTTGCCCACCAGTGATAATCTATGAGGTTCGATTAGCCGTTCCATTTCATCTTCTTCGTAAATGAGATGTGGCTTGCCGTCAATGAGCTGGATTGGTTTGAACTTGGGGAGGTTTGAGGGGTTATGGTGTGAAAGGTTTGGGAATAGACTTGCGAAGGTTCTATTTGGGGGAGGCGAGGTGATTTGGGGGCCACCGGAGGAATCCGGTGGCTCCATCAGCACGGGTTTGGAGGTCGGTGGTGGAGAGAACTCCGCCTTATCAAAGCAGTCTTGGGAGCTACCAATTTCCAAACCTTTGTTTTTACGAGACCAATTTCCAAAACAGATCCCAGTCAAAAACGAGAAATCAATTTCAAAATTGACAGTCAATAGAAAAATTAATTTTTCAAAACAACATATTTGTTTTAATCAATTAATTTTAATTTTAACACTAAAACGAGTCTAGCTCTGATACCACTGTTAGGATCTTAGGCATAGTTTAAAAAAAAAAATAGGCAGCGAAAATGCCTTATCTGTGATTTTAGTGTTAATTAGATCCTATGTTTAAAGCATTTAACGCTTACCCTTGTAGCGTAATCAGTTGCCGCGCCTGGATCCTGATTAATGTTCGCCCGAGAATGCACTCTCCCAGGAGATGCTCTCTACTCTCAAGCACCAGAGCCTCACAAAAAGGTTGCTAGCCCATTCTTTCTGCAGAGAAAATATTTGAGAAAATCTTTTTCTGTTTTTGGTAAAAATGTTTTCTAAAAGAATTCGTATAACTCTGACTCACATAGCCTCGGGATATATAGAGTCAGACAATAAACAAACCAGTAAAAAAATAAAATAATATTAATTCAATATTACTTTATACTGACTTGGGTTTTACCAAAACCATAGATTAACCCAATGACCTATGGATCAAGCTGATTGGTCAAGAATCTCAATTGCAATTAGGTCTATTGATTTATCAGTCTTTCTCAATTGTTCCTAAGTACTTAATTAACTCTTAATTAATACCACGAAACTTTTCAATAATATTTAATTAAACTATTTAATTAAAATTATTTATCTAAGTGTAACAATTACACTCAGTGCAGGCAAGAACATTTATTCTGTATCATTGAACTCTCTTACGTGCGATCCTATAGGTCCATTCCAAATTGGCAATAGATTAAATATAATTGATTAATCCATAAGTCATAAATGATCTCTAGCAAGACATAATGACTACCCAATTCAGAACGGAGGGTCGAATAGTGATTCAACACAACCTTCCGAGCATACTATGACGATCATCTACATCAATATCAGTTTAGAATAAGGCATGGAACCATCATCCTTATTTAACTAAATGTTTAATTGATCTCTTCGTGACACTAATTCTATTCAAGCAAATGATAACACTTATCATTTCTTGGGCATGGCCATGCACTTCTCAATTCACTCTCAAGTGGCCAAGATATCATCTCTCACTTAAGAGAGACTTGTAGTCCCATCACTTCACCTACATATCTTAGCGTGACTCATAGTGTACCCAATCATACCCGTACTTGGCAACCTGTTACGGCCCCGTTAGGCGTATGTCAAAGCACATTACAGTTCACTTAAGAAAATGTAGTGATTTCTGGTCTTAGGATCCTCGTACGAGTACTACACAAAAGAATCACTCATGATCGAATCAATCCATGGAGTGTTTCTTTTGGCGGATCGATTTCATGAATTCAAACATGCACAAGAATATTACATTCATGAAATTAACTCATCTGATACATCATCAATCAAATGAAAAATGTCTATATAGCCCTTAAAAGGGCACATATACCAACACTATGCATTCCAGAATCGGAGACTTTCGATCTGGCCCAGACTCTAAAATCATTTTCTCTGAACGAATCTAGGTTTATCGTATTTGATTTATTAAAATGACACACTAAAAATTAAATATTTAATTTAAAACGGAAGACATAAAGATTATACCTTTGAAACGTGTCCCTGGCAATATAGAAAACCAGTTCCTGAAATGCGAAAACCACCTCGAATCCCGAGAATAACTCCAAAAACCTCCGAAGTCGTGTGGGCAACTATATCCGGGGTGGCTAAAACACTAAGGAAGAAGTCCAAAAGAAGCCCGCTTCGAAAAACTGAAGATCAATCAAAACAGATCTAGCCCGGAGGAAACTCGCGCAGCAGCCAGACCATCGGACTCCTCACCAATAAATCTGATCACCGGACCGCCACCACCCAGCCGCGATCTAGACCACAACCTCCATGGATAGCCAAGCCAAGAAGCAATCAACACGGTCAGAAGTTGAATCAGTGCGTCGGGAAGACGAGTCGTCGAAAAACGCAGGAACACAGCGGCGGTGAGAAATCCGACTCCGGTGATAATAACAAAAACCGACGGCTGGGAAAAATAAACCGGGACAATGATCAGGCTGAGTTTTCGAATAAAGAAAGATCCTTAGTCGACTTCGAAAGAGATCTTCGACTAGGAAGACGAAGTTCTCTCTCTAGACTACTCTTTATCACTCTAGGCAAACTTGCCTCCAATGTTTCTTAATATCTTCAAAGTGCCTAACATTAGCTATTTATAAGGAGTTTCAGTGGAGACCTAGTGGGCTGTTGAGTTGGGTCTTAGTGTTGGACTTTTGTTAACTCTCTTAGTCCTCACTAGACTAGTCAACTCCAATCGAGCTTTCGAATTAATTTCTTATCCCACTTCATTAATTAAATATTAATCAACCCTTAGGATTATTTCGTATAACCTACTTCGTCAATTAAATATAAAATTAACCCAAGGGTAATTTATTTAATTCACCTTAATGATTAGTCCAACGCGTAATTAGTCGTAACACTAAAGGACCAATTATGGAACTGCTGCTCAAGAACGAAATTACTTCGCACTCACTTTATGATTCTTCTATCTTCACACGTCAAAGATATATTTCTCATCGATTCATAAATTTACTGAAAAATTAATTCATCGACTTCTTAGTATCCGAGATTAGTACCACTCGACCTTCTTATTATACCGGACATAAGTTCGCCGGCCGGGTTTAGTATAATAAACTTTACGAGCTCATCTCGGGGGCACTATCAACCCGGCGAACCGGTACATGGATTCCTTTCGACAAGCAACCACACACTAAGAAGCCAAACACACATACCCAACGTACGAGATCTAGGCCTCAATTGACCGCATCCTTTGGCAAATCAAAGTATACAATGTTTAACTCTCATGTCCGCTCTAGTCTAGGGATTAAGAGATTAGAATGTAGAATTCGAATTAACTATGAAAATCAGTACAAGTTAATTCAATCCCGATTAGGTCCTGCGCAATATGCCCGGGGCACATCCGTATGATTTAATTGATTTAGACAAACCAATTTCTAAATCATACGATAACTTAAACCGATAGTATGTTCAAACCATCTCAGTTACGAGCGTTAATTTATATATTATAAATTTAACCAATGATAAGATCTATTGTGCTAAACCTAGCACCTTATTATCTATGCATATGATATAAATGAACAATAAATACAGAAACATAATCGATATGTAAACTGCGGGTATTAGTTTTTCATACAAGCAAAACTTTCAGTATTCAAAACTATCCTAATTAATCTTCAAATATATCTTATTATAGGATAAAGAGATCATTTTTATATGCTCAATATATTAATTTCTTGGTGACAAAACAAAATTAATATTAAATAAAACTATTAATAGTACAATTTTATACTTGACTTAATTAAAATAAAAATAAATATCTTAAAAGATATGACTTTTTAAATAGAGGGTGCTATGGTGTGTAATTTAATAGATATGGATAATTTTAACTAGTTAAATATCATGCAATTTTAAAAAAAATATATATCAAAATTTTTTTGTCCTTACAATGCACGCACGCACGAAGCAAATTTATTGATTTTTATCAACTTCTTAATTTATTTTAATGGTAAATCGGATACAGTTAGGTGGTATAAAAATTTATTACCGTGGCGTCATTGTGGAATGGGACTCAAAGCTTATGTAATTGCTGTTGTAGAGAAAAATGACCATGCAAGGTCTGTGCACCTTATGAGCGTAATGAATTATCAAATATTTATACTTATTTGAGTAGAAAATAATTTAAAAAATAGTGATTTGTGTTAAGAAAATAGGATAGAATTGTAATACAATTTAAAAATATTAAACATTAAATAAAATGATAAAAACAAAAATATTAATAGAACAATATATCAGTAAAACATATGGGTTTCAAATAGAGGTGATGCATTGCTTTTTTCATAGTATGAATCTGCTATGCTTCTCTTTTATTTCCCAGATAAATATATCTGATTCCTTGCCTTGATCGTTGTTATTATAATTTTCTGAGCAAAATTTACATTGATATCTACTGCCAATTTGATCATTTATTCAGGCTTAAACTTTACTATTGCTACTCACTTGTGTCTCTACTAGGCTTGTTTGGGCAATCCGAAGAATTTGACAATGTTGAGACCATCGTCATCGAGCAGGACTCATAAAGGATATCTATGCTTCTATCTGATCATTTTTATCTGGATGGTATACAATACAGCAAAACAATACAGCTCCCAAAAGGCAACCATGGTGGTGAGCTCAACCGAGAAGGAAGAAGTAGTGAAAAATGGGTATCAAATATTGAAATTAGGAAGAAAGGATTTGAACCCTTTGATTCAGAAACATCTGTTGGAGTATGAAATTACTGTGAAAATGATGATGTTGTCGGGGAATACAGCTGATAAGAAGGACAAAGCTATGAGTATGGCCAGATCATTAATTGCTTTAGAAGTTAGAATGATTCTCTTGTTTCACCAGGTTTTGGTCGTCAGCAAACTAAACTGTTGGGGAAGGCAGCTAATAAGAATGGCAAAGCTCTGAATATTGTCAGATCATTAACTGCTTCAAAATATAAGAGGACATTTGCAATTCAATTGAGGCCTCATAGCGCTAGAAATAGAAATGCTTCAAATTGCAGCTGGAAATGGATCAAGTAGAGATGAGTTTGGTTCTTCTTGCTCTCATCCCAATCCCGGTGTTGTTGCTACAAGGGATGATTCAAATAATGAGGACCGACAAACGCGAGCAAAACGTTCGAGGACTGATCCTGGAGCGAATGACATAAGTCAGAATGATTCTCTTGTAGTAAGAATGGATTTATTTTAATAAATTATTTTATTTATTATAAATTTCATCTTGTATGTATGTGATAAAATATCAATTAATTGGAGAAAAAATAAAATTGTTAAAATGATTATTATTTCTAGACGAGTGGCTATCGAAATAAAGTTAGTATTTTATAATGAAAATATGATTTTTAGTTGGATAAATTTATTGGGAAAATAAAAGAAAGAATATGAAGATTGCCGTGTGAAGGGATACTTCATTTATTCCATCATAATATTCTCCACTCAAAAATAAAATACGTTTCTTAATAGAACATATTAAATTTTAAAAAAAATTGTAATAATTTTTCACTCTTTATTCTCGTTGCATTTATTGATGAGGAATGCATTATAAGATAATAAAATATATGATTGGAGGAGTTTTAATTATGATTAAGGTTAATTAAATAGTTATACAAATTTAATTAATGAACATTAATTTTTAAATATATTTTTAGAGTAAAAAGATAAGATTTAGAAATCTAAATATTAATTTATTTATGACTAAACAAAATCAAAGATTTATACAAAAAAATAAATTATTAATAATAAGGCCCACTTTGATCTTGTCAATAGCCTTATCAAGTCAAAAAAATTAATTTTGACAATTAAATTTTATTTTATTTACGCACTCCCTAATATCTATAGAAATAATCACGGCAATATGTATGGTTGTTCTATAGGATCACTATACAATTTTACTCATATTCTAAATATAGTAAATTTGTGGGGAGGAGTTAATTTGGGAAACTACAGGCCCGTGCGTCCTACCTTTTTTTTTTTTTTTTTTTCTTCCGCATCATCTCGACTTCATTCTCGCACAGACTCTAATTTCCTTCTTTGCTTTCTTTTCATATTGTTATATTATTAGCAAAATTTGGATTAAGGGAAGCGGAAAGGTTAAAATTGTTAGTTTTGAATACAGAAAAGCTATGGCTTGTATCAAAAACTAATATCCACAGATGACATATCATTTTGTTTCGGTATTAAATTGTTCCATTGTATCATAGAACTAGATAACAGGGTGTGGAAAGACACAGTAGATACCGTTATTGGTTAAAGTATTGATATATATAAAGTATACTCGTAACCGAGATAGTCTAAACATACTATCGGTATAGGTTATCGTGTGGTTTAGTGATTAGTTTATCTAGACTAGTTTAAATCATACGGATATGCCCGGGGCATATTGAGCACGACCGTTTTGGATAGAATTGACTTATACTGATCGGTGTAGTCAATTCGGCCTAGTATTCAGTCTCTCAATCCCAAGATTGGGACGGGCGTGAGAGTTGGATATCGTATGCTTTGATTTGCCAAATAGTGCGGTCAATTGAGGCCTATATCTCGGTAGGTTGGGTATGCGGTGTTTAGCTTCTTACGTGCCATTGCTAGTTGGAGGAATCCACATACCGGTTCGCCGGGTTGATGGTGCTCCCGAGATGAGCTCGTAAGGTCTATTATACTAAACCCGGCCGGTGGACTTTATGTCCGGTATAATAAAAGGTCGAGTGGTACTAATCTCGGATACCAAGAAGTTGGAAAATTAGTTTGTCAGTAAATTGATAAACCGATGAGCGCTAGATTTATAATGTGGGGAGATAGAAGAAAATGTAATGGCGCGATGTAAAGTCATTTTCGAGCGGTAGTTCCATAATTTCTCCGATAGTGGTACGACTAATTATGCATTTGACTAATCGACAAGGTGAATTAATTAATCCTAAAGGTTTAATTAATATTTAATCGACAAGGTGAATTAAGAAATTAATTCTATTTGAATTAATTAATTCTAAGGGTTCGATTTGTTGGAGTAGAATACATAAGCTATGCTTGTATTGTACAGTTTCCCAGTTTAATATATCGATTTGTGTTTCAGTCATATTTTGTTGTGCATATTTATATTATGTAAGTAGATGATGAGGTGTCTGGTGCGACATAGTAGATCTCATCATTGGTTGAAAGACATAATATATAAATGAGGTTCGTAACCGAGACAGCTTTGGACAAACTGTCGGTTTAAGTTATTATGTGATTCGGATAATTAGTTTGTCTAAACTAATTGAATCATATAGATATGCCCGGGGCATATTGAACTTGACTCTTAGGAATGATTTGTCTTGTACTGATTTAATAGACAAATCGATCCTTGTATTCTATCTCTAAATCCCTATACTCGAGCGGGCATGAGGATTAGACATAGTGTACTTTGATCTGCCAAAGGGTGAGGTCAATTGTGGCCAATAATCTCGGTAGGTTGGGTGCGCGTGTTTAGTTACTTGGAGTGCTGCTGCCTGTCGAAAGGAAACCATGTACCGGTGCGTCCGGGGTGATGGTGCTCCCGAGATGAACTCAAAGTGTTTATTATACTAAACCCGGCCGGTGGACTTATGTCCGGTATAGTAAAAAGGTTGAGTGGTACTAGTCTCAGAATTAAAGAAGTTGATGAATTAATTTATCAGTAAATTAATGAATTAACGAGCACTATATCTTTGATGTGGGGAGATTATGAATATAATTTAATTAAGTTGTTCCGGAAGCAATTCTGGTGTAGGTCGGTAGTGCCATAATTAATCCGTTAGTGGTACGATTAATTATGTACTGGGTTGTTGACAAAGGTAGATTTAATTAATTTAGAAATTAATTAATCCTTGTGTCAGTTGGTTGTGAATCATCCCAGGAACTGGTTTGGGATAAGTGAATCCCTGTGTCAGTTGGGAGTGATTCATCCCAGGAACTGGATTGGGATAAGTGAATCCCTGTGACAGTTGGGAGTGTATCAGTCCAGGAACAGGATTGAAGGAAACAGAATCTGTATCAGTCCAGAAACAGGATTGAAGGAAAACAGAAACCCAGTAGGAAGACCAATCATAAACCAACTTGGAGTCTCTCTTGTAACTCTATAAATAGACAAGGGATCAGTCATTCAGAAACACAATTACACAATTAATCCACAGGATTTCTAGAGAGAGAAAACGTTTCTCTCTCCAAGTCGAATTTTCAAGAGAGTGTGCAGCTGGTTTTTGGGTTTCTAGTGGCTGAAATTTTGGCCTTGGTCTATACCAGCTGCGCGTAGCTTTCTCTCTCTGCGGGCGGTGCATTTATAGTACGTGCCAGGTGCTGCGGGGCTAGAGTTTTCTAGCAGGTGGATTGTGGTGAGTAGCTGATCAATTGACTTCTAGTTCGTTGCCCACACAACGTGAAGTAATAGTCTTGAGGCATACAAGAGAATCACCAGGTGCACGCTTCAAAGGTACTTTTCTAAGATTCCGCTTTAATAGAAATTTTTGTTGCGTGGTAAATCGAGCAAGTGCAAACCCAGATCCTACCAAAATTCTTTCAATTGGTATCAGAGCCTGGTTTAGGGGGTTCTGTGCTTGTTCGATTTATTACATGGTTTTATTTGCAGGTGGTTTAGAATCCCGACTATTATGGTTACGTTTGTATGGGTTTTAATTAAACTCCGGGACTTGTCCGGATTTAATTTTATTATGAATGTTTGTAATAGTTTAACCACGTGCTGGAAGCCGTGTAGGATTAGATCAAATCTGTAGTAGGATTTTTTCTATGTAATTTCGATTATTTAATTTTCCTAGAATGCCTTGTAGTAGGAAAATTGTTTTTTTTGTAATCGAAGGCGTTATGGTGGGCGACTTGGATTCGTGGGTTTTGGGTTATCATGAATTTGAAGAAACCCAGGAAAACCCAGAACGAATTGCAAGAAGACCAAATAGCGTGGAAAAAAGCGAATGAGGAGTTGGCGGGAGGAGGCGACGCCGGCAACGATTGCCGGTAGCAAAATCGCCGCAGGCAGCTAGTCGCGCCGGCCGGGTGGCCAGCAGCAGCCGCGCGCAGGCCCGCGCGCGCAGGCCCGTGTGGCCATGCGGGCGCTCGGGCGCGCAGGCGCCCAAGCCCGCGCGCACGGCCCGTGCAGGCCGTGCGGGCGCGCTGGCGCACGGGCGCAGCGCCGCGCGCGCATGGCTCGGGCGGCCAGGTCGGGCTGTTTTTGGCCCGTTTTTCCTCCAATTTTCGTTTTTTTGAAATTCAAGATTCTCTCCATCGAGTGACGTGATGGGACACGAAATCAAGGCAAAGGATGGAAGCAATTAAAACCATAATAGTCGGGAAATTTATTTTATGTATTTATTTCCCGTATTTATTGTTTTAATTTTTTTGCTTTATTTTTATGCTGTATTTTAGATGCATGAATTAAAGCATGTCTGGTTTTATGGTTGCATATAACTTAGGTTAGTTAATTGCATGTTAAAATTGGAAAAACCCTCAATTTGGAAATCTAAGTGGGAGCGGGTTGTGTTATATCCCCATGGCCACCATTACGGGTTCATATGCGATGTGGGTGGGCATGCGCGTTGGCATTAGGGCCTTCCTCCATTCGGATGAGTCCAGCCCCTAGATCGCTAGACTATGAGCTTCTGAGTAAGATAACTAGAGCGAGTTTAACTAGGAGAAATGCGACACCCTCTCCATCTGAGGCGCACTATCCTGAGGTAACAAACTCAGAAGTCACGTAATGACACACAGTTAGTGTATGATCTGCAGTATTCCTCCCGCGAGGTTACGCTGCTTACTTGTACGGCTGAAAGCACCGACTATTAGCTACATTGATCAAAAGATCGTTGGTCAGATAGTGTAGTTAATGAACCTGGTTCTTCTCAAACGAATGTGGGTTAGCGTAAACGTCCACACTGCGTGGCTTGCGAGAATCCCGGTGGATGAGATGTTGGTGGATTAATATTATTGTTTTGAGGGAAATCAATAATTAGTTGGATTTTCATGTTTTCGAAAATTCTAGCATATATAACTGAAACACTGTTTGTTTACTTTCCAGTTTAAATCGATATGGCATTCAATCCTTTAGCTGCTATTTTGAAAAACAACAATTTAACTAGAACTAATAATGTCGATTGAAGTCGTTACTTGGACATTGTCCTTAGAGCTGAGAGCGCTCCTGTGAGAGATCGTGTCATTGACATGATTAGTAACATCAACAAGGTTGAGGTAGGAGGAGGCGAAATCGTTGGTGAAACCAAAGCCGATATTGTCCTCCAGAGCTTGGCTCAAAGCTATGAGTGGATTCGGTTGAACTACAACATAAGTAAGATGTTGTGGAGTTCATCCGAGCTCTTGGCAGAGTTGATGGCGGCTAAAAGTCTTCTTCAAGAGAAGAAGCGAGCTTTAGTCGCAGTCGAAGCTTTAGAATCGTCTTCTGAGCCTGAGGCTGGAAAGAAGAAGAGAAAGCTCGAGGGAGTAGCTAAAAAGGCACAAATTGCGCCTAAGCCAGATATTGCAAAGAAGAAGTCGAAAGACAAGTGCTTCAAGTGCAATAAGACGGGACATTGGAAAGCAGATTGTCCAAAGCTTATAAGTACGATAAATTATGCCTTAATTACTGAGACATGTTTAGCGGCGATTCCCACAGATACTTGGTGTGTGGATTCAGGTGCCACTGACCATGTTTGTAATTCTTTGCAAGGGTTCCAAGTAACCCAGAAGCTTAGAGCAGGCGAATTGGATATCTACTTGGGCGACACTACAAGAGTGTCAGTAGAAGCAGTGGGAGTAGTTAAGTTGAATTTTGAAAATTCTAGCTTGGAGTTAGTTAATTGTCTTTATGTACCGAGTTTTAGAAAGAACTTGATTTCGGTTTCTAAACTCTTGAAGAACGGGTATAAGTTTATTTTTTCTGATGACTGTGTTGTTATTAGAAGAAATAGAAAACTTATTTGTTCTGGTTCATTGGCGGACAATTTGTTTGTGGTTAACTCTAACTCCCCTGTTGCGCAAAACATAGAGATAGATAGCTCAGAATCTAACATTAATAAGAGGAAGAAACCTTCTGAAATGAATCAAACCTATCTTTGGCATCTAAGGCTAGGTCATATAAACCTTAGTAGGATTCAGAGGTTGGTCAATGATGGACCTTTGGGTTCATTAGATATTGACAGTTATGCAACCTGTGAATCTTGCTTGGAATGTAAGATGACCAAGAGACCTTTTAAAGCAAAAGGCTATAGAGCTAAAGAAGCATTAGAGTTGATTCATTCTGACTTGTGTGGACCTATGACGGTCCAGGCACGAGGGGGATATGAGTATTTCGTGACATTCACGGATGATTACTCTAGGTACGGATACATTTACCTAATGCGCCACAAGTCCGAATGTTTTGGCAAGTTCAAAGAGTTTCGGGCAGATGTGGAGAAACATCATGGTAAGAGTATCAAGACACTGCGTTCAGATCGTGGTGGGGAGTACCTGTCCCATGAATTTCGAGATTACCTCACTGAGGTAGGAATTCAGTCTCAGTTGTCTGCACCAGGCTCGCCACAGCAGAATGGTGTAGCAGAAAAGAGGAACAGAACTCTTATGGAAATGGTTAGGTCCATGATGAGCTATAGTGATTTGCCAAGTTCGTTCTGGGAATATGCCTTGGAAACGGCAATGTATATTCTTAATCTTGTACCATCTAAAACCGTGCCTTCAACCCCAGTAGAGTTGTGGAACGGGCGGAAGCCCAGTCTAAGACATCTCAGAGTTTGGGGCTGCCCAGCACATGTGCTTAAGGCAGATACGGCTAAGTTAGATGCAAGAACAGAATTAATGCTGTTTGTAGGATATCCTAGGGGAACGAAAGGTGGTCTATTCTATAGTCCTAAAGATCAGAAGGTGGTGGTAAGTACCAACGCTAGATTTTTAGAAGATGACTATGTCTTAGACTACAAGCCCAAGAGTAAGATAGTACTAGAAGAACTTAGACGACAAACTACTAATCCTGATGCACCAGCACAAGTAGATACACCACACACTGCACATGAGATCACAGATGATGCGCCTACACAAGCGGTACCTCGTCGTAGTGGGAGGGTTGTGAGACAGCCAGACAGGTTCATTGGCATGGGAGAGGCTTCAGACCTGGTCCCAGGTGTGCCTGAACCTGACCCAGTTAACTATAATGAGGCGCTTCGAGATAAAGATGCAGAATCTTGGCGTAAGGCAATGATATTCGAGATGGGGTCAATGGACCACAATCAAGTCTGGGAGCTTGTGGACCTGCCTGATGGGTTTAAGCCCATTGGATGCAAGTGGGTCTACAAACGTAAGAGAGGACCTGACGGAAAGGTGGAAACCTTTAAAGCTAGGCTGGTGGCGAAGGGGAATACTCAGAAAGAGGGAATCGACTATGAGGAAACCTTCTCCCCGATAGCCATGCTTAAGTCGATCCGGATTCTCTTGGCCATAGCTGCTCATATGGATTATGAGATTTGGCATATGGATGTCAAGACAGCTTTCCTAAATGGAAGTCTTGAAAAAACCATCTTTATGCAGCAACCAGAGGGATTCATTGAAAAAGACCAAGAGCATAAGGTTTGCAGGCTTAAGAGGTCTATTTATGGATTTAAGCAGGCATCCAGATCTTGGAACATCCGGTTTGATGAAGTAATCCAGTCCTTTGGATTTACTCAGTGTCCGGATGAGCAATGTGTATATCGCAGACGTGATGGAAACTCAGTGGTGTTTCTTGTGCTTTACGTAGATGACATTCTATTGATTGGCAACAACAAGAAAGTGTTATCAGACGTAAAGGCATGGTTGTCCAAGCAATTTGATATGAAGGACTTTGGGGAAGCGGGACATATCCTTGAGATCAAGATTATTCGAGATCGTAGGAATCGTTCGCTAACGCTCTCCCAAGCTTCATACATAGACACGGTTTTGGCCCGTTTTAACATGCAGAACTCCAAGAAAGGTTTTCTACCTTTCAAGCATGGAGTGTTTCTATCTAAGGAACAGTCTCCTAAGACTGTTGAGGAGATAGAGACCATGAGGACAGTTCCATATGCTTCGGCAGTAGGAAGTCTCATGTATGCCATGTTGTGTACGAGGCCTGATATCTGTTATGACGTTGGCATGGTGAGCATATATCAGAGTAACCCCGGGAAAACTCATTGGGAAGCAGTAAAATGCATTCTCAAGTATTTGCGCAGAACGAGGGACCAAGTTCTGGTCTATCAGGCGTCTGAGCTGGTACCCCGAGGTTACACAGATTCAGATTTCTAAGGCGACAGGGACAAGAGCAAGTCTACCTCAGGGTATGTGTTTACTCTAGGAGGTGGAGCCATAGTTTGGCAGAGTGTCAAGCAGAAATGCGTGGCGGACTCTACCATGGATGCTGAGTATGTTGCCGCATCAGAGGCAGCGAAAGAAGCAGTATGGCTCAAGAACTTCCTAGTGGACTTAGATGTGATTCCTGGTTTGCAGAAGTCTATCACGGTTTATTGTGATAACGACGGTGCAGTAGCAAACTCGAAGGAACCACGAGCCCACAAGGCGAGTAAACATATACAGCACAAGTACCACCTGATACGAGACATCGTAAAGAGGGTAGACGTGGTCATGGCTAAGATAGCATCAGAGGATAACCTTGCAGATCCGTTCACGAAAACATTGACTTCTAAAGTCTTCGAGGCTCACGTGAAGGGCAAGGGGATCAGATGCTTAGGAGAGCCTTGACAGTTTTTCTAGATAGATAGCAGTAGATTGGGTAGGATTGTGTGTAGTTGTATACTTAAAGCACAGCTTAAGTATTAGTGGGAGATTGTTGGAGTAGAATACATAAGCTATGCTTGTATTGTACAGTTTAGCAGTTTAATATATCGATTTGTGTTTCAGTCATATTTTGTTGTGCATGTTTATGTCCATTTATATTATGTAAGTAGATGATGAGGTGTCTGGTGCGACACAGTAGATCTCATCATTGGTTGAAAGACATAATATATAAATGAGGTTCGTAACCGAGACAGCTTTGGACAAACTGTCGGTTTAGGTTATTATGTGATTCGGATAATTAGTTTGTCTAAACTAATTGAATCATATAGATATGCCTGGGGCATATTGAACTTGACTCTTAGGAATGATTTGTCTTGTACTGATTTAATAGACAAATCGATCCTTGTATTCTATCTCTAAATCCCTAGACTCGAGCGGGCATGAGGATTAGACATAGTGTACTTTGATCTGCCAAAGGGTGAGGTCAATTGTGGCCAATAATCTCGGTAGGTTGGGTGCGCGTGTTTAGTTACTTGGTGTGCTGCTGCTTGTCGAAAGGAAACCATGTACCGGTGCGTTCGGGGTGATGGCGCTCCCGAGATGAACTCGAAATGTTTATTATACTAAACCAGGCCGGTGGACTTATGTCCGGTATAGTAAAAAGGTTGAGTGGTACTAGTCTCGGAATTAAAGAAGTTGATGAATTAATTTATCAGTAAATTAATGAATTAACGAGCACTATATCTTTGATGTGGGGAGATTATGAATATAATTTAATTAAGTTGTTCCGGAAGCAATTCTGGTGTAGGTCGGTAGTGCCATAATTAATCCGTTAGTGGTACGATTAATTATGTACTGGGTTGTTGACAAAGGTAGATTTAATTAATTTAGAAATTAATTAATCCTTGTGTCAGTTGGTTGTGAATCATCCCAGGAACTGGTTTGGGATAAGTGAATCCCTGTGTCAGTTGGGAGTGATTCATCCCAGGGACTGGATTGGGATAAGTGAATCCCTGTGACAGTTGGGAGTGTATCAGTCCAGGAACAGGATTGAAGGAAACAGAATCTGTATCAGTCCAGAAACAGGATTGAAGGAAAACAGAAACCCAGTAGGAAGACCAATCCTAAACCAACTTGGAGTCTCTCTTGTAACTCTATAAATAGACAAGGGATCAGTCATTCAGAAACACAATTACAAAATTAATCCACAGGATTTCTAGAGAGAGAAAATTCTAAAGAGAAAACGTTTCTCTCTCCAAGTCGAATTTTCAAGAAAGTGTGCAGCTGGTTTTTGGGTTTCTAGTGGCTGAAATTTTGGCCTTGGTCTATATCAGCTGCGCGTAGCTTTCTCTCTCTGCGGGCGGTGCGTTTATAGTACGTGCCAGGTGCTGCGGGGCTAGAGTTTTCTAGCAGGTGGATTGTGGTGAGTAGCTGATCAATTGACTTCTAGTTCGTTGCCCACACAACGTGAAGTCATAGTCATGAGGCATACAAGAGAATCACCAGGTGCACGCTTCAAAGGTACTTTTCTAAGATTCCGCTTTAATAGAAATTTTTGTTGCGTGGTAAATCGAGCAAGTGCAAACCCAGATCCTACCAAAATTCTTTCACGATTAAATTAAATTAACGAAGTGGGTTAAGAAATTAATTCTAATGGGTCGATTGGAGTTGCTTAGTCGGGAGAGACTATGCGATCAAGGAAAGTCAAATTAAAAGGCCCAACTCGAGAGCCCATTAGGTCTCCATTAGAGCTCCTACAAATAGAAAGCTTAAGGCCAAAGAAACAAAAGAAAATCTTGCAAGACATTTATGTCTTCCTTAGAGTGAGAAAGTTCTAGAGAGAAACTCACTTCCCTTTCGAGTTTTCTTTCAAAAACGAACTTGGATTCTCACTTCTCGATTTAGATTAAGCTTGAAAGATTAAACTTTTAGATAGCCCATCGATTTTTGGAGTTGCCCACTGCTGGAATTGCTGTTCACGGGGGGGTATTGTTCACCGACACTGTTCACGTCGGAATCACTGTTCACACTGGACACTGCTCACGGACACTGTTCACTCCGGGGTGCTTGATCCAGCTGGGTTTGTGTTGATCTCTTTCTTGGGTTGGTGATCCACAATCCCGATTGTCCAGATCGTGATCGGAGTTGAAGTGGGTTCGATTTTATTGGCGAGAAAAGTAGTGGGCAGTAGTTTTTTTGGGTTAAAGGTTTGATCTTTTGGGCAGATTTGATCTAATTGAGGGATTATCTTGGCGGGTTTCTCGTGGACTTTGGTAGCAGACTTCGATAGATTATTGCCCACGCAATATTCAAAGTTTTCTCGGAGTTATCTTTTGGATTTCTTGTGGAATTCGCATAAAGATTGGATTTTTCTTATTGCGTTGTACTTCGCTACAAAGGTATAACCTTTAATCCTTCTGCTTTTAATTAAAGGTGTGATATTTGTGCGTTAGATGTCATTTTAATAAATTAAATAAGTATAAGCCAATATCCGTTCGTGGGTAAATGAATTTGAGCCTGAACTTGGTCGAAAGCTTCCGATTCTGGAATGCATTTCACGAAAGTGAGGTTTTCGATTTAGCCCGGGCTTGTTCTGTTTTCCTTCAAAAATTAATAAAAGGTGTACAACTTTCATGTAATTTGGATTAAAGGAGGTAAATTACTTTATTCAAAATACAAAATTAGAATATTTATACTATGACATAAATATCCTCCTAGAAAGTTGTGTATTTTATGTCTCCTCCAGAGAAACAGCTGACCATGGGTGGGATTTCATATTTTAATTTATTTTAATAAATAATTTTCTATTGTGATTTTTTATTTTTTTTACTCCAATCGTTGGGTTTAATAAAAAAATAATTTTATATTTTTTCTCCTGTATAAGCTTTCATTTCTCTTCTCTGTAAAGAAAAAAAAATCATGCTTTCATTTATCCGTAAGCATTCATTCAAATAAAAATTTTATTTTTTGATTCAAATTAAAAAATTTATTTTTTAAAAAATAAATATTAGATTTAAAATTTTTTGCATAGTATCTCCATAAGCCGGAATACTTGATAGAAAGGATTTCACAGATGTGAACGGAGGATATTTACGTCATAGTATAAATATTCTAATTTTGTATTTTGAATAAAGTAATTCACTGCCCTCAATCCAAATTTTCCCTATATTATTTACTTTGTATTTTTTTTCGTTTTGTTTTTTCTTCCTGAGACTTTTTTTCCATCCATTTTTTTAAAACATTTCAGTATATTTTTTCTACATTTTTTAATTATTATTTTATTTATTTTATAATTAAAGAAATTTTAAAATTATTTAATTAAAAAATGAAATACAAGATTTCATATATGGTGATATGATTCATTATATCTTGTGATATGATATTAAAGTTCGCATATATGAATACATATTTTGCTCCTCCGTTATGTCGGTTGTTTTGTATGATATGATTTCTTATATCTTGTGATATGATCTATTATGTCCGCTGATATGATTTCTTATATCTTGTAATATGATATGTAAAGTCCACAGATATGAATACATTTTTTGCTCCTCTGTTATGTCGGTTGTTTTGTATGATATGATTTCTTATATCTTGTGATATGATATATATAAAGTCTGCAGAGATAAATTTCCTACTTTGCTCCTATGTTATGTTCGTTGTGTTGTATAATATAATTTCTTATGTTTTGTGATATGATATATTATGTTAACGGCAAATTATATGGTAGTCCTACTCCCACCCAAAAAATACAAACTTTTTGGGGATGGGATTAATAAGTCTACACCCACGACTACATGAGGCCGCAAATTATACCATACTCCTAGGAGTAAACAGGGCGGTTTACTCCTAGGAGTATAATATACCAACTGATATAAAACGACTGAACTTGTTCTTTTCTTCTTCTTCCTCTTTTACCGTCGGCCACCCCACCTCAAACCACCGATCTTCACCGCCATCACCGTTCCACCTCCCTCCTTCACTGATTTTCCTCACCCAGACTTCCATTGAGCTTCTCCTAGCTGGGATTTCATTTTCTTAGTCTGATTTTTGGTGGATCATCTAACCCACCTCCCGGTTCCTTCTTCGAGCTCCGGGAGACCCAGTTCGGACGGTGACTTGCGGCGGCTCTCCAGTGATTTCTGGTGACCGAAGTCAACTCCCTAAGCTTCCCTCAAGCCTTTAGAAGCTCCAACTCCAGCTCAATCAAAGTGGGTATTCACTCTCTGATTTTGAGCCTTGGATTGTCTTCATCGGGTCTTCACTCCGGCAAAGTTTTTGGCAAATCCAGCAGCGGCCGACCGACCCTCTCGCCTCTCTTTAGCTCTAGGAAACCTTTACTGCAATTCCGGACCTCAAACTCTACAGTTCTGTGTTTGGGTCACATAGTAAGGGGGTCTTCGGACAGTGGTAAGGAAACCAAAAATCTAATCCATTGGTTATCACTCGGCAGCAAGGTGCTAGTTGTTTGATAAACTGAAGTCAGTTTATCAAACAACTGAGGGTTCTGAACTACTTATGTAAACTGAGGGTGTTGAACTACTTATATAAACTGAGGGTTCTGAACTGCTTATGTAAACTGAGGGTTCTGAACTACTTATGTAAACTGAGGGTTCTGAACTACTTAAGTAAACTGAGGGTTCTGAACTACTTATGTAAACCGAGAGTTCTGAACTACTTATGTAAACTGAGGGTTCTGAACTACTTATGTAAACTGAGGGTTCTGAACTGTATGTAATACATAAGTTTAGACGTGGTGCTAGTTGAAGTGGGCCTTATTTTGTGCCTTTTCTTTTTTTTTTTTTTTTTTTGTGTTTTCGCGCGAGCATGTGGCACTGCTCCTGCCCATTTTATTAATTTTCCTTCTCTCTCTTTCATTCATAGGTTGGGCGATTTCTCTTTTTTCTTTTTCCATTTATTTTTTTTAAAATAATTTAGTATTTTTTTTATTTTTTGAATTTTTTTAAAAAAATTATTGAAAAATATTTTTTAATTATTATTTTATTTATTGTATAATTAAATAATTTTATAGATTGTGATATGATTTGTAAAGTCTGCAGGTATGAATACATGTTTTGGCCCTTTTTTTTTGTATGATATGATTTCTTTTGTCTTGTGATATAATTTTCGATGTCAGCTGATATGATTTCTTTTGTCTTGTGATATGATTTCTAAAGTCTGCAGATATAAGTACATGTTATGGCCGTTTTTGTTGTATGAGATAATTTCTTTGGTCTTGTGATATGATTTCTGTTGTCCGTTGATATGATTTCTTTTGTCTTGAGATATGATATATGAAGTTTGCTTATATAAATACATTTTTTGCTCCTCTGTTATGTCAGTTATTTTGTATGATATGATTTCTTATATATTGGGATATCATCTGTTATGTCCGCTGATATGATTTCGTATATTTTGTAATATGATATGTAAAGTCCGCATATATGAATACATTTTTTGCTCCTCTGTTATTTTGGTTGTTTTGTATGATATGATTTCTTATATCTTATGATATGATCTATTATGTCCACTAATATAACTTCTTATATCTTATGATATGATATAAAAGTTCGCAGATATGAATTACCTACTTTGCTCCTATGTTATATCCGTTGTGTTGTATAATATGATTTCTTATATATTGTGAAATGATATATTATGTCCGCTGATATGATTCACCATATATTGTTATATGATATATAAAGTTTGCAGATATGAATACCTACTTTGCTCATTTGTTACCTCCGTTTTGTATATATGAAAGTATGTTATATACTATGTTATATTTGATATGAAAGTCTGCTACGCATGATATGAAATCATGTTATGTTTTATATGATATTAATATGAATTTATGTTCTGTATAACATGAATTTTAAAATAAATACTTAAATTAATTTATATTTAAAAATATATAAATAAAAAATAAACAAAATTATATATGATTTAATTTTTTTTAAAAAAGTTATGAATTGAAAAAAAAAAGATGAGAAAGAAAATAATAATAATAATAATAATAAGAATAATAATAATAATAATAATAATGAAAGATGTTGATTGGGGGAAACAAAAAATATGTTTTAAAATTAGGAATGGGAGGAGCAGTGCGTCAGCTCCAAAAAAAATATTTTAAAAAAAATTTAACGCATCAGTGCGTCGGTCCTATAGGAGCGCCAAAAATTGGTACTCCTACATGACTGTAATATACCAATCTTAGCCTCTTTAAAAAAAGAAATAGTCCAACAAAGTTTTAAAAATGTGAGCCAACTAAAAATAAAAATAAAATAAAGTTAAAGAAAATGTGGCTCGTTTATTGCCCGTGCATTTTAAGAACAGAAAAATTCTGATTTTTTTAAAAAATTGTGTGATATTCAACTAGCTAAATAAAATAATCATATATTAAATTGAACACCATATCACCCTCTATTTGAAGAGTCATATCTTTTAATATATTTATTTTTATTTTAATTATGTCAAATTTAAAAAATTACGTAATTAATATTTTTATTTAAAATCTTATTTCATATTTATTTACTAAATCTAACATTATTATTATTATTATTATTATTATTATTATTATTTATTGTCTATTCCAACACTCTCAGAAGGTAATTCGAAGAACAAGAACTTGTTGCTTAAGCAATCACCCCAAAAAACTGAACTTTCTTCGACTAATTCAGCGCCAAATTGCAGTATGGTAAAAGAAGAAAGTCCTTCGTATAGTACTTGAAAAGGGCTCATCTGAAGCGAATTTGAATAGCGTGGCGAAGTCGAATAAGAACGATGGTCGTCAGCAAACTAACCTGTTGGGGAATACAGCTGATAAGAAGGGCAAAGCTCCGAGTATGGTCAGATCATTAACTGCTTCAGAAGTCAGAATGATTCTATTATTCTACCTGGTTTTGGTCGTCAGAAAACTAAACTATTGGAGAATGCAGCTGATAAGAATGACAAAGCTCTAAATATTGTCATATCATTAACTGCTTCAAAATACAAGAAGACCCTTGCAATTCAATTGGGACCTTGTAGCGCTGGAAATAGAAATGCTTCAGATTGCAACTGGAAATGGATCAAGTAGAGATGAGCTTGTTCCTTCTTGCTCTCATTCCAATCCCGGTGTTGTTGCTACAAGGGATAATTCAGGTAATGAGGACTGACAAACGCGAGAAAAATGTTCGAGGACTGATCCTGGAACAAATGACAGAAGTCAGAATGATTCTCTTGTTTCTGGTGGTGTTGTTCTTCCAAGTGTTAAATAATGATTCATTAATTTTCAAATATATCTTATTATAGGATAAACAAATCATTTTTATATGCTCAATATATTAATATATTTGTGATGAAACAAAATCTAATATTAAATAAAAAATATTAATAATATAATTTTATATTTGACTTAATTAAAATAAAAATAAATATCTTAAAAGATATTACTCTTTAAATAGAGGGTGATATGATGTTTAATTTAATAGATATGGATAGTTTTAACTAGTTAAATATCATGCAATTTTCTTTTTTTTAAAAAAATATCAAAAATTTTTTGTCCTTACAATGCACGCACGCACGCACGGAGCAAATTTATACATTTTTATAACCTTCTCAATTTATTTTAGTGGTAAATCGGATACATTTAGGTGGTATAAAAATTTATTACTATTGCGTCATTGTGGAATGAGACTCAAAGCTGATATAATTGTTATTGTAGAGAAAAATGACCCTGTGCACCTTATGAGAGTAATATCAAATATTTATACTCATTTGAGTAGAAAATAAATAAAAAAGATAGTGATTTCTGTTAAGAAAATAGAATAGAATTGTAATACAATTTAAAAATATTAAAAATTAAATATATGTGTTTGAAACAGTGGTGATACATTGTTGTTTTGGTAGTATGAATCTGCTATGCTTCTCTTTTATTTCCTAGATAAATATACTTGATCGTTGTTATTATACTTTTCGGAGCAAAATTTACATTGATATCTACTGCCAATTTGATCATTTATTCAGGCATACAATTTACTACTGCTACTCCCTTGTGTCTCTGCTGCGCTTGTTTGGACAATCTGAACAATTTGACAATGTGAAGACCATCGTCATCGAGCAGGACTCATAAAGGATATCTATGCTTCTGTTTGATTATTTTTATCTGGATGATGTACAATACACCAAAATAATACAGCTCCCAAAAAACAGCAATGGTGGCAAGCTCAAACGAGAAGGAAGAAGTAGTAAAAAATAGGTATCAAATATTGAAATTAGGAAGAAAGGATTTGAACCCTTCGATTCAGAAACATCTGTTGGAGTATGAAATTACTGTGAAAATGATGATGTTAGCGAGCATGAGTAGTTTGAGCATTTGATCCAGAGGTTATATATTGTTTAATTTAATAGATATGGATAATTTTAACTAGTTTAATATTTTATAATTTTTAAAAGTTATATATATATATATATAGAATTTTTCAGCCCTTATAGTGCACGCAGGGGATGATAATATATAAATTAAAAATAAATAGTAAAAATGAATTTATTTTAATAAATTATTTTATTTTATTATAAATTTCATCTTGTATGTATGTGATAAAATATCAATTAATTGAAGAAAAAATAAAATTTTTAAAATGATTATTATTTGTAGACAAATGTTTATCAAAATAAAGTTAGTATTTTATAATGAAAATATGATTTTTAGTTGGATAAATTTATTGGGAAAATAAAAGAAGGAATATCAAGATTGCCGTGTGAAGGGATATTTCATTTACAGCGCGTATATCTTGTACACTGTGTACATGTACCTATTACAATATATAGTAATTTTTTGCACGACAACTGTACACTTACTAAATATAGTAAGTTCCGTCTACGCGCGCGCCTTTTTTTTTTTTTTTTCCGTGCTGAGTGAACAACGTCTTCGCTGAGTCGACAACGTCTCAGAACAACTGCCGCAACGTCCAAAAAACAACTGTCGCAACGTCTACATCCAGGCATGTCTACAACGTATCCTAACACTAGCACCACGTCCGAAACAACTAGCACCACGTCCAGAAACGTCTACATACATGAATGTAAATTTAAACTGATTTTTTCACAAATACAACTAGAACCACGTAAAAAACAAATAGCACTACGTCCAGAAACATCCTCATCCATGCGTGTGAATTTAAACTACCTTTTTTTTACAATGACAGTCCACCACGTCTCAAAACAACTAGAACCACGTCAAAAATAACTAGCACCACGTCCATAAACGTCTACATCCAGCCATGTCCCCAACGTCTTCGCTGAGTTAACAACGTCTCAGAACAACTGTCGCAACGTCCAAAAAACAACTGTCGCAACGTCTACATCCAGGTATGTCTACAACGTCTCCTAACACTAGCACCACGTTCGAAACAACTAGCACCACGTCCAGAAACGTCTACATCCATGAATGTAAATTTAAACTGATTTTTTCACAAATACAACTAGAACCACGTAAAAAACAAATAGCACTACGTCCAGAAACATCCTCATCCATGCGTGTGAATTTAAACTGCCATTTTTTTACAAAGACAGTCCACCACGTCTCAGAACAACTAGAACCACATCAAAAAAAACTAGCACAACGTCCATAAACGTCTACATCCAGGCATGTCCACAACGTCTTCGCTGAGTTAACAACGTCTCAGAACAACTGCCGCAACATCCAAAATACAACTGTCGCAACGTCTACATCCAGGCATGTCTACAACGTCTCCTAACACTAGCACCACGTCCAGAAACGTCTACATCCATGAATGTAAATTTAAACTGATTTTTTCAAAAATACAACTAGAACCACGTAAAAAACAAATAGCACTACGTCCAGAAACATCCTCATCCATGCGTGTGAATTTAAACTGCCTTTTTTTTACAAAGACAGTCCACCACGTCTCAGAACAACTAGAACCACGTCAAAAAAAACTACCACCACGTCCATAAACGTCTACATCCAGGCATGTCCACAACGTCTTCGCTGAGTTAACAACGTCTCAGAACAACTGCCGCAACGTCCAAAAAATAACTGTCACAACGTTTACATCCAGGCATGTCTACAACGTCTCCTAACACTAGCACCACGTCCGAAACAACTAGCACCACGTCCAGAAATGTCTACATCCATGAATGTAAATTTAAACTGATTTTTTCCCAAATACAACTAGAACCACGTAAAAAACAAATAGCACTACGTCCAGAAACATCCTCATCCATGCGTGTGAATTTAAACTGCCTTTTTTTTACATAGACAGTCCACCACGTCTCAGAACAACTAGAACCACGTCAAAAACAACTAGCACCACGTCCATAAACGTCTACATCCTGCCATGTCCACAACGTCTAGTAACACTGCCGCAACGTCCACCTACATCCAGAAAACAACTGCCGCAACGTCAAAACAATCTATAGCCAGGCATGTGAATTTAAGCTAAAATTTTCACATAACACCATCCACAACGTCTCCTAACACTGCCGCAACGTCCCTACACGTCCAAAAAACAACTGCCGCAACGTCAACATCCAGGCATGTGGTGAATTTTTCACATAACACCTTCTACAACGTCTCCTAATACTGCCGCAACATCCATGCACGTCCAAAAAAAACTGCCGCAACGTCTACATCCAAGCATGTCAATATAAGCTGAATTTTTCAGATTACACCTTCAACAAAGTCTCCTAACACTAGAACCACGTCAAAAACAACTAGCACCACGTCCTGAAACGTCTACATCCATCCATGCATGTGAATTTAAGTTGATTTTCTTACAAAGACAGTCCACCAAGTCCCATAACACTAGAACCACGTCAAAAACAACTTAGCACCACGTCCTGAAACGTCTACATCCATGCATGTGAATTTAAGCTCATTTTTTCACAGATCATAGTCTACCACGTCTCACTACGTCCGAAAAAACTAGCACCACGTCCAGATACATCCAGCTACGTCCAACAACATCCCTCAATGTCTGAAAATACAAAGCAGCAACGTCCCGCAACGTCTGAGAATACAAAGCAGCAACGTCCCGCAACGTCTTGTTACGTCCCACTATGTTCAAAATACAAAGCAGCAACATCCCGTTATGTCCCGCAATGTCCAGCAACGTCCCGCAACGTCTAGTTACATCCCATAACGCGTTCTACCAAGTCCAGCAGCGGGAAAGAATCAGAAACAACCCATTTCACATGAAAGTGCCAATACCTCATGGAAACCATTTATATATCATATTTTGGAGCAACAGATCATTATTTGAATAAGAAAACACGAATATAACATCATTAATACATTACCCAACATCAAATCGTGAAAACAAGGTTCCGTAAATCCATCAAATACAGTTCATACTTTATAATGTGGTGATTTTTTAAGAAGAATAAGTTATTTTTGAAGAAGAATAAGAGATTTTTGAAGAAGAATAAGAGATTTTTGAATATGACGAAGTGATTTTTTAAGAAAAAATGATTTTTTCGTTGTATTTGGCGTTGTTCATCGGAAAAAATAATCGTCGATCTCCGTTAAATCTATGTTTGAATGAAAATTTTGATTAAATGTGGTTTCGAATGGAGTACGGTGAAGAAGAATAACTGATTTTTTAAGAAGAAGAAGTGATTTTTTAAAAAAGAAGGAACTGGGTTTTTGGAGAAGAAGAAGAAGAGAAGAGCGTGTATCTCACTCTCTTATAGTGAGAGTGGTGATGTATTACTAGGTACATGTACCTCTAGGTACAGGATATAATTTGCGCTTCATTTATCCCATCATAATATTATCCACTCAAGAATAAAATATGTTTCTTAATAAAACATATTAAATTTTAAAAATATTTGTAATAATTTTTCACTCTTTATTCTCATTGTATTTATTTATGAGGAATGCATGGTAAGATAATAAAATATATGATGGGAGGAATTTTAACTATGATTAAGGTTAGTTAAGTAATTATAAAAATTTAATTAATGAACATTAATCTTTAAATATATTTTATTATAAAGTAAAATATAAGATTTAGATACCCAAAATATTAATTTATTTGTGACGAAACAAAATCTAAGATTTAAACAAAAAAAATAAATTAATAATAATAAGGTCCACGTAAATCTTTCAATAGCCTCATCAAGTCCAAAAAATTAATTTCGACAATTAAATTTTATTTTATTTACCCACTCACTAATATCTACGACAATAATCATGGCAATATATATGGTCGTTCTATAGGACCACCATGCAATTTCACTTATACCTCAAATATAGTAATTTTTAAGGGGTAGGTTAATTTGGGAAATTATGGGCCCCCGCGTCTTACCTTTTTTTTTTTTTTTCTTCTGCGTCATCTCGACTTCATTCGCGCACAGAATCCTAATTTCCTCTTTACTTTCTTTTTATATTATTATATTATTGGCAAAATTTAGATTAAGGGAAATGGAAGAGTTAAAATTAATAAAAGGGGTACAAGTTGAAAAATTATCTACCTGGGCCCGGTCAAAAACTCACTTTCGTGCTACGCATTCCAGAATCGGAATCTTTGACCAGGCCTAGACTCTAGCACAATTGCTATTCCAACCCTTGTTTGAAATAACATTGCGTAGAATCTTGGTTTGTACTTATTCGATTTATCACGCAGCAAAATAAATTCTAATAAAAAGCGGAATAATAGAATATACCTCTTGAAACGTGTTAACTCAGGTGATCGCTTGTATGACTCAAAACTTGGATTGCACGTTGTGTGGCAATGATCTTGCAACCAATTGATCAGCAATCAACACAAAAACTGTGTCGGGAAAACTCGTCGGAAAAACGAACTTCGCTGCCTGCCTGGACAAAAAATTCGGCCACTCCAAAGGTTTCTAGAGGGAGACTAAACTTTATCTCTCTTGTTTTCTTTTCTTAAAAACTTATGAGTTGTGCGTTGTCTAATTGCTAATCCCTTGTCCATATATAGAGTTACAAAAGAGACCCCAAGTTGGTTTAGGATTGGCCTTTCCTAATGGGTTTAGATAATTAATTAGTTTTCAAATCTAATTAGGTAACTAATCTAATAGGATAAACCAAATCCAATTAGATTTCCTAATCTCTAGGATTTCCTAATTCTAATTGAAACTTAAGACTTAATTAATTAATTAATAATTTCACTTTGTTAATTACTTAATTAACCCTTAGGAATAATTAATTAATTAATTAATTAATTCTACTTATTCAATTAACCCACTACAAAATTAATCGTACCACTAACGGATTAATTTTGGCACTACCATCATACACCATAATTGCTTCCGGAATAACTAAATTAATTAATTCTTAATCTCCCCACATCAAAGCACATCAAAGATATAGTGCTCGTTAATTTATTAATTTACTGATAAATTAATTAATTAACTTCTTTAATTCAGAGACTAGTAACACTTGACCTTTTTACTATACCGGGCATAAGTCCATCGGCCAGGTTTAGTATAATAAACATAACGAGCTCATCTCGGGAGCACCATCACCCCGGACGCACCGGTACATGATTTCCTTTCGACAAGCAGCAGCACACCAAATAACTAAACGCGCGCACCCAACCCACCGAGACTATTGGTCACAATTGACCTCCATTGGCATATCAAAGTACATTATGTCTAATCCTCATGCCCGCTCAAATCTAGGGATTAAGTGATAGAATACTAAGAACGATTTGTCTGTTAAATCAGTACAAGACAAATCATTCTAAATGGTCAAGTTCAATACGCCCCGGGCATATCTATATGATTCAATTAGTTTAGACAAACCAATTATCTGAATCACATAATAACCTAAATTGATAGCTTGTCCAAAACTGTATCGGTTACGAACCTCATTTATATATTATGCCTTTTAACCAATGATGAGATCTACTGTGTCACACCAGACACCTCATCATCTAACTACATAATATAAACGGACAAATGATGCACAACATATAAACCAAAACATTAAATCGCAATATTAACTGGGAAAATGTATAATACAAGCATAGCTTATGTATTCTACTCTAACAATCTCCCACTAATACTTAAGTTGTGCTTTAAGTATACAACTACATTCAACTCTATACGCTCTACTACATATATAGAAAAACTGTCATGGCTCTCCTAAGTATCTGATCCTCATGCCCTCCAAGTGAGCTTCAAAAACTTTTGAAGTCAATGTCTTCGTGAATGGATCTGCAAGGTTATCATCTGATGCTATCTTAGCCATGACCACGTCTTCCCTCTTGACGATATCTCGTATCAGGTGGTACTTGAGCTGTATGTGTTTACTCGCCTTGTGGGCTTCTGCAAACCAGGAATCACATCTAAGTTCACTAGGAAGTTCTTGAGCCATACTGCTTCTTTCGCTGCCTCTGATGCGGCAAAGTATTCAGCCTCCATGGTAGTTTCTGCCACCCATTTCTGCTTAACACTCCGCCAAACTATGGCTCCACCTCCCAGAGTAAACACATACTCTGAGGTAGACTTGCTCTTGTCCCTGTCTCCTTGGAAATCTGAATCTGTGTAACCTCGGGGTACCAGCTCAAGCGCCTGATAGACCAACACTAGGTCTCTCGTTCTACGTAAATACTTGAGAATGCATTTTACTGTCTCCCAATGAGCTTTCCTGGGGTTACTCTGTTATCTGCTTACAATGCCAACGGCATAACAGATATCAGGCCTCGTACACAACATGTCATAGATGAGACTTCATATGCCGAAACATAAGGAACTGTCTTTATGGCCCCTATCTCCTCAACAGTCTTGGGAGACTGTTCTTTAGATAGATGCACTCCATTTTTGAAAGGTAGAAAACCTTTCTTGGAGTTCTACATGTTAAAATGGGCCAGAATCGTATCTATGTATGAAGCTTGGGGGAGTGTTAACAAACTTTTTCTACGATCTCAAATTATCTTGATCCCAAGGATATGTCCAGCTTCTCCTAAATCCTTCATATCAAACTGCTGGGACAGCCATGCCTTTACGTCTAATAACACTTTCTTGTTGTTGCCAATCAATAGAATGTCATCTACGTAAAGCACAAGAAACACCATCGAGTTTCCATCACGTCTGCGATATACACTTTTGCTCATCCGGACACTGAGTAAATCTGTAGAACTAGATTACCTCATCAAACCGGATGTTCTAAGATCTGGATGCCTGTTTAATTCCGTAAATGGACCTCTTAAACCTGCAAACCTTATGCTCTTGGCCTTTTTCAGCGAATCCCTCTGATTGCTGCATGAAGATGGTTTCCTCAAGACTTTCATTTAGGAAAGCTGTCTTGACATCCATCTACCATATCTCATAATTTAAATGAGCATCTATGGCCAAGAGAATCCAGATTGACTTAAGCATGGCTACCGGGAAGAATGTTTCCTCATAATCGATTCCCTCTTTCTGAGTATACCCCTTCGTCACCAGCCTAGCTTTAAAGGTTTCAACCTTTCCGTCAGGTCCTATATTGCGTTTGTAGACCCACTTACTTCCAATGGGCTTAAACCCATCAGGTGTTGGAGTTGAATACATAAGCTATGCTTGTATTGTGCATTTTCCCAGTTAATATATCGATTAATGTTTTGGTTATATTTTGTTGTGCATTATTTGTCCATTTATATTATGTAGTTAGATGATGAGGTGTCTTGTGTGACACAGTAGATCTCATCATTGGATAAAAGACATAATATATAAA
This sequence comes from Knoxia roxburghii, assembly GCA_030378225.1. Lineage (NCBI taxonomy): Eukaryota > Viridiplantae > Streptophyta > Magnoliopsida > Gentianales > Rubiaceae > Knoxia > Knoxia roxburghii. Next base: position 26,905,296 of record CM059424.1, read on the forward strand.
TGAGGTTCATAACCGAGACAGGTTTAGACAAACTGTCAGTTTAGGTTATTATGTGATTCGGATAATTGGTTTGTCTAAATTGATTGAATCATATAGATATGCCCGGGGCGTATTGAACTTGACCATTTAGAATGATTTGTCATGTACTGATTTAATAGACGAATCGTTCTTAGTATTCGATCTCTTAATCCCTAGACTTGAGTGGGTATGAGGATTAGACATAGTGTACTTTGATCTGCCAATGGGTGAGGTCAATTGTGGCCAATAGCCTTGGTAGGTTGGATGCTCGTGTTTAGTTACTTGGTGTGCTACTGCTTGTCGAATAGAAACCATGTACCAGTGCGTCCGGGGTGATGGTGCTCCCGAGATGAGCTCGTTATGTTTATTATACTAAACCCAGCTGGTAGACTTATGTCCGGTATAGTAAAAAGGTCGAGTGGTACTAGTCGCAGAATTAAAGAAGTTAATTAATCAATTTATCAGTAAATTAATAAATTAATGAGCACTATATCTTTGATGTGGGGAGATTAAGAATAAATTAATTAATTTGTTCCGGAAGCAATTCTGGTGTAGGATGGTAGTGCCATAATTAATCCGTTAGTGGTACGATTAATTATGTATTGGGTTATTGACAAAGGTAGATTTAATTAATTAAGTAATTAATTAATCCTTGTGTCAGTTGGTTGTGAATCATACCAGAAACTGGATTGAGGATAAGTGGATCCCTGTATCAGTTGGTTGTGAATCATACCAGGAACTGGATTAGGATAAGTGAATCCCTGTATCAGTTGGATGTGTATCAGTTTAGAAACAGGATTGAAGGAAATAGAAACCCAGTAGGAAGGCCAATCCTAAACCAACTTGGGGTCTCTCTTGTAACTCTATATATAGACAAGGGATTAGCTATTACACAATATACAATTCATAAGTTTTCAAGACAAGAAACCTTAGAGAGAGAAAATCCTAGAGAGAGAAAAAATCTCTCTCTAAAACTCGGATTTCCCAAGCCTTAAGGCCGGCCGATTTTTCTCAATTTCGGGGCTGCTCGTGTGGCTTTCTCTCTCTGGGCGGCGCGTGGATTGTACGTGCCAGGTGTGGTGGTGGTGGAATTTTTCCAGCAGGTGGATTGTGGTGATTAACTGATCAATTGTTCGTTAGATCGTTGCCCACACAACGTGCGATCAAAGTCTTGAGGCATACAAGTGAATCACCTGAGTAAATTCTTCAATAGGTAATTCTTATTCTTCCGCTTTTAATTAAGAATTTATTTGTTGCTTGATAAATCGAATAAGTACATACCAAGATCCTGCGCAATGTTATTTCAAGCAAGGGTTGGAATAGCGATTGTGCTAGCTTCTAGGCCTAGCCAGAGATTCTGATTCTGGAATACGTAGCATGAAAGTGAGTTTCTGGCTAGGCCCAGGCAGATAATCTTTCATCAGGCAGGTCCACAAGCTCTCAGACTTGATTGTGGTCCATCAACCCCATCTCGGATATCATTGTCTTTTGCCAAGATTCTGCATCTTTATCTCGAAGAGCCTCATTGTAGTTTATGAAAGATTATCTGCCCGGGCCTAGCCAGAAACTCACCTTCGTGCTATGCATTCCAGAATCGGAATCTCTGGCCAGGCCTAGACGCTAGCACAATCGCTATTCCAACCCTTTTGAAATAACATTGCACAGGATCTGGGTTTGCACTTATTCAGTTTACTAGGTCAGGCAATGAACCTGTCGGGCTGTCTCACAACCCTCTTACTACGATGAGGCACCACCTGTGTAGGCGCATCATCTGTGATATCTTGTGCAGTGTGTGGCGTATCTACTTGTGCTGGTGCATCAGGATTATCAGTTTGTCTCCTAAGCTCTTCTAGTACTGTCTTACTCTTAGGCTTGTGATCTAGAATATAGTCATCCTCTAAAAATCTAGCGTTGGTACTAACCACCACCTTCTGATCTTTAGGACTATAAAACAGACCACCCTTTCCTCCTCGAGGATATCCTACAAACAGCATTACTTCCGTTCTTGCATCTAACTTAGCCGCATCTACCTTAAGCACATGTGCTGGGCAACCCCAAATTCTAAGATGTCTTAGACTGGGCTTATGTCCGTTCCACAACTCTACTGGGGTTGAAGGCACGATTTTAGATGGTACAAGATTAAGGATGTACATTGCTGTTTCTGAGACATATCCCCAGAACGAACTCGGCAAATCACTATAGCACATCATTGATCTAACCATTTCCATGAGAGTTATGTTCCTTCTTTCTGCTACACCGTTCTGTTGTGGTGTGCCAGGTGCAGACAACTAAGACTGAATTTCGACCTCACTGAGGTATTCTCGAAATTCGTAGGACAGGTACTCACCACCACGATCTGATCGTAGTATCTTGATACTCTTACCATGATGCTTCTCCACATCTGCCTGATACTCTTTGAATATACTAAAGCATTCGAACTTGTGGCGCATTCAGTAAGTACCCGTACCTAGAGTAATCATCTGTGAACGTCACGAAATACTCAAACCCACCTCGTGCTTGGACCGATATAAGTCCACACACGTTAGAGTGAATTAACTCTAATACTTCTTTGGATCTATAACCTTTTGCTTTAAAAGGTCTCTTGGTCATCTTACCTTCCAAGCAAGATTCGCAGGTTGAATAACTGTCAATTTCTAATGAACTTAAAGGTCCATCATTGACCAACCTTTGAATCCTACTAAGGTTTATATGACCTAGCCTGAGATGCCAAAGATAGGTTTAATTCGTTTTAGAAGGTTCTTTCCTCTTATTAGTATTAGATGATGCGCTATCTACTTCTATGTTTTGCACAACAGGGGAGTTTGATTTAATTATGAACAAATTTTCAGCTAATAAACCAGAACAAATAAGTTTTCCATTTTTTCTAATAACAACATAATCATCAGAAAACCATTCTTCAAGAGTTTAGAAACTAGAACAAGGTTCTTTCTAAACTCAGTACATAATGATAATTAATTAAATCTAATCTAGAACTTTTGAAATTCAGAGTAACCACTCCTATTGCTTCTACTGACACTCTTATAGTGTCACCCAAGTAGATGTCCAGCTCGCCTTCTCTAAGCTTCCGAGTTACTTGAAACCCCTGCAAAGAATTACAAACATGGTCAGTGGCTCCTAAATTCACACACCAAGTATCTGTGGGAATCACCGCTAAACATGTCTCAGTAATTAAGGTAGAAACTGTCGTACCTTTAAGCTTTGGATAATCCGATTTCCAGTGTCCTGTTTTCCCGCACTTGAAGCACTTACCTTTGGGCTTGCTCTTCTTTGCGATTTCAGGCTTAGCAGCAAGTTTCTTGGCATTCTTCTTCTTGTTGTTGTTCTTTCCTTTAGGCGCAGAAGAAGAACTTGAAGCCTTCACTGTGACCAAAACTTGCTTCTTCTCGTAGAAGATGCCTTCAGCCGACACTAATGCTGTTAAGAGCTCAGGTAGAGTATACACTCTTTGGTTCATGTTGTAATTAACCTGAAACTGCTCAAAACTAGAGGGTAGACTCTGGAGGATAATATCAATCTGACTTTCAGGGTCTATTTCTCCTTCCAACATCTCTATCTCATTAATGCTACTGATCATGTGAAGCACATGATTTCTCACCGACGAGCCATCAGCCATTCTGGTGTTCATTATCTTTCTCATGGCTGATTGTCTAGCTGTCCTGCCTTGATGAGCAAACATCTCTCTTAGGTGAGCCATCATGTTAAAGGCAGAGACCATGGGATGAAGGTGATGTTGCAGAACATTCGACACAAAGGCCAGAATGTAACACCGCGCCATCTCATCCTCTTTTCTCCACCTCACATAGGCATCCCTATCCTCTTGAGGAGAATCATCATTTGGCACATCTTGACAGACTTCGGTGAGCACAAACTTGTACTGCTTAGCCATCAAGACAATGTCCAAGTTTCGACTCCAGTCGACATAATTAGGTCTAGTTAACTTGTTGTCTTTCAATATAGTAGCTAAGGGGTTGAATGTCATATCGAATAATGTAAATTAAATAAAAAGACAATGTTTCAATTATTAAATCTAGAATTTCTAATAAAACAAGGAAATTCAAACAATTATTGACTTCCCTCAAAACAATAATTTATACCACCGACATCTCATTCACCAGGATTCTCGCAAGCCACGATAGTGTGGACGTTTACGCTAACCCACATTCGTTTGAGAATAACTTAGTTCATTAACTACACTATCTGACCAAACGATATATTGACCAATGTAGCTAATAGTCAGTGCTTTCAGTCATACAAGTAAGCAGCGTAACCTCGATAGGAGGAATACTACAAATCATACACTAAGTGTGTGCCATTACGTGGCTTCTAAGCTTGTTACCTCAGGATAGTGCGACTCAGATGGAGAGGGTATCGTATTTCTCCTAGTTACTCTAGTCATCTTACTTAGAAATTCATAATCTAGTGATCTCGTGGTTGGACTCATCCGAATGGAGGAAGGCCCTAATGCCAATGCGCAAGTCCACCCACATCACATTTGAACCCGTAATGGTGGCTATGGGAACATTAAACCAACCTGCTCCCACTTAGATTTCTAAATTGAGGAACATGCAATTAACTAACCCTATGTTATATGCAAACATAAATCCAACATTCTTTAAAAATCATGCATCTAAAATACAGCACAAAAATTAAAACTATAAATATGGGAAATAAATACGAAAAATAAATTTCCCGACTATCATGATTTTAATTGCTAACATCTTCTGCCTTGATCTAGTGTCCCATCATGTCACTCGATGAATTAAGTCTTGAAACTTCAAAAAATGAAATCTGGAATAAAAACGGGCCAAAACAAGCGCCGAAAGAGCCATGCGCTGCTGCTACGGTAGTTGTCGCCGCTTGTTGGCACAGCAATGCTGCTGCGCCGTGCGGCGGCAACGCTGCTGGCTACCACGGTTGCCAGCGGCGGCTCCCGCCGGTGAGTCGACGCCGGCGCCGCCCCATCACCGTCTCCGAATCTTCCTTCGCTTTTTCTCACGCTATTTGGTCTTCCTACAATTCGTTCTGGGTTTTCCTGAGTTTCTACTAATTAACGATAACCCAAAACCCACGAATTCAAGTTGGCCACCATAACGCCTTCGATTACAAAAAAAAATTAATTCTCCTACTACAAGGCTTTCTAGGAAAATTTTAAAAAAAATCGAATTACATAGAAAAAATCCTACTACAGATTTGATCTAAACCTACACGGCTTCCACAGCATTCATAATAAAATCAAAACCCGGACATGTCCCGGGGTTTAATTAAAAACAATACAAACGCAACAATAATAGTCGAGATTTCTAAACCACCTGCAAATAAAACCATGTAATAAATCGAATAAGCACAAAACCCAAAACCAGGTTCTGTACCAATTGAAAGATTATCTGCCCGGGCCCTATCAAAAACTCACTTTCGTGCTATGCATTCCAGAATCGAAATCTTTGACCAGGCCGAGACTCTAGCACAATTGCTATTCCAACCCTTGCTTGAAATAACATTGCGCAAGATCTTGGTTTGTACTTATTCGATTTATTACGCAACCAAATAAATTCTAATAAAAAGCGGAATAATAGAATATACCTCTTGAAGCGTGTTAACTCAGGTGATTGCAAGCAACCAATTGATCAACAATCAGCACAAAAACTTTGCCACTTGCCTGGACCAAAAAATTCGGCCACTCCAAAGCTTTCTAGAGGGAGAAAATTAAATTCTCTCTCTAAACTTTGTCTCTCCAGTTTTCTTGTCTTGAAAACTTATGAGTTATGTGTTGTCTAATTGCTAATCCCTTGTCTATATATAGAATTACAAGAGAGACCCCGAGTTGGTTTAGGATTTGCCTTTCCTAATGCGCTTAGATAATTAATTAGTTTCTAAATCCAATTATGTAACTAATCTAATAGGATAAACCAAATCCAATTAGATTTCCTAATCTCTAGGATTTCCTAATTCTAATTGAAACTTAAGACATAATTAATTAATTAAATAATTTTACTTTGTTAATTACTTAATTAACCCTTAGGAATAATTAATTAATTCTACTTATTCAATTAACCCACTACAAAATTAATCGTACCACTAACGGATTAATTTTGGCACTACCATCCTACACCAGAGTTGCTTCTGGAACAACTTAATTAAATTATATTCATATTCTCCCCACATCAAAGATATAGTGCTCGTTAATATAGATTAATTTACTGATAAATTAATTAATTACCTTTTTAATTCTGAGACTAGTACCACTCGACATTTTTACTATACCGGACATAAGTTCACCGGCCGAGTTTAGTATAATAAACATAACGAGCTCATCTCGGGAGCACATCACCCCAGACGCACCGGTACATGATTTCCTTTCCACAAGCAACAACACACCAAGTAACTAAACGCGCGCACCCAACCCACCGAGACTATTGACCACAATTGACCTCACCCATTGGCAGATCAAAGTACACTATGTCTAATCCTCATGCCCGCTCAAATCTAGGAATTAAGTGATAGAATACTAAGAATGATTTGTCTATTAAATCAGTACAAGACAAATCATTCTAAATGGTCAAGTTCAATATGCCCCGGGCATATCTATATGATTCAATTAGTTTAGACAAACCAATTATCTGAATCACATAATAACCTAAACCGACAGCTTGTCCAAAATTGTCTCGATTACGAACCTCATTTATATATTATGCCTTTTAACCAATGATAAGATCTACTGTGTCATACCAGACAACTCATCATCTAACTACATGATATAAACAGACAAATAATGCACAACATATAAACCAAAACATTAAATCGATATATTAACTGGAAAAATATATAATACAAGCATAGCTTATGTATTCTACTCTAACACAACTTTCATGTAATTTGGATTAAAGGCGGTGAATTACTTTATTCAAAATATAAAATTAGAATATTTATACTATGACGTAAATATCCTCCTAGAAAGTTGTGCATTTTATGTCTCTTACAGAGAAACAGCTGACCACGAGTGAGATTTCATATTTTTAATTTATTTTAATAAATAATTTTCTATTGTAATTTTTTATTTTTTTTACTCCAATCGTTGGGTTTAGTAAAAAAAATAATTTTATATTTTTTTCTCCTGTATAAGTTTTCATTTCTCTTCTTTGTAAAGAAAAAAAATCATGCTTTCATTTCTCCATAAGAATTCATTCAAATAAAAATTTTATTTTTTTTATTCAAATTAAAAATTTTATTTTTGTAAAAAATAAATATAAGATTTTAAAATTTTTTTGCATAGTATCTCCGTAAGCCGGAATATTTGACAGAAAAGATTTCACGGATGTAGAAGGAGGATATTTATGTCATAGTATAAATATTCTAATTTTGTATTTTAAATAAAATAATTCACTGTCCTTAATCCAAATTACATGAAAATTGTACCCCTTTTATTAATTTTAACTCTTCCACTGCCCTTAATCCAAATTTTCCCATTATTATTTACTTGGTATTTTTTTCCTGTTGTTTTTTCTTCCTGAGACTTTTTTTCCATCTATTTTTTAAAAAACATTTCAGTATTTTTTTCTATGTTTTCTACTTTTTTAAGAAAATTATTCAAATAGAATTTTTTTAATTATTATTTTATTCATTTTATAATTAAATAATTTTTAAAATTATTTAATTAAAAATGATATATAAGATTTCATATCTGGTGATATAATTCCTTATATCTTGTGCTATGATATGTAAAGTCGCATATATGAATACATTTCTTGCTCATCTGTTATGCCGATTGTTTTGTATGATATGATTTATTATATCTTGTGATATGATCTATTATGTCCGCTGATATGATTTCTTATATCTTGTGATATAATATGTAACGTCCGCAAATATGAATACATTTTTTGCTCCTCTGTTATGTCGGTTGTTTTGTATGATATGATTTCTTATATCTTGTTATATAATCTATTATGTCCACTAATATGATTTATTATATTTTTTGATATAATATATAAAGTCCGCAGATATGATTTACTTACATTGCTCCTATGTTATATTCATTGTGTTGTATAATATGATTTCTTATATTTTGTGATATGATATATTATGTCCGCAACAAATTATAAGGACCACCATATAATTTTACTCTCACCCCAAAAATAGAATTTTTCGTGAATGGGATTAATAAGTCTTCACCCGAGGCTACATGAGGCTGTTTTTTTTTTTTTTCGTGCGTGCATGTGGCACTGCTCCTGCCCATTTTATTAATATTCCTTTTCTCTGTCTTTCATTCATAGGTTGGGCAATTTCTCTTTTTCCTTGAAAATTTTTTTCCATTCATTTTTTTTTTAAACAATTCAGTATTTTTTTATATTTTTAAATTTTTTAAAAAAATATTATAAATTTTTTAATTATTATTTTATTTATTTTATAATTAAATAATTTTATAGATTGTGATATGATTTGTAAAGTCTGCAGGTATGAATACATATTTTGGCCGTTTTTGTTGTATGATATGATTTCTTTTGTCTTGTGATATGATTTCTGTTGTCCACTGATATGATTTCTAAAGTATGCAGATATGAAAACATGTTATGGTCGTTTTGTTTGTATGATATTATTTCTCTGGTCTTGTGATATGATTTCTGTTGTTCGCTTATATGATTGTTTTTGTCTTGAGATATGATATGTGAAGTCCGTTGATATGAATACATTTTTTGCTCCTCTATTATGTCGGTTGTTTTGTATGATATGATTTCGTATATATTGTAATATGATCTATTATGTCTACTGATATGATTTCGTATATTTTGTGATATGGTATGTAAAGTCTGCAGATATGAATACATTTTTTGCTCCTCTATTATGTTGGTTTTTTTTTTTTTCTATGATTTGATTTCTTATATCTTGTGAGATGATCTATTATGTCCACTAATATGATTTTTTAGATCTTATGATATGATATATAAAGTCCCCAGATATGAATTACCTACTTTGATCATGTGTTATATCCGTTTTGTTGTATGATATGATTTCTTATATCTTGTGATGTGATATATTATGTTCGCTGATATGTTTCACTATATTGTATTTGATATGAATGTCTGCTACGCATGATATGAAACCATGTTATGTTTTATATAATATGAATATGAATTCTTGTTCTGTATAACATGAATTTTAAAATAAAAAATTAAATTATTTTATATTAAAAAAATATTTAAAAAATAAACAAAATTATATATGTTTTAATTTTTTTTAAAGTTATGAATTGAAAAAAAAAGGAGAGAAAGAAAATAATAATAATTAAAGATGTTCATTGGGGGAAACAAAAAAATATTTTTTTTTAAATACGATGGGAGGAGCAGTGCATCAGCTCCAAAAAAATTAATTTAAAAAATTAAAAAAAAAATCTGACGCATAAGTGTATCAGTCTTATAGGTAGGGGTGAAATTGGTTCGGCCAAAACCGGCCAAACCGGTCAAGTTTGGCCGGTTTGGCCGGTCTCAAAATTTATATAATTACCGCCAGTTTAAAAATTTTCAAACCGATAAATTCGGTTCGGCCGACGGTTTCAGTAATAAAACCGGCCACTTCGGCCGGACCGGCTATTTTTAATTTAATATATATAATAAATATATCCTTTCGTTTCTGCCTTCTTTCCCTTCCCTCTTTCCCATCTCCGTTTCTGGCAGAACCAATTTTGAACTCCAAAAATTTTCATGTTTCCCTCTTTCTGCCCTAATTTTTTATCCTCATTCCCGCGCACCTCCTTCTCCCAAGCTGCCTCCCCCCATCATCATCAGTAATAGTCCCAACCTTGATATTGGAACATCGTCAGCAGAGTTTTGAGCCTTCCTCCCCCGTCGCCTCCTCATTGCTGCCTCCTCCCCTCGGCCTCAATCCACAGCAATAGATCTATTCCATGTGATTATTCATATTTTTTATTATTCTTCTTTTTATTCAAAGAAAAGGGGTTCAGAATCGATGGATGTTAGTTAAGACTTGATGGATGTTACTTAATGAGAACTGAGTGGGTTCTTGTACAGAAATTTCATAAATTCCCTTTTGTTGCCCGTTTTATCTTTCCCTCGAGGGTTCATTGTTTTTGAGATAGCATATTTATGTGTATTAATTTGTAGAGTTTGGGAGAACCTTTTGTTTGTCAAAGGTCAGCTTCGTTTGTAATATTTGTTGCACTTCCTCTGTCAAAAGGATGGGTGTTAATCATGGCGTTTTAGATGTGGGTGGGTGGGTGGGTGGGTGAGGATGGACTTGAGATGAGATCAGAAATTTTGATGGATCATTATATTTGTCGTGTTTATGACTGTTCTGTGCTATGTTCATTGATAACCTCCTATGGCGATTTTTTGAATCGTTCTTGATTTGGTAAGGAGTTGGTGTGTGCAGTATTCATAAAGACTTGTTCTTGATGTGGGATCCTTCTTGTATATCGACTTCATGTTTGAATCAATATAAGTTTCTAACTTACAATGCTGGTTGCTTTAGTCCAAGATATAGCAGCTTTTCTTTTCTTAAATTTTCTTTTATGTAACAAGAGGAATTGTTGATTTGTTTGGAACCCATCCTTTGCCCACTGATCAGTGATTCCTAATTTTATGTCTTCACATCCAAAGTTCTTTTAGAAGCATTTCAATAACTTTTGTTCTTGATAAATGACATATGAGGGACTCTGATTTTTTAATTTGGTGAGGAATCAGAAAATGGCTAAACAAAAACGTTAAAAAGAAGAATATAAAAGAAATCATACAGTAGAACTAAAACATACTTAACAATGGAGATCAGATCAGGATTATATAGACATCAGATCAGCGAATACTTGACATCAGATCAACAGACAATAGATATCAGATCAAGAATATAAAAGAAATCATACACTAGAACTAAAATATACTTAACAATAGAGATCAGATCAGGATTATATAGACATCAGATCAGCGAATACTTGACACCAGATCAACAGACAATAGATATCAGATCAAGAATATAAAAGAAATCATACACTAGAACTAAAACATACTTAACAAAGGAGATCAGATCAGGATTATATAGACATCAGATCAGCGAATACTTGACATCAGATCAACAGACAATAGATATCAGATCAAGAGGAATTGTTGATTTGTTTGGAACCCATCCTTTGCCCACTGATCAGTGATTCTTAATTTTATGTCTTCACATCCAAAGTTCTTTTAGAAGCATTTCAATAACTTTTGTTCTTGATAGATGACATATGAGGGACTCTGATTTTTTAATTTGGTGAGGAATCAGAAAATGGCTAAACAAAAACGTTAAAAAGAAGAATAAATTTTTTACATTTATCAGAATAAATGTCTTTAAAGTATAGTATTTTCATGGATTAATAATTATCTTTTTTTTTTTCCAAATCATAGATATCTCAACTATCATGGATGATGAGACTCATGCAATTTTTGATGTACAAATGGAGGAGAACCATGAAACAAGGGAAACCAATGAGGTTGAGCCTGAGCTTACGAAAGAATTAGGAGACACCACACAACCTTCTTTGAAAAAATTATCCACGCGAAAGAGGAAAGTCTCACAGGTATGGGACCACTTCGTTATTCCAAATACTGATCCTAGGTGTAAGTGCAAATATTGCAATAAGAGTTATGCTTATAATCCAAGCAAGACTGGTACTAGTAGTTTGTGGAATCATTTGAATTATCAGTGTAGAAAATATCCTTATCGAAAATAGGAGGATAAGAAACAAAAGACTTTAGTTTTTGAACCGAATGTTGGAAATTTGACAGGTGTGACTTTTACTAAAGAAATGGGTAGGAAGGCTTTGGCTAAGATGATAATTATGGATGAACTCCTATTTTCTTTTGTTGAAAAATTGGGATTTAAGTACTTTTGTTCTGTAATTCAGCCCAAGTTAGTGATGCCTACTCATGTTACATTGGCTAAGGATGTCATAAGCTTGTATGTTGAAGAGAAAGAAAAATTGAAAGCCATGTTTTCTAAATCCTCAAATCAGTTTTGCTTTACAACGGATACGTGGACTTCAGTGCAGAACATTAATTATATGGTTTTAACGGTGCATTATATTGATGATGATTGGAAGTTACAGAAAAAAATATTGAATTTTGAGGTTATTCCTAATCATAAAGGAGGGACAATTGGGAAAATGATTGAGGCATGTTTGATTGCATGGGGTATTGAGAGAGTTTTCACAATTACTGTGGATAATGCAAGTTCTAATGATGGTGTCATTTCTTATATGCAAAGAAAGATTAGAAATTGGGGAAATTCAATATTGGATTGTGAATTTTTGCATATGCGTTGTTGTGCTCATATAATAAATTTGATTGTGATGCATGGTTTAAAAGATTATGATTCTTCTATTCAAGTTATCAGAAATGGTGTTAGATATGTTAGATCATCTCCTTCTAGGTTGGCAAAATTTAATGAATGCGTGAAATCAGAAAAATTGGAGATTTGAGGAAGTGTTTGTTTGGATGTTCCTACTAGATGGAATTCTGCATTCTTAATGTTAAATTCAGCTTTAAAGTTTAGGAGAGCTTTTGATCGTATGAGAGATGATGGACAATATATGCGATACTTTAGTGAGGGTTCGAGTTTTGTTGGACCACCTTGTGATAGAGATTGGGATGCTGCTAGTTGTTTCATGAAATTTCTTGAGTTGTTTTATGATATGACAAAAAGATTTTCTGGATTATTGTATGTTACTTCAAATACTTACTTTCATGATATGTGTGCAATGTACACTCATATAACTAATTGTGAGAAATCTAGTGATACAAACAAATGAAAGTGAAGTATGATAAGTATTGGGGAGATGTGGAGAAGATTAATCCTTTATTATTTGTTGTTGTGGTTCTTGATCCCCGTTACAAACAAGAGTACATTAATTGGAGTTTTATGGATATGTATGGGGATTCTGATATTGCAATTAGGATGAGCAGAAAAGTAAAAGACACTTTGAGGAAGCTATATGAGCATTATGAAACATTAGATCCTGAAAATGTCAAGGAGAAAAGTGCATCTTCAAGCAGTAATGTGGTGGGTGACAGTTTTGAAGATGACAGTGTTGATATACATCAGAGCCGTTTAAAAAAATTTTTGTCTTTCATGGAATCAGGAGACAAATGGGAGAAAAGTGAATTGGAGAAATATTTGACTGATGCCAAAGAGAATACACATGGATCATTTGACTTGTTGGATTGGTGGAAGACCAATTCGAAAAAGTATAAGATTTTATCTAAAGTTTCTAGAGATGTGTTGGCTATCCCTGTTTCTACAGTTGCATCAGAGTCTGCATTTAGCACAGGAGGTCGAATTTTAGACCCTTTCAGGAGTAGTCTTACTCCTAGAACAGTGCAAGCTCTTATATGTATGCAAAATTGGTTGAGGAGTGAAATGGTTCAAGAAATTATTCATTTACGGGATTCTTTGCAAGAGCTTGAAAATGTTGAAAAAGGTACAATTCAATGTTCCTTCTTTATATAATACAATTCTTTTATATTCTTAATCTGATATCTATTGTCTGTTGATCTGATGTCAAGTATTCGCTGATCTGATGTCTATATAATCCTGATCTGATCTCCATTGTTAAGTATGTTTTAGTTCTACTGTATGATTTCTTTTATATTCTTGATCTGATATCTATTGTCTGTTGATCTGATGTCAAGTATTCGCTGATCTGATGTCTATATAATCCTGATCTGATCTCCATTGTTAAGTATGTTTTAGTTCTACTGTATGATTTCTTTTATAATACATAAATGTATGTTATGTTGACTTATTTTATTATTATTGCTAACAAAGTAATACTTGTTTTTTTTATAGATTTTGCCAACTCTCTAAATATTTGCACGGATAATATCGAGTGACAACATCTCAACACATATGGTGTGCAATCTTCTTTGGCTATTCGCAATCTTTGGCTCTTCTTTGGCTCTTTTGTAGCCAATGGTATTGTACTTTTAAACTTGTATTTTTTGAAGCACTCAAACCTGTGTATCTGTACTTTGGAGGCTTTGTTGCTGCAGCGCGTATACCCTGTAGTACAAAGAAGGAACATTGAATTGTAATACATAAATCTGTACTTTGAATTGTATTATATAAATAATGAACATTGAATTGTACCTTTTTTAACATTTTCAAGCTCTTCAATCTCTTGCAAAGAATCCCGTAAATGAATAATTTCTTGAACCATTTCACTCCTCAACCAATTTAACAAGGGAGATCACATCAAGATTATATAGACATCATATCAGTGAATACTTGACATCAGATCAACAGACTATAGATATCAGATCAAGAATATAAAAGAAATCATACAGTAGTCGGCGCTTCTCTAAAGATCTGGCCAAAAAGAAAAATAAAAAAGAATAAAGGGGTAGTCGGCGCTTCTCCAAAGGAAAAGAAAAGATGTGAATATTCAAGTTTGCTACGCTTCTTTGTTGGGTGAAATCTGTTATTCACCCTCCGAGGATTGTGTGTTCCAAGACGTAGTACCTCCTTCCTTAGACGTGGTCTGTTCTTCAGGTGACTTTACTCGACGTGGTTCCTCCTTCCCAGACATAGTCCGTGCTTTGACAGACGTGGTTCTTTCTTCTGTAGACGTAGACGGTGCAAGAAGTTGTTCCTGCTTCCCACAGACGTTGTCCGTGCTTTGACAGACGTGGTCCTTGCCTTAGTAGACGTGGTCCTTGCAAGATGTTGTTCCTGCCCTGCCAGACGTAGCCCCTGCTTTAGTAGACGTGGCCCCTGCTGTGGTAGACGTAGTCGTTGCTAGACGTTGTTACTGCTTTAGTAGACGTAGCCACTGCTTTGGGAGACGTGGCCCCTTCTTTGGTAGACGTGGCTCCTGTTGAGATAAACCGAGAATAGCTAGTAGGAAAATTCCAAGGCTTGTGTATCACACAATTTCCTTAAAACAGATTCGCTCCCTCTACGAATGTGCAAGAGGTTACGTGAGCAAAATGTTTCCCAGGATACAATGGAAATCATAAAGTCGGTTTGCACAAAACCGCCTTACCAACGAACTAGAACAATGGTTGGATGCTTAAGGAAATTTTGGTAAGAAATTGCGAGAGAGTTTCTGAATGGGGAGAGGGATTCGTTCAGAAGGAGAATTTTTCCCGAAGAGATGTGTATTTCTGCAGTTCTATAAAATCCTGTTTATAGACTTCACCTCGTTTTCAATAAGTGTGCAGATAAATATAATTAATACCAATATTAATCCATTAATCTGCCACCTTAATCCATTGATATGACTTTCAAAAAGATAACTTAATCATTATCCTTTCAATGGATTATCCAATAATTTAATCATTATCCTTCAAGATAATTATCTATTGAAAACTTAAAGAGAATCAAAACGAGGGTTGATCAGGCCCGACGTTTTTCCCAAATATTCTCATTCACACCTTTTTCCAACTCTTCCTTCCAACAAAATCTTCATTTGTTCGGTGTGAGTTTGATATCGATTCAAGTTTTCAGATACGATGGCATGATTTCTCCTCTTCAGAGTCGTTTCTCTACCGGCATAGCTTTATTTTTTTGCTTCTGGTATCGGATATATTTGTTTGAAAAAAAATGAATTGATTGGAATATGTAATTTTTTATTATGGCAATAGGTAGTTCTAGGACTACTCTATACAAATTGGTAAACTCCTAACCCTACTATATATGATAACTGGATCTAAAATTTGTCTCTGTAACACCAATTGATTGATTGGATACCTAATTTTGAACATTTTAGGCTTCACCTTATCAAGTTAACTCTCGTATAAACAGTGGGGTAGCTAAGATTTCGGGATTACATGGACGATAATTTTTTTTACCAATATATACAAATATTTTAATATTAAAAGAGAAAATATATCAATTTAATAATATTACAAAACATTCTAAAAGATTTATACAATACATGAACTATTTAATTCGTGAAAGTGGATATCGACGGTCTTGCATTTTTTGAAAACGATCCAAAATGGTTGGCACAGACTTTTTACTAAATATTCCCTCATAACTTCATTTCTTATTGCTCAATCGGTTTTGTTTTGCCCAGATCACTAATCATATCTCGAGAATTAAAATCTAACCAACTTCTTTTTGTACCACCACTACGTTCACTACTCCCCGATTTTGAGATTGCTACGGTGTTGACATTGGCATCTTCATTTTTATCCGTAGGTTTGAAAAAACATTTCAAAGTTTTTTTCATTGTGTTATCTAAAAAATTCACATCAAAAAAATTAATATTAATTCCATTATTAACCAACTAAATTCACCACAATAAAGAAAAATAAACACAAGGTACACAACAATAAATATAAATCAACAAACAACAATCAACAAGTCATGATATTATATTTACAATACAAAATATAATACATTAATCACAAAAATTCTAAAATTAAGAAAAGGGAGATAAAACTTACTTCAAAAGTGAACGTAGGGCTCAAATATCTTGATTTGGGGATTAATTATTGTGGGGTTTGATATTTTATGGATTGGGATGAAAATTGCAATGAAGACCGGAAGGAAAGGGTTTGGATTAGTTGGGGCTTTTGAAGACTGCAAGCAAAGGGTTTGAAAATTGCAAGGACTCCTACTCCCAGTTAGTATATAGTAGGGATATGAGTACTAGAAATTCATATACACCTAGCGAAAAAAATAGAAAAAAATAAAAGCAAAAAAGGGAGCTGCCGTCCTCATGTATAAACACGCGCCCTCCTCTTATATATATACCCAAACCCTAAATCTTTTTCTCTCTCTAGCAGCTCTCTATTTTCTCTCTCCCTGAATAATCTTCTCTAGCCACCTCTCTTTTCTCTCTTCTCTCGAAGCAGATTTTGGCCATTACGGCTGAAGTTTTGAAGATCTCTCACCGCCAAAATACGCCCCACCTCTTAAGCTTCAAAACTCATACCTTATTCCACCATTTTTGTATGTATTTAAATCAATATGAGGCCAAGAAGAGGAGGCTCGCGGCGGTGGTGACAGCGGCGTCCAGATCTGGAAAGTGGAGAGAGGCTTGTGGCAGGAAAGTGGAAAAGATGAAAGGAAAACTAGGATTTGGGCAAAAGGTATATTTATTCCATTTGTTTGATGCAAAAAGGTATATTTTCCGTTTGGTTGTGTTTGCATCCCACGAAAATGAAAGAAAACTAGGGTTTCGACAAAAAAGATATGATTAAAATTATGTTTTTTATGTAGAATCATATCTTTTTGCGATTTTTTCATGTGAAATGGTGATACTGATGTTAAATACTTTTTTTAATATCAAATGGTGGTTCACAGAAGGTATGAAAGTAGATAAACAACGAACAGAATGTATTTTTTTACATAATTTGGTTGTACTGATTTAAAATGTTTGTTTGTACTGATGTAAAATGCTGGTTTGTGCTGTGAAATGGTGATTTGTGATGTTAAATGGTTGTACTGATGTCAAATACTTTTTTGTAATGTGAAATGGTGGTTATGATGTCAAATGTTGGTTTGTGATGTTAAATGATTGTACTGATGTCAAATACTGTTTTGTGATGTAAAATGGTTATTCTGATGTCAAATGTTGGTTTGTGATGTAAAATGGTTGTTCTGATGTCAAATGTTGGTTTGTGATGTAAAATACTGGTTTGTGCTGTGATATGATGATTTGTGATGTTAAATGGTTGTACTGATGTCAAATGTTGATTTGTAATGTTAAATGGTTGTACTTATGTCAAATGCTGGTTTGAGATGTAAAATGGTTGTTCTGATGTCAAATACTGATTTGTGATGTTAAAATGCTGTTTATTGATGTCAAATAGTGATATTGATGTTAAATGCTGTTTTTTTATGTCAAATGGTGGTACTGATGTTAAATGCTATATTTTGATGTCAAATGTTGGGGCAAAAAAACATTGCTGACCAACTACCAAAAGTCGTGTTTCCAATACTATAACGACAAGTACCTACCCAGATGCTTCAACCCGGCGAGAGACGGCTTCGGCCCTTCTGTGAATGAGCCGTAACGTACTACTCTGGTCAGAATTCACAGAAGAAAATCGTGATTTAAAATATTGTGATGTAAATTGTGGTTTTGATGTAAAGCATTCGAATCACTGCCATCAATAAATCTCCTTTTTGCAGTTTCGAGTTTGTTGTATACATGCATCCCTTGATGTAAAACCAACATACTACCAGACTACATAAAATTAATCAAAATGACATAAAAAATGAGATTTAACATCAGAATTCATAATAATGACATTTTACATCAAAGCAAAAAAAATGATGTAAACTGTTATTTTACATAATTTTACATAAAAAATTTATGTAAAATGACATTTTATATCAAGCAAAATGGGAAAGAGAGAGAGAAAGAGAGACATGGAGAGAGAGAAATGAAGCGTGAGAAAGGGCATTAAATGGAAAATACTGTAAAATGTCATTTTACATCAACAAAATGAAGAGAGAGAGAGAGAAAGAGAGGAATGAAGCGTGAGAAAGGGCATTAAATGGGTGCATGAGTGGCTTTTTTTAAGTGGGGACCCGACGCATTAAATGCGTATTTAATGCACCTGGCCCGCAAATTTAGTGAAAAAACTCGATTTTCACCGATTTTCTCACTAAAAATCCAGTCTTTTTTAAAAAACTGGACTAGGTGTATATTTGGTCCAATACTTCTATCCCTACGAATATAATTTGCGCTCCTACTCCCTTTTCTTTTTTTTTTACCCCAGCACCCACAGCTGCCTTTGTTTTACTTTTCACCCAAGCCGCTCCTTTATTTTTCTTTTTCCTCAAAACGAAGGTTCGCCACACTTTTCCCTTTTTTTAAATTTTGTCCACGCCGAACGATGTCGTTTCATATAAAAAAATTAAAAGTTTGTCGTCTTCTCCAAGAAACTCCATGGGCGATGTTCTGTAAAAAATTCCCTGAGGCACTACAAAATCAGAGCTAATCTACATACTCTCTAGGTAAAAATTTGATCTCTACATGGGCGAATGCCCTACCTCGGCTGCATGTAGCTCCGCCCCTGCGTATAAATAACAAAATATCCCATTCATGTTTTGGAAAACTATAAGAAAAAAATACAAGAATAATCCATATTATATAGTCTAGTAGCAAATTTAATTCTAAACCTTTAAGTAGTCAACACATTTAAAACTTTGTTATTCACTACACTTTTAATCCTAGTAATAGTTTTTTCCATGATGTGTTGATGGTTAAAAGTTACCGTCAACCTCCTGGATGAATGAACCGCATATAAGTCACACACAAGCAATTTACCTGATATGTAAAAGATGGGTGCTGGTGTTAGTTGTTATCCTCCAGAAGATAACCCCAAAACCAACATCCAGCAAAACCTCCACCATACAACCTAACTCTGAAACTGGCAACAGAAACGAACAGCATATGGTATGGTCCCTTCTATGCAATAATTGAAAAAGTGAGAGAAGCAATTATAACTCTGTTTAACATGGTTTTGGATCCCATTTGCAGTGATGAAAATATGGAAAGACCACATTAGAGCTATATGTAGAATGAATACCAATTATTGAAACAAACAACATATTTCTCTATTATTCCACCTACCTACCACTTGTTTTCAAGAACCGGAAGGATAGGACCTTCACTTGAGCTCCTGAACCTGAAATTATACAAGAGATCCCCAACCAAAATACCTAACAAATTCATTGCATCTATTGCACAAATGCAGCAAAAGTAATTGTCGTTTTTGTAATATGAGTTTGGATAGGCTTATAGATGAAACCAAGAAGGATGATGGTACCTTTTTGCTTTTTACCTAAAAGCAAAGGTATCATTTTTAACACTTTAACAATACGAGGATTATAATATGAAGATAGTATTTTGACATGACATCAAGAAAAGTAAGAGAAGCCATTAGTGCCATTCACATAAGTTGATTCCACAATGAAATTCTGCTTCACGGATTCCATTCACAGCACACAATGAAGCTACACAAGTTGAATATTGCAAGCAAGCAAATAATCTATAATTTATCATCATATGTAACATACAAAGATGAGATAATAATCAAGAAATCTTAACACATGAATCTTGAAATTTCCTTGGAATCAAGCAGGCAATGTATTTCCAGCTGGGGTGGTCCAAGCAATGTCCTTGAGGGCTGGTCTAAGCTCCTTGCTGCAGAATTGATTGAACTCCAAAGTATCGCCACTCGATTTCTTGACCTCAACTACAACAAAAGAAGGTGCTAATGAAAAGATGTCTGCAGCAATTCCCAGCTTGCCCTTCCTTCCAGTCTCCAGCCCCTGCAACCTGACACAAGAATCACTCCTCTTAAAGCTGAAATTCTTGGTTTTTGCCACCTCCTCCAGCGTAGAAATCACACTGCTGGCTGGCTTTGCGGTGGCAAATCTTAACTCTTCTTTCTCCTCCCGTTTCTTCTCTTCAAAAAGGGGCGACAAATCAAATCCTTGTGACAAAGAAATAATATGAAATGCGTTCAGAGTCTCTGCCTCCTTCCCCTTTGTCACAAATCCTTCATCCTCCACCGCGAATTCCTGTTCCTCTTTACTCAAACTCTTGGGCAACGACTTCTTGAACCAAGACGAATCCATAATCTTCGAAATTGTAATCCTCGTGCTCGGGTTTGGATCCAACATCTTGGTCACCAATTTTCGTGCTTCAGATGAGAACCAGGGCGGACACTTGAAATCGCCTCGATAAATTTTTCTGTACATGGAAACGAGATTATCATCTTGAAATGGCAAATACCCCGCCAGAAGCACGAACAGAATCACCCCACATGACCATATGTCCGCCCTGGCGCCGTCGTAACCCTTCTTCCCAATAACCTCCGGGGCGACATAAGCAGGGGTCCCACAAGTAGTATGCAACAGCCCATCCTGCCGGAGGTGATCGGTAAACGCGCTAAGCCCAAAATCAGTAACTTTCAAGTTCCCTTCCTCATCGAGCAACAGATTCTCAGGCTTCAAATCTCTATGGTACACTCCCCTGCTATGGCAGAAATCAATGGCGGATATCAATTGCTGGAAATAATTCCGAGCAACGTCTTCGCGGAGCCGCCCTCTGGAAATCTTCGCGAATAATTCGCCGCCCCGGATAAGCTCCATGACGAAGTAGATCTTGGACTTACTAGCCATGACCTCGTGCAAATCCACGATATTGGGATGCTTCACCATTTTCATAACGGCGATTTCCCGTTTGATTTGTTCCATCATCCCGACCCGAATCACTTTCTCTTTCCCAACAACTTTCATGGCAACGCTCTTCCCCGTCTGCAAGTTCCGGGACATATACACCTTGGCAAAAGTTCCGTGGCCTAGAAGCCGTCCAAGCTCGTATTTCCCGTGCAAAACACCGGGTTTTTCTTCGGAGCCCATCGTCATGAGCATAAAAAATGGGTTTCAAAATCTTAACAGAAATATAAACAAAGAAAGAAGAAACTTATAATCGGAGGAGGAGGTGGTGGTGTCGTACTGGAAAGATGTTCGTATTTCTGGTGGTAATACTAGTTGGGCAGAAAAATGACAAAAACAAAAAGACAAAACCTTCACCCGTCTTCAACGTGTTTCCGGTGGCAATTCCTGCCGCCAGTGGGTGGTTTCTGGGTTCTACGGCCGCCCGAAAGGGGGTTAGAAAGCGGAGAAACTCTCATCTCTATGCATTCGCAACAAGCACCGGCTGTGGTGGGAAGAGCTGTTTTGACTAGGTTTGGCAGAAGACGATTTTTTCTGCTCCTGTTTTTTTCGCTAATAAAATTTCTACGAACATTTCTGCTGTCTTACCTGAAGTGTTCATTTTATAGGGATGATATGGGTAAATTCGTCATTTTGCGTTAACATTCGACGGCTTCGATTTGCTCTAGGGTGACTATGTGTCGAGATCGGGAATGATGGTTACTGACTAATTTTGGAGTACGTGAATAATTGGAGGCGACACGTGTGTCGCACATGATCAAGTAACGGCGGAAGCGACGGGGACCCACGTTTTGTTTTGTGAACCGACTTGGTAATATGGTGAGCTCACGCGGAATGACGGTTTCATCCTTGTTGAAGTTGTTGGCAGGTTGCCGCATTTTAGGATATTCGCCTGGAATTCGTTGGGCGCAGCTGGATGGGTTTTGTGTAAATTGGAGGACTTACAGTGGCAGTTGATTATATGGGCACGATTTATTGCGGTCGCATCAGAATTTCCTGGCAGACGTCATGAGGAAGGAGTAATTTCCTTTTTCTCATCCCGCCTTGCATGTAAATTTCTGTAAGGTTTTAGAATATTATAATTACCTTTTAAGTCGATGAATTCAATTAATATCGCTTAAAAATTTACAAAATTAATGATACTCTTATGAAATTTGAATTAATTATTTTTTATATAACATCTTACTCAAAAATTTGACTAATTAAATAGACTATTTATTACCACTGTAATTAAATATAAATAATTCTCTACTCAATTATTAATACTAATAATAATTACTTATTTCTTTTTTTTTGAAGCAATAATTACTTATTTCTTAATTCTTTGCATTAATTTACTACATTATTAAATTATATACGCATTCCATTTTTTTTATAACTTTAGATGGTAAAAGGTAATTTTCAAAATACATGTATAAATTTCAAAAAGAAATTGACAAAGAGTCTCAAAATTTATTTATTTTGACAGGGGGAAGGAATATTCTTTTTCTGAATTTATATCATGAGGTAGAGAAAAACTTATCAATAATTACTGTTTAATTTGACGTCTCGTAGCAGACAAAAACTGGGACCCATCCAGATTGATTGGTTATTGTGGTGAATACCATTCACCATGATTGGGCTCTCTTTTAAGTGTTGTAATCCATCCATTTCAAAATATAATAATAATCTTTTTTTTTAAGCAAATATAATAATAATATTTTTGAAAAAAAATATAATAATAATTTTTTTAAGCAATATAATAATAATCTTAGTTTTATAATATATAACTTTTTATTATGAGATGAAGGCACAATCTTTTACTAAATAGTGGTTCGTTTTGTGGGGATGAGATAAAATAATCCTACAATAATTCTAATGGTTAATACCTGATTTTTCATAAATCAAAGGCAAAACAATCTCATAATAATTAAAAGACAATCACATCCTTTAATTAAAAATACTTTTAATTTAGCATATTAAATAAATTGAAATTGACTCTGTTCAATTAACCAACAATTCGACTTGAAATAAACACAATTTGATAATCTGAAATTAATTAGTTATTTGTTAAGAATAAAAGTCAAAATTACTCATAATTTATCAAACAAGTTAAAGATGAAGGAAATAAATTTACTCTCCATTCTTATTTTCCTGTTTTAGTTTCATCATCCAATAAAGAGGGTTATCCCTAATTTTATTGTGTGATTCAATAGATGATCTTAGGAGGATAAAGTTTTTTTTTCTTCAGTAAATTCAAATCTACTGGTATTGTCTGGTGACGACTTTATTAATGGTGTTTGTTGTTATGGCGACAGTTCGTTGGTGAAATTCGTTAGATTAATAGCAGCGTCGTTAATTATATTTGCTGGTTTGGTCCAAGAGAATTCAGTCATTATAACGTCTCATTTCTTATTTATCGCTCATATTTTTATTAAAATGTCCTTATTTAAAAAATAATATTTTGGTAAAAAAAAGATAAAATGGTAGTTCAGAGTGCAATAAATAAAAAAAAATATATAATATTTAAAAATATACTTTTTATGTAATATTTAAAAATATACTTTGATATAAATATTTTTAATTTACCAAATAACTCAAACACGTTACTAATATAAAGAATTATTTATATTTTGGTACGAAGATAATATTAATGAGAATATATCGGTAATTTATATGGTGGTCCTATAGGATCACCATGCAATTTTACTCCCACCCCAAAAATAGTAAGTTTTTTTTGAATGTGCCCTAATGAGGGCTATTTATGTAAATATACTTTGAGGGTATTTATGTAAATAAGACATTTGTCGCTTGATTGATTGTTTATCAAATGAGTTAATTTCATGATAGTAATATCCTTGTGCATATTTAATTTCATGAAATCGATCCGCCAAAAGAAACACTCCGTGGGCTAATTAGATCATGAGTGATTCTTTTGAGTAGTACTGGTACTAGGATCCTTAGACCAGAAATCACTACATGGTCTTAGGTGAATTGTAGTGTGCTTTGACATACGCCTAACGGGGCCGTAACAGGTTGCCAAGTACAGGTATGATTGGGTACACTATGAGACACGCTAAGGTATGTAGGTGAAGTGATGGGACTACAAATCTCTCTTAAGTGAGAGATGATATCTTGGCCACTTGATAGTGAACTGAAAAGTGCATGGTCATGCCCAATGAATGATAAGGATATCATTTGCTTGATGGATTCAGTGTCACTAAGAGATCGAGTAAACGTTTAGCTACATAAGGATGATGGTTCCATGCCTTATGTTAAACTGGATATCGATGTAGAGGATCGTACGCAGTTTGCTCGAAAAGGTTGTGTTGAATCTCCATTCGACCCTCCATTCTGAATTGGGTAGTCATTATGTCTTGCTAGAGACCACTAATGACTTATGGATTAATCAATGAGATTGAGTTATCCGTTGCCAATTTGGAATGGGCCTACAGGATCGCACATAAGAAAGTTCAATGATGCAGAATAAGGATTCTTGCCTACAATAAGTATAATTGTTATACTTAAATAAATAAGATTTAATTAAATGGTTTAATTAAATATTATTGAAAGTTCTATGGTATTAATTAATAGTTATTTAAATATTATTGAAAGTTCTATGGTATTAATTAATAGTTAATTAATTACCTGAGAACAATTGGGATGTGCTGATAAATCAAGGGACTTAATTGCAATTGAAGTTCTTAACCCATCAGCCTGATCCATGGGTCATGGGTTGATCCATGGGCTTGGTGTATAACCCAAATCATTAAGGTATTATTTAAGGCTGATTTGGAATTAGTAAATATTATTTAAATACTGATTTGGAATCAGTTAAATAATATTTGGTAATAATACTGATTTGAAATATGACTAAAATCAGTTAAGTTATAATTGGATAATTACAATACTGATTTTGGAAATTAATTCTCTACAAATATCCTAGGGATATAATTGTAGAAGGACGATGATTTTTGGAATTATTCTCATCAGACAAAAATACACAGAATTCTCAAATTCTCTTGGTAGGCAAGATCGGCTAGCACCAACCTGCAAAGACTTTCGTGCTTGAGAGTAGAGGATCCTTCGAGGAAGGATTTTGGAGACAACAAAACGCCATCTTCTCAGAGGAGCCAGGCGACGTGCGCAACCGATTACGCTTCAAGGGTAAGACCCGATCCTTAGTGTTTAGGATTCCGCTGTTTAATTGGATTAAACACCTAATCAATTCCCAACACATTGTAGAGTGAGGCCACAAACGCGTTTTTTTTTTTTTTTTTTTTTAATTTTCTCTTCTCACAGCGACTTTCATACTGGGCGGACTTTATTCCATGAGCTTGATTTATTATTTTTTATTATTATATTTCTTTTTCTTTCTTCTCTCGTGAATTTTTTTTCCGTCCTTTTTTTTTAAATTCAGTAATTTTTTTCTATGTTTTTGAATTTTTTTAAAAAATGATAAAAATAAATTTTAAATTATTATTTTATTTATTTTATAATTAAATAATTTTTGATATTGTAATATGATTTCAAAAGTCTGCAGATATAATATCTTTTGTCTTATGATATGATATCTATTATATATTAATATGACATCTATAGTCTATTAATCTGATGTCTATATAATCATGATTTGGTCCCCCTTGTTAAGTATATTTTAGTTATATTGTATGCTTTATTTTATATTCTTGATCTGATATCTATAGTCTATTATTCTCTTATCTGATATCTATATAATCATGATGTGATCTTCATTGTTAAGTATGTTTTAGTTCTATTGTATGATTTCTTTTATATTCTTGATCTGATATCTATAGTCTGTTGATCTGATATCTAGTATTCTCTTATATGATATCTATATAATCATGATCTAATCTCCCTTGTTAAGTATGTTTTAGTTCTATTGTATGATTTCTTTTATATTCTTAATCTGATATCTATAGTCTGCTGATCTAATGTCTAGTATTCTCTGATCTGATGTCTATATAATCATGATATGATCTTCCTTGTTAAGTATGTTTTAGTTCTATTGTATAATTTCTTTTGTATTCTTGATCTGATATCTATAGTCTGCTGATCTGATGTTTATATAATCATGATGTGATCTCCCTTGTTAAGTATGTTTTAGTTCTATTGTATGATTTTTTTTATATTCTTGATCTGATGTCTATATAGTCATGATGTGATATTCCTTGTTAAGTATGTTTCAGTTCTATTGTATGATTTCTTTTATATTCTTGATCTAATATCTATAGTCTGTTCATATGATGCATGGTATTATGTGATCTGATGTCTATATAATCATGATGTGATCTCCCTTGTTAAGTATGTTTTAGTTCTATTGTATGATTTCTTTTATATTTTTGATCTGATATCTATAGTTTATTGATCTAATATCTATTGTCTTTTTTTTTAAATATTTTTTTAAAAAAAAGACTGTGCGTAAAAAAAATAAAAAATTATAGCGCATAACTATAGTGCGTAATTGTAACGCGCAACTGTAGCACTACAGTAAAAGTATGATGAATTTTACTCTTATAGCCTATAGCATACGGACCCGAATATATCTAGTAGGTTCAATTGGTAACAGTTTTTTGTTTTCTAAAATAAGTTAGCTAGAAACTTTATTTTTTCGGATGTAAAACTTGGATCTAAAATCAAACCGGCTAAAGTCAGAGATCAGGACCAATAGGTTCAACCAGGGTTAGAGTAGACTCGACTAACATCATAAATAATTATAAATTATAAATATATTAATAATAAATAAAATCACATTCATATAAAATTTTATACATGAATATTCACAAATTGAATGTTGACACTTTAAAAGAATGAATTTAATCAATATTTATAATCATTTACCAGTAATTAGAAGAAAAACTGAATTACTATTACACAAATAAATCAAAGTACTAAAAACTTAATGAATTAACGGTAGAGGTAATTTATCAAATATTAAAAGTATAAAGTCATTGTATAATAATTAAGTGAAACGGTAAAACCCATCGCTCTATGTTAGGATTGTTTATCGAATCGATATATCGGATCATCAAATCAAACGGACCAAATTACCAAGTTAACATATTAAAAAAAATTGAAATTCACTCCGTAAATTAATCTAACCATCCAACCGGATTAACCCTAATTAAAATTTTCGGGTAATATGTCGGATTTTACCGACCGCATTATGTTTTATCCCTCACAACTTACTTTTCATCCATTTTGGGGCCAAATTTTAATTTTTTTTAAAAAAGTCAACGTTGCATTTTATTGTGGGCCTCAAACTAAAAAAAATTACATTATTAAACCAAATCACAAGAAAAATATACAAAATTACCATATCATAAATTTATATAAGAAAAGCGAATGCCTAAATATAGTCCATTTTTCTTATTTATTATTTTTGAATTATCATTTTATTATATTTTTATCAAAATATTCTTATTATTAAAAAATAATAAGGACATTTTAATAAAAAATGGACAATAAATTAAAAAATAAAACCATATTTAATACTGATGGAAAAATTTGTCAAAAAAACTTAAACTTCCTCATTAAATCATTCAGATGTACTTGCTCTTTAGAATTTGCTAAGGTATTGGCCTTTTCTTGAGCTATTATTTCCTTAAAAAAAATAGAGAAAACTACACTGAATATCGTAAAAGTGAGATCCAAAAACTATAGCAAACATCTAAGCTAAATAGCATTGTTGATTCAATAAATCTTCATGTACCAAAGAATATACATGTAATCAAGCTCATCACGCCGTTGTAATGATTTTGAGGGCCTTATGACGAAATAATAGCAGTGGACCCTTTTGATATCATTTAAGTATAACTGATTTAAATAAGAGCACGAAACTTGAAAAAATAGAAATTAACACTCTGAAAAATAAGTCGTGATCAAAAAAGAAAAAATAAAGTAAAATTAGAGATAGGAAGAGAGAGTTTTCCTAGACTGTGCCATTTAAATTTTAATAAAACTCCTAAATTTGTGACTGTCCTTCAAACTCTCAATTTGACCAAGTTTTCCTTTAATTTTTTTTTTAAAAAATTATACACTAAAGGCCTAAATCCATTTTTGGTATCTCATAACATGGGTTATTTCATTTTTTGTCTCCCTTAAATTTTAATTACCAATATTAGTTTCACTTAATTTTTTTTTGACAATTATAGTCTTTTTCTTACGAAAATATCATTGACTAAGGGGTGAACAATTAGGGTTAGTTAAGGGTAGTTTCGTAATAAAAGGACTAGAATTGTTAAAAAAAATTTAAGTGTGACTAAAATTGGTGACTAAAACTTAAGGGGGATAAAAAATAGAATAACCCATGTCATGAGGGAGCCATATAATATATGAATTTTATTGTTGTTGGAATTAAAATTATGTATGAAAAAACACCTCAATTTTCTCTACACATTCAAATCTCATTTAAATTTGACCATCTTTCCAATTTTTCGTCTCCTAGCCCACTCGTACAATGACTTGAAGTCAAGACCTCCCAAATTTTAAGTGAGGTATGCTAACCACTTAGTTATCTCTTTATTTTTTAATTCTTTCAATTATATATTAATATTACTAGTATATAAAAAATATGGGTCCCTGAAACTTTTGGACCATGGGTCATCGCCCCTCCTGCCCTACCCTGTGGGCCGGCCCTGAAGCTCATACACATTGTAACTTGAGTAAAGGAGAGGCAAGTCGTGTTGGCCTCGGATTGAGCTTTTATGTATATAAAAACCCAAGTCAAATATAATTTCCTCATTCTTTTTCACTCTTTTTGAAATTTATTGTTTTTATTGATTTATCTTTTATTTATAATTTATTTTATCATCTTATATAATTTTTATATTTATTAAAATTTAATTTGATAACCATATTCAATATTTAATTTTAATATATAAGCATGTATTCAATGAAGTATGTTTGAATCTCTTAGTGGAAACTCTCTCCATCTAATTAAGTGGTGAACACTAAGTTAAAACTCTCGTCTAATTAATTGATTTATCTATCACTTAACAATCGTTATATAGTAGTAATAGAGTTATATTGCTATGTGTCATTTAACAAATGACAGGACAATATTGGTTACGAGAGAAAACAATAATAGATATTCAGAGATATCATATCAAATGATAAAAGATTTTTTTTATTAAATTGGTAGGAGCACCTTGCAAGATACCCCAAAGTGTACGATATAATTTGTCATCACTTAAGGGTTAAATTTTTTTTAATGAAAAAACTATTCTCCCCCCCCTCCCTTCTCTCTCTCCACCGGAACACAGTCTCTCTCGGCAAATTATATCCTACTCCTAGGAGTAAACCGGCCGGTTTACTCCTAGGAGTATTATCAATAGCAAGCAGCCCCACCCACACGAAAAGCAAAAGCCTGGCCCCCTTTCTCTCTTTTTCTCTCTCCCCCTTTCTCTCACCACCAATACAATTGTGAGCTACTACACTTTTATTTCCACAAGCCCCTTCTCTCTCTCTCTCTCTCTCTCTCTCTCTCTCTCTTTCTTTCTCCTCCCACCACATAAACGAGAAAGAAGAAGGCAACAAAAAAGATGACGTCGCCACCAAGGGTTCTGAACTACTTATGTAAACTGAGGGTTCTGAACTACTTATGTAAACTGAGGGTTCTGAACTACTTATGTAAACTGATGGTGCTGAACTACTTATGTAAACTGAGGGTGCTGAACTATTTATGTAAACTGAGGGTGTTGAACTACTTATGTAAACTGAGGGTGCTGAACTACTTATGTAAACTGAGGGTTATGAACTACTTATGTAAACTGAGGGTGCTGAACTACTTATGTAAACTGAGGGTGCTGAACTACTTATGTAAACTGAGAGTGCTGAACTACTTATGTAAATTTCACTCCCGCCTTTTTAGTACATGTATTATGGATTTCATTAGATATGTAATATGTTATTTAATATTATCAAATTCATTTTTTTTCTTCAATATCATGTGCGCGTCTTTTTTTTTTCCCTCGCTGAGTCCACCACGTCTCAGAACACTAGCACCACGTCCAGAAACGTCTACAACCATGCATGTGAATTTAAGCTGATTTTTTTCACAAATACAGTCCACTACGTCTCAGAACACTAGCACCACGTCCAGAAACGTCTACAGCCATGCATGTGAATTTAAGCTAATTTTTTTCACAAATACAGTCCACTACGTCTCATAACACTAGCACCACGTCCAGAAACGTCTACAACCATGCATGTGAATTTAAGCTGATTTTTTTCACAAATACAGTCTACTACATCTCATAACACTAGCACCACGTCAAAAACAACTAGCACCACGTCCAGAAACGTCTACAACCATGCATGTGAATTTAAGCTAATTTTTTTCACAAATACAGTCCACCACGTCTCATAACACTAGGACCACGTCAAAAACAACTAGCACCACGTCCAGAAACGTCTACAACCATGCATGTGAATTTGAGCTGATTTTTTTCACAAATACAGTCGACCACGTCTCATAACACTAGCACCACGTCAAAAACTACTAGCACCACGTCCAGAAACATCTACAACCATGCATGTGAATTTAAACTGTTTTTTTTCACAAATACAGTCAACCACGTCTCAGAACACTAGCACCACGTCAAAAACAACTAGCACCACGTCCAGAAATGTCTGCAACCATGCATGTGAATTTAAACTGATTTTTTTCACAAATATAGTCCACCACGTCTCAAGAACACTCAGTTTACATAAGTAGTTCAGAACCCTCAGTTTACATAAGTAGCTCAGAACCCTCAGTTTACATAAGTAGTTCAGCACCCTCAATTTACATAAGTAGTTCAGAACCTCAGTTTACATAAGTAGTTCAGAATTCTCAGTTTACATAAGTAGTTCAGAATCCTCAGTTTACATAAGTAGCTCAGAACCCCCAGTTTACGTAAGTAGCTCAGAACCCCAGTTTACATAAATAGTTCAGAACCTCAGTTTCCAAAAAACCAACCTCACTCCACTCTTCCAAAATGCAAATATAATTGAGGGGTTTTGTTCTAGGGACCATGGGGGATCTTTTAGTGGTGAGAAACGACCCAAATCTTGACCGGAAAGGGATGAATCGGTGGCGAATGGTCGGCGGGAAAAGGAGATTCGCGGAGAGAGAAAACAAACACGAAATAGAGAAACGAAGACATGGTTTTGTTCTATGGAGTGTGGGGAACATTTTCATGGGTTAGGACGGCCGAGGACGGTCTCCGGTTGGCCGGAACGGGGGCGGTCGTGAAGAAGAAAGGAAAATGAATAAAAGAAATAAGCGGGGGGTGGGGAAGAGAGAAATGGGGAGGGGGGAAAAGAGAGAATGAGAGAGAGAAGGGAGAGTAATAGTAGAGATAAACCTCCTAGGAGTAAACCACCTGGTTTACTCCTAAGAGTAGGATATACGAACTGGTCTCTCTCTCCTGTCCACAGCCTTTTCCTTTGATCTAATTAAGTTTCTTATTTTTAATTTTTATAATAATATTTTTATTTAAAAATTAATTTTATTTTATAAAAATAATCTAAATTTTAATGTATAAAATTGCTTCTACTTATTTATATTATTAAATATTTATAGTAAAAATTTTAAAATCAAAATAAAATTATAATTAGAGTTTTGTAATTTATTTATAAAATTAAATATAGTTAATTAATATATATATTTTTTAAAATAAACGTATTTTTTTAATGGACAAAATGATAAAATAAATCATATTAAAACTTTAGACATGTAACATTATCAAATAATTAAACATTATTCAACATTCAGATACTTAAATAGGTATAAATGGTTGATAATTCATATATTTTTGTTTCGATCAATTTACATTGTATATTTATCTTTTGTAAATTGAAAATATTTTTCATTCATATTAAAATATTTTTTAATAAATATTAAAATATTTTTTAATATAATTATTACGCACCATCACAAACTAAGTAGAGTCAATACCCTAATTATTATATTGTAATTCTAGAAAAATCCCTAACAAATTTTGTATTTTAAACATACTAAAACAGAATTTTAAACATACTAAAACAGAAGAAATTCTTGAGCAACTAGTTCCACAACCTGATGGCGTGTCATTTAAAAAAATTTCTTGAAGAACAAGTCTCCGACCTAATTACGTGTCATTTCAAGATTTTACACATTCACTAAATTCAATTTCATTTTATATATTTACTAATTCACTCAATTGAATTTCACTTATACTACTAATAATTACTAATAGTAAACTTATCATTAATTATCCATTTAAATTTTAAAATATAATTATATCATTTTTTCATCTCTTATTTATCTTTCTTCACCTCCCACCAACATTCATTCTTACACCATATCACGAAATCATGAACCAAATCTCATATTTTTCTCTCTTTATATATATATATATATATCTTTTTAAAAATTTTCATGACTTCAACAAGCAATCAAAAACTCTCTTCCATCCTCCATATACCTCACTATTCTCACATACCAAAGGTATTTAAATTAATTAATTTGCATAAATTATTTTATTTCTATGTTCCTTATGTTGAATATGATAATAATTGATCCATTATCACATTTTTAGTGTGTTTTATTTCTCTCTCTCTTTTTTTTTTTTTTTTACAGAAATCTTAATCACTTCAACAAACGATGAACAACTCTCTCTCATCCTTCATCTACCTCATTATTCTCACATACTAAATGTAACTTTCTTCATCTCTTATTTATCTTTCAATCTTCCTCGATTTTCATTCATCTACATCACCATTCTCAAATACAAAAAAGGTGCATTAATTAATTTGCATCAATTATATTATTTTCTATGTTCCTTATGTTCAATATGATAATAATTCATTCATTATGACATTTTTGTGTGTGTTTTTTTAAATTTTTTATTTAAAAAAATCTTCAGATCTTCCTCAATATTTATTCATCTTCATCACCATTTTCAAATACAAAAGGCGTACATTATTAATCCGTTTTAGATTTAAACATTATAAATATTCATTACCATATTTTTGTATGTTTTGTTTTTTATAATTATTAAATGAATTATAATTTATTTTTGTTATTAATTAATTTGCATTGATTCTACATCGTTTATTTTGATTATATTCTTCGTCATGATAAAGACTTATTACCATATTTTTGCCTTTTTTTTTCTAGGAATATTCATGGATTCCACAAGAAATCAAAAACTCTTTCTCATCCTTCATTTTCCTATATCTTCTCACAAATTTCAATTATTTTCTTTCTCCAACTCATCTTCCATTATCTCTTAAAATATTTATTAATTGTAATGATTTTTTTTTTGTCGGTTCATTGGCACCCCTCATCACATTTTGTCAATATTTTATTTTATATATTAATTATCTTCACCTTGATGATAAAGAGTAATAATAATGTTTTTTAGTTTTTTTTTAAATTTTTTATTCACAAATCTCATGGCTTACACAATAAATCAACTCTATTTCATCTTTCATCTCACTAACTATTCTCACAAATTCCAATTGTGGTCTTTCCAAAATTCTTCTTTCATTATTTCTTAAACAAAAAAAAAAAAAAGTTATAAAAGGAGATTATGAAGATTATGGGTTCAAACAGTGTCAAAAATTCTCAACTTTTGAAACAATCATTAATTATCTATTTAAGGTTTAGACTCAATTAAAATTTTGAAATGTTATTTAAAATTTCATCAATATATTTAGATTAAAATTCTCAAAGGTGAAAAGTCCATAATATAATTTTTTTTAAGTAAAAGACTCGAAAAGCTAATATAATTTTAAAGACAAAATTAAATGAAAATGAAACATTTGTACATTTCTACTTTAATTTCAGTTATATATTATTTATTAATAAATTTAGATAATATTCATACTCGTGTATATATTATATACACGTGTGTGTTTTGATTTCAATATTTACTCCTCATTTTAAAAATATAAAATATGACATAAGGATAAAATTAGTATTCCTTTTATTTCATAATTAAACTTATGTTTATATATAATTTTAATTATGAAATAAATATATAATATATGAACCCACAACACACGTACTATTCGTTTTTTTACATGATTAACTAATTAATTTTTCAAATTGAAAGATTGATAATTATACATTTTTTATTAATTTTATTTCAAATTGAAAGATTAATATTTATATCATCAATATATTTAGATTGAAATTCTCAACATGAAAAGTAAATATTAGATTGAAATTTTAATTGAATCTAAACCTTATGATATAATTTGAGGATTAATCCATTTAAGAATTATTATAATGATCAAATTATTTGCAGGTTGGTTGTGTTTTCAAATTATTAAATGTTGGTTGTGTTTTTAACATTTCAAAAATTTTATCGGTGAAATCAAGTACTATTATTATAGTATTAGATAAGATTAAAATTTAGATAAAAGTAAAAAAATTATTATTGATACAGAAAAGTTCAAAAACAGTAAAGAAAAAACAAAAAGATTATATTAGAGAGGATTAAAATTTAGATAGAGATAAATAATAAAAAATAATTATTTGTAGAGAAAATTAAAAAAAGAGTAAATTAAAGGAAAAAGAATAAGTTGATTAGGATGACATTAGATATAATATTAAATTTTAGATAAGAGTGAATTTCAAAATAGGTCATCATACTTTGGTAAAGTTTAGGTTTTGGTCACTAACTTTTAAATATTCAAAAAAGGTCACTAACTTTTACATCTGAATTTTAAATTTGGTCATTCCGTCCATATTGGCTGTTAACCCTCTTAACGGAGCCTTTTTTTTTAGGGCATTTAACGCGCTACAATTGTCTTCCTTTCTTTTGTTATTTTTGGCTAATTTTTTTTTATAGACATCAGATCAGCGAATACTTGACATCAGATCAACAGACTATAGATATCAGATCAAGAATATAAAAGAAATCATACAGTAGAACTAAAACATACTTAAAAAGGGAGATCAGATCAGGATTATATAGACATCAGATCAGCGAATACTTGACATCAGATCAACAGACTATAGATATCAGATCAAGAATATAAAAGAAATCATACAGTAGAACTAAAACATACTTAAAAAGGGAGATCAGATCAGGATTATATAGACATCAGATCAGCGAATACTTGACATCAGATCAACAGACTATAGATATCAGATCAAGAATATAAAAGAAATCATACAATAGAATTAAAACATACTTAACAAGGGATATCAGATCAGAATTATATAGACATCAGATCAGCGAATACTTGACATCAGAACAACAGACTATAGAAACGAATGTTTTTTAACTTAAGAAATTG
Source organism: Knoxia roxburghii (assembly GCA_030378225.1). NCBI lineage: Eukaryota > Viridiplantae > Streptophyta > Magnoliopsida > Gentianales > Rubiaceae > Knoxia > Knoxia roxburghii. Next base: position 26,940,798 of record CM059424.1, read on the forward strand.
TTTGTATTTGTTTTTTGGATAGTTGATGTGTATGAATTTTTCTTCCAATTCACATGAATGTATGTAAAATGCTCTTTTATTTTATACTGGATTGCAACCAATTTTTTTTTTGTATAAATAATTAATATTTCATTTGTATAAATAATTATATTGTATAATGTCAATCAAAAAAATGAGTGAAATAATTATATTTGTATAATTATATTTGATCTGATGTCAAGTATTCGCTGATCTGATGTCTATATAATCCTGATCTGATCTCCCTTGTTAAGCATGTTTTAGTTCTACTGTATGATTTCTTTTATATTCTTGATCTGATATCTATAGTCTGTTGATCTGATGTCAAGTATTCGCTGATCTGATGTCTATATAATCCTGATCTGATCTCCCTTGTTAAGTATGTTTTAGTTCTACTGTATGATTTCTTTTATATTCTTGATCTGATATCTATAGTCTGTTGATCTGATGTCAAGTATTCGCTGATCTGATGTCTATATAATCCTGATCTGATCTCCCTTTTTAAGTATGTTTTAGTTCTACTGTATGATTTCTTTTATATTATTGATCTGATATCTATAGTCTGTTGATCTGATGTCAAGTATTCGCTGATCTGATGTCTATATAATCCTGATCTGATCTCCCTTTTTAAGTATGTTTTAGTTCTACTGTATGATTTCTTTTATATTCTTGATCTGATATCTATAGTCTGTTGATCTGATGTCAAGTATTCGTTGATCTGATGTCTATACAATCCTGATCTGATCTCAAGGAGGAAGGCAAAAAAAAAAAAAAAAGCCAAAAATAACAAAAGAAAGGAAGACAACTGTAGCGCATTAAATGCCCTCAAAAAAGGCTCCGTTAAGAGGGTTAACAGCCAATATGGACGGAATGACCAAATTTAAAATTCAGATGTAAAAGTTAGTGACCTTTTTTGAATATTTAAAAGTTAGTGACCAAAACCTAAACTTTACCAAAGTATGATGACCTATTTTGAAATTCACTCTTTAGATAAAGATAAATAATTATCTGGATAGGAAGACAAAAAAATGAGTAAATTAAAAAGAAAACAAAAACTCTATTAGAATAAAATAACAAGCTCTTTACTTCATTAGATATGATCAAAATTGAGATAAAGATAAATAAGAAAAAATAATTATTTGTAGAAAAAAAAGTTGAAAAAAAAGTAAATTAAAGGTAAAATGAGTTAGCAAAGACACTTTTCACTTCCGTTCACAATAATTTGCATTAATATAGATATTTTTTTCTGATTAAAAATTTTGTTATATATATAAATATATTTCTTGATTCTATATATTTTTCAAAGATAAATAGATTGTTACATAATATACACTACCTCATATCTAAAAGAATATTTTTATTTATTTCATCTATCTGGAGTTAAAAAAAATATAAACAAAAGTGCAGTTGAGTGCTTTAACAAATAAACTAAATACCCAAGAAAATGAGTAATAAATAGTCTTATACTCTTGATTGAATATAACTATATTTTTGTCCATTGCTTTCACTCGCTTGGTGAAGGTTTCTCCAATATGAAATAGGATTCTCTAATTATTATATTATTTTTTATGTCAGTAGAAAAAATAATTATTATCCTAATACAAATAAAAAATAATCATATTTTTTATTTTCTTAATGATAAAATATTCAAATTTTTTATCTTCAATTATTATTATTATTTTATATTTTAACTAAATGAAAAATTATACAATAACTTTATTAAGTTTTAACTTATAAAAAAATTATTAATCAAATAACAAATAAATTAATAATATTATAATTTATAAAATATTTTTATAGAAATTCTATTACAAACAATTACACCAATTTAAAATTTGGATAAAATATTATGATTATAAATAAATAATTTTAATAATTAAATTATTATTACCGTTATAAATAATTAAGTCATTCTTATAATTTTCCGTGTAATAAATAATTAGGTCGTTCTTATACTTTCAAATATGATAAATAATTAGGGCGTTCCTATAACGTTCCGTGCACGGACGCATGTACTAGTAACAACTATATTACCTTATAATAGGTCCTTGAATGATCTACTATTTTCTCCTCTAACTAATCTATTTCTACCATTTGTACAAAGAATACATTAGTACAATGTAGTCATATGACTCGTACACAACAATCGCTAATCTAACCTCCTCAAAAAATCCAAGAAAATGAAACAAGTCATTTTCATTTCTAAAATCTCACTATTTACAAAATTGTTTTCACTTTTGTTTTATTAATTAAGATCGCTCCAGATACGGAATGGTCATGAGGGACTTTTGATAGACTCAAAAGCCACTTCCATAATCAATTATCCCTCTCTTGCATACGGTAAGATATTTATCATCACTAATAACAATTAATTATCTTAATAAATTATGGGTTAATATTAAAAAGTGAACGCTTAAATATTGCATCATTTTATTCTATTTATGGATAAAGATATTTTGGTATAAAATAAGCAAAGCCCAATACAAATCCACATGTGATTCTACCTCAAAATAAATTGGCAATGAGAGGAGTAGCAAATGAGCCTTATATGGTGCTCTTAATGGGCTTATGTTTACGGTGTGGGACAAGTGAACCATGGGCATTTCATTATTTCAACAAATTTAAAAGAATTATTTAAATGAGTATTTTTTAATAAAAATTTTAAAATAATTTAGTGAATGATAAATTTATTTATTTTAGATGAAAAAGAACTGCATTCATTTACTGGGAATCGTCCAGCACCGATTGAATTAGGAAATCTGGCACACTAGGCCAGTCCTGCACAGAGGCTACATGTGTTTTGACAAAATTGGCAATCCCATGGGCATACAAGTTTTGCACTCTGAGGATCCAATAAAACTTAAGAGCTAGTGAAACATCAACTAAGCCTATACAATCCTCAAAAATGGGCTCAATAATGTGCGAACTATGATCAGCATCCCTCATGGCCAATATTACCTGTGCAGAGTCTCCTAGCACCAAAAAGGAACTGATACCAAGGCGGCGACAGAGAAAGAGAGCCTCCTTTAGCGCCAGAATTTCCGTAGCTTCCGGCTCCAATATGGTTGGGAAAAAGCGTCCAAAACCATGTAGATAAACACCATTTGCATCCATAATATAGACTCCAGCCGTAGCTCTTTGGCGTTGTTGCGAAATGGCCCAGTCAAAATACACACATACTCTATCAACTGTGGCGGGGTGCATTGGGAGTAAGGAATAGCCCGTGATTTGTTGTGCCTGAAGAACATTTTTAGCGGACTGATAAGAGTTCAAAGATGCCGATGCTGACAGAGCCACCTCAAATGAGCTTGGCTGGACATCTTCGTAAACTTTCCTGTTGCGGGCAAACCAAAGGGAAGAGAGTAGCATTACAACTCGTTCCGCTTCCTGAATTGGCATCGTGAGCAACATGTCACGCACCCATTCCTCGACATTAACTGCTCGATCCATACAAGGTGTGCCAGGAATTTGATAAAGCTCTAAACTTCTTGTGAAAACGGGCAGCGAAACAACATATGGATGTGGGATGTATCTGCCTGCTGACAGAACGTGCAAATGGGAGGGACTGCGATTCGCCTCTTGGCCAAGTTCTCTGCAGTGGGAAGAGTTCCCGTGATTACCCGCCAACAATGGTGCACAACGCGTGACGGTATTCTCAATCTCCAAAGTCGTCACCAAATCGTATCGTTACCAGCAGAGTGTGGCACGGCTGAAGCCGAATCACCAATTGAGGCAGCGGTAAAAGCACAGTATGCCGACTTGACGGTGAATTGACCCTTGTTATGAAAATTCCAATACCACCTGTCTCTTTCTCAAGATTCACCCAGTGGAATGGACAAAATTTTGGATGCCTCATCGGGAGAAAATAACCTGCGGATCAGAGCTTCATTCCAGACTGACGGGGACAATTTTAACGCTGAAACAGTGGCCGTGTTGGGAAACTCCTCTGACTGATGGAATCCACATAACGGATTGGCCCCAGGTAACCATGGGTCCAACCAAATTTTAGTCTGCTCACCCGAGAAAATCCGTCGCCTTACCCCTGTCTTCAAACACCGAACCCCTTCCAAAATACTCTGCCAGGTAGAGGATGGGCGCGCACCCGGAACTGCTTCCAATAGAAATCCATTGGGATAGTACTTTGAGCGGAGAATCTACGCTAATACCTATCTTGGCTACGTGAGAAGGCACCAAACTTGCTTAGATAATAATGCGAGATTGAAAATCTTAAGATCTCCGAATCCCAATCCACCCTCTGCTTTCCTGACTGTGAGCTTCTTCCTTGCTACCCAGTGGATCTTTCGCCTCTTAGAATTTGAACTCCACCAATATCTAGCAATTAGACTTTGAATTTCAGCAATAGTTCGATCCAAACAGGAAACAAGACATGGCGTAGGATAGTATGGCTTGTAACACCGATTTTATAAGTACCTCATTCCCTGCCTTTGAAAGTGACTTCTCAGTCTAGCCTTGGATACGAGCCGCCACTTTATCCCGGATGTTAGCAAAAATCTCCCGTTTATTCCTTCCCAAAATACTTGGTAATCCAAGATACTTACCATGAGTATCGACCGCTGGAATACCAAGCACCCGATAGATCTCATCTCTCTGTGTTTGTGGCGTGTTGGGACTAAACCAAATGCCTGATTTATCCAAATTGATACTCTGCCCCGAAATTTCCTCATAAGTAACCAATGCCCATTGTAAATGACATGCTTCATCCACATTTGCGTTACCAAACAGAAGCATATCATTAGCAAAGAAAAGATGAGAGATGGCAGATGCACCTCTGGCTACTGAAATACCCCCTATCCTCCCACACTTTTACAGATCATGCAATATAACTGACAACACTTCACTACAAATGATAACCAGGTATGGAGATAAAGGATCTCTCTGCCTGATGCCTCATTGATTTGTGACTTCTCCTACCTGTTGGCTATTTAAAATAAAAGAAAACTTCACGGTTGACAAGAACAGCTGAATCAGAGCTATAAAATTATGACTGAAACCCATAGCTCTCATAGTTGATGTAATGAAACCTATCAAAAGCTTTACTCATATCAAGTTTAATGCTCATTTGCCCATTAACACCTATAGTTCACAGCTTCATAGAATGGTGTGTTTCATACGCCACAAGCACATTATCCATGATAAGCCTACCAGGTACAAAGTAGATTATGAATATGATATAACACTGGGGTGAATCTGCCTAAGACGGTTAGAAGCCGCCTTAGATGCAAGTTTAAACACTACATTACACAAATTGATCGGCCAAAACTGGGTCAGCTCCGGTTTAGTAACTTTAGGAATCAATACAATGTGAGTTAGGTTCAAAAGGGGGTCTAGCTGCCTATTATTCAAAATGTTCAGCACAAAATTTACTATGTCCGATCCTACAGCATGCCAATATTTTTAAAAAACACTAGACTCATACCGTCAAGGCCAGGAGATTTATATGGATGCATAGTCATGAGAGCTTTAATAATCTCTTCCTCCATATAAGGACTATCAAAAAGGTTATTGAATGCCGATGAGACCCGGGGCATGATGCGTGAGAGTATTCTTCGCGTGGCAGCTTCATTCGGGTTCGAGGAAGCAAAGATATCTGTGAAGTAGCTTTGAATTATCGACTCGATTGTGCCAGGCTCAGTGCGCAAAATACCAGACTGTCACGCATACAGCTAATCAAGTTATTGGACTTCTTGTGAGTAGCTTCCTGGTGGAAATATCGAGTATTGTCATCTCCAAATCGGTGCCAAAACATCTTAGAACGCTGCTGCCACTTAATTGCAAGTTACTCCTGCTGGGTTTCCAGTTCAAAATCGAGCACTCTAAGCCTTTCTTGAATACTTGCCGTGATATTCCCCTGCTTAAGTGCCTGAATCTCTGCTTTCAGTTGCTCAATCAACTTTTCTAGATTGCGAAAAGGTCCCCCTCCCCATCGAATCAGCCCCAAAGAACAATTATGCAAGTTGTTAATAACGCCATCCTCCGAGTTCCAACTTTCACTAATCACTTTCTCACAATCACTCGCTTTCATCCAAAATGCCTCAAACTGGAAACATTTCCTCATTCCTTGAGCAACTGGCGGGTCCAAAACTATACGCAAGTGGACCACTAAGGCCGCATGGTCTGATGAATACGCCGGCACACTTCGCGATGAAATAATCAGAAATAATTGCAACAATGATGGGTTGATGGTGGCTCGATCAAGCCGTACTCGCTGCATACACGGGTGTTGAAGCAACCGACTCCATGTGTATTTTAGGCCAAAAACTCCCAATTGGTTTTGAATATTGGTAAAACTTGACTGTGTGCACTTTGTCTCGCTCAGAAATATAACATGGGAATGATGAGTGCGGATAAGCTCCCGTAATTCCTGAATTGTTCGGGGGTTCTCCTGTTAGGTTTAAATATTAAAGCTATGCTTGTATTAAACTTTTTCAAAGTTAATATATCAATTTAATGTTTTGGTTTATATGTTGTGCATATTTTGTCCTTTTATATTATGTAGTTAGATGATGAGGTGTTTTGCGTGACACAGTAGATCTCATCATTGGTTAAAATACATAATATATAAATGAGGTTCGTAACCGAGACAGTTTTAGACAAACTGTCAGTTTAGGTTATTATGTGATTCAGATAATTAGTTTGTCTAAACTAACTAAATCATATAGATATGCCCAGGACGCATTGAACTTGACCATTTAGAATGATTTATCTTGTATTAATTTAATAGACAAATCGTTCTTAGTATTCTATCTCTTAATCCCTAGACTTGAGTGGGCATGGGGATTAGACATAGTGTACTTTGATCTGTAAATGGGTGAGATCAATTGTGGCCAATAGTCTCGGCAGGTTGGGTGCGCGTGTTTAGTTACTTGGTGTGTTGCTGCTTGTCGAAAGGAAATCATGTACCGGTGCGTCCGGGGTGATGGTGCTCCCGAGATGAGCTCGTTATATTTATTATACTAAACCCAACCGGTGGAATTATGTCCGGTATAGTAAAAAGGTCGAGTGGTACTAGTCTCGGAATTGAAGAAGTTAATTAATTAATTTATCAATAAATTAATAAATTAATGAGCACTATATCTTTGATGTGGGGAGAATAAGAATAAATTAATTTTAGTTGTTCCGGAAGCAATTCCGGTGTAGGATGGTAGTGCCAAAATTAATCCGCTAGTGGTAGGATTAATTTTGTAATGGGTTAATTGAATAAGTAGAATTAATTAATTAATGAATTATTCCAAAGGGTTAATTAAGTAATTAACAAAGTGAAATTAATTAATTAATTAATTAATTAAGTCTTAAGTTTCAATTAGAATTAGGAAATCCTAGAGATTAGGAAATCTAATTGGATTTGGATTATCCTATTAGATTAGTTACGTAATTAGATTTGGAAACTAATTAATTACCTAAACCTATTAGGAAGGTCATTCATAAACCAACTTGGGGTCTCTTTTGTAACTTTATATATAGACAAGGGATTAGGAATTACATAACATACAATACATTAGTTTTCAAGACAAGAAAATTTAGAGAGATAAAATTCTAGAGAGAGAAAATTTGTCTCTCTCTCTAAGTCCGAATTTTTGAGCTGTTTTTGGCGGCTGGATTTTTCCCAAAATCACAGTGGCACATGAGCTTATCTCTCGGGGCTAGGTGGCGCATGGACACCACGCGCTAGGCAGGCGGTTGCTGAATTTTTCTCGGAGACTCAGTTATGTTGATTGCTGATCAATTGGTTGCTAGATCGTTGCCCACACAATGTGCAATCATAATCTTGAGTCATACAAACGATCACCTGAGTTAACACGCTTCAAGAGGTACTTTTCTATGATTCCGCTTTTAATTAGAAAATTATTGTTGCGTGATAAAACGAATGAGTACAAACTAAGATCCTGCGCAATGTTATTTCAAGCAAGAATTGGAATAGCGATTGTGCTAGAGACTAGGCCTGGTCAAAGATTTCGATTCTGGAATACGTAGCACGAAAGTGAGTTTTTGACCGGGCCAGGGCAAATAATCTTTCATCCCCAATCCCCAACAATTCCAGCTTAAAATATTCATTGAGCTGGGCATGACTGGTTATTGTCACCAGTCACCGCCTCATCTCCATCCACATTAAGAGAATTATCAACCGTAACCATGTCATCCTTCATAATATCCAGATCAAGGCTTTGCCTTTTATCAATACATTCCACTGGTACTTCCACCAAAGAGGACAGAAACTCATCATCAGGGAGCAGTTTACGTTTTGTACTCACGATAGGCTCTAGGCGAGATGATTCTGCATTGAGAGTTGCACGTTGAAGTCTAGTAAACTTACGAGCAACATGACGCGCTGGAGTATCCAGTTGCATGGGTGCAGATACCAACATATGGGGAAACAAACCAGGGCTCGAGATTTTCACTAAAACATCCGAAGTAATCTGCTGGCACCCTCAAGAGATGCGTCACGGTTACTAGCAATCCCACTTGGAATTAATTCATGCGTAGAATCAACCTCCTCAACATGATAAGGAGGCTTCTGGACGAGCATCATATCCAAAGAAGGGTTCTGCACTGGGGCTCGTTCAAATAACAATTGACCAACCTCCCCATCCACAATATCCAGTTGACGATCATCATTATCCTCCGCGGCTCGAGCTGAAGACTCCCTGGGCGAAGGTGGAACACTGCCTGAAGATCCTAAAAGGATTTGCCACATAGGATCTGGGTTTGCACTTGCTTGATTTACCACGCAACAAAAATTTCTAATTAAAAGTGGAACCTTAGAAAGTTACCTTTGAAGCGTGCACCTGGTGATTCTCATGTATGCCTCAAGACTATGACTTCTTGTTGTGTGGGCAACAATCCAGAAGCCAATTGATCAGCTACTCACCACAATCCACCTGCTAGAAAATTCAGCACCTCCGTACCTATCATGTACTGCAAACGCACTGCCCGAAGAGAGAGAAAGCAACACACGGGGCTAGCAAGACTAGACCAAATTTTTGGCCAAGCAAGACAAAAACCAGCCGCCCCAAATTGCTAGAAAATCCGACTTTGAGAAGAGGAAATTAATTTCTCTCTCTAGGGTTTTTATCTCTCTAGATTCTTGAATTGTGAATCTATTGAATTGTATATCTTGAATAGTTAATCCCTTGTCTATTTATAGAGTTACAAGAGAGACCCCAAGTTGGTTTAGGATTGGTCTTCCTAATGGATTTAGGTAATGAATTAGTTTCAAAATCCAATTAGGTAACCAATCTGATAGGATAAACCAAAACCTACTAGATTCCTAATCTCCAGGATTTCCTAATTCCAATTGAAACTTAAGACTTAATTAATTAATTAATTAATTAATTACAATTTGTTAATTACTTAATTAACCCTTAGGAATTAATTAAATAATTTCACTTTGTTAATTACTGAATTAACCCTTAGGAATAATTAACCAATTAATTAATTAAATCTACCTATTCAATTAACCCATTACAAAATTAATCGTACCACTAACGGATTAATTTTGGCACTACTATCCTACACCAGAATTGCTTTCGAAATAACTTAATTAAATTATATTCATTTATCTCCCCACATTAAAGATATAGTGCTCGTTAATTATAAATTAATTTACTGATAAATTAATTAATTAACTTCTTTAATTCTGAGACTAGTACCACTCGACCTTTTTACTATACCGGACATAAGTCTACCGGCCGGGTTTAGTATAATAAACATTTCGAGCTAATCTCGGGAGCACCATCACCCCAGACGCACCGGTACATGGTTTCCTTTCGACAAGCAGCAGCACACCAAGTAACTAAACACGCGCACCCAACCTACCGAGACTATTGGCCACAATTGACCTCACCCATTGGCAGATCAAAGTACACTATGTCTAATCCTCATGCCCGCTCGAGTCTAGGGATTAAGAGATAGAATACAAGGATCGATTTGTCTATTAAATCAGTACAGGACAAATCATTCCTAAAGGTCAAGTTCAATATGCCCCGGGCATATCTATATGATTCAATCAGTTTAGACAAACCAATTATCTGAATCACATAATAACCTAAACCGACAGTTTGTCCAAAACTGTCTCGGTTACGAACCTCATTTATATATTATGTCTTTCAACCAATGATGAGATCTACTGTGTCACACCAGACACCTCATCATCTACTTACATAATATAAATGGACAATTAATGCACAATAAGATATGACTGAAACATGAATCGATATATTACTCTGGAAAACTGTACAATACAAGCATAGCTTATGTATTCTATTCCAACAGATCCTGGCTGGGGCCTGCCACTGGAGAATGGCCTGATATTCATGGGAACCCGCAACCATAAACCATATGAAAGACCGGGTACATCAGCAGTACTCATTCATCCTTTTCAAGCAATCCTTGCTGACGTGCCCAATAATTTCGCAATGGAAAAAAAAAAAAAAAATATGTCAGGTTTTCATAGCGTAGGGGCAACCGGCGAGTAACTCCGCCCTTGGTGATCTGCAATAGCCTACGCAATGGTTCAGAAAGATCCACAGCAACCCAAATACGTAGAAATTTTCCTGTACAAGAACCCTCGGTATCGTGGTCGACTTCAAGAAATTGACCGATGAGATTGCCAAAGTATGCAGCATGTCTAGCATTCATCCACCCAAAAGGAAAATCATAAATATGAACCCAGAACGGGTTTTCTTTCGGTACCACCTGCTTACCAATCATATCAACAGTAACTTATGTTAAGTACAGAAGGATTCGATTAAAAAGCCAAGGCATTCCCGCCATGACTCTAATACGGTCCTCCTCTTTTTCAAACTGAAGCAACAAGGTGTTCTCGGCCAAGGGTTTCATGGTCAATACCCTTGTCGTCTTCCAAAGTTTCCGAAACAGAGAAAAAATATGCTCATAAGGGCGGGACGAGAGAATTTTCCCAATTAGGCCATACCGCGATTCCAGTTGGGATTCGGGGAAAGCAGTCGGCGGTGGCGTGAATACTTCATCATCAGCTATTGAAAGTTTGTCATATAATGCTGAGAGAGATTCCTCCATCGTTATTGAGCGAAGTTCGAACAACCCAGAGAAACAACACAAGAGCACAAAAAGGGATTACAATCCCAAATATAGCAATATCAACGAAACCAAAACCCAAAAGCATACGAGAAGATGGTCACTTGACGAGCAAGAAAAGAGAGCAAAGGGAGAACCAGTAAGATTTCGCTCTTGAAATAAATGATGATAAAGTTATTTAAATACTAATTTTTTAATTAAAATTATACTCGGAGTTTTCTAACATAGAATAATCAAAATGATCATTGACAAACCAAACAAAATCTTTGTTATTTTTTAAATTACAGGGAGTATTTGATATTTGAAATTTTTTTATATCAACCCATAACCTTTAAATAAATTGAATAATCATCATAAACGTTTTAAAATTGTTTCATATATAAAATAAAATCCAAACGATACATAGTTGAGCAGGAATACTAATAAGTCATTTGAGAGCGTGAAATTCACTTAACAGTGATATCAATTTTGTGGAAGCAAAATTGAGTTGAAAGACAAATGATAAGATGGATCTCAAGGCGATAAAGCTATAGTGAAACGCATGATCTTTAACTTGACCTGATAAGCTAACGTGCAACTGGCAAAGCCCACTTGGAAATTTGCAAGATTACGATACGCCACTTTTATTAACGTTATTTACGATCTTCACTGCCAAATATGATTTATTTAGCTTCGCAGCTGAAAATGCGGAATCCAATGAATCTGTCCAATTAACATTTTCTTACGTAATACTCACCCAGTCGGCAGCAAAAACAAAAGCTCTAACTTTTAATGTTAACTACGTTACCGTCTAGTTGAGTCTCTCTCTCTCTCTCTCTCTCTCTCTCTCTCTTCTTTTTAAATTTATTTTATATGTAATTCATTTTAAATTTAATATAACATAACTACGGATAATTTTATCTTATTACACCAAATATCTAGTTATATCATTACTAACCACGAGTGATATGTTAGATATTTAGTCGGTCAAGAGAATGTCCATTATTATCATAAATTAGAAATTTTAGTAATTTTACAAGGTTACTCTCTTATTTTTCTTATCTATTATTATAAACTTTTAATTTTATTTATTTATTACTACATAATTTGAACATAATATTAATTATTTACTAAAAATTTGTCCTCGTCCAAATATCTTTAATTCTCTGTATAATCATTACCATTTTAATTAAAACTAAACAAGTTTAGTATACACAAAAATAAAAATTGATATTTTGATCCAAACTTAGAATTCTTCCTCTTCATATTATAATTGTTTAAAAATATTTTAATAATTTATTTTAGTATAATAATTTAACCATTAGATTACAATATTCTTTTAAGATAGAATCAGTAATGAGCTCAAAATCAAATTGATTATAGTGCTGAATTTTTGCATGTGGTGCATTGTGCGGCTGGCCATGGTCAGAAACTGCCCAGAAATTAAGTAAATTAAAATTTTTGGGTGGCTGAGAAACTGAAAGGAAGGGAGAAGTCATTAGTTTAGTCAAAGACAGCCCACTGCATTTTGTACTGGAGTTTGGCGGCCAGAGAGAGACAGATTTTGCCAGCCCCCAGAAGCATCACCCTTTTTTTTTTTTTTTTCACTTAATTTTCTAAACTTTAATTATTAGTCCAACTTATCACTGTTAATCAAGATTGGATCCCATTAATTACTCACGTTGCTAATTAATTGTCCCATTTTTTCTTTTAATTTATAACCTTAGAACTTATCCTCTTTTACTCAGTGTTTATCTTGAAGCACTGGAGTTATGATAGGAACAATTTAAATTTAATAATAAGTCTTTTAAAATAGTTATAGTTTAATTTAGTGTGGCATAGACAACAATTTATGACTCTTGAGCTTTGGAAAAAGAAATTTAGAAAACCATCTTTCTCTTTTCACAATTTGATGAACAAGATCTTAAATAATAGTAACATTAATCAGTGGAATATGGATTGAATTTGAGGATGGATTGAGAGTAGGGTCATACCAACAACATTTACTCCCTCCCTCTCATTTTATAAGTGATTCTTTTATCGAATACATATACTTAAAAATTAATCATTTGTTAAATATTTTCACAAATTTTAATGTAACTCTTATCATACCTTTATATAATTCACTTATTAATAGTAACATAGTATTGCATGGAAAAGACAATTTTAATGAAAATATAAGTAAATAAAGTTAATAAAATAAAAATAATTAATTATTTTTCTAAAATTAAATAAATGACAAGAGATTTGTAACTCAGTGATAAGCACTCTATCTTTAAGATAATATGTTTTGAATTCGAGTCATGTTCTATTAAAAAAAAAGACTTATATATCAATATATTTTTAAATTAAGAAAATGATTTATAATATAAAATAAAATGAATATTTTGAAGTATGAGTCATATTTAATGTGCCTTTACTCTACTTATAAATTCGGATGAATACGACCATCATTCGAAATCAAAAATTTTCTAATTTTAAATGGGAATATCAACCACTAAAATATCAACTTTTTGTCTTTCCATAGTTTTAAGTGTTAATATTAGTAGTAAGAAGAAAAAATTTACTACTTTCCCAATGATTAATTTTTTGTTTATTTACATTATGGAAGAGGATTAGGGATTGGGACTTGGCATAGTGAAGTGAATCCTCCTCCGCCATTAATATTCAACCAATATTCCTCGTTCCAGGTTGTTGCGTGGGACCTCATTATTAGTAGAACAACGTATTCGATTTATAATTGGTTTTCGTTGAAGGCTGGCTGGCTGACCGGTGGGCCCTTGAGCCCACCAGGAACGACCATGGCCCATGGAGAGGAGGAGGGTGAAGTGGAATATTCATCAGCACCATTGGTCTGCCTCAGGGTCCGCTAATGTACAACCCACCACCTGCACAAGAAGATATACCTGCTCCACATCATCCCACCACCAGGAGGAGGAACCACTGTGTGTGAGTCTTTTTTTTTTTTTTTTTTTTTTTTTTTTTTTTTTTCTTTTCTTTTGCTGTTTAGTTTATGGATTCTTGGGCTTGATTATGAGAACCAAGCCAAGATTATAATTCTTTCGCTTTGTTTTTGCTCGATGAAGATTACTAATAACTCAATAATTGTACAGCTCTTTTACAAACATTCTTTTTTAACAAAACCCTGAAGAAGTTCATCTTCCTTTCCCAATATTCTCACCATGGCATAATGGGGCATGTTTTATTTCTTTGACTTTGTCAATCACCCGTCGTGAAAGCTTTCTTCATCCCCTAATAAATATGTGTTTATACTCATTGTCAATAGGTCACAGCTAGGTTCACAATTATCAGCAAATTTCATATATTTAAAATATGCTTTAACAATGTTTAAAATTATCAGGAGATTCAATATGTCCAATAATATGTTTAAAATGTTGGATGTTTAATATAAGAAAGGGACAAAAGAAATAATGGTTGCACTATATTATCTTTGTCTAGAAATATATTTTTTAATACTTTGTGTTTATTACTCGATATAATATCATAAAAATAAATCTCTCTCATTTTTTTAGCACTGTTAGAATTAAAGTTGCAATTTTCTTTGATGATTCGATCTCTTATCGCCGACGAAATGTAGGCACATATGTTTATATACGTAAATTGGACGGTACCTTTCTTTATATTGCTGCCAAGGCCTTTTATTGTAAGTTCCATCTTGAAGTTGCTTAATTCTTGCACTACGAGATGATTTGTTACTTACTCAAGGTTTTAGTCTGTTCAGTATTTCCGTCTACCAAGATTCTCATCAGGTCCTTCTTGCTGCGCCATTAATGGGCCAAACTGTTCCCGGAGCAGTTTTTCTATTTTCAATAATGTACAGTACTATCTCTTTTAAATTCGTCAATGGTTAATAATTGGTTTTAGATCTATAGAGATTTGGATACGATAGTTCATGAGGTATCATATACTACAGTAAAAATCCAGCAAATATACCTCCAGTCGTAGTTATCCTCCAGACTTCCTCAGTCACACGCCGTTAAAGATTTTTCAATAATTTTAAGGGGTTACTAGTTATCGCTCCACTTTTTGAGGCAGTAGTCTAGGTTTTGACAAAAATATTTTTTTACATAGAAAAGAAGGAAGAGAGAGAGTATTGTAGCGGAAACATTTTAGTCCAAATTGAGCGGTAAAGGAAAATACTAGGACGGTAACCAGTAATTCCGTAATTTTAATATAGAGAATGTTAGAATATATATATATATATATATATATATATCCCTAAAGGATTAAAAGAAAAACAAATATAATACAGAATGGAAAGTGGGTCGCAGACGGACTGCCACTATAATATTATATGCAGAAAATAAATGTTAGATAGTTTGTAGTACATGAATGTAAAAGTTAGGTGCAGGAAATAAAATGTTAGATGCAGAAAATAAATGTTAGAAAGTTAGTAGTCATAAAAAGAAATAATAAACATGATTTCTTCTTCTGATGATGAATTAATATCATCTTGCTGAAATTGCTGGATGTAATTATCATCACTTGATTTTGTATCAGTGTCAGCATCTAATCTTACAAGAAGCTGATTAAGTTGATTTGTAACCTCTTCTTGTAGATTCAAGGCTTGAATCTTTCTGTTTAATTTACAATACCTGGTTATGTGGCCAGGTTTCTGCACTTATAACAAACAACCTTAGATATGTTTCTAGGTTTATTAGTTTGTTCTAAGGGAAGTTTTCTTTGAATTTTAGAATATATTTTCTTTTTATGAAAATGTTTGGGTTGAGGTTCTGACCTATATCTTTGAAAATCAGGTTTATACTTTTTCTTTTTAGAACAACTTAGTAAACCAAATTGTTTGCAAAATGATCCTAACATTTTTCTGTTTTTAGCAAGATCTCTCATCATTTTATCTTGCCTGCACATTTTCATTGTTACTTTCTGAATGAAAGTATTAAGTTGTCCATAAGTGAGTTGCTCATAGGGAACAACTCATTTGAACTCTTTCCTAAGTTCATCTCGGACTAATCTCCTTAAGGACTTAGGAAGACCATCTATAAATTTTTCTTTCCAGTATTGTTGATTACCATCTGGTCGGTCAAAAATTCTGGATAGGAAGACATTTTTGTATTCCTGGAATCCTCTCAATCCTCGACATTTGAGGTTGTTTAGTAGTTTTGAAGATTTGTCTCTAAATATTCCTAGATCACCAATAAAAGTTTTAGCAATAGTAAATATTAAGGTTGAGACAGAGTCAGGAATAGTTTCACCATTTTGGATGATAGGTTCTCATTCTTCATCGACTTTAATTGCATAAAGAATACTATTTCTTTCATTTTCGGTGAGGTGTTCATCCCACCATCCTTTTAATTGACCTGTAAAACCTTCAATTAGAATAAGAGCAGTGGTTAAATCATTACTACCCTGTGTTGTTTTATATGTCGTGGCTACCATGGTCATGTTTTGTAGCATTTTCATAATGCTATATTCTGGTTGCCCATCTACACACCATTTATAGATGTTATTAGCATTATAACTATTTTGTATAACATTTGGGCCAGGTTCTAATCCTGGGTTTGGGATGTCATGATGACGAGGGAACCTTCTTTGAGGGATTGATCTTCTCCAAGTGGATACTTGTCTTCTACCTGAGGAAGGTCCTATCCTAACAATCTGTGGATCATTATCTGAAAATTCTTCTGATTCACTATCAGAGATTTTGCTTAGGACTCTAATCCCTTGGTTTATTGAAACTGACCCTGATTCAGAATCTGGTTCTCTGGCTTTCTGTTTGAGTTTTGGGGCAAAGGATTCCTCAATTTTGGCTACTCTTTTTTCAAGTTCAGCCATTGGTAGTGACACCAATTGGTTGGTTATTTTCTGAGGAATCTCATGAGGTTTAAACAAAGGCTTTTTGTCAAATGTCTCAGATATATGAGTAGATATAGAAGGTTGGGGTTTTGTGGTTAGGTATTCTCCTATGGTTTGGAGGTATTTGTTGGTGTAGTTGTTTTGTTCAAAGATACTCTGGATATCCTTGGCATTGATAGGTTCCGACATATGTCTGGCATCCTTTGTTTGAATGGGACTGCTTTAATTTCTATAGCCTTATAGGTTGTGGTAAAAGGCATCACCGGAGGCATCTCTGACTTTACCTTCTCCCCTTCTGTGACCTGCCAAGTTTTAGCCACACAAATTTCTTTTTTCTTTTAAAAAGGGATAATCTATATTATGATTAGAGGCATAATGCTCAAACCACTTAAAGAATACTACATTAACCTTATGTTGACTAAGGAAATTATAATATACTTCTTGAATCTTTTTCCTATCTTTGCCTTGATATTTTGCAAAGAACCATTCTCTTTTTATTTTATTTTTCTCAGAATAAAATTCTTTTTGTAGTTTTTCTCTTTCAAAATTAAATTCTAATTTTATCATGTTTAATTCTCCTACATTATCTGTCATAGTGGAATAAGTAGGAGATCTGAGAAGACTATTACTTTCAGACGAGTCTTCTTGAGGCTCTACTTTATATCTAGCTCGGGGGATTTTAGATGAATTATCTAAATCATGCAAGCTTGTATTAATTGCTGATACAGAATGCATAGAGGGTTGTTCTAGTTTTCTAGAATGTGAAAAGGAAGTAGACCTAGATGATTCAGCTTCTTCCTTTTGAGAATCTCCCATACTAATTGACCTGTCAAATGTTATTTTCACAGTTCCACTAGCATATTGAGTAATTTTAGTTGGTACAGTGCTTCTGACTGGATTTGGAGGGGCTGCTTCTTCTAAAAGCCAGTCATCTGGCAAAGAAACATCTTTCCATCTAATACATTGTGGAATAGATAATCTAGATCTATTCATATCTGTTTTAAACAAGATGGTTTCTCCTTTCTTTGAAACCATTCTTGCTCCTGTGTTAAAAGCTGAGATTAATGCCTTATATCTAAGCCTATATAAGATTGTAATAGGAATAGATCCTTCTTTTGCTTTTATATTAGACTATACTCCAAAAATGGTCCATTACATATAGCGAAAATATCATTTTGGTCCAAAATAAAAAAAAAAACTATTTTTTAGGCCACTACATCATATTTTTTAAAAATTTTGGTCCAAAACCCACTTTTGCCTCTCTTGACCAGGGGTATTTTGGTCTTAATGAAAAGTAATTTTCTTTTAACCCTTTAAAATTATAAAATAATAATTTTTTCATTAAGACCAAATATTTTTCACATCCCCTCCGTCACTCCTCCTCATCTCCACCTTCCTCCGCCCCCTTCTTCACCATCATCCCTACCCACTCCTTCACCTCCGCCATCGTCGATCCCTCCACCCCACCCCCCGGTCGTCGCCCCTCTCCCTCCTCATGTTTTCCAACTCATCTCCACCTCTCCTCACCCCGTCGGACCCTCCTCCACCCGCTATGGCCCGCGCTCGTTTTCACATCCTCCGGCATGAAAGAAGCTTCTCCTACCACCATCTGCCACCCTTCTCTTTCCCCTTATCCCATTGGCAACCCAAATCAAAGCCCTTGCTAGCAGCCAAACCTCTCATTTTCTCCTTCATTCAAAATTCCTCTTTTATTCCCTATTCTTAAAACAGAGGTGCCAGCGATGCCATTGTTGAAAGAAAAACATGCCATTACAGTTTTATTATCCTCTGGCCCAATTTATAAGCTTCACTAGAGGAGATAGGGAGTACTTCAAGTTCAAGAAAAGAGAGATATTCAAGAAACTCACAACAAGTCAGTTTCGAATTTCTAACATAGTTATACGAAAACAAAACAACAAGAATCCAATTAATTCCTTCAATTCAATCACCTTTTCTTGGCTTCAATTTCACCCAATCCAAATAATGGAAAAAGAAATAACTACTATCTAACTGAACCAAAAAAAAAAAAAAAAAAAGAATTGGATGACTCATCAGAGATGATTGTGTTGATCCAAGGAAGTGAAACTATAACAAAGGCCAAAAATTAATTCGCCCAGTCCTACTCTTGAGAACTCTGAATAGAAGGCTGCAACCTGCAAATGCTTAAAGTATGAAAACGTTGACTGGTGATGAAATTTCACTTCATATGTCTTAAAGGCGTGCACTTTGTAGCTTCTTGGTTTACGCCTTCATATCCGCAGTATTAACGAAAGCGTAGCTACAATACAGAAAATTTGTAATATTTAACGGCTTTTAAGAAGTGGAAAGTGAGAACCAAAAAGGCCATAGACTCGGAGGAGGATTGCGCCGCCACTGTGACCGACCACCAGCCACGGTGGAGATTTTGCAAAACTGGATACGAGAGACCAAAAAATGTGTGCCTATGTGACGCGATTCCCAAAATCCCCATTCATACGTTCACCAAGATTTTTATTTTACACCACCCTCACGAGCAACCCCACAAGCTCGCTACCGTCCCCGTTCTAAAGAAATGCTTGGAAAACTGTGAAATAATAGTCGGGAGGAAGTTACGCTACGGGGACTTCAAGCTTCTCGATTCTATATTTGAAATTGCTACTGAAAATAGTGATTTGCCTTTCCGAGCAATTTACCTTTTCCCCGGTATGAGATGCCTCGCCTATTTTCTTGGTTGGTCTTCAAAGGATGTAAGTTGATTTGGGGAAAAAAAATAGAAAGGGAGAGAACAAAATTGAGGATAGTAGAAGGGAAGTAAGAGAGAGAGAGTGATTCGGGGTGGGCGGTTGTGGTGCCTGCCGCGACGAGATGAGGAGTGGCCAACTGTAGTGATGGATGGTTTTGGTGTGAGCAGAAAAAGATGGGGAAGAAGAGGGCCGCAAGATAGGGGAAAGAGAGAGAATGATGGTGGTGGTGACCGACGGCTCTTCCTCTATTCCGACGGGGGAAGGGTTTTCTACCGGGGGGATGGGGTGTGGTCGCCAGAGAAATGGGGAGGTGGAGGGTGGCGGTCGGCTAGGTTGGGAGGAGGGGGGAGGGAAGAAAAGGAAATAGTGGGACTGGTGTTTAAAATTATTTTTTTAATATTTTATAATTTTTATAAGGTTAAACAAAAATATATTTCATTAAGACCAAAATACTCCTGGTCAAGAGAGGCAAAAGTTGGTTTTGGACCAAAATTTTTAAAAAACATGATGTAGTGGACTAAAAAAGTAGTTTTTTTTTTTAGAACAAAATGATATTTTCGCTATATGTAATGGACCATTTTTGGAGTATAGTCTTTATATTAAATACCTTAATGTTTAAAGTTAAAGTATCTAAAATATTTTTATCCTGCAAAGAAACGCAGAAGTTAGAAAAACAATCAAAATAGATTGGACCTTCACAGAGGCTAGTTTCTACCATTTCGAGTAAGGAATCTTCAAAGTCTAAAAACCTACAATCTCTTAATCCAAGAAGTAAAGCAGAATTCATGCCATATTTATTAAGAGGTTTAGCGGCTAATTGGACTAAACCAAAATGTAAATAATTATAACCATTTTTTCTACGATTTTAAATAGTTTTTGAAGATAAAAGTTGAATTGTTTCAACAGGTTTTGTCAATGGAAAAGCTTGTTCCACTGTTTTTACTTAAAAATCTGAAACCATTTTCCATTTATCTCTATAAACATCATTTGTTGGTCTCTTTAGTATTTTCCAATTATCCTAATCTTGGGACAAGTTTTCAAAATTTATTTCTTCTTTAAGAAGAATGTTGTTTGAAGACCTACTTGAGGAGGTCTCCGAAGATTTTTTAGAAAAGTTTCTAAAAATAGAAGACATAATTATAATAGCAGAAAATTTAAAAAAGCAGTGAATCAGGATTAACAATAATAAAGTGATTCAAATTTGAATGTAAAACTTACTCCCTTCTGGACTCATCACTTTCCGGTTCCATGGATCCCTGGATAATAATTTCACTTATTCTTACCAATGATAATGAAGATCTAAGTGTTGAACTTTGAATTAGTAAACTATGCTCAGGGTCAGGCCAGAAATCCATCTGGCACATCAATAGTATGGTCTAGGCTTGTCAATCATTTTAGCCGACTCTAACTACTGCTGGCACTAACAGATCCCGATCATAAGTTTACTGATCCAAGCTCAAGAACATAGATCTGCAAAAACATTGTTAAGAATAATTGAAATACATATCTAGTTACCCATTTCCCCTTCTGGCTTTGATACCAGAAAGGAGGCTGGTCCCTAAAGGATTAAAAGAAAAACAAATATAATACAGAATGGAAAGTGGGTCGCAGACGGACTGTCACTATAATGTTATATGCAGAAAATAAATGTTAGAAAGTTAGTAGTCATAAACAAAAATAATAAACATGATTTCTTTTTCTAATGATGATGAATTAATATCATCCTTTCTAATACTAGAAAGGAGACTCTGATATCCTTTAGGGACCAGGCTCCTTTCTGGTATCCTGCAAATGTTATAATGTTATATATATATATATATAGATATATATATATATATTGGTACAAGAAAGGAGGCTCGGAGCCTATTATTTCATATTTCATAGTAAGAGATACCTTGAATATCATGATCTAGCCAGTGCCTAATCTGATCCGGTGTTTCATCCACAATGTAAAACCCCCCAGGTCTTGGCCTTTGCTAATGAAGCTATGCAATATGATTCCCAATTCTCCTCTCGGTGAACATAGTGCAAGTTCACCTGCCAATCATTCTTCATCCATCCCTTGACTGCTCTAACTAGGCTCGAGTAGATTCCCAAACACTCTTGTTCAGCAAGCACTAGGTGAACCACAGTTTCATTATCAACTTCTGCCTCAATTAGCCTTCTTCCCGTCTCCCATGCCACACTAAATCTATGATACAATCCTCAAAGTTCTGCCTCAAATATACTACATTGGCCAATATTATGCATAAAGCCAGTGATCCACCTGCCTTGCGCATCCCGAAGGAGATCACTAGCATCAGCCCTCCCATTCCCAGAATCAAGATTTCCATCCAAGTTAAGCTTGCTCCACCCCATCTCTGGAGGCCTCCAAGAAATCCACTCCTTAAATGAACAAGGAACCACAACACCTACTCTCTTGGCTGCCCTTTTAGCTGCTTTAAAACATTCTTTCCATGTCCCCACTTCCTGAATTATCTTCGCCTAGGCTTTGGATTTCCCTTGGAAAATATGTGAGTTCCTTTCTTGGAACAAAAGCCATATTGTAATCCCAAAGCTGCACTCCCAATCCAATATACCAAGGAATATCTTATTGGAAAAATTCCTCTCCATCCACTGCTTCAGTGGTAGAGTAAAAAATCTGTCTTGTGCTGCCCCAGGGATGAGCACCCTCCAGACTTGAGCTGCCTTAACACAATCTCAGACCACATGGATGACTGATTCCACCCTTGCAACTAAGATGTTGGAGGACTACTAAGATGAAGACGATGCACTAGTACGAAATTTGCTTATTGTCACACACATATTATCGCACTAAACGAGAAATATGATAATTGGCCTCATTAGCACACTAATTTACTACCTAATAGAATATTACATAATTGATATCTCTATAAATATGTTATTGGAACATCAAATCAAATCTTATACTTCTTGTGCATTGACACACATTCTGAATTTTATCCTAGGGAATGTTTGGATGCATGGAAACGTCTAGCCTCGGCAAGTCTTAGGACTTTTAATAGTAGTAGGTTATGTGATTATTACTTTCATGATCCTGTATTACAGTTATGTCATAGATTTTTAGGCTATAACTATTCTGATCGAAAGGACAATGCAAATGTGGTCATTACTCATGAAATGTTTTTGCTTACACATATGCTTGAGGGTCAAAGAGTTTGCTTTGCTTATTGGTTTGTGACGCAGGTGAAATATGCTTTTAACCGTCCTAGTAGGGGATTGATTTTGGAATCTATGATAACGCATTTAGCCGTGAACCTTAGAGTATTGAACTTTTGAGCAGCACCTTCTGCATTTATCTTGCAAATTTTCTCCGTTAGATGAAACTTGTCTTATGAGAATACAGATTATTCAGTTGTTAGATGACAAGTATGTTTGTCTTCCGCCGGGAAAACCTTGGCCGCCCGACCATTCTAGAGTTTCTAATATAGGTCCTCCGGTGAAAGAGCAAAATGATACATCTTTTATGTTGGTAAAGCAATTGGATGCACTATATGAGCATCTCAATGGTCTTTAAAACACCATTCAGGAAATGAACTCCAATTTCCATGCCCTTTTCGCACATGTGGGCTTTACGCCACCATTCCCTCCTGAAAGATTATCTGCTCGGGCCTAGCCAGAAACTCACTTTCGTGCTACGCATTCCAGAATCGGAATTTCTGACCAGGCCTAGACGCTAGCACAATCGTTATTCTAACCCTTGCTTGAAATAATATTGCGCAGGATCTTGGTATGTACTTATTTGATTTATCATGCAACAAATAAATTCTTAATTAAAAGCGAAAGAATAAGAATTACCTATTGAAGCGTTCACTTTGGTGATTTTCTTGTATGCCTCAAGACTTTGTTCGTATGTTTTGTGGGCAACAATCTAATGAACAATTGATCAGCTAATCACCACAATCCACTTGCTGGAAAAATTCTGCAGCTCGTCGCCGCCTGAATTTCAACCGCCGCCACCGTCGCCGGATTTCTCCTGCCACTGCTGCCTACCAGAATTAACTACCGACCGCTACACAATAACCGGCTGCCTGAGATTATGCTAGAGGGAGAAAATTTTTTTCTCTCTAGACTTTCTCTCTCTAAGTTTTCTTGTCTTGAAAACTTATGAATTGTTTGTGTTGAATAGCTAATCCCTTGTCTATATATAGAGTTACAAGAGAGACCCTAAGTTGGTTTAGGATTGGCCTTCCTACTAGATTTCTGTTTCCTTCAATTCTGTTCCTAGACTAATACAAATCTAACTGATACAGGGATTCACTTATCTCAATCCAGTTCCTGGTATGATTCACAACCAACTGATACAAGGATTCACTTATCCCCAATCCAGTTCCTGGTATGATTCACAACCAACTGACACAAGGATTAATTAATTACTTAATTAATTAAATATACCTTTGTCAATAACCCAATACATAATTAATCGTGCCACTAATGGATTAATTATGGTACTACCATCCTACACCAGAATTGCTTCCAGAACAACTTAATTAATTTATTCATAACCTTCCCACATCAAAGATATATTGCTCGTTAATTTATTTATTAATTAATTAATTAACTTCTTTAATTCCGAGACTAGTACCACTCGACCTTTTTACTATACCGGACATAAGTCCACCAGCTGGGTTTAGTATAATAAACATAATGAGCTCATCTCGAGAGCACCATCACCCCGGACGCACTGGTACATGGTTTCCTTTCGACAACAGTAGCACACCAAGCAACCAAACACGTGCACCCAACATACCGAGACTATTGGCCACAATTGACCTCACCCATTGGCAGATCAAAGTACACTGCCCGCTCAAGTCTAGGGATTAAGAGATAGAATACTAAGAACGATTTGTCTATTACATCAGTACAAGACAAATCATTCTAAATGGTCAAGTTCAATACGCCCCGGGCATATCTATATGATTCAATCAGTTTAGACAAACCAATTATCCGAACTATATAATAACCTCATTTATATATTATGTCTTTTAACCAATGATGAGATCTGTTGTGTCACACAAGACACCTCATCATCTAACTAAATAATATAAATGAACAAATAATGCACAAATAAATATAATCAAAACATAATCGATATATTAACTGGGAAAATATACAATACAAGCATAACTTATGTATTCAACTCCAACACCTTCGCCATAGAGAAGCTTCTCTCCCCCGTTCACTTTAGTTTTTTATTTTTATGTTGCGTGTCTTGGTGGTGTATGATTGTTTTGATCCCTGTTTACTCCTATGTTCTACATTGGGAAAATGTAGAGTTTTGGTGTGTGAGGGGGGGGGGGGGGGGGCTATTTATGTGTTTTAGTGTTTATGGGATTGTTTTTGTTTTATTGTGTTTATAGTCTAGGTGTGGTGGAGAAGTTATATGTCTGTTTTGTTGGAAATTTAATATGCAATTTGTGATTTAGTAAGATGAGCATGAAAAGTAGTGAATAATAGTAGTATTAGATGTTGGATGATTATAACTTGTTCCTTATGATGATTTAAATGATGATGCTTGCTTGAGTGACACCAAAAATCCTAGATAAGTGAGGTTTGAACTTTAATGAGCAAAATTTTTCTTGTGCTCAATTATTTGTTTGAAGAGTGTTTTCACATATAGCTTACATATTATAGAACTTGCTTTGTTCAGGCAAACTTAATGGATTCAGACCTCAGATTCATACATATTTTTTAATTTTATCAAACATGCTAATTTAATGGATTCGGACTTCAGACTTCAGTTTTCATGCCTCATATTAAGTTTTATCAAACGGAGCCTTAGTAAAAAAATCCTGAGAATTGTGGTTTTGGGTGGTTACTTTTGAGACGTTGCAGATCTATTGGATGGGAAAAATATTTCTGTTGAGAGAAGTCAGAGGTTGATTTAAATTATTTAGTGATTTGTTGGATTTTTGAATGCACATAAATAGAGGCATTGTAGACGGAGAAAAAGCAAGGGACGTCTTTTAGTTATAGTAGTAGATTAGTAGTAGTTATCTTCAGTTTAGTTTTATTCTTTCAAAGTTATTTTTTTAAGTCAATTTCTTTTAGCCAGTTAGAGTTTAGCCAAACTCTGTTCTTTAAGTTATGTTATTTTGAAATTCAAGCAAATTCAAGTTCATCTTTCAACGTTCTTCTTTAATTCTTCCAGTTTCTTCATTATTTTAATCTCTTTCCTGAATTGATCAAGTTAGGTGTTAAAATTAACTCTGATTCTCTTGGGATTCGACCCCATACCACTAATGCTACATTATTGTAGTCATGTAGGAAAATTGGATTAATTTGACCGGCATGACAAAACCCATTAATAGTACAAACAATTAGGGCGAGATAGGATCCCCTTACCTTACTCCCCTTGTTGGTAAAAAGACTTTACTTGGCTCCCCATTCCAAAGTAACTGCATGGATGCCGATTCCACACATGCCATCACTCCCCTAATAAAGTCCTTCAGGAAGCCTGCTAGCACGAGGGTTTCGAGGAGGAACTTCCAACTCAAATAATCATAAGCCTTTTCGAGGTCAACTTCACCACCATAAACCCCTTCTTCCATGTCTTCATCCTCATAGTGTGTATAAGTTCCTGGGCAATCACCATATTATCCGTTATGTGCCGGCTTGGGATGAAACTTGTATTTAATTGTATATCTTGTACTTCTATTTTCCCAATTCTCCGTTCACGAATTTTTTACCAAATTAATCCCCTAAATAAATTTATGGACAAAAAAATAAAAAATGGGAAGGTGTGGCCGAAAAGAGGCCTCTCAGATTTTCAAAATCCGAAATTAGACAAAATCAGATTTTAGAAATCCGAATTCATCAATAAACCTAATTAAATTAAAAATTAATTAGGGAGATTAATGATATTAATTAAATTTAGATTTTGGAAATTCAAAATCAATGGAATTCAGATTTTCAAAATCCAAATAATTAAATTGTTAAAAGGATTTTCTCAACAAAGAAATCCACCACGCCTCATAATAACATGCCCCACGTCAAAAATAACTAGGACCACGTCCAGAAACATCTACATCAATGCATGTGAATTTAAGCTAATTTTTTCACGAAGACAGTCCACCACGTCTCAGAACAACATGACCACGTCCAGAAATGTCTACATCCATGCATGTGAATTTAACCTATTTTTTTCACGAAGAAAGTCCAGAACGTCTCAGAACAACATGCACCACGTCAAAAACAACTAGCACCACGTTCAGAAACGTCTACATCCATTCATGTGAATTTAAGCAATTTTTTTCATGAAAACAGTCCACCACGTCTCAGAACAACATGCACCACGTCAAAAATAACTAGGACCGGGTCCAAAAACGTCTACATCCATGCATGTGAATTTAAGCTATTTTTTTTAAGAAGACAGTCCACCACGTCTCAGAACAACATGCACCACGTCAAAAACAACTAGCACCACGTCCAGAAACGTCTACATCCATTCATGTGAATTTAAGCTATTTTTTTACGAAAACAGTCCACGTCTCAGAACAACATGCACCACGTCAAAAAAACTAGAACCGCGTCCAAAAACGTCTACATCCATGTATGTGAATTTAAGCTATTTTTTTCACGAATTCAGTCTACCACGTCTCAGAACAACATGCACCACATCAAAAACCAACTAGGTTCACGTCCAGAAATGTTTACATCCATTTATGTGAATTTAAGCTATTCCACCACGTCTCAGAACAACATGCACCACGTCAAAAACAACTAGGACCACGTCCAGAAACATCTACATCAATGCATGTGAATTTAAGTTTTTTTTTTCACGAAGAAAGTCCACCACGTCTCAGAACAACATGACCACGTCCAGAAATGTCTACATCTATGCATGTGAATTTAACCTATTTTTTTCATGAAGAAAGTCCACAACGTCTCAGAACAACATGCACCACGTCAAAAACAAATAGCACCACGTTCAGAAATGTCTACATCCATTCATGTGAATTTAAGCTATTTTTTTTTCACGAAAACAATCCACCACGTCTCAGAACAATATGCACCACGTCTAAAACAACTAGGACCGCGTCCAAAAACATTTACATCCATGCATATGAATTTAAGCTATTTTTTTTACGAAGACAGTCCACCACGTCTCAGAACAACATGTACCACGTCAAAAAAACTAGCACCGCATCCAAAAATATCTACATCCATGCATGTGAATTTAAGCTATTTTTTTCATGAAGACAGGCCACCACGTCAAAAACAACATGCACCACGTCAAATTAAATTAGGACGACGTCCATAAACGAATTGGGATTTTATAATTCGGGTTGAATTCGGATTTTAAAAATTCGAATTCCACCCAATTCAGATTTTCAAAATCCGAATTGAAGGAATTCAGATTTTGCAAATATGAAGTTTTACGGGATTTGGCGAGATTTGGATTAAAAAAATCCGATTTTGGATTTTTAAAATCCGAAACCGGATTGGATGGATACTAATTTGGATTTTTGAAATTCGAATTAATTAAATTCAGAATTTTATTGTCTGAATTAAATTGAATTCGGATTTTCTAAATCCGAATTCAATTTTAATTCGGATTTTCATTATACGAATAAATAAAAAAATCACAATTCTACCTATTCCACATACCAAAGCATCAATCAATAACTCATCAAAACACAAATATGAACTTCAAAATCACAATTCTACCTATTTCATATACCAAAACATCAATCAATAACTCATCAAAATACAAATATGAACTTCAGAATCACAATTCTACCTATTCTATATACCAAAACAAAATAATTCATCAAACCACAAATATGAACTTCAAAACACAATTCTACCTATTCCATATACCAAAACATCAATAACTCATCAAAACACAAATATGAACTTCAAAACACAATTCTATCTATTCCATATACCAAAACATCAATAACTCATCAAAACACCAATATGAACTTCAAAACACAATTCTATCTATTCCATATACCAAAACATCAATAACTCATCAAAACACCAATATGAACTTCAAAACACAATTCTATCTATTCCATATACCAAAACGTCAATAACTCATCAAAACACATATATGAACTTCAAAATCATAATTCTACATATTCCATATACCAAAACATCAATAACTCATCAAAACACAAATATGAACTTAAAAATCACAATTCTATCTATTACATATACCAAAACATCAATAACTCATTAAAACACATATATGAACTTCAAAACACAATTCTATCTATTCCATATACCAAAACATCAATAACTCATTAAAACACAAATATGAACTTCAAAACACAATTCTATCTATTTCATATACCAAAATATCAATAACTCATCAAAACACAAATATGAACTTCAAAATCTCAATTCTACTTATTCCATATACCAAAAATCAGTTTGAATTCACACACATGGAAGTAGACGTTTATGGACGTGGTGCTAGTTGTTTTTGACGTTGTTCTAGTGTTATGAGCAGTGGTGGACTGTCTTTGTGAAAAAAAATTAGCTTAAATTCACATGCATGGATGTAGACATTTCTGGACATGGAGATTGTTGTTTTTGACGTGGTGCTAGTGTTCTGAGACGTGGTGGACTGTCTTTGTGAAAAAAATCAGTTTAAATTCACACACATAGATGTAGACGTATATGGAAGTGGTGCTAGTTATTTTTGACGTGGTGCTAGTGTTATGAGACGTGGTGGGATGTCTTTGTGAAAAAAATTAGTTTAAATTCACATGCATGGATATAGACATTTATGGACGTGGTGCTAGTTGTTTTTGACGTGGAGCTAGTTGTTCTGAGACGTGTTGGGTTGTATTTGTGAAAAAAAATAGCTTAAATTCACATGCATGGATATAGACGTTTCTGGACGTGGTTCTAGTTGTTTTTGACGTGGTACTAGTTTTTCTGGACGTGGTACTACTTTTTTTTTTTTAGAAATCGGATTTTCAAAAACCAAATTATTTTTGGATTAAAAAATCAGATTTGTGAAACCCGAATCTCAAATTGATTAAGAGACTCGGATTTCACAAATTCGAGAGGTCTAAAAATGGTCCACACATTTCATATTCTAAATATTTCCGTCCACACCCCCAAATTTTGTATTCATTTGGTCTGGGCCCCTTTGTTCACCTTTAACCGCATCAAATTCAATAACCCTACCACCCGTTGTTGCCGGCCACCTCTAGCGGCATCGGACGGTGGTTGAGATTAGAAAAGGTAAATTGGGATATTAAGTTGTGGTTAGATTTGGGTTTGAGCTTTTGATTAGTTTTGATTTAGATTTTTATATGTGAAGGCTTATTTTACGTCCCTTATTTTGTTATTTTGCCTCACTTTCATATTCAAATTATTTTTGACAAATTAAGAAATACCAACTATAATATTTAAATATAAAATATATTAATATACTAAATTACTTAATTACACTTAATCAATTTACTAAAAATATAAAAAAATTCATTTGTAGTTTCACCCATCTATGTTACTTTAATCATAATTTTATAAATTTTTGATAAAATAAGAAGAGACTTATATAAATTTTTTGGTAAATTGATTAAAGGCAGCTAGATAATAATAGGAGGGGCAGAAAATAAATATTTAAAATACGAGAAATAAGAATTAATGAGCGGTACTTAAAAAAATGGAAGATTATTAAAAAAAAGAGGGCATTAAATAACAAAAAAGATGTGCGATATAACACTACTCATTTTATATAACTCATTGATTAGGTGTCAATTCTCCCATCGAAATATTTTTATCTATTAAAACTCTATTATTAAATATGATTAATTTAAAATTAAAAATTGAATGCTTCAAAAACAAAAATTAAAATTTGAAAAGTTGCATTGGATGTATAAAATATTTTATTACTTTTTTAAACTTTTGAAACCTCTTATTTAAAAATCAGAGAGAGTAATAGTTGATTTTTTTTAGTATTATTTAACCTCGTTTATGGCCCATACTTTCCCCCCAAATTAAGATTTTTCCTTTATTGAATCGATTATATATTTTATGTGCTACATGAGGTGTCCATTATGGTAATTTATATGGTGGTCCTATAGGATCACCATGCAATTTTACTCCTACTGCTACAGTAGCGCGCTACAGTAGTCTTCTTTTCTTTTGTTATTTTTGGTATTTTTTTTTTTTTGCCTTCCTCTTTGAGACTTTTTTTCGTCCATTTTTTTTAAACAATTCAGTATTTTTTTTAATGTTTTTGAATTTTATAAAAAAAATATTTTTAAATTATCATTTTATTTGTTTTATAATTAAATAATTTTAGATATTATGATACATATTATGGACGTTTTTGTTGTATGATATGATTTCTTTTTATATTCTTGATCTGATAACTATAGTCTGTTGATTTGATGTCTACTATTTTGTGATCTGATGTCTATATAATAATGATTTAATCTACCTTGTTAAGCATATTTTAGTTCTACTGTATGATTTCTTTTATATTTTTGATCTGATATCTATAGTCTGTTGATCTAATGTCAAGTATTCGCTGATCTGATGTCTATATAATCCTAATGTGATCTCCCTTGTTAAGTATGTTTTAGTTCTACTGTATGATTTCTTTTATATTCTTGATCTGATATCTATAGTGTTTTGATCTGATGTCAAGTATTCGCTGATCTGATGTCTATATAGTCCTGATCTGATCTCCCTTGTGAAGTATGTTTTAGTTCTACTGTATGATTTCTTTTATATTCTTGATCTGATATCTATAGTTTGTTGATCTGATGTCAAGTATTCGCTGATCTGATGTCTATATAATCCTGATGTGATCTCCCTTGTTAAGTATGTTTTAGTTCTACTGTATGATTTTTTTTATATTCTTGATTCTGATATCTATAGTCTGTTGATCTGATGTCTAGTATTCTCTGATCTGATGTCTATATAATCCTGATCTGATCTCCATTGTTAAGTATGTTTTAGTTCTACTGTATGATTTCTTTTATATTCTTGATCTGATATCTATAGTCTGTTGATCTGATGTCTAGTATTCTCTGATCTGATGTCTATATAATCCTGATCTGATCTCCATTGTTAAGTATGTTTTAGTTCTACTGTATGATTTCTTTTATATTTTTGATCTGATATATATAATCTGTTGATCTGATGTCTAGTATTCTCTGATCTGATGTTTATATAATCCTGATCTGATCTCCCTTGTTAAGTATGTTTTAGTTCTAGTGTATGATTTCTTTTATA
Source organism: Knoxia roxburghii (assembly GCA_030378225.1). Classification (NCBI taxonomy): domain Eukaryota; kingdom Viridiplantae; phylum Streptophyta; class Magnoliopsida; order Gentianales; family Rubiaceae; genus Knoxia; species Knoxia roxburghii. The sequence continues at coordinate 26,972,654 of CM059424.1, forward strand.
TTCTTGATCTGATATCTATAGTCTGTTGATTTGATGTCTAGTATTCTCTGATCTGATGTCTATATAATCCTGATCTTATCTCCCTTGTTAAGTATGTTTTAGTTCTACTGTATGATTTCTTTTATATTATTGATCTGATATCTATAGTCTGTTGATCTGATGTCAAGTATTCCTTGATCTGATGTCTATATAATCCTGATCTGATCTCACTTGTTAAGTATGTTTTAGTTCTACTGTATGATTTCTTTTTTATTCTTGATCTGATATCTATAGTCTGTTGATTTGATGTCTAATATTCTCTGATCTGATGTCTATATAATCCTGATCTGATATCTCTTGTTAAGTATGTTTTAGTTCTAGTATATGATTTCTTTTATATTCTTGATCTGATATCTATAGTCTGTTGATCTGATGTCAATTATTCGCTTATCTGATGTCTATATAATCCTGATCTGATCTCCATTGTTAAGTATTTTTTTTTAAAAAAGAATTTTTTTAAAAAGGCTGTGAGTCAAAAAAAAAAAAAAAACTGGAGCGCGTTACTGTAGCGCGCTAGTAGAAGTAAAATTCATCCTACTCCTATAGGACCACCGTAAACGGACTCGTCGATTATAATCATTATATATATATATGTTTGAAACATATATATATATATATTTATTACTGTACTTTTTAAATTATAACTTTATATTTTAATTATAAATTATTATAATCATATTAATTAGCACAAAAAATGCATACAGATCAAAAGTAAAATAAACAAAATGAACTTTTTTTAGATAAAAGATAATTTTAAAATAAAAGATAAAATACTTTCTTTACGCGCCTATTAATCTAGAAATTTCTCCCAAATGAAAATTTGTTGTGATTAATAATCATTCACACATTAATAAGACAAGGGCCTCATAATAGAATCTCGCCGTAAGGCCATCTCCAACCCAAAACTCTATAATTTATAGTTTTACAGATATTACAATATCAAAATCTCTATATTTTACAATTTTACAGTTAACTCATCTCCAACCCAAATCTCTATATTTTACAGTTTTAATAATATTTTAAACAATTTTTTTCACCAATCATTTTATATTATTTTTATTATTGTATAAATATATTTAATAATCTCTTAAATCTTAATTATGGCCTGATAAGTCCCACCCTTATTACCCCAAATGCTCCCCCGTCAAATATATTTAAGATTATATATACACATTAAAAATTAATTATTATTTAATTTAAAAAGTAATACTTTTTGTCTTATATAATTTTTTCTCCCACAAAAATTGTGTATTCTACTATAAGTGAAACATATAATAATAAATGTTTTATGTAAATTATATTTTAACTGTTTTTTTTAGACTATAACCCTGAGAATCGAACTCAGAACCTCAAAATTATAATCTTCCACCCTTATCATCTCTCCAAATCTTCCACCCAACTTATTTAAACAAAACTATTATTATAAAAGTGAGAGAGTATCAACTCAACTAATTTTTTAGAAACAAATTATAATTCTCATCCTAAAAACTGCTCTTCTATTGTATTAAAATTCTACCATTAAATAGGGATAATTTAGTATTAAAAACGGAAAGTTGTATTAAAAATATATTTTTTAAAAAAAATTATTTGATTTTAAAATATCTTATAAAGAAAATAATAAGGAGTAATTAATATTGAATGAACAAATTTATTTCATGTTTAATTTGTGGAGCCTTCTAGTCCTTCGCCACGAATAATAAGTTTGGGCAACCAAATTCAACATTAATTGCATCTAGACACCCTCTCAATAATAATTGATTAAACAAATGTTCAAATAGAAAAACAATAGCGCATGAGTTATGACGTAACGACCAAATTTGGTATTTTTTTTCCGCACCAAACAAAATAAGGGAAAAAAAAAAAACAAAGACATTTGGAATATTTTGGGCTAAAAGAGCGACAGAAAATGGTCATGATTTCTAATATTCCGCCACAAGCAATAATAAAGAAATCCAGTATTTTAAAGTATATGGCCTTTTACGTAAATATGTGCAAAACAAAGTTTGCCCTTGTTAGTTATTATGTCAATTTAAATGGTCCATTTTAGCATGAATAGCTAGAAATAAATTTTTCTTTCTTTTTATTTCTTTTTCTGTTAAAGAAAAAGATAGAATATTACATTTAATCAGAGCTAAAATATTTGGAAATTTTGGTTTTGTTTTGTTATCAATATTGACAAATTTGCAATTTGAGGCTTTACATTTTTGCTTTGAATCTTCATAAACCAGTCAAATTTGTCTAAAATATAGTTCTATGTTTAATATTGAAATTAATTTTATAAACTGAAATAATGTTTTGGGATAGATAGAATAATATATATATATATATATATATTTATCACATTTTGATTCTAGTTAATTTTGATATCTAACTTTACACGTTTTTTTATTTTTTATTTATCATATTGCAAATTAAAGATAAAGTAATATTTAATCTGAAATTTAATATTATTTTTAATTTTTATTAAAACTCTATCATTAAATATGTAGGATTAAAAAGTAAAAAATGCACTGAAAGTAAAACATATCTTAGGAAAAAAAATCATTTATTTCTAAAATAATTTATAGAAAAAAACATGGAGCAGTATAAATTTTATAAAAAAATCAATAATATTGACATTTTTTATTAAAAAAATGAACATTGATAGATAAAAAAATTATAATTTAGTGGTTGGTGTTTTTCATTTGAAATTAATATGTAATGATTTGAAATTTTCAGTAGAATATAGAGACATATATAAATCTCCTAAATAAACCCAAAAAAAAAAAAAAATGACACATCTGCCTTCAGGGTTTGAATTTTATATTTGGTTTCCAAAAAAAAAAAAAAAAAAAAAGAAAAGAAGGAAAGAAAGTCAAAAAAGAGTTCATTTTAGACGATACTCCTATCTACCCTCCCCATAAAAGTCTAATTTTTATAATCAAACTAATAAAATTTATAGCATCTAATAATGATATGAACATTTTACTAAACTTGTTTCATATTATTAATGGTTCCATTTTCAAAATTAAATAATCTAATTTTTAAAATTATACCCATTCCAAATAACTATACTCAGAAGGGCAAAAATTAAATAAAAAAAGATAACTAAAATATTTTTTATTATAAAATAGAGAGAGTACTATATTTGTAATAGGAAGGAGTAATGATTTAAAAAAGATGAATTATTTGGTGTATGGTGAGACAAGAATATAAAGAAAATTATCACAAAGGCTATCAAGATTGGTTAATTCACGTAAAATAATAATAAAGAAAATCAATTATTTTGTTATCTGCCTCCCAACTTGAAGATTCGACCTTCCTGACCTGCGTTGCTGTATGCTGATTTCTTTTATGGCCACAAAAAGCCCCTCCCAGCATTTGTGGATGTGCTCTAAGTAAGCAAATGCATGCCTCCATACCCTTTCAACAGTTAATTGCTAGCAAATTTTGGTTCTAAGTTAATTTTCAATAGAGAGAAACCACAAAACTGAGAATAAAATAATAACCAGAAATACACAAGTCGGTGTAGGAAATTACAAATGTGAGAAGCATAAATGATAACCAATATGTGGTTTTAACGTTGCAGCAATCGACTGATTTTTACTGGAAAGTGTACGAAAATTTATTTGAAACTTAGTCTATTGTGACCAGTTTCTATATTTTTGAAATATGTGTTAAGAGAGCTTACTAGGCCTGCAGATTTTTTAAGTAAGACAAGCGTCGTAAAGATTTTTTTCGATTACTTTGCCCACTCTAATTTTCCTAGTAAGTTCCAAGCTATTTATTTTACACCTCTTATCATCGTGTGCGTTATCTGTGTCGTATCTGTTCTGTAAATTGATCATTAATTAATAAAATTTTTGTTTGACGATTAAAAAACTAATAAAAAATATACAAGATCGATCTTTCACTTTGTTATTCTTGAATATTCAATATTTATCAAAAGATTTATTACGAGAACTACATTTATTTTCTTATAGTTTAGTTAAATAATCGATACTTATTCAAAATTTTTGACAATTACGTCTGTCTCTTTTGATCGAAGTAAACAAAAAAATGTCAAAAGATGAAAAAACTTAACAATTTTGACTAAAATAAGTCTGGACAGTTGTGAGTGTGAATTTTTTCAATAATCTTTTGATTCAATAAAAAAGTTTACGTCAGTAATTTTACTCTTTTTATATTAATTAAAAGTTGGTTATTACGAGTTTAAGTAGTTTAATTGTGGAAAACATTAGGAGATGATGATAGTTTAACCAAATTAGAGTAAATTATATTCACCCAAGTCAATAAACAACTTGGAGGAAATACAATTAATTAGAGAAGTTAAGATTTTCAATGTATCTTTAATAATTACCAGTAAATAAAGATTCTAGATAGTAATAATGAAGAAATTAAGGAGTGACTTAAAAGTATAAAAAATTAATGAGTGATTTTCAATGAGTTTGATTCTTACCGCAATCATTCCTCTTGTCCCTTGCCAAAAATAAAATAAAATTTACGCCTCGAAATATTAGGTGGCTTTGGAATTTAAACATTTGGCATTGGCCCCCCTTAGATATTTTCATATTTTTGCAAATTTTCAACTTTATTATAGAATAAAAATATACATATATTGTGAATTATTTGGTCTCTTTTTGGCTTCAAGACGTGCGCCACTGTATATTATAATGCATGACGTCACGAAGATCCAATCAACAAAGAAAGTGCTTATTATTTTAGTATATCACAACAAGAAAATGCAGCTAAGAGTGTTTGTTGGCATGCCACTACTACCAATCGAACCATTAGCCCTAATTATTATGACAAATTATAGTACATGTCATGTCATACTAGTGTTAACCAATAATAAATAATTTAATGCAGTAATATTCTGAATTTATTTTTTTTTCTTATTAACTAATGTGCAAATTATACTATTTATATATAGGTATATATATCTATTACTATAAGTAGTAATATAGTAAATTTCGTCGGACGCGTCTTTTTTTCATTTTTTTCTTTTCTTTTTCACTGAAACGTAGATTCTTTATATGTTGGACGTATAAGACTTAATATCATGTTATAATGGACGTAATCATCTTATGATGTATTTTTTTTACTTTTTAAACGACGTAGATTCCATGAATGTTAGACGTATTGCACGTAAGATCATGTTCAAAAAGACGTAATAAGTGAATTAAAACTGAATATTTCGCAGAGACACAATGTTTAGTCATTTATACATACATGTTACATCCTATACGTCATTTGTAAAGGAATATTACGTCCAACAGAAATGTCTGAATAATACGTAGAGACACATCGTTACGTCCTTTATACATACATATTACGTCTCATACGTCGTATATACACAAATATTACGCCCAACAGCAGGGAGGAAGCAGGAAGCAACTCATTTCACAGGAAATTATCAATACTTCATAGAAAATATTTATATATATATATATTATATTTTAGAGTAATAGAGTATTATATGAAGAAAAATACACCAATATAGCCTCATAATATATCACTAACATCAAATGTAGTTCATACGTGAAAATAGAGTTTCGTAAATCCATCAAATGCAGTTCATACTTTATGATGTAGTAGTTTTTGCAATATATTACCTGTATATTTGTTCGAATATTGGCGTTATGGAGTTGAAAAACAAAATTTGAATCGACGTAGCGGATGTTGTGCGTCTGGATTGAAGTTTTGTCCATTGTATTTGGTGTTGTTCGTCAGGAAACACATTCGCCGATCTTTGTTGTATTCGTTTTGGTGTAAAATGTAAAACTAAAATCTGTGTTTGGATGAAAATTTGATTGAATGTGTTTTCGAATGGAGTGCGGTGAAGAAGAAGAAGTGATTTTTAAACAAGAATAAGAAGAAGAAAGTGGGTTTTGGGAGGGCGGTTTAAGAGGCATGTGTTGCTAGTTTATTAATGTGAGACTGGTGATGCTACTAAAAACTACTAAATATATATACATGTAGGTATACAGTATAAGAACGGTGTCATTTGTCAAAAAGACACATTGCATTGTACTACTCCCTCTGTCTGCATATATTAGTCGTTTTAAAAGTTAGAAGTTATTTTTTATTAATTGATGTTTACCATTATTAATGTAATTTTTTCAATTTTTTTATCTTTTCTCAAAATTTGTGAATGTATTGAAACTCTACCCTCAACTAGCTACTTTACTAGTAATTTTCTCTTCAAATTGGGGTAAAAAAGAAATTTTACTTAATTATTAAATAATAACTGCTCTCTATTGATAAGAGTGAATATTATTTACAGGGGGAGTACTAGTTGTACTATACAACTATTGAATTATTATTGCTCATCCATGGTTCCATCCACAGTCTGGAAGTTAAAGATGTTAGTTCTGAATACTGAAAAGCTTTGCTTGTATGAACACTATTTCTCAGTTTATATATCGATTGAATTTGCTTTAGTTAATTGTTTTATATTTACGTATGAAGTCCCTTTATATCATGTGACTAGATGATGAGGTGTTTGGTGTGACACAGTAGATCTCATAATTGGTTAAACTCGTTATATATAAACTAGGCTCGTGACTGAGACAGTTTGGACATACTGTCGGTTTAAGTCATTGTGTGATTCTGAAATTGATTTATTTAAACTGATTGAATCATACCGTGCATATTGAGTACGACCGATTAGGATTGAATTAAATTGTACTGTTCTTCGTAGTTAATTCGAACCTAATATTCAGTCTCTTAATCCCTAGACAAGGATGGGCACGAGGATGGAGCGTAGTGTGTTTTAATCTGCCAATGAGTGCGATCACTTAAGACCTATAAGCTCGGTATGTTGGATGCGCGCATTTGGTTGCTTGGTGTGCTGTCGCGAGTCAAAAGGAAACAGTGTACCGGTGCGCTGGGGTGATGGTGCTCTCGAGATGAGTTCGAAAGGATTATTATACTAAATCTGGCCAGTGGACTTATGTCCGGTATAGTAATGAGGTCGAGTGGTGCTAATCTCGGTTAAAGAAGTTGATGAATTAATTTGTCAGTAAATTAATAAATCGATGAGCATTATATCTTTGGCACGAGAAGATTAATGATTATGTAATTTAGTGGAACCATAAGCATTATTCGGTTTGGGCAGTAGTTCCATAATTAATCTGTTAGTGGTAAGATTAATTATGTGTTGAGTTAATTGACAAGGTGGAATTAATTATTTAATTAATTAATCATTGTGTCAGTTGGTTACTAATCAGTTCTCGAGAAGGATTGAAATTTATTGAAACACAAACCCAATAGGAAGGCTAAACTCAAGCCCTCTTGAGGTCTCTCTTGAATTTCTAAATAAGGCACAAGAATCAGCCCCAGAAGACATACAACAGTCATTGTAGACAGAACACAGATTCCTAGAGAGAGATAGAGAGGCGCAAGACACCATTGTTCAGCACAAATCTCGAGGCAACGCAAGGCTTGGAGTGACGGAGGCTTTAGCGGGTCCCGGTGGTGGTGTTGGAAAATTCTGGTGGCTAGCGGCGGCGGCAGCAGGAGATCCGACGAGTTGCGGCGGCTCAATTTTCTGGGAAAGTTTTTGTGGAGTTTCTGTCGGGGCTAATTCTGATTGTTCGGTAGATCGTTGCCCACACAACGTCCGAACAAGTCTTAGAGAACAAGCGAATTCTCAGGTTCACACTTCAAAGGTCAATTCTGAACTTCCACAATTTATATTTAAGATATTGTATTTGTATGCATGTCGAATCGAATTAAAGTAATCCAAAATTCTGTACTATAGATTTTTGAGAGATTTCATACTAGATTGCACGAACCGAAATATTTCTAGATGAAATCAGATTAGTACGAACGTGCTGTTAGGTTTGGTTGAAAGTTTTCTAATCGGATTGAATGAATGAAAATTTTTGACCAAATCAGAATAAGCGCGAGAACTTTTAAGAGATGCCCAAAATTAATACTCCCCCTCATTTTTATATGATTTTTAAAAAAATTATTTTTGTAAATTAAGGATTAATTGTTATTTAATTTGAACGATAATATTCTTTTAATTTTTTTATTATAATTTTTCTGTTCAAAAATATTTCTTTCTATCATTTAAAACTTTAACGATTATATATGGGTATTTACAATTAAAAAATAAAAAATTGCATAAAAAGTTCAAGATATCCATATAAATTTTATATTTTTAAAAATATTTTCCATAAAGATTGGAAAGAGTAAATTTTTTGTTTGAAAAAAACATATTCACATGCCCTAAAATGAAGATTGATAAATTGAAATTGAAATTAGAAAACCACATCACAAAGAAAACAGAAAAAAGTAAATTAGGGTTTTAATAATCGCTACCTGCAGCTACTAGCTAATCTGTTGGAAACGTTGAAAGAAAAATTTGAAACGCCAATAGATGAATAAATTAAACTACCAAAACCCTAAGATGAGGGGTAGACGTCTAATGAAGAATCAAGTCTTCATCCAATTGACTTGTTATGGAAATCCCTACTAAATTAAAAGGTGAAGTTTATCCTTCTTTCTTTTGCTGATGCGGATTGATTTGCTATGGATACCTCATACAAAAACTTTCTTTTGTGCAGTAGTCTTGGGAGTTTAGTTTCATCTGTAAATGCCTTGCATAGCTAAGTAGGGAGAACTTTTGTTAGACGACTAGTCTAGGGGGTTGTTTAGCAAAAATAAGAGGTAAGAGATTGTGTTTCTGCTCTACGGCTCTATTTTAATCAATACAATTTCCCCTTTTTGTTAAAAAAAATAATATTCTTTTTCTTAAACATTTTGTTAGGATATTACGAAAAAGATTGACGAATTTTATAAAATTATTCATATTTTATACAATCATATACCAAAAGTAAAAAAACTCACATAAATTATATTTCTCGAGAAGAAACACGGAGTGAAAAAACTCTCCATGCCTCACCTATTTTGTTTCTAGAGTTCAAACTCAAAATTTCTAATTAAATTAGAACAATCTCTTACTAATTAATATACGTAAAAGTAATTCTCTTTTTCGAAATAATTATTTTGTTGGGTTGGGGTGTTGTAATGCAACATAAAGAAACATCACAATTGACAACCTATTTGTGTGAACTAAATATCCTTAACAATTTGGTCCACCGAAAAAGAAACGTGAAGGAATGTTGAAGAGTGATGTAACTGCAGGAGAGCTTTGTTTTGCCAAAGCTCTTTCTTTTAGAAATAAGTGGTTCGCTTCGCTTATAATTCATTGGTTATATATTATTATTATTATATTTATTCTTTAATCCCCATCATCTATTTTCTCTTATGCACTTTTATTAATTAGGGCCCGGCTGACCCTTCGGAATAAATAACCCACCGGATCACTAAACTCTACTAAACCCAAACCCTATAGCCCTAAAAGCTTTCCCAGGCCCATCTGTAGTCTACTATTCATTTTTTTTTCAATTATTATTAACAATTTTACCTTAATATCTAAATCAATATTATTATATTTTCTAAAAAAAAATCAATATATGATATATAAAGAGTTTTCAATCACTCATTTTATTTTATAATAATAGTTTTCTTTATACAAAATATTTTTTAATTTTGGACATGTACAACTTTTATAAAACATTTCTTATATTATAATCACATTAATTTTGAAAATAAATTAATATATGTTGATAGTAAAAAATGTAAAAATTAAACTATTTTATTTTTATGAAATAAAAATTAATTTTAAATAAAATTATTATAATGGGCCATAAAGAGAAAAGTGTAACAGATATAAGTAAAAAAGTATAATAATAATTATTATTTTTATTGTGTCATATGTTATGTGAAATAAAAAATTATACATTATTTAAAAAACATTGTTACTATAAAATAGAAAGCGTAAAAGATATATTCATATAAAGAGGAAAAAAAAACAAATTTTGGTTTATTCTAATCCCCGAATATTTAATTTCAATAATAATATTCATATATAAATAAATCTATTTTTATTCTATATTACTATTAAAGTCATTAGAGCCGTAATTCTCGTGAATCAAACAAACTTGTTATTATATATATATATATATATATATGTCAAAATTTAAATACCGAACTCAAAAATCTATTGATTTTAAGTAAAAATTGATAATCACTCGATACAATCCCTTTTTCATTATTATATATTTTTTTTAAGCATTGATATTATTATATGTTAATTATTTAATTAGCCGTTACTAATAGCTCCAATTATTTCTTTTAAAAAAATTATTCCAACCTTTTTTTCTTAAATAAAAAAATTCATTCCATTTTTTTTTTTTTTTTTTTTTTACGTTTTAGAAGAAACTCCTCTTTTTAGAAATACAAACCAAACGTAACCTAAGTTTCTTTGTTTCGAAAACAAGAAGAAACTTAACAGCGTGACCCTCTACCCTAGCTCGAACTGGTACGTAGTTTCTGAAATCTCAACCTCCCAAAAGTAATGGCAATGCATTTCAAATTTTGCAAGCTCTGCTAAAACATCCATCATTCTTGAGACTCTTGTTCCCTTATCAGGACAAAAGAGAGAATTGATGTGTCGTGGAGAGTATTTAATGTGTGTTCTCCTCCATGGATGCCATGCATGTCTGGCAAGATCTGGAGTAGCCAAGTGGATGCTGCAATGGAACAACGCTCTTCAAATAAGAGCCACACTTTTGTAATTCATATGATCACATAATAGATCTGCAAATATACACCATGCGTTTAGGGTTACGTAAATTTTCCTTTTATCCTTTGTATCTTCACCCTTCAGCCAAAAGGATCCGTGATTTATTTTTTTTTTTTAAGTACAACGAAGAGGTCGAATTCTAGATGATTTGAACTCAACACCTATTGGTTCTAAGCGGGGAGTGACAATCATTGGGTTACAATGCCTTTGTCGTTAATCTTGAATATTTATATCATGACAGATTAAAAGGTATTATGTAAGGAATTTAATTCCTAAAAACTGTAAACTTTCAATCAATTATTGGGATAGACTGAAGCGGAAGCGTACCTTTATCCATAGCGATTGATTGATTGACCAAGCAACTGATTGACGATTGAATCCCGATAATGGTCTTCCAGGTAATTATCAGACTTCTTTCTAAAGGAGGATTTCTTTAGTATTTTACTTATTGATGGGGAATAAGAAAAACAGATGCAGATTGGTTCACTCGGGGACCATAACCTTTATTTATAATAATAGGGTTTTCTAAGTTACAGTCTCACCCATCGCAAAAAAGTAACTATAGGAATATACCGATTTCTACACAATAATATTCCATACTTAAAAAGATACTTATGCCTTATTAACCTTATTTGATCACATTAATTAGGCATAACCATATATAGACAACACTTTAATGTACAATAATCATATTTATATATTAACGTTAAGTCCAAAACCTTACAATCTCTCACTTGGACTAACGTAATATATATACCTTATAATTGTACACTAAACTGAATGAGTACTCTGAATTTGTTGTCATAACATATCTTTCACAATCCCGTCCATTAACCATATCAACATAGGATCAAAGAGGCTTTCGCTGCGACTAATTCAACTAGACCCATCAATGGTCACATATATCAACATAGCTAAATGCCATGATCAAGTATGGATGCGCAGCATAGAAATTTCACGTGATGTGATCTTTAACGTGCCTATTTCTAACTGGTCCAACTAAACTTTAATGAGATCAACTTAATATGAAAATCAGAATATGAGCACAACTGAAAAATTGAAACTTTAAACTTTAATTTTATGGTTTACGCTACAACATTAAAACCAATAATCCAAAACCTTAAATTGAAATGATTGAAACCACGAACAAACTAAAACTGAAGTGTTCGAAACCACTAACAAATTGAAAAATTACAAACTCCCACTAAACTAATACATCATCAGACAATAAAACACTCATTTGAGAAACATGCTCAAGAAAGACCTTGGCAACATTGGAGTTTCTCCTTATATGCTCAATAAAAAATTAATTATTCTGAATTATTTCTCAAACAACTAGGTACTTGATCTCTCAGTGTTTAGACTTAGAGAAACTCCTATTATTGTTAAAGAATTTCACGGTTGCTTTATTGTCCCAAAATAACTTAAGTAATCTTTCAATACCATTGACAATTTGCAAACTCATGACCAAAATTAGCAGCCATATAACGTGATCGGATGCTTTAAAACATTCACTTTAATTAGAGTCGGAGTACCAAATGATCTCTCACTGATCCAACCTTTGATAAGTGAGCATATAATCCAAAGTTCCAAGAAGATACCACATTACTCTTTTGGCTGCTACCAAAAATACCATACTAGAATTTCTTAAGTATCTGCATAAAATTCCAACATGAACGCAATAACCGAATGCGTACACACTAAAGCATGTATCAGACTTCCCATAACATAAGCATATGAAATCTTTTGCATTTCCTTTCTTTCGAAAGAGTTCTTGGGCATTGATTGAGACTGAACTTGTCTCCCTTAGATACTTGAGTAGCATATAGTTTGCAATTATACATCCCAAATATTTTAAGGATCTTTTTGATATAGCTCTTTTGTTACAACTGTAGTATACCTCGAGAGGGATTTCGGAGTATCTGTATACCTAATATAAAAGAATCGTCACCAAGATCTTTCATCTCAAAATGATCTGAAAGAAACTTTTTGGTTTCGTGCAATAAACTATATCTTTGCAAGCAAGGAGTATGTCATAAACATTCAAAACCAGAAAGATATGCCTACTCTCACAAAACTTATGATATACATAATCATCCACTAAATTCACCTCAAAACCAAAAGAGATGATCACTTGATAGAATTTGTGATACTATTGATGGGAAACTTGTTTGAGTTTATAGATGGATTTATTTAGTCTGGAAACCATCTACTTTGAATCTTTAGAAACAAAGTTTTCAGGTTGCACCATATCTTGTTTCATCAATGTTTCCATTGAGAAACACTATCTTAACATCCATCTAATGAATCTCAAAATGATCCACTATGCCATTATGGTAAAAAAAATAAATAAAGAGTCTTTCAATAGAAAGTCTCTATATAATCAATGCCTTCCTTTTGAGTAAATCCCTTTACGACAAGACGTGCCTTATATCTTTCCACATTACCTTTTGAATCTCACTTGGTTTTAAATATCCATTTGCATCCAATGGGTTTCACACCTTCAGGTAATGAAACAAGATCCCATATGTCGTTGTCTTTCATGGACTTGATTTCTTCATTCATGGCATCTACCCACTTTTGAGAGTTGAAACTTTCAATGAACTTATAGAAGTTGATTAGATCATCTCCCACCATTTCATTGATTTCTTTATGTTCCATGAGAAACACTATATAATCATCTAGAATAGCATTTCTCATCTCTCTAGTAGATCTCCTTAATGGCATTTGTTCTTGAGACTGTTAAGTTTGTTCTTCATGAAAATAATCTTGTTCTTGATGAGGGAAATTATCAACGTTTTCTTGTAATTCTTGAATAACTTTAGGAATTACAACCTTATAAAAAGAAATTGATTCCTCTTCAAGGACAAAGTCATTAATCTTATCTTCCCCTCCAAACTCAATATCCTCAAGAATTGGGCATTTTCCGTCTTAAAGAAGGATTTACTTTTGGGATCAAAGAACTTGAATTCCCTAAACCTTTTAGGGTATCCAACAAAATAACAACTAATGATTCTTGAATCCACTTTTCTTTCATTAGGCTTATATAGCCTAACTTTAGCTGGACAACTCCAAACATGAAAGTACCTAATACTGGGTTTTATGCCTGTCCATAGTTCATAAGGGGTTTTAATAGTTGCTTTAGTTGGAACTCTGCTAAATATGTATGTTGCAGTTTATGAAGGTAACCATATCGTGAAAGATCATCTATAAACTTGATATAATATATTTGACCATTCTAAGAATCCTTAGGGAATGGCCCATAAACATCTGTATGTATCAGTTCTAAGACATCCTTAGATCTTTCAGCCTTAAATCTTTTTTTTGTCTGTTTGTTTTTCCTTAACGCACTCAACATAGATTTGAGAATCTGTAGAGTCTGATGGATTAAGAATTCCATTTGACACAAGCCTTACAATTATCTTTTCCGGAGATATGACCTAATGGCTTATACAAAAGTGCAGTGAAATTTCTACTGATTAATTTGCATTTAGTACCACTTGTATCCACATGTAAGGTTTCACTGTATGAAACAATAGTATCATGCAAATAAAGGTTATCATTACAAATTAAATAGCCAGTTCCAATCTGCTTTGAATTAAATGAAAGACTAACTTTATTGTTTCCAAGAAGACAAAAGTAACCGGATTTGTCCAATAAAGAAACAGAAAGTAAATTCCATCTAAATGACAGAATAACATAAGTGTCTTACAAATCCAAATAAAAAACTAGTCTTTAATAACAACCTAAATGTGTCTATTGCCTCAACTTCAGCCGTCTCGCTATTCCCCACATAGATAATTCTTTCAATATCAATTGGCTTGCGATAATGAAGGCAACCTTGCAAAGACACACTTATGTGAACAGTAGCACCGGAATCTACTCACCAAGTATGTCTTGGCACTGAAACCAAATTAACCTGAACAAACACTAACAATGACCATACCTTTCTTGGCACGCCAAACATGATATTTGGTGTATTGCTTCTTTTGATGAGAAGTGTCACGACAGAAGAAACAAGAGCATTCCTTAGCCTGTTTCTTTTGTGGTGATGCAACCGCAACTTCCTTATCATTCTTTTTCCTTTTGTTCTTGTTGTTCTGTTTAGAGGTTGTTGCCAAATGAGCACTCTCAGTCTTTTCTTGCTTCAATCTTTCGTCTTTTTGCACACAGCGAGAAATGAGTTCATCAAAATCCCAATTTTCTTTTTGGCAGTTATAACTGACTTTAAGCTGCCCAAACTGTGCAGGAAAAGAAATAAGTACCAAATGCACCAACAAGTTATCAAACAAGTCTAAATTCAGTGCCTTTAACTTTGAAGCAACATTAGACATCTGCAAAATGTACTACCTTATGTTCCCAGAACTCTTATACCTCATAGAAACAAGTTTACTCAAGAGATTACTTATTTCCCCTTGATCTCTTTTAACATAAGACTTTTCGAGTTCTTGCAGGAATAGTTTGGCATTGTTTTCCTCTTTAACAGTGCCCCTGAGGTTTTCCAAAATTGACCACTTCATGATCTTTAGACACATGTGATATGATCGCTCCCACCACTCCATGTTCCTTTTCTTTTAAAAGAAACTAGTATATGTAAGAGCAAGGGGGCAATCAGACTGAAGCGCAAGGTCTAGATCGATGTAACCAAGAACTATCAGAACATTGTCCTTCCAGTTCTCGAAATTTTCACCATTAAGTGTTGGAATAGAATTAACATAGGATTCAACAAGAAAAACAAAATAACTAAACATAAGCTCACACTGAAGAAAATTTAACATTAAAATATTTAAATTGACATCCTCATCACAAGATATCTAGTGCAACATTGGGTTTAATCTTTGGATAGAAACATCAATTTGCAAATGATACTCTTGTTGCAGTAATCAAATATTGACACTACACTCCTGTCAAATAATTAGCCTTCCTTTGGGTCAACTTATTATTCACATGAAAAATCCTAATAATTGTTACATATTTATTACCGTAAGCATGTTTTAATTTCGACCAAGTGAGGACTTTCCTTTGGCCGATCATGACCTGCATGAAATTAAAACACACACAGTCACCTTGGTAATTTAAAATTGATCATCAAACACAAAAGATGTTACTTTGGCAGCATTTTGTGTCATCTAATCAACCAAAATATACTATGTGTTATAAACCTTATTTTTATGTCAAAATAAATCAATTATGCTATCTATATTCCCAAGATCTGAACTAATTAAAGTTTTGGAAAAATTTAGCAACCAAATATCATTTTTTCCAAACTTAAATAGTCCAAAGTATGATTTCTTTAAACTTTAGAGTCAAAATTGCAATTTCCTAAAAGTTTCAGCTAAATCTGTAAGCTCTTTAATATTTTAGGGCGAATCAAAATTTCTGAAAAAATTCAGACCAAATTGAATTAAAACTAAAATCTGTAGGAATTATTTTAGAACTTTAATAACTTAGAGACTGAAATTGCAATTTTTTATAAACTTTATAAAAAAACTAAGAAACCGTAATTTGCTTCTTCTTATTCGTTTCGAAAACGAAAACCCGCCCGCCGCCTCACTTAGGGCTGGCAATTCGTGTCGTGTTCGGGTTGGCGTGTTGGCGTGTCGAGAGACCCCCAACCCAAACCTAATCCATTTAATTAATCTTGTCGAAAACTCCAACCCTAACCCGACCTGTTTATAATCGTGTCGACCCGAACATAACCCGCGTAACTCGTTTAATTGTTGATAGGTGATTTTTCTGTCCAAGTTTTCGCTACAGAAAAAAGTGATTGAATTTGTCAAGGAGACTAAAACATAAATGTTTATAATACATCATCTGAAATTTGAATCTATCAAATTTAAATCCATCAAATTAAATTTAACCATGACATTCTTATACATGACATCAACATAAATCTCATCAATTGAAATTCTTCCTAATACAACCAAAATCCAATTCAATCCAACCAAAATAAATAAAATGCAAAGGTAATTACAATTAAAAAATTTAAATAACAAAATACCACCATAGGAAGTCGTGTTGAATTTTTGATTGAGAATTTGGAAGTTTCCTCAATTATTAAGGTTATAAAATTTAATTTTTTAAAAAATAATTTCTTAACTGGTTCACGTGTCAACCCGCCAACCAGTCGTGTCGACCCAAACCTGACTCGCTATTTAAACGTGTCGACCCAAACCTGACCCATTTATTATACGTGTCAAAAATCTTAACCTTAACCCACTTCTTTTCGTGTCGTGTTCGTGTCGGGTTATCGTGTCGTGTCAGCAATTACCAGCCCTAGCCTCACTGCCCTAAGACCGCCTGCCGTCACTTGCCCACCATCGTCTTCACCACTCGATAAAAGAATGCTTCTACTGCAAAACCGAACGCGGTGAAGACAACGAAGATGGTGGTGCCAAAACTGAAGACCAAAAACGCAAACAACGGAAGTGGCGTCACTGTAGCCAGCTGACGGAGAATAGAGATCTCTGGCGGTCGCATCTTTCGCGACCGTTCTATTCCCGACGGAGGTGACACAGCGACGGTTTTTGCGGCTCCGATGGAAACCAAAAAAGAAGTCCGCATCCGGAACCAAATGAACCATTTGAAAACGATGATGGTAAGCGGTGAACTGAGACTTCCGAAATCGAAACCAAAAGCTTTTCGATGCCGAGACCAAAATCCGATCGAAAAACAAAACTTTATGGTGGAGGTGGGCAACGACAGTGAGAAACCAAAAAAACAGGCAAAGTTCGTTCAAGGCGAAAAACCAAACAACCCAGATCGAAACGAAGAAACAAGCTGAGGTTGAGGTTCCAAAAATAAAAAAATAAAAATTTTCGGGCAGTACCGTTCCGGAGGAAAACCAAAAACGGAAGAACCAAAGGGAACCAAATAATTTTATCAAACAAGAAAAATACAATAAATCAAACGGCGGAGAAGAATAGTAAACCCAATTTGTTAACCCAAACAGCAATAAATAGTAAAGCCATAGCCAATTTCCCTAGGAAATCGAGAACCATGAAAAATTACAACTTTAATTTGCATATAACAAAATAACCTCATGGCAAATTGATCCAAAATCAACCGGATCACATAAAGCATAATTATTTCAAATGAACCAAATATTCATCAATTAATTCCAAATAACCAAACATGGAATTAGATTAATATAATTTAATTGATTCCAACTAATTGATAAGGAATTTAATTCTTAAAAACCGTAAACCTTCAATCAATTATTGGGATAGAACTGAAGTGGAAGGGTACCTTTATCCATAGGGATTGATTGATTGACCAAGGAATTGATTGAAGATTAAATTCCGGTAATGGTCTTCCAGGTAATTATCATGCTTCTTTCTAGAGGAAGATTTTTTCAGTATTTTACTTATTGATGAGAAAAAAAAAAAAAAAAGACTAATTCACCCGGACCATAACCATTACACCCATCGCAAAAAGATAACTAAAAAGATATTTATGCCTTATTAACTTTATTTGATCACTTTAATTAAGCATAACCATATATAAATAATACTTTAATGTACAATAACCATATTTATATATTCACATTAATTACAAAACCTTACATATTCTACTCTTACAAGTAAGTAAAATCCATTGACATGGAAGTCTCACTAATCATCTTCGCTTCAATAATGTAAAATATTATTAATCAGAGTCTTATTTGAAGACAAATGGAGTAGCAGAAATTCTAGAGATATTACTCACTCTTAAACTGCATGCAAATCCGAACTATATTACATCACACATTTGGAAAATCCTCATATATTTATTTTACTAAATATTGTTTACTTTTTATTAATTATTACTATTATTTGTATTATATTACCCTCAACTTTAATTTTATAAACAATTCATACAAAATTAGTTTTAAACATTAAAAATACAAGAAAACTTTTAAATTGATAAGTCCTCTTCATTTCTTTTTAAAATTTGTAAACTACGAATGCGCGTAAATTGTGCTTGATCGTGGTTGCAGGCGCGCTCAGTTTGTGTCGGTCTACACGCAACCCGAGTATGATCAACAGATACATCCTTGCCTTTTTCATTTTTAGTCTTATGTTTAGGATTACAAAATGATTAGGAATCTTTTATTTTTTCAATCGAATCGCTCTTTTAACTTCGGAAAAATATTTTTCTATTAATATATTGCTTTTTTGACACACATATCTCCATGAGAAGTAGAAAAGTTAGGAATAATTTAAAAAATCATGAATCCACTCATGGGAAAAACCCTTCCTGTATTAGGCACTAATATATTTTTAACATCTAACTAGATCTGGAAATAATTCAAATCAAAATTATAGCTCGCACATAACAACGCATCTTCACAAACAAAAAACTACAAGATCACCTTTTCATTATGTGGTGACGAAGAATTGTATCATTCGTTCGGTTTTTTTTCATGCTTTTCCCGGAAGTCTGGAGAAATCTCCAATCAATAGGATTTCCTTAATTCTTCCTTCCCAAAAGGAAGAGCGTGAAATTCTTTTTCTTTTCCACAGGCAATGGCGGACGCTACCTTTAAATTTTCGAGGGGATAAATTTTCAGCGACCGCCACTGTCTACAATCGGTTGGGAATCCTTGCCAATTTTTTGTTTTTTTTTAAATTATCCAATGTAGATATTTTCTTAAATAATAACCAAACATTTAAATTAATTCATTATCCAATGCATATATCATTAACCAAACATTTAAAAATTTATCCAATGCACAAATCATTTATAAAAAAAATTAAAATACTCATTTAAACTAATTCATTAACCAAACATATAAAAATTTATCTAATGCACAAATCAACTATAAAAAAATTATAATATTCAAACCCTAAAAAATAAAAATAAAATGTACTTCATATTACGATTAAATTGGGATAAAGTGATGAAATATTGGTGGTCGGTGCCTAAATAATACATGGTGGACTTTGAAAATGGTTGAAGGATTTCGTGCTATTCCGGTTTAAAAAAAATTGTGAAAAACAATAGCACAAGATCTTGGATTATCTTGTTCGATTTGTTACGCATTCAAAAACAATATCTAAATATAAAGCGAAAGATTAGAATTGACCTTTAAAGCGTAAACTTAAGAATTCTCTTGTATTCCCAAAGACCCGTCCGAATGTTGTGTGGGCAACGATCTACCACACTTTTTTTGAATCAGCTCCGACAGAATCACTGCACAAAATGCGCCGTTTGAAAAACTTGGCTGCCGCCCTGGTTTCCACGTCATGCTGTCAAGACCGCCGCACCGGAGTTGCCGCCATTCAAAGTCACCGCTGCCGCCCTCACACGCCTCTACCGCTGCGATCACGCCGCCGCTCTAGATCACACACCGCCACCGTCGCTGCCTCGGGTTTCACCCCACCACCACTGGGATTATGTGGCTCGGAACTCGTGTGTTTCTCTCTCTAGTTTGTTTTGTGTTCTGTCAATAATGACTTCTCTTGAGTTATGTGTTCTTCTGAATTGATTATTGTGTCTTATATAGAGGGCTACAAGGGAGACCTCAAGTGGGCTTGAGTTAGGCTTTCATGTTGGGTTTGGGTTTTATTAATTCCAAGTCTAAACCAAGACTTATTAATACTATTGATCCAAGGATAATTAAATTCACTTTGTCAATTAAACCCAACACATAATTAATCGTACCACTAATGGATTAATTATGGAACTACCGCTCAAGTCCGAAATTACACTTCCGGTTCCACTTAATTATGTATTCTATTTATCTCCTCGTGTCAAAGATATAATGCTCGTTGATTTATTAATTTACTGATATTAGTATCATTCGACCTTATTACTATACCGGACTTTCGTCTACCGGCCGGGTTTAGTATAATAATATTTTTGAGTTCATCTTGAGAACACCATCACCCTGGCACACCGGTACACAATTTTCTTTCGACTAGCAACAGCACACCGAGCAACTAAACAAGTGCACCTAACCTACCGAGTATATAAGCCTCAAGTGACCGCACTCTTTGGCAGATTAAAATACACTATGCTCAATTCCCGTGCCTGTCCTTATCTAAGGATTAAGAGATTAAACACCAGGTTTGAATTAACTACAAAGAATCAGTACAACTTAATTCAATCCTTAAACGGTCATGCTCAATATGCACAAAGCATATCCGTATGATTCAATCAGTCAAGACAAACCAAGTCCAGAAGCATACAATGACCTAAACCAACTGTATGTACAAAATGTCTCAGTCTACGAACCTATTTGTATATAAAAAAATTAACCAATGATGAGATCCTCTGTGTCATACCAAACACCTCATCATCTAGTCATATGATATAAAGGGACATCATGTCTAACACGAATAATTAACTAAAACACTTTCAATCGATATAAACTGGGAAATATTGTTCATACAATCGAAACTTTTTAGTATTCACACTAACAGTGTGGTGATGGGGTGGGCAGGCAGTGGTGGACCTGGAGGTTCTTGTGCCAAGGGGGATTATTGCGGGAGAGGGGACAAAAGACAAAAAGATATGTGTGGTGAACCTTGTTAAAGGCAGGCCCGGTTGTGTTTTTTTTTTTTTTTTAATTTGGATGATTTTGGGCCTAAATCAGGCCCAAAGCCATCTTTATTTCTTTTTTAAACCCAACAGCCAAAACGATGTCGTTTTAACTGTTGGATTAAAAAAAAAAATAAAGATGGTTTTGGGTCTGATTTAGGTCAAGCCCAAAACCATCTTCTTTTTCTTTTCCAAGACTCCAACCAGCGGGCAAGACTCTAACCAACGGGCGGCGGAGCCAACCAGCAGCTCAGACCATTGGAGGGCGGAACTAGGGGCGAACAACGGCCGGAATAACCCTATTAGGAAAAATTTCAGCCATTTCGGAGAGCGGGCGCCTTCCTTCACCGACTGTAGTTCCGCCCATGTCCGCAAGGACCGAGAGATTGGATCTAACTGTAAGAAGAATGATTGATATAAATAACCCACTTCTTGGTCTTCGACCCCCTCAGTAACTGCAAACAACTACAGGCCATGTTACATGTAAGTTAGGCACTCATCATCTAGCCGTTGAGTGCATACTGGGCACGCCCACAAGTGGTTATAGTTACTTTTTGAAATTTTTTTATATAATTTATAATTAAATGTGTAAATGATAAAATAATTAAAAATGAACAATATTTGATAAAAAAAAAAGTATTTAGTATTTCAATTAATCATTAACTCAAAAAATCAATTTAGTATTTCAATTAATCATTAACTCAAAAAATTTAAGTCATTAAATTATAATAATAATAATATAAATAAAGGGCTAACATATATTATGAAATGCACCACGTGTTGGGTATTTTTGATACCCACGCTTCAAAGGGCTAGTTGTATATGCTCAAACACAATCAACAAAATAAACAACTAAACAAAACACACAGATTTACGTAGTTCGATCCTCAATAGATCTACTCCACGGCAGCAACACAAAACTTCACTAATATAGGAATAAAAGAGGTTACAAAAGTGTATTTTTCTCTCTCAACACACTATGTCTCTCAAACACTCAATTTTATGCCTATGCTAATGAATTACCCTCACTGCTGCTTGCAAAATTTAGTACAAAAGTATATATTTATATTAAAGTGCTACAAACTCTACTGGGCTGAACCCTAACCCACTTTAAAACAGACTTTGGCTTTAAGAAGTTAACCCAACAATTGCCCCATAGACTCAAAGTTCCAAGTATCTCAACTTTGATCCAAAAAATAGACTTGCTTCTTCCTTGGCTTGAACTTCTCTCTGTGAATTCCAAGCGAACCACAAAACTCATTTTTCGAATCACCAACATGAAATATGTGATGATCACTTTTCAAACCTTGCAACACCAACTCATCTCCCTTGAAAACTTGGCATTGATTACCTTCACCAACAAACTTGTACCCACGAGAACACAATTCTCCCAATGAAATTATGTTATCACTACAAGCAGACACAAATATCACATTAGCCAATTTCTTGACTGTGTTATTGTGTGTCTTGAGACGTGCAACACCAACACCCTCAATTTTTATCTTCTCGCCATTGCTCACAATGACTTGCCTAAAATCTCCATCAACTTGTAAAGTATAGAAAGAAAGATTTCTCTCTACAAATGTGCATTGATGATGCACAATCCAAAACCAACCGTGAGCTATACCAAGGAGTGCTCCTCACCACCAACAGCTCATCCTCATACACAATATTTACATCTGAGCCATTCGCATCAAGTTTCTCTTTGCCCTTTAACTTCCTCAAACTCTTCAACTCTTTTTTTATGACAGGACATTTGCTTTGGATGTGACCTTTTTCACCACAATAATGACACTTATAATTACTGTAGTCACTCTGCCGAGATCTCCCACGCAAATCACATCTATCACTAGAACGACTCCTTCCACACTTTGAACCCTTTGCGACAGCTATAGTTTCTCTTTATTCAGGCACATTCTTCTTTCCCATCATTTTCTCACTCTCTCTCAATTGAGTTAGCACCTCATCATAACCCAATATAGTCTTCCCAACAAGCATGGTTTGCACCAATGGTTTATAGGATGATGGCAAAGAAGACAACAACAAAAATTTCTGCTCTTCACTATTAACTTCTTCTTCACTATTTTGAAGCCAATACACTAATTGTACAAACATGTTCAAATGATCAAGAAGATTTCCCCCTTCGTCCATCTTTAAGCTATAGAGGTCAATCTTCATCAACAACCAGTTGGTTAGTGACTTCGACGCATAAATACTCTGTAACTTGTCCCAAATACCATTCGGTGTCATCTCCTTCATGATGTCATGTTTCATACTAGTAGCAAGTGCAAGTCGAATGACACTAACTGCATGCTTCTGCATCTCGACCCACTTTCTATCATTCACGTCATTAGGTTTATTTTATTTAAGGGCTAAATCAAACTTCTACATCATAAGTAAATCCCGGATTGTACACTGTCACATAGTAAAATCTATATTCCCATAAAAAATGGGGCAGTTAACTTTCGTTCCCCACATCCTCAAAAATATTCTACAGCCCCTGAAACACTTCACTCGACCAAAATACCACAAAAAATATTGAATTTGACAAAACGGATGCCAAAAACAAACTCATCACATCGAAATTAAGGGAGAGATGTCACCTGAAAAATTTTGCTGACGTGGCAATTGACTTTGACTTTGACCAGTTGAGTTTGACCAGTTAACTCTAACCTTGACCCGATGACATGGCAACACAGCAGCGTGACACGTGGCACTTTAATCCGAACTGGAAAAACCCTAGCAGCCTCTTAAACAGACAGTCCACAATGCTCTAACTTTAAGTCACGATATCTCAAGATACAACCATTGAATTTTCATGAAATTTTGACATAAAGTCAATTTCACTATGTAGATTTCAGATCTAGTGTCCGATCGGACGTATCTCTCTCCGGTAAACACGTGATTGGAACTCTATATGAATTCTTGCTTCTCCGATTTCTCCAACTCTGATAATCCAAACTGCACAAAACTTGGGCACCCAACGTGTTTTGATGCAAAGAATTTAGTTGAAAAATCCGATCTACAAAATAAATTATCTTTGATGTTGATTTCAATCTGACATCCTCTCTATAGCAACAAAATCTGTTCCAAAGTTTGAACCTTCAGCTCTGATACCACTGTTGGGTATTTTTGATACCCACACTTCAAAGGGCTAGTTGTTTATGCTCAAACACAATCAATAAAATAAACAACCAAGCAAAATACACAGATTTATGTGGTTCGATCTTCAACAGATCTACTCTACAGAAGCAACATAACACTTCACTAATATAGGAATAAAAGAGGTTACAAAAGTGTGTTTTTCTCTCTCAACACACTATGTCTCTCAAACACTCAATTTCATGCATATGCTAATGAATTATCCTCACTACTATTTGGAAACTTTAGTACAAAAGTATATATTTATACTAAAATGCTACAAACCCTATTGGGCTCAACCCTAGCCCACTTTAAAACAAACTTGGGCTTTGAGGAGTTAACCCAACTCGACGATATGCCTGATGGATCAATGGGTTCATTTCTTAGGGATTTGGAGTTTCTTCTTGTAAAGACCAAAAGGTCGTCTGCTGGAGTATGGAAGGGAGACAACCGACCTTGATTGGATAAGGCTATGAGATTTTTGAACTATCCCCTATGCAGACGACATTTTGGTCATTACAGGGGGAAACTCCAAATCCCTAAGAAACCTTCTTCATTTCTTTGAAGAGAATGAAAAAGTGTCGGGCCAAAAAATGAACAAGAAAAAGAGTTTCTTCTTAACTTCTGACAAGTTACTTTCAATGCAAGGAAAGGAATACAAGGCATTCTGAGTATCCCTAAAGGACAATGGCCTCTGGATTATTTAGGTTGCAGTCTGCATAAGTGGTGACCAAAAACATCCCATTTCAACAACATTTTGGAGAAGCTGTACAGGAAAATTGGAGCGTGGCAAAATTGGCTTCTCTGTTGAAGAAGAAGGCTAAATCTTGTCAAATCCGTTCTTACAGTAATCCTTTTGCACACTTGAGCGGCTTTAAATCCTCTAAAAGCTCTTATGAACGATTCTTGTGGGGTCAAAGCTTTGTGGGAACAAGGAAGCACTGGAGGGCATGGTCTAAAATGGCATACCTGATCGAGGAGAATAGCACGGGTATAAGGGATTTTCAGATGGCTGTCCAATGCTTTGAAGCGAAGCTCTGGTGGAAATGGAGAAATCAACTCAGTCTGTGGGATCGCTTTGTTCAATCTCTCTCTCTCTCTCTCACAACCTGCCTTAGAAGCTCCTAGAAAAGAGTCCATCGGATTGCGCCAAAGATGGCAAGCTTAACTAAAATCAGAATTGGAGATGGATCTAGCATGTTTTGGTATGATAATTGGTCAGAGTTTGGTTGTCTTTGGAAGAATCAAGGAAAGACGCCACTCCAAACCCTCACCCTTACAGATTTCATCAACAACAGAACATAGTTCTGCCCAACAGCTTGCGGAACTGGATGTCTCATTCTCTTCCAACCCGGACATGCTCATTTGGCAACCTGAAACAAATGGTGAGTTCATATTCAAATATGCTTATAATTCCTTAAGGAAAATGTAACATATTGAGAAATACATGAGATACAAGTGGGATTCATGGTGTCAACCAAAAGTCTCAGCACAAGGCTTTCAATCTGCCTTTTTTGCCGCACTGAGGAGGATTCGGCTCTCCACACCTTTTTCACATACTCGAAAATTGTTCCAGCTTGGAGGTTTTGGCTTCCCAGTAAGATATCCTCCTCAAGGCTATCATTAGGAAAAACTTTGGTGTAGAAATGGTGGCTGAAATTCAAGGGCAAGTCAGCTGCTCATAGACTTCAGTGACTCATCCCATCCCTTCTCCTATGGGGAATTCGAAAGGCCAAAAATCGGATGCTGCAAGAAAACATTAGGCTATATCGAAAATGGTTCTTTGATGATGTGCGCACTGCCCTAAGGGATTCAGCCTTAGCCTTCCGCCTATCAGTACGCAAAGAGGAACAAAAGTACATAGCCTGGAAGTATGGTTGTAGGTTGCCAAGAAGAATCACTCCAGCACCACAAATTCTTACCTGGAAAAACTGCAGCCAAAGGGCGGATTTCATCATCAACACAGATGGATCATGGAGGCAAGAAGGAGAAAGTGGAGGAAGTTTCATCCTTTGGTCCAAGGAAGGCTGAATAATTCATGCGGAACTCTTCAAAATTCAAACAACGTTCCCAATTCAGGCTGAAGTCAAAGCGTTGCTCAAAGGAATTAGGTACTGCTCAACCCTTGATCTTGATGGCTGCCTGTTTTTATGTGATTGTCTCTTGGTTGTCCTCATGCTGCAAAGAGGGGAAGATTACTTCTGTTTGAAAAATGTTAAAGACCTGAAGGACATTTGGGATGAAATGAACAAGAGGAATCATGTAATTGAACACATCCCAAGGGAAATTAGTAGCCCTACTGATCTAATGGCAAAGATGGCACGACAGGAGACGGAGATTTCCTTTAAAAATTTAGAGTCCATGCCCAAAAAGTTAAAAATTCTAATCCTATTGGACAAAGATTTGATCCCAATATTCCGTAGCAGTTAGAATGTATAGAATCAGCGAAATATTGGTATTTTGTAAAAGTAGGCTAGATGTCATTCTTAGATGGTGGTTTTTGTCTATAGCCTTGTTTAGGTATCTTTTTGTACAAGTCTTGTGACTTGCCTAAACATCCTAGCCACCATGTAAGCCTCTAATCATTTTAATAGAAAGGGATCGTAAGCCCACTGGCCCTCGTTGAGGACTGTTTTATTAAAAAGAAAAGAAAAGCATGTAACACGTGTATTTAAATTCTGAATTACTCACTTTCATCATCCATGAATCTGAACTCTCAAATTCAATTTAGTTATCAAAGTTTAATATATTTTCATTTCATCTTTAACTTTCAGATTTCGTTCTTGTTAAATCAAAATGATTAATCCAAGCTATTAGTAATCTATAAAACTGGAAGTTATATACAAGTGACGCAAATTGTAAACTAACGAAGTGAGACGAGATGTTACAAGATTAATTAGAATTTTGAGGTAAAAGTTTAAGTATTTAATAGTGAAAATATATTAATTGAATTATTTTTGTGGATAAGTATTTTTATGAGATGAAAGAATATTTCTTATGTCTCGTAATAATAGTTTTATTTAAATATTACTTTTTATCCTATAAAAATTATCTAATTTTTGTATTTTTAATGTCAATACATATTATTTTACTTTTAATATCTAAATTTTTTTTCAAAAAAAGTTAATATAGTCATACCAGATTTTTATATAGTTTGCAAGTAAAATATAAAGTAATAAACATTATACGTAAGTTGTCTATTATCCAAAATAAAAAATCTTGTCTTGTTCAAAAAAAATTATTTTTATAGAACCGAGGAAATATCAAACAACTATTTATATTACGTTATTCCTTTTCTATCTAGAATTTAAAATTTTGTAATATTACAAATAAAATTTAAATTCTAGGTCCAAAACGGTAGTTTGTAACTTCAACGCACAATAAGAGGACCTCCATTTGTAGGTAGAAGGGTGTGTGTGAGTTTGGGGGGGGGGGGGGGGGGGGGGGGGGGGGTGGGTTGGGGTTGGTGTATGAGTCATCTTTTGCCCTCCTACATCCACAGGAAACTCTCAGTTTTGCATGCATTATCCATTTGGATTTAAGCTGCTGTTCTATCCGTGTATTCTCTTGATCCATAGTATCAGCATCCCCCCTTTTTTCCTTTTACATTTCGAGGTGGTCAATTATTTTGAGAACAAATTTTATTCTTGTTAATCCAAAATATAATTTTGAGGGCGAGTTTTTTATTCTCCTGAACGATGTGGACGAAATTTCACATTCTCATCTTTCTGAATTTTTGCATTTTTACAAAACCTAATAAACAAACATTTATGACAACTCGAAATAGTATTTGTAACATTCGAACTCCATAAACTAGTCCAATAACTATTAAATTTTGTCTTTACTAATTTAAAATGGTTAAACAAAATTATTAGTAATTTATAAAACTGAAAGCTATATACAATCACTCAGTAAATTATTGTGAAATAAAATTTTACAATTATGATCAATAAAAAAGATATAATAAATGAAAGGAGAGTTTTACATGCATGCATACGTTGTATACATTTAAAAAAAAAAAAGAAAGAAAGAAATTTTATTTACTTGACCATATATTTTGTCAATAACTAATTTTAACTGATTATTTACTTTTGATATGATAACTAGAAATTAAACTTCCGATCCAAGAGCAGAACATCTAGGATTCCTTGAGTAGGATTTGAATGCCCTCTAAAATGGTGAAAGGTGGAGCATTAGCATCAGAGAAGATACAGATTCTTGATTATCAAGGAACCGATCGACACATGTCCATCTCCATTATTAGTTTGGGTTGTCAAGTTATAGTAGTAAGTTAAAGATTATGTCTGTTTCCTTGATTTTAAAAAGATGTGTGGTTATACTGTGTTTCAATTAGTAACTTGGTTGTAATTTGGCCTAAAGTTTTTTTCATTTGTCTCTTCCTAAACCTTGTAAAAGGTTCGGCCATGTTTTATAGTGAACTTGACGGTACTCTTGTGATCCGTTAGCTTCCTGGGCAACTCCTTGTCCAAATGAGAAGCAACATTCTTGTCTCATTGTCATTTGCATATTTGCATTCTAAGTTTAGAATAAGCCACAAATGGTTAAGAAGCATTAAAAAAAAAAAAAAAACTGAAAAGCATACAACATAGCAGTTACTAAGTCATATGAACCTAAGAAATGTGGCAATTTTGAGAGCTCAAGTGGCATAAAAATCTTAAATACTACCCTTGCATTTTAGGATAACGTGTTTCCAAATCAATTATTTTTTACTTCTTATCTTATAAAAATAGTCATATTTAAAATTATAAAAATAATTTAATTTTTATATCTTTTATTAATAAGCATCAATTTATTTTTAATATCAAAATTAATATAACTGTATACTATTTTTATTTAATTTATAATAAAATATAAACCTACACATAAAAAATAATATAAATTTTTCCTAACTAAAATAAAAATTATACTATATCATATATAACTGTTTTTAAAAAAAAAAAAAAAGTAGTACCAATAAATACAACTCGAGTAAATATAATTGTTAAAAAATTTATTATCAAATTGTTTGTATATTTTACTCAGTTAATTCAAATTATAACAGTACAACTAAGAATCTCAACATGGTCAAAACAAATATACTTCTCCATTTGAAATGACTCCCCCATTTATAAAAACAGTCTCATTTATTCATAAATTGAACTCATTTTTTTTAAGACTGAGGTAATATATATATATATATATATATTTGATTATGTAATTGAAGTGCTAAACATCTTTTTATACGCAGATTCTATACAACAATAACCATTGATTGTTTTTTTCCCCAAAAAAATAAGAATACAAAAGGACTCCAAAACACAAAATAAAATACCAAAAAGAAATGGAAAAAAAAAATACTCTTTTTATTGCCATGTATACAGTTTATTTTGTAAATTGGTATCACAACATTATGAGATTGAAGAAAGTAGTGGCCGTCAAAAGGGCCTAGATTGGTTTAAACATTTATATTTGTCTTCCTTTTTTCATAATGGTCTCTTTTGTTTCTCAAGGTCCGTTAAATTGGGCCTTCGACGTTGTCTGATACTATGGGTTCCAATCTGACTGGGCTGGGAGGAATTTTGACCTCTA
Organism: Knoxia roxburghii; assembly: GCA_030378225.1. Classification (NCBI taxonomy): domain Eukaryota; kingdom Viridiplantae; phylum Streptophyta; class Magnoliopsida; order Gentianales; family Rubiaceae; genus Knoxia; species Knoxia roxburghii. Next base: position 27,002,586 of record CM059424.1, read on the forward strand.
GATCGGTCTGCTGGTTGAGATTCAGCCCATCCCTCGCTTCCGAATGTGGGCTGGAAGTATCTAAAAGCCACAAACAGCATGAAAACTGCCAAACATAAAATCAAATAGTTTAGTCCTAATAGCACATCCCTTCTATCTTCAAAATTTAACTAGATAGATGGATTGCTTTTTAATCTTAGAGAAACCAAAACAGACAAAAAAAAAAAAAAAACACCATTTTAAGTATAAAATTTAATAAAAAATATAATATTTTAATAGAATAAATAAATAATATCTTTAGTAGAATTTTACTAGCATTGTGATGTTCAGAAATTAGTTTTGGAGTAGATAAAATATGATGATTTAATTGGGGCTTAAGCAAGAGTAAGGAAAACGGGTAGTATATTAGTAGTACCTGCCCAAATTCGGGCTACCACGGAAGACCAGTTCCAAACAAGCGTGAAAATACCGAATGCAACGGCCTTTTTCTGTGAACATGACTCCCATGCGTCTTGAAACCGGTGAATCCAAAACGTACCTTCAGGCCCATATAATATCATCACTTGTCAGGAAAGCCCACAAACACAATCAACCCATAAACACATTCACTACTTAAGATGAAATGACTAAACTGTATCATGGATCTTTACCCCGTCCAATGCAAATTAGGAGTTACAACATTAAAAAAGTGACGTGAATAGATATATATCATTAAATCAACAGGTATGGCTCAAAAGGACTTCCGTAATTCTAAAGGTATGTTTGTTTGAATGCAATGAAAATGAGACAAACTGATTCCTTTCCAAACAATAAAATTAAAGACAAATATAATCTGATTAACACATGAATTAATCTGATTAGTTTCATTCTTTTATATAATTATCTTTATATAATCAAGGTAATCAGATTTCTTTAATGAAAGTTACCAAACAAGTAAAAGGAAATCAGATTCCTTTAGTGATTGCTGAATTATTAAATTTCGATTACTTCTAAATAAATGCATCTTAAAGAATTAGTATCAAACACTAGGTCATCTCATATTTGTCCTTATACATTATATTATTTACGTAATCATTTTAATACATTGAATTTTTTTTTAATTAGAGTATTACTCTTATATTAAATTATGTCTCAATCCACTTTACCTAAGACATAATTAAGGAATAAAAAGTGATTCCTAATCCCATCAAACGGGTCATTTGTGACCCACCTCAATTAATTAATTATGACAATGATAACCTACTTAGAGAAGCCAATTATAACGTGATCTTGATTCGAAAGGGACCTCAAGCTCTTATTATTATGCATGTGCTTACCACTTTTTTATTTTGTGGGATCCATTTACTCCCTCCACCTTTCTCTTTCTTAACCCCACAAAATAAAATGACTACTCGTCTGTCTAAAAAAAATTAAAGTTTATTTACAATATTAAATATTAAATTAATTTTGTAACCCTAAACATTTACGGTTAAATATTACAAATAAAATTATTATTTTAAACACAACAAAAAAATTTATGTTTCAACAAATATCTTACCTGTAACAATTCTTTATTTATACCTTACTTGAAGTAGTATAAAGCTATTAGATTAACAGGATGTATAATTTTATAAAATTATAATATACATCCTTCTCCCCCTCTATTTTAAAATAATAATCTAATTTATTTATTAAATTAAAATATATAACAAATAATATTAAAACAGATAAAATATAATAAATGCCTAAGCAAAATTGACCCGTGATGACTTGGTGATGTAGGACCATTTTTGCAATTTGTCTCAGGATTCTACAACGGGACAAACAATGATTGATGACTAGCGAAGGTGAATTTAAGCTAGCTATTTAAAAAAAATAAAAAATCAAAGCTGGAAAAGAATTTTACCGTATGCAGATAATTGATTTGAATAGGATGAGCAGATTTTCGGCACTGTAAAAACTCCAAAAAAGGCTGCGTAAAAAAAAAAAAAAAGAGTCAGCAAAACCAGAATTCAAATATATGAATTACTATTTTATTAATTTAAATTCAAATTCAATTAATTCGGAAAATTATTAAATTCACACTTGTTGAAAAGAGTAGATAAAAGCTTAGTATTTGAACAACATTAAATATGGTTGGGGCCATAGTACTGTGAAGATAAGGATTACCGTTACGCAAGAGAGAGTAAAAAAAGACAACTCACCCAATTTAGCCATTTTCCAGATAGTTATGGAGCTACCGCACCGTCCCAAAACAAACAGCACCACCGCCATCTGTCAGTACACAAACAAACCCACACAAATTTGTCAATAAAAAACGGCCCCTTATTACGCCAATTTTATTTATTTATTCTACCTGCCTTCATTGTTGTCAAAGGATCCCCAGAAAAAAGTGCTTTGATCTTCACCAATAACTCATTTACATAGGGAAGAAGCAAGTTCACAAACCAAACTGCCTCTTCTTGGCCAAGAACATACTCCATTCTTGAATCATCTGAATCAACCGCTCCCCTAAAATTGTAGTATGTTCAGTAAAAATTACAAGGATATTGGATGGACCAGTTGGAATGTATTGAAATTTGAAACAAAGCTTTTACCTGGAAATGAATGATCTGAAGAGGAAAATTGCAGCAAGATAGACCAAGCCCAGATAGGATAATACAGATATTATGCTGCCCAATGCCATTCACCAACAAATTTATCATTCTTCTTCAAGTTTTTTAAAAATGGTCATGTCTGTAAATTGTAATTCTCTGTGGTTTTACCGTTCAAAGATCTGGAACAAAAGTAATGATTACCTGATGTTGAGATCTTTGGTGTATGAAGATGACAAAATAACAAACGTTCCAATGCCGAACACAAATGCGGATTTTGATACATCTTTCCACATCACTAGGTCAACTGAACAGGTCACAACCAAGAACCAACATTCAATTGCTGCCAAATTTATCTAAATGAATCCAACCCAGAAAGCACAAAGTAAATAAAATCTTACCAAAGCTCTGTAATTTGCTATGGGTTCTTGGGATTCCACGCAATTCATCTGAACCTGGAAATTGGATGAACTTGAAGTTCAGTGTACATTTATAGATTGGGAATGCCCAATTTCTGATCATATCAAATGGACTTACTTGGTTTTGTTTTTGATGGACTTGGATGAACTCTGGCATGGCTCATTAATGGAGGAGACTGTTTCTTAACAATTGATGGAATTGACACTTGTCTTTCATTGCTATGTCGAAATTTCTTTTCTTCCACCACCACTTTCACGGGTTTCTGCTGCTCTGCTGTACTGATCTCCTTCACAACAAGACTCTTCTTTTCAATTTCCACCAATTCATCATCCCAGTCTTCTTCATCTCCATCACCATCATCAAAATCAACAATGCCCCGTGGAGATTTGGCATGAACCAAATTATTTGTTGTTGTAACGACCTTTTCTTCACAAACCCCAAATTCTTTACAGTTGTCATCAGATCCTGTTATCTTAATTCCAATTGGGTTTTTCTCATTAGGACTCTTGTTGATTGGCTCATGAACAAGCTTTTGTTTCTCAATTCCATTGCTTAATCCTTCAGAACTCTTACCATTGTCATCATCAAAGTCTCTACTTGATACTGATTTTGCTTTTACCAACTGAAGTGAATTCGTGGCATTCCCATCAGGAGACTCGTCAGCAGCAGCAACTTTAATCGACTCCGATTTCACTTTCCTCAATTCAGGAAATTTCTCACCGCCATTTTCATTCAAGGTCTTAATAGAATCTGATTTCAATTTCCTCAATTGGATTGAATTCTTCTCAATAATTCCTGCATCACTGGAATCACTAGACAACTTGTGGGACATAGATCTTGTCTTCACCGTCTGAATTGGGGTTCTGTCAACTCCATCAACTGAAGTACTGAGCTCCTTCATAGCCTCAGATCTTGTCTTCTTATTCTGAACTGGACTTTTCTTAATTCCATCTGCCGACGTGCTTAATTCTTTACACTGTTCATCAAGATTCTTGGTCACTTCAGATCTTTTCCTAGCAATCTGAATTGGGCTCCCTTCTAAACTCTCAGATTTCCAAGTCTTCCTCTTCCCATTTGTCCCAACAGGGCTCAGTCTCGGCCGCAGGTTCACCTTTTTATCCATTTGGACAGGAACAATAGCAGTATTATGATTAGATTCAGTACCAGAAACATCCAGCCCATCATTTTCTTCGGAATTACTCTGAGTTTCGTCACCATTAAACACTTTGATGCCACCTTTGACTGCATCGAGCTTCATCCTGCTCTCCCAAATAGAGCCTGCCACAACACCAGTCCTGGATGCTGCTGCAGCCCCTTTTCTTCGCCTCACATCCATATTTTTTTGCTTCAATTATACTCTTGTTGTTCGTCAATTCCCTTAATTTTGTGGTGGCAGACAGCAGTAATTGAGTATACTGTCTACCGGGGACCGCTAGATTGAGGCTTTGATTTCAAGGAATGGCAGTTGTAGAGTGACGAAACTCATGAGAGAACTTTGGGATTCATCCAGAGACAACCACCAAAAAAAAAAAAAAAAAAAAAAAAAAGAAAGAAAGAAAAGTACTGCAACAAAATACTAATCGAACTCACTTTTACTTTTTTTTTTTGGTTTTTCTGAACTTTTGCTGTTTAGTTATGATGATTAGGTAGAGATTTATAGAGTAGAATCACATGTGTGAGGTAAAAAATGTGGGTATAGTTTAGTTAAAGTATGGCTAAAAAGTACTAAAAGGTAGACGTGGAGGGATGAATGAACGGTAAGCCTATTACTTAATTAATTCTTAGTACTATATTAAGGAATGGTAAGACTATTACTAATAGGTATATTTTTATTCTCTTATTTTTTGTGCCAAAGGATCTCTGTTAGGAGTTAGGACTCGTGTCACCTCTTCAGAATAACTTCTGTCACGTGCAAATGCATGCCCAAAAGTAATTACTGGCCTTTTTTTTTTTTTTTTAATAGTTTTTTTTACTATTTTTTTTAATAGTTACTATTAGAGAAATAAAAGTTGGGAACAAAAGAAAAAACTGGGCTGCTATTTTTGCTATTTGTAGCACAAAAAATTTGATGAAATGCTTAAAATGCCCTTGAAACAGAAAATGCGAACTTTTGATGAAAAATTGGATGTAATTTGCGATTTCATAACGAAAAATCGGACCCAATATGCAATTTTCTTCAGAAAAATCGCACACAGAGTGCGAAAGTGGGGCGAAAAATCGCCCCACTTATCCGATTTTTAGGGGAAGTGACTTGCAAACCTTACAAAATCAAACTTCATTTCAGATTTTTTAGCAAAATACTCTCAGACCATTCAAAAAATTTTGAAAAAATCGCAAAATGGACGCAGGCGGCTCGAACCACCACGGGGTCACGGGAAGGGCAAAGGCTTATTCATCCAGGTAAAAATCGTATTATTTCAGTCATAATTGTTGGAAACCGCGTAGGAAATCGCACCTATTGTGCGAAATTGTAGGTAAAAATCGCACCTGATGTGCGATTTTTTCCTGCGATTTTGTACTGAAAAATCGCATATTGGTGCGATTTTTCCTTACAAAATCGCAATCTGGTGAGATTTTGCAGGGAAAAATCGGGATCTGATGCGATTTTTCTGGTCAAAATCGCATCAGATCAAGATTTTTCCCTGCAAAATCGCACTTCAGGTGCGATTTTCCTTACATGGGAAAAATCGCACCTCTTGTGCGATTTTTACCAAAAATATTATTTTATGTATGTCTTTAATTAATTGTAAATATGATTAACTTTTGTCATGTTTTTTATTATTATTCGTACTTTTAATGTTATTTTCATGAAATTTGCTGTAGGTTGCGGGGAAGACACTCCCGTGACAACGGCCCACAGCTTCTAATAGGAAGAAGAGAGCAGGCAGGGGTGTCCCTCTCCGTGAGCTGGTGGATGATGAGAGCGACAGGGAGGAGCAGCCTTTCATTGGCGGAGATGGGTTTCCTTCACCCTCAGTACGCGATGAGCAGCTCCCCCCACGCGATGAGCGTCTCCCACGAGGTCAGTTTAGAATTTTTGACGAATATCATTTATATTTATTTATTTCTCGTAGTACGTTTTGCTATTTGAATTGTTATTGTTAAATAAATTTGTTTATAGTAAATAATTTATTGAATTTAGTTGCAAATAAGCGTGGGCGGAATGACACGTCTTGGATTGTGACTGAGCCGTGTACTGGTGGACCTATTGATGGGTCTGTTATTCCTAGTTGGAAGGGCCATGTGGCCTATAGATATAGACAGGACGGGGGGGATGGTGAGGAGGCATTACCACCTAGGACGCAGTTGCGATGCCACAATAGGGCAGGGGCTTGTGAGCGACTTGTTAAGTGGTTGGCCGCCATGCCTGACGACTGTCAGAGATTGTTGAGGGGGACCGGTTTGGCTCACTTGCCATCTATCATGCACACGGCCATTGATGCGCCGCTTATATGTGCATTCATTGAGAGGTGGCAGCCCGATACGAACACATTTCATCTCCCTGTCGGTGAGATGACTATTCTCCTGCACGATGAGTGGGAGATACTTCGTGTCCCCATAGAAGGCAGTATGGTCGCTGATCGTACTGACAAGAGTGTGATGTGGGGACTTTGTAGAGATCTGCTGCAGGTGTCAGCGAGTGATGGTGATTGGAAGATGAATCACACAGATGGTGGGGTACTCTCTGATTTTGTGTTCACGAGGCGGTCGATTTTGGAGACGGGCACTATGCACATGCCCCTTGATTTGGAGGCTTCGTTGTGGCTGGCCATTGGTTGCACTTTATTGGTGGACAAGAGTTCCAATAGGATTAGGCCACAACACATTGTGCAACTTAGGGGCCAGTTGCACACTGTGCATCAGTATGCTTGGGGCACCTCTACACTAGCTTACCTGTATAGACATTTAGGTAAGGCTAGTAGAGGTAACTGCAGCGGGATGGCAGGTTGTTTGACGCTACTTCATGCATGGATATACGAGCATTTTCCGGCGTTCAGGCCGCACTCCGTGCCTATGTCTGACGATCCACACGCGCCGCGCGCTGCTTTGTGGAGTGTTGGCATCCGACAGGGCACCAGTTCCCGTCTCCAGAGGTATCGGCATGCACTTGACCACCTGCGACCGGAGGAGGTATGTTAAACTATATTTGTACATTTTATAATTATAGTTTTAGTTAAATTGTAAATATTTCATAAATATATAACCACAATTGTATATGTTACAGGTGACATGGACACCGTACGGTCAGTATCCCCATCTCCACACCCCGATCACCACGTACAGGGGATTGATCGCATGTGGCGACGAGGTTGAGCCGTACATGCCAGATAGGTGCGTGCGCCAGTTGGGGTTCGTTCAGGATATCCCATGCGCCATCTTCCGACCGAAGGCGGCGTACAGGGCGTATGGTGGTGGGTACAGTGTGGATTTTGATTTGGAGTTCGCCAAGAGCGTATGGCAGTCTGCAGTGTTCTCTAGTATACGGCCTGATCTCCTGCAGCATTCAGAGTATCCCGGCGTTACCACACCTGAGTACATCACATGGTATCGCTATCACTCCCACCCGTACCTGTTCGTCAATGGCCCCCCCGATGATGATGGTGGAGTTCCGCCCCGCACCAACACAGAATATGTATGTAACTTGTTTTTATATTTAATTTTATTTAATAATATTTTTTCATTGGTTTTGAATATAGAAACTTACTAATTTCATCGTGTTGACTTTGTAGTGGGTGAGCCGATTTACACATTTATCTGAGCAATGTGTACAGATCATAAGAGATGCTGGATTACCAGAGACGGACGAAATGGAGGAAGCGTTGAGGGCGGAGCTAGATCGATGGCATTTAGCTGGGTGATTGTAGCAGATTACTGTATATATATGTATTTTTTTTTTTAGATTGTGATGCTATGACGATTCGGTTATGTTATTATTTACATGCTTACTCGTTTTTAGTTGTTTGGTATTTAATGCGCTTTTAAAATTAAAATTGGAAAAATAAATAAATGACAATTATGAAAAGAACAATGTAATTTTCAAATCAAAGTTCAATGCTACAAACAATCATGGTCCACAAATCATGTCCCAATGGTCCAGCCTATTTTTAAATTCCTCAGATGCTGCAAAACTAGCCATAGCTTCATCGCAATGATGTCTCCACAACAATGCCAACGAAGGTACATGACAATCATCAGTCAAACGGACATGAACGAAATGATTACCACGAACGTGTGCAATGGCTATCTGACGAGATGGTCTTCCCTTACCCCGTAACTGCCTCAAAGGTAAAATGGAGAAACAATAACCGCGAGCGAGACTGAGGTGGATTACCAAGGCGTTTGCATAAGTGGCGCTAGCAAACAAGTCCGTTGGGGTGATCATCCAGCCAGCAAAGGGGCATGGTGATGAAAAATGATTCAATCGACCAATTGCCCAAGGAATTGGATCTGTGTCGGCTTCAATAAGAGTCTGTGGTAGACATGCACCGAGGAGCCGTCTGTAAGTATCCTGATGCATAAGAATCTCGCCAACAGATGCATTTTGGACCGTCTCCCATTCATTTTCATTGCCATACAGACCGTATGCAACAGCGCGAAATCCGCAATTGCCATCTGCCTCTACGTCCGTAATGCTATTGCAGAATGGATGGACATAATGTGGAATCATGGGAATACTTTGACCGTCCGCTCTAACTGCAAATTAGAATATAAACAAGTAATAGTAAATTTTAGTGTTATAGAAAAATTAAAGTAACCAATCAATCTAATTGAGAAAAAAAAAACATAGATTACCTTCCTCGAAATGCAACGATCGTTGAGAAGATCTCCTAGATGCATCACTGCGTCTTGAACCTTTCTCTCGTGCACTCAGCTCGCGCATCATTGATGGATGTAATCTTGGGCGACCCCTTGATGTTGACAGAATAGCTGGCTCAAACACACTTGAATTGTCAGGATTCAGCGACGCGCTCCACTTGACAATAAGATCACGCATGACCACGCGTGGACTGTTCTCGAATCTAGGAACGAGTTCCTCGCGGAAGAATCTGTTGAAAAATTAATTACAAAATATAAAATTTAATATGTGTTAAATATATGTAAATAAGCATAACATCGTAAAATAACATACTTAATATAAATCATACCTAAGTTCCTCAGAAATAGTGTTCGAACCCACTTCGGATGGCTCAATCGTCAATCTCTTCCAAAACTCGTGCACCATTTCAATAGTGATCGTGTCACGAGATTCCTTCAACTTCCAAATTTCACATGCACAAGGAATCCCATGGGTCGTCTTGCAGACACACCCACATCGCTCAAACAAGTCATTGCCCAACTTACTAATCCTTTCAACTTGTTCACTTATCAATTCCAAACAATGATGCGACACATAACCATTCAGTAATTTATAAGGAAAACACATCATAGCGGTTGCTTTCTTGGAAATGCATGCCTCAAGCGTTTCCCTAAAAAATACATAAATCAAGTAAAACGTACATGCATTAAATTAATAAATTAAGTATTGAATCATGTTAAGTAATCAAGGTATGAGTGCATAATTTAAATAAATACAGTAAGTACGGAATTAAACTAGGTAATAAATTTACCTTATCTGTGATAGCTGGTAATTGACATGGTCGTCAATCACACCAAACAGCGTGTCAAGGGAATAGGTGCCGGTATTCATCCAATCCTTAAGAGCAGCATGAGTGCTCTCCACTCTGTTACTACTAGTGTTGCCAAAATGCAGAATTTTGTTTGTCCAAGCCCTACAAAACATCTCTTTGTACACCAGCCATGTCCTCTCCAAATATATAACAACAGACGGCGCAACCATAGAGTAACTATCCTTCAGCCGCTTCAGTAACATTTCATACTCTTCAACGGTTGGCGCATTAACAATTGCCTTCCAAAGCTTTTTTATTGCTTTTTTCCTGTCACCCTCACCAACAAGCTTTTTCAGCTGATTATCGACATCACGGTCGATATGCCACAAACATAACAGATGGTGTGATCTAGGAAAATGATCCCGTATAGGATCCATCAAACCCATCTCTCGATCAGAAACAATAGCACTAGGACAATTTTCAACATCCAACAACGCTCTCAACTGCTCAAACACCCAATCATAAGTAATTTTTTTCTCATCTCTCAAAAGGGCACAAGCAATATTAAAATTCTTATTGGAAGGAGTCATACCAATTATTTCAAAGAGTGGCATCTTGTACTTGTTGGTCTTGTATGTTGCATCCACCACAATCACCCAATAATATCTGTTCAACAACTGAATTGACATTGGATGCGCTATGAATGCATGTGTGATCACGCCTGTGCCATCTTCTGTCAAAACTTTCATATAACAGTGCTTCTCCTCGACGTAATGCACAAACTGCTGCCCAATATTTCTGCCTTCAAATGTTGCCTTCCTGTCAGCAGATTTCAGATTGTTTATCTGCCTCACTGTAACATTATCTCCAGGATGCGTCTCAGCAAGATGATTCCGAATCAGCTTAGGCTTCATATTTGCATTGTTCAAAGATCTAGCAACCTGCCTTGCATCATCACTCAACCGGCTGAGCTGTCTGTGCCCCTCTGGATACACTATAGCAGTGTGATTGTGCATGGATTTTTCACCTGGTGTAACTTTGACCCACCAACCATTAACCATCACCTCCTTGCAATATAACTTGAACATACACTTACACCCTCGCCGTTTGGTGTTCTTCCTCTGTTGTGGGGGAGGCCCTTGTTCAACCGGATCTCTAAATCTGTTGCAACGATATGTGACCGATTTTCCACTATTACCCTTCCCTACTTTAATCAGCTCAAAACGAAATGAAAGAGCCAAATCTGAATAATAAGTGTATGCTGCTTCTTCAGTAGGAAAGAAGCCAGGACACTTAAACTCGTGACTCAAATCCCTCTGAAGGTCGGGCAATCCATTTGGATCCTGCGTCATTAATTAAATTCAAACTTATAGTAAGTATTTACATAAACAATGTGCAATATTTCCATGAAAAAATCACGCATGCAAGTAGGTATTTTTTAAATAAATCACGCGAACAATATGCAATATTTCCATGAAAAATCGCATGCAAGTATGGATTTTTTCAAAAAAATCGCCTGCAATAGGCGATTTTCCAGTGAAAAATCGCAGGCATTATGCGATTTTTCATAGAAAAATCGCCTGCATTGTGCGATTTTTCCTTGGAAAATCGCAAGAACCAGGTAGAAAAATCGCCTATAATTGGCGAATTTTGTGTAAAAAATCGCCAACACTGGGCATTTTTTACAGCACATTCGCCAATTATGGGCGATTTTCCTGAATAAAATTGCAAAATATGTGCGATTTTTTTGGCAGCATGATAAAAACAATACAAAAGTATTAAACTCGTACCATTTTTGCGTCAATTTTGAAGTAGACTCTATCCAAAGCTGAACGAACGATGTGTTTCAATTTGTTTCTACGATTTTTAACGTTTTTTGAATGATTTGGAAGGCTTTCGTAAGATTTTTGAGGGAGTTTTGAATGTTTTGAGATGTTTTTTGAATTTTGTGAAGTATATTACTTATTCATACAATAAGGGCATTTTTGTCATTTCATTTTTTTTTGTGCTACAAATAGTAAATTTGTGCTACAAATAGTAAGATCCAAGAAAAAAAATGAGAGAGAGACAGTTGTTGCAGCCTCCAAGCAAAAATGTATTGATGGGATGGTGCCCTCCATGACAATTTGGGAGACCCATTGGAATTAGCACGCAGTCATTCATTCCCTTCCACCGACGACTGGTGAATTTGTGTTACTCCAATCACTATCCCTTTCTTTTTCCCAATTTTCATATTAGTGCATGTTAGATTGAATATTAATGGAGATTTTAGCAATAAAGTGAGTTAAAAAAGTATAATTGAGTAAAAAGTAAATTTAACTAACATCAAATAAGTCAAATGATTAATTTTTTTTTGTTAAAAATAACCAAATATAATATGAGAAAAACTAATTTGGTTGATCAAATTTTATAAAGGATAAAAAATAAGAAAAAAATTAAATCAAAATAAAACCTATACAAGAAAATCACGGGCATAATAAGAAGATTGCTATAGTGTTATGACGAATGTCCCCTTCTTTTGACCTTACCATGTGATGGTGATGCTAAATCTAATCATGCAAAAAATAGATTGGGACCAAAAGTTTGCTTCCTTAATTTGCTCTTCTAAACACGTCTTTTTGGGTTTGTAATACTATCCACCAACATACAAGCGACCCGTTGCATTTTCATATCAAAACTTTTGTAAACTCTTTACTCTTATGTAGGATTTGTATATTTTTAAGCGTTTTTTACCTAATATCATTTTATTATATCAGCGTCACTAGTTTTGTTGCTTACAAGAGCAGATCAAATAAATGTCATTGTCAAATAAATTTATATTATCATATTAATTGCTGGTGTTGATCGAATAAACTAATTATTGTCAAATATATTTCTTTAAATATAATCATGAATTGTAAGTGAAATTAGATGAAAATCTTATTCATGGACAAGATCGTTTGATGTATTATAAACTCATTCCAGCATTTTAATGAATTCTTTTGCAACAGTTTGAATAGAAATTGAGCTATCAAAGTGAATGAGAGCAACAAAAAAAAAAAAAAAAAAAAAAAAATCTAATCAATTAGAGATCTAAGCCACTACTTTATTCCCTACAAGATATGAAACAAATTATGAAATTAAAAATTTCAATTATCCCTACAACGACACTGAACAGTCAATTTAGAATAGTTATATCACTTTACCTAATAAGCTATCTTGTTTCCCCAAAAATCCCGCAATATTATAATTTTTATATCCTAGAAATCTTACCCTAACTCCTTGACCTTGCAAGGACATGGCAAGAAAAGTCAAAAGAATGTTTCCAACCATTTTAGACTCAATTCTAAGTATCTAACCCAAGAGGAGGATACAAGACATTTGGGTTAAGCAAGGTCAGTGAACCCATTAAGGATTTTTCTTTGACTAAGGTAAGAACAATAAAATTCAATAAATTTACAAATGACTTATTTAAAGTCCATTGAATCCACTTTAAAGGGCTTTACTTTATTTTCTCTTTCAAGAATAATTTCAGCATGCTTCTTTAATTAATTTAGGCCTATGTTTATATTTAATTTTGGCCCTATGCATCTTAGTGAGTCATGAATAATTTTGGGCCAATGTTTAGGCATTTGATTTATTTTTTTAAGTTTGAATTTCGGCTTTAGGATAATAGTTTGACCTTTGCGTTAATTAGTCCCATTGTTTAGGCCTTATTTGTTGCTTCATTGTAATATTTAAGTAGGCAATTAAGGGTGGAGAGCCCAACCATGAAGGCATTTAACACTGAATTTTTTGTCAAAAAATTTCTAGAAAAAGAAGACTACCTGAGGAGAAGATTTAGGGTTATTCTTGTAATGCAATGGCACTCCTACCCTATAAATAGAGAGGAAGTTCACCTTTTAGAATCATAATTTAAAGGGGGTTACTATCTATCGCTCATGAAATTACCGCCGACTAAATTACAAAACTATTCCAAATTTTAATAACTACCACCCGTCTTTTAAATATTCTCTGTCTGCTCCCAAATTTACAATATAATTCTTACTTTTAATATTCTTCACCCGTCTATTTACTAATATGACCTTATAATATAATAATAATTTCTTAAAAATAATAAAATTTTTTAAAAATTAATTACTAATTTCAACTCTAATTTTTTTAAAAAAATTAAAAACGAGAGTTTGCATTCCCGAAATGAGAACTCTGGCGAGTTCACATTCTAGAGCCTCTTTGAAAAATTAATGTTAGTTTTTTCTCTCTCCCCATAAACTCCTTCCTTCTTAAAAATCCGACACCACTACTCCAGTCCAAACCAGGCCGACGAAGACGCCGACACCACCGACAGCAGCCCCTCTTTGACGACGACACCACAGGCAGAAAGGTCCGCGAGATTTTGCGTGAGTCCTTCTCCCACATTTAGTCGCGTATATGTTTTTGGTTTCGGACATAAAGGTTCGCGAGATTTAGCGTGAGTCATTCTCGTGCATTTAGTCGCCTAAATGTTTTTGGCCTAGGACAGAAAGGTCCGCGAGATTTTGTGCGAGTCCTTCTCGCGCATTTATTCGCGTATATGGTTTTGGTCTGACAGAATGGTCCGCGAGATTTAGCGTGATTCGAGACTCGCGCTACATCTCTCGGATCATTCTGTCCTAGTCATTAATTTTTGGCGATGATATGCATGATAAAAAAATTCGCCTATTAACTCCATATATTCATATTTATCAAACATAACTAACTCCACCTTCTCAACCATAACTAACTGAAAAAATCAATACGTAACATTCGAAAATTACGTTTTTTAAGAAGATGCGAAATTAAAATTCGTTTTCTTAAACATAAAATAATATAATGTGAACTCCTCCGTAAATAAGTTCTTATTTTTAACATATATTTCAATTTTTTATTTATAAATTAAAAATAATATATTTTAACAATTTAGATATAGTTATAAATTATATTAATACTTAATTCTGTTTCAAAAATAGAAATTAAAGTTCGTTTTATTAAATTAAATTAAAAATCTTTCCAAACAAATTTATACAAATGACAAAATAAAATAAATAGAAAAATAATCACAAATATAATATTTATTTACATAAAAATAAGATTTATTATAAATAAATTAAATTAATCATAAAAATATTTAATTTTTTACTCTGAAAATAAATTATAACATTTAATTAGTAGAAATAAATTAAATTAATCCTGAGAATATTAATTAACCTAAAAAATAAAAATAACATTATTTTTAACAAAATAAACATTAGCAAATAAAAAAATCTTACAAAAATGTATATATAAAAATCCAGGTCATAGTTTGCATTTTGTATCAGAATGCAACTTCCTAAAATTCGCATTTCCAAAATGCGAACTCAGACTGAGTTTGGATTTCAGGGATGCGAACTCCAGCAGTTCGCATTTTATATAATAGTTAATTAAAATTTAATATGTTTTTATATTTTTTATTTTAATATTGAATAAAATATTTGTTGAGAAACAATTTTATGGTTTATAATTTGTGCAACAACATATATCTTTTGAATCTTTATACAGCACAATGACCTCTACAACAAAATACATCACATAATATAAATAAATATAAAAATATGTTAGTCCACTAAGAAACTATCAAAGAAATGAAAAATTTCTTAAATGTTTATAACATCAAATCTTAATTTTAATGTGACATGGGTTTGTTGTGGACGAATTGCCTGACGTGGGCGTGTCGTAGAAGATATTAGTTTCTGGAATCTTTACGGAAAAAAAATACTCCCCACACACTTAAACTTGTTTTAAAACTAAAAAAAGTATAAAATGCGAACTCCTCCTTAAATAATTTCTTATTTTTAACATATATTTCAATTTTTTATTATAAATTAAAAATAGTATATTAAAGCAACTTATATATAGTTATAAATTAAATTAATACTTAATTATTTTTATATTGAAAAATTAAAGTTGGTTTTCTTAAATTAAATTAAATATTTTTCCAAACAAATTTTTATAAATGTCAAAATAAAATAAATAGAAAAATAATCACGAATATAATTTTTGTTTACATAAAAATAAGATTTATTATAAATAAATTAAATTAATCATAAAAATATTTAATTTTTGATTTTGAAAAATAAATTATAACATTTAATTAGTAGAAATAAATTAAATTAATCATAAGAATATTAATTTTCCTAAAAAATAAAGATAACATTATTTTCTTCCCCAACTTTTTCTATTTAGATGGGGATATTTTAGTCAATTTATTACCAGTGGATCAGAATGTATATACATGTACCTATTACTATATAGTAATTTTTCGCATGACAGCTGTACACTTACTAAATATAGTAAGTTTCGTCAACACGCGCGTCTTTTTTTTTACCTTGCTGAGTGAACAACATCTTCGTTGATTCAACAATGTCTCAGAACAACTGCCGCAACGTCTAAAAAATATCTGTCACAACGTCTACATCCAGACATGTCCACAACGTCTCCTAACACTAGCACCATGTCCAAAACAACTAGCATCACGTCCAGAAACGTCTACATCCATGCATGTGAATTTAAACTGATTTTTTCATAAATACAACTAGCACCACGTCAAAAACAACTAGCACCACGTCTAGAAACGTCTTCATCCATGCGTGTGAATTTAAACTAATTTTTTTCACAAAGACAGTCCACCACGTCAAAAATAACTAGCACCACGTCTAGAAATGTCTACATCCATGCATGTGAATTTAAGCTATTTTTTTCACAAATACAACTAGCACCAAGGCCAGAAACGTCTATATCCACGCGTGTGAATTTAACCTGATTTTTTTCACAAATACAGTCCGCCACATCTTAGAACAAATAGCACCAAGTCAAAAACAACTAGCACCACGTCAAGAAACTTCTACATCCATGCGTGTGAATTTAAACTGATTTTTTTTCACAAATTGGAGGTAATACTTGGAGATATTATTGTACAAATTGCGTTGTGGAAAATAGAAGGTATTTCCTGTACCAGTGGTACATGTACCTAGTACTATATATAGTAATTTTTCGCATGACAGCTATACACTTACTAAATATAGTAAGTTTCGACAACGCGCTCGCCTTTTTTTTCCTAGCTGAGTCCACAACGTTTTTATTGAGACCACAACGTCTCAGAACAACTGCCGTAATGTCCAAAAAACAACTGTCACAACGTCTACATCCAGACATATCCACAACGTCTCCTAATACTGCCGCAACGTCCCCGTACGTCCAAAAAATAACTGTCGCAACGTCAAAAAAATCTACATCCAGGCATGTGAATTTAAACTGATTTTTTCAGATAACACCTTCCACAACGTCTCAGAACAACTAGCACCACGTCAAAAATAACTTGCACCACGTCCAGAAACGTTTACATCCATGCGTGTGAATTTAAACAGGTTTTTTTCACAAAGACAATCCACCATGTCTCAGAACAATTAGCACCACGTCAAAAACAACTAGCACCATGTCCAAAAACGTCTACATCCATGCGTGTGAATTTAAGCTATTTTTTTTTTCACAAAGACAACTAGCACCACGTCCAGAAACGTCTACATCCATGCATGTGAATTTAAGCTATTTTTTTTCACAAAGACAACTAGCATCACGTCTAAGAACAACTAGCACTACGTCCAGAAACGTCTTCATCCATACATGTGAATTTAAACTGATTTTTTTCACAAAGACAGTCCACCACGTCTCATAACAACTAGCACCACATCAAAAACAACTAGCACCATGTCCAGAAACGTCTACATCCATGCGTGTGAATTTAAACTGATTTTTTTCACAAAAATAGCCCATCACATTTTAGAACAACTAGCACCACGTCAAAACCAACTAGCACCGCGTCCAGAAACGTCTATATCAACGCATGTAAATTTAAGCTATTTTTTTCAAAAATACCACTAGCACCACGTCTCAGAACAACTAGCACCACGTCCAGAAACGCCTTCATCCATTCGTGCGAATTTAAACTGATTTTTTTTACAAAGACAGTCCACCACGTCTCAAATCAACTAGAACAACTAGAACCACGTCCAGAAACATCTACATCCATGCGTGTGAATTTAAACTGATTTTTTTCACAAAGACAGTCCACCACGTCTCAAAACAACTAGCACCACGTCAAAAACAACTAGCACAATGTCCAGAAACATCTACATCCATGCGTGTGAATTTAAACTGATTGTTTTCAAAAATTAGAGATAATACTTGGAGATATTGTTGTACAAATTGCGTTATGGAAAATTGTTATTCTAAAATTTTCTTGTCAAATTTGGCAGCTGGAATCACAACTGGCCACTACCACACCACGTATACATCCAAACATGTGAATTTTAGCTGAATTTTTCACAGATCATAGTCTACCACGTATCGCTACGTCCAAAAAAATAGCACAACGTCCAACTACGTCCCGCTACATCACACAACGT
This sequence comes from Knoxia roxburghii, assembly GCA_030378225.1. NCBI lineage: Eukaryota > Viridiplantae > Streptophyta > Magnoliopsida > Gentianales > Rubiaceae > Knoxia > Knoxia roxburghii. Next base: position 27,020,604 of record CM059424.1, read on the forward strand.
CCAAAATACAAAGCAGCAATGTCCAGTTACGTCCAGTTATGTCCGGCTATGTCCAAAATTAAAGCAGCAACATCCTATTATGTCCCGCAACGTCCCACAATGTCTAGTTACGTCCATAACACGTTCTACCAATTTCAACAGCAGATAAGAATCAGAAGCAACCCATTTCACATGAAAGTGTCAATACCTCATGGAAAATATTTATATATCATATTTTGGAGTAATAGAGCATTATTTGAATAAGAAAACACGAATATAACATCATTAATACATTACCCAACATCAAATCGCAAAAATAAGGTTTCGTAAATCCATCAAATCCAATTAATACTTTATGATGCAGTGATTTTTAAGAAGAATAAGTTATTTTAGAAGACGAAGAAGAGATTTTTGAAGAAGAAAAAGAGATTTTTAAAGAAGAAGAAGATATTTTTGAACAGGAAGAAGTATATTTTAAGAAGAATTGATTTTTTCGTTGTGTTTGGTATTGTTCGTCAGAAAATACAATCATCGATCTCCGTTAAATTTGTGTTTGGATGAAAAATTTGATTAAATGCGGTTTCGAATTGAGTACGGCGAAGAAAAATAACTGATTTTTGAAGAAGAAGAAATTATTTTTGAAAAAGAAGGAAGTGGGTTTTAGGAGAAGAGAAGAGAAGAGAAGAGCGTGTATCTCACTCTCTTATAGTGAGAGTGGTGATGTATTACTAGGTACATGTACATAGTGGTACAGGATATAATATGCGTAAATTACAACTCCAATATAAAATTAATAGTATCTTATTAACAAAATAATAATTTTTTAAACAGTTCCACGAGACCCAACAGAACAAAATAACGTTAATATTTTATGGAAATTATAATATACGTAGTTCAATTTTTTATAAAAAATGTAAGAGTAGTCTCTAAATTATGACGTAGTGGCAAATTTAGTTCTAAACGTTTGGTACTTGACAAATTTAGTTATAAATTTGTTATTTACAACACATTTAGTCATAATAATTATATTTTTTGAATATTTAATAGTTGAATTGTAATTCTGTCACCCTTTTGGACACGTGAATAATATGTGAATTAACTTAGTTCATGTGATAAATTTTAGGTACATAGACTAATACATTATCGTGTAGTTAAAATACATTTTTTATCTGAAAAATATGTTATTAAAACTAAATATGTTGTGAATCAGAACGTATACCATGTATCAGTGGTACATGTACCTGCTACTATATATAGTAATTTTTTGCATAACAGCTGTACATTTACTAAATATAGTACGTTTCGCCAACACGCGCGGTTTTTTTTTTCCTCGCTGAGGCCACAATGTCTCAGAACAACTGCCGCAACGTCCAAAAAATAACTATCGCAACGTCTACATCCAGACATGTCCTCAATGTCTCATAACACTACCGCAACGTCCCCATACGTCCAAAAAACAATTGCCGCAATGTCAAAAAAATCTACATGCAGGCATGTGAATTTAAGCTGAATTTTTCACATGACACCTTCCACAACGTCTCAGAACAACTAGCACCACGTCCAAAAACCTCTACATTCATGCGTGTGAATTTAAACATATTTTTTTCATAAAGGCAGTCCACCACTTAGAACACTTAGCACCAAGTCAAAAACAACTAGCACCACGTCTAGAAATGTCTACATCCATGCGTGTGAATTTAAGCTATTTTTTTCACAAAGACAACTAGCACCACATCTCAGAACAACTAGCACCACATCAAAAAAAACTACCATCACGTCCAGAAACGTCTTCATCCATGCATGTGAATTTAAACTGATTTTTTTCTCAAAGACAGTCCACCACGTCTCAGAACAACTAGCACCACGTCAAAAATTACTAGCACCGCGTCCAGAAACGTCTACATCCACGTATGTGAATTTAAGCTATTTTTTTCACAAATACAACTAGCACCACGTCTAGAAATGCCTTCATCCATTCATATGAATTTGAACTGATTTTTTTCACAAAGACAGTCCACCACGTCTCAGAACAACTAGAACCACATCAAAATAACTAGAACCACGTCCAAAAACATCTACATCTATGCGTGTGAATTTAAACTGATTTTTTTCACAAAAACAGTCCACCATGTCTCAAAACAACTAGCACCACGTCAAAAACAACTAGCACAATGTCCAGAAATGTCTACATCCATGCATGTGAATTTAAACTAATTTTTTTCAAAAATTGGAGATAATACTTTGAGGTATTGTTGTACAAATTGCATTGTAGAAAATTGTAATTCTAAATTTTTTTTGTCAAATTCGGCAACTGGAATCACAACTGGCCACTACCACACCAAGTATACATCAAAACATGTGAATTTTATTTGAATTTTTCACAGAACATAGTCTACCACGTCTCGCTACGTCCAAAAAAACTAGCACAACGTCCAGCTACGTCCCGTAATGTCCAAAATACAAAGCAGAAATGTCTTGTTATGTCCTGTTACGTCCCACTACGTCCAAAATATAAAGCAGCAAAATCCCGTTATGTCTCGCAACGTCTAGTTACGTCCCATAACACGTTCTACCAAGTCCAGCAGCAGAGAAGAATCAGAAACAGCCCATTTTACATGAAAGTGTCAATACCTCACGGAAAATATTTATATATCATATTTCAAAGTAACAGAGCATTATTTGAATAAGAAAATACGAATATAACATCATTAATACATTACCCAACATCAAATCGCGAAAATAAGGTTTCGTAAATCCATCAAATCCAATTCATACTTTATGATGTAGTGATTTTGAAGAAGAAAAAGAGATTTTTGAAGAAGAAGAAGAAGAGATTTTTGAAGAAAAAGAATAGATTTTTGAACAGTAAGAAGTGATTTTTTAAGAAAAATTGATTTTTTCATTGTATTTGGTATTGTTCGTTAGAAAATACAATTATCAATCTCCGTTAAATCTGTGTTTGGATGAAAGATTTGATTAAATGCGATTTCGAACTGAGTACGATGAAGAAGAATAACTAATTTTTGAAGAAGAAGTTATTTTTGAAAAAGAAGGAAGTGGGTTTTTGGAGAAGAAGAAGAAGAAGAGAAGAGCATGTATCTCACTCTCTTATAGTGAGAGTGGTGATGTATTACTAGGTACATGTACATAGTGGTACAGGATATAATTTGCGTAAATTACAACTCCAATATAAAATTAATAGTATCTTATTAACAAAATAATATTTTTTTAAACAGTTCCACGAGACCCAACATACCAAAATAACGTTAATATTTTATGGAAATTATGATATACGTAGTTTAATTTTTTATAAAAAATGTAAGAATAGTCTCTAAATTATGACGTAGTGGCAAATTTAGTTCTAAACGTTTGGTACTTGACAAATTTAGTTATAAATTTGTTATGTACAACACATTTAGTCAGAATAATTATATTTTTTGAATATTTAACGGTTGAATTGTAATTCTGTCACCCTTTTAATCACGTGAATATTATGTGAATTAACTTAGTTCATGTGATAAATTTTAGGTACATAGACTAATACGTTATCGTGTAGTTAAAATACATTTTTTATATGAAAAATATGTTATTAAAACTAAATATATTGTGAATCAGAACGTCCAGTACCTGTGATACATGCACATACTACTATAAATAGTAATTTTTCGCATGACAGTTGTACATTTACTAAATATAGTAGTTTCGCCGATGCGCGTGCTTATTTTTTTTCCTCGCTGAGTTCACAACGTCTTCGCTAAGTCCACAACGTCTCAGAACAACTGCCACAATGTCCAAAAAAACCTATCACAACGTCTACATCCAGGCATGTCCACAACGTCTCAAAACACTGCCGCAACGTCCCCGTACGTCCAAAAAACAACTGTCGCAACGTCAAAAAAATCTATATCTAGGCATGTGAATTTAAGCTGAATTTTTCACATAACACCTTCCACAACGCCTCAGAACAACTAGCACCACGTCAAAAACAACTTGCACCACGTCCAAAAACATCTACATCTATGCGTGTGAATTTAAGCAGATTTTTTTCACAAAGACAGGCAAAACAACTAGCACTACGTCAAAAACAACTAGCACCACGTCCATAAACGTGTACATCCATGCATGTGAATTTAAGCTATTTTTTTCACAAAGACAACTAGCACCTCCAGAAACGTCTTCATCCATGCATGTGAATTTAAAATGATTTTTTTCACAAAGACAGTCCACCACATCTCAGAACAACTAGCACCACGTAAAAAACAACTAGCACCATGTCCAGAAATGTCTACTTCCATGCATTTGAATTTAAACTGATATTTTTCACAAAAACAGCCCACCACGTCTCAGAACAACTAGCACCACGTCAAAAACAACTAGCACCACGTTCAGAAACGTCTATATCTATGCATGTGAATTTAAGCTATTTTTTTTTCACAAATACAACTAGCACCACGTCTCAGAACAACTAGTACCACGTCCAGAAATGTCTTCATCCATTCGTGTGAATTTAAACTGATTTTTTTTTCACAAAGACAGTCACCACGTCTCAGAACAACTAGAACCATGTCTAGAAATATCTACATCCATGCGTGTGAATTTAAACTGATTTTTTCACAAAGACAGTCCACCACGTCTCAAAACAACTAGCACCACGTCAAAAACAACTAGCACTACGTCCAAAAACATCTACATCCATGCGTGTGAATTTAAACTAATTTTTTTTTCAAAAATTGGAGATAATACTTGGAGATATTGTTGTACAAATTACGTTGTGTAAAATTGTTAATCTAAAATTTTCTTGTCAAATTTGGCCGCTGCAATCACAACTGGCTACTACCACACCACGTATACATCCAAACATGTGAATTTTAGCTGAATTTTTCACAGAACATAGTCTACCACGTCTCGCTGCGTCCAAAAAAATAGCACAACGTCCAGCTACGTCCCGCAACATCACGAAACATCCAAAATACAAAGCAGCAATTTCCTGTTACGTCCCGCTATGTCTAAAATATAAAGCAGCAACATCCCGTTATGTCCCGCAACGTCCCGCAACATCTAGTTACGTCCCATAACACGTTCTACCAAGTCCAGCAGCAGAGAAGAATCAAAAGCAACCCATTTCACATGAAAGTGTCAATACCTCGTGGAAAATATTTATATATCATATTTCGGAGTAACAGAGCATTATTTGAATAAGAAAATACGAATATAACATCATTAATACATTACCCAACATCAAATCGCGAAAATAAGGTTCCGTAAATCCATCAAATCCAATTCATACTTTATGATGTAGTGATTTTGAAGAAGAAAAAGAGATTTTTGAAGAAGAAGAAGAGATTTTTGAAGAAGAATAATAGATTTTTGAACAGGAAGAAGTGATTTTTTAAGAAGAATTGATTTTTTTGTTATATTTGGTATTGTTCGTCAGAAAATACAATCGTCGATCTCCGTTAAATCTGTATTTGGATGAAAGATTTGATTAAATGCGGTTTCGAATTGAGTATGACGAGGAAGAATAACTGATTTTTGAAAAAGAAGGAAGTGGGTTTTTGGAGAAGAAGAAGAAGAGAAGAGCGTGTATCTCACTCTCTTATAGTGAGAGTGGTGATGTATTACTAGGTACATGTACATAGTGGTACAATATATAATTTGCGTAAATTACAACTCCAATATAAAATTAATAGTATCTTATTAACAAAGTAATAATTTTTTTAAACAGTTTCACGAGACCCAACATACCAAAATAACGTTAATATTTTATGGAAATTATGATATACATAGTTTAATTTTTTATAAAAAATGTAAGAATAGTCTCTAAATTATGACGTAGTGGCAAATTTAGTTCTAAACATTTGGTACTTGACAAATTTAGTTATAAATTTGCTATTTACAACACATTTAGTTATAATAATTATATTTTTTGAATATTTAACGGTTGAATTGTAATTCTGTCACCCTTTTAATCACGTGAATATTATGTGAATTAACTTAGTTCATGTGATAAATTTTAGGTACATAGACTAATACGTTATCATGTAGTTAAAATACATTTTTTATCTGAAAAATATGTTATTAAAACTAAATATGTTGTGAATCAGAATGTATACCCTGAACCAGTGGTACATGTACCTACTACTATATATAGTAATTTTTCGCATGACAGCTGTACATTTACTAAATATAGTACGTTTCGTCGACGCGCGCGCTTTTTTTCCTCACTGAGTCCACAATGTGTCAGAATAACTGCTGCAACGTCCAAAAAACAATTTTCACAATATCTACATCCAGGCATGTGAATTTAAGCTGAATTTTTCACATAACACCTTCCACAACGTCTCAGAACAACTAGCACCACGTCAAAAATAACTTGCACCACGTCCAGAAACGTCTACATCCATGGGGGTGAATTTAAACAGATTTTTTTTCACAAAGATAGTCAGAAAAACTAGCACCACGTCAAAAACAACAAGCACCACGTCAAAAACAATTAGCACCACGTCCAGAAAAGTCTACATCCATGCGTGTGAATTTAAACAATTTTTTCACAAAGACGACTAGCACCACGTCTCAGAACAACTAGCACCACGTGCGAAAATGCCTTCATTCATGCATGTGAATTTAAACTGATTTTTTTCACAAAGACAGTCCACCACGTCTCAGAACAACTAGCACCACGTGAAAAACAACTAGCACCATGTCCAGAAACGTCTATATCCTTGCTTATGAATTTAAACTGATTCTTTTCACAAAACAGCCCACCACGTCAAAAACAACTAGCACCGCGTCCAGAAACGTCTACATCCACACATGTGAATTTAAGCTATTTTTTTCACAAATACAACTAGCACCACGTCTCAGAACAACTAGAACCACGTCCAGAAATGTCTTCATCCATTCGTGTAAATTTAAACTAATTTTTTTCACAAAGACAGTCCACCACGTCTCAGAACAACTAGAACCACGTAAAAAACAACAAGAACCACGTCCAGAAATATCTACATCCATGCGTGTGAATTTAAATTGATTTTTTTCACAAAGACAGTCCACCACATCTCAAAACAACTAGCTCCATGTCAAAAACAACTAGCACAATGTCCAGAAATGTCTACATCCATGCGTGTAAATTTAAACTAATGTTTTTCAAAAATTGAAGATAATACTTGGAGATATTGTTCTACAAATTGCGTTGTGTAAAATTGTTATTCTAAAATTTTCTTGTCAAATTTGGCAGCTGGAATCACAATTGGCCACTACCACACCACGTATACATCCAAACATGTTAATTTTAGCTGAATTTTTCACAGAACATAGTCTACCACGTCTCGCTAAATCAAAAAAAACTAGCACAACGTCCAGCTACGTCCCGCAACGTCCAAAATACAAAGCAGCAATGTCCTGTTACGTCCCGCTACGTCCAAAATATAAAGCAGCAACATCCCGTTACGTCCCGCAACGTCACGCAACATCTAGTTACGTCGCATAACACGATCTACCATGTCCAGCAGCAGAGAAGAATCAGAAGCAACCCATCTCACATGAAAGTGTCAATACCTCATGAAAAATATTTATATATTATGTTTTAGAGTAACAGAGCATTATTTGAATAAGAAAATACGAATATAACATCATTAATACATGACCCAACATCAAATCGCGAAAATAAGGTTTCGTAAATCCATCAAATCCAATTCATACTTTATGATGTAGTGATTTTGAAGAAGAAAAAGAGATTTTTGAAGAAGAAGAAGAGATTTTTGAACAGGAAGAATTGATTTTTTCATTGTATTTGGTATTGTTCGTCAGAAAATACAATTTTCGATTTCCATTAAATCTGTGTTTAGATGAAAGATTTGATTAAATGCAGTTTCAAATTGAGTACAGCGAAGAAGAATAACTGATTTTTGAAGAAGAAGAAGTTATTTTTGAAAAAGTAGGAAGTGGGTTTTTGGAGAAGAAGAAAAAGAAGAGAAGAGCGTGTATCTCACTCTCTTATAGTGAGAGTAGTGATGTATTATTAGGTACATGTACATAGTGGTACAGGATATAATTTGCGTAAATTACAACTCCAATATAAAATTAATAGTATTTTGTTAAAAAAATAATATTTTTTTAAACATTTCCACGAGACCAAACATAACAAAATAACGTTAATATTTTATGAAAATTATGATATACGTAGTTTAATTTTTTATAAAAAATATAAGAATAGTCTCTAAATTGTGACGTAGTGGCAAATTTAGTTCTAAACGTTTGGTATTTGACAAATTTAGTTATAAATTTGTTATTTAGAACACATTTAGTCATAATAATTATTTTTTTAAATATTTAATGGTTGAATTGTAATTCTGTCACCCTTTTAATCATGTGAATATTATGTGAATTAACTTAGTTCATGTGATAAATTTTAGGTACATAGACTAATACATTATCATGTAGTTAAAATACATTTTTTATCTGAAAAATATGTTATTAAAACTAAATATGTTGTGAATCAGAATGTATACTCTGTACCAGTGGTACATGTACCTACTACTTTTTCGCATGACAGCTGTACATTTACTAAATATAGTACATTTCGTCGACGCGCGCTTTTTTTCCTCGCTGAGTCCACAATGTGTCAGAATAACTGCCGGAAAGTCCAAAAAATAACTATCGCAACGTCTACATCCAGGCATGTCCTCAACCTCTCATAACACTGCCGCAACATCCATGAACGTCCAAAAAATAAATGCCGCAATGTCTAAAAATATTTACATCCAGGCATATGAATTTAAGATGAATTTTTCACATAACACCTTCCATAACCTCTCCTAACAATGCCGCAACATCTCCGTACGTCCAAAAAATAACTACCACAACGTCCAAAAACATATACATTCAGACTTGTGAATTTAAGTTGAATTTTTCATATAGCACATTCCACAACGTCTCCAAACACTGCCGCAACGTCCCTGCACGTCCAAAAACCAATTGCCGCAACGTCCAAAAATATCTACATCCAGGCATGTGAATTTAAAGCTGAATTTTTCACATAACACCTTCCACAATGTCTCTTAACACTACTGCAACGTTCCCACACGTCCAAAAAACTGCCGCAACTTCCAAAAACATCTACATCCAGGCATGTGAATTTAAAGCTGAATTTTTAACATAACACATTCCACCATTTCTCCTAACAATACTACAACGTCCCCGTACGTCCAAAAAATGACTGCTGCAACGTCCAAAAATGGCTAAGCTGATTTTAGTAATGTAAAAAACAGATACCATTTAAGTAACTATTAGTAAGAAAAAACAAAAAAAAATTGTCAGGCACGATACTCAAACCCTGGTTATTTTAGTATTGTGACTCTCCACAAAATTCATTTGCCATTAATCCACTTAAAGTTAGTTGACATTTAATTACACTTTTTTGTACATGTCATTTAAAAGATCACTATTGTCAATATTGAATTTCTCATCTCCCAATACATAGGTCAGTAGAACCCCGGAGGAACAAGGTTTTCATATAGACAAATCGTAAAAAAATATTTTTTATATATGTCAAATGTTTCGTCGAAAATTCAAAAAACCCTTGAAATTATTAAAAATCTTTCGTATCTTTTAAAATATGGCATTTTTTGTAGTTTTGAGAGGCCCAAACCGCTAAAATTTATATGAAATCAAAAAAATTTGTCTAAAACGGCCGCCGAGCGCAAAGTTATGACCATTTAAAATTTTTGTCCAAAACCACACATTTTTCAATATCGGAACCATCTCCAAACGCCGGTCCACTGTGTACATTGCATAGATCTCGTTGAGAACCATCAAATCGACTACTCGTGCGTCCAAATCGGACAATCGAGTGCCGAGTTATGTCCTCTTGAACTATCCGTGCAATACAATTTCATAGATGGCACATTTCACAATGTCTCCTAACACTGCCGCAACGTCCCTGCACGTCTAAAAAATAACTGATGCAACGTCTACATCCAGGCATGTGGTGAATTTTTCACATAACACATTCTACAATGTCTCCTAATACTGCCGCAACGTCCCTGCACGTCCAAAAAAAAACTGTCGCAACGTATACATCCAAGCATGTGAATTTAAGCTGAATTTTTCACATTACACCTTCCACAACGTCTCCTAACACTGCTACACTGTCCATAAAACAACTGTCGCAATGTCCAAAAATGTCTACCATTTTTTTTCTCGTGGGACTAAATTAATTGGAATATAACTACTACCACCACGTCCAAAAATAACTACCACACCACGTCTACATCCAAACATGTGAATTCTAGCTGAATTTTTCACAGAACACAGTCCACCACGTCCCGCTACGTCCAAAATACAAAGTAACAACGTCCCGTTGTGTTTCGCTACATCCGTTACGTCTAATTACGTCCCATAACACGTTCTACCAAGTCCAGAAGCGAGAAGGATCAGAAGTAATCCATTTCACATGAAAGTGCCAATACCTCACGGAAAACATTTATATATCATATTTCAGAGTAACAGAGCATTATTTGAATGAGAAAACACGAATATAACATCATTAATACATTACCCAACATCAAATCATGAAAATAAGGTTCCGTAAATCCATCAAATAGAGTTCATACTTAATGATGTAGTGATTTTTTAAGAAGAATAAGTTATTTTTTAAGAAAAAGAAGAGATTTTTGAAGAGAAAGTAGTAATTTTTTAAGAAGAAGTGATTTTTCCGTTGTATTTGGTGTTGTTTATCAGAAAATACAATCGTCGTCAATCTCCGTTAAATCTGTGTTTGGATGAAAAATTTGATTAAATGCGGTTTCGAATGGAGTACTGCGAAGAAGAATTACTGATTTTTGAAGAAGAAGAAGTGATTTTTTAAGAAAAAGAAGTAATTTTTAAAAAAGAAGGAAGTGGGTTTTTGAAGAAGAAGAAGAAGAGAAGAGATTGTATCTCACTCTCTTATATTGAGAGTGGTGCTATATTACTAGATACATGTACCTAGTGGTACTGCCATTTTTATTTCTAATAATTACCACCCATCCTATTAATAATTACTACACATGGAATCAAAAATTTTTATAAAGGTATTTTTGTCGGTATTATTAATATGGTGGGTGATAGATAGGGGGGTCGGACCATAACAAAGATAAAAACGAGGGTGCGGACCGAAAGAAATTTAAAATGTGGGGGTGTGAACTGAAAGGGTCCTATCAGATTTGTAAAATCCAAAACTCTAAATAATTAAGAGTTTCGGATTTTACAAATCTGAATTATGTATTAATTAATATAAAATGCAGATATATTAAATAATAATATAATTTATAAGTTAAATTGTAAAAGGTGTAAAAAAAGAAAAAGGAAGAAAAAAATCAGAATTTTGAAATCCGAATTTAATAAAATTCGAGGATTTCAAAATTCTGAATTTAAGTGGATAAAAAAAACTGGTTTGAGAATTGAAAAAATAAAAAAGGAAATTAAAAATCCGAATTTGAAAATCCGAATTTTACTAAATTCGGATGAAAAAATTCGAATTTTTGAAAATAAAAAAATTTCGGACATTTATTAAAAAATTTGTTCAATCATTGTTCCACTTAATACAATTCGGATTTCTAAAATCTGAATTTTTCAAGATTCGGATTTTATAAATCCGAATTATATTGGGTACCATAAAAACCAAAACCCTAGATTTTTTCCCATATTTTCTTCTTCTCCTTCCACCAAAATTCTCTCTCTAGCGGCCAGAAAGTATTGTTCTGCATATTTTGGGATTCTGGCTAAATTTCTTCACAAATCTATGTCACGTGGTGATAGCGTACTAAGGTAAGTCACGAATGGTAATTTATATGGTGGTCCTATAGGACCACCATGCAATTTTACTCCCACCCCTAAAATAGTAGTAGTTTCTATTTTAGCTTCCCAATTGTATTAGTAGTTTCTTTTTTTAAAAAAATCGGACACGCGCCTTACTTACCCGAAGCTATATAAGGTTCTTTTTTTTCTTTTTTCCACGAGTTTGTTGCCGATATTCTGCTTCGTCTTTTGTTGCTGTTTTTCGTCTTCGTCTTTCGCTTGGATTCTTTTGCTTCCAATTTTGATTACGGTATGTATTTTATGATTGTGATTGATTTATGTTTAAAAATTTATTGTTTATCTGTTTTTCGTCTTCGTTTTTTGCTTAGTCTGTTTCCGTTTGTGCTCTGTTTATTTTTCTGTGAAGTTTTTGCTTCAAATTTGATAATTAAGATATTTATTCCTGTGTTTTGATCCTTTCGATTGATTTATGTGTTTGAATTTGTTGTTTCTACGGTTCTATTCTTCTTACCGTTTTGTTTTTTATCAAAAATTGTTGCTTAAAGTCTATTTTTTTTGTTGATAGATCATTCTGGATTGGAGAAATTTCAATGGAAGATACGGTTGGTGATATAGTTGATTTCTTTCGCGAAGAAGATACTCCTGAATTGTTTGATTTTGATAAACAGCAAGAATCCGCGGTATCTCTGTTGAAAAGTAAGTCATGATGTGATATTAGTTATGAATTGATCTGATATTAGTTCTATGTTGATGTGATACATTTTCAGTATATTGTTCTGAATCTATCAGATGATAGTTGACATCAGATCAGTAGAGTATACATATCAGATCAGATAGTAATTGAAATCAGATCAACGTACTATAGATATCAGATCAATAATATTAAACAAATCATTGAATAGAACCAAAAATACTGAATAAGGAGGATTATAATTATAGATATCAGATCAAGTGACCATAGATATCAGATCAATTGACTATAGATATCAGATCAACTGACTATAAATATCAGATCAACTGATTATAGTATCAGATGAACTAACTACCTATATCAGATCAACTGACTATAGATATCAGATCAACTGACTATAGATATCAGATCAACTGATTATAGGTATCAGATCAACTGATTATAGGTATCATATGAACTGACTACATATATCAGATCAACTGACTATAGATATCAGATCAACTGACTATAGATATCAGATTAACTTACTATATATATATATCAGATCAACTATTTTTAAACTAATATGATATTATTATTTTTTATACAGGTTCAGATGATGAATCTATGGAATCTTTGTGTAAATCAGTGGTTGAAAATGAAGAAGCAACATACAATTTATATAATGATTATGCTTTTAGGTTAGGATTTAGTGTGAGGAAAGGTAAAGATCGTAAAACCAAACCTACTGGAATCAGGTATTTGAGAAGATATCTTTGTAATAGAGAAGGAGCTAAACAATGCAAGGAGAATTTGAAGAAGATTTATACGAAAGTTGATATGCGATCTAGATGTAAAGCTTTTATTGAATTTAAGAAAATAGAAGATGGGAGTTGGATTGTCCAAAAGCATTTCAGGAAGCATAATCATGAACTGTGTCCTGTAGCTGAGAGGCAGTTTTTACGTTCTCAGAGGAAGTTTGATGATTCTGCATTACAGTATTTTGAGGAATTGAAAAGTTCAGGTGTTCGTGTAACGGATGGTTATCATATATTGTCCAAAGAGGTTAGTTATACTTTCAGTTTATTTTTTATGAATCTACATAAATGTGATATTTGTTATGATCTGATATTACGTTTGAGTTGATCTGATATTTCTTTTCTGTTGATCTGATATTATGTTCCTGTTGATCTGATATTATTTTTCTGTTTGATCTGATATTATTTTTCAGTCTGGAGGTTCATCAAATGTTGGTTATAACATGCGAGATGTATATAATCATTTGGAACAAGAGAAGAGGAAGAAGATTGATGGTTGTGATAGTAATGCACTGATCAATATGTTAAAACAGAGATTTATGGATGAGAAGGAATTTTATTATGATTTTGATTTGGATGAGGAGTCTTCATTATGTAGTGTATTTTGGAGAGATCAGAAGATGAAGGAGGATTATAGTAGATTTGGGGATTTGTTGGTTCATAATACAACTTATCGGACAAACAAATACGACATGATCTGTGGACCTTTTGTTGGTATGGACAACCATTGTCGTAATGTTATGTTTGGTATAGGTTTCATAAAAAATGAGAAGGTGGAGTCGTTTATTTGGTTGTTTAGTACATTTTTGAGATCGATGGGGAACAAGCAACCAATGACATTTATGACAGACCCGGATTTTTCGATGGCAGCTGCTGTGCGTGTGGTTTTTCCAAATGTTCATCATCGTCTTTGTGTTTGGCACATTGCAAAGAATGCTCGTAGTAATATACCTCATTTGATGAGTCAAGAAGGATTTTCAGATGCCTTTCAATTCTTGCTTAATCAAGTTTGCACAGAAGCTGAATTTAATCACTTCTGGAACAGGTTTATGTTTTTTCTGTATTAGTTGTTAGGTGATCTGATATTTTTTATGTATTGATCTGATATGAAGTTTGTGTTGATCTGATATATTATTATTATACTACTTTATTCTTTTTTTAGCTGTAAGCTGATCTGATATTAGTTATGAATTGATCTGATATTAGTTATGAATTGATATGATATATTAATCAGTTACATTTTTATTCCATTAGTTTGTTGAAGGATTACAATTGCAAAGGCAACACTTGGTTGAAGAAATTAGATGAGATAAAAGAGAAGTGGTGCCCTGCATTCAGTAAACAATATTTTTCTGGAGGGGCAGTTTCTTCCCAAAGATGTGAGACAACCAATCGTTCGGTTTCAATGAAGTTGTCAAAAACTTCTACTTTGTGTGAATTCTATCAGCAGTTTCTTGATGTTGTGACTGAGTGGAGAAACAATGGCATTGCAGAAGATTTTAGATGTAGAGGAATGGTTGATCCTGCTGTTGGAGATTCATTAATGCTTCAACATGCTGCTGAGGTTTATACGATAGAGGTGTTTGTAAGATTTCAGGAGCTGTATATCAAGATGTTATCTTATAATCACTTGCAGACGAGTAGCGATAATGGTGTTTATGAATATCAGGTTTGGCGTACCAAACTTGATTTGTTTTGACACGTACTTCGTTTTGATGAGAATGAGTATACAGTGAGCTGCACTTGTAATCTTTTTTCTGAGGCTGGGTTGTTATGCTCGTATGTTCTTCTGTGCTAAATCTGAATAATTACTCGGTACGTATTTATTGAAACTTCAGAGGCTTTTTTTTTTTTTTGAGTTGATCTGATATTAGGTTCTATTTGATCTGATATTATGTTTGAGGTGATCTGATATTTTACAATTGAGTGATACGATTTTTTTTTAGTTTGCTGATGATTATTCTTTTATGTAATGTGGTTGATCTGATATTAGTTGCTAGTTGATATGATATTAGTTGCTAGTTGATATGATATTAGTTGCTGGTTGATCTGATATGTTTAACTTTATATTTGTTATATACTGTAGAGAATTCCTGAGAAGTATGTATTGAAAAGGTGGACTAAGAGTGCAAGTAGCTGTGATTATTATTCGAAAGAAGATTGTTTGTTGACATCAAGTAGCTTTGAGAAACATTTAGATTCTGTTTGGAGAGTTGAAGCAAGCAGAAAATATTTGGATTTAATTAGACATGCACAGTCTAGTTCTGTTGCACGTTCTATTCTTGACAGGCACTTCAATTTGGCTAGAGATTCTATTAAATCAGAGGTTGGTCCATCCTATGTTGGTGAAAAAAAAGAAGGTTCAAACATTGCTGAAATTAGAGATCCGAAGAGAAGAAGAGAAAAGGGTGTTAGAAACATTCGTCCAAAAAGCGTTGCGGAGAAAATGTGCAATAGGGCAAGAGGAAAGAAGAAGAAAGCAGAAGCATTTGCATTGCGTACTAGAGAACGGGTCACATCAATGGGGATTGAAAATTGTGAAGTTGTTGATGGTAATTTTGTAAATCTTGTTGTGGAGAAGTTGTAGTTGTAGTTGTAGTTTATATGAATTCTTTTATTTAGTTGATACAAAACATTAAAAGACTTGTTGTACTTAGTTGTTTCATTACAAAGTCTAGAAGATATCAGATCATAGGAATATAGACATCAGATCAGAGTGTTACAGACATCAGATCACATGTCTATAGAGATCAGATTAAAGGACAGTAGTCATCGGATAAGAGGAATATAGACATCAGATCAGAATTATATGCAGATCAGATCAGAGTACTATAGAGATCAGATCAGAGTACTATAGAGATCAGATCAGAGTACTATATATATCAGATCAAAGTATTATAGATATCATATCAATAATGCAATACTATATTAGGTGTTAGTTGTTAGTTGATACATTATTGTGTTCACAGTAAGCGTACAACTTCCTGCCACTTCTTAAAAACAACTCCCGCCAAGGTACAACACTCCATCACTTCATTCAATTTTCTCAACCACTTATTAATAGTTTCAACTACATTCATATTAATTGCCCAACCAACCTCGTACTTTCAACATAAACTCTTTTAAAAATTCTACTATAAACAAGACCCACGTCCGGCAACGTCCATACAACATTTCCTCTGCTTTTCTTCTTTTCTTCCAAAAAAACCAAGCCCAAAACCTGAACTATTTCTCACCAATTTCCTCATTTCCTCAGTGGCCCTTTGTTACATTATTCATGACCTGAATATGTTTGAAGAAAACCAAGAAACACAACAACAAATGCCGCCACCACTGCCCCTTCCGCTTGGCCATATGCCGATGGAGCATATGTTCAGTGTTGAAAATAATTCAGAACTTAAGGTATTTCTTGACAATAATGGTATGTCGGGATTGTTGCCAATGAATCGCCATTTCGTAAATATATCGTTGGTCCTAGAGTTCTATGATGCCCTACTCAATAAAAAATCAGTAAATATACTGAAAGTGAGGGGTTGTAGAGTTAGCATATCAACAAAAGCAATAAACTCGCACTTGTACTGGAGGAACCCAGGTCCGGATGCACTAACACATGAGGCTCTCCGAAGAAGTATGCCGACCAACGAAGAAGTCAGAGCAATATTACAGCAAAACGTTGACGTCCCAGATGATTTTTGGACGATTAGATTGGAAGATCTGAACCGTTTTGCAATAACATTGTACACCTTCCTACGTTTCAATGTCGCTGCAGGAGAAGTCTCCAAGGCATTCGGATTGCAACTGTTAATTGCCACGATGGCAAGAAAAAAAATAAATTGGGGCGACATCATCAAATACTACATCGAAGACGTTGGCACCAGATGGACTCGGAGTATCCTTTACCCCAGCCTAGTCATGGACCTGTGTTTAATGGCTGGAGAGCTATACCACAATGATGATGAAATGGTGCCACTTCTTGGGTATCTTGATGACACCTGTAGCATTCTTCTTGACATTAACCATGGAAAACGAAGACATGTATAAAATCCTACGCTTGAACCATCCTCAAGCGTACGTAGCAATTAAAAAATTATTGTACAATAAATTATAATTTTTATTATAATCTATAGTTTTCTTTTAATATCATTATCTTTATTTATAGTTCAATTCAAATCATCATTATAGAGACATCAGATCAAGAGCAGATAAATATCAGATCAGCATATAACAGACATCAGATCACAACAATACCCACATCAGATCAGTAATTTTGATGGAAAATTATTTGAAACAACTAAAACAAAATTAACAGTATATAACAGACATAAGATCAACAGGAAACAGATATCAGATCAAATGAATACAAACATCAGATTACAAGTTATTGAAAGGAATTATTTAACTGAACTAAAACAGACATCAGATCAGAAAATATAAATATCAGATCAACATATAAAAGACATCAGATCAGAACAATACAAACATTAGATCAGTAATCAAATGAATACAGATAATAAATATCATATAACAACAGGAAACAGACCATTTTGATAGAATTTGGAACAATTGTGAAATTTGGAATAAAAGACTAATATATATTTCATATAATTGAAAACTGAGTATTGTCATTTACAATCAATATTGTCCTATAAAACTAGACTAATATAAATTTCTAATTTCTAAAGACTAGACTCAAGTACTTTTTACAATTTTGTACTATAAAACTTCTCAATTTTGACCTTGAGCTCATCTTTCATTGTATTTGTTTGAGAAGCAATTATAGTATAAGTATACTTGACTCTAAGAATTTGTATAGCTCTGTTGAGAGCAGCTTTGTTCTTGCGTGCTTTTCTTGTGAGCTCTGGATCCCAAGTCTGAGTTGTTTGTCCCTTGTAGAGCTCCATGTGCCTCATTGTAAGAATGCCACAATCAGCGTGGTTCTTGTTATCTTGCCAGGCCAATTTTGGATACTCCACTATATAATCTCTTGGATCTCCATAAATTCTCTCTGCTGGTGTCCCCTTTATTATCTCAACAAAATACCGCAGCTGCATTAATGATGAAAACATATATATCAGATCAGTGTTAAGATGATATCAGATCAATGTAAATAGCATATCAGATCAAGGGAAAGAAAATATCAGATCAATGTTAAGAAGATATCAGATATGAAACAGGTACTTACGATGATTTCAGGAATTGTAGCGTACCAACTTTCATCTTCTGGGATTTTTTTGTTCAGCATAACTAGTCTTCTTGTCATTGCATTGATGCAGACAGTATAGTAATGTTCATGCTGAAATATTGGGAAGAACACATGCACAATGCATAATACTAATTAGAAGTTGATATATTTGATATATTGAATTCATTGAATAGAGGTATTAAAATTGTACTTACCATTTTTACGTTTAAAGTGTCCATGTTTTTGTTGGCTTGTGTGACATCATCTACGAATTGAGATCTCATGATGTCCAGAATTTCAGGTTTAATCTCTTGCTGGGGAAATACTGGTTTTGGTATTATCGGTGAAGGAGTGATGCCTGACTTCCTGACAGCTTGAATTGCTATCATTGAGTTTTTGTGGTCATTATTTGCCGATACGAACTCCAGGCGTTGCATTAATGTATCCTCCATCAGTGAAAGCTAAAAAATAATGAATTGTTGAATTTGTATTAGATGGAATAATATTTGCATATATTTGTAAATGAATTTCATATGAAAATAATTAGGAACTCAAAACTTACACAAAATTGTTGAGATATGAACAGCCTTGTTGGATCTTTGTGGTTCATATGTACGATCCATGCATTTAAAACTTGAATTGTTATCCATTGACCTGGATGCATTGACTTGAAGTCCGTTCGGTCCACCGAAATATAAAAAGCCCCAGAGTAGAGTTGTTCTCTATATGTGAATTTTAAAACAATGTTAACAAAAGTAATTGGAAAATGTGCATATCAGATGAGCCAATATAAGAGAGATCAGATCAGATCAGAAAATGAATACATCAGATAAGTATATAAGAGAGATCAGATTACAAAATTAACATATCAGATCAACTCAAAACAGACATCAGATCAATACGAAACAGATATCAGATCAATACGAAATAGACATCAGATCAATATGAAACAGACATCAGATCAACTCAAAACAGATATTAGATCAATACGAAACATACATCAAATCACTATTTTTTAAAGAAAATCATTTTACAGAACTAGAACAAACTTAACACAGATATCAAATCAAGAAAATGAAAGCATCAGATTAGATGACAATGGACATCAGATTAGAGGACTATATATAAATATACAATAGAGTAGAACTTACTCCTCACTGAGTTTATTCCCCGTCAGGTATACATAATATGTGAAGAGTTTCTCTACTCTTTAGATCGTCAAGAATGGCTTAGCCTTCTTTAACCAAAAATCTGATCTCAAACGGACAGGGAATTTGCGTTCTCTATGCTTTGAGTTTGGTGTCAAAATGACATCTTCCTCAGCATTGTCTGGTTCTTCGTTGATCATGCTAGAAATAGAGTTCATATCAGTACATATTATATAACAAATCATTCAAGTAAAGATATCATATCAGGTAGTAATTTGTTTTTACTTACTCTCTGAGGTCTGTTAAGACTTCATCAACTTTTGAAGTCTGAACTGGTTTTGGAGTCTGATCTGCTTTTGAAAAGATGGTGTTCATGTTTGTAGCAAGCAATACTGCATCCTCCACCATTTTATCAGTATCTTCTTCATTATCTTGGGATTCTGAGAAGTTTACAGAAGCTTTGCCTTTATTCAACTCTTTCTGTTTGTTAGCTTCTGTTTCTTCAGGCTTCTCATGTTCCTTATTTTTTCCTTTCTCAGGAGCATGTGCTTTTTCTTTCTCCTGGATTGACAGTATTTTGTAGACCAATTGCTTTGCAATTGGATCTTCCTTTCACTTTGTCCTGTTCTCTTCCCTTTCTATCTCTTCTGGATGAACTTCTGTTTGTTTCAGCGGGAGTGGAGAGATATGTGGTGACTGAGGTTCTTTTTCCTTTTTCTCCACCACATTTTCTTGTATTGGTTCTCCTTATGCTTCATGAACACTGTCTTCAGGTGCAGATTCTTGATTTTCTATAGGTGTACAGAGGTTGAAATTTGGCATATCATCTTCCAAGCGTACAGTGGCGGATTTCTTCTGCATATTGTTGTAATCCTCTTGTAGTTTATCCGCAATTTCAACACATGCCGCATAGAACCTTGCATCCTGTGATGGTGTTGGTTCATTTTCTTCTATTGGGGATTTTGAGGATTGACCTTGTTGTTCAGGAGTTGTATTTTTCTCCCTCATGTCACGGATAATCCCTTCCACTGTGCTTGTTATTGTGGCAAATACTGCAGCACCTTCTGGATTGTTTGCTGCCCCAACATTGTGTCATGCTTTGATGAAAGCCATCATGGACTTTGCCAAATCAATCACTGATTGCGTCATTTCATCAGCATTTTCAAAATCCTGTTGCAGAAGATAATTGTTATAGTTAGTTTGTTTCATATTAGTATATAAAAGATAAATCAGATCATTGTAAAATAGACATCAGTTCAGCTTATAAGACATATCAGATTAGAACTATGAAAGAAAGCATACTACAGAACGAAAACATAATTAAAAAGGGTGATTAAAGCATCATTATAGAGAGATCAGATCATGAAAAAACAGATATCAGATCATCATATAACACATATCAGATCACAACTATAAAAGAAAACATACTATAGAAATGAAATGTACTTAGCAATCGGACATCAGATAAAAAAAAAAATACATCAGATCATCAAATAAAAGATATCATATCAGAAGTTTACCTTGCTTTTTGATGTGGTTGGAGCTTGTTTTGATTTGCTAGGCTTTTCAGAAGCATGTGCATATTGTTGTTTTTCCACATGCACCTTGGCTGTAGCCCTTTCTCTTATCCAGCCTTGACCATGTCCTCCCTTTTCTCTTCGAGTTTTGCACTTTCAAAGAGTTGACTCTGACTCCAGTTTGTGAATGTTGGTAGGTTTATTAGAATATCTTTGTGAATTCCATACACAACCCTATCAACATAGAATAACTGAAGAAAATATGTTAGTTGTGAGTTAAAAAAATAAAATTTTTAGCAAAGCATTTCACAAACTAAAACAGACATCAGATCAAGATAATACCCACATCAGATCAACGTATAAAAGACATCAGATCACAATAATACAGATATCAGATCAGTAATCAAATGAATACAGAAAAGAAAGATGAGAGACTTACAATCAGAAAAGAGAGTGGTCCATTGTAGGCTGTTGATGTTGTGCCATCTTTGTGGAAATACTTCTCTTGGCATTCCACTAATGCTCTGAATGTGTAGCTACACCAGTTCAGCTACCTTATTTGATCAATGCTGTTTAGGGATTTGAGGAACCGATATCTGATGTTATTGATGCTCCCATGATGGTAAAGAAATGTGGTGGCCAGGTAGATAAGGAAATCCTGGACGAAGTTGATGTCACTGTAGTCCTGATGGTTGATAATGTACTGCTCAAGCTGCTTGATGGTTGATCTTTTTGTGGGTGGCATGCCGAATCTTTGACAGTAGTGTTCGACATTCTGCTCATAATCTTCACCCTTTGACTCAGCAGCTGTGTATTCTTCAACTTCAATTGGACCTCTTGGGAAGCCAAGAACCAATTCCACATCTTCTTCAGCAATGGGAATAACTGTATCTTGTTCCAGCTCCAGTCTCAACTTGATAGAGTTGAATTTTTTGAGCAGGTATTGTCCAATTTGTTTGGCATCTTGGTGTAGTTGATACTGAGGAAGTTGTCAAAGCCTATATCCCTCACAGCATTTCTTTGTGGTTCTGAGAGTCTAGAAACCACGAAACTTATACCTTTTGGAGATGTACTGTAACTGAATCTTTTGCTCATCTCATTATCAGCATCATCATCACTGTCCTTTCTTCTCTTTTCTTTTTTCTCTTTTTTTGTGATTTGGACATCCACATCGCCCTGTTTTTTTTCCTTATTGACCATCACATTGGTCTTTTTCTATTGCTGCTTCTGCTGCATATCCTTCTTCTGCATGTGTTGAAGAATTTCTTGATTTGTCTTCTTCTTTGCAGGTACTTTCATCCTTTTACTTGTTTGATCCTTTTGGGATGGTTGAACAACTTCCTGTTCTTTTCTTTTCTTGTCCGATTTACGTTTGTACGTATGTTGTAACGACTTGCTAGGGGTTTCTTGAAAATCTGAACTGTCATCTTGTGCTTGAATAACTTGCTTGGTTTTATCATCCATTATGTTTATATTGTTGTTTCCTATAATATGTCAGTAAGAGTATGTAAGCAAAAATAAGTTGATATCAGATTAGAAGAAAGCAGATATCAGATCAGCAGATATAAGGCGTCAGATCACAACATGAACACATCAGATTAGCATATGACAAACAGCAGATCACGAAAACACAGAGATCAGATCAACTCAATACACACATCAGATCAAGCAAAAATACACATCAGATCAACTTAATTCTCACATCAGATCAACAAAAAATGGACATCAAATCACTATTTTATAAGAAAATCATTTCACAGAAAGAAAACAAATTTAACACATAAATCAAATCACGATATAACTTATATCAGATCAAGAAAATGAAGACATCAGATCAACTGACTACATACATCAGATCAAAACAAAACAGATATCAGATCAAAATAATACAGTCAACAGATTAGTAATTTTGATAGAAACCTATTTCAAAGAACTAAAACAAAATTAAAAGCATATAAGAGACATCAGGTCAATTGAAAACATAAATCAGATCACTTGAATACAGACATCAGATCACAAATGTTTATAAAAAATTATTTCAAACAACTAAAACAAAATTAATAGCATATAACAGACATCAGATCAACTGAAAATATATATCAGACCAAAAGAATACAGACACCAGGTCACAAAATATTGAAGGCAAATATTTCAACGAACTAAAATAGACATCAGATTACGATAATACAGAGATCAGAGCAACATATAACATACATCAGATCAACGAAATATAGACATCAGATCACTAATTTTGATAGAAATTAACAAAATAAACAAAAACATATATCAGACATCAAAACAAACAAAATTTTGAACCCTAATTATATCAGATTAGAAAATTTCGAACCCTAATTATATCATATAGAAAAATTAACAGCATAAACAGACATCAGATCAATCGAAAAGATATATCAGATTAGAACAATACAGACATCAGAACCCTAATTATTCAAAGAAAATAACGGTTATAGAATTGAAATCCTATGATAGGTATGTATAATTGTTAAAAAAATTAGGTTTTTGTACCTGTAGATAAATATCGAAGCAGGAAAAACGTTGGTTTGAGAAAAACAGCAAGTTTTTCGTCCGATTTGGAGACTTTTTTTACCATTTGAGTTGAACAGCAAGCTTTTTCTTCGCGTAGATAATGGCTATGGTGTTTTCTGAACCGGAAGAAGAGCAGAAAATCAAAATGCAGTGATCTCTAAACGTATTTGAGGTTAGAAATTTAGATTGTGGTGATCTGATGTTGTTAATGGAACGATGAAGATCGTGGGGATGAAATTGGTTTGAGAGCCGTGAAGGAATGAAGGGTTTTGGGTTTTCAGTTTCAGAGCGGGAGAAAAGAAAGTATTCCGTTTTAATTAATTTGCGTGTTACCACGCGTGTATAATGCGACTGGGAATGCACGCCTGCTACAGTAGGAGTAAAATTCACCCTACACCTATAGGCCCACTGTAAACGGACTCGTCACGAATTAAGTGGTTTATGGTTGATATTTCATTATTCATACAATTTTAATATGATTATATGATATTTTTATGTGATTAGATGATTATTTTTGCGTAGTTGATGAAATGTGGTTTGGAAATACATGTATTAGTAGTAAAGGACTAAGATTTGTGTAAATTTTGTGGATTTTATAATGAGTAGTAATGCATTATTATTGTAATTATTTAAATTACGAATTTAAAGATGATTAGTCGTTAGTGGTAAGGAAATTACAATTAAAATAATTTTAGCGTATTGTTGTTATTTTTATAATATTTTGGGTTGTTTCATGAATTTTAATTACGAATTTAAATATGATTTGTCGTTAGTGGTAATGAAATTACAATTAAAATAATATTAGCGTATTGTTGTGAAATGTTTATAATATTTTGGGTTGTTTCATGAAATTTAATTAATATTTTAAATATGATTATTTGTAAGTTAGTTGTTTATAATTATTTGGATTGTTTCATGGATTGTGATTTATAAATTTAATTCATAATAAATTGAGATAAAGAAAATATAAATTTAATTGGTATAATGAAATTTTTGTGATTTACAGGTAAAATGGAATTTAATGGTCCGTATATATTTAATTTCTATTGGACATCTACGTTTACTGTTGATAACCGGCCAAATCCGGATCATACTATTGGAGTCGAATACATAAACTATGCTTGTATTATACATTTTCCCAGTTAATATATCAATTTATGTTTTGGTTATATTTTGTTGTGCATGATTTGTCGATTTATATTATGTAAGTAGATGATGAGGTGTCTTGTGTGACACAGTAGATCTCATCATTGGTTGAAAGATATAATATATAAATGAGGTTCGTAACCGAGACAGATTTGGACAAACTGTCAGTTTAGGTTAATATGTGATTCGGATAATTGGTTTGTCTAAACTAATTGAATCATATAGATATGCCCGGGGCGTATTGAACTTGACCATTAAGAATGATTTGTCTTGTACTGATTTAATAGACAAATTGTTCTTGGTATTCTATCTCTTAATCCCTAGACTCGAGCGGGCATGAGGATTAGACATAGTGTACTTTGATCCGCCAATGGATGAGGTCTATTGTGGCCAATAATCTAGGTAGGTTGGGTGCGCGTGTTTAGTTTCTTGGTGTACTGTTGCTTGTCGAAAGGAAATCATGTACCGGTGCGTACGGGGTGATAGTGCTCCCGAGATGAGCTCGTTATGTTTATTATACTAAACCCAGCTGGTGGACTTATGTCTGGTATAGTAAAAAGGTCAAGTGGTACTAGTCTCGGAATTAAAGAAGTTAATAAATTAATTTATCAGTAAATTAATAAATTAACGAGCACTATATATTTGATGTGGCTAGATTATGAATAAATTAATTAAGTTATTTCGGAAGCAATTCTGGTGTAGGATGGTAGTGCCAAAATTAATCCGTTAGTGGTACGATTAATTTTGTAATGAGTTAATTGAATAGGTAGAATTAATTAATTGATTAATTATTCCTAAGAGTTAATTAAGTAATTAACAAAATAGAATTATTTAATTAATTAATTAAGTCTTAAGTTTCAAGTAGAATTAGAAAATCCTAGAGATTAGGAAATCTAGTAGTATTTGGTTTATCCTATCAGATTGGTTACCTAATTAGATTTGGAAACTAATTAATTACCTAAACCCATTAGGAAGACCAATCATAAACCAACTTGGGGTCTCTCTTGTAACTCTATATATAGACAAGGGATTAGCTATTCAAGACACACAATTCAATAGTTTCATAATTCAAGAAACTAGAGAGATAAAATTCTAGAGAGAGAAATAATTATTTCTCCCTCAAAGTCGGATTTTTGAGAATCCTAGCGGCTTCCCTATCTCCTAGATCGGCCGGCCAGTTGCTTCCCTAGCTTCTTGGTGGCGCATGGACAAGGTGGATGGCGGCGCGTGGATAATTTGCGGCGCGTGAAGCTTCATGCGCAGTCGGAGGACAGTGGAATTTTCCGACGAGATTTCTGTCTCAGTTTTTGTGTTGATTGTTGATCAATTGGTTGCTAGATCGTTGCCCACACAACGTGCAATCAAAGTCTTGAGTCATACAAGCGATCACCTGAGCTCATGCTTCAAAGGTATAATTCTTATGTTTTCGCTTAATTAAGAATTTTTGTTGCGTGATAAATCGAATAAGTGCAAACCCAGATCCTGCGCAATGTTATTTCAAGCAAGGGTTGGAATAGCGATTGTGCTAGAGTCTAGGCCTGGTCAGAGATTCCGATTCTGGAATGCATAGCACGAAAGTGAGTTTCTGGCTAGGCCCGGGCAGATAATCTTTCAATTGGTATCAGAGACTGGTTTTGGGTTTTGTGCTTGTTCGATTTATTACACGGTTTTATTTGCATGTGGTTAAGAAATCTCGACTATTATGGTTACGTTCGTATGGGTTTTAATTAAACTCCGGGACATGTCCGGATTTGATTTTATTATGAATGTTTGTAATAGTATAACCACGTGCTGGA
This sequence comes from Knoxia roxburghii, assembly GCA_030378225.1. NCBI lineage: Eukaryota > Viridiplantae > Streptophyta > Magnoliopsida > Gentianales > Rubiaceae > Knoxia > Knoxia roxburghii. The sequence goes on from CM059424.1 coordinate 27,047,206, forward strand.
AGCAGTGTTGGATTAGATTAAATCTGTAATAGGATTTTTTCTATGTAATTTCGATTCTTTAATTTTCCTAGAAAGCCTTGTAGTAGGAGAATTAAATTTTGTAATCGAAGGCGTTATAGTGGGCAACTTGAATTCGTGGGTTTTGGGTTATCGTTAATTCGTAGAAACCCAGGAAAACCCAGAACAAATTGCAAGAAGACCAAATAGTGTGGGAAAAAGCGAAGGAGGGATTGGCGGCAGGGGGCGGCGCCGACGATGACTCGACAACGGGAGCCACCACCGGCAACCGTCAGCAGAAGTAGCGCGGCCCATATGGGCTTCGCGATCGTGGCGATTTGTGCACGCTACGCGCATGTGGCCCATTCGGGTCGCGTTTTGGCCCGTTTTTCCTCCAGTTTTTGTTTTTCAAGATCAAGACTCATTCCATCGAGTTGTGTGGCGGGACACGAGATCAAGGCAGAAGATGGAAGTGATTAAAACCACTATAGTCGGGAAATTTAATTTTCCCATTTATTTCCCATATTTATTGTTTTAATTTTTGTGCTTTATTTTTATGCTGTATTTTAGATGCATGATTTTAAAGCATGATGGTTTTATGGTTGCACATAACTTATTGTTAGTTAATTACATGTTAAAATTGGAAAAATCCTCAACTTGGAAACTAAGTGGGAGCGGGTTAGTTTAATATCCCCATGGCCACCATTACGAGTTCATATGCGATGTGGGTGGGCTTGCGCGTTGGCATTAGGGCCTTCCTCCATTCGGATGAGTTCAACCCCGAGATCGCTAGGTTATGAATTTCTGAGTAAGATAACTAGAGTAAGTTTAACTAGGAGAAATGCGACACCCTCTCCATCTGAGGCGCACTATCCTGAGGTAACAAACTCAGAAGTCACGTAATGGCACACGCTTAGTGTATGATCTGCAGTTTTCCTCCCTCGAGGTTACGCTGCTTATTTGCACGGCTGAAAGCACCGACTATTAGCTACATTGATCAATAGATCGTTTGGTCAGATAGTATAATTAATGAACTTGGTTCTTCTCAAAAGAATGTAGGTAAGCGTAAACGTCCACACTGTGTGGCTTACGAGAATCCTGGTGAATGAGATGTTGGTGGATTAAGATTATTGTTTTGAGGGAAGTCAATAATTGATAGAATTTTCTTGTTTCGAAATTCTAAACTTAATAACTGAAACATTGTCTGTTTATTTATTTTACAGTTTTTATCGATATGACATTCAACCCCATAGCTGCTATTTTGAAAGACAATAAGTTAACTGGAACCAATTATGTGGACTGGAGTCGTAACTGGGACATTGTCCTGACGGCAGAGCAGTACAATTTTGTGCTCACCGAAGTATGTCCAGATATACCTGATGAGGACTCTCCTCAAGAGGATAGGGATGCCTATGCCAGGTGGAGAAAAGTGGATGAGATGGCGCGGTGCTATATTTTGGCCTCTGTGTCAAATGTGCTGTAACATCAGCTTCATCCCATGGTCTTTGCCTTCAACAGATGGCTCACCTGAGAGAGATGTTAGCTCATCAAGGCAGGACTGCTAGGCAAGCAGCCATGAGAAAGTTGATGAACACTAAGATGGCTGATGACGGATCGGTTAGAGATTATGTGCTTCACATGATCAGTAACATCAATGAAATAGAGGTGTTTGGAGGAGAAATCGACCCAGAAAGTCAGATAGATATTATCCTCCAGAGCTTACCCTCTTATTTTGAGCAGTTTTGGGTCAATTACAACATGAACCAAAGAGTCTACACTCTACCCGAGCTCTTAACTGATTTGGTGACTGCCGAAGGCATCTTCCACAAAAAGAAGCAAGTTTTGCTCTCAGTAAAGGCTTTAAGTTCTTTTTCTGTGCCTAAAGGAAAGAAGAATAAGAAAAAGAAGAATGCCATAAAACTTGTTACGAAGCCTAAAATAGCAAAGAAGAGCAAGCCCAAAGGCAAGTGCTTCAGGTGCGGGAAAACGGGACACTGGAAAGCAGATTGTCCAAGGCCTAAAGGTACGACAGTTTCTGCCCTAATTACTGAGACATGTTTAACGGTGATTCCCACAGATACTTGGTGTGTAGATTCAGGCGCCACTGACCATGTTTGTAATTCTTTGCAGGGGTTCCAAGTAATCCAGAAGCTTAGAGAGGGCGAGCTGGACATCTACAATGGGCGACACTACAAGAGTGTCAGTAGAAGCAGTGGGAGTGGTCACTTTAAATTTTGAAAGTTGTAGATTAGAGTTAGTTAATTGTCTTTATGTATCGAGTTTTAGAAAGAACCTTATTTTGGTTTCTAAACTCTTGAAGAACGGTTATAAGTTTATTTTTTCTGATGAGTCTATATTTAGTAGAAGAAATGGAAAACTTATTTGTTCGGTTCATTGGCTGACAATTTGTTTGTGGTTAACTTTAACTCCCTGTTGTGCAAAACATAGAAACTGATAGCTCTTTATCTAACATTAATAAGAGAAAGAAACCTTCTGAAATGAATCAAACCTATCTTTGGCATCTCAGGCTAGGTCATATAAACCTTAGTAGGATTTAGAGGTTGGTCAATGATGGACCTTTAGGTTCATTAGATATTGACAGTTATTCAACCTGCGAATCTTGCTTCGAGGGTAAGATGACCAAGAGACTTTTTAAAGCAAAAGGTTATAGAGCTAAAGAAGTATTAGAGTTAATTTATTCTGACTTGTGTGGACCAATTTCGGTCCAAGCACGAGGTGAATTTGAGTATTTCGTGACGTTCACGGATGACTACTCAAGGTACGGGTACATTTACCTAATGCGTCACAAGTCTGAGTGCTTTGGCAAGTTCAAAGAGTTTTGGGCAGATGTGGAGAAGCATCATGGTAAGAGTATCAAGACACTGCGATCAGATCGTAGTGGAGAGTACCTATCCCATGAATTTTGAGAATACCTCAGTGAAGTCAGAATTCAGTCTCAGTTGTCTGCACCTAACACACCACAGCAGAACGGTGTAGCAGAAAGAAGGAATTGAACTCTCATGGAAATGGTTAGGTCGATGATGAGCTATAGTGATTTGCCGAGTTCGTTCTGGGGATATGCCTTAGAAACAACAATGTATATTCTTAATCTTGTACTATCTAAAACCATGCCTTTAACCCCAGTAGAGTTGTGGAACGGGAGAAAGCCTAGTCTAAGACATCTCAGAATTTGGGGTTGCCCATCACATGTGCTTAAGGCAGATACAGCTAAGTTAGATGCGAGAACAGAATTAATACTGTTTGTAGGATATCCTAGGGGAACGAAGGGTGGTCTGTTTTATAGTCCTAAAGATCAGAAACTGGTGGTTAGTACCAACGCTAGATTTTTGGAGGAAGACTATATCTTAGACCACAAGCCCAAGAGTAAGATTGTAGTAGAAGAGCTTAGGAGACAAAATACTAATCCTGATCCACCAACACAAGTAGATACATCACACACTGCACATGAGATCACAGATGATGTGCTTACACAGGTGGTGCCTCGTCGCAGTGAGAGGGTTGTAAGACAGCCCGATAGGTTCATTAGCATGGAAGAGGCCTCAAACTTAGTCCCAGGCGTGCCTGAACCTGACCCGGTTAACTAGAATGAGGCTCTCCAAGATAAACATGCAGAATCTTGGCGTAAAGCAATGATATCCGAGATGGGGTCAATTGACCACAATCAAGTCTGGGAGCTCGTGGACCTTCCTGATGGGTTTAAGCCCATTGGATGCAAGTGGGTCTACAAACGTAAGAGAGGACCTGACGGGAAGGTGGAAACCTTTAAAGCTAGGCAGGTGGCGAAGGGGTATACTCAGAAAGAGGGAATCGATTATGAGAAAACCTTCTCCCCGGTAGCCATGCTTAAGTCGATCCGGATTCTCTTGGCCATAGCTGCTCATTTGGATTATGAGATATGGCAGATGGATGTCAAGACAGCTTTCCTGAATGGAAGTCTTGATGAAACCATTTTTATGCAGCAACCATAGGGATTCATTGAAAAAGGCCAAAAGCATAAGGTTTGCAAACTTAAGAGGTCCATTTACGGACTTAAGCAGGCATCCAGATCTTGGAATATCCGGTTTGATGAGGTAATCCAATCCTATGGATTTACTCAGTGTCCGAATGAGCAATGTGTGTACCGCAGACGTGATGGAAACTCAGTGGTGTTTCTTGTGCTTTACGTAGATGACATTCTATTGATTGGTAACAAGAAGAAAGTGTTATCAGACGTAAAGGCATGGCTGTCCAAGCAGTTTGATATGAAGGACTTAGGGGAAGCGGGACATATCCTTGGGATCAAGATAATTCGAGATCATAGGAAACGTTCATTAACGCTCTCCCAAGCTTCCTACATAGATACGATTCTGGCCCGTTTTAACATGCAGAACTCCAAGAAAGGTTTTCTACCTTTTAGACACAGAGTGTATCTATCTAAAGAACAGTCTTCCAAAACTGTTGAGGAGATAGAGGCCATGAAGGCAGTTCCTTATACTTTGGCAGTAAGAAATCTCATGTATGCCATGTTGTGTACGAGGCGTGATATCTGTTATGCCGTTGGCATGGTAAGCAGATATCATAGTAACCCTGGAAAAGCTCATTGGGAGGCAATAAAATGCATTCTCAAGTATTTGCGCAGAACAAGAGACCAAGTGCTGGTCTATCAGGCACCTGAGCTGGTACCCGAATGTTACACAGATTCAGATTTCCAAGGTGACAGGGACAAGAGCAAGTCTACCTAAGGGTATGTGTTTACTCTAGGAGGGGGAGCCATAGTTTGGCGGAGTGTCAAGCAGAAATGCGTGGCGGACTCTACCATGGAGGCCGAATACGTTGCTGCATCAGAGGCAGCGAAGGAAGCAATGTGGCTCAAGAAATTCCTAGTGGACTTAGATGTGATTCCTAGTTTGTAGAAGTCTATCACGGTATATTGTGATAACAATGGTGCAGTAGCAAACTCGAAGGAACCACGAGCCCGCAAGGCGAGTAAACATATACTGCTCAAGTACCACCTAATATGAGACATCGTAAAGAGGGAAGACGTGGTCGTGGCTAAGATAGTATCAGAGAATAACCTTGTAGATCCGTTCACGAAGACATTGACTTCAAAAGTCTTTGAGGCTCATGTGGAGGGCATGGGAATCAGATACTTAGGAGAGCCATGACAGTTTTTCTAGATATATAGTATCAAAGTGTATAGGAGTTGAATGTAGTTGTATACTTAAAGCACAACTTAAGTATTAGTGGGAGATTGTTGGAGTTAATACGTAAGCTATGCTTGTATTGTACATTTTCCCAGTTAATATATCGATTTATGTTTTGGTTATATTTTGTTGTGCATGATTTGTCCATTTATATTATGTAAGTAGATGATGAGGTGTCTTGTGTGACACAGTAGATCTCATCACTGGTTGAAAGACATAATATATAAATTAGGTTCGTAACCGAGGCATTTTTGGACAAACTGTCGATTTAGGTTATTATGTGATTCGGATAATTGCTTTGTCTAAACTAATTGAATCATATAGATATGCCCGGGGTGTATTGAACTTAACCATTAAGAATGATTTGTTTTGTATGGATTTAATAGACAAATCGTTCTTGGTATTCTATCTCTTAATACCTAGACTCGAGCAGGCATGAGAATTAGATATAGTGTACTTTGATCTGCCAATGGGTGAGGTCTATTGTGGCCAATAATCTCGGTAGGTTGGGTGCGCGTGTTTAGTTTCTTGGTGTGTTGCTGCTTGCCGAAAGGAAACTATGTACTGGTACGTCTGGGGTGATGGTGCTCCCGAGATGAGCTCGTTATGTTTATTATACTAAACCCAGGTGGTGGACTTATGTCCGGTATAGTAAAAAGGTCGAGTGGTACTAGTCTCAGAATTAAAGAAGTTAATAAATTAATTTATCAAATTAATAAATTAAAGAACACTATATCTTTGATGTGGGTAGATTATGCATAAATTAATTAAGTTGTTCCAGAAGCAATTCTGGTGTAGGATAGTAGTGCCAAAATTAATCCATTAGTGGTACGATTAATTTTGTAATGGATTAATTGAATAGGTAGAATTAATTAATTGATTAATTATTCATATGGGTTAATTAAGTAATTAACAAAGTGGAATTAATTAATTAATTAATTAAGTTTTAAGGAACAATTAGAATTAGGAAATCCTAAAGATTAGGAAATCTAGTAGGATTTGGTTTATCCTATCAGATTGGTTACCTAATTGGATTTGGAAACTAATTAATTACCTAAACCCATTAGGAAGACCAATCCTAAACCAACTTGGGGTTTCTCTTGTAACTCTATATATAGACAAATGATTAGCTATTCAAGACACACAATTCAATAGTTTCATAATTCAAGAAACTAGAGAGATAAAATTTTAGAGAGAGAAATAATTATTTCTCCCTCAAAGTCGGATTTTCGAGGATCCTAGTGGTTGCCCTCTCTCCTAGATCGGCCGACCAGTTGCTTCCCTAGCTTCTTGGTGGCACGTGGACAAGGCGGGCGGCGGCGTGTGAAGCTTCACTCGCAGGCAGCGGACGGCGAAATTTTTCGGCGAGATTTCTGACGCAATTTTTGTGTTGATTGCTGATCAATTAGTTGCTAGATCGTTGCCCACACAACGTGCAATCAAAGTCTTGAGTCATACAAGCGATCACCTGAGTTCACGCTTCAAAAGTATAATTCTTATGTTTCTGCTTAATTAAGAATTTTTCTTGCGTGATAAATCGAATTAGTGCAAACCCAGATCCTGCGCAATGTTATTTCAAGCAAAGGTTGCAATAGCGATTGTGCTAGAGTCTAGGCTTGGCCAGAGATTCCAATTCTGGAATGCATAGCAAGAAAGTGAGTTTCTGGCTAGGCCCGGGCAGATAATCTTTCACATACATTATACGTCACTTGTAGAATGTCAATGGATGATTTTGTAGATAGTATTTGCAATGTTATTGGACAGTCAAACAATTATCTGAAAATCACACTTACAACATTCTTTGAACTAAATGGTCGATGAAACAAGTGGTAATAAATTATGATGATCTGTTGGATTTAATTTATACTTTTTGAGTATATAGTTTTATTTCTGTAAATGTGGGGCTTGAGGAAATTGAAACATCAGAAAGAGTTGGTAGGCGAAATGTTGCTTCGAGTTCTTCACAGGGTGGAGAAGCTCAATATGATTTTGGATTTCGTTATGATTTTCAAGAGGAGCCAAGTGACATGGATTATACCATTGAGGATGATGGCGACGATGTCTATATATCCGATAGTGATTTTTGTTCAGACTCTACCAAGTTCAGTACTGATGAAAGTGATGAAGAGTTTAGCGGGTCGAGAACGGGACATTTCGTCTACTCTGATATCAGTGAGCAATATCGGTACGCCCTTGATCGGGATGAACATGCTTTGCCCCTGTATAATGGTAATCCCGATAGTATAAAATTGGGAACTGTTTTCAAAGACAAGAAACAAGCACAACGGGCATTAACCGCATGGAACCTCTCAAGGGCTAAGGAATTTGTGAATGTTGAGAGCAATACAAACACATGGTGTGTTGAATGTAAAAGTCGTAAATATCCTCCAGCCGAAGGTTATTCTCCATGCGAATGAAAATTCGGGTGGCAAAAAGAAATCGCTCTCACGGTAAATGGGACGTAAGTGTTTGGTGCCCGAGTCACAACTGCATAGGGATTTCTGTTGGAAACGACCAATGTAACGTGACATCGGACACAATAGCCCCGCTAATAATGAGTCAAATTGAAAGAGATCCAGAGTATAGTGTTGTTACAATTATAATTGATGTGAAAAACCTATTAAAAGTCGGTGTGAAGCAGAAGAAAGCTTGGCATGCAAAACGGAAAGCCATCGATCTTGCATTTGGTGATTGGGTGTCCAATATTGTGGAGTTACCAAGGTAAGTTTTTAAAGTTTATATTTTATTTCAAATATGATTGGAATTAATATTTAGTTGATAATTAGGAATTGATATTTTTAATGGTTGGTTTATGTAGATTTGTTGCTACTTTACAATATTCTAATCCAGGGATGATTGTAGAATAAGAAGTTCTAAAAGGGTCGCGTGAATCAGAAAGGATATTGAAATATGTGTTTTGGTCATTCGGTCCACCTAGGTGCACGCTTGGCAAATTTTGTCCACCGTTGTGAGTATTGATGGGACACATTTGAGGGGTGCATACAAGGGGAAGTTGCTCGTGGCCATTACTGTTATAGCTGCACATCGTTTGCTGCCACTCGCGTTTGCACTGGTTGATGAATAAACGGCTGAAAGTTGGACCTTTTTCCTTAAACACCTCATTAATCATGTCTTTGGTGAACATCCGACATGTGTGCTATCAAATCGGTGTCCTAGATTAATAACTGTTTTTAGAGACATGGATGAATGAGAAGATTGTATCACAGATTACCATAGATTTTGCATGCGACACGTTAGAAGCAATGTAATGAAGTATCATCACAACAATAGATTAACCAGTTTGTGTTGGGAAATTGGGTCAAGGTGTCAACCTATAAAGTTTGATAGAGTTGCTGCTGAGATATTCCAATACAATGAGGACGCATACCATTATATGATAGAAATTGGTAAAGAGAATTGGACTTTGGCGCACGACGGATACCATCGCTGGGGTAACTTAACAACGAATATGTCTGAAAGTTACAACAGTGCGTTGAAAGGCGTCCAGTATCTCCCAATCCGATCAATCATTGAGTCCACCTTCTAGAAAACTAAAGAGATATATCGGGTTGAGCAGGCTGAAATTCGTAAATGCAAAACACCATTTCCTCCTGTGTTGTGGCAAACATGCACGGAGTATGAGAGGTGCTCTAGGGGACATAGGTAGAGCCATATGATTGGGAGAACAAAATTTTTAGGGTAAAAACATGTGCCCATTTTGATGGTAAAGGGGGAAACTTCCACACTGTCTGTTATGATGCTCGCACATATACGTGTCAAAAGTGGCAAACATACAGAATACCTTGTTCCCATATGTTAGCAGTGTGTCATGCTATTGGTGAAAACAGAGCAAATCTAGTTGACGAATTCCTTACGGTGAGAAATTGGAAGAAATAATTTGGAAATGCAAGTTTTATGCCCATCCCTTTGAAAGATCATTGGCCAAGATACGTTGGTTAGAAGTTGCTTCCCGATTATCAAAGATTAATAGTTTATTGTGATCCAGGTTCGGGAAGGCGACAGAAGCGGAGGTATAAAGGACAAATGGATCACCGTGGACGTCAACGACGGGGCGAATGCAGCAGGTGTGGTAGTACAGACCATCGTTATAAAATATGTCTTGTATCTCAGCCTCCGTCAGACATAACAAGGATTGGTAGAATTTATGACTCAACCGGCAACGATTGATCAGCAACCGTCCCTTTGGATGATGTTTTATGTTGTTGTTATTATGTTTTGCTAAAATGATGTTGTTATGGTTATTTGTTGTAAATGTATGTATAGAATTGCTGAAATGATGTTGTTATGGTTATTTTTTGTATATGTATGGGTAGAATTGCTCAATTGATGTTATTATGGTTATTTTTGGTTAATGTATGGGTAGAGTTACTCAATATTGTTGAAATGGTTATTTGTTAATTATTCAAAAATTTTAACTTATTTTTACTATAATTCGGATTTTAATCATCCAAATTACCAATAATACAGATTTTAATCATCCGAATTGATTAAAACCCAAAATTTAAATTCCATTGAATCATGTTTCGGATTTTACAAATCCGAAACATGATTTAAGCTACTGCCCCACCTCTCAAGCTTCAAAACCCATACCATTTTCTACCATTTTGCCATTTCTTGGGTTTGGGAGAACCCTAAATCAGCCACGAAAATGAAAGAAAAACTAAGGTTTTATAGATCTGAGGTAGGGGATTCGTTTGGTTGTATTTGTAGCCCATGAAGATGAAAGAAAAACTAGGGTTTTGGCAAAAAGGTATGTTTTTTATGTATATTTTTGTTAGTTTGTTAGTGTAAAATGGTGTTTGTTGGTGTAAAATGGTGTAACTATTGGTGTAAAATGTTCAGATACTTCAGCCCGTCAAAAGGTGGCTTATGTAAAGTGCTGAATGTTTGTGTAAAGTACTGTTGGCTTATGTAAACTACTAATTCTTTGGTCAAAATGCTGTTTCTTGATGTAAAATAATGTTTTCTGGTCCAAGTGGTCTTTGTTAGTGTAAAAACATCGTTCTGATTCGTTTGTGTAAATTGCTGAATGTTTGTGTAAAGTACTGTTGGCTTATGTAAACTACTGATTGCTTGGTAAAAATGTTGTTTCTTGGTGTAAAAATACTCTTTTCTGGTTCAAAGTGGTCTTTGTTAGTGTAAAAACATCGTTCTGATTCGTTTGTGTAAAGTGCTGAATGTTTATGTAAAGTACTGTTGGCTTATGTAAACTACTGATTGTTTGGTCAAAATTTTGTTTCTTTGGTCAAAATACTTTTTTTTGGTTCAAAGTTGTCTTTGTTAGTGTAAAAACATCGTTCTGATTCGTTTGTGTAAAAATGTTGAATGTTAGGTTATGTAAACTACTGATTCTTTGGTCAATATGTTGTTTCTTTGGTCAAAATACTCTTTTCTGGTTCAAAATGATCTTTGTTAGTGTAAAAACATTGTTCTGATTTGTTTGTGTAAATTGCTGGTTGTTTATGTAAAGTGCTGAATGTTTATCTAAAGTACTGTTGGCTTATGTAAACTATTGTTGGTTTATGTAAACTACTGATTCTTTGGTTAAAATTCTGTTTCTTGGTGTAAAATACTCTTCTCTGGTTCAAAATGGTTTTTGTTAGTGTAAAAACATCGTTCTGATCCATGCATGTGAATTTAAACTGATTTTTTTTTCACAAGGACAGTTCATCACGCCTTAGAACAACTAGCACCACGTAAAAAATAACTAGAACCATGTCCAGAAACGTCTACATCCATGCAAGTGAATTTAAACTGATTTTTTTTCACAAAGACAACTAGCACCACGTCTCAGAACAACTAACACCACGTCAAAAACAACTAGCTCCAGAAACGTCTTCATCCATGCGTGTGAACGTCTATATCCATGCGTGTGAATTTAAACTGATTCTTTTCACAAAAACAACTAGCACCACGTCCTGAAACGTCTTCATCCATGCGTGTGAATTTAAACTGATTTTTTTTCACAAAGACAGTCCACCACGTCTCAAAACAACTAGCACCACATCAAAAACAACTAGCACCATGTCTAGAAACGTTTATGTCCATGTGGTTGAATTTAAACTAATTTTTTTCACAAAGACAACTAGCACCATGTCTCAGAACAACTAGCATCACGTCCAAAAACAACTAGCACCACGTCCAGAAATGTCTACATCCATGCATGTGAATTTAAGATATTTTTTTCACAAAGACAACTAGCACCACGTCTCAGAACAACTAGCACCACATCAAAAACAACTAGCACCACGTCTTGAAACGTCTATATCTATGCGTGTGAATTTAAACTGATTTTTTCCACAAAGACAGTTCACCACGTCTTAGAACAACTAGCACCACGTCAAAAACAACTAGCACCACGTTCAGAAACGTCTACATCCGTACGTGTGAATTTAAACTGATTTTTTTCTCAAATACAACTAGCACCACGTCAAAAACTAGCACCATGTCCAGAAACGTCTTCATCGATGCGTGTGAATTTTAACTGATTTTTTCACAAAGATAGTCGACCAGGTCCCAGAACAACTAGCACCACGTCAAAAACAACTGACACCACGTCCAGAAACGTCTACATCCATGCGTGTGAATTTAAAGTGATTTTTTTCACAAAGACAGTCCACCACGTCTCAGAACAACTAGCACCACCTAAAAAATAACTACCACACAACGTATACATCCAAACATGTGAATTTTAGCTAAATTTTTCACAGAACATAGTCTACCACGTCTCGCTACATCCAAAAAAACTGGAACCACGTCCAGATAAGTCCAACTACGTCCCGCTACGTCCCATAACACCTTCTACCATGTCCACCAGCGGGGAGGAATCAGAAGCAACCCATTTCACATGAATGTGTCAATACCTTACGGAAAATATTTATATATCATATTTCAGAGTAATAGAACATTATTTGAATAAGAAAACACGAATATAACATCATTAATACATTACCCAACATCAAATCATGAAAATAAGATTCCGTAAATTCATCAAATGCAGTTAATACTTTATGATGTAGTGATTTTAAGAAGAATAAGTTATTTTTGAAAAAGAAGAAGAGATTTTTTAAGAGGAAGAAGTGAACTAGCAGTTTACATAAAGGCAATTTATATATTACATAAAGGCAGATGTAAACTGCTAGTTTACATAAAAGTTTATGTAAAGTGGCGTGAGAATTCAAACAAATGAGGCGCGTGAAGAGTGAGAAGAAAAGAGAAACCAATGACAGCTAAATGCAACTGGCTCGCATCTTTTGTACTTTTTTGACAAAAAACTCAGTTTTTACCCAATTTTTGTCCAATAAACATAATTTTTGTAAAAAATAAATAAGAGTATATCTCCTTATTTACACCTAGTCATATAATATAATTTATCTAATATTGTGTCTCATGTAAGTACCAAATGGTAGGTACAACTAGGTTGATCATTTTTTTTTTTTAAGAAAATGCTTCTTACATATTATAATAATATTCTTATTTACGAAAATAATAATTTAATTTTTATATTTTTACTATTGAAACATATTATTTTATCTTTAAAATTTAAATTACAAATGAAAAAGAAATGCTTTATGTGAATTATACATTATTTTTTTGAAAAATTATATTTTATCTAAATAAAAATTATTATTATGAAATATGAAGAATAATAAATAAGCTAACCTTAATTCAAATACAACTTGGTATTATCAACAAGAATCATGGCTTCATCAGCCATTGAAGTGAAAGCGAGAGCTTGATTGATGACTTTGAAGGAAGTAGGGAATTTGGAGATAGCAACGTAGTAACGACAACTCATTGCCAAAATCTGATAAAATCAAAATAGTTGCCCCAAAAAACTAGCCAAATATCTGTACACTAATAGATAATGTTAGATGCATTATAGATGGTTTTATGTCATGTACTTTCACAAAAGTTTCTAGGACAACCATTCATGACATACATATAGCTGCTAACTTATGCATTACATGTGTATTTTATTTTATGTCCTCGTATCAAAATAATAGTCTTATTGTTTATATTGTTTTAATTCAGCGAATAAGACTATTATTTTATAATGATAACAGTAATATATTTATGTTCAGCAGAGGGCACACACAAACAAAAAAAAAAAAAAAAAAAGAAGAAGAAGCAGCATATCTCCACATTGATAAGCATTTAAAAGGCTTAATAGATTGCAAAGGTGATGCAATCTAATTCTAACCGCTCTTCTTGACTGCAAAAACTCTGAGATTTCTTTACGTTAATGCCCAATAATTCTAATGTGCAATACCTAAAGCTTACTAGAAATGAATCAACGAAAACAGGGAAGAAAACATGACTTCTTTCAGCTGAAACCCTACCACAACTTGTTTCTTTTGTTAGAAAATATACTAAAGCCAAACCTACTTCGGATCAGCTCGCCGCCATTCACATTCTGCTGAAAAAAGATTGAATCACGTCATATTGAAGACAGAAAATTCCAATCTCAATTCATAAGATAGCAACAAGCGTAGGAAAACTTGAAAGACATACCTCCTTCAGTCAGATCCTAGACATTGTCAGAATCATGTTTCTTGATGAACATCCTGAATCTCCTGTATAACGAACGTCAATTTTTGCCTCACTATATTTGGAATCCTCGTACCTATCAGAATATTGAGACAGCTTCAGCTTTTGGATCACAAGACAAATTATAGCATTTACAGGTAATGGCCATAAGAAGAAGATCCTGAATTAACATTACCTAGCTTCTAATTGGAGGAGGAATTATGTTTTCAGTTCCCTTTCCTGAAGCATTTAACTTCAGTTTATCCGCTGCAGCTTCCTTATCTGCTTTCTTTCTCTCAAATTCAATTTGCTTGCAGTTATCCTGGTGCGCTTGATTGAACATTTTCACGAAATTCAGAATAGTAGATATAACTGCAACCAAATCCAGGACACATAAAAATTGATGGAAACCTGTACCACATCTCTAGAAGCAAAGAAATGTGAGAATGAAGACACAACAAAAACTGTCAGGGAACTGCTTCCAAAGAACCGTTTTCATAGAAGTTAGGGGTCATTCTTATACAAAAATAAGGAAAACCTATTTATATTCCTCCACCTTCTTTTCTCCCCTTTTTATTGTATTCTAGCTGAAGTTTGGACAAATGTCTGCTTTCTAAGATCCCTAATCCCTTTAACAGACTTGTATGGACTCAAAAGAGGTAACAACTTTCCAGACAATGATGAGTAGTCAAGTAATTTGGATCAAGTGGTACACAAGACTCCTCAAGACAAGGGGTAAGCATTCTCATGATTTGCCAGCTAGGCTAACAATGAAAGGACTGCTAAATGCTATTAGCTCAATGCAAGATTACTGCCAACAAATGCTCTTATTGTGCTACGACACATCATCTCTACATACAATGAAGGCCACCTTCTCCATTCAAAATTAGCTTCAAACTAAACAGAATTAGGGAGAGCTAAAATTGCATAACTTCTAGATTGGAAGTTATGTACCACCTTGTTCAAATGGACAACGGGCTGGATCTTCCCCAAAGTAAAGAATCAACGAATCCACATTTCTACCCTGCAAAAGTAAAGCATTAGAAAAACAAAGCAGAAGGGCCAGTTTCATATAGTGCACACCTCAAAAAAGATTATCAGCAGTAATTTAGGATTCTAGAGTAGACATACCACCCCAGAGTACAGTGAAGCCAAGGATCTCACTTCACCTTCAGCATAGGATAGGAAATCCTTCAGGGCCTGACAAACAAGTTCATCCCATGAGTCACTCAGACATGAAACAAAAATGACTACGATAACTTCAATCAAAGCAATATCAGCATGGAAGACAGAAAGGTAAACATGCTCCAGACCAATCAGAAATAGTGATGAAGATTCTAACTATGCTATTGTCAAAATTAAAATAGCATTTTGGTTTGATGTACATGCCACAGTTGCAACATGTGGCACGCATAATTGGAGAAAAGCTTATGGTATACCTGCAACAGAACAAAAGAAACAAGAAGATAGAAACAACTCTTAACAGGCAGATTGCGAACAAAATTTCACAGGTATAAATATTCTATTTGATGTGAATTAGCTGCTTCCAGGACTTCAGCACATTGATAAAGTGCTATAGATGACGCCAAATTATTTTGGTTGCAATTAATGTTTTTATATGAAACCTGACATGGTCGCAAAACATACAACCACAACAGAAAAAAAAAAAAAAATAAACAAATCAAACCACATGAAAATTTATCATTTGTGCTTTAAAATAACTAGTCATATGTTACCTGACAAAAAATTTCAGACACAGGCCCATCATTTTCAGACATGGAAAGTTCCTGTATTACTTTCTCGAGTCCTTTACTAATAGCTTGCATCTCCTCTGCCAAGAATTTCAATTGAATCTGTACAGCACATAGTTCAACAGATGCCAAAGAACTCTCAACTATTCTGTTGATAAGATGAAGTAACGAAACTCGGAAATGCACTTCTCGAACTAACAATAAATTATGTACCTTTGCAGCGGGTTCTAAGCTAGAAAGGTCTTTCGAGAAATCTAGAAGTTCAGGTAGTTTATCAGCAAGCACCTAGAGATAGTGGAAATAATTTGTAAATAAAGAATGAATCTGCACAATTTTAAGGCTTTTTGTCAATAAGAGGCCAAAAGCTACAAGGATCCTTCAGTTTAAAGCAAAATAATCGAATTGACTATCACGTATGAAGTGTGACTGCCAAAAAGAAAGGAAAAAAAAAAAAAAAAAGACAACAAAAAACACAAAAAGTGATAGCAAAGCCAAAAGTGTCCTACACCAAATTGCAGATGGTTTAATAAATTTAAAAAATAAAAGAGCAAACATTAAACCAACAAAAGTGCAAGGCTTATATCAGTGTTTTGACAGGCTATTGCTACACAGTGCTGGTCCTGCAAGCGTAAGACCATATTTTTCAGGCCGACTTATAATCAACTTTAGACTGTCTGCATTGCTCAAACAGGTATAATGTTCATAACACCCTTTCAACAGTCAGTTGAGAGCCATTTATAACATCACATAGTACAGACTTATGATTCTTACCAGGGCAACAAACACAAATCTAAACATACAGGAACAACGTCCCGAACCTATGGGTATAATAGCAGGAAGGACACATACAGTTTCAAATTCCTGCTCAATAAACGGCCAATTTAAGGCTAAATTTGTTTGCATTTTCTTTTTTGCAGGAATTTTACATTGGGGAAGTAAATACTTTTTATAGAGTTTTTATAGGGAAAGGTGAAAAAATATACGGGAGGGAATTACTTTTCAAAAAAATTATGTGGGTAGCATTTTGGAGGGAATTGAAATTTAGGCGTTGGATGTGATGTGATTGGATAATTGTTTCGATATATTGTGTTTTGTAGCAAAAAAGTTAACTATTCCCCAAGAAAAATGCAAACTATGCATCGAAGGGACTGTATACACCCTTATTATAAACAGCATAACAAGGGAATCAGGTCAGACTCAGAAAAACATAACTAAACGTTGGAAATACTTTACTGAACAAGATAAAAAGGCACCAGCCAGTTAATTATAAAGACTGAGAAACAGTAAGATGATAACAATTAAAAAACCAGGCAGGGAAAATGGCAAATGCTCCCTTAGTCGGTTTAACCCTAAAAAGAATAAGACTATTGCATGAAAAAGATTATCAAGTGTAAAAATATCAATCTTGGTGGCAGCTGGATACACAGTTTAAGTTAATACAACGACTTTGCACCTAGGCAACAAATTTGTACACCATGGGACAAAGTATCACTGCACATTATAGTCCTATGAATTTGGCTCTGAAGTGTACCTTGCAAAGATAATGCATAAGAGTCATCTTGTTATTTCTGGCACGAGTTTCAGTGAGTTTGAGGAGACTATCCAATCTGAATCCTACTGCAGAGCCTATGCAACGCATCAAGTAAATATCAGTAAAGCAGTAAATTAAGGATGTCAGCGAAGAAGAGACTAAATTTCAAGATTTCTAAACAATTCATGAGATGATGGAAGGTCATAACAGAAGACTAACACTTAAAAAGTCTTTGGAACTTGTTTCATTCAGTAAATTTACTCAAATGCACATATCTCACCAACTAGATGAATTAATGTTCTAAAAGAGAGGTTTTTCTTAGCTAGCTAATTGAATTTCATAATGAAATTGCTTCCCATAATCTATCCTATTGATTGATATATCAAAATTACATTTGAACCATGTAGCACTGTTCCATTATACAAAATGTAGGTAAACAGAACAGAACCTAACTTTAATATTTGAGGGCTGAAGAACGTTTTATCACCCAACCCTTATAGACAAGACAAAGATTAAATGGGAAAAAGAAAACCATTTGGCTTTCCTAAGGAGGAGTTCATATAATCAGTTGAAGGGCCTGACCAAAGTTGACACAATTGGAAGACTCATTAGCTTTTCGATATATAAGAACTACAGTTGCTTTAGAATGACGCCCCAAGGGAAAGCTTGGAGCTTCTGAAGATGAACTTCCTTTAATTCTTGAATATGCTCCACAAAGTAAACAAAAACAGACACAAGATGAAGAGAAGAACAAAGAATTGAGTCACAAAACAGCAAAGAGAAACCAGAGGGAAACAATAAATTCAACATCTAGTAGAGCAACTAATACACCCAAAAGAAATATGACTGGAGATAATATAACTTCCAATGGAGTTCTGCTCTTTCTCAACCCTGGTTGTCATAAATTTCAGTGTGGGCACAGATGACAAATGGAATAATTCGCTTGCAATAATGAAGTACTAGAATGGTTAACACACCCCTTGCAGTTCCCTGGTTCAGTGCATTTCCCAGTGAAAGGATTGTTTGCATAATTCTCTTCAATTTGGCTGAATCTCTGATCTGATAAGAATTTTTATCCAGCTATAAGTACGCTATTGAATCTAACTCAAGCTTAACTAGGCAGATAGCAGAGAACAGTATTTGCCTGGTCAGCTGTTGAATTTACAATATTAAGATTCTTCTGTAGCTCAGCAACCTGTAAATGACATCATAGAGTACAAGAAATTTATATGATGAAGACGACTTTCTGAAACATTAAAAAAAAAAAAAAAAAAAAAAAAGCCTCCAAACCTGAGCACGAAACTGAATCTTAAACGAGAAAACTCTCAACTTTGGCTCTATTCGTGGTACTTGCATCAACTCCAAGAAGAACTGAAGATAATAGACATTTATGTTGGGTAAGCTTCCTACTCAAAAAAGATATACAACCTTGTTGAAGTTACAGAATGAAGGTGGACAAACCTGCTCACACTTCCCCAACTTATCTCTCTCTCCTTTATAACCCTGAAAACTTTCAGAGAACAGCTTTATGACTAAGAAAAAATTGATAATCTCATCTCCTACTGGCCATTTTTACATAGATTACGACTCCAACTCTCTATATAACTTCCAGAGACAGAAGATTCTAAATGAGCTAAATAGTTCCATACCTTCAGCATTTCCATCTCCTCTTTTGTTGGGCAGAACTTTATCAGGTTTTCAACCTGGTCAACATCTAGTGCAGAATCTTCCAAGGCAAGAACTGAACTCTGTAGACCAACCAATGTAGGTTGACATATTTTTCTCAAAAATGTAGTCAAACGTGACAATATTGCCACCTGAGGAAGCATGAGAATGCAACTGAATCTTAACTAGCTCAAGACTAACGTGACTGGCATTCTAGTTTGTGTCTGTTAGGTGCCTCCAGTGAACAAGAATAAGTGGAGGAAGAAGAATGAGGAGGAAATGGTGGGTGATACTGACAAATTCTTATGGCATAAAGCACAAAACAAGATGTCCCACCAACCTCCATATCTAATCAGGAATTGAGTTGAAACCTAATACAATTAAGTAATACATTATTCATTCTTGTCAACACCATTTTCAGCCATCTCCAGCATTTAACGATATTATAAAATTCACTTAACAACATGAGCCAAATAAATGTTACATGGGTTGGTGATGTAAACGTACGGGGAACAGAGTTTAAAACTACAGAGAATCACAGGTACAAGTGTACAACATTGAAATTCAAATGACATTTGCTATTAGAAAGGATAAATAAGAGCACAGAAAAAACATATGGGGCCTGTTGTGAAAAACCATAAACTAAAAGAAACTATCCCTTGGCTGCTCTACATGTCAAATTTTCTTTTCTCCATCATACAATGAATACACATTGATATATTGGATTGCTGCTATCAAGAAATCATTAACTTGATGACAGATAATTATAGTAGTCAACTTCTAGTCTAGATGAATTCTTAAGACAGAGTAAATTGTGAAGGAGTAGTTCTTGTAATTACATTGATAACTCACCAATAAGTCAGGCAACGGTATCTTCACCTTTGAAAGCATAATCTCACAATTATACGCCCGCCTATGTTCAATCTGCAAAATTAATTTTGAGTAAGTTCTTCACTAAAATTGCCAATTATGAAGAACTCAATAGCTTTGCATCTTTCCCTTCAGGGCAACATGAGTATGCAAAACTTATTTTCCTTCAATTTACAACCTATGCCAAGGCACAATATGGGCATTTGAAGAGTCAAACTACATGGAGTATATTTTTCATCCATAATGTTTGAGAAAAATGATTTTCAATATTGAACTTAAACAAATAAGCAAACATTTATTGTGGATGATGGGATGAATAAAGAAAAACAGCTCACATTTATTTTTCTCAGTTTCTATAGGTCACAACATCATTGAATTGGTATATTTAATAGCTCACATCTTATTGCCTTCAAATGAGGGAGAAATCATGGGACTTTTCACTAAGCTCTCCAGGAGAAATTCATATTAAAAAAAGTCTGCTGAACTAAACTCAAAGCATTTGTTTGGAGCATCAAAAACGGAAAATGGGTCCCTATTTCAGCAAAAAGGGACAGATGCAGGTGGCAAGCAGCTGTAAAGTTGATGATGGACAATAACAGAAACTACAAAACTACTTTTCAGAGATCATCAAATAAACGATACTGGATAATTGATCACACCAAATATTTAGATAGAAAAAGAAAGAAAAAGAATGGCAGAAAAGACTGGTCATAAGGCCACAAGCCCTACTTGCAAGCACTTTCTATCACCTTAGGTGCTATAATTACAAAAATTTCACTGTAGAAGAGAGGTATATGTAAGGGTGGCAGATCGAACGGAAAGGGAGGGAAATAGTAGAGAATTAATGGGAATGTGAAATTATTGAGAACTGAAATTTGGACAATGGGAGGGAATGGGAATGGGAAATCCCATTTCCCATTGGGATCCCATTAGTCTAGTGGATTATCAATTTAGTCCCCATTTGATCTAGTGAATTCCCAATTGGTCCTTACATCCTAAATAAACATAGCCTTGGGACCCAATGTAATCTCATTTTCCATATTTATAATACATTTTCCCATTTAATACCCATTTAAATTTCCAAATGACCTAATAGTTTCCCATTTCCTCCCATATATATCCCATTCCCATTCAATCCCAGTGGGAAATGAAAGAGGGAAATTCCCTACCAACAGTTTCATTCCCATTGATGCCGTCCTTAGGTATATTTTAGATGTATTGCAAATGAAAACATGTATGTGGTGACCACTACAAGATTCCAAGTACATCCGACTCGCAATTGGTGAAAAACAATATCAGGATTGAAATCCAACTTAAAACACCAAAACATGACCTTTTCAATAATGTCAAATTAAGAACTTGAACAGATCTTCCAAAACTGACTATCGATAGCGATGGGGAAGATACTACGTTGGACCAGTTAGCAGATGAATAATCACTAAAAACATGTCCACAAGGTCAAGTATATCAAAGTCAGTGGCAGTTACCAGTTGGACTTTCTCAGGTTTCTGCCCCAGAGAAGCCCGAGAATTTCCTTTCCTGCCAGAGGCCCCTTGGTCTAAGGTTGGAACTGCAGCCGAGAAGAGAGATTCAAGTTCGGAGATATCAATATCAGGTGCCCTGATGAATGACCAAAACGGAAAAAAGAAAAGTCAAAAAACAAAAATGTACTCAGATTATTTATAAACAATTGTCAATCACAAAAGTGAACTTACTTGGAAGCTTCACCAGATTTCTGTGTCTCGGCCCACAAACTTCCTTGCACAGCTCTTGTCAATTTCAGCCAATGCAAAGGCTTCAATTTTTTGGTCTGATTGTTTTTTGAGGTTATAGTTCGCGATAACATGGATCTTCCTTTTACGCCAGGCAGAGGGGCAGAAGGTGGTGGAGGAGAAGGAGATCCTGGCACACCACCTCCTCCAGCTGCCACTGAAACTGGTGATTTACTATTATCTTTAGAAAGCATTGGAGGAGGGGGTGCTGAAGGAATTGAAGAGGAGCTATGCTTGGCAGGACCAGTTCTCATAGGAGGAGGGGGAGGCGGAGGCATCACTGAACTTGAATGTCCCACAGTAGGTCCAGAATGCAATGGTGGAGGTGGAGGTGGAGGTGGAGGTGGTCCTGTCCCAGGAGCTGAACTCTCTGTCATACGAGAGATAGGAAGAGGTGGTGGAGGAGGAGGAATGCTTCCACCTGTAAAAGCTACACTATCCTTGGGAGGTGGCGGAGGTTGAGGTGCTCCAGATGTAGAAGCTGAATTTTCTCCTGAAGTAGGAGCTGGAGGAGGTGGCCCAGCCTTCAGAGAGGAACCTTCAATTAGGGATGGAGTTGAAGGATGCATAGGAGGGGGAGGAGGAGGGATAGGCGCTACCTTTGAAGAAGCAATTCCAGGTTGAGAAGGCAGAGGAGGTGGTAGGGGTGGGATTGACCCGGTTCTCGGGGCTTCATTTCCAGAAAGAGATGCATGTAAAGGATGATGAGGAGGAGAAAGATATGTCTGTGATTCAGAACCAACACTAGCATTTTCTGTTGATGTTGAGGACGTACAAGGAGGAGGTGGTGGGTGTGGCCTACTTGCAGTAAGCATTTCTGTTATAGAAGCAAGGGGAGGCGGTGGAGGTGGAGGGGGCAGGGGAACTGTCACAATTCTCTCAGATACATTTTCTGCTAAAGAAGAAGCAATGTTAGGTAGCTCAGATGGAGGTGACTTAATTCCTACAGGTTTATCTTCCAGCTTCGGAGTAGCTGGGGAAAGGTGCATTTGAGGTGGAGATGCATGTGATAAATGAACAGTTGTATCAGCCACGACATCACTAGAATATACTCTTTCAGACCTTAGTATCATAGGAGGAGGAGGTGGCGGAGGTGGAGGTGGGGGATGTCTAGTTCTACTGGCTATTTTCTGCATCACAGGTGGGGTGTCAGGAGGTGGTGGCACTGAAGCAGGGGGCAGAAGCTTATTGGAATGAACAGATACATCTTTTGGAGGTTGAAGAGAAGCAATAAACTCAGCCGATGCTGTTTTAGGGCTTTTGGGGATAATCTTTTTATCACTTTCTTGTAAATTCATGTATGGTTCTGTCTGTGATGAAACATGTCCAAGTGTGGATTTTAAAAGATACTCAGGTGATAAAAGAGATGAAAGTAAAGGTGAATTTGTACCGTCAGATTTTTCAGCACCGACACTATGAGGTTTGGATGGAGACCCTAATGGTAGCACTTGATTTCCATTCACTGAACTAATCTCTAAAGCTTGTAATTTTGCTGCCAGTTTATTCACATTTTCATCCAAGAATGAACTGGTAGCAGAGCTAGACAAGTCATTTGATGCCAATTGTGAGCTCTTACCAATCTCTTCCAATGCCAGAAACTTTACCTTCTCCTGAAGCATTTCATTTGCTAGTTCTTGTGACAATGTGCTAATTTCTGTAACATGAGGGGATAACATTTCTCGGGCAACATTTGACGCAGCCACCTGTTGTATCACACTGAGTGCAGCCTCTGCTTTTGGGGCTAGCCAATCCACACTATTAAAGATCTCATTTACTGTAGCAAATGCCTCCATTGGAAGGCCTTCCTTCTCTTCAAAACAGGACTTCTCCGCAGGAACTATGCAGGCTGCGGCATCCATCTCAGAGAAGAGGACCTGGACCGAAAGGTAACGTAGAGATTAGACATAACAAGTTCTATCAGATAAAACATCTTGCCAAAGAAAGAAAAGATACCTCTGCCCGGAAATCTTTTGGAAACTGATCCTTGGCATCCCACAATATGTCAATGTCATCACGGTTAAGCATTAAAATATTGGATCTGATAAAGGCTGTGTTAAACATGGCCCGGAAAATCATTTTCTCGCGTTCCATGTCATCAAACAAGTTAGAACACTCCAATACCACATCACCTTGAATGTCGCAGTTGATATCAATCTTGGCTAACTCACATTCTGCCTGCAACAAAGATGATACATCCAAATTAAAAGTGTCGAATGTTGGAACATGAAAACTTCAATCCGATTCCTATAATCTGTTATTCCAATAACCAGAATCAATAAAAGAGTAGAGACATATTCAGTTTTAGTTTAATAAAACACACTCAGTACTTCTGCTAAACATGAAAGACCATGTTTAACAACTTACTCAAGGCAGACAAAAGTCAGTATACTTTGACCATCGTCCTTAAAAACTCGGGATTAAGATCCCAATTCCAGAAATCAGAGTCAAGGAAACACCACCCTCCAGTTTAGAGGTTTTAATTTTTAAAAGATCACTTAAGAATCCCAAGGTTAATGAGAGATTGAACCTTGAACGATCAAAAGTTTCTCCATTCTTGAAAAAGAAACATATCTTCATAATGTCAGGACAATATATTGCAGGAATCTGCACTTGAATACTGTTTTATCTTTGATGAAATGATATTGTGAAACTGACAGTTTGAGGTTCATATCATCAGCTCATCAGACATGATCCACATTTAAAAAACTGACTGACAATTGAACGTAAAAAATGACTACCTCCAACCAGTCCAATAAAGGTGAAGTCATCATCAATTATATCATCATTGTTCAATTTCGGAAGATTGGAACTTTATAGGATGTGTTACTATTTAATTATTATAGTTATCATCCACAATGCATTAAATTTTCTTGGAGTAATGAATGATGAAGCTTATTTTGTCCTCTCTCATCCTTCTGCGAGTTCAAAAACATGTTTATGCCAAACATGCACAAAATGCACTTGTATTGCAAAATATACAGCAACATAGTTTTTCACCAGAGCAAGCAATTAGATAATTGGTTGGCATGCGAATCTGCTTTAGATAATTTGGTGAATATCATGACCTCAACAATACAACTCAGCATTAGTGAAGAGCTGTGACTCAAGTCAAAAGTTCAGACTAAATGAAGAAAAAACAAGGTCTAAGTTCAGATTGTGGTATTTCTATAGTTCAGTCAGTTTGCAGAGAAGAGAGCCCGCCACCCTAGTCACTGATGTTCAGTCAAATACAATAAAATAAATAAAAACAGAATCTGCCTCGTCACTTATCCGTTCATTTGCAAAGGTTTTATCCATCATCATTACTTTCCCAAAGCTGTTTGAAGTACATCTTAAGCCTGGAAAAAATCTTGGCTGTGGGTCAGTCTGGTCTAAATTTCAAACAAGATTTAACACCGTAGGATGAGTCTAGATGAGAAAGTTTAGTTGTAAATAAGAATGTAACAGATATTTTTCAGGATTCACTCACTAGCACATGCCTAAATTAACTCGTTTGCCAACTCTACAGCCAAAATCCCACTACTTTTTGTACCATAGCAATGCCCCTACTTCTAAACCAACAGACCTTTATTTTAAACTAACGTGACACAAGAAAACCAATGACTACAACATTACAATTAACACAGTATCCTAAACATTGAATCAAAACTGACAAACAAAACCCAGTAAGTGGGCAGATATTTCCTCATTTGAACTCAGGCAAGATTGATAACAAGTAGCAAACTAGAAACACGAAGGCAAGACATAAAACATGAGACATCACCTGCTTATATTGTCGAACAGCTTTATTCCTCTTTGGAGTTGTAAATAAAAGCTTTGGGCTACGATCACCAACAAGAGAGGGATCCTGACCATAAATACGAAATATAGGTCGGCAACCACCTTCTCCATCAGTATTAGGTATCATTCTGATAATTACGCAGTCCAAGGAAAGTGCCCTATCCAGTGGAGGCCACTGTGGCACTAGATTCCTCCTGGATATATACTGTAAGTACCTCAATTGAGAAGGAAGTGGATTCAGTGGTGCCAGCAAATGCAGCAATTCCTTTGGAGCCTGTTTATAAACCATATCCAAAATCTTTTGCTCCCCACTGTACTGTTTCCTATATATTAACAATGCAGCCAACATGAAAGCTAAAACTGGCCAACCACCACGTTCACAGTGCATTACAAGCAAATTCTGTTGTCCAAGTGAAAGCCAGCTTTCACTAGACCTCAAAAAATGATGGATAACCTCCATAGGGAGTAATGGGCAACCCTCATAATGCCGAGGGTAATCCATTATAGTCATATCATATTCAGACAATGCACTTGCAATCCGACTGTGCCACTCTGCATCTCGAAAATTAAACACCAAGATTGAGGCATCAGGAAAGTACTCCCGAAGTTCAGAAATTACACCCCCAACATAGGCTTTGTAGTTTTTTTCATCCCAAACTTCCGTTGAAAAACAGCAATCAAATACTACAAAGATAGCGAAAGGAACAGTTAGTTGAAAAACAAACTAATATTTTGTCTTTCAAAGAGAAGAAAGACATGCAAGAGAATCCTATGAAACTATCATATTGGCGAAATATTTTACTACTCAAAGCAAAGGTATACATCCTGTCTTCCACCTTTACCAGATTTAATCAAAGACTCTTACCTAAAATATCCTTGAAAATAAAGCAGAATGATATTAATAATGATATTTTTCTGCACAGCTTTACAAATTACAGAAACAATCCATAAAATTAAGTTTGATGACTCCTAGCAATCTCTAATTGTTAATTTTCCATTTGCTATAAAGTAGATAATAGACTATGGATTCAAGTATAGCATATTTTGTGCAGTCAACTGAACTCTATAAATTAGAACATCAGGACATCACTACAAACACTCTCAATATCAGTCTTCTTCCTTCTCATAGGACATTAATTTTTTAAATTGTGTGTTACACTAAATTGTTAGTGTACAGTTACAGGTACACTAATGCGCCATTCACAAATTGGATTTCTGGAGCTCACCTCTTATCATCTGCTAACAACATTAGACCAAAAGAATAGAATCAAAGGCAAGAAATGCAATATTCAATAATCCAGTACTACTTTAAAAATAAAATCAGTGAGAAATGATTGGACGAAATGGAGAAAAAAGAAAACATCAAACAAAGAGCTCATTCTATATATTTTTTTTTTACATTGGTAGACTCCCTAAGTAGTATCAAAAACCAACTACACAAATCTTTTTTTCAGCAGCATTCTCTACTCTCAGCTGTTTGATCACACATGTTGGCAGACCAAAAATAAAAATAAAAGTACAAGTAATCCATTATAAAAGCCCATAAACCTGTTCTGAAGAAAATAACCACTTAACAAATGCACATCTAATAATAGTTTGGTTGCATATAGAGGGGTAAAAGTAGCTTGGAGGTGATTCAAACCCATGCCTCTCCACAAAAATTCAGTAAACATATCTCTAAATTATCAAGTAAACTTGAAAGTTAACTAACTTCTCTCCTTGGCATTCTGTATGTGTGTGTATAAAACCATTCAGTCTTTAATGGACATACCAGTGTAAAGGTTTTTTCCCTTTAAACGAAAGATGTCACTATGCATCAATGGGTCTCTGTTTTTAAACTCTGGAGCTAAATCAAACATTTTAAAAGCCCAACTCTAAAGAAGCAGCATGTTTCTAATTCTGCCTATTCCTAGGTTAATAAATAAAACCATCATAGGTTCAAACTTCAAATGTTTCAGATCCACAAACAACACTTGGGACCAATTTTCTTTTCATGTGCACCTAATTTCGTTCTAATATGTCAACTAGCATCTTCACATGACGCTTAAGTTTATGATGACCTGTAGAACAATTTAAACCAACCCTTTAGCAAACATAACAAACACACATGCATTTATTACATAACCAAACCAAGAAATATATGCACTCTCCACATAATAATTTAAACACTCATTGTCTCATAAATATGTCTCAAGCTATACTCCCAAAACATCTCACTATTTCAACCATTCTTAAACTAAAAGGAAACACAACTCGATGTAACAGTCACATAGTTGACACCTCCAAAACATCCCCGAAGAATTATAGAATTAAGCTGTAAAGATTACACATTCTGTAAATCAAACAAGAATTCAGCTCAAAAGTGGAGAAATTGCCAAAGAAAAAAAATTTAACAAATGGAGGCATGAAGAACAAACCGTAAACACGCTCGGAGATTTCCAGAAGCCCGTCTGGGGGCTTCCGATAGAATAATTTACGGAACAGAGCCATTCGTTGGCTGAAAAATCAAAGAAACAGTTACAAATTATTCGGACGTTTCACAAATCGTCTGTTCTAGTACGTACAAAACAACCTTTTTCCGTGGAGAATGAAATTTTCAACTCCTTATGGTGCTGTCGGAAGCAAGAAAATGGCGATTTTCTTCTTCGGATTTTGTTTTCCGATTAATGCGATGATTTTTTGAATGAGAAGCTGCACAGAAGAAAAAGGCGTTCAGAGGGATCACAACAGAACCAAACCGACTCATCAACAGAGTAGTTCAGCACGTCAGCTCTTGAAACGACGACGTCTGGCGCATTTTTTATCGCGCCAAGGTGCAGCTATTAGACAAAAGGACAAAAAGAAAAAAAAAGTGGGATGATGATCAACTCCAATTTTTTCCATTAATAATATTATAAAATTTTAATAAGTATGCCACGTGCCACATTCATGGCCCACTTTCACCCTCTCATGCCACCTTCACCATTTTTTTTTTTTTACTTTCCGGTCATGTAATCCTCCTCACTCCGGCCGCCGTACAACCGCGACTTCTCCACCATCTCCTTCTCCCCCCTAATAACATCTGTCTTTTCTTCATCTCCTTCTCTCGACCCTTCCACCAATCTCACATCACCTCCGCCACCTTAACCATGTGCATCTTCTCCCTCATTCAATTGGAGTTTCTGAAATTTTAATTTGTCAAAAGAGTTAAGCTGTACCAGAAAATACTCCCTCTGTTCCATGTCATCTTCCTTTGATTCCATCCATCCACCCACCCACCCTCCCAACCAACCTAGCAGCTACTGAAATTTTGTGAATGAAACTGGGTTTCTGATTTTCCTTAAACCCAATTAAACTGCAGCCTAGCGATAGGAATTCAGTACCATAACCCATTAATTGAAGCCAAACAAGGGATTGGAGAAAAGTAGGGCTTTGGCAGATTTGGGGAAAAGTTGCGACCCAGTTGGATGTTCCGGTACACTTCAATTGAGGTTACTGTCTAGGTATGATCATCTAGTCTACTAATATTAGCTTAAATCAAACTTACTCAGCAAAGTGCCACTGATACAAAAGCTCATTCCAAAACAAGTTTTCGGCTGCGGGATGCCGGAGGAGGTCCTGTCCAGTTGAGTGTCCCGTTTTATCATCATATCCACCAGTGAGTTGTTCTTCATATGATTTGGATTTCTGTCAAAACGTTTTAGTTCTATAAATATTATCCAAATAATAGAAGAACAGGTATCCTAATAGCTGATTTAGAAAATCCACCTTTTGGAGCTAAAAACTCACTGAACTCATTCTTAGAGAAGTTTTCAAGGTCATATGATATGAATTTTTAGGAGGCTTATTTGTTCTGTTACTTTTGTTACCTCCCAAAAGAAAACAAGATGACCTCAAAACTGATTAAAAAAGCTATCTTTGAAGCTGAGAAGCCACTGGAAGTTACTCTTAGAGAAGCTTTTGAACTGCTAGAACCCCAATTGAGGCCTCCCTTTTCCTTGAAACTTCCAACTCACGAGGAGTACTCAAATCTAAACAATGCCATTCTATTTGGGATTTTATGTGAGCCCCAGTTGGCCAAGGTTCATATTAAGCATTTGCATGGTGTAATTACTGATGGGTATGCTTATTTTACATCTATGGTTATCAAAGTTGTGAATGATTTGTATCCCAAACTTGTTGATTCGGTCAGTGTTCAGGTGATTTGGGTAGCTCAGGAGATGGTGAATGTATTAGCTGTAGGGTTTGAGGTTTTGTTGGTGGCCCTCTTGAGGCAAATTATTGGTGGTGATTTTAGTGAAGGGAATCTGTGGTTGTGTTATGAGATGATTTGTGTGTTTTCAGGTAATTGGGATTTTTTTTTCGAGGAAGAGGATGAACCGTTAGTTTTGACTAGTGCTTTGTACGTTTTCCTTCGGTTATTAGCTGATCACTGTAGGGTGCCTAGTGAGTCAAAAGTTGAGGCCTTGAAGAGGATGGAAATTCAGTTCTGTGTTCGCATGTTCAGGGAGAAGTTTAGTTTGTGTTTGAAGATTGGAAGGGATCTTGTTCGGCTTTTACAAGATCTGGTTCATGTTCCTGAGTTTCGAGATATTTGGAAAGACTTGATCTTGAATCCTAGTGTCTTTCGGACACCTAGTTTTCTAGATATTTCTCAGCTCTACCTCTCAAGGACTTCAAGTAGGTATTTTTTGCTTCGGATTAATCCTGAAATGGAAAACCAATTAAGGTTTTTGCTTACCCATGTCAAGATGGGTAGTCAGATACGATATCAAATTTGGTTTGGCAGGAAGTTCCTGGGTTCCCCTGGGAGGGAAACTCTTCTAATTGACATTGTAAGGTTTGTTTGCTGCTCACATCATCCATCTAATGACATAATCAGATCAGACATCATCCCTAGATGGGCTGTGGTTGGTTGGTTGTTGACAGCATGCCAGAGGAATTATGTTGAAGCTAATGTTAAGCTTGCGCTGTTTTATGATTGGCTTTTCTTTGATGAAAAGGTTAATAATATAATGAACATTGAGCCAGCAATGTTGTTAATGGTATATTCTATCCCTAAATACATTGATGTAACTCATAAACTTCTGGATTTTCTCCGGATATTGTTGGAAAACTATGATATTGATAGAAAAGACATAGTTGTCAAAGGAGTATCTTCTGCTTTCAGTTTGCTTGTTAGAAAAGGTGTGGTTCGGTCTCTTGAATCTTTGACTTCTTCTGATATGCTTTCTCCTTTTCTGAAGCAATGGTTTACGAACATGTTTGCGAACATTTCATAAGCTTTCTTGTCCTTGTAACTCTCAAAGCCTTTGAAAACAAGGAGCTGAGGATCAAAACATGCTGTTGTGACTTGGTGATGGGAAACCTGCTGAGTTTATTTCATAACCGTAGATACTTGCGGGAACAAGGAACTTAAAATAGTGGTATCAACGTTGGGGGTCTCCACTAGGGTCAACCAGTGAAAATGCTGAAAGTGGGAGTTGCTTTTGCTGCAAAGGATGGACGATGCTTGAGTTCCTGATGACTTAGGTTTCTCAGGTAATTGAGTTTTGAACATTGGAAATAGCCGTAAACTGAGAAACTGTATATTGTTTTTAGTTTGCGTGCTACATGCATAACTCATTTGAGACTTTGGTTTGCTTTTACAGAGTGGGAAAAACAAGAAGCCGTGGGGCAGTATTAATTACCATCTGCAGAGGCTAGTGAAAGGAGGAAAGTATTTTCCTTTTCTTTTCCGAATATCTTTCAGGCTTTCAGCTGTCTTTAACTCTCGAAACTGAGTACTTTGTTTTCAAAAATACTGGCATTGTTTTTCTGATATGGTACATCTTATACGAGTCAAAAGTTTTGCTCTTTTTTTATTGGGGAGTTCATTGTGTTGGCAATATCAGTAATTTGTTCCTTTATAGGGGGTAAAATTTATTAGAAATTTGTGATTTAAGGTGTTCCAAAGATTCAACAGCCGTACTTAGGTTATTCACAGATTGCATTTCTCTGTATAATGACTGCCACAAATCAGCAAATTGGAAGTTACAGATTCCTGTAAGAAAGTTAGATCCTCATTTGTTTTTCTGGGAAAGCCAAAGCATGATTACTGCCATTGTATGTAAACTGTTTCACGGTTACTGCATCCAAATATTTTGACAACAACTTTTGGATTGTAGATAATTAATGTTCTTCTTTCTGACTGGGATAACATAACAAGATCCTGATGAAAACAAGAAAAAAGTTATTCTTTTTGGATGATGACTTCCTATCATTAGTGTATATATATATATATATATATATATATCTCAAAAGGATCAATTAAACATATATAGTGGGACTATTTAGAGTTGAGTTAAATTAGTACTATTTTGTGTAGGATGATGAATATTATAGGCATCCTGAAGGGACTTGGTTGCCATAGGCAACACCAAGACCATTGAAGCAAGATGCAACTGCAGGTCCTCTGGTGCCTGTGTAGAGTTTATGTCCACAAGCTTCACATCTTTACATGGCTCCACCTTACTGCAATGCAAAGATATCGCAGCTTTCGAACTTGGATGTGCCCCAAACATTTTTGAATGTTGCATTTCTTATTCGAACTCGTGAGAGTGAATCCCCAACCCTAATCTTCCTCCGGCTCCCACAAAAAGGACAGTAATCTTGATCGATCAAAATAGGGTTGTTAACATTTTCCATCCTAATATCTTGGAAATTAATATTGGCAGCCAAACTGAAATCAGAGGGCGACCAATTCACAACGTCGATGCCCTTAACATCTTCTTTCCAAACTCCTCTTCCCAGGCTCCCAATGCTAATCACGTGTCCTGGACCATATACAACTTGAGATATGTCAATGTTTTGGCTGCCGGAAACCATGGATATGCAGTCGTCCCCGGTTCCAATCACCGCCCTCGATATCTTGATGTTCTTGGAGTTGCCAATGTGGATTCAATCCGTGTTTAAACTGTACTCCGGAGCAGTGATCCAGATGTAGCTGATGTCTATGTTGTTGCATCCGAAAAGACTAATGTGCTCCTTCTTGCTGTCGATCGATCTTATGTATCGAATGGTTGAATTGGAAATGAAATCAACCTTAAAATCACCGGAAAAGGCTTGTCATTGTGTTTCCAGGCATAACGTCCTCCCTTTCAAGAAGCCGCCTTCTTTCAGGGCCAAGTTATCTATGTAACGAAATCCAATCCAGGTGGGAGTGAAGAATAAATTAGAGTTTGTGGGAGCCATTGATAAATAATGACGAGAAGAAGCAACAGCTGCAGCTCAAGGTTACAGCAGAAAGAGCTCCAGCAATTGCTTCTCATTCAGCATCGGCAGCTTTGGTTTGAGCTGATGCCAGCTCAGATGACAACTCAGCTAGATGTCTTAATTGTGATTCATCACTTGGCTGTTTTACTAATTCAGCACTTGGCGGTTTACAATTAGAACTTCAGCATTAACTAATACTGGATATAGGATATGAGTTTTAGCTAGAAGTACTGATTGGTGATTTCATTTCCTATCACAGTCATAGACTATTTTAGCTAAGTTATATGAAAGTTGTGTCAGTTTAGTTTTCCTTCTTTTCTGCTTGTAACCGCTTTCTGAGTTGTACATATATGTAACTTGGCTATGCTGAGCAAGGTAATCAATACAGAATAATGTTTTCCTCCCTTTCGTCATTTCAGTTCCATTTTTCCTCAGTTCCTTAACCATTTTTCATTTTCCTGAGTTCCTTGTTGATGAAGCTTTGTGTGATCAGAGTCTGAATAAGCAGAGTTGATCAAGATTGTTGTTATTTCGTATTATGGTATCAGAGCCAAGGAGCTTCTGTGGAATTTTTTTTTGAAATGGAAACCGAAGACACCTACGATCAAGAGGCGTTTGATGAAAGGCCTGATCAGAAGGTGCGAGAGATTGACACTGAGTATGAGAGACAGTTAATGCTCCATGGATCGGATCATCCAGGATTGCTGTTGACTAATACGCAGTTGAATGAACACAATTACTTGATCAGGAGAAATGATGTGATCAATGCGCTAATTGCGAAGAGGAAGTTTGGATTTGCGGATGGCAGTTGCTTCATGCCGGATGAATCATCTCCTCATTTTCGTACTTGACAGCAAGTTAATAGCATGGTATCTGCTTGGATTAAAGGTACTATAGCTAAAGAACTTGTGAGTTAATTTACATACATTAACAATGCATGTGATCTGTGGATGGAAATTGC
The DNA here is from genome assembly GCA_030378225.1 of Knoxia roxburghii. NCBI lineage: Eukaryota > Viridiplantae > Streptophyta > Magnoliopsida > Gentianales > Rubiaceae > Knoxia > Knoxia roxburghii. Next base: position 27,080,520 of record CM059424.1, read on the forward strand.
TGATCGGTTTGGAACAACCAATAAATCCTGATTTTTCAATTGATTGGAGAGAAAGATGTTGTGAGATAGGAAAATCTGACTGTTACTCAATTCTATGGGTGACTAAAAGGCTTAAGAGATCAGATTGATCAGCTTATGCCTGGCGAAGATTTGTTTGGAATGATGAGGAATGTTCTTGAAGGAGGCAGATCAGCTCAATTTATAAGTGGAGTTAGAGAAACAGTCAAGGAACTGAACAAATATTTGGAAAGGAAAAATCAATACACCTGAACCATGGAATTTCTTATGGGATTGAATGATGTCTATGAAGTGGAGAGGAATCAGATTTTTAATGATGGAGCCAATACCTTCACTGAATAAGGTATATGCTATGATTCTGAAGGCTGAGATCAATAGAACAGTTGCTGTTAACATTTCTATGAGCTCAGAAAATGTAGCTATGATGGTAAAGACATAGTGTTGAAGGGAAAGCTGATAAGAGTAATCTTCTATGCAATCATTGCAAGAAGAAAGGACACACTGTGGATACCTGCTTCAAGTTGAAAGGATATCCTGATTGGTGGGAATAAAGGAAGGATAAAAAGAAAGGAAAGGGGGTGGTGAATCAGCAAGTTGCTTATGTGGCTGAATCCCCTATGGATGAATATGATAATTCTCAAAAGAATCAAAGCTCAACTCTTGCTGCTACAATACAGAAAGAACTCAGGAATTTGCTGAAAAACCAGGAAGGCTTGAATCTGAACTTAGTCAATCTAGCATATCTTCATGATTTTGCAGGTGGTAATATTCCTCATACTTTTAACTCTACTGTGTCTAGTCATAGTGAAAGGGATTTTTGGATTGTGGACAGTGAAGCTACAAGTCATATGACCATTAGCCTTGATATGCTTTCTGATTTTGATTCTGTTACTGAATTTACTCCAGTTTGTTTGCCTGATGGTAGTTTAAAGTCAGTGAGTCATATAGGAAGCTCTAAACTATCTGATAACATTGTTCTGAAGTCTGTGTTATGTATACCTGGTTTTAAACATAATCTGATGTCTGTGAAAAGGCTTGCTGAGGATTTTAAAGTGTATTTTAAGTTTTTCAAATCCTTTTGTGTGTTGCAGGACCTAAAGACTGATAAGGTCCTTGCAACTGGTAGAGTTTTCAAAGGTCTTTACATAATGAATAAAACTTCACTTCTTGAGAAAACAATCAGAGATACTTTGCAGCTTCATCGTGCAAAATTTCATGGACAGAAGGCTCTGAAAGTGGAATCTGCTTTAGTTGTTAGAAATAAGCCAAACTGGCATAAGAGGTTAGGGCATCCTTCAGAAAATGTACTTAGGCATTTGTTGGATAAAATAGGTCCTGATTTAGGTAAGCAAAATGAGAAATGTGAAACATGTATAGCTTCAAAACAGCACAGGCTGCCATTCCCTTCTAGCTCAATCAAGACATGTAAAGTTTTTGAGTTAATACATGTAGACATCTGGGGTACTTACAAGATTTCTTCTCTTGCAAATTGTCAATATTTTCTAACAATAGTGGATGATTTCAGTAGATCTACTTGGACTTTGTTATTTCAGTTCAAGGATCAAGTTGTTTCATTACTTAGCAAATTTTTCCTTCTAATTCAGAATCAGTTTAACACTACTGTTAAAACTGTAAGAACTGATCATGGCTCAGAATTTTTTAGTGGTACATGCCAAGATCTTTTTTCAAGACTTGGCATTCTTCATCAAAGTTCATGTCCTTATACACCTCAACAGAATGGAGTTGTTGAAAGCAAACACAAGCACATTAATCAAGTAGCTAGATCTCTTCTTATTCAGTCCAGTTTAACTCCAAAGTTATGGGGAGAGGCTGTTCTTATTGCCACTTTCTTGATAAATAGGCTGCCTTCTGAAGTTCTCAATTGGAAATCTCCTTATGAAATCTTATATAATAAGAAACCAACATATAGTCACTTTAGAACATTTGGCTGCATATGCTTTGTTTTGAACAAAGCTCCACCTCATGATAAATTTGGAACTAAATCTTCTAAAGGGATTTTTGTTGGATATGCTGCAGGACATAAAGGATATAAGATTTACTATTTGTCTACAAAGAAAATTCTGATTTCTAGAGATGTTGAGTTTCTTGAAAACACTTTTCATACACCTGGAAAAACTTGAGCAAGCTGATTCTTTTGTAATGCCTGTGAGCTCTTCTTTTGATGATGAGTTTACTTCTACTGATTCACTGCCATCTAATGTCACTGATTATTCCACTGATTCTGGAGAGTTTTTTATTGATTTGAATATTGCTTCACCTGACTCTATTCATTCTGAGCACTCTGAAAACAATGATTTGAACAACACTGAATCACACATAACTGAGCCATTTAGACACAACACTAGGAATACGAGTGCTCTTCTTTGGCTCCAAGAGTATGTCACTTCCAATTCAGTAAATACTCAAGCTATATTTACTAAGAATCATATGAAATTTATGGAAAATTTGTCCACTTTCCAAGAGCCCCAATCATATGCTAAGGCCATGGATCAAGAGCAGTGGGTGCCTGCTATGAACAAAGAATTGGCAGCTTTGGAGGAAAATGGGACATGAGAGTTGACTGATCTTCCTGAGGGAAAGAAGGCAGTGGGTTGCAAGTGGGTTTACAAGGTAAAGTGTAATCCAGATGGTTCAGTTGATAGATATAAGGCTCATTTAGTTGCCAAAGGATTTACTCAAGTGAAAGGAGAAGACTATTCTGAAGCCTTCTTCCAGTGGAAAAAATGGTGACAGTTAGGCTGTTAATGGCTGTAACAGCAGCTAATGGATGGCATCTTCATCAAGTAGATGTTAACAATGCCTTCTTGCATGGTTATCTTGATGAAGAAGTCTTCAATCTTGGTTATACCAAGGCTAAGCAAGGGCAAGTTTGTAGACTCAAGAAATCATTATATGGATTGAAGCAGGCTTCAAGACAATGGAATCTAGAACTGCATTCAAAATTGATTAAGTTTGGGTTTCAGCAGTCATATCATGATCATTGTCGATTTACTTTGAGTTCAGGGCAGGATTTCTTGGCTTTATTAGTCTATGTGGATGATGTGTTACTTACAGGTACCAGTCTGGAGTTGATCCAGCAAGTAAAAGATTTTCTTCATGCCTGTTTTTCCATTAAAGATCTTGGAACAGCCAAGTTCTTCCTTGGCATGGAGGTTGCCAGGTCTAATGAAGGTATTTTCATTTCCCAAAGGAAATATGCTCTAGACATTCTCAAGGATGCAGGCTTTGAGAATTGTGGATCAGTCAAGACCCCTTTTCCACCAGGTTTAAAATTCTTGGCTGAAGAAAAGGATTCTACTCATTGTCTGATCCTAAACAATATAGGAGACTGGTTGGTCGTTTATTGTACCTAGGTTATACACGGCCTGATCTCACTCATTCAGTGCAGCAACTTAGCCAGTTTGTACATGCTCCTCATGCTTCTTATTGGACTGCAGCTCTTCATTTGCTTAAATATCTGGCTGGATCAGTTTCTAAGGGTTTGTTTTATGCTTCCAATTCATCTTCACAGCTTGAAGCTTTCAGTGACTCAGACTGGGGAGCTTGCAAGACTACAAGACGATCCTTAACTGGTTACTGTATTTTCTTTGGTTCTTCTTTGGTGTATTGGAAAACAAAGAAGCAATCAACGGTCTCAGCATCAACTGCAGAAGCTGAGTACCGAGCAATGGCAGCCACAGTTCAAGAACTTAAGTGGTTATCCTATGTTCTTCAGGACTTGCAGGTGTCTTTGTCATTACCAATTGATTTTCACTGTGACAATAAAGCTGCACTCTATATTACGAAAAATCCAGTTTTTCATGAAAGAACGAAGCACATCGAAATGGATTGCCACATTGTGAGAGATTCATACAAAGCTGGTTTTCTGAATCCCTTGCATATCTCTTCTCATGGTCAGGTTGCAGATATTTTCACCAAGTTTCTTCCTGCACCTGTGTTTCATAAACTGTTGTCCAACCTGAACCTTTAGGAAGTTCAGCTTGAGGGGGGCCTGATAAATAATGACGAGCAGAAGCAACAGCTACAGCTCAAGGTTACAACAGAAAGAGCTCCAGTAGTTCATTCTCATTCAGCATCGGCAGCTTTGGTTTGAGCTGATGCCAGCTCAAATGACAGCTCAGCTAGATGTCTTAATTGTGATTCATCACTTGGTGGTTTTATAATCAGAACTTCAGCATTAACCAACACTAGATATAGGATATGAGTTTTGGCTAGAAATACTGATTGGTGATTTCATTTCCTATCAGTCATAGAGTATTTTAGCTAAGTTATATGAAAGTTGTGTCAGTTTAGTTTTCCTTCTTTTCTGCTGGTAACCGCTTTCTGAGTTGTACATATATGTAACTTGGCTATGCTGAGCAAGGTAATCAATACAGAAAAATGTTTTCCTCCCTTTCGTCATTTCAGTTCCATTTTTCCTAAGTTCCTCAACCATTTTTCATTTTCCTGAGTTCCTTGTTGATGAAGCTTTGTGTGATCAGACTCTGATTAAGCAGAGTTGATCAAGATTGTTGTTATTTCTTATTAGCCATGAGAGTGCCTTTAATCAGGAACACCATTATTCATCGGCATGGCCCCATAAACGTCACGGAATTCAACATGTAAATCCCCGGAGGAGTTAAAACTCGGCTCCTCTGAATTCACATGCATCCTTCCACGCCTTCACAAATGCCTTCAAAGTTAAAAACACTCGCATTATTCAATCATCTATTTTATTTTAACCAGTGGCTTGGTGCATCATTCTTTCCAAATGACCCTTTTTACCTTCTTTTCACCTTTAGTGCGCTTGGCCATGCTAACCGCAACAAGGATAGTTTCTTTTTTGAAGCTAGCCACAAGATCTTCCATAATTGGATGCTTCCCATCGTAGACATAAGTATTCTTCATATTTCAGATCAGCCAAATCAACAGAAAAGACGGGATTAGGTTTGAGTTCCACAGAGGGGCATCAATAAGCCGCTCAAGCATGTTTCAGCCCGTCTCCCTTGTCAAGCCTAGCCTAGCCCAGCAGATGTTAATAGAGAATTCCACACCATTTTTATTTTGGCACAATCAAATAACCCATGTTTTAAAGACTCAGAGTTAGCTCAGCAAAAACTGCAAATGGAGGGGAAAATGCAAGGATTACCAAACCCACAAAGAATCTCCGGAGATGCAATAAGTCCATTATAAAGCCTCCAAAGGAACATGGAAATCTTTGGAGGAATATTGGGATTCCAGAATTGAGTGACCATCGAGTTTTCTTCTCTGCTTTGACTTAGACTTTTGTAAGTTGAGGCAACATAAAATTTACCGTTTGGAGAAGGCACCAAAAGAGACCAGATAACACCAATATCACTCCAATTCTCAGTCCAGAAGGATGAGGCGCCGTCTTGGATAACTATTTTTGATAGAGTTGAAAATTTTGGGGATAGCATCCAAATACGATTCCATGAAGTTCTCCGCCGAGCCGAATGTGAGAGTGAGGCCATAAAGGCTGCCCCAGGCCTAGTTTCCTTTTTCCATCTCCACCATAACTTGGCCCAAAGACTCTCCATAATAATGGGGAGTTGTCTGATTCTTAACCCATTTTGATTGATAGTGAATGCAATTTTTGGGTATTACTATTTGTAGCTCAAAAACGTTATTTGTAGCTCAAAAAATTTTGTAAACTTCCAACTTTATCCTTCATTCAAAATATACTATAAATTCATTTCACAATCCAAAAACACCCTAAATCAAAGAGAAATATTGCAGAAAACGTCACAATCGGCGTAGATTTACGTTGAAGCGAACGCATTGGTCGAAGATTCTCGGGAAAATGGTACGTTTTTGACGTATTTTTTTGTCGTTCGATTTGTTAGCGAATTCCATGGTACACACGCCCAGTTTGGGCGCATTTTCCATGGTGCAAACGCCCAAAGAAGTAGTGACGTCCATGGTAAGGAATAAAAATGTGGTCGTGAATACCATGGAAGGGACCGAAAAAGTGGGCGTGTGCACCATGGACTGAAAGATGTGTGGGAATGCCATGGCGTTTGTTCCATGGTTCAAACGCCCAAAGTGGGCGTTTGAAGCCATGGTGCAAACGCCCATATTGGGCGTTTGTACCATGGAACAAACGCCTAGCGTTTGTTCCATGGTGTCACACGCCCACTTTGGGCGTTTGAACCATGGAACAAACGCTGGGCGTTTGTTCCATGGCAGAAACGCCCACTTTGGGCGTGTGACACCATGGTACACACGCCCAAAATGGCGTTTCTACCATGCTTGCTATATTTAAAGAATATTTTATTATATATTATTTCGTAGTATTCGTTAGTGTTAATATTGTAATTATTCATTTTTATTTTTAATTTTTATTATTGAAAAATTGAACTTACGTTATTGTTATAAATTATGCAGGATCTCAGTAACAATAGCCCCACTCGTATAATACTCCTTCCATGTAGAGCGACTGGAAGAAGACAGCTCAAGAATATCTCTAGAAAATCCCTGGATGATGTCCAAATCCACGACCTCATCCATCAACTCACCATCTACAGGTATGCGGAGTATCTCGAACACGTCATGGAGCAGTATTCCCATCTCACCAAACGGAAGATGGAAGGTGTTGGTGTCTGGCTGCCACCGCTCGATAAATGCGCATATAAGAGGTATATCTATGGACCTAAACATGGTCGAAGGCAAGTGGGCCAAACCTGTCGCCCTCAGTGTCAACCGCCAATCATCTGGTATCTCGCCATACCAATCCACCAACTTACGACACACTCCGGCCCTATTATGGCACCTAAAGGGCTCCCTAAGTGGTTGGTTGGGGTCTACGTACCGCGATGCCACATGACCCAGCCAACTAGGGATCACAGACCCATCCCTAGGACCACCAATACAAGGCGTAGTAACCCGCCATTGTTCCTCAACAACTTTTGCACGCTTTCTTTTCTCTAATTTAACAAAAATGATATATAAATAATTACCGCCATTCAACCAAATTTTAATAAAGGCCACAAACACTTATAATTAATAATAATCATATAAATATTTTGTACATTAAATATGTAAATTTTGAAAAAAAATATCTCAAGTCACATATATGAAAGACACTTAGTAAAATAAAAAGTAAATATGCATAAATTACGAATGCAAATTCCAATATAGTAATTCAATTTTAACGCTAAATAGTTATAGATTTTTAAGCATGTACCTTTAGCTGTAAACCGCCCATCAGATTTGCTGCGAATCTGAGAGACGTTCTCCTCGCGGATATGCACATCATTGCCCTGCTCATCCCCACTCGCTCCACTATCCTCCTGATCCTCTCCACTATCCATCTGCTCATCCCCACCTCTATGATCGTCCTCCTCGCCTATGTGCTCCTCCTCCCCGCCGAGGAAAAAATCATGCCCGCCTAGGATGTACTGCTCACCACCAGTGAGGTAATCCGAACTGGGCATGATATAATCCTCCCCGTGTATGTCATGCTCCGTACCTCCTTCGTATTGCTGCTCATCCATCCAATGCTGGGATGAGCTACCCCTATTTGCTCTCTGCTTCCGATACGAAGCAGTAGGCCGCTGTCGTGGTGCAGGTGCATCCGGAGCCTACAAAACAAATAATAATTCAAAAATTAAGTTAACAATAATTAAATTAAATTGGTATAAAATTAGTGAAATAAGTTCAACAATATATCAAATAATGAAAATTAGCCATAAAAATCAAATAACATATGTGCAAATAAATAATTTTAACATTAGCCACATAAGTTCAATAATTAACTCAAACAACTTAATACTAATTTAAATAATTCAAAGTAACCAAAACAAACATTGATAAATTATACAAATAAATAATCTACACATTACACACATAAGTTCAATAGTTGAATTTAATAATTACGATACTAATTGAAATAATTAAAAGTACCTAAAAATTAACATTAACGACAATAATTAAATAATTAATCAATTAAAATTAATATAATTATTAAATTATTTAAAAAATCGGGACGCCGGCGTCCGGTCATTGACCGGACGCCGGCTGTCCAGAATGACCGGACGTCCGGCGTCCGGTCAATGGACCGGACGTCCGGGCGTCCAGAATATGGACTGGACGCCAGACGTCCAGTCCAGTCTCTGGACGCCGGCGTCCGGTCCATCGACCGGACGGCGGCGTCCGCCGCCGGAAATTTCCCTAAAAAATTCAAAAAATTACCTGGCCAATCATCAAGCCTTTTCCTGCTCCGTGCCGCCTGGGTTGTTGACCTCCAGCTCCGGCCAAAGATTGTCGTCTGTCCATGGATTTTTTAGAGAGAAGAATTTTCAAAATTTCAATTGTTGTAGATGCTGCACTGATTTGGAAGGCTTATATATATATACTGACTGGACGCCAAATTTTTTGGCTTTGACCATGGCCCGGACGCATCATTTATGCGTCCGGCCATAATGCCGGACGCATCACTTATGCGTCCGGCACCATGGCCAAACGCATAAGTGATGCGTTTGGTACCATGGTCAAACGCATGGTCCATGCGTCCGGCCATGGTGCCGGGCGCATGGATTTTGCCCTCCGTCCATGGTTCCTGCGTCCAATTTTAAAGTTTGTACCATGGTTATTACTCAAATTCATGTCGCGACATCCATGGGTGGAGTGAATTTGTCCGAATTTTGACTGTTCAGAATTTGTAATTCTTAGTTCGGGGTTATTTTAGTCATTTTAACTCTTTTTATGAGCTATAAATAGCGTTTTTGAGCTACAAATAGCGTTTCAGAAGATTTTTTCAAGATCGCCAATGCTTCCTCTGTTCACCATCTGTGTCTCCTAAAAAAAACCATTGGCATTTTTTCTCTATTTCACCTATTACAGATTTTGGGATCCAAAAACGGCAACCAAGTGAATTGGCATTGAGAGGAGGACTGACTTGATTAATTGTAAGCGCCCTGCTTGAGATAAAAACTTATTCCTCCAGTTTGCTAGTTTAGCATCCACTCCTTCCAATAATTGCCTGAAGTATGCTACCTTTGCTCTCCCTTGAAAGATGTTGACCCCCCAAGTATGGGAATGGGAAGTTTTCCTCCCGCATTTTCACGATTCTCAAAACTCTTCTCTTTATTGGAATAGAGCACTCGTAGAAAGGTTGACTTTTTGGCCCGATCTAGTTTCGTATAGTTGAAGAAAGTTCATAAAAGTGTCAAGAGAATTGGGGGAACCATGAGTAACAATCATGGTATCATCTGCAAAACTAAGATGAGAAATAAACTTGGAGCCTGGCAGAGTATAAAAATGGCCAATAGTACCTTTCTCGATCCATCTCTTGAGGCCCTTGGAGAGTGCCTCAAGAGATGCTATTATAAAGAGTAATGGAGAGATTGGGTCTCCCTGTTTGAGGCCCCTAGATGATTTGAAGAAGCTTGCCAGAGATTCGTTGAGGAGGATTGAGAACTACCCCTAAGAATGTTCATGACTAAATTTACAAAAAAAAGTTGGGGAAGCCAAACTTGCTTAGAATTTTTTCCAAAAAATCCCAATCCACACGGTCGAAAGCCTTTTCGATGTTGAGCTTAAGGATCAAGTTAAGACCAGTTGCCCGATTTTCCAAAAATTTTGCCATGTCTAGTGCCAAGAGGATATTGTCAATGATGCCCCTTTCCTGCATAAAGCATGTTTGCTCTGGAAAAATAATTTTATTGAGGACAGTTTACAATCTGTTCTTCAGGATAGTAGAGAAAACCTTGCTTGTAAAATTGCATAAGCTAATAGGTCTGAAATTCCCAAAGGATGAGATTTCCTTTTTCTTTGGGATGAGAGTGATGAAAACACTCCCAATTGCTCGAGGGATTGGAACGCCATTCATAAATTCTCTACTTGCCAAAATTAGGTCCTCTTTGATGACTTCCCAGGCTGATTTAAAGAACATACCAATGAATCTCTTCGGCCCATGTCTTCTGAGAGCTCGAAGACTGCCCTTTTTACTTCAGCTTCCACAAGCGTCCTGCAAAGATACTCATTGTCCTCTTCATTTTGAATCTCTGGTATATCTTATAGTAGTGCTAACATCGAATCCTGATTAAGGGGTTCTCCAGTTGATAGCAGATTCTTGAAAAATGATATTGCTTGATTTTCAATGGCCCTCCTGTCAGTTGTCCATGTATCCCCTGCCTTAATTTTGTTTGTCGACTAACGGAATGTTCTTTCTTTAATTGTGGCATGAAAAAATGCCTTGTTCCGGTCTCCCTCCTTCAACCATATTACCCTTGATCTTTGCAAAATAAATTCTTCATGATCTTTCAAACACTGAAAGAATTTAGCCTGGGCCTTTGAAAATATTTCCCTTGTTGCATCAGATGGATTGACTTGGAATTCCAATTCCCTCTTCAAACAAGCGTCTTCACTCTCCTTTAGATTTTTAAATACATCCCCAAAAGAGCATTTGTTCCATTCCTTAATCTTCAATTTCAGCCTCTTGAGTTTGACCGAGAGAGCTAGCATTCCACTTCAAAGTCTGGTTCCTTCCAACAATCCTTAACCAATTTTAGAAATCCCTGCCTTCTTAACCACATACTTTGAAACCTGGAAGGTTTAGCGCCTGTATCTGTCACCAATTTACCTTGGTAGAGAATTGGGGAGTGGTCAAAGCAAGCCTTTGATAGGTTGTGGACGGTAGAAGCCTGCAGTAGCTCTAACCATTCTTTGGAGAACAAAATTCTATCCAATTTCTTCAATACATGCCCCGAAGCTCTCCGCCCACTCCAAGTATATTTGTACCCAATTGCAGGAAGCTCATATAGTTATGCTCTATTAACAAATGCATTAAATTCATCAATTGGGAATTTGGGTGGCCTGGCTCCTCCTTTACACTCATCCAAGACCCTGATCACGTTCCAACCCCTTCCAACTGCCCAAGGTACCCCTATGTGCAAATTATTAATTACCAAAAAATCTTCCCAAAGAACCCTCATCTTAATATAGTTGGTGTTGGCATATACCCAACTCAACAAAACCAGAGAGTGAAGAGCCAGATGAACAATCTTGCCATATACCAGTTGATCAGACATAGAGACTATATTAACAGTAACACAGTTTTTAGAGAAAATCCATATCTTACTATTGGTGTTAGACACAGCAAAATCAAATCTCAGCTTCCTTGCGAATTCCATAATTCTACCACTATTAACAAAAGGCTTTAAAATACACAAAATGGGGTATTATACCTAGAACAAAGTAATTTAAGTCTCCGTCGGGATGCCAGATTGGAAATTCTGCGGATGTTCCAAACCATATGTGAACATAAAAATTGAGTGGAGCCACAAACCTGATGTTCATGGCTCCAGTACGAACGTCTTAATATCCTTAGATTTGGAACTTTTGTTTCCTTCCGGGGACGACCTCTCTTCTTTCTTCTGACGGGTGTGAATTCCTCCTCCTCAATCAGTTGTTTATCCTTCATGTAATAGTTCAAGATCACTTCATCTTCAGAATCTTCCTTGTATGAGGATAAATCTACAACATAATCTTCCAGTGCTTTCGAGACAAAGACCGATTTGGGAATTCTTTGTTGAGAATTGTCCATTGATTCTTTGAGTTCGAGAGCCAAATTTATTTATTCAGCCATCTTCTTTATCTCCTGAATGTTCCAATTTCTTGCTTCTTCAATTGTGCAGCTTATTAATTCTCCCTCTTTCAGCGCTTCCCTAAAACTTTTTATTGTTTCGCCACCATTCCCTGTCATTTCTCCCTCTCCTGCTTCTACTTGTAGTTCCTGGATTAAAGGAATTAGAGCTTTGTCCTTCATATAGAGACCGGATAGTTCAGCTTCAGTATTAGAAACTTGACTGTCGCCGTTTGGGAGTAATCCTCTCACCCCAATAGATCATCGATTTTTTCTAGATTTGACATCTTTCCTTTCTCCGATTGCTGTTTTCTAAACTTACAGGTGGTTTCGATATGTCCAATTTTTTGACAGCTTACACAGTATTTCGGGACGTGTTCAAAAGAGAAAAATTGCTCGTGGTACCTCCCGTTTTCCCTGATTTTGACTGATTTTAATGGTTAGAGCAAATTTACTTCAGCGTAGAATCTAGCAACTGAAGGGCGATAGGAGAGTCCACCTGGAGGGGCTGTCCTACCTCCTTAGCCATGGAGTGAATCGATTCTATAGACTGAAACTCTAAGGGAAAATCATACAGAGAGACCCATACCGGTGCTATTGGTGGATCCTCCTCGTACTTGAAGCCCGGCGTCCATTTTAGCACCCTCATTTGGAAGTCAACAATGTTCAAAGTTGCCCGGAGCTAGTATCGTTGTAATCTTCATCCATCTGGAATCACATCCAGATGTGTTGATGAGTTAAGAAACTCACTTCGAAACTACCTTTGAAACCCATGGCGTTGATTTCCTTCTTTATATCTTGCATTTTGGGCGTCCATATGAGAACTTTTCGATTAAACTCAATCTGTGAGGAGCGATTAGTTGTTCGAACTCTGCTTTTGAATACTCTATAACATACTCGCCATTTCAAAGTTCAGGATCTCTTGATGGAACTGAAGAGGAGTGATTTGGGTCCGAGAAAAGGGAAGAGAAAGTTCGGGTTTTTTACAGCGTGGGGATGAAGGCTGCTTGTCCGGTCAGCGTGGCCATGACCGGCCAAAATTTAGGGTTTTCAATTTGGGTGGGTTTAGGGGTTCGGACAGTCTTAGAGAGAGAAAATAATACGTAAACACCACTTTCCCACGCTCTTTGCAACATTGTAAGCGCCACTTTTCTTTGATTTTTCCTCTGGTCTAGATGGATAATGCTACGTCGTATAATGCTGCTCTGGACTCTCCTCCAGCAGGTTCCTCCTCTAAAATGAAATTTTAATGTTCTAAAAACATTAATAGAAAAATTTTAAAAAAAATTATATCATTATGAAAATTTATAGACATAATTCATTAAAAACAGAAAATAACAAAACCGCCATTAACGTTGTCTATCAATCAGTACTTTCTACCTACTTTCAATTCCCATCGTTTCCCTTAATCATCGTCAACTATTGTACAAGAATCTACGTAAGCTTCACCGCCGCCGTAGTCGGCAATCTTTGCGTGAAATTTCTTCACCATCTGAGCTGGGTCGGGTTCTTCAGTGTTCTTGCCTTTGTAAAAATATGTATAGAATTGCTGGTAGAAATATAAGCGGAGGTCACAGTCACCATCTCAACAAATTAAAACTTCGTCCCCTCATTCGCGTTGTATCCCATCACCAAGTAAATGGCTTCCTGCTTGAATTTCTCTTTATCTTGCACAACCAAATACAGTAGAGCATCGTCGGGATCTTCATCTCTATTATATACTTTCTCTGGTACTACTGCTATGTAATCATATCCACTATAAAATTCACTATCATCGGACCACATCGATTCTGAAACCCGCTCCAGAAACTCATTTTTGTTCTTGTTGGGTTCACTGGGAATGATGCTCATCACAGGAGCCTCATCGGGATTATCATTCTCACTATTAAAACCTTCGTCGGGATCTTCATCACTATTATCATGTACCTTCTTCAGTACTGCCGCCATATAATCATATCCACTATAAAATTCACTATCGAAGGACCACATCGATTCTGGAACCCGCTATATCTTATAGAGTTCGCTGCGAATAATGTTTATTGCCATAGCCTTATCGTGTTTATCATCGTCACTATTAAAACCTTCGTTGGGATCTTCAGCACTATAATTATGTACTTTCTCTGGTACTACCACCATATAATCATATCCACCATAAAATTCACTATCGGAGGGCCACATCGATTCTAGAATCCGCTTCTTCTTGTTGGGTTCGCTGCGAATAATGTTCATCACCGGGGCCTCATTGGGTTCATCATCATCACTATTAAAACCCTCGTCGGGTTCATCATCATCACTATTAAAACCCTCATTGGGTTCATCATCATCACTATTAAAACCCTCATCGGGTTCATCATCACTATTATATACTTTCTCCGGTACTGCTAGAATATAATTTGGATCCTCATGAATATTCAACCCATTTAGGGTTTCGGCTATCATTTTGGATTGTGAGTCGATCTAAATGGGTTGACCATCCATGAGGAACCGAGTCATAAAATGGATTGAAAACATCATGGTACAAATCATTTTGAAAAAAAGAATAGGTTTGACTAGCGATCAAATGAGTTAATCCGTTATCTTCTAAACTTTTTCGTTAAAAGGGACCATAATTGGTAAAAAAAATTTAAGTGGGACTAAAATTGGTGACTAAAACATATGGGGACCAAAACTGATATGACCCATGTTATGAGAGACAAAAAATGGATTTAAGCCTAATTTATAACTAAAATATAAAGGTAAATATGAAAGACAAGCAGGAAGGGTAGATCACAACAAAAGCACTTAGGAGCATGACAGTCGGGATTCCTAAATGGTCTTGTTTGATCATATCCAAAGTAATAGACTTCCTCCATCCCAAATTAATAGACATTTTAGGGGTTAAAAGTTGTCTCTTATTAATTATCACTTTACCATTATCAAGATAATTTTTCTAGTTTTTCATATTTTATCATTCCTCAAAATTTGTGAGTGTATTGAATCCTACTACCCAACTATAGGGGTGTACACGGTCCGGTTTGGCCGATTTGAAAGTAAAGGTATAGGTCAAACCTCAATATACGATTTGAAATTTTTTCAAACCAAACTGGCTAATTTTATTTTTCAAACCAAACTGGCCAAACCATTTTTTAACGATTTGGTTTTGCGGTTTGACAGTTTGGACCATTTTTTATTTATTTTTAAAATCTACAAAATTATTTGTAAAGTCCATTAAGTTATTTATCAGTGTAGAAAATGTTGATAACCAAAACCAAACAACTCCCAAAAAATGTAAAAGTGAAGCTTACACAGCTTATTTCTTTAAAAGAAATAGAGTGAATTTTAAAAAAGGTCATCATACTTTGATAAAGTTTAGGTTTTGGTCACTAACTTTTAAAAATTCAAAAAATGTCACTAACTTTTGCATTTAAATTATGGTTTTGGTCATTCCGTCCATATTATCCGTTAAGCCCACTAACGGACCAAAATTTTGAGGGTATTTCTGTCCAATCATACCCAAAAACACATATGCTTCCTTTTGAATTTTAAAAAAGGTCATCATACTTCGATAAAATTTAAGTTTTGGTCACTAACTTTTAAAAATATAAAAAAGGTCACTAACTTTTGCATTTGAATTTTGGTTTTGGTCATTCCGTCCATATTATCCGTGAAGCCCACTAACGAACCAAAATTTTGAGGGTATTTCTATCCAATCATACCCAAAAAACCCATGTGCTTCCTTTTTTTTTTTTTTTTTGACTATTTATCTTTCTTCCCCTCACCCTCCCCTCTTTTTTTTTTTTTTTTTTCATATTTATCTTTCTTCTCCAGCCACCCTGCCACCCTTCTTGCCGGAAACAACAAAACCCATCACCATTCTCCCAGAAATGTCTACATCCATGCGTGTGAATTTAAACCGATTTTTTTTACAAAGACGTTTACATCCATGCATGTGAATTTAAGTCGATTTTTTTCACAAAGCCGATTATTGCTCACTGAATGATCCTTTCAGTGGGTGCCGACAGAGTAGGGCTGGCAGCCGGTGGATGCTAAGGAGAGTAGGGGTGTTCACGGTCCGGTTCAAATCGGTTAATTCGCCTAATTCGGATTTTGATTTGATTTCATGGGTGGTTTTCAAGTGTTTATAAAAATTAATAGTTTCAAAAATATAAAACTAGAAGTATTGGTTTGGTTTGCGGTTTTGTGTTTAAAAATCGTAGTAAAAACTAAACCAGATCGTTCAATTATTATGTATATTAATTTTTATATATATAATTATTCTTCTATATATTAATTTTGGTTTGCGGAAGTATTGGTTTGGTTTGCGATTTTGTGTTTAAAAACCGTAGTAAAAACTGGACCTGACCGTTCAATTATTATGTATATTAATTTTTATATATATAATTATTCTTCTATAAATTATGAAACAAAAAGGAGATTAAGAGTTTTGGGGTAATTTATATGGTGGTCCTATAGGACCACCATGAATTTTACTCCTACCCCGCTACAGTAGCGCGCTACAGTTCCGCGCGCGCGCTACAGTAACGCGCTACAGTTCCGCGCGCTACAGTAAACGCGCTACAGTACTTTCGTTTCTTTTGTTATTTTTGGCTATTATGATACATATTATGGACGTTTTTGTTGTATGATATGATTTCTTTTATATTTTTGATCTGATATCTAAATTCTGTTGATCTGATGTCTGCTATTTTGTGATCTGATGTCTATATAATCATGATTTGATCTACTTTGTTAAGTATATTTTAGTTCTACTGTATGATTTCTTTTATATTTTTGATCTGATATCTATAGTCTGTTGATCTGATGTTAAGTATGAGTTGATCTGATGTCTATATAATCATGATTTGATTTACCTTGTTAAGTATATTTTAGTTCTACTGTATGATTTCTTTTATATTTTTGATCTGATATCTATAGTCTGTTGATCTGATGTTAAGTATGAGTTGATCTGATGTCTATATAATCCTGATCTGATCTCCTTTGTTAAGTATGTTTTAGTTCTGCTGTGTGATTTCTTTTAAAATCTTGATCTGATGTCTATAGTCTGTTGATCTGATGTCAAGTATACGCTGATCTGATGTCTATAGTCTGTTGATCTGATCTCCCTTTTTAAGTATGTTTTAGTTCTACTGTATGATTTCTTTTAAAATCTTGATCTGATGTCTATAGTCTGTTGATCTGATGTCAGTTATGAGTTGATCTGATGTCTATATAATCCTGATCTGATCTCCTTTGTTAAGTATGTTTTAGTTCTGCTGTGTGATTTCTTTTAAAATCTTGATCTGATGTCTATAGTCTGTTGATCTGATGTCAAGTATGAGTTGATCTGATGTCTATATAATCCTGATCTGATCTCCTTTGTTAAGTATGTTTTAGTTCTGCTGTGTGATTTCTTTTAAAATCTTGATCTGATGTCTATAGTCTGTTGATCTGATGTCAAGTATACACTGATCTGATGTCTATAGTCTGTTGATCTGATCTCCCTTTTTAAGTATGTTTTAGTTCTACTGTATGATTTCTTTTATATTCTTGATCTGATATCTATAGTCTGTTGATCTGATGTCAAGTATTCGCTGATCTGATGTCTATATAATCCTGATCTGATCTCTCTTGTTAATTATATTTTAGTTCTACTGTATGATTTCTTTTATATTCTTGATCTGATATCTATAGTCTGTTGATCTGATCTCTTGTATTCTCTCATCTGATGTCTATATAATCCTGATCTGATTTCCCTTGTTAAAAAAAGTATTTTTTTTTTAAAAAATAATTTTTTATAAAAAAGGTTTTTTTTTTTTAAAAGTTTGTGCGTCAAAAAAAAAAAAAAAACTGTAGCGCGTTACTGTAGCGCGAAACTATAGCGCGTCACTGTAGCGCTACTGTAGCGCGCGCGCTTACTGTAGCAAGTAGGAGTAAAATTCATCCTACTCCTATAGTACCACCGTAAACGGACTCGAGTTTTGGTAGTAGTTATTTATTACTTCTTAAACTTATAGGTTTCAATTCTTGTTTACTCCGCTTTATTTATTTTTTTCCATTTATTTCTTTTTAATTTTGAAACTAATAAAATAGAAAAGTTCATATTTAGTGACCAAAACCACAAAACTGTCCAAATCAAACTGTTCTATTTGGTTTGAATTGTTTTAGTTTTTATTTTTGAACGGTTTGATATAATTTTCGACCTTTAAAAATCTGTAACTAATGGTTTAGTTCCGATTTTGATGAAAAATCGAACCACCTAATCTGGAAACACCCCTAATGGCCCTAATGGAGAGGAAAGGATGATGCTGATGACGGCAGGGTTTAAGAGGACGAAGGAGCTGGTAGTTATAAATAGGATACATATTAGGATTGAATAAACAAATTAAATGCCTAATTAGTTTCCCTTAATTACCCTCTATTACGTTTCTAAATTTTCTAAGATTGATTTCTATCTTAATTACAATTTTAGGAATCATCAAATCAATTAATACTTTCCAAATTTTCTTTAAATTTATTTATTTATTATTTTTGATTGAAATCTAATAATTGATTGGAATCTAATAATCATTACACTTTAATTTATTACATTTATATATATTTAAAATTATTTCGTTAAAATTACTAGTAGATTTTCATATCGTCACATAACCTATCATGCATGATTCTTAATGATTCTCATCAATTTTGTTATGTTTAGGGGTTCTGAGGTTAACAGCCACCGATCAGTATGGGGAGGATTTTAGCATCATGGGATGCGGCAAATTGGAAGGCTGGTATGTTGTTGCTCAACATGGCTCCATAAGTCATCGGAGCATTAGCGACGCCGTGGCTGCTCTTGCTAAAATGGGATTTTGACTTTGTGAGGGTAATTTAGAAAGATGGGATAAAAGTTGATTTGGATGCTAATAAGTGCTCTGGCAAAATTAGCACCCATCTCTTAAACATTGTGGACGTGTTGTTTAGCACCTGATTTACATTGACAAGGAACTCATATGGTGAACAGGGCCACCATATGGTTATATTGTCTTGCTTCATTTTGGTACATAAACTTGAAAGACCCTATCTTTAGTGAGGTTTAAGTGTGTGTATATAATTTATGCATGGATCATCTTAGTTCCTGTATTTGCATGTTTAAAGGGAAAAAACAGAGATAATTGGGCATTAATCAAAATTGACATTGGAATTTTGATTACATTATTGCTGTTCCAGCCTTGCTAGAAGGAAACCCAAAAAGCCGCAAACTTGTGGTTGAGTTGGTTTTACTAAAATTATTTTTAGTCCAAGATGACAAAGAGAGGCAGAAAGCCTTTGAATAAGGAACTGATTGCCGAAGATTGGTGCTATGTTTGTAAAGAGGGTGGAGAACTTATCATATGTGACTACAGGTTGGGTTTTCCTCTTCTTTATGTTTGAATAAGAGCTTTTAGCCTTGTGTGATATTTGAAGTGATCAATGATGTAGTTGGTCTAAAGGAGTAATTTCCATTCAAAATTTCTTCTCGGGTTAGTTCAGAGTTTTTTTTGTGAGGGGTGGAAGTAGGGGTGTAAATAAAAAACAAATTAATTTTCTGTTTTTTACGTGGTTAGATTATTATTTTCAGAAAGAAAAAATTGATTATAAAAATATACCTACTATTCAAGTTCAGACTAATTTATATAAAAAGTGGCATTTAATGGATAATACTGTTTTGTCGTCAATTCATCCTCCTTTACAGGCAATTAAAATAAATACTAAAGAAGGCGAAATCATTGCTTCTCCTTTTAAAAAAAGGTAAAGATACTAAAGAAACTGTTGATTCCGAAGATATAAAGAAAATCTATCAGCAAAATAACTTTTTTAATCAAATATTACAAACTATTTCTCAACAAGTTGATTTAATTTATGTTAAATTGGATAATAAACTTAATAATTTTCCCAATAAAATATCTAAACCTTTAGTCACTCCTTCCCTTCCTAGAGAAATCGAACGAGAAATCTCTTTAGTACAAAGAATTAATTTTGCTATTGAAGGTACTTCTAATACTTCTGCTTCTCCTTCCACAGCGTTAAGCAAAATAGAGAAACAATTTAGTGGTCTTCGAATTAATGCTATTAATAGAACTGCTCCTCAAGATAACTCCTCTAGCAGTAATCATAATTCTGAATCTGAACAAGATGAAGATAATTTAGAAGAGTTAGAAAAACAATTGTCAGGCCCCGAAAGCACCTGATTTCCTAAACTCGCAACAAAGCATGATGAAGCTAATTTAACTAATTACAATCTATAAAATTAGCTTTTAACGAGCTATTACATTTAAGTATTTTCAAAGCTTATGACATCCCGACCACTCCCAAGCTTCTCTTAGGCTTGTCTCCGATAAACTCCTACCTGGATCACATTCAAAGAGAAAAATGGACATAAGTATGTGAAATCGCATACCTAGTGAGGGTCACCTCCTGGACCCAACAGTATAATTGAAAAACAACAAACAGAAGAACAACCTACAACAACAGTCATGTATTCATAACGTGCCCAAATAGCATGCCAATGTTATAACAAATAACCACATAATGCGCATACAAAAATAACCAACAAACCTGGATCTGTACCAACCAACGGAAACGGGCATCCCACCCGTTATCAACTGAGCCACCAATATCCACCGAGCCACCAAAGGTACCCCGGGCCATACCTGTCCTACGTACTAAGCCTCAATCCGGCCCCTACCTAGTAGGCCGGCACGGAAAGGGCGGGGCCCCCAAAAGATGCAAACACAACCATGACTCTTAAATAAATCATACAACAATTAGTACAAATAATTATACGGTCGTGTCATAGACTCTACAGAGATTTTGGCAGCATAACGACTGAAAATACAACAATCCAAATACCCAAACAGCACAGAATCATTCAAAAACAGCCACAGAATCAACCAACAACACAACGTAATATACATAACTGAAACCTATGTGCCGACAAGGCCATAATCTTCTATACAGAATATAAACCAAACACAAGCATACGAAGAACTTTGAATGTAATCAAAGTCCTTCCTAGGTTATGCCTGTATGTCCATAGAACATACCGGTGTACTCATAGTCAGGACAACAAGCACAACTAAGGGGGAGACACTCACCTTATCGCATTTTACCTATCGAACCTCAATTGACACGAAAATGCCAACCGTCACCTTATTACGAGCTTCTCCTATTAAAAATAACTTACACAAAACACTACTCAATTTCTCATATAAAGAAGATATTTATATGCATATGTCCTAAGATTCCCTAAATGAAAACTAATCTAATCTTATGCATGTCTCTAACCAACTAGAAATCAAAAGGGAGAAGATCCTACTTGAGTTTGCAAGGCTCAAATTGGTTCTAACTCCTTTTGACCCACCCTTTAGCTAGAGTCATATATGCAATTCTATCATCTTCGTGCTTAACTATATGTTACCTAATTTGCCTTCCAGAATATAATTTACTTAATTTATTCAATCCTCTATACCTCACCTAAAACACACATTTAATTTATTTGAGCATCTCTTGTACTTAATTTCACCAAAGCCAACCACTAAACTCCTATATATTTACAAACCTAATTGTGGCAAATAAAATAGCTTAAATGGGTTTACGAGTTTACCACAAAACTCGCTGGAATTGAGCTTAAACTGAAGAAGGAAACTTTGGTCGATGACTGGAGGATGAGGGAACTAGCGACAGTGGCGGTCCGGCGGCGGCAGTGGCGGTCCGGTGGCGGCATGTCATTTCCGGCCATCAAAATGCATAAAATCTTAGTGGGTTTTGAAGATCTTGAGTAGGGAGTCCATGCAAGGTGGTGGCAACCCAAGGGAAGGCCAGACGGCGGCGGTTCGTGGCGTGGCAGCGGCGGTGATTTTAGGATTCCCGAAACTCTTCTCCACATCACAAATGGATTGAGGGGCTTTGTTCCTCAGATGATGGAGAACCTAATGACGGTGTGAACTGGCCTAATGCATGGCTGAAAAAGGGCCAAATCGGTGGCAAAGGCTCGGTGAGAAGGTTTCGAAGAGAGAGAAAAATGGGGAGAGAAGGGAAGATTGAGAGCTAGGTTTTGTTCTTCGCATGAAGGGGATTATTTTCGTGGTGTTCTGCGACCAAACCGGCGCCGGAGAAGGCTGAAACGGTCGGCGGTCATGGTTGGTGAAGGGAGGTCCGGCGAGGAGAGGAAAAAGAAAGAAAGAAGAAGGAAGAAAAGAGAAAGAAAAAGGAAAGAAGAGAAAGAAAGGGAAAGTTAGACTTAACCTTTAGGAATTTTCATTTTTAGTCCCTAAACTACCAAAGTCTTCTTAATTTAAGTCTACAATTATTATTTCCTTCAATTACACCCTTATCTTACCATTTTAGCATAATTAAATCATTCTATATGTTATTCCACTAATTTAATTGTTAATTTTCTATTTGACTAATTATTTAAGTCATATTCATTTATATTTTGATCTATATGATTAATTTACGGACTTAAATCTTCTAATTTTTCTTGAAGACTTCACTTGTTTTGCAGGGATGTTACAACAATTCACTGATAATCCTCCTTTAGAACTTAATAGGATATCCCGGCGTCCTTACAGAAGGTCTTATAGAAGTAATAAATGGTCTAATAAAGATATAATGAATTATCATAGTCGACCAACTCCTCCTGATATTCAATTTGAAGAAAGAAATAGATTTACTACTAAATCATATAATGGTAGTGCTTTGTATGAATGGAATATTGATGGCAAATCTGAATATGAAATTACTAATACTTTGCATGAAATGGGTACAGCCAAAATTGCTTATAAATCTAAGTATCCTCAAATGTCTGAAAGACAAATTGCTGCTTGTTTTGTTTCTGGTTTTACTTGTCAGTTAAAAAATTGGTGGGATAATATGTTTACTCCTGTTCAAAGAATGGAAATCTTAGCACATCAAACTGTAGTACAACGTGAAATTACGATTAATGATGAAGTAATTAGAACTACTGATTATGAATCTGATGGTGCTAGTTATTTAATTAATGCTCTTTCTATGCACTTTGTTGGTAATCCTAAAGAAGAATTAACAAGTCTAAAAATTTCATTGACTAATCTGAGATGTCCTTTGTTTAAAGATTATTTTTGGTATAAGAATACTTTTCTTACTAATGTTTTACGTAGACCTGATTGCAATCAGTCATTTTGGAAAGAAAAATTTATTACAGGTTTACCTCCTTTATTTTCTCAGAAATTAATTACTAGTTTAATGAAAGAAATGGGTACTGAAAATTTAGATTTATCTAATATTACTTATGGACAATTATTTGCGTTTCTTAAAAAAGAAGCCTTATCTATCTGTCAAGATTTTAAGTTGCAGAGAAAATATGGTCTTGAGAGAGAGGAATTAGGAGCTTTCTGTCAAGCATTTGGCATCGCAGGTATTCATCCACCTTCTACTCAAGAAAAAAAATATACAAAAGTTAGATCATATCAACCTAATAAATATAAGAAGAAATATATGCATAATCCTGATTGGCAAAATAAAAATGACTTTTATAAGAAAAAGAATTTAAAAGAAATAAAAAACCAATTAAATGTTATAAATGTGGTAAATTAGGTTATATAGCTCCTAATTGTAAATTAGAAAAGAAGATTAATGTTTTATTTTCTGAAGAAGCTTAATTGAAAAATAAATTAATGTCTATATTAATTAATTCTGAAAAAGAAGAAGGTGATTACTATTCCTCTAATTCATCTAGTTTTGAAGAAAATGACGATTTCTGTGAATGTAAAAAGACGATTAATATGATGAATAATTTGAGTAAAAATAATCTTAATAAAGAATTATTATTTGATATAATAAAAGAAATAAAAGATGAAAATGTTCGTAAAGATTACTTAGAAAAACTAAAAAATTTAGTATTACAAGAGAATAATCACATTTTTTATATTAAAGAACCATTTAACTTAAATAGTTTAATAGACAAATATAAAAATGAAGATACATTTGGTTTTCGTAAAAGTAGTAATATAAAGGAAGAAATAAAAATACTTAAAGACGAAATTAGAAAAATTAATATAGAGTTAAATGAGTTAAAACTTAAAGACTTAGAATTAGAAGCTAAAATATTATTAAAGGATCAGACTAATATAGCCTCTACATCTGGAATAATAAAAGAAGATGAAATTCCTATAGCTGATAATATTCCTGATACTAAAAGTTTTTTAAATTTGATTAATAAAGTAAAAAATAGAAAAATGGTACGTCTTAGTCACAATTGGAGTAGAGGACTGGACGACTACCTATGTGGCAATGCTGGACAGTGGAACGGATCAATCCTGTATCAGTAGAGATATAATTCCTGATAAATATTTTTCAAAAACAAAAGAAAAATTATATGCTGCTAATGGACCTGAAATTGATATTTATGCTGAATTGAATAATGGTTATATCTGTAATAATGGTTATTGTTTTAAACATTCATTTTTAATACTTGAGAATTTTACTACTGACGTTGTTTTAGGTAATCCTTTTTTATATCAGATTACTCCTTTTACTAAGCATACAGATCATATTTCCGTAAATCTTTTAGGTAATGAACTTATTTTTCCGTTTATTAATCCAATCCAGAAAAAAGAATTAGCATTACTTTAGACTAATTCCATATATAAACAAATTTGTATGATTAATAAGAAAAAGAAAAGTATAATATTTTTACAAACAGAATTAGAATTTACTAAATAGAAGAAAAATTATTAGAAGAAGATGTTAAGATAAAGGTTAGTAATCTAGAAAAGAAATTCCAAACCTTAGTATGTTCTGAATATTCTAATGCTTTTTGGAATAGGAAAAAACATGTTGTTTCATTACCATACATTAAAGAGTTTAATGAAAAAGATATACCTACTAAGGCTAGGCCCATACAGATGAATGAAGAATTGCTTAATTTCTGTAAACAAGAAATTTAGAGTTTAATTGATAAAAAATTAATCCGTAAATCACAGTCTCCTTGGAGTTGTGCTGCTTTCTATGTTAATAATCAGGCAGAAAAGGAACGTGGAGTTCCTAGATTAGTAATTAATTATAAAACCTTAAATAAGGTTTTGCAATGGATTAGATATCCAATACCTAATAAAAAAGATTTATTAAAAAGGCTTCATAGTGCAAAAATATTTTCTAAATTTGATTTGAAATCTGGTTATTGGCAAATACAGATTAATGAAAGTGATAGATATGAAACTGCGTTTACTGTTCCTTTTGGGCATTATAAGTGGAATGTAATGCCATTTGGATTAAAAAATGCTCTTTCTGAATTTCAAAGAATAATGAATGATATTTTTAATGATTATTCAAATTTTGTGATTGTTTACATTGATGATATTTTGGTTTTTTCTAATAATGTTGATCAGCACTTTAAACATCTTAATCTTATGTTACATATTATTCAGACTAATGGATTAGTAATTTCAGCTAAGAAAATGAAATTATTTCAGACAAAAATTAGGTTTTTAGGACATGACATTAATCAAGAAAAAATTAAACCAATTCAAAGGACTATTGAATTTACTACTAAATTCCCGGATAAAATTAAAGATAAGAATCAATTACAGAGATTTTTGGGTTGTTTAAATTATATTGCTGATTTCTTTCCTAATTTGCAAACTATGTGTGGTCCTTTATATGAAAGACTCCAGAAAAATCCTCCAACTTGGACTGAAGTTCATACTAATTTAATTAAAAAAATTAAAGAAAAAATAAAGACCCTTCCATGTTTAGGCATACCTCATCCAGATGCATTCATGATCATAGAAACAGATGCATCAGACATTGGTTATAAAGGCATACTTAAACAAAAATTGCATTCATCTGCATCAGAAGAATTAATTAGATATCATTCGGGCATTTGGGCGGGTCCTCAGAAAAATTATTCTACTGTTAAAAAAGAAATTTTATCAATTGTTTTATCTATTTCAAAATTTCAAGATGATTTGTATAATAAAAAGTTTTTATTACGAGTTGACTGTAAGTCAGCAAAAGAAATTTTACAAAAAGATGTAAAAAATTTAGTTTCAAAACAGATTTTTGCCCGTTGGCAGGCCATACTTTCTGTTTTTGATTTTGACATTGAATTTATTAAAGGCGATGATAATTCTCTTCCTGACTTCCTTACTCGTGAATTTCTTACAGGTCGCACTAATATCTAAAGATCCAGGAAAATCTTCCGTTCCTAAAACCCCACTGGATTATATGATGTCTACTTCTAAAATGTCTACTCCAAAACCTATCCAGCCTACAGTACCGTCTAATGATTTTCCTCCTTTGACCTATACTAATGTCGTCTTGTCTCCTGCAGCTAAATTACAGTCTACTCCTATTAATACTCATGCCTCATCCTCCTCATCTAATGCAGCTCCATATATTTCCAAAACAGAATATGAGTATTTAATGCTTACTCATTATAAGACTCCTCCAGAGAATAATGAAGTAAAAAATTTTGTTTCCCGACTTTTCCTTCTGAATAATCAATGGGTAGCAGATGATATATCTAAAACCCAACAATTCTATGAACTAATTTTGGTTGATACTAAATCCGTAGAAATTACTCACTATAATGATAAAAAAGATTCCTCTAGAGTAGCTTACTCCAAATTCATTATCCAAAAAATTTTGAGTCCTAGAGAGTTTCCTTCAATTCATGCCAGAAATTCCTTCTCTATTCCCTTCATACAAAGCACTACCATCATATGATTTAGTAGTAAATCTAAATACAAAGCACTACCATCATATGATTTAGTAGTAAATATATTTCTTTCTTCAAATTGAATATCAGGAGGAGTTGGTCGACTATGATAATTCATTACATCTTTATTAGACTATTTATTACTTCTATAAGGCCTTCTGTAAGGACGCCGGGATATCCTATTAAGTTCTAAAGGAGGATTATCAATGAATTGTTTTTCTAACTCTTCTAAATTATCTTATCTTGTTCAGATTCAGAATTATGATTACTGCTAGAGGAGTTATCTCGAGGAGCAGTTCTATTAATAGCATTAATTCGAAGATCACTAAATTGTTTCTCTATTTGACTTAAAGTTGTGGAAGGAGAAGCTGAAGTATTAGAAGTACTTTCAATAGCAAAATTAATTCTTTGTACTAAAGAGATTTCTCGTTCGATTTCTCTAGGAAGGGAAGGAGTGACTAAAGGTTTAGATATTTCATTGGGAAAATTATTAAGTTTATTATCCAATTTAACAGAAATTAAATCAACTTGTTGAGAAATAGTTTGTAATATTTGATTAGAAAAATTATTTTGCTGATAGATTTTCTTTATATCTTCGGAATCAACAGCTTCTTTAGTATCTTTACCTTTTTTAAAAGGAGAAGCAATAATTTCGCCTTCTTTAGTATTTATTTTAATTGCCTGTAAAGGAGGATGAATTGACGACAAAAAAGTATTATCCATTAAATGCCACTTTTTATATAAATTAGTCTGAACTTGAATAGTAGGTATATTTTTATAATTAATTTTTATTTCTAAAAATAATAATCTAACCACGTAAAAAACGAAAAATTAATTTGTTTTTTATTTATGTCATTAACCCATTCGTCTTTTAATTTAGAAATAATTTGTGGATCAAATTTTTCAAACCATGTTCTTTTTTCATTATTTTCAGGAGAAAAGTAATTGTTATTAAGAAAATTTTTATCAATAGAAAAAGGTTTTTTCATCATATTAATTTCAGAAAATTTCATTTGAGAATGAGTAGGAGATCCTACAGAGGAACTAGAATCAGGAATTACTTCGGGTAGAGGAGAAGTAAACTTAAGCTTAGGATCACTATGAGTATACGAATACCTGGAAGGTTCATGAGATGTATTAGGAAGATCTACCGAATACCTTGGTCGGTTGTCTAAAGGATACCTGCAAGAGGAAGATTTAGAAAGCATATTATCAAATTTAATTAATATCTTATTATCTTGAATTTCTTCAATCCTTGCAGTAGTCCTAGTTGGATTACGCTGAGAATTTATAGGTTGGTCAATTATCACTTCAGCCGGAATTGTTATCTCATTTCTGGAAAGTAGTCGGGGAGTTTGAGTCTGAGTATTATCAGAATCAGTCACCAATAATACTGAGTCATTAATATTAGTAGGTCTCAATTTCAACGCAATAGCAATCATAGATTTCATTAATTTAAAATAAATTCTATATATAAGAACAAATTTATGAGATTCAGGATCTAACTTCATATTATTCAATGTATGAATATCAAGTAATAAAGATTTCAGAACAGTTTTATCTGCTAAACTAACAAAAAAATTAGGAGGACAATTAAAACGAGTAGTTCCATTACATAAATTAGTTTGTACTAAAGCAAGAACAGAATCATTATAATTAGTTAATCTATCATCTCTTAAAGCCATAAAAATAGAAGTATCAACACCTAATTTAATCAAAGGATGTAAAGCAACTTGAATTAAACCATAATGCATAAATCTATAACCTTTATTCAAATAATGATTAATAGCAGTATTACTCAACAAATTAATCGTTTTCTTATTTTCTTCCATAGGATAGATTTCTTCATGAATCTTAATCGAATAACTCTTATTAAACTCAAGTAAACCATATGAATAGACTGCAGAAATATTCCCGCTTGCAAGAATTTCATGTATTAATTCATGTGAATTAAGAACATTAGATAATGATGCAGATGATGATGACATGATAGATGCAGACCAAGAAGGACTAGTTTCTCCAAAGAGAAATTTTCTTACTCTTTCAGCCATCTTGACTAAATCTAATCTTACATATCTAAATGCAAAAGGAGGTATGCATAAACCTATATGGAACAAGGGAGTTCAGACCGGGAACACCTATCTCTAAGGCTTACCAACGGATTTACTGATGCTTCAACCTCTTACCAACTATAGATGCATGCAGAATGCTCACCCTTACCTTAGATTGTAAAATTATTTTTAATCAAAACTTTTGAAAATAGTTTGAAAATCGTTTCTTTGAAAAATCTTTGTAAAATCCAGGCTCTGATACCAAAATAGAAACAGGATCATTTTAACGAAAAAATTAGCAGCTGAGTTCTTGTCTGTGTTTGGTTTTGGAACAGGTATCAGTGGTTAAAACCATTTGATTCTGAGGAGAAAATGGTATTAAGCAGACATTGACTGAAGAATCTTCCCAGTGATTGCTGGGCAGAGAGAGGTAATTATTCTTAATTAAAACAAATGAGAGGAGGAAAATTCATTCTCATGAGTCTGCGATTACTTGTTAATTTGATAGGAATGGAACGTGTGATCTTGACCTTTTGATCATTTGGCCATTCAATTCATTTTATATCTTGTTGTAGTATTTTGTGGACCACTTTATTCCCGTCCACTTGACGTCATTTTAACCCCTCCCCCGATTAAAAGTAAAAAGAAATCTCCACTTACAAATTTTTTTTCTTTCTTCACTAAGGTCGCTTGTCTTCCCCCCCCCCCCTTTCTCAATTGTTGACTATACATAATTTTTAGATACATTGAATATATATATATGGTTTGATTATAGTTATGAAGTTGTATAATGAGAAATTAACGGATATTTGGTGTTGCGATTAGTAATATTTTTTGGACCACTTTTTTAAGAGATATTTCTGGACGTGGTGCTAGTTATTTTTGACGTGGTGATACAGTTCTGAGAAGTGGTGGACTGTCTTTGTGGAAAAAATCAGCTTAAATTCACATGAATAGATGTAGACGTTTCTGGACGTGGTTCTAGTTATTTTTTGACGTGGTGCTAGTTGTTCTGAGACGTGGTGGACTGTCTTTGTGAAAAAAAAAATCAGCTTAAATTCACATGCATGGATGTAGACGTTTCTGGAGGTGGTGCTAGTTATTTTTGACATGGTGATAGTGTTCTGAGACGTGGTGGACTGTCTTTGTGGAAAAAATCAGCTTAAATTCACATGAATAGATGTGAATTGGAAGAAAAATTTATACACATCAACTATCCAAAAAACAAATACAAACAAATTCTTAAGTTAAAAAACATTCGTTACATCATTCAGTTGATCTGATGTCTAGTATTCGCTGATCTGATGTCTATATAATCCTGATCTGATCTCCCTTGTTAAGTATGTTTTAGTTCTACTGTATGATTTCTTTTATATTCTTGATCTGATGTCTATAGTCTGTTGATCTGATGTCAAGTATTCGCTGATCTGATCTCCCTTGTTAAGTATGTTTTAGTTCGACTGTATGATTTCTTTTATATTTTGATCTGATGTCTATAGTCTATTGATCTGATGTCAAGTATTCGCTGATCTGATCTCCCTTGTTAAGTATGTTTTAATTCTACTGTATGATTTCTTTTATATTCTTGATCTGATGTCTATAGTCTGTTGATCTGATGTCTTATATTCGCTGATCTGATGTCGTTACTGTAGCGCGCACTGTAGGAGTAAAATTAACCGACAGCAATTGGATGGAAATTGGAAAGCAAAATAAATAATAATGACATAAATGCCCTCAAAAAAAGGCTACGTTAAGAGGGTTAACGGCCAATATGACGGAGTGACCTTTTTTAAAAATAAAATGAAAGTATGATGACCTTAAAAATAGTTTTCAAAGTATTATAACCAAAACTGAAAACTGACCATAGTATGATGACCAATTTTAGAATTTACTCTTTTGTAGTATTTTGTGGACCACTTTATTCCCGTCCACTTGACGTCATTTTAACCCCTCCCCCGATTAAAAGTAAAAAGAAATCTCCACTTACAAATTTTTTTTCTTTCTTCACTAAGGTCGCTTGTCTTCCCCCCCCCCCCCTCCCCCCCCTTTCTCAATTGTTGACTATACATAATTTTTAGATACATTGAATATATATATGGTTTGATTATAGTTATGAAGTTGTATAATGAGAAATTAACGGATATTTGGTGTTGCGATTAGTAATATTTTTTGGACCACTTTCTTTAAGAGACATTTCTGGACGTAGTGCTAGTTATTTTTGACGTGGTGATACAGTTCTGAGAAGTTGTGGACTGTCTTTGTGGAAAAAATCAGCTTAAATTCACATGAATAGATGTAGACGTTTCTGGACGTGGTGCTAGTTATTTTTGACGTGGTGCTAGTTGTTCTGAGACGTGGTGGACTGTCTTTGTGAAAAAAAATCAGCTTAAATTCATATGCATGGATGTAGACGTTTCTGGAGGTGGTGCTAGTTATTTTTTACATGGTGATAGTGTTCTGAGACGTGGTGGACTGTCTTTGTGGAAAAAATCAGCTTAAATTCACATGAATAGATGTGAATTGGAAGAAAAATTTATACACATCAACTATCCAAAAAACAAATACAAACAAATTCTTAAGTTAAAAAACATTCGTTACATCATTCAGTTGATCTGATGTCTAGAATTCGCTGATCTGATGTCTATATAATCCTGATCTGATCTCCCTTGTTAAGTATGTTTTAATTCTACTGTATGATTTCTTTTATATTCTTGATCTGATGTCTATAGTCTGTTGATCTGATGTCAAGTATTCGCTGATCTGATCTCCCTTGTTAAGTATGTTTTAGTTCGACTGTATGATTTCTTTTATATTCTTGATCTGATGTCTATAGTCTGTTGATCTGATGTCAAGTATTCGCTGATCTGATCTCCCTTGTTAAGTATGTTTTAATTCTACTGTATGATTTCTTTTATATTCTTGATCTGATGTCTATAGTCTGTTGATCTGATGTCTTATATTCGCTGATCTGATGTCGTTACTGTAGCGCGCACTGTAGGAGTAAAATTAACCGGCAGCAATTGGATGGAAATTGGAAAGCAAAATAAATGAGAATGACATAAATGCCCTCAAAAAAATGCTACGTTAAGAGGGTTAACGGCCAATATGGACGGAGTGACCTTTTTTGAAAATAAAATGAAAGTATGATGACCTTAAAAATAGTTTTGAAAGTATGATGACCAAAACTGAAAACTGACCATAGTATGATGACCAATTTTAGAATTTACTCTTTTGTAGTATTTTGTGGACCACTTTATTCCCGTCCACTTGACGTCATTTTAACCCCTCCCTCGATTAAAAGTAAAAAGAAATCTCCACTTACAAATTTTTTTTCTTTCTTCACTAAGGTCGCTTGTCTTCCCCCCTCCCCCTCCCCCCTTTCTCAATTGTTGACTATACATAATTTTTAGATACATTGAATATATATATGGTTTGATTATAGTTATGAAGTTGTATAATGAGAAATTAACGGATATTTGGTGTTGCGATTAGTAATATTTTTTGGACCACTTTTTTTAAGAGACGTTTCTGGACGTAGTGCTAGTTATTTTTGACGTGGTGATACAGTTCTGAGAAGTGGTGGACTGTCTTTGTGGAAAAAATCAGCTT